>CM024672.1:35942324-37377035 GCA_014182725.1 Eucalyptus brandiana | reverse complement strand
CCTCCATCAAGCTCTTGATGATAGCTTCAGAAGCATCCCTCAGGAGCTCTGACCAATCCCTGCAAAGGAACGGACATGTTAGAATCTGATCTACAAAATGTGCAAAAACATTAATTCAAATCACGTTTGTTTGGTACACAAAATCGAAATCTTTTTGGAGGGAGTGTTTTGAGGTTAATCAAAGCTAATGTAATAGCTAATAACTTAATAAGGAAGGATTCTAGAGCCTCATTTCATGATATTTGGCTAGAAATTGCCAGAGTCAAATCGTTTTACTTCTTGTGGTTTCGACTTGGAGTCAATTAGACCTTTTTTATTTTTCTATTTATTGTGTCACTTGACTCCTTTAACTTTATGTTATTCTCTCTTAGCATAATAATTTCTTTTTCCAAATAAATATTTTGCAGTGAAAATTGACCTAATGAGAAGAATGTTTAAGAAATCTAGTTTTATTTATGGACTTATATAAATTCATGATTGCATTGCTAATTTAGTGAGGTTGGTTTCTAGAGACAGCACTATAATAATAATAATAATGTATATAGTATCTAAGCTCAAAAATCAACTTTATGCCCCAGTTAAAACGTCTGCATTTTTGTTGAAGTTAATGCAAGAATAAAAAAGTTATCATGATACTTTTTGTTTAGAGGGTAATCAATTGGCTTCAGATGGAGCTAAGTAAATAGGAAATGAGAGTGTGTATACCCCATCGAAGAGTCAAAAGTGATTCCCACGATGTTCTTGGCTTCTTCAATGGCCGAATTGAATTTCTGAGTCTCCTCCTCCGAGCAAGTTCCATTATTAAGAGCCCGAAGCTGAGAAGGCTTCACATCACAAAAGATGGGTATGACTTTCTTCTTGGTCTCCATCATTAGGGCGAGCTCGTGCAGGCAGAAGTATGAGTCGCAGTAACTCGGGGAGAACAGGGCGACCCCGATCCTGCAGTCGAGGATTGCCGAGTCAATCTTGTCGAACAGATTGTCCCCAGGGCGCATGCTCCTACTGTCCAAGAAGGGTCGGATGTCAAGCCTCGTCAGGTAGTCATGCAACAAACCAGCAACGGTCCGCCGGGTGTCGATCCGGCGGTGGTTGATGAACACGTCATAGGACGGCCGGCAGACGGCCTGAACCGGGTTCTTATACCGGATGATGCTCGGGAGCAAGCTCTTGGAGATGGCTAGTGAACGTTGCATGGCGCTCTTTCTTGATCGAGAAGTAATCAGACAAGGATCGATGGCAATGATGAGAGGGCAATCGGAGGTTCTTTTCGATTGCGTTCTTCGTCGTTGTTTGCTGGTATCGTATTTGAGGTTGTTCTGCGAGTTTATATAAGGTTGATGGGAGGGGGGAGGTACGACTGAAGACCCGAAAGGGTGCTGGTTTCGGTTTGATTCTTGACAGAAGAATTCCACCATTTCTCTCCCATCAGATCAAACCCTAAGAAAGTACTCGGCAAGCTGCGGTTTTGCGTTCCAAAGTGCTGAAATTCTTGCTTGGAATTTCGTTTGGACTTCTAGGGCTTACGTGGAACGGCGCACAGAACCCTTCAAACACGGTTTTCTCCTCTCGGGTTGGACTCGGCTGACGTGGACTTGTCGGATGTTTGTTTAACAGTTTTTATGGTTAGTTGACTCGATTTGGGATCGGTCAATTCCTCGATTTTGATGTGATGGTATTGCGGCGTTTGTCTCTTGTGTGAAACCAGGTTTTGCTGATACCCGTGCATACACAAGCCATGACATTTGTGGTTTTGTCGGGCTTAAGATTTATCTTTGGAGAAATTCATGGATAATTTCGCGATGACATTGTTTTTTAGTTCTTTGTCGGATGGTCTTGACTCACGACCACACTTTATAATGTGAAAGCAAATTAAAGTGCTCAATCAACAGTTCTTTTTGCTTTTATTTATTTATTTGTCTACTTATTTATATCTATAACTTTTTGGGGGGGTTTTTGATTTTTTAGTCTTGAAAGCTTTCACCTTCGCCATACTCATCTCCTTTATTAAGCAGCTTAATGGGAATGGGGATATTACCAAAGAAGAGTCCTAAGTCATTCGCATGAATGTCAATTCATTCATAAAAATCTTTTAATTTGGCCAATTTAGCCTTAAGTCTCTTGACATTATTAGCCAACATTATCTTTTAGGTTAATTTTGACTAGAAATTAATGATATGAATGCCGGCCATCATACATAACATAGTTAGTGCTAACAACCTCACCAACCACCACTGAAGATCGAGTATGGGTGGAGGAAGAAGGAAAAATAAAATTGGCCAAAAGGACTACATTAACGAATAATCAAAATATTTCATATTAAATTGATCAAATTGAAAAAATTATTATCAAATTGACATTCATACATAGATTTAAAACTTTTTTGGTAATTTTCCCAACAGAAATGTGATGCAAAGTATGGGTTTCCATAAAGGATTTGAATTTATTATAAGGAAAAAACCGCCAAAAATCGTAACCTATACTTACTATGATACATTTACCCCAAACTTTTTTTACCACACAAAAAATCCTTGACTACACCCACTATGACACATTTACCCGAAACTTATTTTTGTAACACAAAAAACTCCAAATTTATATCCTCATGATACATTTATCCTAAATTTATATTTTTATGATACTAAAAACATCAAAGTTGTACTCATATAATATATTTGCCCCAAATTGTATATGTCAAGTTGGTACAAGTTCGGGTTTTTTTTTGTCAAAAAAAAGTTTGGATAAATATGTCATAGTGGATATAGTTTATGATTTTTTGTGACTTTCTCCCTTTATTTTATAAAAGGTAAGAACACAATTGAAATATTTACTTGATATATATGACTATTCATAATGGATGACAAAGTATGAAAGTCCTGGAGGGATTACCATTCAAAGGTTCTGGATTCATGTAACATTAGAAATACTATTTCACAATATTTTGTTACCCATTTATTTTACAATGGTTACAAGAGAGGATATTTTTCCTTTAGTGAATATATTTCCTCAGCTCCTCTTTCCTTCCTTAAAATCGGCGTCGGCTTGCGTGATTGGTTTATAACATCATCAAGATTATGAGAACATGATCCAATTTGTGAGAGAATTAGGCACTTAGTACATGTGATTCCTCACGTTATCATGTGCAAAATATTTCATGTTTGAATGTCCCATCCGAGTTTTCATTCCCATTTTTCTAAGATGTTGAGATTAGTAGATGGGTTCGGAATTGATCTCCCACATTTGTCCTTCTCATAGTAGTCAAAAATTTTATCAAGCGATCCATTGAGTAGCAATCTAATGTTGATAGTTTGTTTTACAAACAAACTAAGAGGTGTTTTGCCTCACATCGAAAGGATGCGAGTGTGCACATAAATTAGATTTGGCACTAATTAGCGATCATTATTTTTTATTTATTAAAATTTGGATTATTTGGATTTACAATTAGAAAAAGTTAACCATAGTGTTCTTTTGAAATAGTGCGACTATTCACAAAGGAGTTACGATTATTTTTATATATTATTTTTTTAATTCCAAATTTTTCATATGTTTTTCCAATGAAACATTTGAACTTGTTCCTTTTGCAACCTTTTCCAAAGGATTGCTTCTATTCAAAAGACAAAGATAAGTACGTTTAGTTCTTGGGATTAATTATGATAAAGTCTTCTTGGGATTAATTATGATAAAGTCTTTTCAAATTTTCTTTTCAAAATTCAGCGATCGTTTTCAATTATTTCCCTCGAGAGACCCTGGAGAAATACTGAAATTGCTATATAGTATTCTTAATCGACACTTTTTTGTATACTTGGGGCAAATAATTTCTTAAAGAAATAATTTCTTAAAAAGTGATATTACGCCTCAAAGTATAACTTCATTATTCTTCACAATCGTTTGTCATATTTTCTCAACACCTAATAGATTTTCAATAATGCCATCATGCATTTCGATAAAAGAAGTAAACTTGTTTAGATAAGAATATGTGAGAGAGAGAGAGAATTGTATAATTCTTGTATAATCAATAATGAAGAGTACATGAGGTATTATGGCTTTGACAAGATAGAGATATTATAATCTTAACTATAAACAATCATAATGGTAGAAAAATATAATCTCAGACAATTTTTTTCACTAATGCGTGACTTTGGAAAAGCTTGGATATGTCACGAAATTTTCCAATGATAAACTAATTGAAATTGAAATAAAATTGTTTGGATGCCAGTAGAACAGACAGATAATAGAAATTGAAATGAGATGGCGGATGGTATTAACTAGGAACCAACTTATTGAACAACTCTCTAACAAATAAAGAAAAAGAACTTGTAATCAACGCATCCATCTCTTTTAACTACATAAAACAAGCACTAAAATGAAAACGGTCGAACTAGAAGTTCTTTCCCCCGTCATATGTCTGCCCAAATTGCCACCCTGCAGGCGCCACATTATCAAATTCTATCTTCGTCCCGTCGCTCACGGTGACTTGGAATGACAAGCTTTGCCCCGTCAAGACAGTTCCAGTCTGCCAGTTTTGCCCCCAGTTGCGAGTCATGGCAATCCATTGCGTGTTCGAGCCCTTGATGCTCACTGCGTTCACGTCGCCGGCGCCGCCGACGTTATAGATCAGCACAAGGGTCCAGTTCGGATTTCCTTTAATCTCGAACTTGACTCCTCCTCGCTTGGAACACAAGACGCGGCGATAGCGGACAGGAATGACGCCGGCCTTATAGTACGCGATCTTGGTGAACATGGGCATGGACAGGTCGAAATGCTTCTGCGGAGGATTGCACCAGACGTCCTGCGTCTTAGTGTAGTTCGGAGGGCAAAAATTTGTTGCCGTGACTATGATTGAACCAGCCTTTGGAATGCACGACTTGGGGGCGTTGGAACAATAGATCTCGAAACAAGCACCGCAGCTAAGTCCTTCGTTGAAGAGGGCGGTGCTTAGTGCTGTGGTCGCTAGTCCATAACCTTGTTTGATGAGATCTCCATATCCGCAAGCTCCCTCTGCAGGCAATGACCATGAACGAGAAACAAATCAGTAAACACCAGTGACATGAAATAAGGATAATAAAATTAGGAAAAGGCTTTCCTTTCTTTCTCCTTGCCAAGAGATTTTACTTACGCATGGTTTCGCCACCGCGCATGTCGCCGTAAAAAGTTGCACGCGCATCGTACCAAGTACCATCTACAGCAGAAACTACCACCGCCGTAGCTAATATGAGGAAGACCTCGGAAACAGCCATGGCAAAGAGAGATAAAGAGCGTAAACCGTTGAAATAAGCTAAAGAAGAGGTACATAAAACAATGAGGAGATTGCCTGTAATATATACTCATTATATTTGCCCAATTTTGGTATTATGGACTTCTAAAGGTAACAGAGACGAAACTTGCCAAAGATTTATTATAAGGGAAGATACAGCCAGGATAAATCTGGACAAAATTTATATCTAGCTAATTTGCCGCGACAGAGATGGAAATACGAAAGAATGTTAGTAAGATGATATCCAAATCTCATACTGGCCTTTCATAAATTTTGGTAAGTACATGAAAGAATACGATTAGGCAATACTTTTGTGAATATTTGATTTGTCGTTACCCTAGATGGAGTTTACAGCTTTTGGAATTAAAGATGTGTTTATAACGCACAGCTTAATGATGTGTTTATAACGCACAGCTTAAAGATGAGAATGCTGCTACCTAATTAGTTAAACCTTCTGAAAATTGGAGGAAGCATTTAATGTGTGAATAATTTTCTATAAGAAAACACCCTTGCAATTATGTACAAGTATATTAACCACTGGGGGTTCGCCCCAGTGGCCACCCTTCCAACATGGAAGGGGGAGGTGAGGGGTTCAAATCCCCACCTTCTCAAGGGGGGATAGGGGGTAGGGACGCGTAAGTTTGAGAGTGGGTTGCGACTCCCACGCCCGCAAGAGGCGGGCGCACAAGTCGCAAGTGAGTGTAGAATAGGAATAGAGTAGGATCGACCAAAAAAAAAAAAAAAAAAAAAAAATTATGTACAAGTATATTGCAAATTTGTTAAAACGGCAAGAAGAGAGATAGAACAAGGGTCTGATCTAACATTTGAGACACTTTTATAGGGAAAATTATCTTAAATATCCTAAGCCTACTTTGTATAGCTATCATTTCAGTTCTACACCTTTCATTTATGTCAATTTTACCTTATATATATTTTGACAACTTGCAAATTTAGTCTTAAATTTTTCGATTGTACTGATTTAGTCCTAAAACTTTTGATTATTTGCTAATTTAGTTTTTCACATTTTAACGATTTTTCAATTTAGACGTGGAAATTGCTAACGCGGCAGTTTAGTCAATGCCAATTGTCCTATATGATACAATTGATACCGACGCGGACAATTTTTCAATTTATTATATTTTATGAAAATTTTCTTTTTTTTTCCTTTCCTTTTCTTTTTATTTTATTTTATTTTTTCTTTTTCACTATTTCCCTCCGCCGGCCATCACCCATGCATCATTGATGGCCAGCAGAGGTTGTTGGCCTTAGGCAAGGGCTGCCCTCACCAGCCTCGGGCAAAGACTTTCTATACTCTCTAACTCTTAGGCCGCATTTGACAATTAGAATAAAATTTAGGATAATATCAAATTTATCCTATCTTGCATTCGGTACCCACTTATAACATAATAGAATTTGATATATTGGGGATATAAATTGGATAAAATTATCCCATGGTGGAGATGTGACAAAGATTGATAGGATTTCTAACATTTATAATAGGAAAGTTATTTTTCTTGAATAACAAATTTCTTAAATTAACAAAATTAAAGTTATATTTCAATATTAATATATCTGAACTCTAATAGAAGACATTAAAAATAACAATAAATTGGCTATTTTTGCATTAATTGCTACTTCATTAATCTTACTGATTAGTGAACCCGTTGTATTTGCTTCTCTTGACGGTTGGTCGAGTAGTAATTTAGTTATTTTAATTCAAACTTATCTTTATTTATATATTCAAATTTATTCTATTTTATAATATAAATTCAATTATATTTATATATATTTATATTTATTACATATTTTAGGTATTTTATTATTTTAGGTATATTAATACAGTTTACTATCTAGTTAATTTTATTAGAGAATGAAGGAAGGAGAAGAAAAAAATTAAAAAGAAATTAATTAAAAAAAGAGAGGAAATAAAATAAAATAAGCAACTAAAAATAAAGTAGGCAGGAGTGTCGTGAGAGATTTTTACCATCTCCATTTGTAAAAGTTTCAGTTCACTTATTACTAATGTGCTATTTATACCAAACAATATATATGATGTGATATGAATATATTCAATTTTATTACTACAATCACCAAACAGTTGATACGGTATAGTAAAATCCGTGGATTTCACATCCTATCATATCCAGTCTTATCTTGATTAAAAATTTGATCGACCAAATGTAACATTATGTCATATTTATCCACGTCCCATGCCGAAAATTATACATACTTTTGCTATCGAGATTTTCAAATCTTTAAATACCCTTGCCATTAAAACCTTGCCAGTTTCCGGCTTCTTGCTTATACTTTATACATCAGATGTCATAGATATACGGTAAAAGTCCCTCAAAATACACCATGACAGATCTCCCTTCAAGCAGAAAGCTCGTGCTACCTGGTAGGGGTTGCGAGACGCACGCTCTTTGAACCTACAGAGGTTTGAATGGATGGCGCGCACACAGGATTGATCAGAAACTGCCGTAATTTAGTTCATACGCATCTTCACGAAAACGAAAGACGCCTGAGCAGCAGCTATTCAGAAGCCTTGACAATAAGATCGCAACATCGCTCTCACGTCCTCCATTTTTTGTATTCTGTCCACCCGGCCACCCCTTCGACGCGTTGGCCGCCCTGGCGAAGACGAAGGAGTTTTTCACGTGGCAGTAGGATGCAGTACGAAATACGTGGTCTCTTCTTTGACTCCAGGAATAATCATGCAGAGACATTGTCTTATGTGGCGCCAGCTTACTGGTCCACTCGGTAGATGAAGCCTTGGTTACGCTTGAACGAGTCGTAGACTCGTCTTCTTAGCCGACAGTGCTGGAAAAGAACGTGCTTTTTGTCTTGGGGCGCTCACTTTTTATACCAAGAAAACTAAGACCTTAGGTTCTGTGTAAGATATCCTAAACAAATCACCTTAAACAGGTCTTTGATTTGAGATTATGGTTCAGCTTGCAATTAATGCACACAGTTTTAGACTAGCAAAGCAAACTTTCCGAAAAAAATGTCTATTTGACCCGACAGACAAAATCACTTACTTCATACTTTTTGAAATTCCGAGCGTAACTTATAAGTTACTCTCACGCATTCTCTTATATCGAGTAGTTTCGTAATATACAATGGAGGGAAGGTATATTGAATATATGAAATCATTCAATATGTTCACATTTGTTAAGTTGTTGCATTGACGACTAGTTTTGTGATCACATTAATTTTCGCCGTTGCTTTTTTTCATTTGAGTAAACTCAAAGTACTTTTATATCGTTCCCTTCAAAAGAAAAAAAGAAAAAAAAACTCAGACAAGAGAATTCTACGGTGAAAAAACTAATAGATTTGCTCTTCTTCATCTATCCTTTTTCTCGATCTTCTTTCATTCTCCGCTGGAGATTTGTTTTGCAGAATTGCCCTTCACTTCTTTGACTGGCAGAAAAATTTGTTGATCACATTCTTAAGTTCTAACGAGATCACATACGAGGATCTCCACTTCTGAAACGTGCAAATTTTCGATCGTCTTAGCGAATGCAAATTTTGTACAAGTTGGATGCGGAATTTCAGAATAAAAAAAAAAACAAATCGGTCTGCATCAACTATTGAATGCTTCTTGTTCTCTTATCGGCTTGAAAGCTTTGTCAAGGTCTCTTGAAACAGTCCTCTTCAGCTACACGCATTCACACCTTCGTTGTTGAAGGACTTGCTTTGCACTTCACGTACGACCGAGCCGATGTTGTCGTGAAACTTCCCAAAAAAAACGAACTTTCTCTTTTGGGTCAGTCTCCCGGTGTGAAAAGCTGGCCCGTCGTCCGCCACGTTGAAGAAGCTTTTCGCCACCTTTCAAATCGGTCAAACCCTACCCTGTGTTGATAATAACAACTTGAGTTTGGACTGTAGGGTTCGAGGGTTTAACCTGTGAGACTTTATTTTCCCTGTCAAAGGGTTTGGAGTAAAACCAGTCGCAATTTCAGAATATTAAGAAGCGAGAAGAGAAAGGAATATGCTTGGAGATCAAGGAAATACATGCCTCAAAAGTCCAAATGAGAGTTGAAAAATTAGGGTTTCCGTTCTTCTTATTTCCGCGAACTATACACAGAAGTTCTCGAGAAAATTATCTGACCCAAATTCTCTAGCTTTGGAATGAATTGACTCGATCTTGCCGGACCCAAAGGCCAAATATGTACTTATGGCCAAAAGGAGAGTGTCACGAAAGGTCTCTAGAATTTTCTCTGATTGTTAAATGTCGTCTTGGATATTTTTTTCTCAAGTTAGTCCATCGACTTTAAAAAATCTGCTTCACAATTAGATGGTACGCTTAGATTGTTAATTACAAGAGGCAGCATCACAAAAGGTCCCTAGAATTTTCTCTGATTATTCAGTGTCGTCTTTGAATTTTTTTTATTCAAGTTAGTCCGTCAACTTTTAAAAATCTACTCGATGTAATACTTTAAAATTAAACGGAACGCCAAATATTAGCAATCTTACCAGACCCAAAAGATTAAATATGGACTTCATACACCAATCACCATATTTCTAGCATTATTCATTTTAAATAATCTACACTTATGTATTCCTACTTGAGTTCCTGGTGTTCTAAACATTTTAATATGTGATTAGATGATACGCTTAAATTGTTAATTACAAGAGGTAACGTCACGCGAGGTCCCTAGAATTTTCTCTAATTGCTCAATGTCATCTTTGATTTTTTTTTTTTTTTTTTTTTTTGTTCAAGTTAGTCCATCGACATTTAAGAATCTTCTTAATGTAGTCCTTTAAAATTCAATGGAACGCCATATGCTAGTAATCTTACCAGACCCAAAAGACTAAATATGGACTTCATACACCAATCACCATATTTCTAGCATTATTCATTTTAAATAATCTACACTTGTGTATCCCTACTTGACTTCCGGATGTTCCAGACATTTAAATATGTGATTAGGTGATATATTCAGACTGTTATTTCCAAGGGGTAATGTCACGAAAGGTCCCTAGAATTTTCTTTGATTGTTCAGTATCGTCTTTGAATATATATATATATTTTTTTTTGAGATAGTTAAAAATCTACTTCACATAGTACTTTAAAATTAAATGGAGCGCCATATGTTAGCAATCTTACCGGACCCAAAAGGCCAAATATGTACTTTATGCATCAATCACCATATTTGTAGAATTATTCAGTTTAAATAATCTACACTTGTGTACTCCTACTTGACTTTCGGGTGTTCTAGACATTTTAATATGTGATTAGATGGTATACTTAGATCCTTAATTATAAGGGGTAATGTCACAAAAGGTTCTTAGAATTTTCTTTGATTGTTTAATGTCGTCTCTGAATTTTTTTTTTTTTTTTTTTTTTGAGTTAGTCAATGGACATTTAGAAATCTGCTTAATGTAGTACTATAAAATTAAATGGATCGCTTTACATTAGCAATCTTACCAGACCCAAGAGACCAAATATGTACTTTATGCACCAAGCACCATATTTCTAGCGTTATTCATTTTAAATAATCTACGCTTGTGTCTTCCTACTTTACTTTCATGTGTTCTAAACATTTTAATATGTTATTAGATGGTATGCTTAGATTGTTAATTACAAGAGGTAATATTACAAAAGGTCCCTAAAATTTTCTTTGAATGTTCAATGTTGTTTTTGAATTTTTCTTTTGTTCAAGTTAGTTCACCAACAAGTTGTCGTTGTCCCTAGTGGCGACAGAATTAGGAAGAAGAAAGAAGGAAAAAGAGAAGAAGAAGTAGCATCCACGTCAGCAAATCGAGGATCCTATTGAATCTAGTCATAATATCAATATATTGGGAAGTTGGTATCGCTCGGATAATTGATCTCTATTCACGGATAATACCCCTTTGGACATTCACTAGCTTAAGTTCGGACATCATTTTCGTACTGTTTTTCATATGAATTCTTCCTCACACAATCTGTTTTTCTAAATGAAACTTCGCTTCTTGTATTGCTCAACGCTAAGTATTCATATGCTTAATACAAAGTAATTATCGTTCATAAATAAGTCTCATAATTTCAACGTGGATGTCTTGCCTTTTACAAAACTTATGCAGGTAGCACGGTCCTCAAAATTAATTTTCATTTTGGAGCTTCCATAACGAAGAGATGCTGGTCCAGATGTGACTGGCTATAAAATTAGGATTCTCACGGAAGGTGTTGCATCTCTTCAAAACTTGTGTGGCTTCTTGGGCCTAAATCACTTTGATCTTCCTTCCATTTACTTTGGACTTTTCCGAAAGAAAAGCCCCTCAACGTGGAGGCCGAACTTGACTTGAAGTTATGACCCGGATCCGGAATTGAATTGAAGACTGGGTTGTTGATTTTCTGTTTTCTTATATATTTTGATGTGGTGAATTAACTTTTGAAATTAACCTGACTGAAGTGTTCTTCTTATATTTACTCTTGATACTTCGTATATACAGCCAATTAAATGCTACTATTCGCATCGAGCTTTAATTTTTGTTACACGGCTGCATTTTGGGCACATTCTCAAAACCCTTCGATTTTCTAAAGGTCTCGGGGCAAATAGGAGCGGACTTGTATTATAATGTTTGTATCCATAATAGGAAATCCATTTTTGGGAAATCTACTTAAATTACAAAATGTACTTGAACTAAGCTCGAATTGAGATATCTAATTGGATAAAATTCTCTTCACAAGCTCAAACTCAAAACATATTCAGATATTAGAACCTTGTGTTCTTGGAAAGCTATTATATCAGCACGTTTTCTTGACAACGAAAGACGCTCGGACAATTACATCGCAATATCACTCTCAGCTTCTGTTCGATTTTCGTACACCCGACCGCATCTTCGGACATCATCATTGCCTTGTGGATAACGAAGGAGATTTTTCCACAAGGGAGAGTAGCATGCAGCCTGACATTTTGACTCACTTAATAATGACAATCGAAATCCCCTACGTTCTCTTCTTCGACACTTAGGAATATTCATGCAGAGACATTGCCCTACGTGTCTCTACTTCATTGGCCGACCTGTCGGGTGAAGCCTTCGTTACGCTTGAACGACTAGTAGACTCGTCCCCCTGGCCAACGGTAGCGGAAAAGAACTTTGCTTTTTGTCTCGTGCAGCGTTTGCCAAGACCATGAAAAAGAAAATTTCACCTAAAACGGCTTTTGGATTCTAGATGAGGGTTGCAATTTTAATACATAAATTTAGACAAGCATAACCAGAAAAAATGTTTGAAAATATTTAGTGACACGAAGAAAATTGCTTTAATTCATCATATTTTGCTGGTCGTGACTTATAAGTTACTCTTACGCTCTCTCTTGAATCGAGCAGTTTTGAGATATTTTGTTGAAAAAATAATACATTGAAATAATCGTTTACTAAGACCATGAAAAAGAAAATTTCACCTAAAACGGCTTTTGGATTCTAGATGAGGGTTGCAATTTTAATACATAAATTTAGACAAGCATAACCAGAAAAAATGTTTGAAAATATTTAGTGAGACGAAGAAAATTGCTTTAATTCATGATATTTTGCTAGTCGTGACTTATAAGTTACTCTTACGCTCTCTCTTGAATCGAGCAGTTTTGAGATATTTTGTTGAAAAAAGAATACATTGAAATAAGCGTTTACTAAGACCATGAAAAAGAAAATTTCACCTAAAACGGCTTTTGGATTTTAGATGAGGATTGCGATTTTAATACATAAATTTAGACAAGTATAACAAAAAAAAAAAGGTTTGAAAATATTTAATGAGACGAAGAAAATTGCTTTAATTCATCATATTTTGCTAGTCGTGACTTATAAGTTACTCTTACGCTCTCTCTTGAATCGAGCAGTTTTGAAATATTTTGTTGAAAAAAGAATACATTGAAATAAGCGTTTGCTAAGACCATGAAAAAGAAAATTTAACCTAAAACGGCTTTTGGATTCTAGATGAGGGTTGCGATTTTAATACATAAATTTAGATGAGCATAACCAGAAAAAAGGTTTGAAAATATTTAGTGAGACGAAGAAAATTGCTTTAATTCATTATATTTTGCTAGTCGTGACTTATAAGTTACTCTTACGTTCTCTCTTGAGTTGAGCAGTTTTAAGATATTTTGTTGAAAAAAGAATACATTGAAATGAGCATATGAAATATTTCGTATGTTCACATTTACAAGATTAAGTTGTCGAGTTTCAAAGAATAGTTAGCTTACTCTACTATTTAATGAACGCTGCATCGACTAGTTGTTTGCCACATTACTTTCCTCGTTGATTTTCTACATTTATATACACTTGATATACTTATTTAAGTAGCTATATAAGATACTAAATTTAGAGAGAAAACAAATTCTTTAATTGGGACTTGAATTCTTGAAAAAAAAATTGCCCACTTTTTTTAATAGTTCGTTTTAAGAAAAAGCGCCAATCGAAAGTTCTTTGCATTTCTCTAGTCAAAGTTTTGGGGAGTGATTGGTCCAATGTCAAAGCATATGATTCGGGTTACTAAACTTATTGACCTTTTCTCCTTCATCGATTCTTTTCTTGATTTTCTTTCATTCTCCGTTCGAGATTGTTGCTCCTGGTTTGCTCTTAGTTGCAGAATTGCCGCCCTTCGCTTCTTTGATGGGTAGAAAAACTCCTTCATCACATTCAACTTCTGTTGAGATCATATACGAGAAATCCATGCTTCCAAACGGCGCAAAATCTTGATCGATGTAGCGCGTAGTTCAGCTAGTACTCTCACAAAATCTCCAAATATAAATACATACAACAAATATATTAAGCTCGGTTAAATCGTTCAACGACAGCAATTGAGTCATCTGCTGTTCTCTTCCGGGCTCGAAAAGCCTTGTCCAGCTCTCTTTAAACGGTCTTTCAATGCGACCGAGCCAACAGTTTTTCTTAAAACTCTCCAAAACCCTTTGCGAAGATGCTATTCTGGGTCGGTCCCAAGGTGTGAAAAGCTGGCCCTTCTTTCCCCCATTTTGAAGAAGCGATTCGTCACCTTTGGAACCTTTGGAATTGGTCGAACCCTAGCCTGTGTCGATAATAGAAACGTGTGTTTGGACCATATAGTCTTCAAGATTTTAAGTCGACGTGGCTTTATTTATTTGTCAAAGTGTCTGGAGCATAAAATCAGTCAGACGTCCAGAATGTTGAGAATCCAGAAGAGAGAGGGAAAGTACTTGGAGATCAAGGAAATAGACACGTGCCTCGGAAGTCCGAATGGAATTTGAAACATTACGGTTTCCAGACACATGGAGATGTCCTCAAGGAAATTATCCGACGCAAATTCTCTAGTTTTGACATATGATTTGACACGACCTTATTGGACCCAAAAGACCAAATTTGTGCTTGATATGCTAAATTTGGGAGCCAAGGGGAAAAGAATGGTCAAATATGTACTTAATACACCAATCTCCCTATTTCTAGCATTTTCCTTTTCAAATAAGGTACAAATGCATATTCCTAAATAGCTTCCGGGTGTTCTACACCTTTTGATATGTGATTGGATGGCACACTTCAATATTAATCGCAACAGGTAATGTCACAAGATCTTGAAAATTCTTGTCCATTGTCTAGTGTTGTCTCTAATTTTCTTTTCTTTTTCAGTTTAATGTTTGAACTTTTAAAATTTGCCTAATGCATCGCTTTCATCAAATGGAGCGCTAGTCCTTTTTTTTTAATCTCTATGGTGGCCCAAGTCGGCAATCACGAGATAAAACTAGTGAGACATAACACCAATTTGATGACGATAGTTCTTTCAACTACCCTTTTCATCTAGTCACTGGGGCGGCCGATGCCGGTCCATCGAGTTGAATATGTTATGTGTTGCTAAACATCACCACATGCCAATACCGGTGCAATGCCACCATCACTACCACCTCTCTCTCTCTCTCTCTCTCTCTCTCTTCTGTGGCTGGCTAACCTCCAATGGAGGTAACGACATTGGCCAGCGTTGTGAGCTCATATTGGTGTAATTGCTGGTGCTAATGAATAGTGGTTGACGAGTTTGGGGTCGGTGGGCTGATCACATGGTGGTGGGGACCGAGCTCGCCGTGGGTTGTCATGATAATGGGGGCAGCGGCAGAGTTTGGTGGTGGTGAACGCCACCGCCTACAATCCATTTCTGAAATTAGTTCACGATCTAAAATGAGAAAAAATTTGATGTCATTATTTAGTCACCATGTTAAAAGTTCCTAAGTTGGTGTGGTGTTTCTAGTCATGGGTAATACCCCCTCGCAATATCCACTCGCTTAGGTTTGGACATCATATTCAATGTATATTTTCTAATACAATCTATTTCAAGAACATCGATATTATTTTCCCTCCTATGTAGAGGATCATCTAAATCTGTAGGCCGATCCATTAATATTTCTCTTTTTGTAACGAAACTTTGCTTCTTTAATTGCTCGAAACATTGATATTCATAGACTTGCAATGAAGTAACTATTGTTCATATATAAATTTGGTTATCTCAACGTGGATGTCTTGCCTTAGACAAAACTTATGCAAGTAGTACAATAGAGAAAAGCTTAATCACCATCCCACTTAACTACACTATCTGTAAAATAAAGACAAGGCCTTTATGTTTGGTAACTTTCTATAACTACTATTCATCTTGGAGCTTTTATAACGAAGAGATACCGTTGTTTATGGAGAATTAGGGCATGTCTAGAGTGCCTCGTGCTTTCAAGTTTTAACTTTTCATAAATTGTGGGGAAGTCCACTTTTGGTTTTATCCAATGCGAAGCACTTGAAACCTTTTAAAATATTCAGATAATGTAGAAAGTTTATATTATTTTTTTTAAAGCTATTGGAGTGTGTCTCCTGTCATTTGTCCTGTTGCAAGAAGTTTGAGAAAGCAAAACTTTTGGAGTGCGTATCTCATCGCTCCAACAATTTTTTTAGACGATATTTATGTTGATTTTGTATAACTGTTCGGGAGGAAAGTAATGAGCAGAAGCCAGATGTAAATGTCATTAGGATTATGATTCTTAGGAAAGCTATTGGATCTCATGAAAACTTGTATGGCTTCTTGGGCCTAAATCACTTTGATCTCCCTTCCATCCACATGGGCTTTGCCAAGAATAAAGCCCACAAGGCTTGAGGCCCAACTTCAGCTAAAGTGTTGGCGTCACTTAGAATTTATAAATGGAATTGAATTTCAGGTGTGTTTGTTTCACGAAAAACGTAACGTTTTTGGAAAATGTTTTTCGGGAAACTATTTTTCAGGAAAATTGTTAATTTTCCTTGGTTTTGTGATACATCACTGAAAGTATTTTCTAGTATTTGGATCGCATTTGAAAAATGATTAAATGACATTTGACTTAACAATTGACAATAGTGTGCCTCTTACTTCCAAATTAATTTGTTGAGTCCATATTACTTAATAAATGGATTTTTCTCAATCAGTTTAGTAAATCTAGAATTTGAACCTGCAAAATAGAAAGGAAACCTAAATTCATACACGTATTTTATTTTTATTTTTATTTTTCTGAAAATGGACATGAGTTCCGATTACAAGAGCAAGTCAAAACGAAAGGGAGGGGCGAAGGAGTTAGGGTTTATGTTCACAAGCAAAGAAAGAAAAGAGAAAACAAGAAAAAGAAAAGAAAGATATAATAATAACAAATTCAAAATTTTTAATTAGAAATTTTTTTTTTAATAATAATTTTTTTTATTAAGCAAGGACCTTAAAACATTTTGGAAAACGTTTTCCTGGTTCTTTCAAACAAAGGAGAAATCATTTTCTTGAATTTAAGTTTTGGAAAGAAAACATTTTTTGTTCACTCATTTTCCTAAATGAATCAAACGCCAAAAAATGAGAAAAACGTTTTCTAAATTATTTTTCACAAAACAAACATACTCGAAAACTGGAACTGCTGATCATCTTCTTTGGTTGTATATATACTCAGAAAGAATTGAAATGGAAGGCTGGAGTGCGGATTTTCTTCTGGTCTTTTCTCAAGGAAGTTTCGAAAAAGAAGCTATCGCGATTGTGCAATTTGCTTTGAAGTGAAGGAAGCCCTGTTCTTCATCAGAGAAGCCGAAGCAGTTCAAGGCAAAACCATGTTTTCAGTGAGCCCATTCAAGCCTCATTTAGTTAAAGGAGTCCGCTCATCTTACCATTTTCTTTGAGCTTCGTCCTTTCCTCCAGCTCGAGTCACTGATTAGTAGGTTGAAGACCCATTAGACTTTCCATTGATTCCGCATCTTGCTGAATTAGTTCTTCTCGAGGTCAACCGTTTGCTGAATATATATGCACTGAAACGTTTTCAATCAAGACGAACTCTTGGTTTCCTGATACACAGAGCTTTCACAGCACATGACTTCTGATGCTGGGAAGCTGAAAGAGAGGGCACGAGAGCGATGGAGAGCTTTGATCAGTCCCACATCAGTAGGGAGAGCAGAGGAACGAGCAGGGATGTGGGGTTAAGAAGCAAGGCGTGAGATGGGGCAAAGCATACCTTTCTCGGCCTTTTGGCTAAGATCAAGTGTAGTATCTGTTCTTATCAGTTTAATATCTGATACGTGGGCCATCGGTCCACATGATATTAAATTAATTTCTTCAGGGGGAGAGCCCATCACGGTAGCTTGCTGCTGGGGCTCTCGCGCGTCGCCTTGGCGTTGCACTATTGCCTTGGCCTGGCGCACCCCACCAATTCTAGTTCAATTTTCTCTATGCAAGGGCATGAAGTTTAAGGTGAAAAACTTCACGTCTAGTCTACTTGTGGAATTTCATCGCTTGATACACACTAATCCTAGACAAACCTATTAGCATTTGACTAAAATTCCACCTATCTTTGATCCATTTGCACCCTTCATGTAATTAGGAATTTCAACGAGTCGACATCGATACCCTAACCAAACCGACCTATTCAATTAGACATCGATACCCTAACCAAACCGACCTAAATATGAATGAATTTTTCATTAACCTGACTTATATAGGACTTGAACGACATAAACAACTTATATAGGACTTGTTCGTGTAATTAGGAGTGTCCATGAATCGATTCAATTATACATCGATACCTTAACTCTGGTTATTAACCTGACTTATATAGGACTTGGACAACATAAACGACTTATATAGGACTTGTTCGTGTAATTAGGCGTGTCAATGAATCGATTCAATTATACATCGATACCCTAACCCAACTGACCTAAATATGAATGAATTTTTCATTAACCCAACTTATATAGGACTTGAACAGAAACTATTTATATAGGACTTGAACAGAAACGACGGGTTGATTCTGGTTTACGGGTTTTTCCCCATTCCTTCATCCTCGTCCTTCACATCCGTCGCAACTTCATAGCAACTTTACTCCATAGTCAAGCGCATCATCATAGACATATTTTGAGATGATGACGGTAGGTCCGAAAAGTCATCGACGAGATCATCTTTACCGGTGACAAGGTGCCTTCAGCTCTGGGGGCGTGTCCTCTCGATTTGGAGAGGATGAGGCTCTATGACTGATAATCTCATCGAAGATCTGGATGGCCATGGAGGAAAGAAAACAGAGCTCGAGTGTGGACAACCATGAACACAGCTCTGAATATCTAGACGTCCATGGACGCATCGAGACTTGGACGACCATGAATAGCTAAACGACCATGAATGACGGATCCGGCAAAGTTGATGTTGAGTTGTTCGCGTTGAGGTGCCGCCGAACATGAAGGTCCGGCGGATGGTGGCAGTGAGGGCGATGGAGGAGGCGGAGGTGCTGACGGAGGGTGGGGAGCTGTCTAGCGTTTACGTTCCTCTTCTATTTATGTTTAATGTGTCTCGAATCGATTCAGACATATAATTCAAAACGGGCCGAACCGTCAAGATAGTTTTTTACTAACTACCCAAACGGGCATGAGACCCAGGATATGTGCTTCGGTTTGGGTATTTTTTACACCCCTACCCATCAACAACATTATTTCATGTTTAAGATGAAACTTGTGGACCCTGGACATAATGTAACTTGATTGATACATATATTTAAGGATCTTATTATTCGATTAAAAAGTTTTTGTTCCAAGACATTGAGTACACCTAATTATCTTAGAAATATCAATTAATCACAAGATGTCCGATTCACACATTCAATATCCTTCTAGGGAGAACCGGGTATGGGAATGATTTGAAGTGAAAAAGTTGTCAACGTTCAGCTCCCCTTTTATGTGAAATCGTTGGTATTCATTGGTATCTAGGGAAGAAAAATATTTAGTACCAACTTGGGGGTGTGAGGCAACGGGCATCGACACATTAAATTGAGGAGCGCAGTCTTACTGGGCGCCCTGCTAGGAAACTACCAGGTACGGAATAGCCTCTTAAGTATTGGGCCCAAATCACTTGGATGTGCAACCCTCTTGGACACCAGCCTAAAGTCAAACAGACAAGACATGAACCAACTTCGAAAAATAACAAAATTAACATGGAAACCCCTTTCAGCTACGGCAGAGTCAGAAAGTCGCGGTTTCAGTGAAAGAGCTCGTGCTCTCGAAATGACTGTTCGAAAGTCAAACTTAGGATGAGCTATCTAAGTCAACTGAAGAGATGATCTATCGACCCAATGAAGTTGCCGAGGAGTATTGTAGAATAATGGCGGGCAGCACATGGGCATTCCGATTTCCAAATCATATATGGGGTCATCATGTGCTCCGAGATTGAGCTGATTTGTCTCACAAACTATAAGTACTCGACATGCATGATTACCTAGCCAGAAAATTCACAATTCAATTAATGTAGGAAAGAAGATTAGAGTTGAATGCAAATGCAAAAAAGCTTTTGACTTCACGCACGACTCTTGCAAGTCAGAGAAAGCCTAAAAGGATTTTATAAATATAAATGAAAAATCATTTGATAGTGAACTTCTACTGTGTGGTTAGTATGTTTGAGAAAGTAAAAAATAAATTCATGCTTAATATTTGAAGCGTTAGCCCTTGGAATAGTAGTGTGATGAATTGGGTCTTTACATGTCGGAAACTATGTGGGTTGAATTCATTTCCTATTTAATGTAGTCTTTCTCACATAAAGTCTGAGAAATTGATTTGATCTGGTGTGCGAAAATTATTCCAAGATAAATTGACTGTTATCCTGAAAAAAGGGTAATAGTAGTAGGTATAATAAAATAAAAGATGTTAAGTATTTAATGCCAAGTCATTTTCCATTACTGGTATTAGGCCTTTTTGGAGGCCATTGCTGCCCCCAGGCAGGCACAACAATTGGTGTATGTACCAGAAGAAGAACCAATTCCTTTGAAAAAGAAAAAAAAAAAGAAGAAGAATCAAAGAATATAAATATGATGTATTCTAATGATATTTGCTGCTTTTCTCTCTTTGGCAACATGTGACTGCTTGACTTGCAAGAGGAGCATTGTGAGCTGGTGGATGCCAGCTTCTTTCCCCTTTTATCAAACAATTAAAAAGCTAGCCCGAATCTTATATATATATATATATATATATATATATATATTTCTTCAATTCTTTTTTTAAATCAAGAACTACCTCCAAGTAAACATCAAACCTAAGACCCTTTGGATCTTAGTGAGAAAGGACCATCTCACCACACTTCGGTCAAGTTCTAATCCCTCTAATTTTTTTTTTTTTTTTGGGGGGTTAAAATTTATATTATGGGAGGAAGATGGGATATCTAAATCATTGTAGCGATGATTATATTCTCTCACATAGAGAAAATGAAAGAATAATCTATTAGAAGACAGAAGGAAGGTCATGTGTTTATCCAGCTAGACCAGCACATGTAGCTGTGGCATGGTTGGCCTGTTCTATTCCACCCATGTTCACTTAACTCTTCTGGTGTTGACTGTTCTTGAGGTGTTAAACCACATAAAACCAAAAACATGCTGGTCCATCATCAATGATGTTGCAGCTTCTGTTCCTGCTTGAGATTGAGAAAGAGAGAGAGAGAGATCCAAGATATTTCACATCTTTTTTCTTTGCGTGAATGTATTATTTCTTGAGATACTATTAGAAATATGTGAATTATCTCACTCCACACATATTAAATGGAAGTTTAATAGATGAGGGAACGCTTGTGACCATTGCATCGTGTTCATTATGTCCATGAAATTTCAGATCCACTCAAAGTTGTACTTAATAAAAAAAAAACAGAAAAGTTGAGTGTGAAGGGAAATGATGGGAAAAAAAAAATTATAAATAATTTTAACTTGATGAGAGATTTATAAGATACTCCACAATTACTTTGATTTCGAATTTAGAATGTAAGAGGACTTGCCACTCATTTCGATTATCGCAAATAACGATTTTTTCTATCTATAATTATGTGTGGTGATGGAGTTCTTTTCTTAAATATGGCACAAGTTTTTTATGAAAGTCTCTTCGTAAAAGTTTGATATTGAAGTGGTGATTGAGTTTGGTTAATTTATAGATAGATGCTTCTATGACTTTTACCCAAGATTATGTCATAATAATATTTTCAAAATCCTACCAAAGATCGAATTGGATTTTTTAAGAGATAGTGACAGTTAAAATGGGTCATTTCGCTCAAAACCTTGAAAAATACAAAAACATCATATAAAAAGCCAACCAATTGTTAATTGAGGCTACATTTATTTTGCGGAATAAAATGACTCGAAAAATATTTTCTTAAAAATGATAGCGTGTATCACTTGAAATAAGTAATCAATGAAAAATATTTTCATTATCAATAACAATTTATGTTTAAATATTTTCGTGAGCGGTGAAAATATTTTCATTCATTCATTTTTTCAAGTGACAAAAATAGTTATTTTCAAGAAAATATTTTTCAAATCACTTATTTTCTTTGAAACAAATGCACCACGAATCTATCCAAACCGATCCCCCCTAATTCGATTTTTAAAATATCAATAAATAGAGATTTCTATGAACACATTCTTTCTCCTGACTAGACCTGAGCAGGTCTTTAAACTGCTCCACCCTGAATAGCCCATCCCAGGGTGTCTTCCCCCCACAAGCCATTTACAGGCAAGTGAGGGGGAGAAACACGGGATAATGGCCCACTGGGCTCTCCGGCCACAGGGTTACTAATCCTGGGATCCCGCCTGGAGGGAGGTCACCGTCTTCTCCTAGCATACTAGGCTGATAAACCCCCAATGAAAGGTCCCAGGAGGTGGCAACCTCCCGGGGTCCTTGTTAAAAAAAAATATATATATATATATATCACATGGTAGATCTAGCTAGGTCCAGTTGTTGATGATAAAAGAGCGAAATTGATGTTGACCCTCCACCTAAAACAGGTCCGCAAGATTTCTGCTGCCGCCCATGAATGAAAAGGAAAACCATTAAATGAAAGCAAAAGCGACCTCTTTTGCGGCTTTGACTCTTCTTCATGAAACAAAATTTCTACGAAAACCTCATATTTCTGTGAAATATGGACAATATTATATATCAGACCATTGGCTGCGATGGCTCCGCTAGATAAGACCCCACTGATCCTTAGTCTAGAGGTAAGGAGTTCGAAACCCAGTGGAGACGTTAGGTGTTTTAAATGTGACGCCGTAATGGTGGGTCCTGCACTAGCGTCACGGGAGGTTTTACGACACGGCTGTCGGTTGCAAGCTGGTTCCTCCTGTCCCAAAAAATAAAATAAAATAAGACAATATTATATATCTATCGAATGCTCGACTAAAATATTTAACCGGATTTTGCAAAATGAGAGATGCATGATTTCTGTTTGTCCATAAATACTTTTTGCAATGCTTATCATTTGTCTTAAAATTTAGGGATGAACTTTGCGAGATTTAATTTCGAAGTTACTATTGAGTTTGCTTCTTCTTTTTTTCCCTTAAAGGTAAAAAAAAAAAAAAAAAAAAAAGACTAATTGATTATTATGTCGGCTCCCAGCATCAGTTAGCATATCGCGTCAATCCAATTATTTAAATCAAATGTCACTTTAAGATCTACATGGACCCCAATGATTGTCTGTCCAATCCCCCACTACTTTATGAATAATTAGACCATTATGAAAACTATGTTTATCTAGCTAAAATAGATAAGCAGGCACAAAGTATATCATAATTAAGAGTGATCATGACAACTTCACAGTATAAGTTTCACCAGGAGTGAGATCATTCAGTAAACTATCCTAAACTTCATTGTGTTTGGAAGAAAATGTACACATATGACATCTTGACTTATTCCGCTATTTTTTTTCGGTCCTCAAGCTTGTGATATAAGTCTTGAATGCAGTGAAGTTCTCTAATCAAATCCCCCTAATTTGGCATATCTATCACTTACAATCAAAAGTATAATATTGGGAAAACCAGTGGCAAAACCAGTGCCACTGCGACGACCGATTTCCACTCACCAAAAGCTCCAAGAGCAATTATATAAAGATACGATTACATAAACGTTTAATAGTTTTTTCTATGCTAGTACATTCTGTACTCATACCAGACTTTAAGTTGGCACAACTAGCATGTTAACTTTAGTTTGTCGAAATTAGAGATTGAGGGACTTAATTGGAAGAATCCTTCATTTTCGAAGACTCAATTGCAAAAGTTACTTGTTTGAGATCCTCATTGAAGAAATGGTGTGGTTCTTTTTTCTTTTTTTTTTTGGTCGGTGAAGAAATGGTGTGGTTCCAAGGACCAAATGTGCACCTTTTCCAATGTTAAATATGAACGGATTGATTTTAAATAGGGAAAATATCACCTGTGGTCCCTCTACTTTTGTTAAACAAAAGCACTCATTTACCCTTTTTTTTGGGGTCCAAACTCATCTTTGTATATTTTTAAAAGTGAAATTGTTCATTCTTTGATACTAATTTCTTTAGGCTGATTATTGCTGGCACGGCTTGGAAAGCTAAGTTTTCAATCCGAAAAGCCGTGAATTAAATTAGGAAAAAATTCATCAAAAAAAAAAATATAAAATAACGGACAATGTAGGAAAATTATTACATCAGAAATAAATGTGTTAATACCACAAACTATGCTTAGTGACACAAATACCCAAAAAAAAAAAATTGTATAACTAAAAATCCTTAACTTGCTTGTTATGATACAAATACCCAAACTTTTTTTTTTTTGTTATAAAAAACTCCGAACTTATACTAATATGATAAATATACCTTTGATGGAACTGAAATAGAGAATATATATGTCACATATAAAAGTTTAGATTTTTTTGGGACAAAAAAAGTTCGGGATCTTTATGTCACAATAGATAAGTTCAAGTTTTTTGGTTACATAAAAAGGTTTGAGATATTTATGTGCCAGTAAGCATAGTTTGGGTTTTCTGAAGTATTTGCCTAAACTAAAAAAAAACCCTAGCTTCGTCGACATTGAGAACACAACTTACCTCTGGGTCTCAATGCTAACTCGAGTTCAATCTTCCATGGTTAGGAGACGCCGAAGCTCAAGTGGCCTTGGCTACAAGCTTAAGATATGACAAGTTCATGGCTACAAGCTCGAAGCTTATACGGTCATGGCTGCCAAGAGCTCGAGCACAACCAGTCAATTATGAAACTCTAAATCAAGTGTCCATTGCCACTAATACTCCAAATCTAGCAACCAAAACTAACACTAATCATATTAGCATGTTACATTGTTTATGTACTAAAGAAGAATACATCAAATCACTATACTTGCTCATAAATGGAAATTAAATTACCAAATACCATAGTGACATATTAAAATAAAATCGAAACTGTTCAACCACATGATTATACTCTGGTTCCACCCCGCGGTTCTATAGATCAATCTTTCCGAATTTGACGTTAATTAGACCTATAATAATGAAGCAGAGTACTAAACAATGATAATTAATTTAACATAGGATGCTTTAGTTAATGTCTCGGGTTTCTTTTAGGCACATATTTTGATTAGGTAGTTATGGTCATGAATGACATGATAAAGGCAAAGAAAGGAAAAGGAACAGGAGAAAATGAAAGTCGGTAGGAGAGAGAGAGGGAGAGAGAGAGAGAGAGAGAGAGCCAATGAATGACATGCTCTCATCAGCTTTTCTCTGGCATCTCTGGTTGCAGTTTAAGGAAGAAGGAGAAGAGGAGGAAAGCTCCTGCTTCACACTACCCTGTGAAGAAGTAGGTCCCACCTTCAACCCATCTCACAGCACTCCTTGTCAATCTCTCAGTTCAACTCCCTTTGCATGTGCATGCACCTCTCTCTCTCTCTCTCTCTCTCTCTCTTCCAGTTCAGAACCGCCAAGTACCTGCAACACCCACGTTTGTCCAATGTCCTGATGTTCTTGTCTTCTTGACAACTCTCTCTCTCTCTCTCTCTCTCTCTCTTTCAGGTTGTGTGTGTGTGTTGAATGTGTGTGGGAATGGACTCGGGAACTGGTCTTGATCATGCTGTGTTTCACCTCACCCCAACTCGGACCAGGTAAAGATTCCATCTTCAATCTCACTCCACTTCTCGCTCTGTGCTCTGCAATTTCCACTGTGTACAGTCACGAACTGCTCCTAATTTCGGGTGATTTGGGATGTGGGTGTGTTCCTACTGCGGTGCTTGAAGATGTGATCTGGTGATCTTCTGTGGGGGCACCCAAGAGAAGCTGGCTTCTGGGCTGTTCCAACCCTTCGTCTCCCACCTCAAATTCGTGAAAGACGAGATTTCGAAAGGTGGGTATTCCATCACTCTTCGCCCACCCGCTAAAGATCTCTCCTGGTTCACCAAATCCACCTTCGAGAGGTAATGATTTCTTCTTTTCTTGATTTTGCCTACTCACTGGTCTGTTGCAAGTTCACTTGTAGTTTCAGTTGTTTTTTTGTGTTCTGAATTTGATTTCTTGTTCTTTTCTAATTGGATGCCGTAGAGAGTAAATAAGTGCATCGAGTTTGCCATTTGCTTTTTATCTTTTGGGAAATAGTTTCTGCCCGATTATATGCAAAGATTTCTTTCTTGTTCTGTATGAACTGAGAATTTGTCCTTAATTTGTTTTCCGACTACCTGTTTGGACGACGTAAGCGTAATTCCTACTGTAGCCATATTCTTTACAAGCTCCGGTAAAAGATCACTGAGATTGAAGATTTGTTAAATGCTGTGTTGCTACCACTCGTGACAGGGTCGAAACAAAGGAGTAAAGGGGTTATTTAATACTGATTCACTTTTGTCACAGATTTGTGCGCTTTGTTAGCACACCGGAAATTCTTGAGCGTTTTATTAGCCTGGAGAAGGAGATTGTACAAATTGAGAGCTCACTTCAAGCTTATGACCTGGATGTTGCGACTGTAGCTGGACAAGGAGATGAAGGTATGTTCAAGATCTCATGCTTACTTGTTTTTGGCCGAACTTAGTCCCCCACAAGGTTAATTGAGAGAAGGGAAAAGAAAAAGAAAAAAAAAAAACATTGTGCTGTGTGGGATATATTTCCCATATTGTGCTTTCGGTGACTCATGAAGGACCTGCTCATCAACAGTAACACACTCCTGGTATTCTCATTTTATCTATTCGATTTTTATGTGTAGGAAGCCCTCCAGCTGCGAATTTAAGCATAGTGAAGTTGCCTGATTCTTCTAAGGTAGTATATTAACTATATTGGATTCAGCCAATTGTTATGCTTGCAAGAAGCTCATTCAAATGCTATGAACTCTTTGGTGTCTACTACAGCTACAGAGTGAAACTGTTGAAGAAAATGATCATCCACAAGAGGAAAACTCGAGGTATTTCTTAACTTTTTCTAATAGTATCTGCTCTTTGTGGTGCTTTTGTGAATAACTTATCACTGATTCATTCAGTCTTTCTGATGGCAAGGCTTCGTCTTCAACACCTTCTGGAATCTCGGAAGGCAATGCTCCTTAAATCACAAGCGATGGCATATGCTCGTGGACGAGCTGCTGGATTTGATATGGACGATATGGATGAACTTATTTCTTTCGCAGATGCGTTTGGAGCATCACGTTTAAGGTATGAACAAGGCTGAAGATGAAGAGATTGTGCAGAATGTTTGAGTTGTGAAACAGAACACACAATTTCGTCTAACCGTTTTTATAGCGATGTCTTAATGGTTACAACTTCTCTTTATTTCTTGACGATAGATTCACTCATATTTTCCAGCAAAGTTGAAATCTCTTTCTGGCTGCAATAATCCTAACATATGGATTAATTACTGCAGAGAAGCATGCCTTGAATTCAAGAAATTATGCGAGAAAAAGCAAGCAGATGTTCCTTGGATGGAAGAACTATCTGCAATGGAGGCATATGTATCATCAAACCTGTCATTTCCTGCAACTTCTGGGATTATGCTTGCTAACGAAATGAGTGCTCCTGGTCAAGGTGTCACTTTGCACTATCCAAGTGGAGATGGCTCCAATGACACTGTTGCGGCAAATGGGTTTCCTGGTGAACCAAATGTTGAAAACGGGAAAGGTACTTACTCGTGCTGGGCTTGCTTTTTTCATTGCATAATCTTTTCCCTCTTTTCAATCCTCATTGGCATAATTAAGGATATCTTCTTTGTGATAGTGCAATAGAACTTTATTGGTACTCCTTAGGCACATTTTGTCAATCCTCATCAGAATATCACCCACTAAAGTTTGTAGAATATACTTAGGACCTTATATAGATGCTAGAGATGGTAATGTTGATTTGAACCAAACTTTATTGTTACTCCATCCCTTATCCTGACTTTGTATATTTTTCTGATTTTCAAGAGTATATTGCTAACGCTAAGGTCTTTTGCAGATAAGGGTGTTTCATGTTTCTTTTCTCATACTGTTAATCTTTCCATAATATGCTCCGTGGAAGACATAGCCTAATTAAACATTTCATGCCTAGTGATTGGGTATCTTATGCTACGACTCACCATTTGAGTAGACCTATTACTTAAGCAGTCATGCTATCTTTTTGGTCTAGTAAGGATGGTGATAGGGTTAAAGACCATTTCAGGGTAGTGAAACATGAATTCAAAGCTGGAAGCAGACAATGCCAATATAGAGAATTTCTATCACGGTCTAAATAAAATGTATTACACAGAATAAGTCTCAATTCATCCTGTTTGTCATGATGGATATTGGTCAGTAAACTGCACTTCATTAAGGGAGGCATTTTGAATTTCAAGTATGAGAAGCAAATTTTTCGTCTTATCTTTTAGACCTCCTATGTAAGATTTCTCAGTTCTCTTATTGTGATTGCTGATACCAGACTCATACCCTCTATAATGCTTGGACTCCTCTTTTTGTTTGTCAGAACCCTCTTAACCATATACATATATATTCTGTGTTTTCAAGCTGAACTATCTTGTGCAGATGATAATGTTTCTTCAACTCCATCTGCCAAAGCTCAAATGCAAATTCCATGGCCACATCAGTTTCCTCCATACATGTACCCTATTCAGCAAATGCCTCCATATCCCGGATATCCTTTCCCTGTTATGCAGTCTGGTCTTCCTAACAATCCAAATGGCAACAACCAATGGCCTTTCAATTCAGAAGCATCGTATCCTGATATGAAACGGGAGAAGAAAAACGTTTCCAAGTCATCCTCAGAGAGGAAGAAGAAAACTTCACATAAAGAAGAAGACGAATATTCTGAAGAAGAAACCCACTCCAGCAACTCTGACAGTGGGGAGGACTCCAGAGAATCTGATTCAACTTCAGTACGGGAGAGGAGGCATTCCTCTGCAGGGAGTACCCATCGTAGAAAACACAAGAAGAAATCCTCTCGGACAGTCGTCATCCGTAATATTAACTACATTTCATCAAAGGGAAAAGAAGGAGACCCAGATGGGGACTCTGCCGAATATTCTTCTATCGAGGATGAGTTGATTGATGGAGATACTTTGAAACAGAGTGTCGAGGATGTTGTTGAATCCTTGAAGAAGAATCGTAAGACCAAGCGGCATACTCACGGTAAAAAGGACAGAAATGACCAGATTCTTGGGAATGGTACGGTGGATGCTGAGGATAACGATCATGAGGACAACCAATCTTCTCTGGGGAATAAGACAAATGACAACTGGGGTGCTTTTCAGACTCTTCTTATGACATCCACAGACAAAACTGACCAACCACCGTACTCTATGGATGAGCAATCAATGCTCAGAAGCTTCGAGAATGAATCTTCTTATATGACTGAACAGACTGTAGAGCTGGGAAAAGAGAAAGTGGGAATGAAACTGAAAGCTTCAGAGGATTCATTTTTGGCAACTGAGGATAGGCAAGGGATGGATGGTAGTGTGATCAACTCGATGGATTTTGGTAGCGTGGAGAATCTCCGTCCAGGTTTGAAGAGGGCTGATTGTGGTGAGGAGGTAATGTTAATCTCAGGAAGAACTGAGGAATATGGAAAGATGCTGAATCACACACCTGCTAGCGATGTAGACACGTCTTTGACCAGAATGAGGAAGGGTGAAGATTCCTTTATCGTGAACATGGGGCCATTACAAAGCGGAGATGCAACTCTCAAAGAAATGATATTTGATGGCGACTATGTGTCCATGGAGAATCAATCCCTCAGGCCTGGGAGAGGTAAAAAAGATACTGTCGTTGACGATTCTATCATGATACAGTCTCGGCCGACAGTCAATGAGCCATACAATGATTTCCACTTGACAAGAGACATCAGCATGGTTGCTGAGTTTACTTCCTCCATCCAACATGAAAATGGCACATTAGATAATCCAGAAGATAAGCGTGACTTATCGAAATCCTACGAGCCTGATGATCTTTTCATGATGCTCGATAGGGACTCTGAAGTGGAGCCTGGCAAGCAGTCTTGGTCTATGGACTCTGCAATCGATATGTCGCTTGCAGAAGCTGAAAGGTTCTCTAGAAATGAAGCATGCGATAACACTAATGACAAGAATGCTTTGGATGGGGACACCAACTCTGGGGACAAAGAAATCCAAGCAAAGAAAGAAAAGGATGCGAAATCCAAAGTTGTACAGAGAACCATCGGAAGGAGCAGACCTGACCTGACCAGTAAAACCAAGAAACCGAGTGCTATTACTCGACCAACTGTTCAAAAGAGCAAATTGGAAAAGGTACTTCCGTTTGGGCTTTACAGTTATCAAATTCTTGATTTTTTTTCTCTTCACCATATTTCGACTGCAATCAACAGATCTAAAAACTTAAGCTGTGAAAGATAGAGACAATGCTTGATCATTGATATTTATTTCAGCAGAATCGCTGACTTGTTGTACCTGTAAACAGGAGGAAGAGACTCGGAAGAAGATGGAAGAATTGTTGATTCAGCGCCAAAAAAGAATCGCCGAAAGAACTGCCGCGAGTGGATTAACTTCAGCGGGTTCCAAGAAGTCACCTGCTGATAGCAAAACCGCGAAAACGCCCACCAAGGTCGACAAGACTAAGTCTCCATCCACAGGCAGGGTGATAAATAAAGTAAATTCTCAGAACCGAGCTGTGCGCGTTTAGCCATTCATGGCTGCCTTGCCAGAAAGAGGATAGAATGTCTGATCAGGACACAAATTCATTTGGTATTTAGCTAAGCTTGTTGTGATTCTTTATTACGTGCAGATAAGCACACTGTATAATCTATACTAATAATCGTGGTTTTCAAACTATTGGTGGTCACATTGAGTTTAATAATAGGCATGGAAACTTTACTTGGGGCTGTAATGATGGAAGTATATTTTATGTATTTTTTATTTTTGGGTTTGTGTACACATTTTGCTTACTTCCAAGTTTCATCTGTAGTATGAATAGCCAATTCAATTCGCTGAAAGCATCATCTATATCCTCTTATACCCCTTTTGGAACATTTTCACTTCACTCGAATCTGGGTAATAATGTAATGTTTTTTTTTTTTGCGAATCGAAACCCGAAAATAATGAAAAAAAATCAACGAACCAGCATCAAATTAAGCAGGAAAAAGCTGTGAGCAACTCTCATATTCATCATCAAATGTGACCTGAATTTCGACCTAAAAAGAAAGAAAGAAACTCTACATCTTCAGTTTTATGGTAGGAAATGTCCACAAATCCTTTTTTTTTTTCATGGAAATAATTGCAAAGGGTAAAGATAACGTTTGCCTCTAACATGGAAGGACAATCCGTATTCCTTGTTTACCGAGTGACAGAAACACTGCTATTCCTTATTGGGCATCGCCTAAAGAAGAAATATATATATATCAAGATTTCAATTATTATCTTCTTTTCCTGATTTATGCATAGGCTTGGCTCGTCACTATCTCAGATACATGCTGTTAATAAAATTGACCATGAAAACATAATATATATATATATATTCTCATGGAGGTTTCTTGAAGTCAACCCATAAGGATTTTCCACAAATTCTTATAGGTAATTCGGGATCAAACGAAAAGTCTGGACAAATAAGTATCTGACGTACCACGAAATAGAAAGGCGAATAACCCTAAATCGGTCTTCACGCGACTCATCCAACACGGGTTGTTGTCATTGTGTCGGTAAAAGGGCACCTACATAACCAAAAGGCGAATAACCCTATATCGGTCTTTGCACGACTCATCAAAGACGAGTTGTTGTCATTGTGTTGGTAAAAGGGCACCTACGTAACCAACGTCACATCTGCAGCCGCAACTTATGCAAGGCATTTGTATGCAAGGTATGATAAAGTAGTGGATTTAGAGTACCTTTCTATGCCCATCTCTCCTATGTAGGTCTGATGAAAATTGAGGACAAAACAAATAGATAGTACAGACAACTACTGTCTTTTTCTTTTCAATCAGCAATAAGGTTCTGACTGCACCATCAAGAAATCTCCATGAGAATCTGCACTATCAAGTTCTGCCTTCATGCTTGAATTGAACATATTGACATCTAGAAATTTATTATGTTATAGTGTTTGATGTTTTGTCCAAAAGAGTGATTCTGTCCTACAGTATCAAAACAGATCGAGACCGGCCATAATTTGAATCCAGGTGCTGGCAACAAAACCGGAAATTTCTGGGTGAATAAGGAAATTAATTGATGAAGATGACTTGGTGTAACCGGAGAACATTATGGTGACAAAGTGATCTTGTTGCTGCAGGAATAAGATAATCTAATTAGCCGAGGATCAACAAATCAAAGGCTTTGAATTCTATGGATCAACGGACAGGTGAATTCATTTTGATGATGAAGCTCAATTCAATGAATACTGTTCCTAGAAAGCTTCTTTCTATCAACATCTTGCTGTCGCTTTACTTTTGCAAAATTGCCTTGCCTTGTCCTTCTATCATTGTCTGCAAATCTTTTCCGAAGCAGCCTGAGAGACATTAGATTTTTACTGCACTTGCGAAATTTTCTCAGCAACATCACTTTTTTCTTTTCTGACGACAGAGAAAACGAGTGATCTCAAAAGTAATAACCCCAAGGGCAGGGAGAGACTGAGACTCCTAGAAATGAAGAAAGCAGCAATAGATCAGGTTTTTTGCTATTTCATTAGTACAATGACAAAAGAATCGTCCTGTGAAACTAACATATCATAAGATTTATCCTAAGCCAGGACTTGCTTCAACAGGGAGTGGCCTACTTTTGTACTGCTTTGAAATCTCTAGGGGAGTTCTGGAAGACGAACCATGAATGGATGGCCAAGATGAATTGCGACAAACTTCATGTCAAGGAGAGCATCAATTGGGAAAAGCTTGGTACACTGCAAGTATCTACTAAACTCAATTTGTGCAGACATAGAATTCTCACTGTGATTTTTCAATTTCTCTGACTCCACTTGATGATTTGTCTTCTTTTTTTTTTCCTATTCGGTTTTTAACGTCAGTTGATGAAGTGTTGGCAACTCTTTATGACCTGATAAAAGCAGCAGCAGAAAGTTCCGAGCAGACGGTTCAACCTGAGCAGAAGAAAGATCACAGTCAACAAAACATCACACCCGGCAAATTCCCCACGGGGTCTCCGCCCTGCCAGACCTCTTGCTTTAGACCGCCAACTTTCAATTTGGTATGGAAGACAGCCAGAAGGCCTTTCACTGATGTGTCATTCATCCTGTGTCTTCTCCAGTCTTGCGGTGGTAGCACTAAGTGGAAACTGAGGCCCATCCAGGAGAGAGAAATCGAGGCAAGCAATTCAGAAGCACAACCTGCAGCTGCAGTACAAAGAAATGCAAATGTAGTGGTCGCAGAGGCGGTACCACCACCACCACCACGATCTGTGCCGCCACCAAGACCCCCACCACCACCACGATCTGTGCCACCACCAAGACCCCCACCACCACCTCTTACTACACCCTCAAAAGGTTTGCTTACATCACCGCCGCCTCTGCCACCAGTCAAAGGAGGTGCTCCACCGCCTCCTCCTCCACGAACTGCAACAACATCATCATACACCAAGAAAGCAACCACTAGGTTGAGAAGATCAGCTCAATTTTCCAGCCTTTATCGGTTGTTGAAAGTGAAGATGGAGGGGTCAAATCTAGAGGGTAAATCCGACAGCGGAAGAAAACATCATGCTCGGGTTTCTTCTGGTGGAAAGCAAGGGATGGCTGATGCATTAGCAGAGATGACAAAGAGGTACATTGATGTAGCACATAATTAATCTAGATGTATGAACTAAATTGCAGAATGTACTTTACCATTTTATCCTCCCTGTTTCCCTCAGATCGGATTACTTCCAAAAGATCGAGACAGACGTACAAACACATGGAAAAACGATCATGGACTTGAAAGCTAAGATAAATTCCTTTCACACCAAGGACATGGTCGAGCTTTTCAAGTTCCACAACTTCGTTGAATCACATCTCAATAGCTTAACAGATGAAACACAGGTCAACGGATAGGATCAGATTGTTGCACATTGTTTCCAATACGTAAGGCTGTGGTCATAAGCTTAACTCTTCTGCACAGGTTTTAGCAAGGTTTGAAGGCTTTCCTGTGAAGAAGCTGGAAGCTTTAAGAGCAGCTGCTGCTCTGTACTCGAAACTTGAGGTGATTGCCATTCGCTTGCAGAACTGGGAGATTGTGCCTCCACTTGGCAAGCTCCTTGACCAGATCGAGAACTACTTCAGCAAGGTAACTTATATTTGCAATCCTTCATATCTTACCTCATGAAAACTTTCTTTGCGGTTTTCGTCCAAATGCCTCTACCTACATATTAGACTAACTTAAAGGAACTTAAAATGTATATAGATGAAGCGAGAGGTTGACATGCTCGAACAAATAAAGGAAGAAGAGTCCAAGAAGTTACGGAGATACAATGTTGAATTCGACTTCAATATCCTTGTAAGAATCAAGGAATCAATGGTTGATGTTTCTTCGAGGTGCATGGAGTTGGTACTTAAGGTACTCCACAGTCCACATTCAGTTAATGATACTAGAGTCAGCTATGTCAATTTGGAAAGCATTAGAGGAAAAAAACTGCCCTCAAACTTGACCTTTGGGATATCTGATTCAGGAAAGAAGAGAAGCAAAGGAGAAAGAGAAAGAGGGCACCACAGCGAGATTGGGAAGGCGAAGAGATGATAACAACAAGATGCTTTGGAGGGCATTTCAATTGGCTTTCCGGGTGTACTCGTTCGCCGGTGGCCATGACGACCGTGCAGACAAACTCAGCAAAGAATTAGCTCATGAAATCGAGACCGGTGCTTAGCATCATCAAATCCCACATTTCTCTAACTCGCCGTTTTAACCATGCATTATGTTAAAGCGCCTCCTACTAATTCTGTTGATGACCACTTGACAGTGGACAGATAGGACACAAGTACAGCTGAGAACAAAGGGAGAAAGTATCTTATTCCATCGGATACACAACGTGCCACCCATCCGAGTTGAGACATTTTGATGGACTACTGTTTTCCCTGTAACACACACTGACTTTATTAACATTTAAATGATGTTCTTGACAACATCAATAGTGCAACTTATGCAATACTTTCTCAGTGCCATGGGTCTTCTAAATACGCTTGATTTTGCTGCGGCACTTACTCATAACACGTCATTAATTATCCATGAAAACAGGACATCCACCATCACATTCCATACAACGTAAAATATGCCGGCAAAGAAATATGGTCGACAGGATATTATTAAACCCAAACTGCATCTGAGCATAGACAGCACCATAATCGTCATCTCGATTCCATCTCTCTGTTAAGTGACAAAGCGATGATTCCTTATTGTTTCTGTACGGAACAACAGGCCAAGTTTGAGCAGCATAAACTCCATAACTTCAGTCTCTTCCTCCGTTTAGAGAGAACGCTGGAACTAACAGCTCCGACGACGAAAAGGAGAAAAGGAGAATTGCACCAGTGAACAATAACGTTTGGCATCTTCGCAGCTGAGTTCTTAATTTATCTTTCCTTTACTCCGATCACGTGTGATTCCGGTCCTGAAGCAGATTTTAGGACAAATTTGGATTGCAGTTCTGCCAAGTGACACATTTTTCACTGGCATTTTCGGGCGTCCAAAGATTTGTAATGGTGAAAAGAGAAGAGCGAGGGACCAAGAACGTTCATTGATCTACTCTGAGGGCATGTCCATAATCAACAAAAAGAAACCCAAGTACCATAGTTCTTTTAGGGTCAGAATGAGAAAACCAAATAGACCCTATGGCTTCTCTGTTGTATACTTGTCAACCTTACCACAAAATTATATGAAGTGAAAGCTTTTGTTTATATAGCCTCGAACTTTCACAGTTTGGTTCCCAAGCAATAGCAAGAACAGGTGTCGTGTTATGGTCGATGCAAAAGAGATCTGAACGTACCCATGAGAGGTATAAAGGGGGAGGTCATAAGCATCTATACCGTAAAATCGATTTTCGACGGAATGAGAAATATGGTAGAATAGTAAGCATAGAATACGAACCTAATCGAAATGCATCCATTTGTCTCATACACTATAGAGATGGTGAGAAGAGAAATATTTTACATCTCAGAGGGGCTATAATTGGAGATACCATTGTTTCTGGTACAAAAGTTCCTATAAAAATGGGAAATGCCCAAACTATGATTGCAAAGTTGCGAATTAAGAGAGGTGCTACTGTGTTATGCCAAAGGAGGCTGTTCTCCTAAAGATGAATCGAAGCTTATATATCAACAATAAGTCACGCAATTGGCGTTTAATGTCTTATCCACTATAACATCGCAAAGCAACTTCATAATCACTCGATGGACAACGCAAACCCGTCGTTACGTAATTATTACCCAATTTGTGAAATTCGAAGTGGAAGAGGTCAATGATTCAACTCTTGGCCCTCAAAGAGGTGGGAACAAGCGATTTATACGAGGACCACCATACCTTGGTTTTCCATAAAAGAATGATAAAATATGGTGTGTGCGCATGTGCGTAATGCAGTTCATCAGTTCTTGATCTCCAAGGCCAGATTACTTGTGACCCATTGACTTTTCTTTCCTAGTAAATTTCCCGGCAAATTGAGTAATCCTTGTAATTAAGCAACCCAGGATTTGAAGTCGTCCAACAAATCTAGAAAGTTGACTTTTCCATGAGAAATTGAGAGGGAGTTGCTCAAGGCTTGAAGCGTTTAACCAATACTTTTCCTCCCATATGACAGTGTTACTTCTAAGACCAGAAGGCTGACCAGGACTCTTAAGACCAAAGTGCTTTAATTCATCAAAACCACTCGAGCTTTAAACATGGCTTCCTCGAGCTGCTCTGGCGAAGCAACGCTCATCTACAGCTGCAAAACATGCAGGTCACATACATATCAGGTATGACAGTGTCCGATTGAAAAGATGTTTTAATCTCCGATTATCTTTGATGTAAATCAAGGACAAAACATGCATGTGTCATCAAAGGTTATTTTCCAAAGAACCAAAGCTATGTATCAATCATCGAACTCCGAGTCAGTAATCATGCTTGATGGTGCTAAAATCTGTTGGAAATTCAGCATGCTCAAATAGCAATTGCTTTTTGCCAAGCGTAAGTTAATTAAAGAAAACAGCAATTGCATCAGTAAATCAAACAATATAGACAGGGCAGTTGCAGGAGATACCGAATCTGAATTAGACATAAATTGACAGAAGAAGTTGGTGGATTCAACATGTGGATCAAATTTTTGGAGAGGCAAGTTCATTTGGATGATGAAGCTCCGGCTGAAGACAAATTGATTCGAGAGACAGTATTAAGGTAACTCCTGGTTGCTTTACTTCCACAGGAGTACCTGGCCACCAAGAGCCTTTGAAGGTACTGTCACACTTGAGAAATTTTTGTTCAATGGTCCATCTCACAGCTGATGATAGAGGCAATGGATGACTTCCACGGGAATAGGACAAGGAGGAGAGTGAAGCTCATAGAAATGAAGAGAGCGGCAATTGATCAGGTCTTTTGCTATTTAATCAGATTCAAACTGTCATGCAGAACAGGGACATCACTTATCAGAATATTAATGCCAATGGTCAATTTATGTTTCGACAGGGAGTGGCCTCCTTCTGCAATGCTTTAAAATCTCTAGGAGAATTTTGGAAGATGAATCATGAATGGATGGAGAACATCAGGTCTGATGAAGTTGGTGTAACATCCCGGGTCCCACTTGTGTGACATTGTCCGCTTTGGACACTGAGTCCTCACGGCTTTAAAACGCGTCACGCAAGTTTAAGGGAACCCAAGCCTTATATACAAGGCCCATGACCCCTCCCTAAGCGATGTGGGACAAGAGGGAGAGGAATCCCTTCCCCTTCCCTTGCGCGGGGAGGAGGGACCGGAGGCGCGGAAGGGAACCCAAGCCTTATATACAAGGCCCATGACCCCTCCCTAAGCGATGTGGGACAAGAGGGAGAGGAATCCCTTCCCCTTCCCTTGCGCGCGTCCGAGGACCGGAGGCGCGGACGCACCGCCATCCCTCCTCCCCGCGCACCGCCGCTCGGGTCGTCACAGTTGGCGTCATGGAGAGCATCAATTTGGAAAAACTAGGTATGCTGCAAGTCCCAATGAAATTCACTTTGCATTGGCAAGACATTCTTGCCGTGGTTTTTCAATTATCTATTCCAGTTGATGATTCAGTTTGTTTGAGAATTCAGTCCGTAAATTGTTTTCACTTTTCCCTTTTTTTCTCCTGCAGTTGATAAAGTGGTGGAAACTCTTCATGACCTCATAAAAGTAGCAGCAGAAAATTGGGAGCTGATGTATCAAGATGACCATGAGAAAGACCATAGCCAACAAAGCACCACATCTTATGATGTCCTTGGGGAGTCTCAGGCAAACCAAAACTCCTGCTTTAATCCCATTCCAACTACTTCCATTTCAGAACTGAAGAAGACCAGAAAGCCTGATGTCTCATTCGTCCCTTGTCTTGTTAGGAGTCTCAGAGGTGATGCTGTGAAAAAACCAGAGCCCCTTCAGGGAAGGTTAGCAGAAGTAAGTAAATCTGGTGCAAGACCAGTAGCTTTGGCACAAAATTCTTCCTTCAGTGCAAAAGCACCACCAACACCCCCACCCCCACCTCCACCTCCACCTCCACCTCCACCTCCATCTTCTCCCAATTTAAAACTAAATCTTGCAGCTCAGCCAGCTCGACAGCCAGCACCATCCAAGATCTCAGGAACAGTGTTGCCAAAGAAACCACTACCACCTCCTCTTCCTCCTCCTTCTCAGGCGGCACCACCTCCACAACCACCAAAATCCAAGATCTCCGGAACTGTGTTGGCAAAGAAACCACCACCTCCACCTCCGCCTCCATCTCCACCTCCTCATCGGCCAATGACTCCCCTAGAACCGGCACCATTCAAGATCTCTGGAGCTGAGTTGACAAAAAAATCACCGCCGCCGCCACCTCCTCTTCCGGCTGCAAAAGAAGCCCCACCTTCTCCACCTAACCCTGAACCTCCTGTACCAGAAAATGTAGCAACTCAAGGAGCAGTGGATTCAGAACCAGCAGCTCACACAATTGCAGTTGTGACGATAAAAGCACCACCCCCTGCTGCACCGTCTTTACCACCACCTAAATTACCACCAATTGAATTGGCTGCAGGAGAACTGCCCCCATTGCCAACAGTACCAAAGATACCAAGAACTGCACAAATAGCAGCATTGCCACCACTTCCGCCTGCGCCACCTCCCCTTCCTGCACCCTCCAAAGGGTCAATTCCATCACCATTGCCTCAACCACCGGTCATTAAAGGAGCTCCTCCACCACCTCCTCCTTCACTAAGTGCAACTAAATCCTTGTACCCCAAAAAAGCAATGACAAAATTGAGGAGATCAACACAAATTGCAAGCCTTTATCGGTTCTTGAAAGGAAAAATAGAAGGGTCGAACTTAGAGATTAAACATAACAGTGGAAAAAATCGTCAAGTTGGGGGCTCTGCCAGTGGAAAACAAGGAAAGGCTGAATATATAGAAGAGATGAAAAAGAGGTAGGCTTCCAGTACCTCAACAAACAGTGATCTATCTAAATGATAGAAGGTAAACATATCAAGTAAATGGAATTCTCTACTTAACCATTTTACGGTTCTTGTCTCCCAGGTCAGCATACTACCAAAAAATAGAGAAAGACATGCAAATGCATGGAAAAACAATCATGGATTTGAAAGCTAAAATAAATTCTTTTCAAACCAAGGATATGATTGAGCTCATCAAGTTCCGCAACTTCATTGAATCTCATCTCGAAAATTTGACAGATGAAACACAGGTAAACATAGGCTTACACAGTTTTTAGCCCCTATCACGCATTTTATCCAGTCCATTATATCAGGATCATAATATAATTTTCTAACATGCAGGTTTTAGCAAGGTTTGAAGACTTCCCCACGAAGAAGCTGGAAGCTTTAAGAGCAGCAGCAGCTCTACGCTTAAAGTTAGAGGCAATTGTAGTTGACTTGCAGAACTGGAAGATTGCACCTCCTCTTGGCAAGCTATTCGACCAGATTGAGAACTACTTCAACAAGGTAATTTCAAATTGCTTCTGTAGTTTCTTGGTGAACAAAACCTTTTTATCGGCTATATTCTAGACACTCTACATTTTAAAGTAACATAAAGTAACTAAACTACAGATGAAACGAGAAATTGACACGCTCGAACGAATAAAGGACGAAGAGTCCAAGATCTTTCGGAGAAATAATATCGAATTCGACTTCAGTATCCTTGTAAAAATCAAGGAATTGATGGTTGGCATATCTTCAAGATGCATGGAATTAGCACTTAAGGTACTCAAAATAATTTGACCAGTGAGCTGTCTTTGCAATTTACATATTACTCGGGGAAGAGAACATGAGCCCTCAACTGCTCCTTTCTTTTTCGGATCTGACACAGGAAAGCAGAGAAGCAAAAGAAATTGAGAACAAGCTGACATTAACAAAATCACAAACACAAAGAACTGATTGCACAAAAATGCTTTGGAGGGCTTTTCAGTTCGCATTCCGAGTGTACTCATTTGCCGGTGGCCACGACGACCATGCTGAAAAACTAAGCAAAGAATTAGCTCATGAGATTGAGACCAGTTCATAGCACCATCAATCATTCGTGCAGAGTCGAATATTGGTCTCAAGCAACATACCAGATGGAAGCATCTCCAGCTAGTTCTGCCTATACGGTATATTGTGGGAGAAGCAATTCCATGGACTCTTGTAAATACAATTCATTTTGCAGTTAGCACATCACACATAATTGCAGTCACAGAATATCAAAAGATGATACTTTATATCTTTAAGTTATCTCGTATGCTACTCAAGATGAACCATAGCTCTATTTCATCAAATCAAAATCGAATGTGAGCAAAGATAACAGGGGAAAATAATCTTTCTTCATTCTTCAGTATAGTAGCAAAACAAGCGATAAAAGTTCATCATTATCACTATCACCTTCCAGCCTTTGATCCAGCTAACAGAATGATCCACCGAATAGCACAGTATCACGTCAGCTCACAGATCCGAAAATGGAGAGCTTCTCTTTTACCTCATTTAGCTCGTCTCTTAATTCCTCTATGCGAATCTGGCAATCCACGACGAATCCGTTAGTAGCTTCCTTAAAATCCTTCATTTCACCGGTCTGCGCTCGGTAGAATCCGTCCTTCTCCTTCTCCACCTCCTCGAGCTCCTCCACCTCGCACTTCAACTCCCTAAAATCAAGCATAAATAAGCCATAACATGCGACCAAAATCTTATGATGACAAGTCTATGCTTCACCTTAGTTGCTGCACATTGTTGTCATACTCGGCATCGAGCGCGGCAATCTTAGATTCGAGAGCGGAGATCTTCAAGCTCTGCGAAGCTAGGCTCCGCTCGAGCCTCAAGCGCCTCTCTTCCATCGACCTGATGCCCGCGCGCTTCGACTCCAGGACCAGCGATTTGGTGGCTTGCAGCCCTCTCTCCGCCTGCAAAAATTTCAGGCACCTCTCATCGGCTACCGATCCAAACCGATCGCCTCGCGAAAAAAAAGTTCGAGAGATCGCGTCGCGATGGAGTAGACCTGGAGGAGAGAGAGGCGCTGGTTCCTGGTCCGGTCCAGCTGTTCCAGCCGCTCGCCGAACGCCGCGGAGAGCGACATTTCCGTACGGACCGGAAGCTAATCTCAGGCGGCGGCGGCGACGCCGCGATGCGCTGGCCGGGAAAAGGCTCGTCGAGGCGGCGATTCCGGCGAACCGGCACGGTGGATTCGCGCGTTTCTCGCCGGATTCCGTGCTCGGAATTTGGAGCAGGACGGAGCAGATTTCTAGGTTTTCGGCTTCGTGCTGGGGAGGGTCGAGGCGCGACGGTTTCTTTACCGTTTGAGCGCCGGAATTCAACGAAGCTGGAGATGAAGCTCTGGAGAGAGAGAGAGAGTGGCGCGAAAAATTTTCAGATTTACCCCTGAACTTTCGGTTTTTTGCATCAAGAGCCTCAATTATGCCCGCCGTGACAAACTTACCCCTGAATTTTTTTCCTGGTGATGATGTCAAGTAACTCTAAATTATGATTATCTACCCGTGCAACACATTTACCCTCCCTCCGTTGAGGTTCCGTTTTCTCAAATAAAGACATCGTTTTTGTTTCGTTTAAGGTATATGGGTGACATGTCAACACCATTTGTCTTTCCCTGTCTATGTAGGCAAATTTTTTAATGGTTCTTGTCAAAAGAACCTTAACTAAGGGAAAATATGTTGGGTATAAGTTTAAGACTTTTAGTGTCACTAAAAATCGCTAGATTGTTGATGTGTAAAATGAACTTCCTCTTAGACCCATCAATCATCCAAAATAGGAAACATTTCAAATAAGAACTTAAAGTGTTAAACTTTATTCCAAATAAAAACCTGAAATATACTCATTTTCTCAAATAATGACTTCAAGTAGAATTTGCTTCAAATAAAAGGGTAGAGTAGCTATATTTGTTTTAAATAAAGGCTTAACTTTCCAGTTGATTAAGGGTATTTCATCTTTTTTTGAATTTTTTTTGTATATTATTTTATTTTCTCTTCTTCTTCGTCAATGGTTGAGAAGAGGGTAGACAAGGGTGGCCCTCACCCATCTTTGTAAGGGCCACCTTTACTAGTCACAAGTGAGGGTCATCTCGCCTGGAGGAGGCAACTCGCCAAATTTGAGAGAACAAGGAATGGCCTTGCCAAATTGGCAAGGTCGCACTTTTAACGATCAATGAGGGTCGCCTCACTGTTACCTTTGCGAGGCAACCCTCGCCCTAGTAAGGCCACCCTCAGTGGCTTCAGGTGAGTCCAACCCTAGTCAAATTTGGGCAAAGGACATGGCCCTCCCTAGAGACCAACAAGGTTGCTGGGCCCTTGCCGGTGCTCATCAAGAGAGAGAAGAAAAGAAAAAGGAAAAAAAATTAAAACAAAAATGATCTTTTGATGAAAATACCCTTTGATCGGCCAGAATATTTAGCCAGCTGGCAATCAACGAGCTCAAACCTTTATTTGAAATCTACATAACCACTTTAAATTTATTCGAAAGACTCATATTATTTCATTTTAAATCCTTACGACCACTTAAGCCTTTATTTAAAAATTTTCCTCCAAAATATAACATGTATCATACTTCTAGTGAGCCTATCCATAAATCGATATGAAATCGACATTCTCCGACCAAAGCCCTTACATAGTCAAGCGACGTTCCACGTCAATACTTCGCAGAAGAGTCGGTCAGGCTAGTCTTAGAATATATCAACTGCAATATACGAGCAATTGACTCGAAGTTATGGCCTCGTTAGCTATATTTAAAAGTTCAGGGGCCCATTATAAATTTAATTAAAATTCGTTAGTCCTTCAGAATTTGGTTCTTGCAAATTCACTGTTTCACGAGCCTCGCCAACTTTTAACGAAATTAAATTTCGCGACATGCCCTCATTTTTTTCAGCACTAGCGCACAATTCCACCTCATTCCCAAAGTCAAATACGAATTAGTAGGTGACCCTTTTTAGCTGTGAACTGATTAAATTCAGCCCCTTAGTCTACACAAATTGTCTTAATTCAAAGCAGGTTATATACAGCAAGTCTGATTATGTGGCAAGTCTGATTTAGACATATGACCTTCGGGTCCTAAACAAAATATACCCCAGCCCCCTCGACCCCACAACCATCTGCACCAACCTTAGAAGTAAGCATGCGAATCTTTTTTATTTTCACATCAATCACGACTTTAAGTTGCGTTTGCTCAAGGGAAAGTGTTTTCCCATGATTAATTTTCCAAACTTTCACCTATTTGATTCGTAAAAAATGATTAGTCAATTGAAAACATTGTCCCGTCAAGGAAAATCTGCATGCATAAAATTAGAAAATTGAATTCCTAAATTTAAGAAGGTGAATTTACTTTCCAAAAGTGCTCCTTTTGAATTTTTTTAATTTTTTATTTTTTTTATTTTTTTAAAAAAATCATTTTTAAAATTTTTATTATTATTTTTATGTTCTACTTCTCTTTCTTTTTTTTCTTTTCTTTCTTCCTCCTCTACTGAACACCAAGCCTCACACGATTACACCTGTTCGAGCCTCACCTGACCAGCCACAGGCATAAGCTAGCAAGGGCCAACCTCTAGCGAGCTTGACTTTTCACAACGACCTCTAAGTGAGCCTCATCGCAGTGAACTCAAACTCACCTGAGGTCGAGCTCACTAGGATCTAGCAAACTCGAGCTCAACTTGACCCAAGCTTGACGAGGCTCGACCTCACTCGAGGCCAGCTAGGTTAGCCCTCGTTGGGCCTTGGTGACAGTTTCAGTGGCAGCCATTGTCAAAATCTAGTGACAGGTAGAGGAGAAAGAAGGAAAAAATAAATAAATAAAATAAACTAAAGTTTAAAAGAGATTTACCTAAAATAAAGTTATGGGATTAAAATCATTTTCTAAATAAAATTCAAATTTTAAACAACATTTTCGATCGCATATCACCAAATAAAGAAAAATAACTATTATTCTTTAAAAAAAAAATCTCAAAAAATGTTTTTCTTTTTCATGATGTATTTCGTCAAACTAACACACCATAAATACCGGTCTAAAAAAAGCATCCCCCGTTTCGAATTTGCAAAGACGCTTATCCTCTTCCGAGCCCCAGCGAACATCGACCTTGTCCTTAAATAATTGTCGGGAGAACAAAAACCGAGCGTGCACGTGGGGGCCCCACGCGACGGTCCAAAGCGACAGTAGTCCGAACGCGATGTGGGAGCATTTATGCCACGGTTTGCATGTAGAGAAATTTCCCCCATGTGGTGCTTCATCAAATTGTCCCCAATATAAGACAGGCACGTTTCTGGAAATGGAGTTAATGAAAGGTTCCTGCACAATACCCCATCTTGCAGAACTTGCTTGTCCTTTTTTTTTTCCTTTTTTTTTTTTTTCTTTTTCGGGTCGAGTTGTTCGAAAACCGGTCGATAGGAGCCGGCGTGCCCGTTTGAGCCGGCGTGCCACTGAGGACATGGTCGCGGTCTTCGATTTGGAGGGTCGTTGATCCCGTTCCTTTAGTTAAAAGTCGACCAAGGCAAAAAAGTTTTCTCTAGTCGGACTCTTTTGACTCTAAGGAACATATTTGAAGTTACAAGAAATTTCAATCAAAAGTGTTATGTACATTCAAAGATTTGATTGAATAAATTAAAAGTTTCAGATGACGTGATTGAGGAGAAAATGCGTACATTTCGAGAAGCAAAGTTCAGAATTTTCCCCATTTTAAAATTGGGCATTTGCCAGAGGAGGATTGGTGCATGTCTTGCTTGGCTCTTTTCTTATGACGTGGAATCTGTTGTAAGGACCAGCTAAATATATAAACAAATAAAAGACAATAAAAATGTAGGGTTTTTCTATGTATCAAAAATAAACTAAACCAGGTCAGAATCAAATGTAAGCTTGCTTAGCCTTGTTCCCAAAAGATTTTCTTTTTCTTTTTTCTAAATACATGAGAGGGAGCGCAAGTCAATGCCACTAATGGAGATGCACCTGATTTTCATTCGATCTCACAAGATTTAATCTCTATGACGACACATTCAATTCATTAAATCGCTTATTGACAGATCAGTCGATAACCGGTTAAATAACGCATGGGTCTCGACGATCGAGATTTATTTAGTATTAATTCGTCAACTTTAGCCATTACTTGAAAGGGGGAAAGCTTTACTTTAAGATCAAAGTGTAGAAAACAACCACATATTGAGGACCAAAATGCAAAGCTGAATGGGGAAGGGGGAGGATCCATCCAAAACCATGAGGGGAGGGGGGTAGGTGCTCCTATTGATTGAAAGATGAGACGTCACTTTCACCACTTGCACTTGAAATTGACATGATATTGAAGCATAAAAAAGAATTCACATAAATCAATACTTTCCCCTTATCACAGGCTAACCCACAAAAGTCAGTTTCAATCCCACCCCTCAGCATTTATTAAAATTCCTCATCTGCCCCAAAAAAGGTTCCATCATCATTCCCCCCCAAAATCAATGAACCACCAAATTGCCAACCAAATGGGTGGCACTCTCTTCCCTGTGCCCTTTTGCAATTTTGCAGCTTGCGCTGCTAGGGCAGAGGACAAGAGAAGAGATCAGAAGAAACAAAACCCATCAACAGAACCAAGATTCTGATTCAATTATTGACTAAAAAGAACAGATTGAAACGCTATCCTTGCACTGGAATGGACTGAGTTTGTCCCATGTCCACGAGCAAGCCCTACGTTGTATACTTTAAAATCTATGCTGGAATTGGCAAATTGCAGTAGTCCTTGTCCTCGTGTATCTACAGATTGGACATTGATCTGTTGCAGAAGATGCAGCAATCCGCCATTATGTGATCGACTATGCTCCCCCTCTCCACCCTCAGCTTCCTGCTCTGCTTGTTCCAGAGGTGGACGGCGTAGCTCCGGCTCCGGATGTGCCGCAGCTTGTCGTGCAGCCACTTGGAGTGCAGGTGGCCCCGGGGCCCCCGGAAGAGGCTCCGGACCCGGCTCCAGTCGACCGGGTAGAACGCCGACGGGGGCAGCACCGCGAAGTCGCCGTACCCGGGCCGCCGCCCTACCCTCGCGATGACCCGCGACACCAGGTAGGGACCATTGTGGCCCCACTTGTTGCCGTCGAACGTGAGGGCGAATTCCTGGATGAACTTGTACAGCAGCGGGTGGCCCTTGTCGAAGGCCAGCACGGCATTGTTCAGCCGGCTCCAGTTCCCGGTCTCGGCGTCGAGCGTCTGCGCCCCGATCACGTTCCGTAGCCGGGACATGCTCTTCAGGACCATGACGTCGGTGTCGATGTACACGCCGCCGAACTTGTACAGCAGGACTAGCCTGAGCAAATTCGATAGGTTCTGGCCGAGGGCGACCTCGCCAGGATCCAATCTCCCTCTCTTCAACCTCTGGAACCATAATTGAGCATCAGTGTTCCTGAACAAGTATCCGAAATTCGGCGAAATCGCGATCGCCTTGAGGCCCTTGTCGCGGAACGACCGCAGGACGTCGCGGCCCTCGTCCGAATCCAGCGAGCTCGACACGATCACGAGGCAGCCGGCCGGGTGCGAATTGAACAGGCTCTCGACGGCGAACGCCTCCCTATCGCCGAACGACTCGAGCGAGCTGATCCAGGTCATGAAGAACCGCGCCTCGCAGGAGGACGCCGCGAAGAAGCCGTTCACCCTCGCCGCGAACCCCGTCGACTGAGCCCCGAGCCGCAGCGCTCGAGCGGCGCCCTTGGCGGGCCTGCGGCGACCCTTCTCCGGCCTCGGCGGCGGCGGCGGCGGGGAGCCGGCGACGGGTCGGGTCAAAATCTCGTCTTTCTGCAGAAGAGCCAACTGGGTCCTCGAGACCGGCGGCGGGTTCTCTTCCCGGACGGCGTACATGACATTGCCGCCGGAAGAAATCTTGGCGCCCGCAGCCGGAGGCGAAGAAGGCGGTCTTCGAAGCGGGTCGGCGGGGACTCGGACGGAGAATATGGAGGCGGCGTTGTAGGCCAGGAGGAGCAGGAGGAGGAGGGCGAAGAAGGAAGCGGGCAAGAAGCGGTGGAGGAAACCGAGGGCGGATCTCTGGACGCCCCGCGCCGCGGGAATTGCGCTCCCCGCGAGGCCCCACATGGTCGGTCGGTGGCGCTGCTGCTGCTGCTGCTGCTGCTACGGGCGTGACAATGATGGAGCTCTAGGCAGCGGCGGCGGCGGCGGCGGCGGAGGAGGAGGCGGTGGCATTGCCAATGCTGGCGCGCAGAGAGAGAGAGGGAACGGAAGGTGATGGCGGAGGCGGCAAAGGGAAATTGAAAGTGTGGGAAAGGTGGGTGTTTGATTGATCTATCTTTGGTCTTCGGGAAGGGAAGCATAAAAGGACGTGCTTTGCTCTGGTCTGCTGTAGAGAGAGAAAGAGAGAGAGAGAGAGAGAGAGAGGATGATGGTGATGGTGATGGTGATGGTGATGGTGATGGTGATGGCGGTGATGGAGTCGTGCCATGTGAGCTTTTGGGTGTGTCTAGTTGGCTCATGATACTTTAATGGGGGAGGGATTGAAATTGTCAATTTGTCATTGTGTACCAATTTCTAGATTTTGGGTTTGTTTATTTGTTGATGTAATGTGATGATGAAGTATAGAGAATGGCCAGATTAGAACAAATGAAGAGAGAAAAGTACAAGAAAATTTGATATGAAGTATAGGCATTGACCAAATTAAGGGAAAAAAGAAAGGAGGGAAGGTACAGGATGACGGGCATAACGTGAGAGATGACGAGAGCTATCTACTGCAACTGCAAGCAACTTTATTAAAAGCAAAGGAGATTTGAAAAAGGGGAGATGGCATGCAGATGTGACAAATTTTTCTTTTCAAGGGATTTGTAAAGTCAATCGATCATTTTCCTTTGTTTCTTTTTTGTTCTTGCTATGAATTAAGAAACTGATTGCGAGAGTCGAATGATGAAAAAAGAGGAGTTTCGAAGAATAAAAATGCAAGTTTGACGTTGAGGATTTGCTAGGGAGGGTTTTGGCCAAGAGGACAATGGAATTCTTGAGAGAGGGAGAATCAAATTATAAATGAATTTACTTAGATAAATGCGGTAAATAAATCGCCACATTTTATAGGTAGTTAAGTTGTACAAATTACAACAGGAAAGAAGAAAGAAAAATGAAAGATGATCGGTCAAGAGATGTTTTCTTTGTATTTCCTCCGAAGAAGTTGCCTCATTCCCTCATGTTTGGTCTTCTCAACAATTAGCTTTTCGATCTTGCAAAATGGAGATTTTATCTGTGACATAAGTCCTTAGTCCCCTCTTCATTTTGAATTCAAATCAAAATGTTTTTGTGCGACGAAGTTGAATAGGCCGTCCAGAAGCGCCTCATAAAACCAAAGTTGATCTCGACATCTCATATACAAGCACCTCAACTAATATCTGAAAAAGAAAGTTTGGTTCAAATTGTGACTATTAACATCTCGATTTTTCTTAATTTTTATGAGTTTCTAATTTCTTAATCGAGACAAACTATTGTGCATGCTTAATGACTAAGTCACAAGTAAACTCTTCAATCTCATTGGTACGAGTTTGATTGGATATAAGAAGGAAAAATCATATCCGTGAAGGTTCTTTTTTTTTTTTTGGTCGGTATACCCGTGAAGGTTGGGTTGGTGTGAAGTGCATTCTTTATCTATGGTCTTCCCTAATGAGTCATGAAGGTTTCTAGGTCTACCCTATGCTACACATATACATGCATATATATGGGGGGTCCCTATCTTCTTATCTTCTTCTTCTTTTTCAATTCTTTTATTTTATTGATGAGAATAGATTTTGGTCGATGAGTGACCACCGGGAGGAGAAAGTTAGATGTGCAGCAGCTATGCTTAAATAGTTATTATTAGGAACATGCTAGTTCATGCACACAAATTGCACATGAAGACAGTTTTTGTTTAAGAAAGAAATTGAGGAAACAGACGTGTTCGCACGTTAGGGGATACCGATTGAGGGGTGAGGGGAAGTTGGACAGATCCTTCCTGTTCTGAGGGAAAAAGAAAGATGAAATTGATGACACTATAATGGTTGAATCTACTCTTAGAATAAGATCTTTGAATTATAGGGTGTGCGCATTTTCTTCTTTTAAATCCTAGCAACCTCCATCAACATGATGTAGTTGCTCACACCTTTCTAAATTCGGGTATAAACGGAATATCTTGATTAGACGGATCAAGTTGCATCACTTGATGCTCCAATCGCCAAAGGTCAATAGCGACGGCCAATTGAAAAAGGGATGAATGGGATGATTTTCTTGGCCCGAGCAATTAGTTGTCAAAGGGGAAATATAACTATCTAAATCATCATCAAAAAAAAAAACTATCTAAATCAACATTAGTTTGGTCAAAGATACAAATTTTTCCAATGTTTGGTGAAATCGATCAAGGAGTATAAGAACACCCATCATTTCTACCTCATAGTGCGTAGGCTATGTTTGAAAAGGAGGAGGGGAAAATCCATTGTTCTTCAATTGGATGTAGATGGAACCAAAGCGGATTGGCAACTGCACAATAGCCTCCTAGTAATTCTAACAGAGCATACGTGATTGAAAAGAGAGTTTATTGTCTTAATTAATTGCTTCAATCTAGAGAAGTTCCAATTCCTTTTTGTCTCCACCCTCATTTTTCTTTCTTCCCCACTATTCTCCTTAATTGTTTCAGATAGCCTTGGAAAGGTCCTCAAGAAAGTAATACCCTTTAATATTGCATACATTATTTGATTTTATTGTGACAAGTGCACCAAAAATTTAAAAATGTATCGCAAAAATATAATTGAATCCTAAAATTCTTAAATAATGCAATCAAATTTTAAAATTTATTAAATTGATGCGATCAAATCCATTTATTTACTCCATCCGATTTAGCTAACGAAAATTGCTAATCGATTTAGCTAACGAAAATTGCTGAGTTGGGATCTTTTCTTAATTTCAATGAGAGAGGGGCTGAGATGGTGTCCATAACTCCAACATCTTCTTCCTTGTTCTGGCGTTGTGCAAATCCATTCACCGCCGTCGCGTCTATAACTCCAACATCTTCTTCCCTGGTCTGGCGTTGTGCAAATCCATTCACCGTCGTCGCCTTGGCTCCACGGGGTCGACCTCCACCAAATCATGTTCGAAGACTCGAGTGGCCACGGCCAAGCTGGACGAAATAGCCACAGCCACAAGCTTAAAGATGCCTAGAAGCTGGAGCAGCCATGGCCGAACTCAATTAAACTCGAGCGGTCACAACTGCAGGCTTGAAGAAGTTTAGAAGCTGGAGTGACCATGGCCGAGCTCAACTAAACTTTAGCATCAACGGCTGCAAGCTTGCAGAGCTCGAGAACTTCAACAAAGCTCGAGTTGCCATGACCGCAGGATTGAGGAAACTTGAAAGTCGGAGCGGTCATGGCCAGCCAATTCATGAAACTTGAAAGCTGGAGCGGCAATGGCCAACCACTTCATGAGATGACCTTCTGTGTCAAATAGATGTCTTGACGCCTTCATTTTCTCGGCAAGTGGATACTGCATGCCCTTCTCTATTTTGAGGGTTCCCTCCAGGCTTTGATGATACTCAAGCAGCCATGGCAAGCATGAACACGACTATGTTTCCACCTTGAGAACCTCAAATCTATGATAGGCCGAGTCTGGTGTGAGGCCGGCCGGACCTGTGGCGACTAGTGGTGGTGAGGCCGATCAATGGTAGTGGTGGCACCATTGCGTAAGCAGAGGTGGCAGGACAGCCGAGCCTCCTGTCAAATGCAATCTTCTTTATTTGCCATCAGTCCTAACGAAAATGCTAGGCAGTCTTGACCTATCAACCAGCCTCTCCAACCTCAAGTTTTACATTCTCAAGCTAACATAAACTGGCAGTTTCTTGATGGTATTTGCAGTAGTGTACAGGCATTCAAAAAAATGAGGACGCTAGAACACTATAAAATCTGAAAGTTGACACATATTGACCTGCCTAGCTCAATTCCTAAACAACAAATCCTCCTCGATAAGAAGTTTTAGCTAATCAACCGCAAAAGTTCATTCAATAAGCATATCTCCACACATTTTAACACATTATCTAGCACGGATCTCTACTTCATACAAAGATAAGTCAGAGATTAGGCATTAAACTTTAGCTGTGACTTACAGGACCTTCTGATCTTAAATCTAATGAGATGCAAAACAATCAATCAACTATTCAAGCTGATCAAAACCTTATTTTCAAAACAACTGAGTCATGGCAACAATTGAAGGGTAATGAGTGTCGAATGACGCACACAATCGCTCGAGAAGCACATCACATTTATCTCCTGCTCACGCAGTGTCCAAGAAAAAAGCACTTGGTGTCTTTGTCAGTCAGTCAAGACTCAAGGCTAACAGAAAATCCTGCTTGCATACCAAAAAGAACTGAGAATGATAACCCAAACTGTGTATCAGCTCATTTAAGCTACTGAAACAGTCCCAAGACAGAGCCTAGCCTGGGTTCGATAGATAGTACTTGATACACAACAAGCAAAAATAAGTGCACCGCATGGAAGTCACCATAAAGGCAAAATAAGTCCACAGGATGAGGCGGACCCCAAGCGAACCCACCAATAAAAATCACGAGCATGGATCACTGGCTTGACAGGATGCAGGACTAGGAATATGTCTGCCTTTATAAATGCCATCCGGTCAAATCATTACTCAGAGGAGCCCTCTCCGTCTCTTATAATCGCTAACTGTCAGGGTCAAAATATGCCGCCTCCCATCATTCTCTGGCACACGGCATCCAACTGTTGCTTCAATCCTCTGTTTTCTAGCCATGAAACCAGTTAATGCTCCTTGGGCCCCACCAAACTTCCGAAGTACATTCAATGAGATTGGAAGTTCGAAATTGTGCAACAAATTTGATTCAGTGCCCTGATCAACTGGTGCATTCGTATCAACCAGTTTCCCAGCATCAGCAGCAGCTTCAAGCGCCTCAACTGTTGCTACCACACCGGATTCTGACACAACTGGGACCGATCCATTGCTCTCGGCAACCACGGATGCAACATTACCATTGTCATTGGCACCTCCAGCCTCACTTCCTCCATTCGGCCTAGAGACGTAGTAATTTCTTGACCTGGTCCATCTTCTTGAAAAGGGATCGTACCCAGCCTCTCCAGCTTTTAGGCCTGTATTCACAGGCTTCAATTCTGAGGCATTCTTGAAATTCTCAACCCTGTTCTTTCTGTTCATCTCAGCAAGCTTAATAGCCTTTGCATCAGTCTTCTGAGCTTGTCGAGTGGCCTCCAATTGCTGAAGTTTCTCTTTGATCCGTTTGACTTCCACCTCATCTTCCTTGTACTGTGCGATTTCCAATTCTCTCCTCAGCCTATCCTTCTCAGCTGCGATATTCATTGGCCTTGATGAGGCCGATTTTTTCTCCTGCAACATCTGCTTCACTGTAGCAGCTGAGTAAACAAATGTGTTAATTTTCTTGATGGCCTCCTTCTTCTCCAACACATCCTGTTTGCTAGGCATCCGTCCACCGCTCCGCTCCACCTCTCTAACCCACTGATTAAACTCCTCCTCAAGTGGTGGGGAGTCTGAAACCATCGCCATCTGCCACCTAGCTGCGGAGCTTTCATTCCCCCACACAACATTTAAGTACTTGTATGTCATCTTGTTTTCTAGCTTATATTGTCGATCTGGATCTGAGGCATCAACATTCCGAATAATGCAGAGCCGATAGATTGGTTGTCTGCTTTTTGACATTCCAATTCCGACCCTTACAAAGCAACCAACAATTAATTCCTCAAAAAAGGGCTCCATAAACCACTTTCCCAGTTTTGACCTCCGAACTGTAATTTCTTTAACATCCTCAAATTTCAGAGTCTCTGAACCCAGCAGCGCCCTGTCATCGTCACTGTCAACCAGTCCATCGCCAGTTGATGCGTCATCATCACTGTCAGACCGACTTTCACTCTCACTCCGGCTCGAACTACTCAGACTTGAAGCAGGAAAAGCTTTTCTCTTGGCTGATGATAAATCTCGGTTAGCAGAACCTCCTCTAGATCCATCTCTCAGTTTACGGTGAGCCTCCGGGTCTTGCTGCTTTAACCTTTTTGCTCTCAGTTCATTTAAAGCTTCGTCCTTGGCAGCAGCTCTGTCAGCAGATCTAGATGATGAGCGTCCACGTGACGCGAGAGGTGGTGTCTCCTTTCGCAACTGAGAGGTCTTCCTATCCTTCCTCAAATTTTTCGCCATGCTTTTATCCGTTATCTTTTCTGCCCGTTCAGCCAAAATCATCTCTCTTTCAAGTTCAGACAATTTTGCAAGCCTTTGACGATCATCTTCATTCTTATACAAGTCGCTGCCAACATCAGATTCATCGCTGCTGTCGCCTCTGCGATCCGAGCCCCCATAGTCATCATCACCTTCTTCTAAACTTCCTTGATCATCGTCCCTTTCATATCTTTTCTTCAAAGGAACCTGAGACCCAGATGGCTTCCTGCTTGAATAACCCCGATTATCATCAGACTCATCGTCCCTGGAGTCGCTCCCATGATCAGAGTACGAGCCCTCCCGCCTCCTCCTTGATGGCGGTAGTGACTGCTTATTCCTTCCTCTCCCATTGGTTCTCCCAGCAGCCTCAAGCAGCAAATTTTCCAAGTCCGCCATGATTCTCACAGCTGTAGAAAATTTACATGATTAGAATAATGATTCAAAACTCAGTTGACTGACTAATACTTCCTCCAAGAGAAAATTCCATATCGCTTAATTACACTTTCCCTAAACGATATCCTCGAAACGTCATGTTATATGATGGGAAACAACCAATTAAACGGTCCCACTCTTAACAAGTACAAGCATGGCATTCTCTAATCGCGGATCTCCTGAAAACGAAAAAAACCAATCCGGAATCTATATCATTAATAATACTCCTTACTCCTTAGCCACTAGAATCTGCACCCTGCCTCAGGAAAAGCAAACACAACGCGCCCGCAAGCGCTTTCTTTTCCAATTTCGTTTTCGGTAATTACAAGTCTCAACAAGTCAACAACTTCACTCCATCACATAACCGTACAAACCGAAAAAGGGGCTTGGACCTTTCTCACTCCACCGACATCTACTCTCTCAGTATGCCAAACAACACGAGAACCAAGAAACGTCGATCAAAGATCCCTTTAGCGAGCAATCGAGAAACGCACAACCCCCAACCACAGACGGATGACCCCAGAAATTTCCCAAAGGAGGAACCTTTATCACTGCAGACAATCGAAAACGGGGGAATTCACCGGCAAGAAGTTCGACAGGACGCCCAGATCGTCCTCTCGCGACGCCTCCAAACCAAATCAGAACATGGGTATCGCAGGAAAACTCGTGGGCAAGCTCAAAAATCAAAGAACTCGGAAGCAAGAAACGTAATTTGAATGAAAAGATCCGAGACAACACAGAGAGAGAAAGAGATAGAGAGAGAGAGAGAAGCGTACCAGAGAAACCCTAATTGCAAGAAGCTCTCAAGGGATCTGATGATTTCTTCCTGGCTTGATGACTCTCCTGGAAAGAATGCCTTTTGGATGATGAAATAGGTAATCAGCGGACAACCTTAGCCATCATTGAATAACCTTCGAATTAGGAAATATCTTTCCTTATCTAAACTCTGGATCCGGACCAAACCCACATAGATGATAGATTTTGGGAAGAATTAGTTTAATTTTCGGATCTACTGCCCCGAAACCGATCGAGGACATTAAGGTCGGAATTGCCAAGCCTACTCGGAATTATCGAATTATTCAGCAAGAGCGGCTCCTGTATAAGGAGCGAGGTATTGTAACGTAGCTGGGGAATTCGCCGTAATTGATTAAAAATTACCTTTTGAGCCATTAAAAATCGAACCATAACCATTATCGAACCAAACAACTATATATAATTATATATAATCACGGCCAACATATATTTTTATAGTAAAAGGCCGCAACTTTCCTAATTAATATAGAATTTAAGTTTTTACTAAAATATACATAAAATTGACTGGTTCGACTCTCAGTTTTAATTGTCTAGAAACAGAAGTCCCGGGCAATTGATTCTCCTAATATATATAAACGATTTCAAGAAAGCTATTTATTTCTTATCTCATTTTATTTTTGTCAGGAGGATTCCTTTATTTATTGTTTACTAACGGTCATATTTCTTTTACAATTCTGATGTCCCAGCTCCAAGAATGATCGACAATTATCAGAAAATTTCGAGGATGTTTCCTTCAAAACGTTACAATCATAAGCTTACTTAGCAGGGCGTGACTTGTGAAATCTCAGATTTTCGCGGGGAAACAAATATTAAATTATGAAGGCCTCAAAATTTGGAATTTTTTTAAAGTTAAAATAGACATCAATTTATACACAGAATATATAATTATGTTCTTGTGATTTTGACCTGACTCTAGTCTACTCCCCTCGTATAATTATTAACAATTTATATCTAAATATTTAACCATTTGATTTTCACAAACATGCATGACCATCTTTAAAATAACATTTTTTAAATCATTTATTTCCTCGAAACGAACGCAGCCTTAATAAAAAAAAAAAATTATCAGAAAAACTTAGTCCAAGTGACTTGCTTGTTTTTTGAAGTTCAATTAATAATTGTAAAAAAAAAATGCTGCACAGACCTGTATAAGGCTCTCAACCATTCTTCTTTTTGTTAATTTTTTTTAGATAACAAGAGTACAAAATACTTGAGGGGGCGAAACTGAAACAAAGAATAGGAAAATTTACAAATTACAGCAGTAATGCACAAAGTGAAGATTCTCCTAAGCTCACCAAGAAGGTGAAAAACAAACAAAAGATACACTGTCGAAAAGCCAAAAGTACATAACAAAGAGGCAAAAAAGGGTAAAAGAAGAGAAGGGATCAAAAAGGCTTTAAAAGAGAACAAGAGAGGGTGAAAAAATAAAGGCCTATAGAAGACTATTAACAGAGGCTTGTAGTCAACTCAATAGACTGCTGCATCTGCCACACACTTCACCATGTGATGCTCAAACAACTATCCTGAAAGAAAGATGCTGTACAGGAATTTGGGTCTCTCTACCATTTGAGTTCTCAAAGAACTCTACACGACTCGATCACTTCGCTTACGGTTTTATGCGTCTCTGGCGTCATCATATCTAGCGACAAGTGGAATGCCTGGATGAGAGGAAACACAAATGAAGTAAATCTCACAGACCAATGCCACAAATTTTCAGTATCTAATAACTTCACGCGCAAAGCTTTATAGAAATCAAACTTCAGCGACAACAATCACTGGGTCCCCAGGGGGATAAATGCTATTGTTGGACAAATTCACATTGGGGAGCAAACGCTAATTGTAGATAAAGTCACACTGGGCAGTATCCAGATCACAGACAAGAACAGAGAAATGCAGTAACAATAAACCTTGACTGCAGAGATCATTAACCCAGTAGATGACCACAGAAATGAAGCAACATAACATATGGCACTGAACTAACCCTATAGTTGGCCCCCCGAAAAGAAAAGTTAACCCTCTTTCATTTAGGATAAGAAACTTATATTGCACTATTTCACGGGCAAAAGCAAGGGATGAGATGGAATGAGGCTGAAGAGAACTTGTTAAGAATGCAGATTTGAAATCCCATAAGAGATACATACCACAAATCTCTCCAACACGGGGACCAGAGCCGCCAGATTACGATTTGGTAGACATGCAGCAATTTTGTCACGGATGCTTTTGCTGAATATGGCAGTGAAATCATTACGTTCTAAAATAGAAGATGCTGTCAAGGAAAATCATACAAATGAAAAGTAGAGGTGGAAAACCTTTCTGTGGAGAGGAATGCCAGAAGCAAGGCAGAATAAGCTTCGACAATCATCTTCTCAGCTTCTTTCTCTCCTTGTAACAAAGTGGCCTCATCCTGCAAAGTGTTCAAAAATGAAGATTTTGTGAGATATCATAGTGCATTGAAGGGAACAGATAACTTGAGCATCAAATCAATTTGGCGATTCCTCAAGAACCAATAACTTGGCATGGTTATATTAACAGGCAAGTCCTAGCAAGGCAAATAATAAAGAAAATATATAGAACTCCAAGCAATAAAAAAAGGGTTTTCCATATTATAACAGCACAATATTCATGTGCCATCACTTATAATTGCTAAAAGCAGGCACATACCAATTCCATAACCTGTTCTTCACCAGCTGCTTCACTTCCACCTCTGTTAGCCAAAAAGATGGAGCACAATAATGGAATTACATCCCTCCTGCTCCCACTTTCAAGACCTTCTAAGTTGGGTACAGTAACACTGGTTGTTGCAAGCCGCGATCTGCATTAGAAGCTTAGTAAGTACTAGGACTAGCAATGGAATCCTTACTTATATGCTGCACCAATGAATATTGACTGTTAACTATCAAAAGTTCTAGACTTCTAGCCTAAGAGTAAAGGAAGTCCATTCCATACGATTGACCAAACATAGCAAGTTATCAAGCTCAATGTACAGGTTGGACTATTGAATGAAGTTAGAGACCAGACCTGTGCTTCTTTCTAAACACTGTATATCAATCATTTCATAATAAGATCTACTGAAGAAATGAAAATTTATGGAAAAAGGGAAATATGTCCATGCATTTTTAACAAAACTAACTTAATTGAATTCTTCTCCAACATCGGGACTTCATGCATTGCTGCACTTGTGCAGCAGAAGTTTCAAGCAGAACATTTTGCGTATGAGGAGGAGGAGGAGACAGTATGATGACCTGTTACTTCCATCTTTCTCAACCAAGTTCACAAGCAAACCCAAAATAGCAACAAGAAAGTCCAACTCTTGGTCTGTGAGGTGCTTTTCCTTTTCAAGGTCAAGATCAACGTTCTGATTCTTCTCCTTACTGTCACTGAAGAGAGACGATGAGGAGCTAAACATTGGGAAGTGGCCAGCAATTATTGACACCATGGTCTCTAATCCTCCACAAGCAGCAATTTGCTTACATCCTAGAGGATTATCATTTGTTAAATTCATCAATACCTGCCAAGGGAGCAACTCGTAAATGCTTCATCTTATGTACAAATCAAATCTGGACACTGTACCAAACATATACACATGGGAAGTGAGGGAAGAGGCCCTCCAATGATTCAAAAAAATCATTAAAAAGGTACTCCTGCATAGCTTCCCTTCTATAATTAGTATTTGACTGAATTTACTCCTACAGTATATCATCACCATCAATCAAATCAGGAAGGAAAATACGTAAGATCACATGCAACTTGAGATATTTTTGACAGGGTGAACTTGATTGAATTTTCTTGCTAAAGCTGACCAACATTTAATAACTGAGCTTATTGGAACATTGTAATACCTTAACAGCAGTAAGAAGGCAGTCCGTTAGATAGCTATGATTTTCTTCATCAATGGCTCCTGAAGTAGATGCTTCCTGAGAACAATTGTTATCACAGCTACTTGATTCTTGAAGAGGACGTTCCCCCTTATCTAAATCTTCTAGCCTTTTCAGCTGCAGTTGACAGACATCCTCAGTTTCTCTGATCGGTAATCTACTGTTTTTACTTCGAGAATGTTTCTTCCCTGATAGTAATTCCCACTTAGAGGGCGCAAACTCATCTTCATCAAATGCGAAAGGATCCTGGCTATGTTCCAAAGATTCAAACATGGCGTCATCACTAACAATGTCTCTCTTGCCATTGCTGAAGTTGCACTTTAAACCATTACTAGTTGAATTAGTCCCACTGCTTGAACTCTTCAACAGCCCACCACGTGAACTTGAGGCAGAAGAACTGAAATTTATCTTCAACAAAGAGCTGCCATTTGACGATGTTGTCACCTCGGAACTGGATGATGAATATCTTGGAGGAACAGATGCACCAGAAATTTTCTGCGAGGAAATTTCCTCCACACTGCAACGCTCACTAGTGGATCTGACTGACAAAATCCCATTGCTTTCCTCTGAAGATATGAAAAAGTCAATTGTAACATATATTTAAGCTAATCCAAAATAATAACTTAGTAAGCAGCTATAACAACCCCAGCCCCAGAAAATATCAATCATAAGTAAAAGGGTGGACCCACCAAAAATTATTTCTCTCCCTTTCCTTCTCTTGGAAGATAAACAAGCATATGTCCTTCCAAAATTCTAAACCAACTCATAATAAAGGTGAGAAATAGAAAAGGAACAAAAGCTATTTTTGTCTATTAATTAACTTCAATTCCCTCCACATCATTGCCCCTCCATGCATATCCAAACAACATAGGGAAATTACAATTTCCTTTCAATTTCTTTTTACATTTCTCTTCTAACTTGGTTTGTTAACAACCAAAAAAAAAAAAAAAAAAATCCTACTTCTCTTCATTTTCCTCAAGTTGACTCTTCCTCCGTCTCATGCCCCCCCCAACTCATAATAAAGGTGAGAAATAGAAAAGGAACAAAAGCTATTTTTGTCTATTAATTAACTTCAATTCCCTCCACATCATTGCCCCTCCATGCATATCCAAACAACATAGGGAAATTACAATTTCCTTTCAATTTTTTTTTACATTTCTTTTCTAACTTGGTTTGTTAACACCAAAAAAAAAAAAAAAAAACAACAAAAAACAAAATAAAATGGTAGTAAAAGAAAACACTCCTTCGACAACAACTTCTAACCACCCATCCAGTTATCAAGACCTTTTCATCATAGAGAGACAACCCATCCACTACCAGACAACAATAATATGACCAGGATGAATAAATCGCTAGGTTAGCAACAATTGAATTCCCACATTATTCAATCACAAAATTGATATTCTTTCTTTTTATGTCAAATCATGACAGTATGTTGCTGACATGTCAAAAACGAGGATTTAGCCACAAAGGACCCTTAAGTTGACTATCAATAGAGAGACCCTGCAGCTAAAATCTGCACTACCAAAAACATAAGACTCACAATCTAAAGCTCTTCAAGTATAAAAAGGTGGAATGCAGAAATGGAGGAAAAATGTCTCCCTCTCCCAGCACCAAGAGCAGACCACAGGCAAGCCTCGGTGTAAGGTATACGGAAACAGCCTTTCTACAAAGCAAGGGCAAGGCAGCGTACATCTGACCCTTGCAGAACCTCAAGCACTAAAATGCCTTTTTATGCACTCACCAAGCATAGCGCTAGATTATTTTGACACTTAATGGCAAGTGATAGTAGAAGAATGCTGCGCTGTGACTGTAATCCACTTAAAATCAAGATCATCACTCTACTTGGTAAACCTAACAGGTTTTATGTGAATACTATTTAAGTATGTCTTAAGATATATATATATATATATATATTTAATGAAGTATCAAGATAATTTTACATAAGTAAACTTATATTTTACTCAAGACTCGGTAAAAGAACACTTCTTACAGTTTTCTATTCAACAACAAAAGTGTTATCTGCATCATTCAAATTATTGAACATGCAAATTTAGCCATAAATAATATTTCATAAAGCGCTCTGGTTCTGTGCAGTTTGAATGACACATTGCTTGCAAACTATACAAAGTACAATTGAGTTCACTTTTATGCAAATCTGCCACACAATGGGTAACAAACTCAAATGCATGTGACTGTTCAGAAAGAAAATGCTGTTATAGGGCCAAGTGGATCAACTGATCTCTGCAAAATATGTAGCATATCCACTTTAATTGAAATGAAATAAAATGAACTCATTATATACGTGTGCACTTTGTTCTAAGAGAATAGGAGAATAGAGAATAGGATTCCCAAACATGGAGTCTCCTGTGATTTATTAAAGAAAGGGCCGTACTTAAAAACCACCCCCCACCCCCCCCAAACCGGGGCCCCGCGGGTTCGGGGGGGGAGGCTACAATAGTGAAATTAGTTGTCAACCATTACCTTTGTCAGCAGCAACCAAAGCCAATCGAGAAGTATGATATATGCCGTTGGAGAACTCAGATTCTTGACTGGTTGGAGCAGGAGTGCTTTTGAGAAGATAAAGACCTAAAGATGAAATGCCAAAAATCAGTTGAACAAGCAATGATTGAAAATGCCTCCAAAATAATAACAACAGGCCATCAAATTAACAGACAAAATTAAAGTATGTAACTCTACAGATGAAATATTACCTGAGAGAATCTTGATTACATTTATAATAAGTTTTGTGAAAGATACATTGGATCTTTCAGAATCCAGGTTCCCTCTCATTTCAAGCAAATGAGTCTGTTCAAAGAAAAAGCACATGGAATCATTGTGAACCAAATTAAGTGTAGTGATGAATAATAGCTATGGAGCCATAACACTTTATTGTCCTATACCTGGTTATCGTTACTAAGGAAGGTTGCATTTTCCATGATCTTCAAACATTTTAAAAGCAGCACAAGGCTACTTAGATACACATCATTTTTAGCATCCCAAGAAGAAGGGTGTTGCTCTCTCCAACCCTGCAAAGCAGCAACGCATTTGAAGGGCTACATGTAGCTTTGAGAACAGCAATGAATATAAACTTCTTCCGGAGATATAAACAGTCAGAACAACTAAAAAAAAGAAAAGGTTTGGAATTCTCCAGAACAAGCACAAGAACTTCTTTCAATGATATCTAATTGTGAGAAACATTCAATTTTACGGCATTACAGTTATCAAGGACCTCTTCTATTTTTCGTTCATAAATATGGAGTTTACATAAGATTAAACAAGACTCCAAACTAGTTCTTCTCCAGCACACAAGGATTTAACTCCAGCAGTAGTTTCTATTGTTTCTAAATCAGGACACAATCTCCTGGGAGGGGCAGAAAGATAAGGACAATTCCTAGTGCTTAAAGCATTGTATCCTGCATAAACTAGGCCAACCCAGCCCGAGAAGGTGAACAAATACTAGATCAAGCAAACATACAAGCTCACACCTCCATTATGGAATAGCAATGCATGGAGACCCCAAAGACAGCATCAAGTCCTCCAAACTCACGCAATTTCTCCTTAAAGTTGCCTCCTGTCTTTCTTACAATACCAGAAGTTTCTGCAAGAATTATTTTGAAAGATAAGTCTGCATTCAGCAAGGACTATGCTAGAACCAAAGGAAGCAGCGAGGAAATATAACTTAAATACTCTGCTAAATTTGTAACACACAGACCAGGAGCTAATCTTCCAAAAAGTTGCAACAAAATCGATGACAGGCATCCCATAAACTTTAAAGCAGATCAGAAGACTAAAAAGGGAGACTATGAGATGGAAGATCAATAATTTGCTTTTTAATGATTTAGAAGATTGATAGAAAAGATAACTCGAAATTTTAAAAAGATAAATTCTTCCAGCAGTTGCTGAAAATCGCTGGGCGTAATTGAGAAATTGATTATGCAGGTTTTCACCATTATAGTAGAAATAAAAGACCATATGCATTTTACTCATGTGAGAAGATAAGCAGGCACAACAACAACAATCGAATCAGAGAACTTATCCAGATACAGTTGTTACAAAAAGCAATGGAGGTTTTGTCAAAACAACTGCTAGGGGAAACGCGCGCGCGCGCAAGAGAGAGAGAGAGAGAGAGAGAGACGACACCATGATTTGCAACAGAACACCAATAAAACTGTTTGAGTCGCAAACCTCCAAAGTAGACCAACCAAGTTTGATTCAGTTCATAGTACCTTCAAGAGCAATGGTAGATAAACTAGCTTTCTCCATAGTTAACAAAGCTATCCACTTGGGGCTTAACTCAGGCCTCTGGATTCCACTATCTTGCAAAAAGCTCGGCTTCAGTTCCTTGCAACTCACAAGAATTTCCTTCACTCTCGATATAATATTGGCAGCGCCACTATCTTTTTTGTTCATCCCCCCATGGAATATCTCAGAGTCCTTACGTAATCCTAAAAGCTTAAAACCAAATCGGGAGGACTTTTCTTCGGTAGATGCAGAGACAGTTGGTTTCAACATCTTAACAAGGAAATTAATGCATCTTGGTGATTCCAAAAGCTGATCGTCTTGACCCTGAGATTGTAATTTAGACATAAATCAGGCCTTTGATTAACAAATGAAGACTTAAAGAAAGCACTTTATACAAAGCTGAAGATTAGATCTATATAGAGAGAAGTTCAATAAAGGATGCCATGCTGCAAGATCATCCTCAAAAGCAGATAAAATAATTTGCGACTATCCACTTGTATTGCTTTTTCAGGACCTAACACTCCTGATGATGAAATGATTAGTGTATCCCTGTTTGAGTTCTGTTGGCTTATATTTTCCTCAGGTCAATTACATGAATTGTTTTTTACCTATTTTATTTTACTTTTTTTTTTTGGGGGGAGGGAGGGGGTTGTTTGCTGCTTGATAATTTGAGTTCCAACAGCTTTTGGAAATTGAAAAAATAGATACCAGTGTAGCCCCAGAATTACTGGTGACTTCATATGTAATATCTGAATGCTGTGAATGACACAATGAAATCAGTTCAACAATATGAAGTGGTCATTATTGGCTCATGGTTGATAATAATATCATTAATCAATCCTATATATATATATATATATATATATATATATATATATATATATATATATCTTGACAGTCTTCATTCATGTCTTGTCCATAAATACGATACGATAACAACATACTGAACAATTTCAGTCCCAGAAATATGAAGATACTCTAATTTAGGGGCCAACAAAGAGTCATCCGTATTCATTATTCTGAGTGTAGAAACATATAAACTTCATCGATTAAAGAGCCCTGCCATAATGATACAGCAGGACCAAATAGAATATTCCTCATATATACTCTAGTCATCAAATTTATATACACATGACCAGGCAAGCAGGAAAGGGTAACCACACCTTCTACTGTTGAAACATTGTATGAGATACAAGATTGATATGGGAACTGTGATGCCATTTTCTTTTTAGGGAAGTTTATAGGCTCAATTACTAGCGACACTTGTTCAGAAGAGTTCAATTCCATTGGTGCACATCAAGGGAAGCTGAAAAGAATTCGCTCTATTGCATGCAGATTTTGAATGACTTACGTCACCGGTCAAAAGATAAAAGAGGGTTGCTGCTGCCAGATTACTGGGTGAGTCGTCAAAATCGAGACCTACAAGAGCATCAATTATAGTCTTCGCAATCCTGAAAACAAGGCATTATGAATGTCAGTTTGAGTAATTCAAAAATTATTGCAATATTGACGAATGCATGAAAAGCAGAATATGTCGCCTAACTCCTCTAAAGTAAACAAAACATAATCAGGCGTCAACTGTGAGCATGTCAACGATCCACCATTTTGAATAGACAACATATTTTCCACCATGGCCATGTGAACCTACTGTTTATTTCATTTATTAAGTGTAAATTCAAGCTCTTTACACTTTTGATTTTACTTTTAAGCATGTAAACTTAAGGTCATTGCCTTTAAATTAATATAGGATGACTTAAGTATTTCAAAAATGTATAGTTATCAAACATTTAAACTATATGAATTTTGCTCATTGTTTCTAAAATCAAAATCGTTTTTTTATTTGGGGCAATCTCCCAAAATGCATCCTGAATTAACTTTCATTGAGCAACGAATTAAATAATATAGGAAAAAAAGGTGTCATGGATAATAATGAGAGAAAAAAGAAGAGGACGGAAAGGAGGCTTGCATGGGGAAGAAGTCTTTTTATTCTAAAGGTGACAGGAATACATTGTTTATCTTTCTAAATTGCTAACAGCAAAGAAAATTAACACGAGCAAAAGAAACATCATGACAATGAAATGTGCCCACTCAAGGCTGCGCCATATACCATCCTCTGTTTCTAAACAATGCGAGCGACTCCAAGAAGATTTTTGTTAAAAAGGATCGGAGTTAGATAATTTAATTCCACTAGAACATCCAAAATAAGACTTCTCTCCTTCCTCATCAGAGGTAAACAATAAGATAGCTGCAGTCAACAGTAGGATGGCATAATGCTACATTAACCAGAAAGGAACACAGTGTTTGCTGTGAACATATCGTGAGCTGAATATAGTTTAATCTGCACTTCTATTCATTACTTCACAATAAAGTTTGTGGATCAGGAGAAGACAGAACCGTATGAAAGCCATCAGACAACTAGCAGAATAATTTCAAAATCTTGGACTCCACTCCACAATTTGCAAAGTGCACTATGGTTTTTACTGGAGCTTCACACATAACATCACGGATGCCATCTGGTCTGAACATTAAAGCCATATGCAAACAACAATAGCTTCTTCTCAAATGGTGTGCAGCTAAAGAACTATGAGCCTCTTTCTTAAGTCACCTCATCTTTACTGGGTTATACAATGAATGGCAGGGAGCTCCTACATTGGGATTTATCACTTCATCATGGCCTGACTTCATGGAAACAGACTCTTTGGAAACTAGGGGTAAGCCTGCAACCATCAAACCCTCCCCAGACCCCCAGTGCCGGAAGCCTTGTGCAATGGGACACCCTTTTTAGACAATCCTAAATAGGTATTCCCTTTGTTTAAAGGCACTCATGGCAGAGAAGGAATCACATTATTTTTTAACAATTACAAACAATGCCATCAAAGTTTGGAATCCTTTTGTTACACCAATTATCCAGCTCCTCCTATCTGGATTAAATGCTTCATTCATTCTCTTAAGAACATGAATAACACCCTCCTTTTTTCCTAACAAAATTGTCGCAATTGTCTCTGAAAGTGGTGCAGACTACTAATCCTTTGGCTAACTAATGCTCCATGACTTCTTTCTAAGAGAAAAGTTCTAAAGCACTTCGATACACCAGGATCTAAATTTTGGTTCATCATAGCAGTTTCAACAGCAGCCAGGGGACGCTGAAGAAAAAATTGCTCAGGCAGTGAGGCATTCGGCTGCTTCTCTACTGCAGAACCAAGAAGGGAAAAATATACACTTTCAGAAGTTGATGGAAGCTATTCCTTAGGTTTTTCATGTTATGTCATGCATAACATGTAGTGAACAAATCCAAAGTTGAATCAGGAATCCTAAAAGCTAGACACTTCCAAAAACCAACAAAAACCTCTCGTTCATTGCTCCTACAGCAATGCAATGTTCAAACCATATATTGGTTACTTTCTAATTTTGGCTTTCCCTTATATCACCACTTACTGCTTTGAAGCTATGATCAGAAGATCGATGAATTTTTTAACTTTCCAAGAAAGAAAACAGGATACTGGAAAACTCAGCTCGAAAGCTCACTGGCCACAAAGATGTAACTTTTGGAGATATCCTCGCATCTTAAAACTACACACCTACTATGATGAAATCATGAGGCGTTTCTTGGAAACTGAAAGCTTGCAGGACTAGAAACTGGAATCTAAATTAAACAGACTTGGGAATCAAAACATCAATATCAACAAAAGCTTCCTCCTTCATCAAAACTCAAGCCCAACCCACCAAAAAGAGATCAATCCCTCTAAGACCTTCCCAAAACTCAAATCACCGGATCACCTCATTTCGACGAAACACAGCAGTTCTAACACCCCCAATTAGCTGCGCCCCTTGAAAGCACACAACGCATCCCAAAAAAAGAAAAAAGAAAAAAAGGGAACATTTTTAGCTCGACAACAGACGTACCCCTGAGTCCTCAAGAGCCGCCGCTGCTGGGCGGTGCCGCAAATCCCCAAAAGGGAGAGCAAGCTCGCCCGCCGGATCCTCAGGGGCTGCCCCTTCCTCAGCCCATCTAGGGCGAAATTCACCTCGTCCACGTGCTCCATCATCTCCCCGCACTCCTGCGTCTCCATCAGCGTCGACGTCGCCCTCGGCCCCTCGCGCCGCCGCTCCTCCCCACCGTAACCCTTCCCCCTCCTGCCGCCCCCCTCCCCGTTCCTCGCCTTCTTCGACTTCCTCGCCGCCCCCCTCCCACCCCTCCTCCTCCGCCGCCGCCGCCGCACCTGTAATCCTCCTCCGCCGCCGCCGGAGGAGGGGCGAAGGGGTCGGAGTCGAAGAAGGGCAGGTGGTGGTGGTGGTGGGGGCCGGCGGGGGTGGTGGAGTCCTGGGAGGAGGAGAAGGCGTAGAAGTCTTGCGGGGCGGAGGCGTCGTGGGAGGAGAGGGAGTCTCTGTAGGGGTCGTCCAAGATCGAGTCGTCGTCCATCGAGTCGGGGTACCCCCGGTGAATGCCGCGGTTCCTGCGTCCGTAGGTCCGCACGATCATCGGGGAGCCAGTGGTCTCGCCGTCGCTCGCCGCCGCTCCCCGCCGCCCTTCCCGGAAACACCACCACCCGGCCCGATTCGATTCGATTCGATTCAGCACCGCACGCGGCGGCGGCGGCGGCGGAGGAGGAGGAGGAGGAGGAGGAGGAATTTGAATCTTGGGTGGTGTAGAGATAGAGAGAGAGAGAGAGAGGGATTTGGGGGTTCTTGAATTCGAGATTGAAGGAGGAAGACGGTCGTCTGGGACGAGTGGTTGGATTTGCCGATCTTCTTTTTTTTTTTTTGTGTTTTTGGGGTTCGTTTCGGGGGATTTTTGTTTTGAAAATTTTGGTCTCGCGAGACCGGTTTTTTCCACTCTCTGGCCGGTTCGGTTCGTGGAATTCCGTGCGCCCCGTCGTGTCGTTTCGCTTTGAGCCGTTGAGGAGAGAGGAAGCCGCTTGGCGTTACGTGAACTTTAAGGAAACGAGATTTCATTTCTTAAAACAGTCAGGATTTATATCATAAAAAATATTAAATTAATATACGTATAATAAATGTATTTTAAATTAATTTTTTAATCATAAAAATCTCAAACTAATAATAACCCCAACAACCATAAAAAAAAAAAATGCAAACTAAGACACTTGTGATAAATTTACCCTAAATTAATTTATTTAACTGTCAAAAACCCTAAACTAATAGGTTTGTGATAAATATACTTTCTGTTAAATTGGATTAATATCACAAAAATCACAAAAATTATATAACTATAATAAACGGAATAGTAAAATCACAAACCAACTATCACGTAATCATTGGGGGTTCGCTCCAGTGGCCACCCTTCTAACTTGAAACGGGGAAGTTGGGGGTTCAAATCCCCACCTTCTCAGGGGGGATTGGAGTAGGGACGATTTCATTTCAGGAGAGGGTTTGGACTCCCACACCCTGTAAGGAGGCAAAGGCAAAAGTCTGAGAGTGAGTGTTAGAATAGGATTAGAATAGGACCGACAAAAAAAAAAAAAAAAAAAAAACTATCACGTGTCATTTAATTTAATAATTTGACAAAAAATTTAACGGAAATTAATAGAGGATAATTTTATCACAAATGTATCAATTTGAGGTAAATTTGTCAAATGTATACTGATTTTAGGTTTGTGGTGGTCAAAAAATTAATTTAGGATAAATTTGTCACGGGTGTATTAACCCAAAAAATTAATACTCAATGGTTTTAGCTCTCTCCCTCAGGGGAGAAGTTCGAATCCACTCATGATTGCTTAGGGTCTTAGGTGGGATGCCAAGGGTGGTGGGTCCTCCTATTTATGTGTCCCCCCAGATTTATTCGCTAGCTGTCGGCTGTACAGGTTCCTGGATCATCAAAAAAAAATCCAAAAAATTAATACTATGAAAAGCTATAAATAAGCACATTATAAAAATTTTATCCCAAACTGTTTTTTTTAAATATTAAAGACCTCAAATTGATACATTTATGATAGATTTTTTTTTTGTGATCCAAAAACCCGTACAGCCAATAGTCGGTGAGTAAACTGGGGGGACACATAAGTAGAAGGACCCATCACCTCCGGCGTTCCACTTAAGATCCAAGCGACCTTGAGAGGATTCGAATTCTTTCCCTTCGTGAGGAGGAGAGAGCCCAAACCACCGCGACCATCAAGGCGGTGGTTTTACGACAAATTTATTTTCCATTAGTTTCCATTAAATTATATTATTACCAAAAAAAATCACAAACCAATACACTTGTTACAAATAGAAGATAAAATCTCAAATTGATATATCCGTCAACTATCACGTATTACCCAACTAAGTAATTTAACTATAATTGATGATAAATTTATGGCTTTTTTATTGATCTTTTTTTTTTTGGTCAAAAGGCTTTTTTATTGATCAAAAAATTAGTTTAGGGACAAATTTACGTATAACCTGTACGGCAGTGGCGACAAAGGAGGAGGACTTTGAATCGTGGTTGGTGGGTCGTTCGGGATTGGAGGAGGAACGGAGAGGTTTCGAGGCTCTTAGAATTCCACCTGAACAAGCAGAGACGGATTTGCCGGCGGCCCCTTGGGTTCGGCTTTTTTCGAATACTTTTTCTCGCGACCGGTTTTTTTTTTTTTTTTTTTCTCGCCGGTTCGGTTCGTGGACTTCCGTGCGCCGTCGTATCGTACCGCTGAGTTGCGGAGGAGGGAGGCAGGTGCAGGTGCATGCGTTTCGTGAACTTTAAGAAAGTGGGATAATTGCATTTTATGACTCGCATAGCACGTGGTCCGGAAGTTTTGATTTATTAATCATGACCGATATATTTTAATTCAATATAAAACGTGGGCCCTATATTTTTAATTCGTTAGATTTAGTTCGCGATCTTTTGATACATTTTTTTAGAATTATTATTTTTATGTATTCGATATAGTCTATAGACTATTTAATTTGGAGATTAAATTGAATAAATACCAAAAATTCAATACTTACATTGAACAAATTAAAGGTTTAGGAACCACGTTAAGAATCACATTTAGTAATTTAAAAATTTAGAAATCACATTACGCATTTGAAGTAAAATTCGGGAACTATTTGTGTCATTTTTTTTAAAATATAATATTCAATGTCCAAAAAACATTCTTTTTTCTTTCTCCGAATAAATTTTCGAGCTTATAAAATCTTTATTTACGTAATGAGGACGTGGATCGCCATTTCAGGTTGTCACGTGAACGCTGACTGGACTATTAAATGAACACCGATCTTGTTTCAAACCATGCCATATGGATTAAGTACACAAACAGAGGAAAAAAGGCCTAAAACTCTAGGACGGACAGAGAGACTGTGTGCGCATCGAACGGAGGAGAAAAAGGGGTACGGCGACTTGGTGACACTGGCCCGGCCACCAGTGAGGGTCCGGCCATCGCCTTGGAGACCGTAGACTAGGTTGTCGCGACCTCAAATCATGAGGGTGTGACCTAGGTTCACGGTGGCTGCGACAGCAATTAGAGAGGCTGCAACAGGACTCCAGTGGCTGCTGTGGCAATGGCATGTTCGATGACTACAAAGATGGCGTTTACGACCTGGGTATTCTTCTCCAGCAGCTTCGACGCAACGCGACGACTAAGTGAATATTCATGCGATGCAGCGGCAATGGCAGAGGCTTCGGCTAAGCATGGCAATGTCACCGTGCCCTCGTGATGGTCACACCCAAGCTCAAGTCCAACCAAAGCTCACGTTGCCCAGATCCGCCACCTTGCCGATCGTCGAGCCACCTCTCATTGCCTGCCGTGCTTGTGCTTCTAGCCTACAAGCTCTATCTCAAAGAATGCTACTTTACCTGCTTCACTCTATGAATAAGCAGACTTCTATGCCAATCTATCTCTAGGAATTAGCTGTGTTTCGATAACACAGAGGAGAGCTTTGACTAGTCCGCGAACTGCGATGTCCTGTTTCTAACGGCGGCGGCTGCTCTGCTTCAGGGAGCGGCTTCAAGCTTTGGTTAGGTTTGCGTACCTAAATACAATTTAATGATTTCACCAAACCATTTCCATCTTCAAGACACGAATTCCCTAGCATCGAATATTAAGTAACAAACACCAATTTGGCGACTCGCAGGGCATAATCTGTAGCGTGATATACTCTCTTTCCCTTCTATTTCCTTGTTAATGGAGTAAAAGCATGTCGTACTGCATTTATTATTCAGTTCACCAATCTTCTCATGAAGAATGGATTCTCATTCTCAATCCCAGGCATTTCCAGCTTTTTCCCCCTTTCCTTCGCCCCCTGATGAAGTACAGCAGACGATTGCTCTGGTAGAGAACTGTCACTGAGCGACTCATCACGCTAGATAGATCTACGCGAAGAACCTGATCGATGCAGAGCAAGTTCCCAATACAGAGAAAACAAGGGTTGATTTGTTGCTGCACCAATGATGCCATCTGTGCCGGGTAAAATTCCTACTTATACACAGATATGATTTGGAAAACCCAGGAACACTGCTATGCTATACTTAAACAGGAAATAATGATATATTGATTTAAGCATCAAACAAGCAAGTAATCAGACAGAATTGCTGCACCTACAATGCCCATCAGGCACAATAAGGAAACAGTATCTGCCATACCATTCGATGAGGTCGATCGCAAATAAATCTTGTGCTTGTTGCTGTCACCTCTGAAGCCTCTTATAATCATCGCCTGTTAAAACCATTAATTTGAAGAATCAAAAAACAACAAAGCACAGGTGGGGAACTGCTTTTACAGCTAAGCATTGTAAATGGGCACTACTGGCCTAAAAATTGAAACTACATTAGCTTTGATTTTTCGAATTCTCGAGTGATATCCAACTGGGCTTTAAATAAACACTAGAGAGCCAACAGATAAATGCAAGGTGTTGGAGTGCGATTCAGAAGGGGACAGTTGCTTACTCTAACAGTCAAAGCGAAACGAAAATCAGTTATTCTGATTAATACCTGAACTATTGGACTCAAAACCACATAAGTTAGACACTAAACCAAGAATTGAGACACCAAACCAAGAATTGAAGTCCCTACTTCTACATTTTCATCTCAAATTTCACATACAGGTTGATCAACACTTGCTCATTTAGGGTTCCAATGAGATATTCAATCTCAGTTCACAGTCAATAAGGATAAATTAGATGCATTGCCACTCCAATCTGACAGCTTCGAGGCAGAGCTGTAAAAAACTCTCTCCCCCTTTCACACGCGTGCGCGCCCTCAAATCAAGGTCATGCACAATCAAATTGTCTCTGCAACAGTTTCACTCACTTTCGGAGCCAAACTTTCAAGAAAGGATCTTAACATTCGCTTAAAATCATGCAAAGAATTGGGACATACCATCACCCTAAGAAGAGTAATTAGGTGATTATTTTTTCATTCCAAAGCAAATAATGCATATTCTGAAGTGGCACATTGCTAGATATAACTGTTGTGCTAATGAGCGAAAAATTGCAGATAGATCACACTAAATTTTAGCTGAAACTGAGAATCTAACAAAGCGCCTAGACTGTATTATGTCATCATATTACATCAAAATCAAGTAGAACTAGCTTTGCAATCTCAGATAGATTAAGGACATTCAGTAACCCAATCAACTGTGCCTAGATAATTCTAAATGTGAAATACTTGACTTCAAGAAGTCCGTATCTTTGACTCGGGTTTTGCAGATGGTGCCAAGCTAAGGTGACAAGTGTCTATAAAAGTCTATAAATCAACAGAAAACAGAGTAAAACTATCATGCCAGCATTGTCCTATGAACAATTTCTTAAATTCAACTTAGGTCTATGCTTTAGCATCGTTAGCTACAAACATATTTCTTCATCTGTTCTCCAAATTGGTATTTTCCATTTTCTCTGAAGTTGGCTATTGTAGCGTAAGATTGAGATATGAAATCATTGCATGAAACTTTTGACAACACAAGCGACAAGAAAATCATCTGGTCATCAGAAAAGGATTAGAGAGTTTCTCAGTTGGCAATTGGTGGATCTAAAAAAAACGCAACATTTCGCTACATGCATTTGAAGAGAGAACTATAATTCTAAACCAGAACAATATATAAACCTGTGAGATCTGCTCGGCATGGGTAAATATATTTTTGAAGATCCGACGAATGTAGGAAATGAACACTGCATAGTAAAAACCAATACAATATAATTAGTAGCGTAACTATAAAAGTTGAATAGTGTTAAAACAACAAAAAATATTTATTAGCAAGGAATCATAATGCACCCACACTCTTCATTATATTTTATTTTCGACGTCATGACCCTTTGTATGCAGTTTTACATAAAATCAAGAAAGTTGAGTGAAGGAATATGAATAGGCAATGGAAAAAACGAGAGAGGTGAGCTAAATAAGTTTGGCTATACAGTATACAAATTGTTCAAAGAACAAGATGAAAGTGTAGTGACTACTGAGACAGCAAATAAATATAAATTTATAGTCCTGGCAATAGGGGCAGACTCCTGTGAGAACAGATTAGTATAACTACTAAATGAATATCACAATGATATTGATCGAGAGTTCCCACCAATTGAGACAAAGTATGTTCTGATAGATTGTTAGCAATAGTATTATACTTCTATCTGCAGAGTAGTAGGTCATACTTTGCATGAGTTGGTGCTTCATTAAGCATTTCTGCATGCAAGCATGTGATCGAGAGAGAGAGAGAGAGAGCAGGGGTAAAGAAGACAGGTTTTTTCTTTTCTGCCCTCCCCCCACGAAGCCATATAAATTAACTGAAGAAAAGGAGGCTATAAGATGCACGGGAGCAAAACATCAGTGGATATACATCACTGTGACTAAAAGATATTGAACCCAAGATACTTTGTCACCTGTATAAAAGAGGATTAAAATGTAACCGGTGATCTGACTAAAAAGTTCCAGTTTCCAACTTCTCAAAGCCAACTAAAAGATGACTAAAAGCCAATAATGAATGCCAGAGATATAGTTGTTACCATCAATTGTCTCCATCATGGTCAACTTTTGCCAACTTATTCTACGAGATACTATTCCAAGTGCCACATTACGGACCTGCCATATGAAGTGGACATTTCAAACATATGAGACGAAGCGGTAAACCTAACAGATCGATACCGAAGGAACTTATCAGACCAATTATTGTCTTACCTCATCAAATACAAGATTAATGAACCTTAATGAGAGCAAGAGGGTGAGGATAATTTCAGCAACTGGCGCACCAACATAACTAAATGGGAGCATATACCACTTCAAAGCAGATGCTAGTTGTTCTGGTGTTGTAGTTGTTAGGCAAAGGCTCGCACCTTGGAAAATCTTCAAAAGGAAGAATGACCTCTCCTCAGGATAATCTTTTTTTCAGTCTATATATGCAATTGATAGAACTTGAGAACATGAAAGTTCTATAAAATGAATATACCATTGCAAGAAAAAAAATTAATCACTTCTCTTCGAAGAAATGCTTCTTAGGAGTACCATTCCACATCAATCTAAAATAAAGAATGAAGACAAGTATATTGGCTAAAGTATCTAACTCCACGTTACTGAATTCACTGTGAACTACATGTTACTGAATTCAATGTAAAGTGCAACTAAATAAGGATAATTATAAGCAACTCACAGTGAATGTTAAACAGGCAGCTGTGCTAGCCACTGACAAGCCCTTCCTTGTAAATCGTAGAGGTCCCAGCTTCATAATTAAGTATGAATAACCTTCAAAAGATGGAGGAACATTGGGCAATCCAACCATCGCAGGGGGTGGGGTTCTTGACTGGACTAATGGAGGCACGCCATCTGATCCGAATCCCAACATTATAAAAAGAATGCCAGAGAGCAACGTTACTCTTCCCAGTTGATCCTGGAATAGCCAAACAAGTAAACAGGAAATTCCACCAGGGGGGAAAAGGATAGATAAAATCCAGTCATTCTTACATGCTATATATCAAAGAATAAAGAGAATGTCCAGTAGGATATGTTTTCAACTGTTCATAGTTAAATCATATTAGACCTTTCAGCTGATGCCTTTATGTCACTGTCCCTTGATAAACGATCCTAAAATGGAATGAGGCCACAAAGGGCATGGAATAGCCAGTTCAACAAATAGACAAACATAAATATAACGAACAACTGTAACTGAACAGAGGCATGACTATCTTCCCCCCAACACCATGTCTCCGTTCTGAAGACCACAAGCCATAAGCAGAGAAGACAATTCATCTTAATGCCAGATATGACTTGATTTTACAAAAGGAATAGAATTATGGAAAACCAGACAGAGTCCCAAATTCTACAGCGTGCTCCTTAGATGCTTCAGTTATTTTTCTACGAAAAACACAAACAATGATCTGTATGAACTAAAGGTATCCAGGGAAGCTCATTAAACGAATCTTAAAAGGATGCGTGACTGTTTGTGTCGACGAGTCAACAGATCAACTCACCATCCATGTATGTCTCGGTAGAATCCACACAGAAAGAAAGGCCAGGTACAACACTAGCCCAAAACGCATTATTATGTGGGACCTGGCTGGTAAAACAACAAGAACCAGAAGCCAAACCTGCAAACCAAAGACAATTGGGAAATTAATTATCTGTCTAGCTCTTGTGGTGAAGTAATTGCTTAAACTATTTGTACAGGCAGCCATCTGTTGTATTAGAGTATACATCATAGGAGCAAGTGGATAAGGGCACCTGAGCATCAATCTTGCATATCAAAAAGAGCTCGCGTAACGTAAAATGTTTTGAATTAAAAGAAGGATTCATCATAAGTCTTTTTAATCATCAAAAGAAGTCACGCACACAGCTTTCAAATCTTCAGTGCATTTAGTGGAGAAGAAAAAATTATTGATAAATACTGTGACTCCAAATGCCACAATCTTCAGAGCTTAGTCTGCTTACTAGAATGAATGACAGTGCACAGCAACTGGAGATAGCAACTGCCAGAAACAACTCGATGGTGAGGAAGCAGCTGGTTTTTACAATGTCAAGGATCGTGTCTAAAAGCTGTCGATTCATGTGAGACCAGTGAAATCGCAAATCGCAAGCAGTGCCCCCCCAACCTGTGGCTATATAACTTAAAACGGGAAAATGACAGACTTAGTATATAGAAATACTCCAGTTGACACAGCCCAGAAGACATATGCAGATCCCCACTGCCAAAACTCAATGCAAATCAACACTTGAAAGCTCCCCTTCTCTTTCTGGAGTGTTTGCAAGCCAAGGGAAAACCAAGAAGCCACACTGCCTTATACTACACTATCATTCCTAAAACCTCGGACTGAAACGAGAGATTGACAGATATATGAACACATAGAACTCAGCACCATATCAAACAATTATGTAAGAGATCATGCTGATGAACAACCAATGAGTCCCTGCACGGCACGAAGTCGAAATGCGAGAAAATTCGGCTCCAGCAAAAACCCTTAAGATTACACCCACGTCAGTTCACGGCACGGAAAAGCGCCTCACCAATTTGATCCTGGGATCCACCGAATGCAAGAACGTGGTTGGCGCCGCCACGAACTGGCTGATGGGGCTGGCGGTGGCATTGGCGATCAACCGCAGCACCTTATCGGCCCCGACCACGCCCCTCGGCAGCCGCTCCACCCATCTCTCGACTCCCCCACCGCTGCCACTGCCGCCGCCATCTTCGGCCGACGACCTCGCCCGGAGACTCCGCCTTCCGGACGAAAGCGAGCTCCTTTTCGGCAAGACGAGGGGCCTAGGGTTTCGGCAGTTCGGCCGCAAGCTCCCGGCCAGCGAGCGGTTGAGGAGGGGGGTTTGCGGGAGAGGAGCGATGGGTGCAGTTCGGAATGTGCAATTGGTGCAATTCATGGATGGAGAAGGGGAATTTGAGAGGTTTTGAGCAGCAGATTTTGCAGAAATGGAGAAGGGGGGGAAAGAAGAAGGAAGAGTGAGCTGAAAATGGCGGGAGTTCAACGGTTAAGTAATTATTTTTTTGGGGGGATTAAAAATGAAAACTATCGAAATATTGAGCCAAATGTGTGTGTGTGTGTATATATATATATATACACATATTTTCGGCATAAATTGAAATAAATCCAGCCCTTGTATTTCATGCGAACCATGTTTATGTTGATTTTGAAAATTTCTGTTTCGAAAAATCTCGATTTTATTTTTCAAAATGGTCGGGAGGTGATAAATTAATGACTTTCTTTGTGTTTTCAGCATGTTCGATTAAAGCAGGGATTTATACATTTTGCTTCCCTTTGCCCCAATAAAAAGCCTTGAAAACTTCTCAAGAAGCGATTGAGGATTTTGCACATGGACGACGATAGTGGAATGACATTGCCATAGGGAAGGGCAAGCGCTTGCAACTCGATGGAGTCTTAAATGACTTTTTGGACCGTATAATAAGAAAGAGATGGTGTTTTGAAAATGACAATTTTTTTCTTTATGTAGATGTTTAATGACTAACTTAAAAGCGCTCTTGAATATAATCAATTTCTCAATTTAAAGATTGAATGGGTATTGTGGGGAGTGTAGTTGTAGCTAGGGATGTGCAAAAAAATCAAGAACAGCCCAAAACCGACTAGAACCGACCATTCTAAAGGAAACCAATCTTATTCCTAATTATAATTTATTGGAACCAATAGGCACAAGTCCGGTTTCCAATTCCAAGTATTGAACCATCCACCCAAATTTCAAATAAATAAAAATTAAGAAAAATGAAAACCCTAAAATCTCTAATTTGAACCTCAATACCCATTAGTCGAGTGTTTGTCTCATCTCGCTCTTACCTCATCTAAGTCATCTTTTTATCTCTCACTCATGTCATCAATTCTCGAGCTCAACGTCCATCGACTTACGCATCAACTCTAAACATTAAATACTAATCTTACAATTAAGAATATGGAAGTTCTTTGTCTTTTGCTTTACTTTGGCTTAGTGGAGAACATTGCATTAAGTACGTGAAACTTGGCGGGACCAGTTCCATGGACCTACTTGGATACTAGACTGGATCGGCGATCCAATTCCCAAATTGATTCATGAAACCACCTAGTGATTCTCGGTTTCAATTTTTAGGAACCGGTCCTTAGTAGCTATTCTTGGTTCCAACTTCCAAGATGAGAACCGCCCACCCAAACCATGCTCATCCCTGATTATAGCTGTGTATTATATTCCAAGTCCACATAGATGAAGTTTGGAATAACTAATATAATTTCTTGAAAAGTGAAAATTATCTAAAAAGGTGAAACTAGTATTTGATATGGAAATTAGAAAAATTAAGGATGACTAATGACGATTTTTAGATAATGTATGATAATAGTTAATGTGGGTAATTTTTTTGTAAACAAAAAAGGTTCGAGGTAGATTTTGGATTGAAGCTAAAGTTTGGAGTTGTTTAGAGAAAGAAAATTGGGACAAATTTGGATTTTACCTAAAGTTAAAAAAATCTATAAAAAATTCGAATCAGAATTGAAGCTGAATTTAAATTATAGAGTAGGCCGACATAATTAGGGCACAATTATATATAATAATTTATATTAACATCCGTCGCTTGCGAGAATAATTACAAAGCCCAAAAGAGGAGGCAACAAAGTCACGCCACCGGACAAAAAGGTAAAGGTGAGCTTTCGATAATGTTTTGACCGGATCGAACCGGTACAGCTCCTTGCTCAGGTCATCATGTTTCCATTCCTTTCCCCACACTTCACTCAACAATTCTTGTTCGCATTTTAGGTGATACATGAAATTTACCTTGAAATCGAGATTAAAATTTTTTTTTGGGGACCAAATCGGTCGCATAATAGAGTACGAGAATCAAAATCGAACACAGTAATAGTGTAAGGACCATTTTTGTAACTTCTCATCTTTCATTTAATTTTTCTCTATGTGTTCATCGTAGCAAGTGGTGCTCGTTAGTGATTTATGTTGACATTTGGATGGAAAGTATAGACTTCGTTTTGAAATCACAATAGGAGATTGGTGTAGGGACCAAATTCGTCACGAGGTAAAATATGAAGAATAGTCCAACAAAATAAAATACAAATAATAGAAATATCAAGTGGATCTTTCATGTAATTTCCTCTAGTGATTAAGTTTGATTCGGGCATAATAAGTTGTTTTTGCCTCTTCTAATTATGCATGCCCTCTTCTTTAGCGGTCAAGTGACGTTTGGGCCAATTTTCGTGCACCTTTTCTACTTATGTACATCTTTTACTCGCTATCGTAAAGTAAATAATCTTTAAACAATCTCAAAATAGGAGAAATAATTTTTTTCGGCACATATAAAAGGCTTTTAAATGTTTTCATGAGGCAACAATAGCACAAATGCCCACGAATTTTGATCTATTGTATAATGTTGTCCATAAACTTTTAATTAAAGCAACGTGGTTCGTGAATTTTAAACCAATATACCATATTATTTCGAGAAATTTAATTTACTCAACGTGATTCATAAATTATATGAAAATGTAACATTAGACCAAAATTTAGGGTTCGCTCAAATATATTAAAAGTTCAATGACGATATTACATATTTGACAAAAGTTTAGTATTATATTGACAAATTAAAAGTTTAGGGCCACTTATATGATCTTCCCTTTTCATAAAGTTATTTTCTATTATTTATTTGTTTTCTCGTCTGGAGTGCAGATTATTTAAGCTTACTATATGATACTAGGACAATACGCTCATTTTTCATTAAACACGTTGTAAAGTTTCTAGAGAATAGATGAAACTCTATTGCGCAGCTTTTTTAAGCTTATACGAAAACTCTTTTCTTTTATTACTTATCTTAAAATGAATGGGACAAACCAATTTATAAAAATCTTTTTTTTTCTGATTTTTTTATCTCACGAGTACCACGCAAATTAAGTATGACACGCAAATGACAATATGTATATTTTCAACTTGGTATCATGCAAATTCATAACAAGAAAATAATATCACCAGGATGAAGTAGGTTGTGATTTGACAAATAAGAGTAATAACATATCATAACTAATTCATTTTTAGGAAATTGTGAAATTTTCATCTCAATAAAAACTGATTTTACGTGGGTTCAAATCCAATTACAAAAAAAAAAAAAAAAAAAAAAAAAAAAAAAAAACTCGACGTGTTTATATTTATGGATTATTTGATGTTATGACATGGCAATTTTTAAAATAAAATCTAATTTTCAAATTTTTTGTCCCCCCATTCCTTTAAGCAAACTAACTCTTAATTATTCTGGCTAAATCTGACCCAAAATTGGGAGGAAAAAAAAAAGTTCGACACGTCTCAGGGGCAAATCATCGTGCCACGTGGCACTCGTCCCTACCACTCGTTCAAATCTCGGCCGTTTGCTCAAACGCGTCACGGCCAATCGCCATCAGCCAATCCCCGCTCTGCTTGTATCCATGAAGATCAACTTTTAGGATTTATTTTTTTTAATTACTAAGAAATATTTTCCTAATCAAATAATATTTCCTTTTTTGACCAAAAAAAGTTAACATTTCCCTTTCGCCACCTTATCGAACCCATTTTAGATTCAACAGCAATCGTGCTATATACTTTATTTATTGTTTAATTGTTTGCTAATATGGTATTATTCCATGATCGGGTAAGGATGCACAACTCTAGTTGCGTTCACAAAATCATTTTCGAGGCTAAAGTTTTGATTATTTAGTAGTATTTCTTAATTAAGTAACAAAAGGCGGTATAACATTAACTTTTTTTTCCCTTTGACCACTTTATGAAACCCTTTTTAGATCCAATATAAATCACATCTTATTCTTAATTTATCTCTTATTTATTTAGTGATCGAGTAATATTTCCTAATCGAATAAGGATGGACAACTCTACTTGTATTCATAAAACCACTTTTAATTCTTCAATTTCTTAGTAATATTCCCTAATTGAGTAATGGTGAGGTCATCGGGCTGCCTATTCATTTTGGGGATAAATATACAGAAAGTCCTAAAACTTGTAATTACATCATAAAATTTACAAAAAAGTGTAATCAAATCTTACAACTCGTTAAAATAGTGCAATTATTTTCTCTCTCCTACATGTTTAAAACATGACGGACAATGTTAAAATGACCCCATTTTGGTTTAAATATGATTTTTAAAATAAAAATTATTTAAATTAGATTATAACTAAATTAACTTTAAAAAAAAAAAGCAAAGCAAAATTGCTGTCGCCGCCCCACCATCGTCGAGAAGGGTGATTGCTGTTGGCCAAGGGTCAACAAGGATTGTCGAACCCTAGTTAGTGGATAAAATCTAATTTTGATCAAATCTCTTGTTCCTTACTTAGAGATTTCGACAAAATCTAATTTGAATTCTTGCGTTCCCATTGCTTTTTAACCAAACCAATTCTTAATTATTCTGGTTTACTAACCCAGGAAAAAGAGTGTGGGCAAAACAGTCCGACACGTGTCAAGGGGAAATACTCGTGCCACGTGGCATTCTTCCCCAACACTCAAGAGAGTCTCCGACTTTTGCTCAAACGCGTCATGGGTGTGCAAAAAGCATAGACTTTTACGATCGGCCAGCCAATCACCACTCTACTCTTAGTCATCAAAAATCAAAATTTTGAGTTTTTTTTTTCTTTTTATTACTTTGAAATATTCCCCAATCAAGTAATATTTTCTTGGGTTAATACCCTAAAAATCAAAAGTTCTGATACACTCCGCGACAAATTTACCTAAAACTATTTTTTTTACCACCAAAAATCCAAAACTGATACACTTGTGACAAATTTACCCCAAACTGGTACACTTGTAACAAATTTACCCTCTGTTAGTTTTCATTAAATTTTATTGTCAAATTATTAAGTTAAATGACACGTGACAATTGACTAGTATACCAATTTGGGATTTTACGATCCGTTTGTCAGAGTTTACAATTTTTATGATTTTTTTGTGGTATTAATTCAATTTAGCGAATGGTATATTTGTCACAAATTTATCAGTTTGGGGTTTCTTGCGGTCGAATAAATTAGTTTGGGGTAAATTTGTCATAAATGTACCAATTTAAGGTTTTTTATGGTCAGTCGGTGTAAATTTGTCACGGGTGTGGTTTTGGGTTTTTTCACAAAAAAAATAGTTTGGGGTAAATTTGTCGCAAGTGTCTTAGTTTTGGGTTTTTTTCGGGGTATTAATCATATTTTCTTTTGACCACTTCACGAAACCCATTTTAGATTCAGGAGCAATTGCACCACATCATTAAATTAGTTTTTTCAATTATTCAGTAATATGGTAATATTCCATGATCGAGGAAAGATGCACGATTCTACTTGTATTATTAAAATCATTTTCAAGAATTAACTTTTTGATCATTTAGTAGTATTCTGGAATCAAATAACAATGAATGTGATAAAATTGGCCTTTTTTTTTGGAATAATTATATAAATGGTCATTGAATTTTGCTAAAACGTGCAATTTAATTTACTAGATTTTAAATTTTTTCAAAGTGATTATTGAACTTTACTTTAATGTGCAATATGATATCTGAACTTTTAATTTACTTTTAAGTCCTTGGTTTTTTTTTTTAATTTTATAAATGTTCAATCCTGTCTCTAAATTATTGTATCGCTATGTTTAATCTAGTTTATTGATTATCTAGTCTAGGGACTGAATTGAATGTGTATAAAAATTTAGAGATTATATTGAACAAATTAAAATTTTAGAGACCACAAATTACACATTGAAGCAAAATTAGAGATCACATTGAATAAATCAAAAGTTAAGAGACCCTATAACACGTTTAGACAAAGTTCATCGACTATTTATGCCATCTTCCTCGAGCTACTTTATGAGAGCCCTTTTTAAATTTTATGGCAATCGCACTATATTCTTAATCTATATTTTAATTATTGGGTTAATACTATAAAAACAATAAATTGGCACACTCGTGACAATTTACCCATAACTAATTTTTGGCTATAAAAAACACTCAACCCAGTACACCTGTGACAATTATATCACAAATTAATTTTGGATTATCAAAAATCCCAAACTAATACACTATTGACATATTTATCCCTTGTTAGGTGACACCTAACACCGACTCAATTAACACGATAAGCCCACGTAGAAATCCTTATCAATTAACAATTGAATTAGTTTGAAATTTTGACATGGCATTAACCCTTGGTCATCTAGTCATACATTAATATTTCCCGATCGAGTAAGGTCGCACAACTCTGCCCATGTCCAAAAAACCATGACTAATCTCTCATTTCTTTAGTAACACTTCCTAATCGAGTAACGACGGATGAAGGCATGGTCAGACCCGCTTTTCCTTTAGGCCCACTCTACAAAAAAAAAAACCCTAATCTATTTCTTTAATTATATCTAGCAACTGGGGGCAATACCCCCCTAATCAAGCAAACCACGGGCATTGCTTAGATCAATCAAATTTCCACATTATCTTAAACCTAAATTCAAAACAATAATGAATTATTAAAATTTAAATTATCATCACCATCGATTCACCATCATCATCATTATTAAATTTCATGCGTGTATTATCATCGATTTCGTCACCCATATACGCGCGCGCAGGGGGAGGTGCTGTCTTTTGACCTTTCGCCATCCGGATCTAGGGTTTCTAATTTTTCGCCTCCCTCTCCCCCCTTTTTCCTCTAAAAAGGAGGTCCAGATTTTCCACCACCATCTCCATCTCCTGCAACATCTTCTCCATCTTCGCCTCCAATCGACCCCCACCACCGCCACCGCCAAACCCTAACTCAGAACGCCGTCGCCGCCGCCGCCTCCGCCGCTTTCCGGCGACCGATTGGTTAAAAAAACTAGGGTTTGGAGGAGCTTTGCCCGCCTGCCCCCCGCCTCCTTTTTTCTTGTTCGGTTCTTGCCCCACTTTTCTATACCCACATCTGGCCGTCGTCGAAATCGGTGGCGGATCTAAGCAATTTTCGAACGGGAACACGCACGCGAGAAAAGGGCTGACCTAAATTTTTCATTTTTATTTCGGCCTCGTCTTCCGTTTGACCTTTTTTCATATTTCCGGGTTCGTTCTCACTTAAAAAGACGAAAAATTTCAAGATCAGGCAAGGGCCTTTAAAAAGGGGTATCATCATCCGTGATTTGATTCGATTCGATCTTGATCGATTTGATGATTGATTGATTATTAAAGGGACGGACGGACGGAGGAGGGACTGACGGAGGAGGGGGTTTTGACCGATTTTTGATTGAGCCCCCGGGGGGAGGAAGAACATGTACAAATCGGTGGTGTACCACGGGGGGGAGCTGGTGGGGGAGGTGGAGATTTATCTGCAACAGCCGAACAGGGACGGAGGAGGAGGAGGAGGGGAAGACGAGGGTTGTTATCAGAGTAGGAAGGAGAAGGCGAGACTGGTGGAGAATGTGGTGAAGGAGAGGGTCACGGTCGATCACCTGTCGCCGCCCAGCGAGAGGTGCCCCCCGCTCGCGGTGCTCCACACCATTGCTCCTAATGGGATTTGCTTCAAAATGGAGGCCAAGTCCTCCCTGTCACCGGAATCGCCGCTCTCCCTTTTGCACTCCTCCTGTACCAGAGACAGCAAGGTATATATCCATCAGCACACAACCCATTGAACTTCAGGAACATAACCCAGATAATTCAACAAAAGAAAGAATAAATTCGAAAGAAGATCAAGAAATGGGAAATACCCATAAAGATTTAAGAGCTTAGTACACATGAATTGGTAATCAAGGCGAACCCTTTAATTTTACTATGGACTGTGGACAAATTATTGAGGACGAACTATATGACATGCGCCTTTTATCTGTTTTCGAGAGTTTCAGGGAACTCCCAGGATGAATGGGCTTCTAAATTTTGCAGATTTGTTCTTAACTTCTGGGGAACAAGGTTTCATTTGATTGACGATTGTACACAAAAGCTTGGACTTTATTCCTGTTCCTATTATAGAACTCTGTCTTGATTGACTTGAAGACTACTTGTTCCTCAGCTTGCTGAAGTTGGAGCGCTGTAATGAGACTTAAATGATGCTAGAACTATGCCATCTGATTTTAATGATTGATTTCTGTATTTGACATGGATGTGGTCTGGAAACTGCTGTTTTTGTTGATGGATGACAATCGAGTACTTAAATCATGGTAGCGGATTTCAGTAATTGATTGACTGCAATGTTTGCAGTATTACACCACGTACTATAGGTGTCTGGACTAGTTAATATTTCAAAAGTTGAGGAAATGTCAGAATTTTAATGTTGTTGATGTTATTAACAAGGTGATTTCCAGCATAAAATGTCACAATCTAGCTCTAAGGACAATCCATTGAATTTTGGCGAACATGTCGAGTCGTGTTGGTGGGAACATGCAGGCATGTATAGTACAGGAATTACCTGCAAACATAATTGCATTGAATTGCTACCATTAACCTGCCTCACTTCTACAATCATTTTTACAAGAATAAGATGTGATGCCTTTGCAAACCGAATCTCACCTCATACAAGGCTCTTGAGGAGAGCTCACTGTAGAGAAACTCATTAAAGTACCTGATATCTGTCATGTTTGGTGCTTGATATCTGTTTTCTTGAAAATTGACGTTTGTTTTTTCAATATCAATTTCAGACTGCAGTGATGCTACTCGGAGAAGATGAACTTCACTTGGTTGCCATGTACTCCCGAAATGGTGATAGACAACATCCATGCTTTTGGGGGTTTTGCGTCTCATCGGGACTTTACAGTTCTTGTCTTGTCATGCTGAACCTAAGGTGTCTTGGGATCGTATTTGATCTCGATGAAACGCTCATTGTCGCCAATACCATGCGATCCTTTGAGGATAGGATTGATGCTCTCCAACGCAAAATAAATTCCGAGTCAGATCCGCAACGCATTTCTGGCATGCATGCAGAGGTGAAGAGGTATCAGGATGATAAGACGATTCTTAAGCAGTATGTTGACAATGATCAGGTTGTTGAGAATGGGAAAGTGATCAAAGTTCAGTATGAGAATGTCCCTGCGTTTTCTGACAACAGCCAACCTATTGTTCGTCCGCTCATACGGTTGCCAGAGAAAAATATTATTCTGACCCGCATTAATCCGCTGGTATGCATGTAATGCTGAGCAGTACTTGTGCCTGTCCACTGATGTTTGTCTCTGTTTTTATGTTTTGTGCGACTGAAATGCACAATTGAAATGTTGGTATGTGGGATTTTCAAGGTCTCTTCTAAAAAAATGTGTATCAAGATTTTCTACAATATTGACTCGATGCTGCAGCTAGTATTTAGTGTCTTTGAGAAGGCTAGCATGTACCAACCACCATTGCTTATGCAATTTTTTTCTCTTTTACCCATGCAGATTCGCGATACAAGTGTTCTCGTGAGGTTGAGACCTGCATGGGAGGAACTTCGAAGTTACTTAACTGCTAGAGGGCGCAAGCGCTTTGAGGTTTATGTTTGCACTATGGCTGAAAGAGATTATGCTTTGGAAATGTGGAGGCTTCTTGATCCAGAGTCAAACTTGATACAGTCAAAAGAATTTCCGGAGCGCATTGTGTGTGTTAAGTCTGGTAAGTTACTTAAGTTTGTTAGATCTCCTTTCACTTTCTTCATCTGGCTAATGAAACTGTATACTTGATGAATGGCCTTTCATTGTTAGTTTTCTGGGAAAATATGAATAGCCTCCTGTCGATAGACTTACTTTAAGCGTCTTTGGGTGGTTGTATCATAGAGGACACTGATTTTTTTTTACCTTTTTTTGGGGGATCTCTTCATCTGTTGCTGTGCACAGGTTCAAGGAAATCACTGTTTGATGTCTTTCAAAATGGAATATGCCATCCTAAGATGGCATTGGTGATTGATGACCGTTTAAAAGTTTGGGATGAGAAAGACCAACCTCGTGTTCATGTTGTTCCTGCATTTGCCCCATACTATGCTCCCCAAGCTGAGGTACAAGAATGAAGTTTCTCTGCTGCTTGAAGTTGTGATGGGCTAAGACATATTTGCCCTTGCAAGTTGAAGAGTTTTCTTTATCCTGCCTTACCAGCATTCATAATTTTTTTTCCCCTCTCTGTTTTACAGGCAAACAGTGCTGTTCCAGTATTATGTGTTGCAAGAAATGTTGCTTGTAATGTTAGAGGTGGCTTTTTCAAGTAAGTCAGTAAAAGGCGGACATTTTTTTCTGAAGTATGCATGAATATGCTTATCCTTTGGTATAACATGAGTTTAAATTTAATATTTGGACATTTTTTCTGTTGTATGCATGAATGTGCTTATCCTATGATGTCCTTCGGTAGAACTTGGGCTTAAATTTAACATTTGGAACAGAGAATTTGATGAGGGTCTTCTACAAAGAATTTCAGAAGTTGCATATGAAGATGACACGAGAGATATCCCTTGTCCTCCTGACGTGAGCAACTATTTAGTTTCAGAGGTTAGTTGTGATGGTCGTGTCATAGGCTAAATACTAGCCAAATACTGGTTGCATAGGTCTGTCGTTCTGCATGATTTTCTCACCACAGTTGAACCATACTGTTTCAGGATGACGCATCTGCCTCAAATGGAAACAAAGATCCACTTTCTTCAGATGGAATGGCAGGTGCTGAGGTCGAAAGAAGATTAAAGGTACATAATATCTTTCTTGATGTCAACATGTAAAGCTGCATAGTATTTATTGTTGCTTATTAGAAAGGATTTCATTAACGAGTGCCCCACGGGCAATGGAAAAGCAACTACTGAAGGAAATTTTCTAATTTCCATCGTACTAATTGCCCTCATGGATGCATAACCAATGCCTTGAAAGTTGAATTATTTGCAGTAGTGTACTTAACAAGTGTCTGGGGCACTTGTTACAAGACCCAATGAATTAAAAGAGAAAAAAAAAGTGTTGCTCTGCTTATGCAAGCATATGTTAATGTTACTTGATGGTTTTCAGGCTGAGAGCCAACTTTTTGATAGGTTGTGGGAGCAGATCATTTCAATGATTTCATATCAAAATGTGGAATTTTTTTTTCTGTCATTCGTGTTAATTGATTACCTGCCTTTTGGAGTTATCAGTTCAGCCTAGTGAAATCAATGTTCTAATGCAGGATGCAATTCCAGCTTCAATTGTCTCTTCAGCAATTTCTAATTTGGATCCAAGGATACTTGCGTCTCTTCAGAATGCACTGGCATCTTCTGCAAGCACAATTTCTTTGTCTACATCTCAGACAACAGCTTCTACCTTTCCCAGTGCACAGTTTCCTGAAGCTACTGGTTTAGTTAAAAAATTTGGCCAGGTTAGTCCTCCAGAGCAGAGCATGCAGAGTTCACCTGCTAGGGAAGAGGGTGAGGTGCCAGAATCAGAATTAGATCCCGACACCAGGAGGCGGCTGCTCATATTGCAACATGGGCAAGATACTAGGGATCAAGCTCCTGGGGAACCGCCATTTCCTGTAAGACCTCCTATTCAAGTATCCGCTCCAAGGGCACAGTCACATGGAACCTGGTTTCCGGTGGAAGAAGAGATGAGTCCAAGGCGACTAACCAGATCAGTTCCGAAAGAATATCCATTAGATTCTGAAATGCATATTGACAAGCATCGACCTCATCATCCATCCCTTTTTCCCAATATGGAGAGTTCCATTCCTCCTGAAAGAACTGTTCATGAAAGTCAAAGATTGCAAAAAGAGGTGAAGATGGAAGTTGATTCGGTTGAATGATTTGAATCTGCTAAGTGAAATTTTGTTGTGAAGGTTATGCATTTGACCTTATTTTCTTTCAGGGATATGGTAGAGATGACAGGCTAAAGCTAAACCATAACTTTTCCACTTATCATTCTATCTCTGGTGAGTTACAGCTCGTTTCATGGGGTCCTTCATTGAAAACCATTTTGGACATAAAGTGGTGTTTTTCTAGTGTCGATAACATTGCTTATAGAATTTGGTGGGGCCTGTAACTTTTGTCAAAGTTGTTTGTGTGATGTGAATGTTCTGTTGGACATTATTACCTTGTTCTTGCGCGGGGTAGGGGCCGTGGTGTGGGGACCTGTTGAAAAGGACACCCCTGCCTTGGTTAGGTCAAATGCCGTGCTGATAATTTTACTAATCATTACTTTTGCCAATGGTCCTAAAATTTTCAGTTGTTGGTTTTGTATAATACGACAGAAATGTAGGAGTTCTCAATATAATCTCTGTTACTTACATACTACCTGCCTGGTTGAGTACATGTCTCATCGTGTTGCTTTTTTGGTTTTTCTTGATAACTATTCTATTATCATTTATAATCAGTAGTTTTGTTTTGTAGACTCATGTTCTCATTGCTGATTGACTTGAAGGTGAGGAAAATTCTTTGAGTCGCGCATCAACAACTGGTCGAGATTTTGACTCTGAATCGGGGCGACCTATACCAACTAGAGAAGCTCCAGCTGTTGTTTTACAGGAAATTGCAATGAAGTGTGGAGCAAAGGTAATTAGAAAATGCCTTGTTATTGTTGAGGTTCAGTTAGAATGCACTTTTCTGTAGTCTTTGGATCCCTTAAAGTTTCATCTGTTAATTTGAACAAAAATTTGCAGGTGGAGTTTAAGCCGTCTTTGCTTCTAAGCATGGATCTGCAGTTTTCTATTGAGGTACTTCCTCACTAGGAATAGTGTTGAGAATTTTTACTTTCACTCTCAACATTTCTCACCTCATTGGATTTGTAAACTCAATTATCTACATTGTGTATAGGTCCCTTGGCCGTGACATTCTTAGTTAAGTATATTTAAGAACACGCTACTTATAGGAAAAGGTATACTTAAGAACACTCTACAAATCGATTTCTCTTGTAGGCTTGGTTTGCGGGAGAGAAGGTTGGTGAAGGGAGTGGTAGAACAAGAAGAGAAGCTCAACACCAGGCTGCTGTAGCTTCACTAAGGCATTTGGCCGGTGAGATGCTCTCTTACAGTGTCCTGTTTACTGCCTTGTCTTGGTTCTGTTTGACTGCTTAATCTCGATGGTTATTGGAAATGGTGTCATAAGAAATATGTCAATTGATGGTCATTGGGAAACAAGTGTGGGTTCTAGTATGTCTCGTCGATTTTCTGCTAAATGTAAGGATGTTCGAGCATAGTTGACACGACATACATAGGCTTGGATACTTTGAAACAACCTAAAGAAAAGTTCTGTCTCCTGGTTAATCTGCCAGAGTGACCATTGGAATGTTTGGTAAAATGAAATTAGCGTTACCTGTTTCATTAAGCATTTTTAATACTTTTATTGCTATAATATAAGAATAGGCAATTTTATTGAATCATAAGGGATTACTATGTCATAATGCTGTTGACTACTGTAACTTAAGCTAAATACGTGTTTGCCTGTAAAGATGCATGCAAAATAATTTACCTTCACTTTAGTAGGTGTGTTTTTTCTGGCTGGATTTTATGTTTATTTTTTTGGGGCGGGAGAAGAGAAGGGGAGGGCAGCCTATTGGAGCCTGAATTAACATGGCCAGAAAATGTCAAGGTTATCTTGGAGAAGCATGAGACAATTAATATCTGGTCAAGGAAATCCTAAGTGCCTGATGGACTATGTATATCTCCTGGGAGAGAGTGCTGAAATTTTTCAGTATATGATTGGGCTGCTCTGTCTTACTACTGCCAGAAAGGTGGTTCTTTTTGCTCTCTATAAGGATCAGCCTTCATTTTACCCCTCGATCCTTATTTTCAACCTTTTGGGTACCTGTTATGGGAATTAGTTGGAAATGTCCATAAATCCTTATATTTTTTAAAAGAGAACATAAATCCTTATCTACTTGAATAGCCATCTGTTTCATGAATCTTGGTACTACAGTATTGCTTAAGCTGTAATCTGAAGTTTGCAAGGCCAGTCCCAGTTCTTTGTGGATTCTATTGGGGTGGACCAAAGAGTGTGGGATCTAGCCTTTTTTGGGCCAAAGTGTACTATCTAGTTGAAGCCATGGGATATCTGTTTCAACGAACTCCATAGGATCAGAATGTGGATTGCTGCTCCTCTAGGACCTCTACTATGCATCTAAAATGGAAAAAGTATTCCTCTACCATGTGCACCTACTAGATGTCCGAGAAGTTAGTGATTGCTAATTTATGATCAAAATGCAGTAGGAGTATTGATAGGTTTTAGGACTTGTTTGGACCCCAGAGTGTTGGATATGTTCCCGTTCTTTGTTGTCATGCTTATAGATAACTATTGAATAAACAGGCCTGAGGAAAATGCATGATAACTGAGATGTTTATGCCTCTCAGTGAAACACACTGTACATGTTGAATGAAAAACTTAATTATGAACAATTGCGTTTGAATTCTTAAGGTTCTTTTTTGCAGAACCATCAGAAAAAACTCATTATGTCTGGCTTCGTTGGAGCTTGAACTGTGGGTTTTTTTTTAAAATTAAATTTATTTATTTATTTTAATTTCCATCTCCTGGGTTTTCCAAGTAAAGTATTATTGGTCTGGCGTTTCTTTGAAAAATTCATAGATCTTAGCACTTCTCACAACTACTAACGTCGTGGATGGAAATGCTAAGAATTGATTTTCTATTTAATTTATTGACTTTTTGCAATATTATTTTTCAGGTATATACATGACCCGGGCAAAGTCCGATCCTGCTTCCAGACAAGGAGATGGAAATCGGCCATCCCCAGCAAGCGAGAATGGATATTTTGGTAGTATTTACTCTTTTGGGAATCAGCCGTTGCCCAAAGGGGATCCTGTTCCTTATCCTACTGCAGCTGAGCCATCAAGATTTCCAGACCCAAGATTTGAAAGCCCTAAAACTTCAATGGGCTCTGTTTCTGCACTTAAAGAATTAGTGAGAAATTAAAGAACTTGTTCAATCTTTTTGTATATAAATCAAAGCATGATTTGCGTGTCCGCTTAACAAGATCCATTCCTTTTCCTTTTGATCATTAGTGCACGATGGAGGGTCTTGGCATGGTCTTCCAATCCCCGCCACAGCTGACAACGAATCCCATGCAGAATAAGGAGGTTCACGCACAGGTTGAGCCAATGCAATTTTGATACTCTTGACATTCTAATTTTGTGAACTTCAGAGCATCGATTGAATTCTTCATTTTGAATTCCTTGTTAATTAGAAGTTAATAGAGGAATAAAAGCCTGGTTTTAGTGAATTATACCCTTGACTTGAATAAACTAATTTCTGACACTATAAACTATATTGTTGTTTTATTTGGCTTCATTGTCGTCGTGTGGAGGATGATATGTCTTATTTTTCAAGGCCTTTCCAAGAAACAACATGATTTGCTAGAACGGGAAAGGCTTATGGATTGTTTTGTGATGCATCCTTGGTTCTATTGTTGAAATTCGACTAATATCTTTTTCTACTCCATTATCAACTTTCAGGTCGAAATCGATGGGCAGGTTTTGGGGAGGGGAATTGGCTTGACATGGGATGAAGCTAAGATACAGGTAACTTCTTCCTACAGAATTCAATGTATTAGACATGTCATGATTATTTCAAGCATCAGAGACACAAATTATCTTTTCCAGGCTCTCTCAACAACTTTATTTCTTTTCTTAGGCTGCTGAGAGGGCTCTGGGGTCATTGAGGTCAATGCATGGTCAAGTTACTCCAAAACGTGCAGGCTCCCCCAGGTCAGTGATTTCACATGTGGCCAATCTTAACCATGATTTTGTCTTCCTTTTGTTGTAGTGAACTCAAGCCAATGCTAATATAGGAAAGGCTGGATTGGCCTATCTGGCTCTTTAGAACTCCTGATCTGCAAAGCTTACTGGAAAACTTATTACTATCTCGCACAAATTTACTGCGAATTTTTTCTCAAGTGCTCTACCACACTTCCTTTGGCCATCACTTCTTTCCATTTTTCTCATTGGTCCACTTTTTAGGCACTTTAATTTTGCCATTACTTACGAAATGGAACAAGGGAGCTTGCAAAAGTGCTCTGCCCCACTTCCATTGGCCATCTCTTCCATTTTTTCATCGGTTGCTTTTTAGGCACTTTAATTTTGCCACTAACAAAATGGAAACAAGGGAGCTTTGGTAGCTCTCGCTCTCTCTCTCTCTCTCTCTCTCTCTACAAGTGATTGATTTCTTGCCATCTAAATAAATTCTTGTCTGTTTATCAAGATGAATATGCCATTGTACTAATTCGATGTTGTGAAAAAGAACATTGCAAGGGATACCGAGTAAACGACTCAAGCCGGAGTTCCCGAGAGCTATGCAGCGGATGCCCTCTTCAGCTAGATACCCCAAGAATGCCCCTGCTGTTCCCTAACTGTTTGAGTTGAGGTTTCATTCTTTTTGCTCTCTATCTGGGCCATTCTCAGTTCACATGTGGAGAAGTCGGAGATATCGAATCGCAGGGTCATGTTTCGTTTCGACAACTGACAATATGTCCCAGCCAAAATCTTCCATGTTGATCTGACGGCTTTGAGGGCGTTCAGTATCAGAAGAGTAGATGAACCCGAGACTGCCTCACAACTCGAGCCTGCCTCACAACTCGAGCCATCATTTTGTCTGCATGATTCCGGTCTCTGGTGTAAATCAGATTCTTTGGTTGCGCCGTGTGTATTTACTACACAAGGCAGAACCCAGGAATTGTGCCTGGCTCGACAAACCGCCGCGGATCGAAAGGCTGCTTCCACTCGATGCCTCAGGGTGGCGCGAGGACCTGACCAACTAACTGTCAGTGTTAACCGTGCTGCAGTTAACTGTTTTCCCTTCTTTTCCCTGCTCGGCGGCGCGCAAGATGGGGGAGATTATGGTAATTGTAGAGCTGGGGTACTGGTGAAATTTTTCGGCACGGCGATGTAACGTTTCGGTGTATCATGGTTGATTCTTTGAGCAATGAAATCTGCACGATTTGTTTGGTGATGACTCAATATGGTAATGCTTGATATGGCAGGAAAATGGGCGAGCAGTGCATATAAGATTTTTGTAAAAATATTAGGAATGTCCTCAATATGGTAATGCTTGATATGGCAATGGATTAATATTACGAAAGATCCTAAACACGTACATTTTTGATAAATTTATCTTAAATTAATTTTTTGATCATAAAAAAGTCGAAACTAATAAGTTTGTAACAAATTAATCTTTGTTAGTTTCTATTCAATTGAAGTAATACTACGAAAAAAAATGATAAATTTATACATGACAAATAGAGAATAAAACTCTCAAATTATTTAACTTAATAATTTAATAGTAAAATTTAATCGAAATCGATAGTAGGTAAATTGTTATATCCGTTGACTACCATTTATCATCCGACTTAATAATTTAATAGAGAAATTTAATCGAAATTAATAGTGGGTAAATTTATTATAAGTGTATCCGATTAAAGATAAATTTATTATAAGTATATTGGTTTGGAGTTATTCGTGGTATTAATTTTATGTTATTAAGAAGCTTCATTTAAGCGTCAAAACATTTAGAAATTACATATTACAAAGGTGACTTTCCTTTGCCTAAAAAATCTTGTGCGGTGTTGGTTTAGTATTAAATCATCTAATAGAAAAAATTGCCTATGAAACTTAATTGATTTTGCTTTTAAAAGTTAAATAATCGCTCGAAAAGCTGACGCCAAAGCGAGTGCCAACACCGTCAGTATTCTTATCGTCATCACAACAAAGACTTATATCTTGGCAAATCACTTTGAATCTCGAGTTTTAACCCTACTATGGCTTGTCAAAATCAAATATTACGAATAAGAAAAAGGAAAAAGTCACAAAAAAGCTCTAAACTTTGCCAATTATGACATATATATCCTAAGCTTATCTTGTGGCATCGAAAACTCTAAATTTATACTCGTGTGGCATATTTATTTTAAATTTAATTTTGTGACGCAAAAAATCTAAAATTTGTATTCATTTACCATATTTATTCTAGAAATTTGATGTTATAGAAAATATTTGAGTTAAATGTGTCACACAAATATATGTTTGAGATCTTTAGTGACATAAAAAGTTAATGTAAATGTATTACATGAGCAGAGGTTCGAAGATTTTGGTGTCATAAAAAAAATTAAGAAAAATATGTTACAAGTATGGAGTGTTTTTTGTGGCTTTTTCCTATGAAAAAATATCCAACATTTTATAATTTTAGGTAGGCCTTGAAAAGCAATTTCTAGGCTTACTTCTGAGTCACTCAGATCCGATCAATCATAAGCAAATCCTAGGCTTTTGATTCCAATTTTACCAAAATGCCCATACCGATAGCGCCCCACGGCCTACCTCCACTCGCCAGTTCCACCACCCTTACGACGCCGTTTTCCCACACCCGCTCATCTCTCAACACCCCAAAAAAAAAAAAAAAAAAAAAAACTAAAACTAAAAATACCCAACGACGCCGTTTCCCACACCCATTCATCTCTCACCACTCTTGAGACTTGCTTGCTCGGTTCGAAACATCCGGAAGTTTGGCTCTCGAAAGCTAAAGTGCTCTAAATCCTTGCCTCTAGGATTCAAGGACAGATGAATGGTGGAAGGGCTTTAGAATAGATAAAGGCATAAATAATTTATAAACTTTCAATTTATTTAATGTGCGATGCCGTTCCCCACAACCGCTCATCTCTCAACACCAAAAAAAAAAAAGAAGGCACAATGACCCCTTTCCCACACCCATTCATCTCCCGCCAATAAAGGCACAAATAATTCATAAGCTTTCAATTTATTTAACGTGTGATACTGTTTCCCACACCCACTCATCTCTCAACACCCCAAAAGAAAAAAAAAACTAAAAACTAAAAATAAAAAATGCCCAACGACCTCATTTTCCGCGCCCATTCATCTCTCGCCACTAAAAAAATAGATAATGACATAAATAATTCATAAACTTTCAATTTATTTAATGTGATATCTAAACTTTAATGTAATGTTTAATCTGATTCCTCAACTTTTAATTTATTTAAAGTAATCCTTAAACTTCAGGTACATATTCAAACTAGTACCCAGACTATATATATTAAAAATTTAAAGATTGCATTGAGTAAATTAAAAATTTAGAAATTATTAATAAATATTAGGGTTAATACCTTGAAAACCCAAAATTGGTAACACTTATAACAAATTTATCAAAAACTATTTTTTTAACAAAAAAAAAATTCAAACTAGTATATCTTTAATAAATTTAAACATTTGTAACAATTTACTTTCTCTTAGTTTTCGTTAAATTCTACCATCAAATTAAATGGCAAGTATACCAATTTGGGATTTTACGTTCCGTTTGTCACAATTTACAATTTTTATGATTTTTTTGTGGTATACAATTTAGCGGAATGTATATTTGTTACAAATTTACTAGTTTGAGATTTTTTACGATCGAATAAATTAGTTTGTGGTAAATTTGTCATAAATGTATTGGTTTGAATTTTTCATGGTTAAAAAAAATAATTTGGGATAATATATCAGTTTGTGGTTTTTTAGGGCATTAATCCTCAATATTAAATAAAAATTAAATAAAAGTTTAGCAGCCACGTTGAATAACTTAGAGTACGAGGGATCGTATTTAAGAAAAAAACAAAAATAAAAATCGCTGACCGGAAAGCGAAGAAGAAAAAAGGAAGAACATAAAAGGGAAAGGGAGCAGAAATCGCGAGATCTCAGAAAAGCAAAAACACCACCAGTCCAGCGGATCTCTCTCTCTCTCTCTCTTTCTCTCTTTCATTTCCATCTCTCCATTTTCCGATCTCGAAATCCTCCGGCCGATCGGATCGATCGATCGATCCCCCAGCCATGTCCGCCTCCTTCGACGCCTTCAGCATGGACGGCGATGAGGTCCACCACGCCGCCGCCGCCGCCGCCGCCGACCACGACGGCGCCTTCTCCGGCTACGGCGGCTACTCCAGCTTCTCCCCGGCCTCCGGAGGCGGCGGCCTCGACGGGTTCCCGGCCGACGGCGATGTCGCCGTCGAGCGGTCCCCGGAGATCTTCGGGTACGAGGACCAGGGCTCCGGGTACTCGCCGTCGCCCTTCGACTCGGTCCACGTGGAGAACGGGAACGGCAACGGGAACGGGAACATGTTCGAGAACGACGACGGCGGGGTCTTCGCGTCGTCCGACGGGCCGATCCTGCCCCCGCCGAACGAGATGCAGGAGGAAGGGTTCGCCCTGCGCGAGTGGCGGCGGTGAGGGCTTTTTGAGTTCGTTGGTGTGGATTTAATCGGATTCGGTTAGATCTGGCGTTGGTGTGCCGTTTGATGCTTAGATCTAGGCTCGATTGCTCGGGTTTGAATTTTTTTTGCGTTCGAAATGTGGTGAAATGCGCTTGGCGAGCTGCGGTTTCGAGCGGTAGCTGAAGTGGATTAGTCCTGGTGGTGATCTCGATTCCGAAAGTCGTGCTTCATTCTATGCAATTTATCTAGTCATCATTTATCTGGTTCTCGATATCTCGTTAGCTCGTCTAAACTGCTAGGTAGTTAAGATCTGATTCTGAGTTCATTTTATGGTTGGTCACTTGGACTTTGATTTTGATTTTCACGTTCTATTTATGCTCGAGTGATTGGGTAATTGTGGACTCAGGCTTCAGATTGAGGTCTCATTGTGCAATTTCTTCAAAATCGTAGTAGTTCGATTGTTGATCTTGTAGCTGACGCCGGAAACTTTGGAATGTTTAGATGTTCTTGGATCTAGATTTAGATCTGAGGTTAAAGCTACCTTTTGACTGGGACCAGCAAATTTGGAAACAGTTAATCACTAACTGCCGGTGATGGGATAGACGTCATCGTTTGTTTTGTTACATTGAAACAGTAATTTAGCAAAATGATTCGCTAGTTTAGAGCTGAAAAGATTACAGTAGAATGATGCTGATCAACCCTATGTCTAGATCCTATAGTCGTGTTATGGGAACGGTTTCCTTTGTAATTCCATTATAGAACAACTTAATGAGCTGTAGATTGTTTTTGCAATATTTCTTTAGTCTAGTGAAATATATCCGAATTGTTGTTGGTTGTATACCTGAATAGAAATCATACTGTTATGTGTAGATGAAGAACTTCATTTACTTTGCTACATTAGGATTAGTAAGCCTTTTCGTGAAAAACCATAGCTTGTCCACTGTTCAGTGACCTCAGCCCATGACGGACAGTTTCACGGTGAAATTTTACTGCTGTCTATCTTTGCAGGATATTGTCATGTCAGCATATACAAAAATCCCACTAAAGGGAAACATATGAGTTGTTAGCATGGGGTGCTGAACTGGAAAAGGGAACCTAAAAGACATGACTCTCTCTTACCAAGATAGCAGGTTTCTCTAGGGGAACAGTCAAGCTACATTTAGTTGACATAGGAAGATGCCGATTCTCATCATGAACTCAATTATGGGTTGTTTTTCATATTTGGTCAGTGCATAAGAATAATCTACACACTCAAGCGCAAGCGACCCCATTCAAACTGAGTAATTAATCATAATTGATTTTGAGAGCAATCTCCAGTTTTTCTATTTTATGCAGATAAAAGAATAAAAGTAGATTCTGTTCTAGCTCCAGACCACGATATAATGAAGAAGATGCATTTCAAACGAAGCCCCTAAATGACTGTCTGCAAGATCCATAGAAATCAATACAGTTGAACTTAACTTGGCTTGATGGTCAAGAACTGTGAAGAGAGTTTGCAGCTTCATCTATAGATAGAGAGACGAAATGAAGAGCTGAGAATTGTGAAGATGGTGCTAGTGTAAACTAGCAGAGTCGACACCATTTTCCCGTTAAACTTAACTTGGCTTGATGGTCAATAATTCAAGCTTGATTTGGCTTAATTTTTTAGCATGAGCTTGAATCTATTTAATAGCATGCTCAGGTCATTATAAGTACACTTTAACACAAAATTGTGTTAAGCTCAAGCGAAGCTCAAACTGAAGCTCGTACTAGTCTAAAATCTATATCTGTGTTTACTATATTTATGCAATCCTGTTTAGAATCAATATCAAATCTTAAATGTTTAATTAGACTTGGAGTGAAGTATTTTCAAGTTTAAACTTGGTCCGATCAAAATTCACTGGACTTAGTTTGAAAGGAGTTGATTCAAGCTCTAGTATAAAGGAAGTTCTATTCAATAGGTGACAAGTAGTTGAACTTAGCTCAAGTGTATCATCCTAAGGGTTTTCATTTTGAAATTTTGAGATGAAAACCTGATCTAAGTTCTAGCTCCCTGAGTATTTCTTAAATGGCTCTTTATTTAAACTTGAGTTTGGTCCCTAAAGTAGTTTGAAGAGTGCTCTAAAACTTTGCACCGAATGTTGGATCCTTACTTGGTGTAATAGTTGCTGACATAGGTGGAGCCCCATGTAGTTGGATTATTTTGTGTACAGAGCATACTTCTCGAAAGAGTGATCTTCTCTTACCAGTAGAAAATGAGTTGACTGAGCTAAGTGGTCCATTATTACCCTCGATAGAGTCATGACTCCTTGGCATCATCAGTAAGCCTCGGACAGAAACCCAAATGTGTGCAATATGGTTCTCGATGATGGTAGCAGTGGTAGGATGTTCTAATCGTAACAGACTCCCAGTACTTTTGTTGTTATTTTGAATGATTGCCTATTACACTCTATCTAGATACATGATGCGTACGGTACATAAATTTTTTACTACTGGATGTTTATATTGAATATGCATATATTTGGTGAGTATTTGTTGAATTTTAGTTATATAGATTCTGCTATAGTTATTAAGAGCTAGTTCTTTTTTGTTCAAAAGAAATTTCATGTGCCATATGTGTCATATTGGGGCATTGCAGAATGGTTTGATAAACCAAATATATCATTAGTTGTATTTCAGTCCATTGTATTAATGAAAAATGACTATATAGAGTCTATTTCAGTTGCGAACTGAGAGAGTATCTGCTAGTTTGAGCTTATGTGGTAAAACTATTCTGACTACTGAAAACTGGAAACACTTCATATAGTAGATGTGGAAAAGCAATCAAGTCCTCCTGCTCCTCTAGTAGCTTGACTGACTTGCATTGTTGGGTTAGCTTGAAAACTATGACTCGTTTGATCAGTATCCTAGGTGTTTTGTTGAAACACAGGTGGTGGTGATGATGATGGTATTGATATTTTTTATAGACATTTATGTAGTTACTAACGGATGTGTATGCCGATTGGTCTAAAGTCACATTGTCCAAAGAAGTAGTTTGGCATGTGTTTGTCTGTGTCGAGTACTGTATTGTCCAAAGAAGTAGCTTGACATGTATGTCTGAAGTTCTTTGTATGATCACATTGATAGATGGACATGACAAATTTTTTGAAATTAGCTAAATTACCATAGGTTTCTACATGTTTTTACTAATAAAAGATCCACAAATAATTTTTTTTGGAGTCCAAATAAAGCAGTGACATGGTGCCTGGTTTTTGCTTAAGCACAGTGTAGAAGGAAACGGTAGTTTCATTGGAGTGCAAGTAGATTATTTACATGGTTAGACATATCTCGCAATATGTCGTGTGTCTGATTCTGTGATTTTTTCCAAATTAGTTGACTAAGGCTGGAAGGTTTTAATCGAGAGATCAGACGGTTTCACCCTACCGTTGATGCCTTGTTCTAGCATGTTTGCAAACACAGCATGACCTTAACTTATTGTTTATGTGCTTCCATTTGCTTCTGCAGCCAAAATGCACTTTTGCTTGAGGAGAAGGAGAAGCGGGAGAAGGACATGAGGATCCAGATCATCCTAGATGCTGAGGATTATATACGAGAATTTTATGAGAAAAGAAAGCTGAATGTTGAAAGCAACAAGACCAACAACAGGGAGAGGGAGAAGGTAAGGAACTCAAAAGTGTCCCATCGACTGCCCAATTCACTAAGATTAGTTCTGAACCAGGTGATCATAATGACTTGTACATGTCTTGCAGTTATTCCTAGCTAATCAAGAGAAATTCCATAAAGAGGCTGATAAGCAGTACTGGAAGGCCATAGGAGAGTTGATCCCCCATGAGGTTCCAAATATTGAAAAGAGGCGAGGGAAGAAGGAACAGGAGAAAAAGCCAGGGATCACCGTCGTCCAGGGTCCAAAGCCTGGAAAGCCGACTGAGCTCTCTAGGATGCGTCAAATTCTCATAAAACTGAAGCACAATCCACCGCCTCACATGATCCCACCTCCACCACCTCCCAAGGATGCGAAAGATGGGAAGAATGCGAAAGACGGGAAGGACAAGGAGAAGGAGAAGGAGAAGGATAAAGAGAAGGACGGCGCACCTACTGCTAACGGAGCTCCTGCGGCGGCTGCAGCAGCATCCCCTGTTAAAGATGGTGTTAACGGCTCATCAAGCCTGCCGAAAGAAGCAGCTCCTGCTGAGGAACAACCCGAGCAAGCGAGTGCTTGAGCATGGTTTCACCCTTGCTTCTCTGAAGCAACGAAGTGCGCTACCATCGGTCTCGCTCATCATGATGTCTTTTGGTGAACCTATTTTTGTCTATTGAATATTTTTTTTTCTCTTGAATGTCGTGATTCATTTTTCTCGAGTCTCAGGTTTTCTTTACTGTTTGGTTGCTTTCGTTGTCACATGTTGCACGGATGTAGACGTTCAAACTGAAGAAACCACGATATGCAGTTCTGTAACCCAGGGATCGATCGAATTTTACTCCATGTATTGATATATTTGTAGTTTATCCTCCCCGTTGCTTGGGAGTGCCATGCTGAAATATGTTCCACCTTAGTTGGGCGTGCCTTGGATCTTCGATTTCTCTAATCTCATAATAAAACCTTCCTGTATTACATACGTGCTCTTTCTCCATCTTTGTTTTGGCTTATGTCGTGCTCGAATTCGAGTTTGCCGATCCTAAGTTCATTTAGAACAAGAAGCTATGGTGGTGAAGCCAATACAGTGTCTAGAACCGGGATATTGGTTAGACATGCTGGTAAATCTTCCTGTATTACGTCCGTGCTCTTTCTCCATCTTTGTTTTGGCTTATATTGCGCTCGAATCGAGTTTGCCGATCCTAAGTTCATTTAGAACAAGAAGCTATGGTGGTGAAGCCAATACGTGACGTGAATTCTCATTCCTCACCTGCCCTATCCTGTATAAAGCTCCAGAAAGCATGAACAATAACCAATTTCTACACTGGCTTTCTATCTGAATACTGCGAATCATCTAGGAATTCAACTATATTATCTAATGTGATTTGAGTATGCCTTGGGAAGCCTGTCGGCACACCCTTAAAATGTCTCGACAAGACCAGAGTGCATTGACTAAACAACCGTGCCGAGGCTGCTTCCGATGCTGTTCATTCACAGGTATCGCCGATTGAATTCAGTGAAAACGAGAGAACCCATTTCTGGGAGCATCCAACTGAAGCATAAACATTGTACAACATCTACTACTACCCCCTGGAGACAAAACTGATCTTTCAAAGTCAAATGGGAAGTACTTCCTATGTCCAAAACCTTGTACTTGACATTGCCCAAATACAGATAATATCCTTGCAATAGCCAATGCCATGTATTGGATCAAGAAGAGGGGCAAGACAAAGCATAAACAACAGCAATTAAACAATGCAAAAAAGTAGAAACAAAGATAGACAAAGTTGAACTGCTAGAGAAGATAAAACTACAAATAACAGAGCTCAGCCGCAGGATCAGTTTCAATTCTCATTGAAATACATCAAGGAAATCGCAGTAGCCGTTTGTTCATGGATGAGATTGATCCCAATGAGCACTTACTAAAGACCTAAGAGTAATTCCGCCCGTCCCGATCATTCTTCTCGGTCTTTCTTCTTGTCTTTCTTCTTCTTTTTCTTCTCCTCTGTTTTTTCCCCATCCTCATCCTTACCATTACTAATACCATCCTCAGCCTCTTTGTTCTTTTTCTTCTTTTTCTTCTTCTCCGATTTCTCTGAATCTGGAGAAACAGCTTCGGCCTTATCCTTGTGTCCCTTCTTTTCTTTCCGAGCCGTCTCCTCATCGGAAGACACATTGCCATTCTCTTTGTCCTTCTTTTTCTTCTTCTTTTTCTCCTTCTTCTCCACTTCCGGTTCCACCCCATCTTCCTTCACCTTCTTAATCTTCACTTCCTCCACTTCTTCCACCTTCGCCTTTTTAGCAGGCTTACCGTCATCCACCTCTCCATCCTCATCCTTGCTCTTCCTCTTCTTCTCCTTCTTCTCCAAAACAGAACCCTCCCCAATGACAGAAATCTCCTTCTCTGGCTTTGCCGGTTCGTCGGCGGCAGCAGCAAGACCGGCAACCATAGAGTCTCCACCAGGTGGGAGAACCACATTCCTAAGCCACTCTTGAGGGGTCTTCTCATTCGGCTTTCCATGCTTATCCAACTTCCCGTCAGCAATCAGTTTCTTCTTCATAGACGCCCTCGGGCCGAGCCCCCACTTCCTCGGGTAAGTATCCCGATCCATAACAACCCTCTTAATCTTCGCCACCACCCCGTGATCACAGGTCGCCATCACGGCCGTGGTCATTTCAGCAATGCCCAACGCAACGGCCTCACCTTTGGTGGTCATCAGCACGACTTCCTCCCCGACCTCGATATCGTTCTCGAACCTCAGCAACCCGGGAATCATCAGCTTCGCGCCATAACAGATGGCGTTCACCGCCGAATCCTTCACCACCAGCCTCTTGTAGCTGGTCAGCAGGACCTCGAGCGGCATGATCACCCTCCTCAAATAGCTCTCATCCCTGTAATTATCATACAACCACTGCGCGTCCATCACATCGTGCATCGTCACCATGTTATCCTTCTCCCCGGAAATCCCCGACCGGACCCTCCTCAGCTCCTGCATATGCCCGCCGACGCCCAAGATGAGCCCGAGATGCACGCACAGGGTCCTCACATAAGTACCCGCCTCGCAGGAAATCCAGAACACGACCAAATGCCGGTCGACATCGTACTCCAGCAGCTTGCTCTCGTAGATGGTCCTGATCCTGAGCTGCCGCTTCACGGCGGAGATCAGCGGCGGGCGCTGGAACACGGCGCCGGTGAGGGTCTCGAGGGCGCGGGCCACCTTGGCGACGTCGGGGACCTTGGAGTGGAGGCGGGCGACGCAGACGTACTCCTTGCCGGCGCCCTGCTGGGACTTGACGAGGCGGGTGGCGCGGTCGATGCAGACGATGAGGTTGCCGGTGACCTTGGGGTCGAGGGTGCCGGAGTGGCCCGTCTTCTCGACGCGGAGGATGCGCTTGATCCAGGCGACGACCTCGTGGGAGGAAGGGTTGGCGGGCTTGTCGAGGTTGAGGACGCCGTAGCGGACGTACTCGGCGAGGGGGCGCTTGAGCGGGGAGTAGCCGGAGGGGAGCGGCGTGTAGTGGCCCGTCCGGACGTTGAGGCGGTCGTAGTTCTTGAGCAGGATCGGCCACTGGGAGGTGTCGATGGAGGGGGTGAAGGACTGGGGCTTGATCATGTAGTCATGGTCGCCGGCGGCGGGGGTGGGGGCGGGGGTGGCGGCGGGGTCGGCGTCGGCGTCGTCCTTGGAGCGGTGCTTCTTCTTCTTCTTCTCGGAGCGGGAGATCTCGAGGTCGGACATGGCGGGACGGGTTTTTTCGGGTCGGCGGGCGGGTTCGGGTTAGGGTTTAAGAGGGGGAGTGAGGAAGATGACGGAGGAGGATTGGGAGGGTTGGAAATGGAGGCTTTTATAAAGGGAGGTCTGGTTAGGGTTTTAGAGGGGAGGAGGAAGATGATGATGGTGATGAGGAACGACGACGGAGCAGGGAGATATGGCGGAGGTGGGGGAGGGTTTAAGTCCATCAGATGGGCTTTTGAGAAAAGCCCAGCCCAGCCCACATCACGATTTGGTATCCCAGAAAAAGAAGAAGAAGAAGCTTTAAGCAAGTCACAAGTGAAAAGTTAATAGAAGAGGTGATCATTGAGTGGGTGTGGAGATGGGTCGATAATGGAGGTCCTAACTTTGGTACGTTAGATGCCCCCGTTGGAAACGGGATTCGGGTTGGACTGTTCTAGATTAGATCTTTACTAGAAATAATTGTTGGGTGGTCTGATCGTACTTTGAGGTTAAACCGAAATTCATTGTCTCAAAATTTATGTACCATTCAGATTGGGCAAGATTTGGCTCAGTGGGGGCTTAGGTAGGCTAGTGAGCCATTAGGGGCATGATGGTCCAAATCCACTCATTTGCCTGGTGAGTTGAATGAGCCAAGATAGGCCACCTTGCTCATGGCCAAGTGAGCAAGTCCGGAAGATGGGAAAACTTTTGGCTCTTGAGGATGAAGTATCCATCAATAATAATGTCACAGCACAAGATATATATGCAAGTGTCATGGACCAATGGTTTCCTAACTGAGGATGAGCCCACGTTGTGCCTGATGAGTCTAGATTGGCCTTCCCTCGATAGTGTTAAGAACAATATGGCGAATTGCATCTTTATAATTAACTATCTCACACCCAATTTTGCTTGTGCATTCAATCTCTCAAGGTGAGACATATAGCTTAGTTCAACATAACAATTGATTGCGACCTATTGTAGCCATCATTAGAATAGTGGTATTAACTCCCAATCAATTTGCGATCGGGAGGCCCGTTCTACCTTAAAAAGTCCTCTAAGATAAAAATCATTGTGATCCTTAGATCTCTAGTGTAAACACCTTGATGTCACTCCTATGAACCCGTTTCGCATCTCTCACATTTCATCTCGATGGCACAAAATCCTATTCTACAGTCTACATTGGTTGGGACAGAATCAGACTAACACTCTTTCCCACTCATTTTCTGCAATGTGCTTGTTACGGGCCATTTTGTTGCTTCATCGTCACTAGTCTCTTAAGACTCATAGAAATGGCAAAAGTTTGCCCAACATATTAATCAAACCACTCCATCGACTGTTTCTCTCTATCAAAGTTGTTAGACAAATCTCCAGTCATGTGTGCTTTCTCTTACAAGTGTAACATCCCAAGCCAATTGTCTCCCTTGACAGCAATTTCTTTAACCTATTAGGCTTATTATGATCTTAGCAAACCGATAGAGGTTTCTTTTCTGGTTAGAAATGTGGCAACAGATCTTTTCTTAGCATGTACCAATACATTTTGGGGAATTTGCTTCAATACTACTTGTCACAAGTTGAAAGCTTTCTTGTCAAGGTAAAGCACGTACGGTGCTTGATGGATAAGAAGATTAGGCAAGACTTTCCTCGATATATTGTTCCCAATAACAATATAACGAATCGCATCCTCATAATCAACCACAGAATTCCAATTTAGCTCAGGCATCTAGTTTGCTTTATCATGGCCATCATCTACATATCGACATCAACTTCTAACCAGTGTACAAGAAGCTAATTTAAAGGTCCTTTTAAGATGATAATCATTCATCCCTGGATTTTTAATACAAACACGCTTGACACCTCTTTTGCGAATCATTTGTATTGAACTTGATGCCACGAAATGAATATGGGAGAAATCGGACCGCGATACAAGCGATGAACTTGATAAAAAGTGGCTAAAACATGATATTCTTTTCCTTTATGATGATGCCGGAGGATCGAATCTGTACCACATGCCTCCACCAAGTTAAGAAAACAAAACAAATAATAACGATCCCACTTCTATCAGGCAAACTTCACTGTTAACTGTCCAATATTCTCTCTCTCTCTCTCTCTCTCTCTCCATAAAAAAAACTGCAACTTCTTTCAACTTTCCATTTGCCCGAAGTACCTTTACATGTAGGGCCATTTGGTGGAAGCGTTAATGTTTGGATACTCATTTGGGATATAGTTTGTAAAGTCACTTTTAAGTGAAAAGAAAAAGGAAAAACGAAAAAGATAGAAATAGACAGGGCAAGCATGAAGAGAGGCTTGGACTGGGCGAGCTTTGCCGGCGTCGACCAGGCGACCATCCACAGCAACCAAAGGCAACCGTTGGCTGAGGTTGCGCAGACCTAAGTGAGGTGACCCCAGGGTCGCATGACTTTGGCAAGATGAAGAGGCTTTGTCAATCACCAATCTCGTCGATTCTAAGGTCTTCTCATTTGGAAATTTGCGACCTACAACTAATCTCACAAACCATCCAGGCCTTTTGATTATTCGCAACCTAGGCGACGGTCGCCAAGATCGCACGACATGGTTGAAGGACCAGATTTGGGTTGCTCGACCATCAACCTTGACCTTGACCCATAGTAGCTCCAGCAAAGACAATAGCTCCGGTGAGTGGCTCGACGACACGGGCAACCCTACATCTTGACCTCGACGACGGCGACCTTGACTTAGATCTCACCTCAACGACGAACCAGCAAGCACAAGGAAGAAGATGAACAGTAATTTTTTGAGGGCACAAGTGGAACCCACAATTATCAGTGGCAGCACTATAGGAAAGAGAAAAAGTCATTAAATCCTCACAAAAATATGTCGAAAGTACTGAAAATTCAAAGCTGATTTATACGTTACCAAACAGTTAGTGAATATCCGCGGAGGGAGTTTCTACATGAATCATTCCCCGTACAAAATGCAGGATCGATTCCCCTTGTCAAGAGTGTTTTTCAATGAGATGACCGTCATTTTTGTCTCTTAATGTAATGATCGACCCCTAATTCATCATCGATCTTTACTCTTTCTACGTGATTTCATACCGTTCAAACGAATTAATTAAGGCGTAATTTAACAAATGAATCTTGTTTACAAGTGTTACCGGACATTGATTAAATATACCGAATGATAATTCCTTTACATTTTTAAAGTGTCAACTACACATATCGCCTTTCTGTTAATGCATCAGAATTTGTAAATTTTCTTTAGAACGGAATTCTTAATAATTTTTTTAATAATTTTCTCCTTAGGTTCTATTGGTTTGATGGAAAACTTTTTCATGAATTTTCCCATATTTGTTTTACGGAAAATGAATTAATTGAAGAAAATATTTTTCATCATTGAAAAAAAGTCTTAAAAATAGAAAAAAATATTTTTCGCTTTTCAAGTGGGGGAAAATATTTTCCTCTCACTTTCTCTTATTTGACATTTCTACTAGTCCACTCTTCTTTCTTTTTTCCTTTTTTCCTTAAATATAATTTTTAATTCCTTTTAATTTTATTTTTAACTTTTCTTTTTTCTTTTCTTTTTTTTTCCTTCTGTCTCGACTCAACACCATAGGTAAGCCTTGAGCTTGTTAGCCTTGGGAGAGTTCAAAGTCTATTTGATTGGCGAGCGTGAGCCTCTGACTTCTTGATTTGGTGAGGCTCGGGTCCTCGAGCTCATCGATCAAGCGAGCCTTTGGCTAGCGAGCTTGAGTTCACCTTTTTGGCTGGTTCTAGGTTATTGTCGTCATGGCCACTTAGATCGAAAAGAAAGAAAAGAAAAAAAAAGTTGAAAAAAAATTAAAATTAGAAATTCAATTTTTTAAGAAATAAAAAAATCTGTTAAAAGGAATGTACGAAACATATCGGAAAATATTTTGAAGTTCTTTTTTAAGTTTTAATTGAATATAAATTTTTTATCATTATTTTAAAAATAATTTTCTGAAAATATTATTTAGAAACGTCATATTTTTTTCGTGAAATGAGCATACACACACACACACACACACACACACATATATATGTATGTATGTATATTTTTTTCCCCCTTTTAACCTTCTTTCCGGCTATCTTTTCCCTCTGTTTTTCCGCCTACCATCCCCTCTCCTGCCAAACAGAAGCAAAACAAATCAAGCTCCGCCGCGCATGGCGGTCGGTTCCGCCGCGAGCGACTGACTAGCTCTCCCTCCGCCGCCGCCGCCGTCGTCTCCGGCCGCACCCAATGAGAACCTTAATCTCTCCGAACCGAACCCACCTCCATCATCTCCTAATTCCCCGTTTCTCCCCATCGTCGCCTCACCGGAGAACCCGCAAGTTCGTCCAGACCCCTCATCCGAAATGGCTTCGCGGCGCGACCCACGTGGCGCCGCTCCCGTCCAGAGCCTCCGCCGCTTCCGGGTCGGCGGGCTACGGCGGTTGGGAAGACTTCGGGCCCTGGGACGACGCCGCCCGCCCCGGCGAGTCGACCCAGCTGCGGAAGTTCTTGGTCTCTGTGGGACTCGATGATCAGCGGCACGTGTTCGTGTTCGCCATGGGGCTGGTCTGCGCGCTGGCCATTTCTAGAGTGAGGGTTTCTTCCATAGTCATATTCCCCGCCTGCGTCTCGGTGTTCGTGGTCGGGTTCTCGCTCGGTTTGGTTCGCGGCGGGATTGCCGCGGAGGCGGGCGGGAGTAAGAGGCGGTCGAAAGAGGACGTGGTTAAGGTTTATGGCGAGAAGTGGAGGAAATTGGTGGATTTTTTGGATGGATTAGATGGTAGAGTTAACAATTTGATAAGTGATGTTAAGAATTCTGTGGAGCGTAAGAGAGTTGGGTTGGATGATTTGGAGAGTTATGTTCGAGAACTTGAGACGATCAGTTCATCGGCTTCAAATGTTAGAGATAACATTCGTGGCTCTTTAGCTAATTCTGGGAATGCCAGTGGCTCGTTAATTGAGAATGAGAAGTCGAATAAGAAAAGGAAAGACAATGGGGAATTCGGGATTCCGTTGTTGGAATCCATGGGGGGCCTATTTAGGGGAAGTTTGGGTGGTCTAAAGCCTAACAAAGTTAAGGATAGTGTTAAAGAAGAGAACCTGGGGAGTGTGGTGAAGGATGATGCCATGGAAGGTGCTCCAAAAATGGCATCTGAAGTTAATTCTGGTTGTAGAAATTCGGGTTCATACCAAGATGTGGTAAGTAGGCCAAAATTTTATCAGGGTGGAAGAAGAACAAGACAGTTTATGGAAAATGGAAGTCTGAGTTTGGATGAGGAGGGTGGGAGTACCAGAAATTATGTCAACAACATGAGGAGGTTCAATTACCACACAGACAGGTTTCATTCCTCAAATAGTCAATATGTATACTCTAAAGGAAGACAAAGTTATAAATCTCAATCACAGGAGCCCCGTGATAACCAGCTTGATTTTGTGGATTTTGACATGAAGACAAGACATGTGAAAACTGAGGCTTCCTTTGTGGAAGACCAGTTGCTTCAGAAATCTGAGAGATATTATGCATCTCGCCAAAGCAGTGAAAGGAGGAAGGTGGATACTTACCAATCTCAAGAGAGAAGAGAGAACATGAATTCCCAAGACAATCTCTTTTTTGTTGACCACCAGTCTGAACTCGAGGGAGATGTTAATTCAATGTCCTCTCCAAATATTTTAGATGACATGGAGTTTGATAGGTATCTAACAGAAGCAAATAACCTTCTAAAGCAAGCCAAGGAGTTGGTGGGGGGACGGCATGATGAGGAGCATGCAGAGGCCATCCTTTATGATTCTGCAGAATTGCTCTCTAGAGCGATCGACATGAAACCAATGAGCTTGTTGGCCGTGGGTCAGCTGGGTAACACCTATCTACTCCATGGAGAACTCAAATTGAGAATTAGTCGTGATCTGAGAACTTTATTAACAAGCAGTGAGTCATACTTGGAGAGACGAGTTAGAATTGGAGGCAGTAGTGGCCGCCATTCCAGCAAAGATAAAATTGCTTCTGTCCTTGTTCAGGTGTGTGAGGAGTGTGAGGAACTTCTTGTAGAAGCTGGCAGAAAATATAGGCTTGTATTGTCAATTGATGGGGATGATGTTAGAGCCTTATACAATTGGGGTCTTGCTCTATCCTTCCGTGCCCAGTTGATTGCAGACATAGGACCAGTAAGTATTATCTGTGAACATACTCTGTTGTTCTATGACACTATGGTTAGCATCTCATATGCATTTAAGTGCCAAGACTTTTTAACTTCAAATTTTGCCTCTCTGAATTTCAGGAAGCAGCTTTTGATGCAGACAAAGTGTTTATGGCTGCAATTGATAAATTTGATGCAATGATGTCTAAAGGAAACGTATATGCTCCAGATGGTAAATTCCTATCCGTTCTTTGTTTCTGAAAGTGTGGCATCTCACCATTCATGATGATTATAGGGTACGGCATCATATTCTTTCCATCCACTCAGATGCTGAGATGGTAAATAGGTGGATAGACATAGATATTTACACTAGTGATATGTTCCTTTAATAGCTCAATGCACTATAAATTGTTGGAATATGTTGAATAATCACCGAGGATGATATTTACATGGAAGGAAGTCTACAGATTGAATCTCTTGAAATTTAATCACCTATGCAAACAACAAACCTGTTTTCCATTTGAGAAATTATTCTGGGGAGAATCATTTCCAAACTGATTCTCCTGTGGTGCATGTTTGTAGCAGTTTTTCCTTGTAATAATTTTAACTGTTAGAATAACCGCACTTTTTTGGCGCGTAATTGTTCTATATCTAAAGGTATACGTATCTATATGATTACAAGGATCAAGATAGTGAATAATGTGCATGAAGGCGTTTTATAGTAATTTATAATTGACTATGAATTCTCTGATAACTATTGTAAAATCAAAGTGAAAGCATTGAATTATTTATTGTTTGGAATATCTCATTTTAAAATTCTAGACAGTTTAATTATATGTCAACTATTGTTGCTTAATGCTATTATATTTTACTAAGAAAAATAGTGGTTTAATGGCATATGGGGTCCAAACTGGCCAATACACAAATTTCGACATCTTTGTTGTCGTTGTTCAGATGTAAATTTGCCAATTTAGAAATTGTCAAAATTTTTATATGTAATTTTTAGATGTATGTGGGACTATCCTGTCTACCTATAAGGGGAGGGGAAGTAAGAGGAGAGAGATGGAAATAGGAAAAGAATACTGTCTAGATGTTTGAGACTTCTTTTATTGTAAAGGATGCTATTGTTTTTAAGGTGAACCATTGAAAATTGAGAGAGTGGAAAGGAAGAGAAATTTAACACACAAGTCAAGGAAGATTGCATGATCCCCCTTTGCATTGGCAGGCTTTGATTTTAATCTCATCCATAATGGGCTCAACAAATAATGGTTGAAGTTTAACTGCGGCTCCAATTTTCTTTCAGTTTTTTCTTAATTTGAGTTATGCAGCCTAGCTGGGAGAAATTTTTCATAATGCTTTGCAGATTTTGTTTTACATATTTAAGAAGATTTTTAGGGCGGGGGGTGGGTCAATCCCTGGCATAACTCCTATAACTTTCTGGCCTATGACCTGACTGATCTGAGGGTAAGTCTATTCTATAGTTTTCTTTTTGTGTGCCTAGTGTATGCTTATAGCCTCAAATTCATATAAAAAAGGGGCAGCCCGGTGCATGAAGCTCCGGTGATGTGTGGGGTTGGGGAGTGGTCAGACCACTTTGGGTCTAACTATTTGAGTGCCTACCGTGTGCTTATAGCCTCATATTCTTATAAAAAGGGGGCAGCCTGGTGCATGAAGCTCCGGTGATGCATGGGTCTGGGGAATGGGGTTGGACCACTTTGGGTCTAAGGTACGCAACTTATCTTGCAATTTTTCCAGGAGACTGTTTCCACAACTTGAACCTGTTTCCACAACTTGAACCTTGACCTCCAGGTCACATGGCAACAACTTTATTGTTGTGCCAATGCTCCCCTCAGTCTCATACATATATACAAACTGAAGAATTAGATATAGAAATCAGAAGCTAATAATTGCATGTGGCACCAAGATCTTGGAAGCTATTTTGTTACTAGCATCACACCCATGAGCCATTGAGGGATTTGCTAAGATGATGCCAGAACAACAATCAAAGCCTTCTTCAGATGATGCCAGAACAACAATCAAAGCCTTTTTTCTTGGCACTGTGTAGGGATGTTTTAGAATTTTTTTGGTGAAACACTATTTGTCACCTCAGTGAAATTGGATGGTTATACAGGACTCCCATTAGGGGTAGTGTACTTGTGTTTGAGGTGGTGCATGATCTACATCTAGAATTGGGAAGTTCAACACAAAAGCAGGAAAAAAAAAAAGCAAAGAAAGTTTTTGCTAAAAATGTGTTGGACTTCTTGGTAAAATTAGAAATTTTTCTTAGTCGTTTGAAGACAGGTCTATTTATCTAGCCAATGATAGACAAAGTGACTCCAATGATAAGTAATGTTACTTGATAGATTGCTAATCTGATAGGATTAGGCTGTACAAGGAATGTACATGGAAAGAAAAGGAATAGGAATCAAGAAAAAAGAAAAAGAAAAGCAAACAAATTTTCTGATTTGTTTCCAGGGAAAGCTTAAAGTTTAACCAGCTTGAGACATGGCACATTGAAGATTCTTCTTTTATCTAGAGCATGAAGATAAAACTAGGTGGATGATTGCAAACTCTTGGCAGTGTTACACACTGTATAAATGCTGATGTCCTATTTGCATTGCAGCTTTGTTCAGATGGGGTGTGGTATTGCAACAAAGATCTCGCTTACGTCTGAGAAGCAGTAGGGAGAAAGTGAAGTTGCTTGAGCAGGCGAAGAGATTATATGAAGACGCACTCGATATGGACTCTGATGATTCTCGTGTAAGAGAGGCCTTATCCTCATGCATGCTTGAGCTGGACTATAAGCAATTGTCATAGCTTTTACAGCAGAAACTCACAGGAAACCTCATGTTTTTCCCTTCTCCATGCGCTATGCATTGGGCCTGGAATTTTGTCTGTCCAATTATTATCTGAAAACCATGCTGGGGCACTCTTGCAAGTACTACATATCTGTGTAAGTAGGTTAATAATGTGCAAATAAGGAGGAGGACAATTGAAGCAAAGCCAAATAATCACAATAAAGTGACACTGTTCTGTTTTATACTCAACGTTATCTGAAGACTATATCAGTTATACAAACCATTTGGCTGACTTTGGATTTCTCTTAGTGTGCTGCAGGAGTCAGTTGAATATTGAAAGTTTCACCTCCATTCTTTCGTGGTTCTTCTGGCTGTACATTATTAGCAAAGGATATTGCCAATGTCTCCTGTTAACCATATTACTTTTGGTTTTGTACAGCTGTCTTCTTGTCAACTGTAGTACCATGATAGACATTAAAAAGGCAAGATATTTTAGTTCCTTTCTTTGTAATGTGGCTATCGTGCATTACACTCAGAGAAATTCTTATGCACTGAATCACGTCTGCCTCATTTCTGCTGCACTTGAGCCAAAAACAACATGCATATTTCTTTAAGATATCCAGTCTCCATATAGTGGATGAAATCCACTTTCCCGTCAGTTCACAATGACAGATTCTGATGGAAAACTTTTGATGCTGGTAGTGATGGATAGATTTTGTCGAATTGAAAACAGATGGGCAGGAAGTGTGGCAAGAAGACCCTTTGTTGAGTTGTGAGTAATCTTAAAACCGAACTGAAGTACCTCATCGTTAGTATAGGATTTTAAGATGTCAAGAAGACGAGAGTTCTTGACATGTACATCTTAGAGAAGCAACGTCAGCAACTCTGAGGCTAGTGGAATTGAAGTCGTGGTAGTGGAATAGTTGGTGGTGGTTGTGAATCCGTGGGGTGGCGTCTCATGGTGATTGTGAAAAGGTGGAGTTGAGCTGTGCCGGTTGTGGTGGCTGGTTGCGTGGAGATGGTAGTACTTATCTAGAAAATTTTTGTTGACACAAGGTTTGGAGCACCATTTGAGGGCTATAATCCATTCTCAAGGAAGAACTCTCAATTTGAGGAAAGTCTTAGCTGCAACTGCGTCAGATTGTTGATCTTGGGAAGTGCAGAGCTTCCAAATCATATAACTTACTTGCATATAGTTTGAGTACTTCACAAAATATGAAGCACACTTCACAAAATATGAAGCACAAATTTAGGGTCATACTTCCTTTTAAAGAATGAATATCCGTAGCTCAATTTTCATCACTGAAACCAAAGGAACCATCATCCGGACCGACGGCAAGTTTGTTGTGTGTAACAACTGATGTAAGTAGGAGCCAAATTCCTTCTTTTTGAGCAAGAAATCAAGTGTATATTAGAGTGAAATCAGCTTCATGAATTTTATCCACAGATAGAGATCTTCATGTTTCAGAAGGAGGTGGAGCCACATATCTTTCTTTATCCAACTCTTGAATATTTTAGAATTTGCTAAATGCTGATATGGTCCAGTCGGTCGCTAGGATAATGTAATGAATGGTGGAGGCCCTAGGAGCAGGTTTTAATTAATTTGTAAGAAATTACTTTAGTAGCTTCTATTCCCCAAAAAAGTAAGATCCATTTTTCAAGTAGAACATATATTATCAGCTGGGTTGAGCCCCCGGGACTCAAGAGAGAGAGTATCACGAGGATACTCTTTTGGATATTACTTACAACATATTATTTCTATACTCAAATTTGCTACTACTGACCTATCGGAGTCTTTATAATATATACATACATATATTAATGTGTTTAGTTTTTTCAAAAATATTTATAGTGAGAAAGGTGTGAGGTCTTTGATAAATGATATAACACAATGAGAGAGACATTAACCTATATTTCTATTATTGTTTTTTCGTGTACATATATCGTTTTGGGAGTTGGGTTGAATGATAAGTTAGATGGAAATAATATAATACTCGATTGAGGTGGATAACACCTGTCGACATTTCTCCATCAGCCCTAACCAATATTATTCTCTATTAATTTCTGTGAGACCCACTGAAGATCCCCTTCTTCTCATTCATCCTTCATTTATGTCGATCCAAGAAAATATGTCTGTCCTCGTTTTATGTCTAAATTTATCTCAATTTCTCTATGGGGTCTACCCATCATTTTTTTTGTGCTGGTCAATTTAGATGTCTTCTTAGTAACATACACAAGGCAGTCACATGCTGCTTCCACTGGAATGAAGTCTTTAGGACCTTAGTATTTGACATATGATACATGGAATATCTCACTAATTTTTTTTTTTCCTGCAGGTCACCAATATACCAAACTTTTTTTTTGTCTCACAAACACCCCTAAACTTATCTGGTGACTTAAAAGTACTTTACATCATAGTTCCGCTCATAATGATTGTTAAAAATTTGATATGGTAGCATGCATGAACGGCGTGATGTTGGATTTTTTTCGGATGTGATGGACACAAATTTAAGGGAAGATATTTTTGAATCATCAATACTAATTTTGACAATTGGTGAGACGAAAAAAAGTTTGAGGTACCTAAAAATATCAAAATTTCACTTAGTTGAGCTTTCAATTGTTTGTGTTCAGAGGAACTATAGTTGACATTAATTCAACAAGTATATGGTCACTTCTTCTAGCCATTGTTTTGTTTATTTCATAAAAAATGAGTGATTTCATCCTAAAAATGACTGTATGTATTGCTTACAAAAATTAATGAACGGAATATATTTTTATTACCCATGAATATATTTAAATATAAATAGTTGCTGATAATGAATTTTTTTTTGTTGATTAATTATTTCAAACGATTATTTAATTTTTTCAAATAATTTATTTTCTGTAAAACGATTATTGAATTTGAAGAGGCCAAATAGCACATGTATATCCAATGAAAACAGCCACCTAAGTCAACAAATCAACTTTGCCCAGAGAATAATAAAGAGTTGCACTTGCTGACTTCGCGTCTGGTCATCACGAACCGTGGCATCATGGGAGTTTACTATCTTTTGATGGGTTTAAATTATAATAAACTACTACAATGCCAAACCATGCAATGCACCTGATGCATTGGATGGACACATAAAGAAAGTCCAGTCATTTTATTGTTATAGAAATTAAATCATTTGTCTAAGAAATAGCTAATTTATTCAATGTCTTTTCCATTTTTATTTTGATCGAAAAAGTGTACATTAGTCAACCACACAAGATCTGTAATATTAATCATTTTTATCTCGATAATGGTGACGTACCCAATTAACTATAAAGCTATCAATCCATTTATGACATCATATTATCATGGTATCTTTTGATGGCTGCAAGATATTATTTCTCTAAAGTAAGATCGGTCATATGAATATAGTGCACTTATCCTTTCGGACCTTCAATTTGTTTCCTTGTTGAAATAATCCAAGGGAAAATCTTCCATACACAGACGATATACGAACTCATCCGCAAGCAGATCCGCTTAATCAAGAATTTTTAAGTTCTTTTTGTGAGCGACGGTTTCTCTCGTAAATTAATTACAAAATTTGCATAAAAAACTAATTATTATTATTTTTCTGGCTTATAGCAAGAGGTACAATGAATTTCTCTAGACAGAATCTTCCTCCCATATTTAATCTTAATTGGTTTGGTCTTTGCCTAATCGAGTGACAATTTTTCATTGGACCGTCTTTGAATCTTCTTTCTTAGTGGCTGCTCAGTGTCGATTTTTGACCGAGGGAAGTGGCAGACCGGCCTAATCGTGATGTAATTTGGAAGTTTGACTTTGGCGTAGATGTAGAAGGGATATGAATGATTTATTGGATTTCCACCATTGCAGTATTATTGGTTTTCGTAGGAAAACGTTCATTTTGGAAATTGGAAAAAAAAAGAGGTAAGTAATTCGACAAACATTTCGTTTATAGCAAAATGAATTGAGAAATCGTGGTTGAGTATATATTATATGGAAGAGTTTCCTGTAATTCAAATTGGCAGATTTTATAAGAGGTGACGTCTTACAAACGTTTTAGGGTCTTGGTCTCTTTCCTTATTTATGTTACTATGTCATTTGATTTCATTATATGATGAGAAGATGATTTTATTATTTATATTTTTCTTTTCATCTCCTTAAGTACCCTTACTAAAGCTCTTTTCTTGAATTTCAAATTAAAAAAAATGAGGAAAAGCCTGTAAATAAGGAATCCTAAAGACACAGCATTTGACTAACTTTTCTCTTCCATTAGCTACTTCTCATTTTGCTAATCTAGTGTCACATCACCATGTAAGAAGCTTGTTAGGAACAACTGTGTCCAAAAGAAAACAAACAAGAGCTTACCAGATATAATTTCTGCCCAGCAATTATGGGTCCGAAAATGGGCCCCACTCAATAATTGGTATCCTTTCGTGACTATAACGACTTACACTGATTCGAGAAAATCAATAAATATTAATAAAAACATATATTAAAGCACCCGTGAACACAAATTACAGCATAATATAGCTTAAAGGCCCCGCATAAATTACTTATTTTTCGAGACTCCACTGTAAGTTCTACCCATATATGTTCTGATCGACAACTCATATTAGATCCAGTTGCATTTTATTGGAATTGAGAAAATAGTCCAAATGAATTTGGCTTTCGTCTTTTTTTGTTTCCGAAGTAACTCTCATCAACTGGTGTCATTCGAATGTAAGCCTTTAGGAGTAATTCATCTAATTAGTCAGATCAAAATCGAATTGGGTAGAACACAATCACGAGTATGCCCGATTAATACTGAACATGAAAAAGCCAATACGAGCACCGTGCTTCTAGTTAAAAACTCAAAACACATCTACTCCTTCATATGCCAGTCGAGATGATGATTAAAAGCCGTTTAATCAGCTTCCGATATCTTTCCTTCAAGAACTCTACCAACAAGAAGTTTGTGTACCCCGTGATAGCGATTTGGACATTAGTGTGAGCGATACCTATCTAAGTTCTGTGCCGACATGATGTATCATGGACCACGGAGGAACACGACACAAATCAAATTCTGCGTGAAACACATCTCCAAACCTCGCGCACCCTCCAAACGTCGTACTTTGCTGATGCTGACCTCCCGCTACTATAAAGAAAAAAAGAGTTAAATGGTAACGATCATCGAGTTGGTGCGTCAAGGGAAAGCCACACCAAAGATTTAACAAAGAATAAAAATCATGGACACATCAGAGAGATGGGATAGAGAAAAAGATGGCAGGTAGATGAAAACAATGGAGGAAAAAGCGAGGATAACAGCGTCACGGGGTTCCTCCTCCCTCTCTCTCTCTCTCCTCTCTCTCTCCAACCTCCAATGTCCTCTCTTCACTTTACTCTATTTGCCATATTTATAGGGATAACGACACAAATAGTATATAAACTTTAACCTAATATACAATTTGATTCATGAATTTATTTAATATAATTCTTAAATTTTAGTTTAATGTGTAATATGATTTTTAAAATTTTAATTTTAATTTTTTTTCACCCGAAAAAATCCCATACAAATGACCGGCAAATAGGTGTGCAAATCACAAAGTGATCTTTAGCGGAGGGCCCACCACCTCGACGTCATCGTTTAAGAACCTTAGCGACGCCTTCGGGATTCAAATTTCTACCATTCATGAAGAGGAGAGAGCCCGAAGCCAGCGATACCATGGCTGTTCAATATAATTCTTCAATTTTTGATACATGTATAATATAATACTTGAAATGTATGAAAATGTTCAATGTAAACTTTAGTCTTGAATTAATGGAAATGGGTTATATTGAACATGTTCACACTATTTAAGACTATATTAATTGAGGGATTATATTGAACAAATTAAAAATTTAAAGATAATAAATATATTAAGCTAAATTTGAGAGATCATCAGTAAATAGATTAAATTGCATATTAAAAATTTAACAACTGTTTGTGTCATTTTCTCATATATATATATATATATTATCTCTTGCTGGGTTTGACATTTCGAGAGTTTCTGATTTCTTTTATCGGTTTCTTTTTTCTCCTTCGGCTCGGTTTGGTAAGGGCGGCAGCGCGCAACACGACGGCAGCTGCAGCTCGTTGCACACGGCTACGTGTCGCTCTCGCTCTGCACTTGCTGCGCACGCTCCCCGGAACCAAATAGAAGCAACACGAAGACCTGACACTTCCATTCAACGGCCGCCATCTTTTCTTCTCTCTCTCTCTCTCTCACACGAACCCAGAAGAGTCCACAGGAAGCAAGCAGAGCGCCTGCCCGGGGTTCCAGAAATCACCTGGTTTCTGGCGATGGTCGTTTCAAGATTCCTCATTTATTAAAAGGGTCTTTATTGGTTTTGAATTCCTTGAGAGAGAGAGAGAGAGGAAGAGAGAGAAGGGCCATTTTTTCTCTGTCTAACCGAGAAAAGTACAGAGAAAGCAGAGCGCGTTCCCGGGGTTCCAGAAATCACCTGGTTTTGGCGATGGTCGTTTCAAGATTCCTCATTTGTTAAAAGGGTGTTTGTTGTTTTGAGAATTACTTGTGTGTGTGTGTGTGTGTGTGTGTGAGAGAGAGAGAGAGAGAGAGAGAGAGAGAGAGAGAGAGAGAGTATTTGGAGATGTACACGGGCTCGATGAAGAAGTCGTTCAAGGACTCTCTGAAGGTGCTCGAGGCAGACATTCAGCATGCGAATACCCTGTAAGTTCTTGCTAGCAATTCTCTTGTATTTCTAATGAATTTTGCGAATTTCTGCAGTTTTTAGTGCTCTCTCTCTCTGTTTTTTTTTTTTTTTTTTTGGTGTTTGATGGTCAGTGCTGCATTTCTGGGATTACCTCGTGTCTTCAGGAATTAATCTCAGATGGTTGAATTGGCGTCATTGACCTCGAATGTTGACCTCACCCTTTCTGGGTTATTTGTCTCAGCTTCTAATTACTTGTCAATTAGAGCTCGAGCTGGTTCCCTTCTGATTCTTCAGTGTCTTTAGTTCTCTTGTTTAGTTGATTGAACTGTTTTGTTTCGTTTTGTTTTCTCAGATTGCGTTTCTTTCTTTGAACAACGGTTCTGCCTTCTAAGGTTCCTGCATTTAGTTGATTGTTCATCTGCATAGGAGGATGCCGATGCTCGGTTTATATATCCGATGACATGGCCAAAGACTTTTCTCACCCTTTATGTCTCGCTTTTGCATTATGGTGCTTGATTTGTGCCATTATATGATTTGAGCAGAATGAAGATTTTCCTTTTTGTTTTGAATAGTTTAGAGGGGTTATGAGTTTTACCTACTCTTTTAAATAGTATTGTTCTTGGTAATTTGCATAATGCGGTGTCAGATGGATTAATGCTTGGTAAGTTCCTTGGGCAGCATCTGAAATTCTGGGGGCTTAAGGTTTTTGAAAGTTTTCAATTTCAGATGTCATATCAATGTTCTCCATTTCTTTAGCTAGACTTGCTGCAATGCAAGGGTAAGGCTGCATTGACAATGGAGGGGGAGCTTTGTTCCACCTTGGTGCCCTTCAAGAACTTGCAAAAGTAGTTTGCGAGTATGTAATGAGTTCTTTTGTATGTTTTGCTTTTTGTTTCTTTCTCAAGTAAGGTGAATTGGGAAACAGAAGGCACGATATGTCAATACTTGCACGAGCTTCTTTGCATTCCAGTTTCTTCTGTAGAGTTTTTCACTTGGTGTATGAACTCAAGAAGTTTCCTTGTTTCGTAGTGTTAGATCAGTTTTGTATACATTTGGTTGAATGTTTGTATCGCATGTGGTACAGAGCATCTGATTTTCCAAGGGATTATGATGGCGCTTCTCTCCAAATGAGATTGTCATACAGTCCAGCTGCACATTTCTTTCTTTTTCTAGTGCAGTGGGCAGATTGTCACTTAGCTGGTGCCCTTGGGTTGCTAAGAATTCTGATTTACAAGGTAAAAATGGAAGGGAAAGTTCTCTGTTCTACTGTCATTTAGTTTTATCAAGTCATATTTGTTATAGGTGATAGGGTAATTGCTGAAACCTGGAAGTCCTCTTGTTCTCTAGGTCTATGTTGATGGCACGACGACCATGTCAACCCATGAAAGAAAAGCTAGCGTCAGAGAGTTCTATGGTAATCAAATTCTGACTGCCTTCATTCAAAGTCAAGTTGGCGATCCATTTAAATTAGTTATTTTTGACAATGCTCTGTTCCTGTTGTTGTCAGCGGTAATATATCCATCATTACTGCAGCTTGAAAGAGGCGTGACCGATACTGAAGATAGAAGGCAGAAGACTACGTGCATGGAGAGGTACAAAAGGAGAGAAGAGGAGGAACGTAGGCAGTTTGCAGATATAGAATTTGAAAAGGAAGATGAATGTGGAATATGCATGGAAATGAATAGTAAAATTGTGCTGCCAAACTGCAGCCACGTCATGTGCCTCAAATGTTATCGGGAGTGGTACTCTCTCTCTCTCTCTCTCTCTCTTTCTTGTGTTGATGCACGTAGGCCTGCCTGCATGGGGTCTTGGGAAAGTGTGTCCCTGTTGGTGTATGTATGTCGCTTGTGTGTTTGCCAGGGTAAGAAAAACATGTTCAAACCATTGTACTTAACTGATCTGATTTATCAGTTTGGTTCTGTTCCAGGAGGCATTTTTGTAAGTCCGGTTCGGTTCTGGACCCCTGCTTGATTCTGATTGGTTTGCAATTTTCCCAAACCAAATTGTGCTCAGCATTACGTCTCTGTAGAAAATTACTCTTGCATGGTTCATCTGCCTTGCATATACTTGACAGTAGGTGGTTTACCAAAGGGAGAATAACTCAACCCTTTGAGGATTGTGACTGCACATTGGAGGAAGTACCTACCTGAGTAGAGATATTAGGACCTTCTAGCGAAAGACCTGTTGATTACTGGTGTACATGGTCAGACTAAATAAACTATAGCTTGTTATCAGCAGTGTTTTTCAGGTACTAAATCACTTCCGTGTCCAGTTGTATAACATTCTATATTTGTCCTGTGTCCTTTTCAGTGCATATGTGCAATCAGAAATTTTAGAAGTTTGATGTATGTCCACTAGGATTTGCAGCTTTGCATGGTAGGAAATGTGGGAAAGCTGGTTGATGAAGTGGACGGGGTGCTTTAGAGAATTGGCAATCTGGTGACTTTCTTTATTCAGAAAGCAGTTGCTTTTAAAGATCAATAGTTGTTTGAAAATGGCAGGCAGTCTTAGAGTGGGGCAATGTAGGCCTTCCTTAGTACGAATCAAGCTTCCCAGAAACTTAGCAGATATTGAGGATTTAGTGGGGGACCCCTTTTAACTATTTCTTGTTTCTCCAACCCAGTTACAGATCCTATGAGGTAAGAACAAGTCAGATCCTTGCATATACCATTGGCAGGGACTTTGGGGAGTTGTTAGTTGTGCGCACCCATGGATACATACTAAAATGGATCAATAAATCATGTGCAAAGGGAGCTGCATCCTATGAGAGTATTGTGAGCATTTCAATGTGGCCCAGTTGATGATCTTTCATGTTCGGATTTTTATGTGGGTGGAGGTTGGGACATATGATAAGCTTGGGTTTCTGCTTGCTGGAAAAAAGTGAAGAGAGAACCATGGTTTTGTTGTCTCTTGCACTTTGTGTGAATTTATATTTATCAATTTGTCTTGTGTGGACACTTAATGTCTGGACATACAGTTGCGAAATTAAGAATGATGAGACTAATAAGTGACGAGGGATGTGTAAAAGTATTGTATTTGATTTGAGCAAGCTTTTGTCTGAAATGGTTTTTCCTTTTCAATAAATACCAATTCTGCCATCACCCTCCATAACCACCTCTATAATGCATTATTCATGAATTTGGTAGTTCACTTTTCATTCTTCCAATTGCATACACATAAATCTTCTTTCAGCAATAAATTCAGATTTAAGTCTTCAGAGATATTGCTGGCAATCTCTGATAGTTGATGGGAGTTCAAATTTGCTAATTCCCTATTGAAGTTAAATAACCTTAATGAAGTCACTAGTTCTTATTAAAGCATTTTGAAATCTCCTTAAAGGCTCTCTCTCTCTCTCTCTGTTTTTTTTTTTTTTTTTTTTTTTGGGTCTAAAATCTCCTTACAGGTGTAAGCTACTCTAAAATTAGTTTGTTTTTTTCACCCTCATTGGGTCATGGACGTTTATTTATTATTATAATTGCTACTTGTCATAGAGTTTTTGCATTTGTATTGTAGTTTGGATGGTTAAAATGGAACCTCTGATGAATTATTCGCTATCTGCCAACAATCAACAATGGGGGTTCATATAAGTTGTCATACAGTACTTCTCGGTTCTCTAATCTTGTTTGATTTTTCACTACAGTCCATTGTCAAGTTAGGTTATCCAGTTATATGATTCATTTGGCCGTGTCATGTAAGAAAGATCGGATGCTAGAACAACTTTGATCTTTTACTCTAGTGTCGCCGTTCTGGTTTTGCTGGGACTATTCATTAACTGCAGGGTTTGTGTGAAAATTCTCTAACGTGGGCTCATTGTGACATTACAGGCGGACAAGATCTCAGTCCTGCCCGTTCTGTCGGAACAACCTCAAGAGAGTAAACTCGGGCGACCTTTGGATATTCATGGACAGCAGGGACATAGTCGACATGTTCACCGTGACCAGGGAGAATCTTCGGAGGCTCTTCATGTACATAGATAAGTTGCCTCTGGTCGTTCCTGATAATCTCTTCGAAACTTATGATTCTCACCTAAGGTGATTGAAGACCGTCGGAACCAAAACCCATTTGTCCAAGCTTGCTCTCCTTCTGGAGGTCTCCTTACTTTTTAATCCTGATGTGAGGGACAATTTGTAGGTTGGTGGTTGGTCCTGCCAATTCATGTCAGAAGAGCCAGCCTGATTTATTGTCGGCTGATGGGTGAAGTTCAGACCAGAGTAGGTGGTTCATTAGAAGTTCTACAAATAATCTGCACTTACCGATTCTCACATCTGTATATATAATTTGTAAAGATTCTTAGTGGGTTAAGTTCTCTCTTTTGGTCTTCAAGAGAGAGAGAGAGAGAGAGAGAGAGAGAGAGAGAGAGAGAGAGAGAGCTTTTACTAGTTCAGCAATCTTGCTGTTTGGCTAGTTCATAAGTGACATCCATTCATGGACCATGAACATTTGGCGCTACGACATGAATGTGGTGATTTCCTCCCGATGAGTTTTTACGAAACTGTGATTATAATTGCTCAGTACATGCATAAAATTTGCAATTCGTTTACGATTTTTGCAATTGGTGCACTTCGATAAGAATCCGGTGAGCTATTGGCATGGCGAACATTTGGACCTCACGGCACCGAGAGAGGAAGGCGAGGTCGATGAGCACGAGGGATTCGGGGGAAGAATTAATTAAAGTTCTATAATCTAATCAAGACAAGTGAAGTTCCATTGCCAAATATTTAACCAGAACTTCACAGATGCAGGATAGGATATGGCTCAAGGCATTGAAACAATCCTAGAATCTCTGTCTTAATCTGAATCCAACAACACAAGCCATCACTCTCCCCCTGTAAGTACATGAAATGCCTTCTACTGCAGTCTGGCTCGCGCGAACTCCGGCCCCGGTCCAAACCTTCCTCGGTTCACTGCTTTAGGGTCATTGTTTGCTGTTTGTCGTGCGTCCCGGTGCGAGTATGCTAAAAAAAAGACTTTAAGATACGTGAAAGAATCACAGCCTGACCGAAACAAAGGCAAAACAGCTAATCCGAGGTCATCGAAACAGCTCCGAAGGCGATCGATTTTCGCTCCGGCGGAGGCGAAGGGTGTTGGTCTTTACCTCATGAAAAACGGAGCACGAGTTGGTACCTTGAGGAAGAGCAGCTACTGGTCGTTGACTGGTGATCGGACTGGAGGAATGAGGCCTCAAAGGCAAAAACGCTAAGGACTACAATAGACGAAGGGAGAGAGAACGAGAATCGAATGCTACCGCGCGAACAGGGCATTTCTTGAATGTTATACTGGGCCTGGGTGGCTAGCGTGTCGTGAAATCATGCTTATTGGGCTCGGTTTGGGCCAAGAAAGTCCAAATGGGCTCCGTCGTAAAAGTCAACCATAGATTTATTGACGAAGGTATGAATTGCGCTATTGACGAAGAATCTGACCCCTGATATTCTCTTTTTATTTATTTATAAAAATGCATGTTCGACTAGCCTGACAATATTCGGTTTATCGACACCCTTGTAATTGGCTTTGGCTTTTCTCTAAAATAACTCTCAACCGTTTCCTTAACTAGGCCGGTCGCAGCACACAACCGAAATTACGCTAGACTTGCAAAATGTTCACAAAGACTGATTTCAGAAATTATAACATTACATAGATATACATATTTATGTCGCATTTGCATTGATTGCAAAATGAAATAATAACGTAGAGAGAAAATCCGAAAATGGAGTGAAATTATGCAAAAAAGGAAAAAAGTTTTCTAATGCGTAGGCCAGCATGAATTCAAGACAAATCTCTAACAATAACGAGTCATTTTCGGACAAGAATTGACAAGTGAAATAAACGTTAGATAGAAAGAGAGATTATTATAAAGTCAATATATATTGATATTTGATATGAATATCAATAATGTCATCGCTCGTTCATGTGAATTGTCAATCATGTTCCCTCCATTTTTTAATGTTTGGAAGGATGCTAATATATGGTATGCCGACTTAGAAAGTTTTATAGTTTACAAAATAAAACCAAAATAAATATTTGATCACAAAAAAATAAAAATGTACTTCTGCAATCAAAATTAATTATTTTATTAAAGATTAGCAGATTAGAGGCTTCTGATTTTTTTTTTTTTTTGTAATGTAAAATTGAATCTCTAAACTATATGCTTTTTTGTACGAGTTGGTCCTTCCAATAATTTATGGACATGTTGGCATGACTGAATCGTCATAAAATGGGAACATGGCGTCCTATGCGGCATTTTAAAAATTTAAAAAATTAAAATTGATGAATATTTAAAAATAAATAATAAAAATTGAAAAAGGAAATTTGAAAAATAAGATTAGGCATGGTTCCCAGTTCCGACATGGGGATGGTGAACCCCGGCTAGGCGTATGGGAGGTGGCGCAACCTCCGACGTCGAAACAACAAAATAGATATTAACAAAAATAGAAAAAAAGGACATTTGAAAAGTTCAGGCCCAAATCCCAAATCCAAATTGGGGTTGGTGAACCTCGGCCAGGCAAACCGGCGGCCACCAGGCCCTGGCGAGGGGTAATATTTTATCCTTTCGAACTTAATTTATTTAATTTTCTTTTTTTCCTCCAGTTGGTTGCTGTTGGCAATCGGCTAGAGGTGAGGACTGATAAGGCTCAACCTCGTCGGCTATTGGCAAGGCTCGGCTTCACCATTGCTAGCAAGGCCGAGCGTCGCCAACCCTTGCCTCTGGCTGATCGCCGTTAGAGACTAGCTGGAGGAAAGATGAAAAAGAAAAAAGAGAAAGAAAAAAAGAAAAAATAAAATAAAATCCGAAAGAATGAAATATTATTAAAATTTTTTCATGTTATGTTGGAGTGCGAGCCGCTCAATATTGGCTGGATGAACTGAATTGACAAAAAAAATTTTATGATTGAATTGACATAATTATTAATTATAATGTATTTGTGATTTTTTTTGCTGATTTTTCTTTGGTCAGCATTGACGTGGTCGCTCGAAAGCCTATCAATGTTAGCAATTCTAATTTTATTTTAACGAAAGAACTAATTCGAATAAAAAGCATATGCTTTAAGTACTCGTCAAATACTTTAAAAGGTTTAGGGATTTGCCGCCTCTATCCCCGTCTTATTATTACCGAAAAACATGCAGAAATTTAGAACGATGAGAACTCCTACTCGCACCTTCGATGTTGAGCTTTGCTCCTCTCTGTCACCTTCGCCGCAACTGAACGCCCCATCGGCGGTAGGGGTATGCAAAGGAATTGGGATCCGCCCGGACTGCCCGCCTGGAACCGGACCGGAATCGCTCGGAACCGGTGGTTCTTGAGGGAACTGGTCCGGTTCCTGGTTCCAATTTATGGGAACCAGTGGGTACCAGTCCGGTTCCCGGTTCCATAGGCGGATTCGTTCACCCGCTCACCTGGACCGGATCGATTAATTTTTAATATTAAAAAAATTAAAATTACTAATTAACAAATCCTCGATTCTTCCATCAGAGACACAACAAGAGCTCTCTGCTTGTCAAGTCTGGCGAACAATTACTATGAGAGCTTGTGGAGAAGATCGCAAGCTTATGATATGAAGGGTTGAGTAGGGAGAGCTTGATGGATTGCTTGATGTTCGTCGACGGGTGCATGAGGTCGGAGAAGAAGAGGGGCAAACACGCAAAGATACCGCACTATGCAGCGCGTATGATCAGCAAGCAGATGGAGGCCGCGTGGCTGTTTGCCGGCTCAAGGTCTTGCTCGGCATTGCGGGGGGAGAGGGTTTCCTCTCCCTCTTCGTGGCTATGAAATCCATGGTCGACATCAATCGGCCGTGGCTTCGCTTGTGTGGAATTTCGTTCCTTGGTTTGGTTTAGGGGGGCAGAATCAAACGATCTGCCTCGGAATTGCACGTCGGCGATGTAGTTGTGTTGATTCGGACAGATTGGTTGATGGGGGAACGAGTCTATTTTTAAGAAAATACTAGCTTTGAGACCGGTTCCATGGATCCACTCGGGAACTGGACTAGACTGGCGATCCGGTTCCCAGGTGGATCTATACAACAAACGGGTGGATCCCAGTTCCAATTTTTTGGAACCGGTCCTTAGCGGGTAGTTCCCGGTTCTGGGTTGGGAATTGCCCGCCCGAACCATGCACACCCCTAGTCGGCGGTCAGCTCTCTCGGGTCTCGCCTCTGCCGCCGACTTTGATTGAAACTCCACGAAGGCAAGCTTCCGAGTTATCTTATCCTACTTATGATGAGGCTTTTCTTTATTATGATCGATGTTCTTTTTCCAACTGTAACATTTGAGCAAGCTGCAATGACTACTATTTCGGCGGTTCTCTGTTGCTATAGACGGTCCAGTTATGGTATATGCGCACTGAGAGTGATCAGAGCGATGCGTTCAATGAACATCCCTTGCGCAACATGCATTTGATGGGAGTTTCAGCACAAATGGCGTTGTGATATTGACTCTAATCTGACCCAGCCACTCAGAGAATCAACTTCTTGATGCACTTCTCCGAGTGTTCTTCTGAAAGATAACCGCAAAACTGAACCGTTATATAAGATCTCGTTAAGCTTTCTCCGCGGTTGCTTTTATTACTGAATTAGATTGTTGTTCAGGCCATTTAATGATGGGTGGAAGATGTGAATTGTGACTTAATGTACAATATCATCCACGAATTTTTGATTTATCCAATGTGATTCTTGAACTTTAGCTCAATGTAATGAATAGGTTCATTTCCATTGCAATCCTGATCATGCATCAATACTACGTTATGGAGGTCCAAATTTCACCCTACAAACTGTGAAAGGAACTGGGGACCTGCACCTTTCAATTTAATGATTTTATGTAGAAGAAGTTTCTGGCTCGTGATGATGATATAAAATGAAAACGTATGTGTAACGAGCCTTTTTTAACACCCAACACACTTTTGGAGGGTTAAGGCAAATGATGCTTGAGGATAGAAGCTAGTCAAGTTGTTAGGAAGCTGCTTGATCTCGCTATTAAATTGGTCAAACTCCACTTGATTCTAAACCCAAATTTAGCTAGGTAGCTTGACTAAATAGCCGAGTTGAGCTTTGATACGAAAATAGTTTACTCGAGCAGGCTGGGGTCTTGATAAAGAAATTGAATTTTCATTTATACATGCTATATTTACACGTCTAATAATTCACATACCATCAATGGCTGCATGATTGCTCAAAAAAAAAAAAAAATGGCTGCATGAGTTGTTGGGCCATAATATACTTATGTCGAGATCTTTTCGGTTCAATTCACAATCATCTTATTGCTTATTTTAAAAAAGAATCAGTATTATGAAAAATCTTAAGTTAGTACATTTGTTATAAATTTATATCCCCTTAATTTTTTTTTAAATTTACCATTAAATTGCTAAGTTGGATGACACATGGTAGTTGGCGGATGTATTGATTTGAGGTTTTACCCTTCATTTGTTACATGTGTACTGATTTGGGTAAATTTTTTATAAGTATAACAATTGGAGTTTTTACGGTATTAACCCTCCCTACAAAGAGAGCTAAGGCTAAACCAAAGGAGAAAAATCTTGATGGCAGAAAAATCCCTTCCAAAGCATTTCATATTCATTGAATTCCACAATGCCTATTTGCTTCGTGCACACAAGTTAAGACCACCTGGTCCTGGACAAAGAGGTACAAATCCGACAGAGGCTAAGAAGAAAAGAAAGAAGAACATCGTATCAGAAGCATCATGGAGTTTCATTCGATCACTTGGTGAATTCAATCACTCCCAGTGCAGACACAGCTCGGGCAGCGACCTTAAAGCCTGTGAATCCTGCTTCTCTGCACAGGTACTCGAACTGCTTCTCGGTCCTCTCCTTCCCTCCTGGCATGATCAACATGGCGTTGTCGAGCAGTGACACGTATCGAGACGCCATTGTATCCTCCGGCTCGTCTGGCATTATGAAGTCCATCAGGATCACCTTCCCATTCGCCGGCAATGCCTTGTAACAGTTCTTCAGTAACTTTATGCACGACTCGTCGCTCCAGTTTTGGCATGTGCTCTGCCCAATTTGCGGAGTCATACAAAGTTAGGTCATGGCTCGCGTTTGAGTAGCATAATTAATGAGAAGGATTCACGAAGCTTGCCTTAATCATGATCGCGTCGCCCTCCGGGACACTCACGAACATGTCCCCTCCGATGTGCTCCACGCCTGCACGCCATTTTTACTAAAGTAATTGTAGGCCTAATTTGGGGACAATAATGCCTCTAATTTTTGCAAATATGATTTCATGCTAAATAATTGGAATCCAAATAAGCGCAACTAAGCCAGGGAAGCATGTGATAATTAATATACCGGGATAGGAAGGGGCATGTTCGATGACTTGGGCCAAATCGAAGTTGATGCCCTTGATCGAGGGGTACTTTGAGACAATCATGTTAAGTGTTGCGCCTTTTCCGCCGCCGACGTCAACTAGAGTCATGATCCCGTCGAACCCGTGGTAGACCTCGAGGATCTTCCTCGTCTGCATCTTGGAGACGCCGACCATCGCGTCGTTGAAGTGCTTGTTCAGGGACGAGTCCTCCTTCATGCACTGGAAAATGGTCTTGCCATGGACCTTTTGGAACAAGTTGCCTCCTCCTCCCAAGATTGCTTCCTTGAATCGGAGCCTGTAATTACAAAAAAGGTAAATAAGGTTTTGTTTGATTCAAATTTCATCACTCGATCTAATTTCCTCTTGTTGGGTGTTAAGATGACAGTGTATCTTGAGCCTGTCCCAGGTAATATCTTTCATATCATATATAGGTCATGTATTCACAAACGAAGGAATTTCTGCTCACCAGACGTCAATGGTGGCTCGGTGGAAGGCGAAGAGAGCTTGCGAGCCGACGGAGCTGCCATCCTCATCCCTGACGTAGTACTTCCCGGCCGGCGATATCGCGTACCGCCTCTCCACAGTCCTCCCACTGTCAAGTGTCTCGGACTTGCACGCAAGGAGCGAGTGGCTCGCGAGGCAACGGAGGACCCGGTCGATGATCTCGGCCGACTCGGGGTTCTGGGCAGGGAGGTGGGTGGCCACCTCGGGGGGCGACATGTAGGCCCCAGGGCCTGCTCGGGCTATGATCCCGAAGAGGTCGAGCTCGACTGCGGCGTGCAGGATCCTTGGGAAGACTTGAGAGCTAGAGTACAGGAGGGCTTTGAGGCATGGGTCTTCTTCTTCTTCTTCTTCATGGCAGGGTTTCACTTGGCTTTGATCGGAACTCATTTTTAGCTCTCTATGCTATGGCGTCAGGCAAAGTTTGGATGGGTGCTCGGTTGCTTCCTTGAGGATATACATAAGGTGATGGGCACTTTTTATAATCAGAGGCGAACATTTAGGTCCCCAAGTGGCCAAAAAAGAAGACTAAACAATGTGTCGGGATAGTCTGGTATGAATTTTTGATAGCCAGCTGTAGGAAAGTGGGGCTGCAAATACATGGGATCCACTGCATCTGCTAAACAAATCACAACGGGGGACATCATAGTTTAGGTTCTTGGGCACAGTCCTGACGTAATTGTATATATTATTGATGGCCTATTGCTAGTGCAGGAAAATGGGGTTTGCCCATCCATGGGGTCCATTACATTGGGACCAAATGATTGGGTAAACAAAACCACTTAATACATCATAATTTAGGTGCTTGGGCAAAGTCCGACGTGGACTGATGGATGACTAGGCAAACGTGGACTGATGGTTGAGGCACGGAGACCTCCCATGTGAGATTTAGGGGGCTAATACCGACTCTCTGAAAAGCTTAGGCTAATGAGCGGAGGCGGTACTTTTTATAAGATATTCTAATAGTAGAATATCAAAGTGAGGGAGATCATTGTGCACATATTGTCTTGTTAAACTTTATAATTGTGTGACGTGAGACATTCTTAAAAAGCATATCAAAATTCATGGAGTATTTTTGAAGGAACTGATAAGCTAGAGGGTTAAAATTCATCCCTAAAGTACCTTATTTTTCATTAAGGCTAATATTATGAAAAACTTCAAACTTGGAAATGGGTGATTTTATCCTAAATTAAATTTTTGAACACCAAAAGTATTAAATTGGTACATCTGTAATAAATTTATCATTTTTGAGTTTCCATCAAATATTACAATTAAATTGTATGGATGACACCTGGTAGTTGAGGGGTGTACTTATTTGGGGTTTTACTTTCTATTTATCATAGATATACTAGTTTATGATTTTTCGTAATATTAATATAATTTAATAGCAATAAATGGAGAATAAATTTGTTATAAATGTATTATTTTAGGGTTTTTGATGTTCAGAAAATTAGTTTGCATTAAAATTATTTCAGATTTACAAATTTGAGATTTTTTATGATAAAAAAATAAATTTAAGGTAAACTTATCACAAATATATTAATTTGATTGATTTATTTATTTTGGTAGTATTGACCATATTCATTAACTCTTACAACTTGTCACTTTCACAATCTAGTAAGCAATATGGGCTAGTGTCAGTCTCCTCCCCCTTTAGCGTTGTCAACTTCCTGAGATCCACATCAACCAGACAAAGATATCTTTTAACCAAGGGTAGAGATCACAAAAAATTTCAAATTATATTAATTGTGACACAATTACCCTTCCTTACAATTCCATCTAAAATCACATTTAAAAAGTTAATGTGGATCCAACGTGACACTTTTAGGGGCATGTGGCTTTATTGTGGTGCCACATTTTCAAAAATTAAAAACTAAAAACGAAGAAATTGCACTAGTCATCGTCTTCTCCAATACTTTGCAAAGTACTATTCACCGTGTTCATCGTCTTCAATCGCTCGGCCAAACTCCTCCGATGGTGCTCGTTGGCGGTTGCCCGACCATTCGCGAGGTTTGAAGATGGAGGACAGACAATCAAGCCAAGCTTTGAGCTTGAGCGGCCATGGCGGCGGCTGTGACCTTCAAAGCTCGACCTTCAAGTTGCTTCGAAACTTGGCCTTGGCTGCTTGCGAATACTTGCGAGCTTCAAAGGTTGAGGTCGTACCTCAAGCCAAGATTTGAGCTAGAGCAGTCATGGCAGTCGTGAGCTTCGAAGCTTGGCCATGGCGGCTGGGGACCACCTGCGAATTCGAAGCTTGGCCATGGCAACTGGCGACTACCCGCTAGCTTTGAAGGACTAAATTAGACCCTTAAGCCAATCTTCTAGCTAGAGCGGTCATGACGGTTGTGAGTTTCGAAGGTCAAGGTCAGACAAGCCAAGCTTCGAGCTGGAGAGGCCATGGCAGCCGCTTAAGCTTGACATTCTTGAAACTTCGTACTGCTCTTCCTCGAGAAGAAGACGATGGGCGGTGCAATTTTTTTTTTTTTAACTTGTTTAGATATTTTTTCTTTTTCTAATGTGGCGCTCATGTATGGCCTCGTTGGACTCACTTGTCCCTAAAGTTACGTTGATCGTTCAAATTTTTAGTCAAGATAAAAATGGAAATGATATGATTTAGTTATATTTTATCTATTGTTCGACAATTGCAATAATAAAATTGAATATATTAACATCATATCAAATACATTATTATTATTATTATTATTATTATTATTATTTTTTTTTTTTTTTGGTCTTTGGAGGAATCGCTTTGGCCGATTACGTAAACCCTCAGGTGACCCTAGAGGGGAAACCACCACCCCGGCGTCATGCGTCAATCACCTAATAGCCCGCCAGCCTCCTTGCCACTTGCTTCGCAAGGGCTTTGAACTCTTGACCTTTTTTTAAAGGATTGAAGCCTCTTAATGGGGAAACCCACCACGACCGGTGGTATTATTATTTATAAATAGAAATAATAAAAATCTTTCACAACAACCTACTTTATTTTTATTTTATTTTATTTGCCTTTTCTTTTTTATTTTTTTCTTCTCCTTCCATCATTCTCCAATTAAAGTTTATTAAACAATAAACTGTATTAATATATCTAAAATATTAAGACAACTAAAATATGAAATAAATATGAGTATATATTTAAATTTATATGCTGAATTTATACTATAAAATAGAATTAAATTAAATTAAAATAACTAAATTGTTATTTTTTATTATTTTGAATTTATTATATTAGAAATAAAATATTAATTATATTAAAATACAATTTTAATTTCTTAATTTAAGAAGTTTATTGTTTGAAATAAATAACTTTCTTATTATAGATTTAGATATCTTATTTACATTTATCTCACTTCCTTTATGAGATAATTTTATTCGGTTTATATTTTCTTTATATCTGACTTTATTCTATTTTAAGTAGGCACCAAATGCAAGAAAATATAAAATTTATCCTATTCCGAATTTTATTTTAACTGTCAAACGTAGCCTTAAAATGTCGTGTTCGATTTTACATTAGCTTTTTGACAAAATGAAATTGTAACGGAAAATAAATGTGTCTCGATGAGAATAATATATGATTTTTGACATCACAAAAAAATTATGGTAAATGTGCAATAATATAATTTTTTTTAATGTTTTTCCCTTTCCGTTATTATCTTAACAGAAAAAAACCAGTTCGAATAAAAAAGTCAACAGCGGATTGGATTGCAAACACTCAACGTCAAAAAGGCTCTCCCATCTAATTTGTTGTCCAAACCACCTCCACTTTTATAAAAAAAAATTATGTTTGGGAACTCATATGTTTTTTCTCTTTTCGTGACGTTAGTTGAATGGAATGGCCTTTTCTCGGGGGAAAAGAAACTGTGAAAGTTATTGGGGGACCTGCACCTTCGATTTTACAAGGATTTATCTAGAAATTTCTGACATGTGATGATGATACAGAATAAAATATATGTATATCACTGGACACACTTTTGGAGGGTTTAAGGTAAAGGATGCTTGAGGATAAAAGCGAGTCATGTTGCTAGTAATATCTCACTGGTAAATTGGTAAAACTCCAATTGATTCTAAAACTAAATTTGGCTAGGTAGCTCGACCACATAGCCAAGTCAAGCTCTGATACACATATAGTTTACTCGAGCATGCTGTAGTCGTGATCGAGGAATCGAATTTTTATTTGTACTTGCTATATTTACACATCTAATAACATACCATTAATGGCTGCATGAGTTGTTGCGCCATAATATACTTATGTCGAGATTTTTTGCATTCAAATACAAACATCTTTTCGGCTCATCTCGTTACTTACTTGTTAAAAAAGAGCTAAGGCGAAACCAAAAAAGAGAAAAATCTTGATGGCTGAAAAATTTTCCACAATGCCTATTTGCTACTTGCACATATGATTGGACCACCTGGTCCTGAACAAAGAGGTACAAATCCCATAAATTTTAAGAAGCATTCGTTTTATGAAAAATGAGTGGTTTGGAAACATTTTTCAAAAGTAATCGCTCGTATCTTTAGAAAAATTAATCAATAGAGAAAATTTTCATTATTGACAGTGATCTATGCCTATCATGGGCAACAAAATATCAATTCATTTATTTTTATAAGTTTATACAAGTGATTATTTTTTCCATGAAATGATTGCACTTAAGAAGATCAGAAAGAAGTGAAGAAATTACCAAAAAAGTTCTAAACCTATTGCAAATGTGCCAATTTAGTTATAAACTTATTTTTTTTGACTAATTGAGTCCTAAAATTTTTACAATTATTTCCGATTAGTCCATCCGACTAAAATTGGTCGGCTAGCGCCAGCGAGCTTTTTTTAATAATATTTTATTAATTATTTTTTCTTTTTTTTTCCCTTCTCCCTTCTCTCTCCTCCCTCCTCCTTCCTTTGGCTTCGGCAGGCTCACCTCGCGGTCGTGTTGGGTGAGGCGAGCCCTCACCAGATCCGACGAGGAGGGCCTTGCTAGATGCGATGGCGAGCCCCCCTTGCCGGATCTGGCGAGGGTGGGGCGAGCCCCCGCGGGATCTAGCGAGGGTTCGCCTCGCCTAGTGACTGTGAGGCGAGCTCGCGCCCGCGGAATCACTTTGGTGAACTCAATCACTCCCAATGTAGACACAGCTCAGGCAGCGACCATAAAGCCCGTGAATCCAGCTCCTTTGCACAGGTGCTCGAACTGCTTTTCGGTCCTCTCCTTCCCTCCCGGCCAGATCACCATGGCGTTGTCGAGCATCCACGTATCGAGACGCCGTTGTCTCCTTCGGCTCGTCCAGCATTATGAAGTCCATCACGATCAACTTCCCGTTCCCGGCAGAGCCTCGTAATAGTTCTTCAAGAACTGGCATGTGCCCTGCCCAAGAGGGTGATCGGTGTATCACCTACTGTTGCTTCCCTCAATGTTTTGATCAAAGCTTTTTGCAAGAACAGTGGAACGATGGATTATGCCGTTCAGATATTTTATGAGATGCCAAATTGTGGATATGTTCCAAATTCATATACACGTGGTACTTTGATGAATGGATTGTGTAAATGGGGGAAAATTGGGGATGCTAGGAAACTGTTTGAAGAGATGGAGACAAAAGGTTGTTCACCTAGTGTAATCACCTACACTTCCACGATTCACGGTCTCTTTTAATCTGTAAATATAGATGAAGCTTTTGGATTGTTTGAACAGATGGTGGGCAAAGGTATTGAGCCTAATGTTATTACTTTCAGTACATTAATGGATGGATTTTGCAAGAGTGGGTGTTCTTCTCAAGCGATGGAGCTTTTGGACATGATGATTAGGAAATGGCTGAGGTCCAACATGATAACTTACAGCACTTTAATCCATGGGCTCTGTAAAGAAGGGAAAGCTTATGAAGCTTTGGAGACGCTTGACAGGTATGAACCTTCAGGCCTTGAAGCCAAATGCAGGACTTAAGGGCAAGATCATTGCCGGCTTTTGCAACTAGTGCAAATTTCAGGAGGGTGCCAACTCCCTTGATGAGATGATATTAGAAGGAATCTGTCCCAATCGTTTAACTTGGTCTATTAATGTCAGAATTCACAATGCGGTCGTTTGAGGCCTTGCTAGTCATGGCGAAATAAATCGTGCTTATCAGCTTTACCTAAGCATGCGGGCCAGAGGAATTTCTGTTGATGCTTCGACTTTCAGTATTCTTGTTCGATATTTCTTTAGGAAAGGAGATATAGATAAAGCTGCTCGAGTATTTGAGGATATGGTGCATGATGGATGTGCTCTGGACAAGGAAACATGGAAGGTAGTTGTAGAAGGATTTGTGCATTGGGAGAAAGGGAAAGAAGCTGCTAACTTATGTGGGAATTGATTAGAGAACAATGAAAGAAGCAGACAAGTGTCACAGGTCAATAGTTCATTGGCCGTGGATTAACCCGTGCGGTGCCTAGCGAGTGGAATTCACCAGGCCAGCCTAGTTATTCTAGTGAATAATATGGCGAATAGCTCTTTTATACGAGATTGTATCATGCCCAGCTTTGCTTGGGTATCTAGTCCATTGAGTGAGACAGCAACTCTCTTTAGGCTCAATACTTGGTTTCAGTCTGCCATAGTCTTATTAGGAGAGCGGCATCAGCTCTCGATAAATTTGTGTACGGGAGGCCAACTCCGCCTTCGGAATTCCTAATTAGTATTATCCTAGAACTCTTAGCACTAACCATCCTAACGCCACTCCTGCGGGCCAATTGTGTTCATCATCTCTACGTCCTCACTCTTCACTCGATAACCCCAAGCTTCATTCCCAAGGATTCATGGGTACGGGAGAATCACAGACCGTGACAAACTCCCACACTCAATTCCGCAATGCCCTCGTTGCGGGCTGTTTTGTCACTTCCCTGCATTTCCCTACCCATCAATGCCACTCCATGGGACTTACATAGATGGCAACGCTCGCCCAACAGAACAAGTCACTCCACTCCATTGCTTGCTTCCCCCAATCAAAGCTATTCGCGAATCTCTAGTTAATTGCGCTCTTCCTAACAAGTGTGGCATTCCTAGCCAACTGCACTTCTGTGGCAGCACTTTCTTTCGCCAACTAAGCTCCTCCTGATCTCTACAAGTCAACAGAGGGTCCCCCTTGGTGGAAACGTGATCGCAAACCTTTTCTTAAGATTCGCCCATTGATCCAGGAACGTTATCCCCATTCACCGAGCAATTCGATTTCTTCCTATGCTCCCATTGGCATCCTAGAAACTAGATGAGAGTCGCATGTTGTCCAAGCTTCCTCTGGCCCCGGCCATCACTCTCCACCCTCATAGGACCGTGAAGACCACAAGCTTTTCCCCTAATCACCCACCTACTGGAGGGATCCTTGCTTTGATACCATTTGTCATGGGTCGATAGTTCCTTGGCAATGGATTAACCTATGTGGCGCCTAGCAAGTGGAATTTGTCAGGCCAGCATTCCTTTTATAGTTGTTCCAGTGAACGATACGGTGAATAGCTCTTTTATATGAGATCGTACCACACCCAGCTTTGCTTGGGTGTCTAGTCCATCAAACGAGATAATAACCTTCTTTAGGCTCAACAACTGATTTCGGCTTGCCATGGCCTCATAAGGAGAGCAACATCAACTCCTGACTAGTTTGTGCATGGGAGACCAACCTTGCTTTCAGAGCTTCTAAGTAATATTATTCTAGAACTTTTAACACCAATCGTTCTAACGTCACTTCTGCGGATCAGTTGTGTTCATCCTCTCTGTGCCCTAACTCTTCACTCGATAACCCCAAGTTTCACTCTCAAAGGTTCATGGGTATGGGATAATCACGGACCGTGACATGAGACTATAAGAATATTATCATAGGTAGGAGATGATGTCGCTTGTTACTGTTTCTACCAAAACCATAGATGCTCATTATTTTCTTTTTGATACAAATATCCTGATTCCATGATGCTTATTTTATATGCTTGACAACAGTTCCACTTTATTTTCATGTATTTCATAAAATAAGCTTCTGGTTCATAAGAAGTTGGCCGTACCTTCTTTTAATAGAAAGTTGTCCGATGTACCTTTGTCTTTAGTGGGGGCGTGGAGCTTCATTATGAATAAGTACTTTTGGTATCTTATTCCTTTAGAATAACTCTCCCATTGATTAAAGAGATTGCATGGTATCTTCAAGAGACTTCTTGGTCACTAGGCACACTTTAACAAAATGGGCTTGGGTAAATAGACGAAGTTTAAAATCTCATGAAGAAAGATGGACGAATCTAGATATGCGTTCAAAGGTTTGAGGTGTTTGCTTCGTCTTTATCAAGAAAATGAACTTTTTCAATGATATCAATGTGGTTGTGCAATGTATACAGTTTTCAAAAAGAAGAGGAAAATGCAAATCACCTAATGAAGATGCTATTCACAAAACAAACACAATCTAAATTATTATTAGAATGCAAAATAAGTGTCCGTTTAAACTCACCGTTTTGACGAGAGTTGCCTAGATTATTCTTCAAAAAGGAAAAAAAATAGTGCAAGTTACCCCTAAAAATGTGAAAATGAGCATTTAATCAAATATGCAGTTGTGAAAAGAGACGTCTGTCCTTCCAAAAGCATAAGCTATGAGTGTCAGATATTTGTAGTGCCAAAACTTGACACGGATAGATACTTAAGTATTAAAAATTAGGAAAGTGACACTTAAGTGTCAAAATCAGAACAAAATAGATCAGTTAAGTGTCAACGGCAAGAAAATCCAATCAAATTGCTGACGTGTCGATTCTCCGTTGATACAAGTGCAAAATGATGTCGTTTTGCATGCTGATGTAACTAGACAAATGCAAAAACTACGTCGTTTTGCTATTGATGTGGATAAATAATTAATATGAAAATTAATTAAATTAAATTTAAAATGAATTTGAAAAAAAAAGGAAGAAAGGAAGGAAGGAAGGAAGGAAGGAAGAAGATGAATAGTTGGAGGCGGCATCGCTGCAGCCTCCTTGTTGTCGCTGGGAAGGGCTGGCGACGGTGGGGGTAGAGTTGGTCAGGGTTGCCGAGCTTGGCCAAGGGCCGACGACAATGTGGTGTTACATTTTCAAAAAATAAAAAACTAAAAAGAAAAAAATTGCACTAGTCATCGTCTTCCTCAATACTTTGCAAAGTACCATTCCCCGCGTTCACCGTCTTCAGTCGCTTGGCCAAACTCCTCCGATGGTACTCGATGGCGGTTGCCCGACCATTCACGAGGTTTGAAGATGGAGGACAGACAATCAAGCCAAGCTTTGAGCTTGAGCGGCCATGGCTGCTGTGAGCTTCAAAGCTCGACTTTCAAGCTGCTTCGAAACTTGACCTTGGCTGCCTGCGAATACTCGCGAGCTTCAAAGGTCGAGGTCATACCTCAAGCCAAGATTTGAGCTAGAGCAGTCATGGCAGTGGTGAGCTTCGAAGCTTGGCCATGGCGGCTGGGGACCACCCATGGATTCGAAGCTTGGCCATGGCAACTTGAGACTACCCGCTAGCTTCGAATGACTAAATTAGACCCTTAATTAAGCCAATCTTCTAGCTAGAGCGGTCATGGCGGTTGTAAGTTTTGATGGTCAAGGTCAGACAAGCCAAGCTTCGAGCTGGAGAGGCCATGGCAGCCGCTCAAGCTTGACATTCTTGAAACTTCATACTGCTCTTCCTCGAGAGGAAGACCATGGGCGGTGCAATTTTTTTTTTCTTTTGTTTAGATCTTTTTTCTTTTTCTAATGTGGCGCTCACGTATGGCCTCGTTGGACCCACTTGTCCTTAAAGTTACATTGATCGTTCAAATTTTTAATCAAGATAAAACTGGAAATGATATGATTTAGTTATATTTTATCTATTATTTGACCATTACAGTAATAAAATTGGATATATTCACTTCATATTAAATACATTATTATTATTATAAATAAATAAAAAATTTATAAATAGAAATAGTAAAAATCTTTCACAACAACCTACTTTACTTTTATTTTATTTTATTTGCCTTTTCTTTTTAATTAATTTCTTTTTTTTTTTTTTTAATTTTTTTTCTCATTCCATCATTCTCCAATAAAAGTTTATTAAACAATAAATTGTATTAATATATCTAAAATATTAAGAGAACTAAAATATGATATAAATATGAGTATATATTTAAATTTATATGTAGAATTTATACTATAAAATAGAATTAAATTCAAATATATAAATAAAATTAAGATTAAATTAAAATAACTAAATTGTTATTTTTTATTATTTTGAATTTATTATATTAGAATTCAAATATTAATTATATTAAAATAAAATTTTAATTTTCTTAATTTAAGAAGTTTATTGTTTGAAAAAAATAACTTTCTTATTATAGATTTAAAAATCTTATTTACATTTATCTCATTTTATCCTGGTTTATATCTCATTTATATTTGATTTTATTCTATCTTAAGTAGGCACTAAATGCAGGAAAATATAAAATTTATCCTATTCCGAATTTTATTTCAACTACTAAACATAGCCTTAAAGTGTCGTGTTTGATTTACATTAGCTTTTTGACAAAATGAAACTGTAACGGAAAATAAATTTGTCTCAATGAGAATAATATATGATTTTTGACATCACCAAAAAATTATGGTAAATGTGCAATAATATAATTTTTTTTTTTGTTTTTCCCTTTCGGTTATTATCTTAACAGAAAAAAAAAAAAAACCAGTTCGAATAAAAAAAAAACTTTTATTTTAGCTGAATCGCACAAAAAAAAAGTTTCAGGTTTTCATCCTATCTTATTAATGTCGAAATACATATATACGTTAAAACAAGCACAGCTCCTAGTCCGGCCGTCGACGTCGAGCTTGCTCCTCTCCGCTGCGCACTGCCGCCGCAACCGAACGCGCCCGTCGGCGGTCAGCCCCCTCAGCGGTCTCACCTCCACCACCATCTTCGACGAGAACTCCGCGAAGGCAAGCTTCCGGGTTATGCTACTTCTGTCCAGGCTTTGTTATCAAGATGCGATGTTCTTTTTGCAACTGCAGGATTTGAGCAAAGCTCAAATGACCCACTATTTTGGTGGTTCCGTGTCGCTAGCGACGGTGCAGCTATTGTGTTCAGCGCACCGATGGCGATGGAGTTCATCGCGTTTGACGAGCATCCCTTGCACACCATGTGTTTGATGGAAGTTCCAGGACGAACGGCATTGTGATATCCAATGTAATCCGACCCAAATTACCCAGAGAATCAACTTCTCGATGCATTTCTTCCAGTGTTCTTGCAAGAAATGAGTGCAAAAGCGAACCGCGATAAAAATTTCTTGTCGAGCTTTCGCTGCATTTGCTTTTGTTGCTAGATTAGATTGTTTTTCGGGCTGTTTAATGATGAGTGGAAGATGCGTGTGTATCATGGGAGTTGTGATTGCACCCCCTTCTTGCTTTTCCCTTTTAAGAGATTGGTTAGGCTGAAATATGTTTTTTTTTTTCCTCTTGTCTGCATGATTTTTCTTCTTTCATTGATTGTAAAATCTTGGTAAGTTATATGTGGGAGAAATAAAATTTTTTGTTTGATGCAGATTTACTGTGTTCATGGTGACCAGCACAGTTATTAGATGATTGTTACCTGGCTCATTCATTCTGCTGAAAGCCCGATGTGGATCATCTCTTTGTGAGTGGAGGTCAGCGCATTTTTTCAATTTCTCCTGAGCTGCGATCAGGCTAAAAAGTTTGCTGCAATGGCCAGTAGAATCAAATGGTCTAATAAAATTACGACGTCCCAAGTAGAGCAGCTTATTAGGGCTGAAAGGGATGTACAGAGGGCAATGCTGATCTTTGATTTGGCAACAGCAGAGTATAGTAATGGTTTTCGTCATGATGAGAAAACCTTTAGTCTTATCGTATCGAAATTGGTCTCTGCAAATCAGTTCTGGACAGCAGAAGAGCTTCTTCAGAGAATGAAAGAAGAGCAATGTAATCTTACAGAAGACATAATTCTCTCCATCTGTAGAGGCTATGGGCGGGTTCACAGGCCGCGGGATTCATTGAGGGTATTCCAGAGGATGAAGCGCTTCCAACGCAAACCTTCACCCAAATCATACGTCACTATTTTGGATGTACTTGTTGAGGAAAACCAATTAAAGCTAGCTCTTAGATTTTATAAACACATGAGGGCGATTGGTGTATCACCTACGGTTGCTTCCCTCAATGTTTTGATCAAAGCTTTGTGCAAGAATAGTGGAACGATGGATTCTGCCCTTCAGATATTTTATGAGATGCCAAATCGTGGATATGTTCCAGATTCATATACATATGGTACTTTGATAAATGGATCGTGTAAATGGGGAAAAATTGGTGATGCTAGAAAACTATTTGAAGAGATGGAGACAAAAGGTTGTTCACCTAGTGTAATGACCTACACTTCCACGATTGACGGTCTCTGTCAATCTGAGAATTTAGATGAAGCTTTTGGATTGTTTGAATAGATGATGGGCAAAGGTATTGAGCCTAATGTGTTTAGTTTCAGTTCATTAATGGATGGATTTTGCAAGAGTGGGTGTTCTTCTCAAGCAATGGAGTTTTTGGACATGGTGGTTAGGAAACGGCTTAGGCCCAACATGATAACTTACAGCACTTTAATCCATGGGCTCTGTAAAGAAGGGAAAGTTTATGAAGCTTTGGAGACTCTTGACAGGATGAAGCTTCAGGGTTTGAAACCAGATGCGGGACTATATGGCAAGATCATTGCTGGCTTTTGTGACAAGTGCAAATTTCAGGAGGCTGCCAACTCCCTTGATGAGATGATACTATAAGGAATCTGTCCCAATCGTTTAACTTGGTCTATTAATGTCAGAATCCACAATGTGGTCGTTCAAGGCCTTGCTGGTCATGGCGAAATAAATCGTGCTTATCAGCTTTACCTAAGCACGTGGGCCAGAGGAATTTCTGTTAATGCTTCGACTTTCAGTACTCTTGTTCGATATTTCTCTAGGAAAGGAGATATAGATAAAGCTGCTCGAGTATTTGAGGATATGGTGCGTGATGGATGTGCTCTGGACAAGGAAACATGGAAGGCAGTTGTAGAAGGATTTGTGCATTGGGAGAAAGGGAAAGAAGTTGCTAACTTATGCGGGAATTGATGAGAGAACAATGAAAGAAGCAAACAAGGCTATAAGAATATTATCATAGGCAGGAGTTGATGCCGCTTGTTACTGTTTCTACCAACACCACAGATGCTCATTATTTTCTTTTTGATACAAATATCCTGATTTCATGATGCTTATTTTATATGCTTGACAACAGTTCCACTTTATTTTCATGTATTTCAGAAAATAAGCTTCTAGTTAATAAGAAGTTGGCCGTACCTTCTTTTAATAGAAAGTTGTCCGATCTATCTTTGTCTTTAGTGGGGGCGTGGAGCTTCATTATGAATAAATACTTTTGGTGTCTTATTCCTTCAGAATAACTCTCCCATTGATTAAAGAGATTGCATGATATCTTCAAGAGACTTCTTGGTCACTAGGCACACTTTAACAAAATGGGCTTGGGTAAATAGACGAAGTTTAAAATTTCATGAAGAAAGATGGACGAATCCGAGTATGCGTTGATTACCATGACTTGAACAAGTTCTAAGGATGATTTTCCTTTACCACACATCGACGTCCTCATTGATAGTATGACAGGATTTGAATTATTCTCTTTTATGGATGGATTCTCTAGTTATAACCAAATCCGAAAGAAAGAAGAAGACAAGATTAAGATATCTTTCATCGACCCATGGGGACCTTTTGTTATAAAGTTATGCCATTTAGCTTGAAAAATATAGGGGCAACTTATCAAAGAGTTATGGTGGCATTGTTCCAAGATATGATGCATAAATAAATTGAAGTTTATGTTGATGACATGATCTTTTAAATTGAGACAAGGTGAAGATCACGTTGAAGTCTTGAGAAAGTTGTTTGATAGACTCAGAAAGTTCAAGCCGAGGCTTAATCCCGCCAAATGCATATTTGGGGCAAAGTTTGAGAAGTTTCTCAGATTTGTCATTAGTAGTAGGGGCATTGAGATTGATCCCTCAAAGGTGAAAGTCATTTGCGACTTGAAACCTCCTTGTACTATCAAAGAAGTTTGAAATTTATTGGGAAGACTGAATTATGGAACGAGATTTATCTCCATTATCAGAAATAGCGAAGCCATTCAAAAAAAGATCAATTAATGTTCTGAAACCAAATTTTTGTAGGCGGACAGAGACTTCTTGGTCACTAGTCCTATTTTTTTTTTTTGTTTATCTTTTTCTCCGTCGGTTCCTAGGTTCAGCCTCCTCCTCCTCCTCCTCCTCTTCTTTGTGTTCTTGTGTTTTGTATTCGTCACTTGTTGTATTGTCACCCTCTAATGGCTTCTCTGACTATCACGGCTTCGTTCCTCCTCGTATGGATCGACGCGCTATCTCCTTTGGTGCAGCTTGCAGAATCGACCTCCATTTGCCCGAGAGAATCTTCTCCTTTCTTGTTTAGCCGGCAATCACAATGCTCTAGCTCAATTTCACCTACTAGGTGCGTCATTTGCTGAAGCCTCAAGTCTCTCCTCCAGCAAGGGTTTCCTTGCCCTCACTGTCAGTCGGCTCAAAAGAAAAAAAAGTAAAGAAAAAAAAAGAAAGAAAAAACCAAAAAAAAAAAATATTATTAGAATATTATCAAAAATGTTCACACGGTGCTGAATGTACTACATAGGATGGCCGACATTCACGTAGATGATTTCCAACCAAAATTGATTGGATGTACTCAATTGGTATAATGTAAAAATGTTTAGAACTAAATTTGACAAATTAAAAAAATTTATGACTGAATTGATATCGATACAATAGATTTAAGACTTTTTTGTTACTTTTTCATAGTATTTTAAAATAAATTCAAATAAAATTCCCTTGCTTCTTTTTTTCTTTTTACTTTTATGATGCTCATCAAGACGAATTGCAATTAATGAGCGATTGATATGATTAAATGAAAGCTTGCGTTCTGTAATGTGACCAAAACAGTGGCTCTCCATCGTTTAGTTGCAGTGTAAGATAATTGGATTAATATGAATTGCTCTCTTCCTAGATCCATGTTTAATCAGATATAGGCAACACCGTTGCTTTGGTGGGTGAATAAGGTGGTTTAGCTTTGGATTCGGCCTTCTAGAATGCGGCAATTTGAAGATATGCATCCATGTTCAATGTGCATAGTAGGTGTTATCTAGTATGCCTCAATATAACCAGTCTCACTTAATCCCAATCATGTGACTTATGTGTATTGGATTTCTCTAGTGAGTGCAGGTGCAAATTCTTGAAGTTGACATCCCAACAGTCAAGCTTCCCCCTAATTTTCCACATTGAGAACACTGTTAAAAATGGTGGGACTGGATTGCTGTGATTGATCCAACTTGTACAATGAGCTCAACCTAAAAGTAAGTATAAGCAAGATAGTTATCTTGCTTGAAGCAGGTTCGACTCAAAAGATCAATCATATAGAACTTTAACTATGATTTCTATGTATTATCACAATAGGTGACTGAGCAAAAAACCAATGGATGGTTAAGAAGACTGGTTATCGAGTCAATATCGTTTACTTGTGATGGTATGGAGGAAAAAGTAGTGCAACTTCTCCAATGCGTTGAGTGCTAGAGCCATGGTCGGGTGGTTGATGGTTGACAGCTACTCACTTCACCATTGTTTTTGGCATTGTCTGCGATATGAAAAAAAAAAAAGAAAAAAGGAAAAACAAGAAAGGCCCTTCAAAATTCTAGTACTCACTTAAATTATAAGACCCACATCTTACTTTTCACAAATAATAATCAATTATCAACAAATATATTAAACTAAAACTTACTAAACTTGAGCAAATTTCTAAAACTCTACAACAATAAAATATTATTAAAGAAACAATTAAAATCATATATCTGATTTTATAGAATAACAACAAAGGCGGGGTTATATCCACATCAATTTTAGTTAAAGCACATCTTTTCACCAAATCTCTCTCTCTCTCTCTCTCTCTCTCTCTCTCTCTCTCTCTCTGAATTGTATGATAAAATTTATTAAGTTTCATCTTCTCTAGTTGCTATATATTTAGTCTTATTTACTCAAATGCAAATTTACGGGTAAAATATATAATTGGAGATCTTTTACTTAAAGATAATAGTTGATTACCATTTGCCATCGGTTCTTGACTACTGTCAGTTTACTTAAAACTCTATTTTGGTGTTACAATATTTTAAAATAAATCCAAATAAAATTCCCTCGCTTTTTTTTTTCCCTTTTGATTTGTATGATGCTCATTAAGACGAATTGCAATCAATGAGCTATTAGAAATTTGATTCAACAAAACCTTGGGTTCTATAATATGAGAAGGAACAATGGCTCTCCGTTGCTTAGTTGTAGCACAAGATAATTGGATGTCAGGAATTACTCTAGACCTAGATCCATGTTCGGTCATATATAAGAAATACTGTTGCTTTGGTGTGTGAATAAGGTAGCATAACTTTTGGATTCAACCTTCTAGAATGTGGCAATTTGAAGATATGCATCCACGCTTGATGTGCATAGTAGGTATTATCCCAGTATGCCTCGATATAATTGGTCTCACTCAATCCTAACGTGTAACTTGCGCGTATTGAATTTCTCTAGTGGGTGCAATGCAAATTCTTGAAGTCAATTTTACAACAGTGGAGCTTCCCCACAATTTTCCACCCCGAAAACATTGTTCAGTGATTGATCCAACTTGTACAACAGGCTCAACCCAAAAGTAAATATAACAAAGATAGTCATCTAGCTTGAAGCGGACTCAACTCAAAAGATCAACTGTATATAATTTTCACTATGATTTCTATCATAACGGGTGACTGAGCAAAAACCAACGGATGGTTAGGAACACTGCTACCAAGTCAACATCATTTACTTTTGATGATCTAGAGGAAAAAGTAGTGCAACTTCTCCAATGCGTTAAGTGCTGGAGCCAAGGTCGGGTAGTTGATGGTTGACAACTACTCATTTGCCATTGTTTTGGCTTTGTCTGTGACATGGAAGAAGGAAAACTAGAAAGGCTCTTCAAAATGCTCTCCATTAGACTCCACCCCTCCTTATAAATCTCTTTGCAGTTTGCATAAGCACTCCCCACATCTCTCATTTCCTCTTACAATCCCTCCCTTCATATCTACCCACTTTTGCTCGAGCTATGGAGCTTGCGCACTTCAGTTTTGCACAATTACAACCATGTTGTTTCCTTCTTTGTCTTGTGCTTGCATTGTGCCTTGTCCTAGTCTCCTCCACCACAAATGAAACCGACAAACTTGCACTCCTTGCATTTAAGGCCACAATCAAAGACCCTTATTTGGTGCTTGACTCGTGGAATGACACCGTTAGATTTTGCCATTGGTATGGAGTTAGGTGTGGCCTGAGACACCAAAGGGTCACGGTCCTAGATTTGTCCTCACTAGGATTCTCAGGGTCCATCTCTCCTTATATCGGAAATCTAAGCTTCTTGAGTGAGATTTATCTCCAAAATAATAGTCTTGTTGGAGAAATCCCCCCGCAAGTCGGGCGGTTGCATCGCCTACGTTGGTTGCAGCTAGACAACAATTCACTAGCTGGAGAAATTCCCAAAAACGTGTCAGGTTGCTCAAAACTAGTAGTCGTTAGCATTGAATTCAACCAACTAACCAGAGAAATTCCCCCAGAACTCGGTTCATTGTCAAAGCTAAAATATTTATCGGTATGTGAAAATGCACTCTCTGGGAACGTGCCTTCCTCCTTCGGAAACCTATCTTCACTGCATGGTCTTCAACTCACGGGAAACAGCTTGGGCGGGAGCATTCCCCAAGTTCTAGGCCGCCTAACAAATGTACAATTTATTCTTTTCGCAGAGAACAGGTTGTCCGGCACAATTCCGTCCTCCTTGCTCAATCTCTCTTCTCTAGTTTGGTTTGAGGTGGCAGTTAATCGGATGCTGGGGAGTCTTCCTGTAAACTTAGGCTTGACGCTCCCAAATATTCGAGGTTTTAACATTGGCCAGAACCAATTTGAGGGATCAATTCCTCGCTCAATGTCCAATTGGACAAATCTAGAGTTAGTTGAATTCGGAATCAACAAGTTTTCAGGGAAAGTGCCTTCTTTCAGAAATATGCCCAAGCTTTGGCATTTTTCCATCTTTGATAATGAGCTAGGAAGTGGAAATTCTGAAGACTTGAGCTTTGTATGCTCATTGACAAACTACACAAAACTAAAGTCCTTCAAAATTGGTCAGAACAGACTTGGTGGGGCATTACCCAAATGCATAGGTAATTTCTCAAGCACTCTCAGGTTATTCAAAGCATACAAGAACCTAATTTTTGGTAAGATTCCTCAAGAAATTGGAAATCTAGTCAACCTAGAAGTGTTAGTTCTGGCTATTAACAAGTTTTCAGGCGGGATCCCCTCAAATATTGGGAATTTACAAAATCTGGCGATATTGAACTTCGGCAATAACAACCTAAGAGGGACAATCCCCACTTCTTTAGGAAATTTAACTAAGTTGATCGGACTACGTCTTGGTCTAAACAACTTTCATGGGCAAATTCCCTCACATCTATCGAAGTGCCAATCTCTCCAGTGGCTTGATCTTTCTAGTAACAATCTCAGCAGTGCCATACCCCCACAGCTCATAGGTCTCTCATCAATAACAATCTTTATGGACTTGTCTCGTAACCGTTTGAGTGGGGTTCTACCCATAGAAGTAGGGAACTTGAGAACTCTGACCGAGTTGAACATCTTTGACAATATGTTGGTAGGTGAAATCCCAAATAGTTTAGGGGATTGCACTGGATTGACATTACTGAGGATGGGGGGAAACTTCTTCAACGGGTCCATTCCTCAATCGATCAGATCATTAGGAGGCATTGAAGAACTAGATCTTTCATGCAACAATTTGTCGGGTCGGATTCCAGAATTCTTAGTGTTGTTTCATTCATTGGAACTTTTGAATTTGTCTTACAATAGCTTTGAAGGCATGCTACCATGTGAAGGAGTCTTTAAGAATGCTACCATGACTTCTATTATTGGGAACGATGCGCTTTGTGGGGGATTGCCGGCATTTCACCTCCCGGAATGCATCTCCAAAAGCTCCAAGAGAAGAAAAATCCATATATTGGTATCGTCGGCTTGTATTATTTTTGGCATTCTTGGAATAACTCTTACTCTAGTTTTTTTGTATCTTTGTTGGTTAAAGAAGAAAGTAAAAGAACCGATTTCAACTTCCATGGAGGATTCATGGCCATACATATCTTATCGAGCACTCCTAAAAGCAACCGATGGCTTTTCTTCAATGAATTTGATCGGTGTTGGAAGCTTTGGTTCTGTTTACAAGGGGATAATTGAGGAGAATGGTACAACTGTTGCAGTGAAGGTGCTTCATTTAGTGCATCGTGGTGCTCTAAGGAGCTTCACGGCGGAGTGCGAGGCATTAAAAAACATCCGACATCGAAATCTTCTAAAGATATTGACAATTTGCTCAGGTATTGATTATCAGCAAAATGATTTTAAGGCCTTAGTTTATGAGTACATGGAAAAAGGAAGCCTAGAAAGGTGGCTACACCCAAACCCAACAGTATCTCACATGAATGAACCTACCCAGAAATTGAATTTCTTTCATAGGATAAATGTTGCTATTGGTGTTGCTTCTGCACTGGATTATCTTCATCACCAGTGCCACATCCCCATTGTTCATTGTGATCTAAAGCCTGGCAATATCCTTTTAGATGCTGACATGGTTGCCCATGTTGGTGACTTTGGATTGGCAAAGTTCCTCCTTGGATCATCCATTGATACCGTAGCTAATCAAATGAGCTCAATGGGCATAAGAGGAACAATTGGTTATGCTCCACCAGGTAATTCTCTCATTCAGACAAAAAAAGTTTATTTAGGTAAAAAAAAATGTTGATGGGTCACTTTGTGAGTTTGGTGTTCGCATGATACCTCTTATGCCCATTACATTATGCTTTAGTGATCGGTACTCCAAATTTCACCCACACTATGATCTACTTTTGTCACAGAATATGCAATGGGATGTGAGGTTTCAAGAGAAGGCGATATCTATAGTTACGGCATTCTCTTATTGGAGATGTTCACAGGGTTGAGTCCCACCGATGACATATTTAGAGACGATTTGACTCTTCATAGTTTTGTGGCTGAAGCTTTGCCCGGACAAGTGATGGAAATTACGGATCACATTCTACTTCAAGAAAGAGAGAATCATTTAAGCACCAACAGCCATCGGCATTGGCACTCCGAAAGTGATGGCATATTTCAAGAGTGCTTGGTTATAGTATATAATATTGGAGTCGCTTGCTCCGACGAAATGCCTGGAAGACGGATGAGCATGAGTGGAGCTGCAAATCAGCTACAAAAGATTAGAGAGAAACTCTTCGCAAAGAGTTTACACGGACAAAAATGAACAACAGGTTTATAGCATAAATTTTATTAGAACTTTTCTCTTCTCCCATTGCTATACATTCTGTATTGTTTATGCAAATGCAAACGTACTGGTAAAACACATAACTGAAGATCGTTCTTTGAAGATGATAGTTGTTATCTTCCACCATTCCTATCTGTACATAATTTAAAGTAGCATGAGGCCTGCAATGTGAACGCGCATTCTCGAGTATTGTCGGGTTACTAGAACTTTGTTTTGGTGCTATAAAATCCAAAATAAAATGCCTTGCTTCTTCTTCTTCTTCTTCTTCTTCTTCTTTTTTTATTGTTTCTTGTACGAATTGCAATCGCTTAGCTATTGGATTGATTCAAAGAAAAGCTTGGTTTCTACAGCTTGACAGGGAAGTACTTGGACGTCTGGAATTGCTCTCGGTTCCTAGAGATATGTTTTGCTCTAGTGGATGAATTAGGATGTGTTGCTTTCGGATTCAGCCTCCTAGTATGCGGCAATCCAAGGAAATGTATTGGTGGTCGGTGCGCGTAGCAAGATTGTTGAAGAGTGCTTCAGTATCAGTCTCACTTGATTCCAATAATGTAGCTTGTCTGTATTGGGTTTCTTTAGAGGTACAACTTGCAAATGCATATTCTCCAGCACTGCTATTTCTGAAGTTTTTTTTTTGGGTAAAGTGCTACTTCTGAAGTTTATTGCTTACATTATCCTTTTTTTAGCATTTTGGGAAAGTTGTTAATCACATGTTTTTGGCAAGCACTAAGCACGTATGGATGTAACTTATCATTGATATATCCAAAGTCCCTTTTGTGATTTTCATTAATCGCATGGATAAGCAACTTTCAAAATTAGAAATTACTGACTACATCATGAAATTATTGGTCGCCATTATGCTCAAACTTCACCTATATATAAAAAGTGATGATTAACATGGTGAATTTACTAATTTTAATAGGTGGAAAATTACTTTTCATCGTAAAAAGTTACTTATTCCATGGCGAAATTAATACTCACTGATATATATTGTCTATGTTTGTAAGCGGTCTGCAAATTTTTCAGTTGTCAGTATTGTGACTTCAAAGGTTTGAGGTGTTTGCTTCGTCTTTATCAAGAAAATGAACTATTCCGATGGCATCAATGTGGTTGTGCAATGTATACAGTTTTCAAAAAGAAGAGGAAAATGCAAATCACCTAATGAAGATGCTATTCACAAAATAAACACCATCTAAATTACTATAAGAATGCAAAATATGTGTCCGTTCAAACTCACTGTTTTGATGAGAGTTGCCTACATTTATTCTTCAAAAAGAAAAAAAATAGTGCAAGTTACTTCTAAAAATGCGAAAGGGAGCGTTTAATAAAAAATGCTATTGTGAAAAGAGATGTCTGTCCTTCCAAGTATGAAGAACATAGTATTTCAAAAGCACAAGCGATGAGTGCCGGATATTTGTAGTGCCAAAACTTGACACGGACGGATACTTAAGTATTAAAAATTAGGAAATTGATACTTAAGTGCCAAAATCAGAGCAAAATAGATTAGTTATGTGTCAACGGCGAGAAACTCCGGCCAAATTGCTGACGTGGCGATCTTTCGGTGATACAAGTGCAAAATAACGTCGTTTTGCATGCTGATATGACTAGACAAATGCAAAAACGACGTCATTTTGCTGTTGATGTGAATAAATAATTAATATGAAAATTAATTAAACTAAATTTAAAACGAATTTGAAAAAAAATGAAGAAAGGAAGGAAGAAGATGAATAGTTGGAGGCGGCATCGCTGTAGCCTCCTTGTTGTCGCCGGGAAGGGCCGGCAACGGTGGGGAGAGAGTCGGCTAAGGTTGCCGGGCCTGGGCAAGGGCCGATGATGATGTGGTGCTACATTTTCAAAAAATTAAAAACTAAAAAGAAAAAAATTGCACTAGTCATCGTCTTCCCCAATACTTTGCGAAGTACCATTCCCCGCGTTCACCGTCTTCAATCGCTTGGCCAAACTCCTCTGATGGTGCTCGTTGGCGGCTGCCCGACCATTCACGAGGTTTGAAGATGGAGGACAGACAATCAAGCCAAGCTTTGAGCTTGAGCGGCCATGGCGGCGGCTGTGAGCTTCAAAGCTCGACCTTCAAGCTACTTCGAAACTTGGCCTTGGCTGCCTACGAATGCTCGCGAGCTTCAAAGGTTGAGGTCATACCTCAAGCCAAGATTTGAGCTAGAGTAGTCATGGCAGTCGTGAGCTTCGAAGCTTGGCCATGGTGGCTTGGGAGCACCCGCGAATTCGAAGCTTGGCTGTGGCAACTTGCGACTACCTGCTAGCTTTGAAGGACTAAATTAGACCCTTAAGTAAGCCAATCTTCAAGCTAGAGCGGTCATGGCGGTTGTGAGTTTTGGTGGTCAAGGTCAGACAAGCCAAGGTTCGAGCTGGAGAGGCCATGGCAGCCGCTCAAGCTTGACATTCTTGAAACTTTGTACTGCTCTTCCTCGAGAGGAAGACCATGGGCGGTGCAATTTTTTTTCCCCTTTGTTTAGATCTTTTTTCTTTTTCTAATGTGGCGCTCACGTATGGCCTCGTCGGACCCACTTGTCCCTAAAGTTACCTTGATCGTTCAAATTTTTATTCAAGATAAAACTAGAAATAGTATAATTTAGTTATATTTTATCTATTATTTGACAATTACAAGAATAAAATTGGATATATTTACGTCATATCAAATACATTATTATTAGTATAAATAAACAAAAAAATTATAAATAGAAATAGTAAAAATCTTTCACAACAGCCTACTTTATTTTTATTTTATTTTATTTGCCTATTCTTTTTTAATTAATTTCTTTTTTTTTTTTTCTTCTCCTTCCATCATTCTCCAATAAAAGTTTATTAAACAATAAACTATATTAATATATCTAAAATATTAAGACAACTAAAATATGAAATAAACATGAGTATATATTTAAATTTATATGTTGAATTTATACTATTAAATAGAATTAAATTCAAATATATAAATAAAATTAAGATTAAATTAAAATAACTGAATTGTTATTTTTTTATCATTTTGAATTTATTATATTATAATTCAAATATTACTTATATTAAAATACAATTTTAATTTTCTTAATTTAAGAAGTTTATTGTTTGAAAAAAAATAACTTTCTTATTATAGATTTAGATATCTTATCCACCTTTATCTCACTTCCCTTATGGGATAATTTTATTCGATTTATATTTCCCTTAGATATGACTTATTCTATCTTAAGTATGCAACAAATGCAAGAAAATATAAAATTTATCCTATTCTGAATTTCATTTCAACTCCCAAACGTAGCCTTAAAGTGTCGTGTTCGATTTATATTAGCTTTTTGACAATTATTTTGAATGAAACTGTAACGGAAAATAAATGTGTCTTAATTAGAATAATATATGTTTTTTGACATCATAAAAAAATTATGGTAAATGTACAATAATTTAAAATTTTCTATGTTTTTCCCTTTCTGTTATTATCTTAATAGAAAAAAAAAACCAATTCGAATAAAAAAACCAATTCAAATAAAAAAAAACCTTTTATTTTAGCTGAATCGCATAAAAAAAGAGTTTCGAAGGTCAAGGTCAGACAAGCCAAGCTTCGAGCTGGAGAGGCTGTGGCAGCCGCTCGAGCTTGACATTCTTGAAACTTTGTATTGCTCTTCCTTGAGAGGAAGACGATGGGCGTTGCAATTTTTTTTTTCTTTTTCTAATGTGGCGCTCAGGTATGGGTTCATTGGACCCACTTGTCCCTAATGTTATGTTTGGTCGTTCAAATTTTTAGTTAGGACATGACTGGAAATGATATAATTTAGTTATATTATATTTATTATTTGGTTATTGCAGTAATAAAGTCGGATATATTTATATCATATAAGATACATTATTATTAATATAAATAAACAAAATTTTTTATAAATAGAAATAGTAAAAGTCTTCCATGACACCCTTGCCTACTTTATTTTTATTTTATTTTATTTTCCTCTTCTTTTCTATTTCTTTCTTCTCCTTCCATCATTCTCCAATAAAAGTTTATTAAACAATAAACTGTATTAATATATCTAAAATATTAAAACAACTAAAATATGAAATAAGTATGAGTATATATTTAAATTTATATGTTGAATTTATATTATAAAAGAGAATTAAATTCAAATATATAAATAAAAATAAGATTAAATTAAAGGGTTAATACCGTGAAAAACCCTAAACTGGTACACTTGTGACAAATTTACCCCAAACTATTTTTTTAACCACCAAAAACCCAAAACTGGTATATTTTTGACAAATTTACCCCAAACTGATACACTTGTGACAAATTTATCCTATGTTAGTTTTCGTTAAATCTTATTCTCAAATTATTAAGTTAAATGACACGTGACAGTTGACCAGTATACCAATTTAGGATTTTACGCTCCGTTTGTCACAGTTTATAATTTTTGTGATTTTTTTGTGGTATTAATCTAATTTAGTAGATGGTATATTTGTCACAAATTTACCATTTTGGAGTTTTTTGCAATCGAATAAATTAGTTTAGGGTAAATTTGTCATAAATGTACCAGTTTAGGGTTTTTTATAGTCAGTCGGGGTAAATTTGTCACAAGTATACCAGTTTGGGGTTTTTCATGGTAAAAAAAATAGTTTGGGGTAAATTTGTCACAAGTGTACTAGTTTGGGGTTTTTTAGGGTATTAACCCTAAATTAAAATAACTAAGTTGTTATTTTTTATTATTTTCAATTTATTATATTAGAATTCAAATATTAATTATATTGAATGCAATTTTAATTTTGTTAATTTAAGAAGTTTGTTATTTGAAAAAAAATAACTTTCCTATTATAGATTTAGCTATCTTATTCACTTTTATCCCACTTTTCTTATGAGATAATTTTATTCAATTTATATTCCCTTATATTTGGCTCATATAGAATATCTACATTGCATTTTATTCCGACCGCCAAATGTAATTTAAAAGTGTCATGTCAGATTTACAAAATTTATTTCGAATGAAACTGTAATGGAGAATAAATGTGTCTCAATGAGAATAATTTATAATTTTTGGTATCATAAAAAAAAAAGTTATGGTAAATGTGCAATAATTTAAAATTTTCGATGTATTTCGCCCTTTCCGTTTTTATCTTAATAGAAAAAAACCAGTTCGAATAAAAAAAAACATTTTATTTTAGCTGAATCGCACAAAAAAAAAAAGTTCTAGGTTTTTATCCCATCCTATTTAGGATTTGTTCGTTTCACGGACAATGGATCATTTCCGGAAAATATTCCCAGAAGTCATTTTCCAGGAAAATGATAATATTTTCTGTTATTCGGTTAAAACCTGAAAATGTTTTGAAAAATATTTTTCAGTATTCGGTAAAAAAAATATTTTATGCTCACCAGATTGGTGAGCGCGAGCGTCAAGCTCGAGGCTTGCCAGATTGACGAGCGCGAGTTTGAGATCGATGAGTTTGAGGTTCACCTGGTCCGACGATTAGCCAAGAAAGAAGAAGATGATAAACAAAGAAAAGAAAAAGAAAAGGAAATTGAAATTGAAAATAATTCGAATTAAAAAAGAAAAGAAGAAGAAGAAGAAATGGGAGGAGGAAGTGAGGATTTGTAGAGGTGTGAGATAAGAAAGATAAAGTGAGAAAAATGTTTTCCTCTTTTCTACCTTAGAAGACTTTTTTCCTTTGATGGAAAATATTTTTTCAATTCATTTTCCGTGAAACGAACGTGGGGAAATCCGGAAAATGTTTTCCTGAAAATTATTTTCCGTGAAACGAATAGAGCCTTAACGTCGAAAAGCATATATACGTTAAAACAAGCACAGCTCCTGGTCCGGCCGTCGACGTCGAGCTTGCTCCTCTACGCCACGCACTGCCGCCGCAACCGAACGCGCCCGTCGGCGGTCAGCCCCCTCAGCGGTCTCACCTCCACCGCCAACTTCGACGAGAACTCCACAAAGGCAAGCTTCCGGGTTATGCTACTTATGTCCAGGCTTTCTTATCAAGATGCGATGTTCTTTTTGCGACCGTAGGATTTGAGCAAAGCTCAAATGGCCCACTATTTTGGTGTTCCGTGTCGCTAGCGACGGTGCAGCTATGGTGTTCAGCGCACCGATGGCGACGGAGTTCATCGCGTTCGACGGGCATCCTTTGCACACCATGTGTTTGATGGAAGTTTCAGGACGAATGGCATTGTGATATTCAATGTAATCCGACCCGACTTACCCAGAGAATCAACTTCTCGATGCATTTCTTCGAGTGTTCTTGCAAGAAATGAGTGCAAAAGCGAACCGCGATAAAAATTTCTTTTCGAGCTTTCGCTGCATTTGCTTTTATTGGTAGATTAGATTGTTTTTCGGGCTGTTTAATGATGAGTGGAAGATGCGTGTGTATCTTGGGAGTTGTGATTGCACCCTCTTCTTGCTTTTCCCTTTTAAGAGATCGGTTAGGCTGAAATATATATTTTTTTGTTCCTCTTGTCTGCGTGATTTTTCTTCTTTCATTGATTGTGAAATCTTGGTAAGTTATATGTGGGAGAAATAAATTTTTTTGTTTGATGCAGATTTACTGTGTTCATGGTGACCGGCACAGTTATTAGATGATTGTTACTTGGCTCATTCATTCTGCTGAAAGCTCAATGTGGATCATCTCTTTGTGAGTGGAGGTCAGCGCATTTTTTCAAATCAAATTTAGTTTTATCAAGTCATATTTGTGATAGGTGATAGGGTAATTGCTGAAACGTGGAAGTCCTCTTGTTCTCTAGGTCTATGTTGATGGCACGGCGACCATGTCAACCCATGAAAGAAAAGCTAGCATCAGAGAGTTCCATGGTAATCAAATTCTGACTGCCTTCATTCAAAGTCATGTTGGCGATCCATTTAAATTAGTTATTTTTGACAATGCTCTGTTCCTGTTGTTGTCAGCAGTAATATATCCATCATTACTGCAGCTTGAAAGAGGTGTGACTGATACTGAAGATAGAAGGCAGAAGACTACGTGCATGGAGAGGTACAAAAGGAGAGAAGAGGAGGAACATAGGCAGTTTGCAGATATAGAATTTGAAAAGGAAGATGAATGTGGAATATGCATGGAAATGAATAGTAAAATTGTGCTGCCAAACTGCAGCCACGTCATGTGCCTCAAATGTTATCGGGAGTGGTACTCTCTCTCTCTCTCTCTCTCTCTCTCGCGTGTTGATGCACGTGGGCCTGCCTGCATGGGGTCTTGGGAAAGTGTGTTCCTGTTGGTGTATGTATGTGTCGCTTGTGTGTTTGCCAGGGTAAGAAAAACATGTTCAAACCATTATACTTAACTGATCTGATTTATCAGTTTGGTTCTGTTCCAGGAGGCATTTTTGTAAGTCGGTTTGGTTCTGGACCTGCTTGATTCTGATTGGTTTGAAATTTTCCCAAACCAAATCATGCTCAGCATTACGTCTATGTAGAAAATTACTCTTGCATGGTTCATCTGCCTTGCATATACTTGACTGTAGGTAATTGGTTTACCAAAGGTAGAATAACTCAACCTTTTGAGGATTGTGACTGCACATTGGAGGAAGTACGTACCTGAGTAGAGATATTAGAACCTTCTAGTAAAAGACCAGTTGATTGCTGATGTACATGGTCGGACTAAATAAACTATAGCTTGTTATAAGCAGTGTTTTTCAGGTACTAAATCACTTCCACGTCCAGTTGTATACCATGCTAAATCTGTCTTGTGTCCTTTTCAGTACATATGTGTGATCAGAAATTTTAGAAGTTTGATGTATGTCCACTAGGATTTGCAGCTTTGCATGCTAGGAAATGTGGGAAAGCTGGTTGACGAAGTGGATGGGGTGCTTTAGAGAATTGGCTATCTGGTGACTTTCTTTATTCAGAGAGCAGTTGCTTTTAAAGATCAATAGTTGTTTGAAAGTGGCAGGCAGTCTTAGAGTGGGGCAATGTCAGCCTTCCTTAGATAGTACTAATCAAGCTTCCCAGAAACTTAGCAGATATTGAGGACTTAGTGGGGGACCCCTTTTAACTATTTCTTGTTTCTCCAACCCAGTTACAGATCCTATGAGGTAAGAACAAGTCAGATTCTTGCATATACCATTAGCAGGGACTTTGGGGAGTTTTTAGTTGTGCGCACCCATGGATACATACTAGCATGGATCAATAAATCATGTGCAAAGGGAGCTGCATCCCATGAGAGTATTGTGAGCATTTCAATGTAACCCAGTTGATGATCTTTCGTGTTCGAATTTTTGTGTGGGTGGAGGTTGGGACATATGATAAGCTTGGATTTCTGCTTGCTGGAAAAAAAAGTGGAGAGAACAATGGTTTTGTTGTCTCTTGCACTTTGTGTGAATTTATATTTATCAATTTGTCTTGTGTGGACACTTAATGCCTGGACTTACAGTTGTGAAATTAAGAATGACGAGACTAATGAGTGATGAGGGGTGTATAGAAGTTATGCAAAATTGGATTTGATTTGAGCAAGCTTTTTTCTGAAATGGTTTTTCCTTTTCAATAAATACTAATTCCGCCATCACCCTCCATACCCACCTCTATAAATGCATTCATGAATTTGGTAGTTTACTTTTCATTCTTCCAATTGCATACACATAAATCTTCTTTCAGCAATAAAGTCAGATTTAAGTCTTCAAAGATATTGCTGGCAATCTCTGACAGTTGATGGGAGTTCAAATTTGCTAATTCCCTATTGAAGTTGAATAACCTTAATGAAGTCACTAGTTCTTGTTAAAGCATTTTGAAATCTCCTTACAGTTTCTCTCTCTCTCTCTCTTTTTTTTTTCTGGTCTAAAATCTCCTTACAGGTGTAAGCTACTCTAAAATTAGTTTGTTTTTTTCACCCTCACTGGGTCATGGACGTTTATTAATTATTATAATTGCTACTTGTCATAGAGTTTTTGCATTTGTATTGTAGTTTGGATGGTTAAAATGGAACCTCTGATGAATTATTCGCTATCTGCCAACAATCAACAAGGGGGCTTCATATAAGTTGTCATACAGTACTTCTCGGTTCTCTAATCTTGTTTGATTTTTCACTACAGTTGATTGTCAAGTTAGGTTATCCAGTTATATGATTCATTTGGCCGTGTCATGTAAGAAAGATCAGATTCTAGAACAACTTTGATCTTTTACTCTAGTGTCGCCGTTCTGGTTTTGCTGGGACTATTCATTAACTGCAGGGTTTGTGTGAAAATTCTCTAACGTGGCCTCATTGTGACATTACAGGTGGACAAGATCGCAGTCCTGCCCGTTCTGTCGGAACAACCTCAAGAGAGTAAACTCGGGCGACCTTTGGATATTCATGGACAGCAGGACATAGTCGACATGTTCATCGTGACCAGGGAGAATCTTTGGAGGCTCTTCATGTACATAGATAAGTTGCCTCTGGTCGTTCCTGATAATCTCTTGGAAACATATGATTCTCACCTAAGGTGATCAAAGACCGTCGGAACCAAAACCCATCTTTCCAAGCTTGCTCTCCTCCTGCATGTCTCCTTACTTTTTAATCCTTTTTATGAGGGACAATTTGTAGGTTGTTGGTTGGTCCTGGCTATTAATGTCAGAAGAGCCAGCCTCATTTATTGTCGGTTGATGGGTGAAGTTCAGACCAGAGTAGGTGGTTCATTAGAAGTTCTACAAATAATTTGCACTTACCGATTCTCACATCTGTATATATAATTTGTAAAGATTCTTAGTGGGTTAAGTTCTCTCTTTGGGTCTTCAAGAGAGAGAGAGAGAGAGAGAGAGAGAGAGAGAGAGAGAGAGAGAGAGAGGAGAGCTTTTACTAGTTCAGCAATCTTGCCGTTTGGCTAGTTCATAAGTGACATCCATTCATGGACCATGAACATTTGGTGCTACGGCATGAATGTGGTGATTTCCTCCCGATCAGTTTTACGAAATTGTGATTTCAATTGCTCAGTACATGCATAAAATTTGCAATTCGTTTACAATTTTTGCAATTGGTGCACTTCGATCAGAATCCGGCGAGCTATCGGCATCGCGAACATTTGGGCCATTTGGACCTCACTGCATTGAAGGTGGACATTTAGTATATTAGATGATTCAATTAAAGTTCTATAATCTAAGACGATTGAAGTTCCGTTGCTAAATATTTAGCCATAACTTCACAGATGCAGGATAGGATATGGCTCAAGGCATTGAAACAATCCTAGATTTTCTGTCTTAATCTGAATCCAACAACGCAAGCCATCACTCTCCCCCTGGAAGTACACGAAATACCTTTTACTGCAGTCCGGCTCGCGCGAACTCTGGCCCTCGTCCAAACCTTCCTCAGTTTGCTGCTTTAGGGTCATTGTTTGCTGTTTGTCGTGCATCGCGGCGCGAGTATGCTCAAAAAAAGACTTTAAGATATGTGAGAGGATCACAGCCCGACCGAACCAAAGGCAATACAGCTAATCCGAGGTCATTGAAACAGCTCCGAATGTGATCGATTTTCACTCCGGCGGAGGCAAAGGCTCTCGGTCTTTACCTCATGAAAAACAGAGCAGGAGTTGGTACCTTGAGGAAGAGCAGCTCCTGGTCGTGACTGACGATCGGACTGGAGGAATGAGGCCTCAAGGGCGATAACGCTAAGGACTGCAATAGGCGAAGGGAGAGAGAACGACAATCGAATGCTACCACGCGAACAGGGTATTTCTTGAATCTTTACTGGACCTGCGTGGCTAGCATGTCGTGAAATCATGCTTATTGGCTCGGTTTGGGCCAAGAAAGTCCAAATGGGCTCCGTCGTAAAAGTCAACCATAGATTTTGGGAGTTGACTATCTCCTCGAGCCTTCCTCAGTTGAATTATTCATTATTGGCCCTGGGATCTCTAAACTTTAGTGTCCCGAAATTAGGTGTGCGGAAGAATGGAGTGAAGAGAATGATGCAGGATGATGAAACGACGGTGTTTTCCGTCAAAGGTAGGCTTTCTCAGTTTGGTCGAAAATATCAAACCACTGGGGGTTCGCCCCAGTGGCCACCCTTCCAACATGGAAGGGGGAGGTGAGGGGTTCAAATCCCCACCTTCTCAGGAGGGGATGGGGGTAGGGACGCGTAAGTTTGAGAGTGGGTTGCGACTCCCACGCCCGCAAGAGGCGGGCACAAGTCCAAGTCTGCAGTGAGTGTAGAGTAGGAATAGAGTAGGACCGACCAAAAAAAAAAAAAAAAAAAAAACCTATGGATCAATGGCCTGATGAAATGTATTCCAAGCCCTAGTGGAATCCAATGTTCCTAATCCCTATGTGGAGAAGGGATGCAATGAATGCGAGGTTATGTGAACTCCCTATTTTTTTTTAATCAAGGATTGAATTGTGCTATTGACAAGATATTCTTTATTTATTTATTTATAAAAATGCATGTTCGACTAGCCCCACAATGTTCGGTTTATTGACACCCTTGTATTTGGCTTTGTCTTTTCTCTAAAATAACTCTCAACCGTTTCCTTAACTAGGCCGGTCGCAACACACAACCAAAATTACGCTAGACTTGCAAAATGCTTACAAAGATTGATTTCAAAAATTATAACATTACATATATATACATATTTATGTCACATTTGCATTGATTGCAAAAGGGAAAATTCCAAAAGGGGACTCGAAGTATCATCTTTTTCTCAAATAAGGGTATGGAGTTGACTTTATTTCAAATAAGGACTTAAAGTATCATCATTTTCTCAAATAAATGTTTGAAGTGGATATTATTTCAAATGAGGACTCGAAGTGGTTTTGTTTGTTTCAAATATGGGCTTGAAGTGGTTATGTCCATTCAAATAAGGACCCGACTTTCCGACGGTCAAGAATATTTTCGTTATTTGTCTTTTTTCCCCCTTTTTTCTTCCTTTTTTTTTTTTTTTTTTTTTTTTTTTTTTTCCGGTTCTTCTTCTTCCTCTTTGCTGATAGCCAACCGACCACTAACGATGCCCACAGAGGGCTGGGTGAGGGCCAACATGTTGACCACAAGTGAGGGACAGCCTTACCTGGGCGAGGCTACCCTTGCCCAAGGGCCATCCGTGAGGTCGGTTAGCGTCGGCCCCAATTGAGGCCGACCCTTGCTAGATCTGCAAAGGTTAGCGAGGGCTTGGCAAGGGTCGATTGTTGGCTAGGCCAGCCTCTCCAGATCTGGCGAGGGTCTACCTCGCCTGGGGTCGGTGAGGGCCGACCTTGCAAATAGCCACCCTTGTTGGCGAGGGCAACCTTCACCCAGCCCTCTGTGGGCATCGCGGGTGGTTGAAGGGCAACCTTCACCCAGCCCTCTGTGGGCATCGCGGGTGGTCGAAGGGCCACCGATGAAGAGGAAGAAAAACAAGGGAAAAAAAAAAAGAAAGAAAAAAAAAGGAAGAAAAAAAGGGAAAAATATTAAGGGTGCATTTGGTAACGTTTTTTGTTAAAAAATTTCATGGAATAGAAATAGAAAAAACTATGTGTATTCTGGGGAACAATTTTTGAATAGAAGAACGTGTTTGGTAGCTACACAAAATTTCTGTTCCCGGAATAGAAAAAGAATAGAAATACGTTTGGTAAACTTATATAATTTTTTTGTTTCTTTTAATTTTTTAATATTTTTATTTTATTTTTCCTTTTTTTCTTTTTTTCTTGCTTTTGGTTGGTCTCTAGTCTCAGCCATGGCCGGTGATCGGCCGACGAGGGCTAGTGGCCTTGCCTTGGCTGGGTGAGCTCGAGCTCGCCCAGATCCGGTGAGGCCGAGCTCGCCCAACCACTGGCGAGACTCGAGCTTGCCTAGCCAAGGCGAGGCCGAGCCTCGCCTTGGGCCGACGACACTCTAGCGAGGTCGCCGGCCCTTGACGGCCGGTCGCTGGCCCTCGATGGTTGGTTGCTGGTGTTGCCGGCCCTCGACGGTTGGTCGTTAGGCCTTGGCCGAGGTCGGCGACCAGCCAAAGGAAAAAGAAGAAGAAAAGAAGAAGAAAGGAAAAAGAAGGAAAAAATAGGTGAGAGAAAAATTGTTTCTGGGAAGCGTTCTCGAGAGCAAGAAATAAGTTTTTATTGTTTCTTGTTTCTGTTCCAAATTTGTTCCCTGGAACAGAAACAAGTCCATGGAACAAAAACTTAAATAAATGTGTTTCTGTTCTTTTTTTGTTATCTGAAACAAAAAAAACAGAAATTGTGTTCATGACCAGAAAGAAAGAACACAAATAAACAGCCCCTAAATGACTAAAATACCCTTGATCGATCAAAAAATTTAGCCAACTGGTGACTGACGAGATCAGGTCCTTATTTGAAACAATCAAAGCCACTTTAGACCCTTATTTGAAAAACCAATACCACTTAATGTCCTTATTTGAAATAAAGTCCACTTCAAATCTTTATTTGAGAAAATAAAGACACTTCGAGTCATTTTTTGAAATTTTGCCATTGCAAAATGAAATAATAACATAGAGAGAAAATCTGAAAATGGAGTGAAACGATGCAAAAAAAGAAAAAAATTCTAATGCGTATGCCAGCATGAATTCAAGACAAATCTCAAACAATATACAATTCATATTCGGACAAGAATTGGCAAGTGAAGTTAACGTTAGATAGAGAAATAGATTATTATAATGTCAATATATGTTGATATGAATATCCAATAATATCATCACTCGTTCATGTGAATTGTCAATCATGTTCCCTCCATTTTTTAATGTTTGGAAGGATGCTAATATATGGTATGCCGACTTGGAAAGTTTTATAGTTTACAAAATAAAACCAAAATATATATTTGGTAAAAAAAAATGTACTTCTGCGATCAAAATTAATTATTTTATTAGGGATTAGCCTATTAGCGGTTTCTGAATTTTTTTTTTAATGTAAAATTGAATCTCTAAACTATGTGCTTTTTTATATGAGTTGGTCCTTCCTTCCAATAATTTATGGACATGTTGGCAAGACTGAATCGTCATAAAATGGGGACGTGACGTCCTATGCGGCATTTTAAAAATAAAAATAATTAAAAATTGATGAATACTGAAAAAATAAAAAATAAAAATTGAAAAAGGAAAATTTTGAAATAAGATCAGGCATGACTCTCAATTTTGACATGGGGCACGGCGAACCCCGCCCAGGCGTGTGGGAGGTGGCGCAGCCTCTGACGTCGAAACAACAAAAAAAATATTAACAAAAATATAAAAAAGGACATTTGAAAAGTTCAGGCGGAATCTCAAATCCAAATTGGGCTTGGATGGTTGATGAACCTCGGCCAGGCATAACCGGTGGCCACAAGGCCCCGGCGAGGTGATGCTAGAGAGTTTTTTTTTTTTTTGGTTAGAAGGCAATGTTAGAGGTTGTCACCTTGACGATTGACGATTGGGTCGTGTGACCCTGTGTCCCGCAGCTAAGGTTCCACAATCAAGGCTAGATTTGGCCTTCGGTGGGGTCGAGTGACGGCGAAGATGGAGAGCAGTAGCTCAGCTCTCGTTGCCATCACCTCCAGCCTATGTAGCATGACACGTGACACGATAGAAGACGACACACCAACACGTCATTTCTCAAAAAGTAAAGAATTCCGACACGTCCCGACACGTTATATATTAAATAAATAGTTTTATATATAAATGCATAAATAACTAAATAATAATAATAAAAAGAGCCTGTAATTAATCTATACTAAAAACATTAATTCTACATTTGTTAATATCATTCATTGTTTTAACTTGACAAATTCAATTGCATTTCATTGTGATAATTCATAAAACTTAGAGGAAAAAACAAGTAATCCACGTTCCACTATTAAATTTAAAATTTAATAATAAGAAAAGAAAAACAAAAGACAACTTCACCTGATCACCTGATCCCCAAAGAGAAAAACCACATTATACCCCCCTCGTATACCATTTCCCTACCTCCCAAGATAGCAAAGAACATAACAAACAGAGACAAAAGAACAGAGGAAAGAAACAGAGACAAAAGAACAGAGGAAAGACAGGAACTAAACTAGGCCTTGATTTGAAGATCAGCTAAACAAGATGACCATTAGCATCCTTCTTGCTCCAGAACCCAAAAGGCCTAAAACAAAAAAGTCTCTCCGAGGACTGAGCTCAGAGAGACAGAGAGAGCAGCATCCTTAGCATTCATCTTGCTCTTCAAACCCTGAGCAGATAGACACTAAGCTTGAGAGCTCCATTGCAATCTGGATTCATCATGTAGAAGGCCTCACAGTCTCTTGACCCCACGATCCTCTCGAACTTGGCCCTCATGTACATCATCTCACCCTCATCATCATCCATCAATTAAACAACCCAAATCCCCCCTTTCCCCGAACTAACTCTAGGGTTTGCAAAAAAATCACAAATCGCATTATAAAAAATTCCAAGATGCTAAATCGAAAAAGAAAATGGAATAACACAACTTGCTAACCTGAGATGAGCAAAAAGATAGAAATCGCGAGATGAAGAGAAGCAATGCAACAACGCCTGTGAGAGGCAGAGGCGCTAGTCGCTTAGTCGGGGCAACAGGCCCAATGCTTGCAAGAGACGAAGGTGGGGTCGGAGGCGGCTGTGGCGACAGGTGGGGCTGAGGCACGGGGGGCTACAGTGACTAGTGGGGTGGGCCGCGTGGCTGGTGAAGCAACACAGGCAAGAGACTCAAGGTGAAAGAAGAAAACAAGAGGTGCCTCAGATAGATGCCTGCGACTAAGAGTTCGGAAGTATTGGAAATTTGTTTTAGCTTTTTTTATTATTATTATTATTATTATTATTATTATTATTATTATTATTATTATTATTATTATTATTATATATTTATATTTAGAACCCATAAGTATTGGAAATTTGTAAAAATAATCTTGTGTGTCGGAGTCACGTGTTGGCATTTCCGACACACGTTGACTGGGTGTCGGAGCGTGTCGGACACATGTCGGAGTGTCGGACATAACACGAAGGGTCCCGGAGAGTGTCGGTGCTTCTTAGCCTCCAGTTGCATTCTACATCTTCTCTCTCTCTCTCTCTCTCTCTCTCTCTCTCTCTCTCTCTCTCTCTCTCTCTCTCTCTCTCTCTCTCTCTCTCTCTCTCTCTCTCTCTCTCTCTCTCTCTCTCTCTCTCTCTCTCTCAGGTTGTTTTTTATTTAATCAACACCTGAAAATGTAAGTACAAATTGAAAGAATTACTAAAAAAATTATAAACTTATTGTAATTGTGTTAATTCTTTTTTTGTTGATTAATTGTGTCAATTCAGTATTAAACTTTTTGCATTTGTGTTAATTTAGTCTATCCGGCTAATTTTGGACGGCTGACACTAATGTGGACACCATCTTGCCAATGCTAATGTTGACAATTTTCAATAATATTTTAGTTCTTCAAATTTAACTTTATTTTTCTTTTCTTTTTTTCCTCGTTTCTCTAGTCAGTTGCCGTCGACCACTGGCCAATGGTGAGGATCGGTAAGGCTCAACCTCTCCAGCTATTGGTGAGGCTTGGCTTCACCATTGTCGGGCGAAGTTGAGCGTTGTCGACGACTAGCTGGAGGAAAGAGAAAAAAAAGAAAAAGAAAAATTAAATAAAAAATCTGAAAAAATAAAATATTATTAAAAATTATTCATGTTAGCGATGGTCGGATAGTGTTCATGTCGGTGCCAGCAACCCAAAATTGGCCATATGGACTAAATTGGCAAAAATAAAGGCTTAAAGACTGAATTGGTATAATTGCAATATGTTTGTGATTTTTTTTGATAATTTTCCCAAAACAAATTTATTCAGTGAGTATTGACGTGGTCACTCGGAAGCCTATCAACGTCGGCATTTCTAATTTTATTTTAATGGAAGAACTAATTCGAATAAAAAGCATATGCTTTAAATACCCAATCGTACAAAATGATAATTCAAGGACCTCATCGTATACTTTGAAAGGTTTAGGGATTCACCGCCTTTATCCCCGTCTTATTATTACCGAAAAACATGCAGAAATTTAGAAAGAGTCCAACTCCTACTCCCGCCTTCGACGTTGAGCTTTGCTCCTCTCTGTCACCTCCGCCACAACCGAACGCCGGGTCGGTGGTCAACCCCGTTGGTGGTCTCACCTCCGCCGCCGACTTTAACGGAAACTCCACGAACGCAAGCTTCCGAGTTATCCTACTTATGATGAGGCTTTTCTTTATTATGATCGATGTTCGTTTTCCAACTGTAACATTTGAGCAAGCTGCAATGACTACTATTTCGGTGGTTCTCTGTTGCTATCGACGGTCCAGTTATGGTATTTGGCGCACTGAGAGTGATCAGAGTGCTGCGTTTAACGAACATCCCTTGCACACCATGCGTTTGATGGGAGTTTCAGCACCAATGGCGTTGCGATATTGACTCTAATATGACCCAGCCACTCAGAAATCAACTTCTTGATGCACTTCTCCGAGTGTTCTTATGAAAGATAACCGCAAAACTGAACCGTTATATAAGATATTGTTAAGCTTTCTTGGCGGTTGCTTTTATTACTGGATTGGATTGTTATTCAGGCCATTTAATGATGGGTGGAAGATGTGAATTGTGACTCAATATGCAATATTGTCCATGAATTTTTAATTTGTCCAATGTGGTTCCTGGACTTTAGCTTAATGTGATGAATAGGTTTATTTCCATTGCAATCGCGATCATGCATATGGAGGTCCAAATTTCACGCCGAAAACTGTGAAAGGAACTGGGCCTGCACCTTCCAATTTAATGATTTTACGTAGAAGAAGTTTCTGGCTTGTGATGATGATATACAATAAAAAAGTATGCATCGAGCCTTTTTTAACACCCAACACACTTTTGGAGGGTTAAGGCAAATGATGCTTGAGGATGGAAGTGAGTCAAGTTGCTAGGAAGCTGCTTGATCTCACTGGTAAACTGGTCAAACACCACGTGAGTCTAAAGCTAAATTTAACTAGGTAGCTCGACTAAATAGCTGAGTTGAGCTTTGATATGAAAATAGTTTACTTGAGCAGGTTGCAATCCTAATATAGAAATCGAATTTTCATTTGTACCTGCTATATTTACACGTCTAATAATTCACATACCATCAATGGCTGCATGAGTTGTTGTGTCATAATATACTTATGTAGAGATATTTTCCGTTCAATTCACAATCATCTTATTGCTTATTTTAAAAAAGAATCTATCATGAAAAATCTTAAACTAGTATACTTGTTATAAATTTATATCCCCTGAATTTTTCTTATGTTTACTATTAAATTGTTGAGTTGGATGACACATGGTAGTTGACGGGTGTATTGATTTGAGGTTTTACCCTCCGTTTGTTATATATATACAAGTTTGGGTAAATTTTTCATAAATATAACAATTGGAGTTTTTATGGGATTAACCCTATCTACAAAGAGAGCTAAGGCTAAACCAAAAGAGAAAAATCTTGATGGCAGAAAAATCCCCTCCAAAGCATTTCATGTTCATTGAATTCCACATTGCCTATTTGCTTCGTGCACACAAGGTAAGATCACCTGGTCCTGGACAAAGAGGTACAAATCCGACAGAGACTAACAAGAAAAGAAAGAAGAACAACGTATCAGAAGCATCATGGAGTTTCATTCGATCACTTGGTGAATTCAATCACTCCCAGTGCAGACACAGCTCGGGCAGCGACCTTAAAGCCTGGGAATCCTGCTTCTCTGCACAGGTACTCGAACTGCTTCTCGGTCCTCTCCTTCCCTCCTGGCTGGATCAACATGGCGTTGTCGAGCAGTGACACGTATCGAGACGCCATTGTATCCTCCGGCTCGTCTGGCATTATGAAGTCCATCACGATCACCTTCCCATTCGCCGGCAACGCCTTGTAACAGTTCTTCAGTAACTTTATGCACGACTCGTCGCTCCAATTGTGGCACGTGCCCTGCCCAATTTGCGGAGTCATATAAAGTTAGGACATGGCTCGCGTTCGAGTAGTATAATCAATGAGAAGGATTCACGAAGCTTGCCTTAATCATGATCGCGTCGCCCTCTGGGACACTCACGAACATGTCCCCTCCGATGTGCTCCACGCCTGCGCGCCATTTTTACTAAAGTAATTGTAGGCCTAATTTGGGGACAATAATGCCTCTAATTTTCGCAAACATGATTTCGTGCTAAATAATTGGAACCCAAATAAGCGCAGCTAAGCCAGGGAAGCATGTGATAATTAATATACCGGGATAGGAAGGGGCATGTTCGATGACTTGGGGCAAATCAAAGTTGATGCCCTTGATTGAGGGGTACTTTGAGACAATCATGTTAAGTGTCGCGCCTTTTCCGCCACCGACGTCAACTAGAGTCATGATCCCGTCGAACCTGTGGTAGACCTCGAGGATCTTCCTTGTCTGCGTCGTGGAGAGGCCGGCCATCGCGTCGTTGAAGTGCTTGTTCAGGGACGAGTCCTCCTTCATGCACTGGAAAATGGTCTTGCCATGGACCTTTTGGAACAAGTTGCCTCCTCCTCCCAAAATTGCTTCCTTGAATTGGAGCCTGTAATTGCAAAAAAGGTATATAGGTTTTGTTTGATTCAAATTTCATCGCTCGATCTAATTTCCTTTTGTTGGGTGTTAAGATGACAGTGTATCTTGAGCCTGTTCTAGGTAATATCTTTCATATTATATATAGGTCATGTATTTACGGACGAAGGAATTTCCACTCACCAGACGTCAATGGTAGCTTGGTGGAAGGCGAAGAGAGAGAGCGAGCCGACGGAGCTGCCATCCTCATCCCTGACGTAGTACTTCCCGGCCGGCGATATCGCATACTGCCTCTCCACAGTCCTCCCGCCGTCGAGTGTCTCGGACTTGCACGCAAGGAGCGAGTGGCTTGCTAGGCAACGGAGGACCCGGTCAATGATCTCGGCCGACTCGGGGGTCCGGGCAGGGAGGTGGGCGGCCACCTCGGGGGGGGACATGTAGGCCCCGGGGCCCGCTCGGGCTATGATCCCGAAGAGGTCGAGCTCGACCGCGGCGTGCAGGATCCTTGGGAAGACTTGAGAGCTAGAGTACAGGAGGGCTTTGAGGCATGGGTCTTCTTCTTCTACTTCATGGCAGGGTTTCACTTGGCTTTGAGCGGAACTCATTTTTAGCTCTCTATGCTTTGGCGTCAGGCAAAGTTTGGATGGGTGCTCGGTTGCTTCCTTGAGGATATACACAAGGCGATGGGCACTTTTTATAATCAAAGGCGAACAATTAGGTCCCCAAGTGGCCAAAAAAGAAGACTAAACAATGTGTCGGGATTGTCTGGTACGACCTATTGATAGCCAGCTGTAGGAAAATGGGGTTACAAGTACAATGGATCCACTGCATCTGCTAAACAAATCACCACGGGGCATCATAGCTTTGGTTCTTGGGCACAGTCCTCACGTAATTGTATATATTGTTGATAGCCTAGTGTTAGTGCAGGAAAATGGGGTCTGCCCATAAATGGGGTCCATTACATTACAAAACGACGTGATCCATCATAGTTTAGGTGCTTCGGCAAAGTCAAACGTGGACCGGTGGATGACAAGGCAAAGATGGATGAGGTGCGTAGACCTCCTAACTTTGATATTCGGAAAAATGTCATAAAAGATCCCTGGATTTTTACTTAATGTGTAATCTTGTCCCTAAATTTTCGATTTGCTCAATTTAATCTCTGAACTATCGATAAATGTTTGATCTAGTCCCTGACTATTTGAAAATTGACCAATTTCATCATTCCGTTAGTTAAAGTTAATGGAATTGGACATTTTGATTTTTTTCTTTTTTTTCTTCTTCTTCTTCTCTCTTCCCTCTGCTGACCATGGCGGAGGGAAGTCGGTGTCCGGCGAGGGTCACCCTCGCTTGGGCTGGCTAGGGTCGCCCTCGTCGGCGTCGGGCGAGGGCCGTCCTCGCTCGATGCGGCGAGGACGGCCCTCGCTCGACGCTGGAGAGGATGGCCCTTGCTCGACGCCGGTGAGGGCGGCCCTAGCTAGCCCAAGTGAGGGCGACCCTCACCGGACGTTGGTTTTCCTACGCCGGCTCCGCCATGACCGGCGGAGGGAAGAGAGAAGAAGAAGAAAAAAAAAAAGGAAAAACAATCCTCACTTATAGGTTTGAATGGAAGGATTATATCGAACATTTATCGATAGTTCAGGGATCAAATTGAGCAAATTGAAAGTTCATGGACGAGATTGCACATTAAGTAGAAGTCCATGGACTATTTGTGACATTTTCCCTTGATATTATATGAAATTTTTTAGGGCTAACACCAACTCTTTTAAAAGCTTAGGTTGATGAATGAAGGCGGTACTTATTATTTAGATATTCTAATTGTAGAATATCAAAGTGAGGTAGATCATTGTTTATATATCATCTTGTTAAATTTTATGATTATGTGACGTATGAGATACTCTTAAAAAGCACATTAAAATTCAGGAGTATTTTTTGAAGGAACTGACATGCTAGAGGGTTAGAATTCATCCTTAAAATACTTTATTTTTCATTAAGGTTAATATAATGAAAAGCTTGAAATTGGTAAATGGGCGATTTTACCCTGAACTAAATTTCTAAACACCAAAAGCACTAAACTGGTATATTTATGATAATTTATCGTTTTTTTTAGTCTTCATTAAATTTTACTGTTAAATTATTAAGTTGGATGATACTTGGTAGTTAAGTAGTGTACTAATTTGAGATTTTATATTCCATTTGTCATAAGTATACTATATAATTTAATAGAAATAAATGCATTACTTTAAGATTTTTGATGTTTAGAAAATTACTCTGAGTTAAAATTATCTTAGGTATTGAAGTAAACTTGTCACATGTATATCGGTTTGAGTTTTTTTCATAATATTAATCATTTTCATTAACTCTCACAACTTGTTGCTTTAATAATTTGGTTGGCAACATGGGCTAGTGTCAATCTCCTCCCCGTTTATCTGGTTGGCAACATGGGCTAGTGTTAGTCTCCTCCCCGTTTATCGTCGTCAACTTCTGTACATTTATATTGGACAAAGATGTCTTTAAAATAAGGGAAAAGATCACAAAATATTTTAAATTATATTTATTGTACACAATAACCCTTCCTTACCGTTCCATCTAAAATCACCTTTAAAAAGTTAATATGAATCAAACGTGACACTTTTAAGGGCAAGTGGCTTTGATGTGGCGCCACATTCTCCAAAAATTAATAACTTTAAAGAAAAAAAGAATTGCACCAGTCGTCGTCTTCTCCGATACTTTTGCAAAGTACTATTCACCGCGTTCATCGTCTTCAATCTCTTGGCAAACTCCTCCGATGGTGCTCGTTGGCGGTTGCCCGACCATTCACGAGGTTTGAAGATGAAGGACAGATGATCAAGCCAAGCGTTGAGCTTGAGTGGCCGTGGCGGCTGTGAACTTCAAAGCTCGACCTTCAAGCTGCTTCAAAATCTGGCCTTGGCTGCCTGCGAATACTCGCGAGCTTCAAAGGTCGAGGTCATACCTCAAGCCAAGAATTGAGCTAGAGCAGTCATGGAAGTCGTGAGCTTCGAAGCTTGGCCATGGCGGCTAGGGACCACACGCGAATTCGAAGCTTGGCCATGGCAACTGGCGACTACCTGCAAGCTTTGAAGGACTAAATTAGACCCTTAAGTAAGCCAATCTTCTAGCTAGAGCGGTCATGGCGGTTGTGAGTTTCGAAGGTCAAGGTCAGACAAGCCAAGCTTCGAGGTGGAGAGGCCATGGCAGCCTCTCAAGCTCTCCAGCTCGACATTCTTGAAGCTTCGTACTTTTTCCTCGGGAGGAAGACGATGGGCGGTGCAATTTTTTTTCGTCTTTTTTAGATTTTTTTGACCTTTTCTAACGTGGTGCGCACCTTTGTTAAAAATAAAAAAATAAAAATAAAAACGTGGTGCTCACTTAGGGCCTCGTGGGACCCACTTATTCTTAATGTTACATTTGACCATTCGAATTTATAGTTAAATAAAATTAGATATGATAAGATTTATTTATATCTTATCAATTATTTAGTAATTATAATAATAAAGTTTCGGATATATTCATATTATATTAATATTTAATATAAACGGCGTATTAATATAAATGAACAAAAAAATTTTACAAAAAAATCTCTTATACTTTATTTTTATTTTATTTTCCTCTTCTTTTTAATTAATATCTTTTTTATTTCTTTCTTCTCCTTTCATCATTAGTTTATTAAACAATAAACTGTACTAATGTACCTAAAATACTAAAATGCCTAAAATATGTAATAAATATAAGTATATATTTAAATTTATATATTGAATTTATATATAAAATATAATTAAATTCAAATATATAAATAAAAATAAGATTAATTAAAATAATTTGTTATTTTTTGTTATTTTGAGTTTCTCATATTAAAATTCAAATATTAATTATATTAAAATATAATTTTAATTTTTTTAATTTAATAAGTTTGTTGTTTGAAAAAAAAAAAACTTTCTTATTATGGATATTAAATATTCTATACACTTTATCCCACTTCCACTGTAGAATAAATTTATTTGGTTTATATTGATTTTATATCCAATTTTATTCTATCATAAGTAGGCACCAAATGGCAACTCAAAGTCCATTGTAAAAGTTTTTTTTTTTTTTTTTTTTGCAAACACACGTTCAACTCAAAGTCTATTTTTAAAGAAATTTTAACCAAATATAATTTACATTTCCCTGAATAGCTTTAACTTTCAGCACGTGCATTACACTTAAAAGCCCATTTACAAAGCTAAACCAAACGGCAATAGGCGAAGGGAGAGAGAACGAGAATTGATTGCCACCACGCGAACAGGGTATTTCTTGAATCTTGTACTCGGCCTGGGTGGCTAGCAATTAGCATGTCATGGAATCATGCTTATTGGGCCCGGTTTGGGCCAGGAAAGTGGGCTCCGTCGTAAAAGTCAACGATAGATTTTGGGAGTTGACTAGCTCCTCGAGCCTTCCTCAGTTGAATTATTCATTATTGGGCCGAACTTCAGTGTCCCTAAATTAGGTGTGCGGAAGCAATGGAATGAAGAGAATGATGCAGGTGATGAAACGACGGTGTTTAGGGTCAAAGGTAAATTTTCTCAGTTTTGTCGAAAACATAAACTTTCAACCTATGGATGAATGGCCTAATGAAATGTATTCCAAGCCCTAGTGGAATGCAATGTTCCTAATCCCTATGTGTAGAAGGGGTGCAATGAAAGCGAGGTTGAACTCCCTATTTTTTATTTTTTATTTTTTTTAACCAAGGATTGAATTGCGCTATTGATGAAGAATATGACCCTTGATATTCTCTTTTTATTTATTTATAGAAATGCATGTTTGACTAGCTTGACAATATTCGGTTTATTGACACCCTTGTATTTGGCTTTGGCTTTTTTCGAAAATAACTCTCAACCATTTCCTCAACTAGGCCGGTTGCAGCACACAACCGAAATTACGCCAGACTTGCAAAATGTTTACAAAGACTGATTTCAGAAATTATATCATTACATATATATACATATTTATGTCGCATTTGCATTGATTGCAAAATAAAATAATAACGTAGAGAGAAATTCTGAAAATGGAGTGAAATGATGCAAAAAAGGAAAAAGTTTTCTAATGCGTATGCCAGCATGAATTCAAGACAAATCTCAAACAATACGGGACTCATATTCGGACAAGAATTGACAAGCGAAGTAATCGTTAGATAGAGAAATAGATTACTATAACGTCAATACATATTGATATAGATATCCCATAATATCACCACTCGTTCAAGCGTAACCGGTGGCCACAAGGCCCCGGCGAGGTGATGCTGGAGAGTTTTTTTGGTTAGAATAGAAGGCAATGTTAGAGGTTGTCCACCTTGACGATTGACGATTGGGTCGGGCGACCCTGTGTCCCGCAGCTAAGGTTGCACAATCTAGGCTAGATTTAGCCCTTGCCGGGGTCGAGCGACTCCGAAGATGGAGAGCAATAGCTTGGCAGCTCTCGTTGCCGTCACCTCCAGCTTCATTCCACATCTTCTCTCTCTCTCTCTTAGATTGTTTTTTATTCAATCAACACCTGAAAATCACATGTAAGTACAAATTGAAAGAGTTACTAAAAAAAATTACATACATATTGCAATTGTGTTAATTCTTTTTGTTGGGAATAACGGATCCCCGAAAACCGGATTCGACACTAAATCGAACCTCTAAACTCAAGCGGAAGACAAGCCCGGGAATTCTAACACGTATCACCGATCCTAAAGCACACCACGGATTCGAGCGTACCTTTTTGCCACAGATTAAACACCGACGTCAATGGAGGAAGAGAAACTGAGCCTGTTCGATCCGAGGAAGCAAAATCCTTCAACGTGCTTTACTGTTTTGCCTTTTGAAGAAAACGGGAGAGAGGGAGCGTAAGTGAAGAGAAAAGCGTACGTTTAACTTAATCAAAACGGTGTTGCTTTCTCTCTCTCTCTCCTCCCTTTTATACCCCCTTCTTTCCACGGGCCCTATTCCCGTGGGCCGGGCTTTCTGGGCCCAACTTGGGCGGACGGGCCTTAAGCTCAAATCAAATAAAGCCTTCATCTCCCACTCGCACATGATGGGCCGAACATGATTCTCTTTACCTCTTTTTAACTTTCATACCGGTGAATAATCCGTGCGACTAGCATACTTTGAGAGCTCATTGCTATACATCTGTTAGGAATATATAGCAGCTCATAATGGGCGTCACACTCCGAGTAGATTTAGTATGCGGTACCTAGATCGATCGATCACATTTATATCTCTCTTGATCTCTTTTAAAACAATGATATATATATATTGTATCCACAATTATAGTTATCACAAAGACAATCATAATTGGTCGACCAATGAATACAAAACCACAATGTGATTCTCCAAAATCGATCTTCCTTTTTCCTTCAAACTCTCAATTTCAATTCAGCTTGCTTTTCTAGAAATGCCCCATTAGATCGAATCATCTCATGACCATTGGCAACACCCTAAGATAGCAAACACTAAATAGAAATCTTGAGAATAAGTAAGAGTCATGAGGGGACTAAAAATTGAGGAACTCTTTTCCTCAAGAGTCTCACACGTCATAAAAGTTGAGATCAAACTTTTTGCCACTCTTATTGGTTGTCTCATGCATACGTAGTATGAAATACGTATTACGGTATTAACTCATTTCCCACGGAGCGTATGTCTACACCTTTCAATACCGTACAGATGATAGTTCAGACATACCCAATGTCTAACTTGAGTTCACGTATCTACTCATTTACAAAAATTCATCAGAACTCACATCTGGCATCTTAGACAGATAAAGTAAAATATGTGGGGTATTTTACTTTCGGACATCGTAAGTATTATGTCCTCATCTTAACACTCAGTTAAGGCGACATACGTATTTTAAGCTTGAGCTCTCGATTATCACCTAGATAATAAGCTTAAAAACAGTCTCATCTCTATTTATCACACAATAAATAGAGGCGATTACCCGTGTGAGTGGGCTAATCTTATATCTGTCCGACATACTTCTCAACTTAAAAAATAATGCACTGAGCATTAAGATGCATAAAGATCACACATAGATTTATAGGCATTAATCAATGAAAAACAAAATTTCATAAATGTGAACAACTCAGGAAAATTACAATATCCAGTACATCAGACTCTACACAATCCTAGAGATTTTACATGACTACAAAACACATCTCTAGGTATTGGCTTTGTCATAGGATCTGCTACCATTCTATGCGTAGATATGTACTGTAAGTTCACATCCTTTCGTGCAACCATATCTTTTACAAAGTTATACTTGGTATCTATATGTTTGGTCTTGCCATGATACTTTGGATCTTTGGTGTACGCTATAGCTACTTGGCTATCACAGTTAACCAATAATTGATTTGCAGCTTTCTCAATAACACCTAAATGATCCAAGAATTTCTTAAACCAAACTCCTTCTTGTACTGCGCTGCGATAATGCCACGAACTCGCTTTCCATCGTGGATAAGGCTATGCACGTTTGCTTCTTACTACTCCATGATATGGCACCATTGCTCGAAGAAAGCAAAACCCGAGGTAGATTTTCTTTCATCTAAATCTCCTCCCCAATCGCATCCGAATAGCCTTCAAGTCGCAGATCCTTTCCTTGGTAATTCAACTTGAAATCGCCAGCTTCCCTTCGTATACCTCGCATTCTCTTCACGGCTTTCCAATGTGCTTTGGATCCGGGTTGGATTGGTATCTACTCACCATTCCAACTGCAAAACATATGTCGGGTCTTGTACACATCATAGCGTACATCAAGCTCCCAACAAAGACTAGCATAAGGAACATGTTTCATTTGTTCCTTCTCTTATGGAGTCCCCGGACACGCCTATGGCTCAATCCTTCACCTTTTGCAATAGGAGTGTCTATGGGTTTACAAAAGGTATTGCATACGAAATCGTTCAAGAACCTTATTTATATAGGTTTCTTGCGAAAGAGACAACGATCTCTTCGAACGATCTCTTGAAATCTTAACTCCAAGAATGTATGCAGCCTCACCCATATCCTTCATCTCAAAGTTGGAAGACAACCAACTCTTGACAGTATTAACAAACTCCATATTGCTTCCGGCAATCAGTATATCATCAACATATAATGATATGATCACAAATTGATCCTTGGATCTTTTGATATATACACAATGATCCTCATCTATCATTGTAAAATCATATGTCATTATGGCATTATGAAAACGTATATACCATTGTATTGATGACTGCTTAAGGCCATATATCGACCTCAAAAGTCGACATACCTTTTCTTCTTGGCCTTTCACTATGAAACCAGCAGGTTGTTCCATATATATATCTCTTCCTCTAATTCTCCATTGAGGAAAGCAGTCTTTACATCCATTTGATGTAACTCAAGATCTAGACTAGCCACTATTGCCAGAATAATGCGAATCGAGGTAAAAAATCTTACTACAGGAGAAAACGTATCTTCATAATCAATTCCTTCCTGTTGATTATACCCCTTCACCACAAGGCGAGCCTTATGCCTTTCTATCGAACCATCAGCCTTTCGCTTTATTTTGAGAACCCATTTGTTTCCAATAGCTCTGCGTCCTTTTGGAAGATCAACCAGTTCCCAAACTTGGTTGGATTTCATTGACTCCATTTTCTCTTCCATTGCATGAATCCATTTTTCCTTACTAGGGCAATTCAGAGCCTCATTGATATTTCTTGGCTCATCCTCATCTTGTGGAGCAACCATAAAAGTTTCACCTTCAATGTCAAAACGTCGACGGGGAATACTTTGGCGACTTGTTCGCCGTATGGGAGATTGTACACTTTGCACATCATTCCCTATTATGCTCCCATTTGGATGAACTCCACTAATATCATTATCTTGATCCAAGGTCTCAAATAGGGTGTGATCTTCCCCTATTTCGCCCTTCTTAGGAAATTCATCCTCTAAGAATGTGACATCTCGTGATTCAAATTCAGTTATACTCCCACTTTCCTGCTCACCAATGAACACATACCATTTCGAGTGTTCCGAGTATCTTATGAAAATACTCTTCTTTCCTCTGAGACCCAATTTCCCAAACTTGTGAGATGACTCATGTGTATAGGCAGCACAACCCCATGGCTTAAGAAAACTCAAGTCCGGTTTTCTACCTGTCTATAACTCATATGGAGTGGAAGTAACTGATTTGGAAGGCACCCGGTTAAGTATATAAGCAAAGCGAGTTAACAATGCATCACTCCAAAAGGTGATAGGTAAGTTAGCATGCGCCATCATGGACCTAACCATTTCCAGGTAGGGTTCGTTTCTTCTCTCCGCAACACCATTTTGTTGAGGAGTATACGGAATAGACAACTGTCTTTCTATTCCTTTTTCATCACATAATTTTTTGAACTCATCAGATAAATATTCTCGACCTCGATCGGATCTCAATGCTTTTATTTTCTTGTCTAATTGATTTTCTACCAGGTTCATAAACCTTTTGAAACAACTTATTGCTTCGACTTATGAGAAATCAAATAGACATATCCAAATCGAGTATAATCATCAATAAAAGTGATGAAATAAACAGCCCCATGCCTTCCTCTCACATTCATTGGACCACAGAAATCGGAATGGATTAAATGCAGAGGAAATTCAGCTCTATTACCTTTTCCAAATGGTTTCCGTGTTGTTTTCCCTTCTAGGCAATGCTTACATATGGGCAAATCAACTTTTTCAATGTTGCCCAACAAGCCCTCTTTGGCTAGTCTATTCATACGTTGTTGGCCAATGTGACCAAGCCTAACATGCCACACATTCACATCATTATCATAAGTATTAGGAGATGTGATAAGGGAATAACAAACATTTGCATTAACATACTCAATATCCAATACAATGAAACAATCTAGAAAATAACCACAACCATAGTAATTTGTCTCTAAAAACAAATCCACACATTTATTATAAAAGTTCATATTAAAACCTAATTTAACCAACACTAAAATAGACACTAAATTCCGACGAATCTCCGGAGCATACAACACATCATGTAGGAACAATGTGCTCCACCACGCATATTCAGTTGGCATGTGCCAATTCCTTTCACTTCAGCTCTGGAGTTGTTTCCCACATAGATCCACTTAGTTCCAGTAGGTACTCGTCGGAATTCCACGAAAGATCCTCTATCCTTTGCTACATGGTCCGTCGCTCCTGAATCCACAGTCCACAAAGGATTAGACTCAGTTAAGAACACATAACTCGACACAAAAGCAAAGTTCTGAAAAGTACAAGGGGGGTATACCTTCTTTGGCTCACGAGAGTTGCGAGCATAGTGACCATTCTTGTCACAGTTGAAGCATTTCACCCTTGTAAGCTTCTTCATGCGAGGACGCTTTCCTCTATCATGTTGGTTAAATTTGGGTTTCTTCCCTGAAGGACCTGCTTCTTCATTGTCTTTCCCTTTATCAAACCAGTTAGGACGCTTGCGCTTGGAGCTCGAAGCTCCATGTGAGCTAGAACTAGCATGATAGAGTTCAAAGATTCGGCTTAGCCGCCAAGAGGCGGTCCTCTTCCACTCAAGATGACGCATTGCATCCCCGAAGGTTTTGATATTATCATTATGGGTCAGGTGCACCTTCATATGCTCCCAACTCTGAGGCAAGGAACGAATCACTGCTTGCACCTGCTGCTCATCTGTGAGGACATGGCTAGCATCTTTCAGCTCATTTATCATGTTTGACATCTTTCTAAGGTGTTGCTTCATGGTCTGACCATGAGACTTCTTGTAAGAGTCAAACCTAATAGTGAGATGTCTTAGTCTGGTCACCGAAGTATGACCAAATCTAGCTGCTAATGCCTCCCACATTTCTTTGGCATTGTCAAAACGCCTAAACTCTCGCATGACGTCATTGTCCATACTGCTCAGTAACGTGATGCGAGCAAGAGAGTTCTTTCTTCTCCACGCAGCAAAAGCTTCCTTATCTCTTATGTGTCTTTGTGCAAAGTGCTTCCTTCTTCAGGTTCTACCATGGTTAGGTTAAGAGCCTCAAGTGCTTCTTGTTCTTCAGCACATACTGGATTTTCATTTGCCAAATTTCATAATTGTCACCATTGAGCTTTTCACCTTTGTTCAGCTCGGCAACTATGCTTTTTATGGCTGAAGCCATTGATCTGAACACATCAGACAAATATGCACGAATTATTAATGCCTATCATTTATGCATCCCTATTTGCATAGACCCATCATATTAATGAATAATTTCAAGTAAGGCTTCAGAATCAAAAGGTCACTACGTTTCCAATCATCCTCCAAAAATCCTAACTTAAAACTATCATTAATATAATTGTCTTATGCAAAATAAATTCTATAAAGTTACAAAAACTTCTATAACTACCCTCAGCTAATTACTCACATCAACCAGCAATAACAGAAAGCAACAGATAATTGACATACAATAAAACAATAATGCTTTCAATTAATACAACTAACATATAGATTGCTACATCAACAACAATCAGGTAGCAAACATTACATTAAGATGTCCACAAAGCACACTTAATTAAATTTAGCTAATATAACTAATACCAAGTCAGCACACGAACTGGGAAAGATCCCCTTTTGTTCAATTTCTTGATCTTTTCCCTTGTAACAATACAGTAATATTCATTTACAAAATCCATCACAATTTTCTTATATGAAGCACCTCCGTTGACATCCCATATGCGATTCAACACATCTTGCCATTCAGTGGAAGAGTGTTTATGAAAAATCGCACCATCTCTCGATCGTGGATAGGACGACCATTCCATATGACATTTTGAATTTTCCCGTTGACTTCAAGGACATGATCAATTAAGTCACCACTCTCCCATCGATGATCGGTCGGCTCGCTATCGCTTAGACAACCTTTCCTTTTGTTCATCGGAATCGCGCGAATAGGTGTGCGCAACCTCGGGGGAGGCATTGTTTATGCAACAAATGCGGAACAAATAAGGGATCACATATAATCCACATAAACTTAATTGAAAAAGAAACACATTCTTTTTTTTTTTTTCTGGTCAACGGTCAAAGTCAACGGTCACGGTCGTCGGTCAACGGTCGTCGGTCGTCGGACCGGTCGGGCCGGTCGAACCGCTTGGGCCGGTCCGACCGGGTCGAACGGACCGACCGCACGTGCCGCGCTCGTGTGCGGGATGACGTCACGCAGACGTCATCCGGCACGTGCCGCGCGCGTGCCTGAAGTCCGCGGTCGGGTCGGGTCGGGTTGCCGGTCGGGTCGCCGCCCGGCCAACCGACGCCGGCGATGACGTCATCGGTGACGTCATCCGAAGCGGTTACCGACCGTTGGATGACGTCACGGTGACGTCATCGCGTGACGCGCGGCGCGTCGGTTCGTCGACCGGCGCGTGCCGGTTCGCTAACCGGCGCGTGTGCCGCACGCGCTGGGCGAGCCTGCGCTTCTGGGCGCGTCGCGCCCACGCGCAGCGCCTTCTGGCCGCGCGTGTGGGCGCGTGCGGCTTCGCCCGGCGGCGCTCGACGTACCGCCTGACTCGTCTCGACGTCGCCTTTCACCCAGTGCTTTCCGAATTTGATTTCGACTTACGAAACATCGGAAAAATGGCCGAACAGCGCTCGGGTGTCGGGATTTGTCGCCCCGATCCGTACGGCCGAATGGTTTTTGCGAAAAATCAATCAAAAACATCAAAACAGGTCGGGAAAAACGTGAACTAGGGCTCTGATACCAATGTTGGGAATAACGGATCCCCGAAAACTGGATTCGACACTAAATCGAACCCCTAAACTCAAGCGGAAGACAAGCCCGGGAATTCTAACACGTATCACCGATCCTAAAGCACACCACGGATTCGAGCGTACCTTTTTGCCACAGATTAAACACCGACGCCAATGGAGGAAGAGAAACTGAGCCTGTTCGATCCGAGGAAGTAAAATCCTTCAACGTGCTTTACTGTTTTGCCTTTTGAAGAAAACGGGAGAGAGGGAGCGTAAGTGAAGAGAAAAGCGTACGTTTAACTTAATCAAAATGGTGTTGCTTTCTCTCTCTCTCTCCTCCCTTTTATACCCCTTTCTTTCCACGGGCCCTATTCCCGTGGGCCGGGCTTTCTGGGCCCAACTTGGGCGGACGGGCCTTAAGCTCAAATTAAATAAAGCCTTCACTTTTTTTGTCGATTAATTGTGTCAATTCAATCGTAATCTTTTTGTGTTTGTGTCAATTTAGTTTATCCAACAAATCTTAGGTGGCCAATACTGATGTGGACACCGTTGTGCTAATGCTAATGTTGACAATTTTTCAATAATATTTTAATTCTTCAAATTTAAATTTACTTTTTCTTTTCTTTTTTTCCTCCTTCCTCTAGCTCGTTGTGGCTGGCTAGCGGCCAATGGTGAGGACCGGTAAGGCTCAACCTTGCCAGCTATTGGCGAGGCTTGGCTTCACCATTGCTGGGTGAGGCCGAGCATCGTTGACAACTAGTTGGAGGAAAGAGGAAAAAAAAAAAAAAAAGAAAAAAATAAATAATCTGAAATTTTTTTATTAAAAATTGTTCATATTAATGATGGCCGGACGGCGTCCATGTCAGCAACCCAAAATTGGCCATATAGACTGAATTGGTAAAAATAAAAGGGTTTAGAACTTAATTGATATAATTGCAATATGTTCGTGATTTTTTTTTGGTAATTTTTCCAAAACAAATTTATTCAGTCAGTATTGACGTGGTCACTCGGAAGCCTATCAATGTCGGCATTTCTAATTTTATTTTAATGGAAGAACTACTTCGAATAAAAAGCACATGCTTTGAATACCCAATCGCACAAAATGATGATTCAAGGACCTCGTCATATACTTTGAAGGGTTCAGGGATTCACCCCTTCTTATTATTACTGAAAAACATGCAGAAATTTAGAACGAGTACAACTCCTACTCCCGCCTTCGACGTTGAGCTTTGCTCCTCTCTGTCACCTCCGCCGCAACCGAACGCCCCATCGGTGGTCTCGCCTCTGCCGCCGACTTTGACGGAAACTCCACGAAGGCAAGCTTCCGAGTTATCCTACTTATGATGAGGCTTTTCTTTATTATGATCGGCGTTTTCCAACTGTAACATTTGAGCAAGCTGCAATGACTAATAGTTCGCTGGTTCTCTGTTGCTATCGACGGTCCAGTTATGGTATTTGGCGCACTGAGAGTAATCAGAGTGCTGCGTTTAACGAACATCCCTTGCACACCATGCGTTTGATGGGAGTTTCAGCATCAATGGCGTTGCGATATTGACTCTAATATGACCCAGCCACTCAGAAATCTACTTCTTGATGCACTTCTCCGAGTGTTCTTATGAAAGATAACCGCAAAACTGAACCGTTAGATAAGATCTTGTTAAGCTTTCTCCGCGGTTGCTTTTATTACTGGATTGGATTGTTATTCAGGCCATTTAATGATGGGTGGAAGATGTGAATTGTGACTCAATGTGCAATATTGTTCATGAATTTTTAATTTGTCCAATGTGGTTCCTGGACTTTAGCTTAATGTGATGAATAGGTTTATTTCCATTGCAATCGCGATCATGCATATGGAGGTCCAAATTTCACGCCGAAAACTGTGAAAGGAACTGGGGCCTGCACCTTCCAATTTAATGATTTTACGTAGAAGAAGTTTCTGGCTTGTGATGATGATATACAATAAAAAAGTATGCATCGAGCCTTTTTTAACACCCAACACACTTTTGGAGGGTTAAGGCAAATTATGCTTGAGGATGGAAGTGAGTCAAGTTGCTAGGAAGCTGCTTGATCTCACCGGTAAAGTGGTCAAACGCCACGTGAGTCTAAAGCTAAATTTAACTAGGTAGCTCAACTAAATAGCTGAGTTGAGCTTTGATATGAAAATAGTTTACTCGAGCAGGCTGCGGTCATAATATAGAAATCGAATTTTCATTTGTACTTGCTATATTTACACGTCTAATAATTCACATGCCATCAATGGCTGCATGAGTTGTTGGGCCATAATATACTTATGTTGAGATCTTTTCCATTCAATTTACAATCATCTTATTGCTTATTTAAAAAAAAAAAGAATTAGTACCATGAAAAATCCTAAACTAGTACACTTGTTATAAATTTATATCCCCTTAATTTTTTTTTAAAATTTACCATTAAATTATTGAGTTGGATGACACAAGATAGTTAACGGGTGTATTGATTTGAGGTTTTACCACTGTTTGTTATATATGTACTAGTTTGGGTAAATTTTTCATAAATATAACAATTGGAGTTTTTATGGTATGAACCCTATCTACAATGAGAGCTAAGGCTAAACCAAAAGAGAAAAATCTTGATGGCAGAAAAATCCCTTCCAAAGCATTTCATATTCATTGAATTCCACAATGCCTATTTGCTTCGTGCACGCAAGGTAAGACCACCTGGTTCTGGACAAAGAGGTACAAATCCGACAGAGACTAACACGAAAAGAAGGAAGAACATCGTATCAGAAGCATCTTGGAGTTTCATTCGATCACTTGGTGAATTCAATCACTCCCAGTGCAGACACAGCTCGGGCAGCGACCTTAAAGCCTGGGAATCCTGCTTCTCTGCACAGGTACTCGAACTGCTTCTCGGTCCTCTCCTTCCCTCCTGGCTGGATCAACATGGCGTTGTCGAGCAGTGACACGTATCGAGACGCCATTGTATCCTCCGGCTCGTCTGGCATTATGAAGTCCATCACGATCACCTTCCCATTCGCCGGCAACGCCTTGTAACAGTTCTTCAGTAACTTTATGCACGACTCGTCGCTCCAATTGTGGCACGTGCCCTGCCCAATTTGCGGAGTCATATAAAGTTAGGACATGGCTTGCGTTTGAGTAGTATAATTAATGAGAAGGATTCACGAAGCTTGCCTTAATCATGATCGCGTCGCCCTCCGGGACACTCACGAACATGTCCCCCCCGATGTGCTCCACGCCTGCGCGCCATTTTTACTAAAGTAATTGTAGGCCTAATTTGGGGACAATAGTGCCTCTAAATTTCGCAAACATGATTTTGTGCTAAATAATTGGAACCCAAATAAGCGCAACTAAGCCAGGGAAGCATGTGATAATTAATGTACCCGGATAGGAAGGGGCATGTTCGATGACTTGGGCCAAATCGAAGTTGATGCCCTTGATTGAGGGGTACTTTGAGACAATCATGTTAAGTGTTGTGCCTTTTCCGCCACCGACGTCGACTAGAGTCATGATCCCATCAAACCCGTGGTAGACCTCGAGGATCTTCTTCGTCTGCATCGTGGAGAGGCCGGCCATCGCGTCGTTGAAGTGCTTGTTCAGGGACGAGTCCTCCTTCATGCACTGGAAAATGGTCTTGCCATGGACCTTTTGGAACAAGTTGCCTCCTCCTCCCAAAATTGCTTCCTTGAATTGGAGCCTGTAATTGCAAAAAAGGTAAATAAGGTTTTGTTTGATTCAAATTTCATTGCTCGATCTAATTTCCTCTTGTTGGGTGTTAAGAAGACAGCGTATCTTGAGCCTGTCCCAAGTAATATCTTTCATATCATATATAGGTCATGTATTCACAACGAAGGAATTTCCACTCACCAGACGTCAATGGTAGCTCGGTGGAAGGCGAAGAGAGAGAGCGAGCCGACGGAGCTGCCATCCTCATCCCTGACGTAGTACTTCCCGGCCGGCGATATCGCGTACCGCCTCTCCACAGTCCTCCCGCCGTCGAGTGTCTCGGACTTGCACGCAAGGAGCGAGTGGCTCGCGAGGCAACGGAGGACCCGGTCGATGATCTCGGCCGACTCGGGGGTCCGGGCAGGGAGGTGGGCGGCCACCTCGGGGGGCGACATGTAGGCCCCAGGGCCCGCTCGGGCTATGATCCCGAAGAGGTCGAGCTCGACCGCGGCGTGCAGGATCCTTGGGAAGACTTGAGAACTAGAGTACAGGAGGGCTCTGAGGCATGGGTCTTCTTCTTCTTCTTCATGGCAGAGTTTCACTTGGTTTAGAGCGGAACTCATTTTTCGCTCTCTATGCTTTTGCGTCAGACAAAGTTTGGATGGGTGTTCGGTTGCTTCCTTGAGGATATACAAAAGGCGATGGGCCCTTAGGCACTTTTTATAATCAAAGGTGAACATTTAGGTCCCCAAGTGGCCAAAAAAGAAGACTAAACAATGTGTCGGGATAGTCTCGTATGAATTATTGATAACCTAGTGTAGGAAAGTGGGGCTGCAAGCTGCAAATACATGGGATCCACTGCATTTGTTAAACAAATGACCACGGGAGACATCATAGTTTAGGTTCTTAGGCAAAGTCCTCATGTAATTGTACAAATTATTGATAGCCTGTTGCTAGTGCAGGAAAATGGGGTTTGCCCATCCATGGGGTCCATTACGTTGGGACCAAATGATTGAGTAAACAAAACCACTTGATACATCATAATTTAGGTGCTTGGGCAAAGTCAAACGTGGACTGATGGATGACTAGGCAAACGTGGACTGATGGTTGAGGCACGGAGACCTCCCATGTGAGATTTAGGGGGCTAATACCGACTCTCTTAAAAGCTTAGGCTAATGAGCGGAGGCGGTACTTTTTATTAAGATATTCTAATAGTAGAATATCAAAGTGAGGGAGATCATTGTGCATATATTGTCTTGTTAAACTTTATAATTGTGTGACGTGAGACATTCTTAAAAAGCATATCAAAATTCATGGAGTATTTTTGAAGGAACTGATAAGCTAGAGGGTTAAAATTCAATCCCTAAAGTACCTTATTTTTCATTAAGGTTAATATTATGAAAAACTTCAAACTTGGAAATGGGCGATTTTATCCTAAATTAAATTTTTGAATACCAAAAGTATTAAATTGGTATATCTTTGATAAATTTATCATTTTTGAGTTTCCATCAAATATTACCATTAAATTGTATAGATGACACTTGGTAGTTGATGGTGTACTTATTTGAGGTTTTACCTTTTATTTATTATAGATATACTAGTTTATGATTTTTCGTAATATTAATATAATTTAATGGCAATAAATGGAGAATAAATTTATTATAAATGTATTACTTTAGGGTTTTTGGTGTTCGGAAAATTAGTTTGCATTAAAATTATCATTGCGGATGTACAAATTTGAGATTTTTATGATAAAAAAATAAATTTAAGGTAAACTTATCACAAATATATTAATTTGATTTATTTATTTATTTTGATAGTATTGACCATTTTCATTAACTCTTACAACTTGTTACTTTCACGATCTAGTCAGCAATATGGGCTAGTGTCAGTCTCCTCCCCCTTTAGTGTTGTCAACTTCCTAAGATCCACATCAACCAGTCAAAGATATCTTTTAACCAAGGGTAGAGATCACAAAAAATTTCAAATTATATTGATTGTGACACAATTACCCTTCCTTACAATTCCATCTAAAATCACATTTAAAAAGTTAATGTGGATCCACGGGACACTTTTAGGGGCAAGTGGCTTTATTGTGGTGCCACATTTTCAAAAATTAAAAACTAAAAAGGAAGAAATTGCACTAGTCATCGTCTTCTCCAATACTTCGCAAAGTACTATTCACCGTGTTCATCGTCTTCAATCGCTCGGCCAAACTCCTCCGATGGTGCTCGTTGGCGGTTGCCCGACCATTTACGAGGTTTGAAGATGAAGGACAGACAATCAAAGCCAAGCTTTGAGCTTGAGCGGCCATGGCGGCGGCTGTGAGCTTCAAAGCTCGACCTTCAAGCTGCTTCAAAACTTGGCCTTGGCTGCCCGCGAATACTCGCGAGCTTCAAAGGTCGAGGTCATACCTCAAGCCAAGATTTGAGCTAGAGCAGTCATGGTAGTGGTGAGCTTCGAAGCTTGGCCATGGCGGCTGGGGACCACCCGTGAATTCGAAGCTTGGCCATGGCAACTTGCGACTGCCCGCTAGCTTTGAAGGACTAAATTAGACCCTTAAGTAAGCCAATCTTCTAGCTAGAGCGGTCATGGCGGTTGTGAGTTTCGAAGGTCAAGGTCAGACAAGCCAAGCTTTGAGGTGGAGAGGCCATGGCAACCTCTCAAGCTCTCCAGCTGGACATTATTGAAGCTTCGTACTTTTTCCTCGGGAGGAAGACGATGGGCGGTGCAATTTTTTTCGTCTTTTTTAGATTTTTTTGACATTTTCTAACGTGGTGCGCACTTACTTGACAAAAAAAAAAACGTGGTGCGCACTTATGGCCTCGTGGGACCCACTTACTCTTGATGTTACATTTGACCGAAGATTTCAAATCACAAATGACTTTCACCGTTGAGGGATCAATCTCAATGCCCCTACTGATAATGACAAATTAGAGAAACTTCCTAAACTTTGCCCAAAATATGAATTTGGCGGGGTTAAGTCTCAGCTTGAACTTTCTGAGTCTATCAAACAACTTTCTCAAGACTTCAACGTGATCTTCACCTTGTCTCAATTTAACGATCATGTCATTGACATAAACTTCAATTTCTTTATGCATCATATCTTAGAACAATGCCACCATAACTCTTTGATAAGTTGCTCCTATATTTTTTTAAGCCAAAGGGCATGACTTTATAAGAAAAGATCCCCATGGGTCGATGAAAGATATCTTAATCTTGTCTTCTTCCTTCATTTGGATTTAGTTATAACTAGAGAATCCATCCATAAAAGAGAATAATCCAAATCATGCCGTACTATCAATGAGGACGTCAATGTGTGGTAAAGAAAAATCATCCTCAAAACTTACTTTATTCAGGTCGTGGTAATCAACGCATATCTGGATTCGTCCATCTTTCTTCATGAGGTTTTAAACTTCGTCTATTTACCCAAGCCCATTTTGTTAAAGTGTGCCTAGTGACCAAGAAGTCTCTTGACGATATCATGCAATCTCTTTAATCAATGGGAGAGTTATTATGAAGGAATAAGATACCAAAAGTACTTATTCATAATGAAGCTCCACGCCCCCACTAAAGACAAAGGTAGATTGGACAACTTTCTATTAAAAGAAGGTACGGTTAGCTTCTTGTGAACCATAAGCTTATTTTCTGATATACATGAAAATAAAGTGGAATTGTTGTCAAGCATATAAAATAAGCATCATGGAATCAGGATATTTGTATTAACAAGAAAATAATTAGCATATATGGTTTTGGTAGAAATAGTAACAAGTGGCATCATTTCTTACCTATGATAATATTCTTATAGTCTCGTGTCGCAGTCCATGATTCTCTTGTACCCATGAACCCTTGAGAGTGAATCTTGGGGTTATCGAGTGAAGAGTGAGGGCGCAGAGAGGATGAACACAACTGGTTCGCAAGAGTGACGTCAGAACGGTTTGTGCTAGAAGTTCTAGGATAATATTACTTAGAAGCTCTGAAGGCGAGGTTGGTCTCCCGTGCACAAACTAGTTGGGAGTTGATACTGCTCTCCTCATGAGGCTATGGTAGGCCGAAATCAGTTGTTGAGCCTAAAGAGGGTTGCTATCTTGTTCGATGGACTAGACACCCAAGCAAAGTTGAGTGTGGTACAATCTCATATAAAAGAGTTATTCGATGTATCATTCACTGGAAAAACTATAGAAGGAATGCTATAGAAGGAATCCTGCCTTGACGAATTCCACTTGCTGGGTGCCACACAGGTTAATCCACGACCAAGGAACTATCACTCGTGACAAATGGTATCAGAGCAAGGATCCCTCTAGTTGGTGGGCAATTTGAGGAAAAGCCTGTGGTCTTCCCGGTCCTATGAGGGCGGAGAGTGATCGCCGGGGCCAGAGGGAGCTCGGATAATGTGCGGCTCTCGTCTTGATTCTAGGATGCCAATGGGGGCATAGGAAGGAATCGGATTACTCGCTGAATGGGGATAATGTTCCTAGATCAATGGGCGAATCTTAAGAAGAGGTATGCGATCATGTTTTCACCAAGGGGGACCCTCTGTTGGCTTGTAGAGATCAGGAGGAGGTGCAGTTGGCTAGGAATGCCACACTTGTCAGGGAGAGCGCAAGTGATTGGAGATTCACGAATAGCTTTGATCGGGGGAAGCAAGCAATGGAGTGGAGTGACTTGTTCTGTTGGGCGAGCGTTGCCATCTATGTAAGTCCCAAGGAGTGGCATTGATGGGTAGGGAAATGCAGGGAAGCAACAAAACAGCCCGCAATGAGGGCGTTGCGGAATTGAGTGTGGGAGTTTGTCACAGTCCGTGATTCTCCCATACCCGTGAATCCGTGCGAGTGAAGCTTGGGGTTATCAAGTGAAGAGTGAGGACGCAGAGAGGATGAACACAATTGGTCTGTAGGAGTAGCATCAAGACAATTAGTGCTAGGAGTTTTAGGATAATACTACTTAGGAGCTCTGAAGGCAGGGTTGGCCTCCCGTGCACAAATTTGTCGAGAGCTGATGCCGCTCTCTTAATTAGGCCATGGCAGACCGAAACCAGTTATTGAGCCTAAAGAGAGCTGCTATCTCGCTCGATGGACTAAATGCCTAAGTAAAGCTAAACGTGGTACGATCTCGTATAAAAGAACTATTCGCCGTATTGTTCACTGGAATAACTATAGAAGAAAGGATGGCTTGGCGAATTCCGCTCGCTAGGCGCCACATGGGTTAATCCACGGCCAAGGAACTATTGACCTGTGACACTTGTCTACTTCTTCATTGTTCTCTAATCAATGCCCGCATAAGTTAGCGGCTTCTTTCCCTTTCTCCCAATGCACAAATCCTTCTACAACTGCCTTCCATGTTTCCTTGTCCAGAGCACATCCATCACACACCATATCCTCAAATACTCGAGCAGCTTTATCTATATCTCCTTTTCTAAAGAAATATCGAACAAGAGTACTAAAAGTCGAAGCATCAACAGAAATTCCTCTGGGCCGCGTGCTTAGGTAAAGCTGATAAGCACGATTTATTTCGCCATGACTAGCAAGGCCTCGAACGACCGCATTGTGGATTCTGACATGAATAGACCAAGTTAAACGATTGGGACAGATTCCTTCTAATATCGTCTCATCAAGGGAGTTGGCACCCTCCTGAAATTTGCACTAGTCGCAAAAGCCGGCAATGATCTTGCCATTAGGTCCTGCATCTGGCTTCAAGGCCTGAAGCTTCATCCTGTTAAGCGTCTCCAAAGCTTCATAAGCTTTCCCTTCTTTACAGAGCCCATGGATTAAAGTGCTGTAAGTTATCGCGTTGGGCCTCAGCCATTTCCTAATCATCATGTCCAAAAGCTCCATCGCTTGAGAAGAACACCTGCTCTTGCAAAGTCCATCCATTAATGTACTGAAAGTAAAAACATTAGGCTCAATACCTTTGCCCACCATCTGTTCAAACAATCCAAAAGCTTCATCGAAATTCTCAGCTTGACAGAGAACGTCAATCGTGGAAGTGTAGGTGATTACACTAGGTGAACAACCTTTTGTCTCCATCTCTTCAAATAGTTTCCTGGCATCACCAATTTCCTCCCATTTACACAATCCATTTATCAAAGTATCATATGTATATGAATCTGGAACATATCCACAATTTGGCATCTCATAAAATATCTGAAGGGCAGAATCCATCATTCCACTGTTCTTGCAAAAAGCTTTGATCAAAACATTGAGGGAACCAACAATAGGTAATACACCGATCACCCTCATGTGTTTATAAAATCTAAGAGCTAGTTTCAACTGGTTTTCCTCGATAGGTATATCCAAAATAGTGACATATGACTTGGGTGAAGGTTTGCATTGGAAACACTTCATCATCTGGAATACCCTCAACAAATCCAGCGGCCCATGAACCCACCCACAGCCTCTGCAGATGGAGAGAAATATGTGTTCTGTAAGATTACACTGCTCTTCTTTCATTCTCTGAAGAAGCTTCTCTGCTGTCCAGAACTGATTTGCAGAGACCAATTTCGATATGATAAGACTAAAGGTTTTCTCATCATGGCATAAACCATTACTATACTCTGCTGTTGCTGAATCAAAGACCAGCATTGCCCACTGTACGTCCCTTTCAGCCCTAATAAGCTGCTCTACTTGGGACGTCGTAATTTTATTGGACCATTTGATTCTATTGGTCATCAAAGCGAACTTTTTAGTCTAATCACAGCTCAGGCGAAATTGGAACATTCGCTGACCCCAACTCACAAAGAGATGATCCACATTGGGCTTTCAGCAGAATGAGCCAAATAACAATCATCTAATAGCTGTGCCAGTCACCACGAATGCAGCAAATCTGCATCAAACAAAGAATTTTATTTCTCCCACATATAACTTACCAAGACTTTACAGTCAATGAAAGAAGACAAATCTTGCAGACAAGAGGGAAAAAAAGACATATTTCAGCCTAACCAATCTCTTAAAAGGGAAAAACAAGAAGAGGGTGCGATCACAACTCCAAAGATACACGTCTCTTCCACTCATCATCAAATGGCCCGAAAAACAATATGATCAAGCAATAAAAGCAAATGCAGAGAAAGCTTGACAAGAAATTTTCATCACGGTTCGCTCTTCGGACTCATTTCTCGTAACAACACTCGAGGAACTGCATCAAGAAGTGGATTCTCTGGGTGGGTTGGGTCGGATTACATTGGATATCACAATGCCATTCCTCCTGAAACTCCCATCAAACACATGGTGTGCAAGGGATGTTCGTCGAACGCGATAAACACCATCGCCATTGGTGCGCTAAACATTATAGCTGAACCGTCGGTAGCAACACAGGACATCCAAAAAGAACGTCGTATCTTGATAAGGAAGCCTGGACACTTTTCGCGACAAGGGGATTGGATGTGGCCGAGCACCACAGTGAAAAAAGAAAAAAATTTGCACTGTCCATCGTCTTTTCCGCGAGGAAAAACAGTACTTTCTCGTCCAGAAAACGAAGCTTCAAGAAGGTCGAGTTTGAGCAGCCGCCTCTCCAGCTCGAAGCTTGGCTTGTCTGACCTCGGCCTTTGAAGCTCGCGGGTGGTCGCAAGCCGCCATGGCCAAGCTTCAAAACTCACGGCCGCCTTGACTGCTCTAGCTCAAAGCTTGGCTTGAGGGTCTGACCTTGTCCTTCCAAGCTCGCGAATAGTTGCAAAATGCCAAGGCCAAGCTTTGAAGCAACTTGAAGGTCGAGCTTCAAAGCTTGCGGGAGGTCGCAAGCCACCATGGCCAAGCTTCGAAGCTCGCGACCTGTTAGAATAAAAATTAAAATTGATTGTTGAAAATTTGAGCACATTGGATTTGTTGTTAGTATTCTTCAAGATGCTTAATCTATGGTGGGTGTCAAAAGAAGATTAAAGACAAATGAATTTCAGCACGATTTATGGTGGGCTATGATTGAGTAGCCCCTCCATCATTCGACAATGAGTAGCTGCTTTCATATTGAAAAATGAGGTCTTGTTTGTCTTTCTTTAGTCAAAGTGTGTAAGGTTTCTTCTTTGTCAGAAGGAGCAAAGACTTTATGTCTTTATCTCATTTTTTGTTGTGCGTTTTTCCTTCAGCTTTGTGGGCTTTCTTGTTTTTTTCATTTAATGTTAGTTAAGTTATGTACACTTCCAACCTCTTTAAAAGGTCGTGGACTTCAGATTTGTAGCAATACTGAAGCCAAGAGCATTTGCATTTCCATTATTTCTCTCTCGAGTCTTCATTCGTGCCTCATTCAAAACTTCCAAAAGTTGCCATAATTTTTTGGTTCCAACACAGCGGCCATGACCGCTTTAGTTTGAAGCTTGGCTTGAGGTTCTGACCTTGACCTTCGAAGGCCGAGGCCAAGTTTCAAAGTAGCTTGAAGGTCGAGCCTCGAAGCTCGCAGTCGACATGGCCGCTCGAGCTCAAAGCTTGGTTTGAGGTCTAACCTCGATGTTCGAAGCTGGTGGATGGTCAGGGGATGTCACGCCCCGAACCCCGAGCACGCAAACATCCATCGGCGGTCTATTATAATTGCAACGTCGCATCGCCAACCTCTTTTTTTCTTTGTTAATTAAACGCATGCGGAAGCAATTTATATAACCATCCAGTCAAACAACAAACAATGGGGATAGTAAGAACACAAAAACATTCCAAAACAACACTTTAATTTATAACCTGTTAATCCTATGAACCCGCTTGTAGCCTCTGCAGATGGAGAGAAATATGTCTACTGTAAGATTACATTGCTCTTCTTTCATTCTCTGAAGAAGCTCTTCCGCTGTCCAGAATTGATTTGCAGAGACCAATTTCGATATGATAAGACTAAAGGTTTTCTCATCATGACGAAAAACATTACTATACTCTGCTGTTGCCAAATCAAAGATCAGCATTGCCCTCTGTACATCCCTTTCAGCCCTAATAAGCTGCTCTACTTGGGACGTTGTAATTTTATTAGACCATTTGATTCTACTGGCCATTGCAGCAAACTTTTTAGCCTGATCGCACCTCAGTAGAAATTGAAATAATACGCTGACCTCCACTCACAAAGAGATGATCCACATTGGGCATTCAGCAAAATGAATGAGCCAAGTAACAATCATCTGATAACTGTGCCGGTCACCATGAACACAGTAAACCTGCATCAAACAAAGAATTTTATTTCTCCCACATATAACTTACCAAGATTTCACAATCAATGAAAGAAGAAAAATCATGCAGACAAGAGGAAAAAAAAAAAACATATTTCGGCCTAACCGATCTCTTAAAAGGGAAAAGCGAGAAGAGGGTGCAATCACAACTCCCAAGATACACGCGCATCTTCCACTCATCATTAAACAGCCCGAAAAAGAATCTAATCTTGCAATAAAAGCAAATGCAGCGAAAGTTTGACAAGAAATTTTTATCACGGTTCGCTTTTGCACTCATTTCTTGCAAGAACACTCTAAGAAATGCATCGAGAAGTTGATTCTCTGGGTAAGTCGGGTCGGATTACATTGGATATCACAATGCCATTCGTCCTGGAACTTCCATCAAACACATGGTGTGCGAGGGATGCTCGTCGAACGCGATGAACTCCGTCGCCATCGGTGCGCTAAACACCATAGCTGAACCGTCGCTAGCGACACAGGACCACCAAAATACGGGTCGTTTGAGCTTGTTCAAATCCTACACTTGCAGAAAGAACATCGTATCTTGATAAGAAAGCCTGGACAAAAGTAGCATAGCTCGGAAGCTTGCCTTCGTGGAGTTCTCGTCGAAGCTGGTGGTGGAGGAGAGACCGGTGAGAGGGCTGACCACCGACGGGGTCGCTCGGTTGCGGCGGAGATGAGCGGCGGAGAGGAGAAAGCTCGACGTCGACGGCGGGACTAGGTGTTGCACTTGTTTTAACGTATATATGTTTTTTTCCCTTTTTTTTGGGAAAAAGCGCAAAAACCCCGAATTTTCTTCAAAACGACACATTTACCCAAACTTTTTTTGTGACGCTGAAAACCCAAAACTTTTCAAACCGCGACACATTTACCCCATCAAGGGCATTTTTGTCTTTTTATTCTATTTTTTCCTTTTTCTATTTTTTTTTTTTTTATTCTTCTCCCTCCGCCGACCATGGCGGAGCCGGCGGAGGGAAGAAGAAGAAGAAAAAGGGCCGTCCTCGCCCAGACGCGCAGCGAGGGCGGGGACACCCTCGCCCGACCTCGCCGGCCGAGCGAGGACGGCCCTCGCCGGATCCGGCGAGGGCACCCCTCGCCCGGCGTCGGGCGAGGGACGACCCTCGCCGATCCGGCGAGGGCACCCCGCCGGATGCAAGCGAGGGCCGCTCGACGCCGGCGCGAGGGCGGGGACACCCTCGCCCGACCTCGCCGGCGTCGGGCGAGGACACCCGCCGGGCGCGGGCGAGGGCCGCCCGACGCCGGCGAGGGCCGCCCTCGCCGGACGCCGGCTTCCCTCCGCCGGCCGGCCGGCGGAGGGAAGAGAGAAGGGAAAAAAATGAAAAAAAAAATGAAAAAAAATGAAAAGACCAAAATGCCCTATAATTTTGGGATAAATGTGTCACATAACAAAAGTTCATGGTTTTTAGTGTCACAGAAAAAAGTTTGGGGTAAATGTATCACGGTTGGCAAAGTTCAGGATTTTTCACGTCTCAAAAAAAAGTTTGGGGTAAATGTGTTACTTTGGGCAAAGTTCAGGATTTTTCGTGGCTTTTTCCCCTTTTTTTTTGGTGAACGTATATATGCTTTTCGACATTAATACGATGGGATAAAAACCCTGAACACTTTTTTGTTGTTGTGCAATTCGGCTAAAATAAAAGGTTTTGTTTATTCGAACTGGTTTTTTTTCTGTTAAGATAACAACAGAAAGGGCAAAAAAAAAAAATCGAAAATTTTACTTTTTTTTTTGTGCAATTCAGCTAAAATAAAAGGTTTTTTTTTTTTTTTTATAATTCGAACTGGTTTTTTTCTATTAAGATAAAAACGGAAAGGGAAAAATCAAAAATTTTAAATTATTGCACATTTACCATAAGTTCTTTTTTATGATATCAAAAATCATAAATTATTCTCATTGAGACACACTGAAACGCATTTATTCTTTGTTACAATTTCATTCAAAATAACAGTCATAAAGCTTACGTAAATTCGACGCGACACTGTTAGGCTATGTTTGGAAGTCATGATAAAATTTAGAATATGATAAATTTATTATGTTCTACATTTGGTGCCTACTTATAATAGAATAAAATTGGATATAAAAGAAATATAAACTAAATAAATTTATTCTATAGGGAAGTGGAATAAAGTGGATAGAATATTTAATATCCATAATAAGAAAGTTATTTTTTTCAAACAACAAACTTATTAAATTAACAAAATTAAAATTATATTTCAATATAATTAATATTTGAATTTTATTATGAGAAATTCAAAATAACAATTTATTTTAATTTAATCTTATTTTAATTTATATATTTGAATTTAATTATATTTTATAATATAAATTCAATATATAAATTTAAATATATACTTATATTTCTTACATATTTTAGGCATTTTAGTATTTTAGGTACATTAGTACAGTTTATTATTTAATAAACTAATGATGAAAGGAGAAGAAAGAAATAAAAAAGATATTAATTAAAAAGAAGAGGAAAATAAAATAAAAATAAAGTATAAAAGATTTTTTCGTAAAATTTTTCGTTCATTTATATTAATATACTGTTTATATCAAATAATAATATAATATGAATATATCCGACTTTATTACTATAATCACCAAATAATTAATAGGATATAAATAAATCTTTTCATATCTAATTTTATTTAACTAAAAATTCGAATTGTACTGTCAAAGAAGTTCAAAATTTAATGGAAATATTGCGTTATGTAACGAGGTTTATCTGCCAGTTATTAGAAATAGCGAAGCCATTTAAAAAAAACTCCAAGATCAATTAATGTTCTAAAACCAAATTTGTGTAGGCGGACAGAGACTTCTTGGTCACTGTTCCTATTGTTTTTTTCTTTTTTGTTTATCTTTTTCCCCATCGGTTCCTAGGTTCGGCCTCCTCCTCCTCCTCCTCTTCTTCTTCACCAACCTGTGTTTTGTGTCCCTCACTTGTTGTATTGTCACCCTCTAATGGCTTCTCCGACTGTCGCAGCTTCGCTCCTCCTCGTCTGGATCGACACGCTATCTCCTTTGGTGCAACTTGCAAAATCGACCTCCATTTGCCCGAGAGAATCTTCTCATTTCTTGTTCAGCTTGCAATCACAATGCTCTAGCTCGATTTCGCCTCACCAGGTGCGTCATTTGCTTGATTGAAGCCTCAAGTCTCTTCTCCGGCAAGGGTTTCCCTGCCCTCACTGTCAGTCAACTCGAAAAGAAAGAAAGAAAGAAAAAGTAAAGAATAAAAGAAAAAGAAAAAAACCAAAAACATAAAAAGTTTCAAAAAAATTTAAAATTTTAATAGAATATTATTAAAAATGTTCACACGGTGCCGAGTGTACTACATAGAATGTCTGACATTCACGTCGATGATTTCTAGCAAATATTGATTGGATGTACTTAATTGGTACACTATAAAAATGTTTAGGACTAAATTTGATCGATTAAAAAAGTTTATGACTGAATTGATATAAATGCAATAGGTTTATGACTTTTTTTGTTACTTTTCCATAGTATTTTAAAATAAATATAAATAAAATTCCCTTGCTTATTTTTTCCTTTTTACTTTAATGATGCTCATCAAGACGAATGGCAATTAATGAGCGATTGGAAATCTAATTAAATGAAAGCTTGCGTTATGTAATGTGACCAGAACAATGGCTCTCCGTCATTTAGTTGTAGTGTAAGATAATTGGATTATTACGAATTGCTCTCTTCCTAGATCCATGTTTAATTAGAGACAGGCAACACTATTGCTTTGGTGGGTGAATAAGGTGGTATAGCTATGGATTTGGCCTTCTAGAATGCAGCAATTCGAAGATACGCATCCATGTTCCATGTGCATTGTAGGCGTTATCTAGTATGTCTCAATAAAACCAGTCTCACTTAGTCTCAATCATGTAACTTATGTGTATTGGATTTCTCTAGTGAGTGCAGGTGCAAATTCTTGAAGTCGACATCCCAATAGTCAAGCTTCCCCCTAATTTTCCACATTGAGAACATTGTTAAAAATTGTGGGACTAGACTGCTGTGATTGATCCAACCTGTACAATGAGCTCCACCTAAAAGTAAATATAAGCAAGATAGTTATCTTGCTTGAAGCAGGTACAACTCAAAAGATCAATCGTATAGAACTTTAACTATGATTTATATGTATTATCACAACAGGTGACTGAGCAAAAAACCAAGAGATGGTTAAGAAGACTGGCTATTGAGTCAATATTGTTTACCAATGATGGTATGGAGGAAAAAAGTAGTGCAACTTCTCCAATGCGTTGAGTGCTAAAGCCAAGGTTGGGTGGTTGATGGTTGACAGCTACTCACTTCATCATAGTTTTTGGCATTGCCTGCGATATGAAAAAAGAAGAAGGAAAAACAAGAAAGGCCCTTCAATATTCTAGTACTTATTTAAATTATAAGACCCACATCTTACTTTTCACAAACAATAATCAATTATCAACAAATATATTAAACTAAAACTTACTAAGCTTGAGCAAATTTCTAAAACTCTACAACAATAAAATATTATTAAAGAAACAATTAAAATCATATATCTGATTTTATAGAATAACAACAAAGGAGGGGTTATACCCACATCAATTTTAGTTAAAGCACATCTTTTCACCAACTCTCTCTCTCTCTCTCTCTCTCTGAATTGTATGATAAAATTTATGAAGTTTTATCTTCTCTAGTTGCTATATATTTAGTCTTATTTACCCAAATGCAAATTTACGAGTAAAATATATAACTGGAGATCTTTTAGTTAAAGATAATAGTTTATTACCATTTGCCATCGATTCTTGACTACTGTTAGTTTACTTAAAACTCTATTTTGGTGTTACAATATTTTAAAATAAATCCAAATAAAATTCCCTTGCTTCTTTTTTTTTTTCTTTTGACTTGTATGATGCTTACTAAGACAAATTGCAATCAATGAGCTATTAGAAATCTGATTCAACAAAACCTTGGGTTCTATAATATGAGTAGGAACAGTGGCTCTCCGTTGCTTAGTTGTAGCGCAAGATAATTGGATGACGGGAATTACTCTCTACCTAGATCCATGTTTGGTCATATATAAGCAATACCGTTGCTTTGGTGTGTGAATAAGGTAGCATAACTTTCGGATTCAATCTTCTAGAATGTGGCAATTTGAAGATATGCATCCACGCTCGATGTGCATAGTAGGTATTATCCTAGTATGCCTCAATATAATCGGTCTCACTCAATCCTAACATGTAGCTTGCGTGTATTGAATTTCTCTAGCGGGTGCAATGCAAATTCTTGAAGTCAATATTACAACAATGGAGCTTCCCCTCAATTTTCCACCCCAAGAACACTGTTCAGTGATTGATCCAACTTGTACAACAGGCTCAACCCACAAGTAAATATAAGAAAGATAGTCATCTAGCTTGAAGCGGACTCAACTCAAAAGATCAACTATATATAATTTTCACTATGATTTCTATCATAACGGGTGACTAAACAAAAACCAATTGATGGTTAGGAACACTGCTACCGAGTCAACATCATTTACTTGTGATGATCTAGAGGAAAAAGAAGTGCAACTTCTCCGATGCGTTGAGTGCTGGAGCCAAGGTTGGGTGGTTGATGGTTGACAATTACTCATTTGCTGTTGTTTTTGGCTTTGTCTATGACATGGAAGAAGGAAAACTAGAAAGGCTCTTCAAAATGCTCTTCATTAGACTCCACCCCTCCTTATAAATCTCTTCGCAATTTGCATAAGCACTCCCCACATCTCTCATTTCCTCTTACGGTGCCTCCCTTCATATCTACCCACTTCTGCTCGAGCTATGGAGCTTACGCACTTCAGTTTTTCACAATTGCAATCATGCTGTTTCCTTCTTTGTCTTGTGCTTGCATCGTGCCTTGTCTTAGTCTCCTCCACCACAAATGAAACCAACAAACTTGCACTCCTCGCATTTAAGGCCATAATCAAAGATCCTTATTTAGTGCTTGACTCGTGGAATGACACCATTGGATTTTGCCATTGGCACGGAGTTAGGTGTGGTCTGAGACACCAAAGGGTCATGGTCCTAGATTTGTCCTCACTAGGATTCTCAGGGTCCATCTCTCCTTATATCGGAAATCTAAGCTTCTTGAGTGAGATTTCTATCCAAAATAATAGTCTTGTTGGAGAAATCCCCCCGCAAGTCGAGCTGTTGTGCCGCCTACAGGCGCTGCAGCTAAACAAGAATTCACTGGCTGGAGAAATTCCCATAAACGTGTCAGGTTGCTCAAAACTAGTAGTTGTTAGCATTGACTTCAACCAACTAACTGGAGAAATTCCCCCAGAACTCGGTTCATTGTCAAAGCTAAAGTTTTTATCTTTTTTTAAAAATGCACTCTCTAGGAATGTGCCTTCCTCCTTCGGAAACCTATCTTCACTGCTTGGTCTTCAACTCACAAGAAATAACTTGGGTGGGAGCATTCCCAAAGTTCTAGGCGCCTGACAAATTTACAAACTTTTGCTTTCGCATTCAACATATTGTTCGATACAATTCTGTCCTCATCGCTCAATCTCTCTTCTCTAGTTTGGTTTGACGTGGCAACTAACCGGATGCTGGGGAATCTTTCTGTAGACTTAGGCTTGATGCTCCCAAATATTCAAGGTTTTAGGATTGCCCATAACCAATTTGAGGGACCAATTCCTCCCTCAATGTCCAATTGGACAAATCTAGAGTTAATTGAATTAGGAAACAACAAGCTTTCAAGGATAGTACCTTCTTTCAGAAATATGCTCAAGCTTTGGCGTTTTTCCATCTCTGATAATGAGTTGGGAAGTGGAAATTTTGAAGCCTTGAGCTTTGTATGCTCATTGACAAACAACACTGGATTAAAGTCCTTCGAAATTGGTAGGAACAGACTCGGTGGGGCATTGCCCAAATGCATAGGTAATTTCTCAAGCACTCTCAAGTCATTCAAAGCATACAAGAACCTAATGTTTGGTAAGATTCCTCAAGAAATTGGAAATCTAGTCAACCTAGAAGTGTTATTTCTGGCTGTTAACAAGTTTTCAGGCGGGATCCCACCAAATATTGGGAATTTACAAAATCTAGTGATATTGTACTTAGGCAGTAACAACCTAAGTGGGACAATCTCCACTTCAATAGGAAATCTAACTAAGTTGATTGGACTAAGTCTTGGTCAGAACAACTTTCATGGGCAAATTCCCTCACATCTATCGAAGTGCCAATCTCTCCAGTTGCTCAATCTTTCTAGTAACAATCTCAGCAGTACCATATCCCCATAGCTCATAGGTCTCTCATTGATAACAATCTTTCTGGACTTGTCTCGTAACCATCTGAGTGGGGTTCTACCCATAGAAGTAGGGAACTTGAGAACTCTGACCATGTTGGACATCTTTGACAATATGTTGGAGGGTGTAATCCCAAATAGTTTAGGGGTTGCACTAGATTGACATTACGAGGATGGGGGGAGGGGGAGGGGGAAGTTCTTCAACGGGTCTATTCCTCAATCGATCGATCGTTAGGAGGCATTAAAGAACTAGATCTTTCATGCAACAATTTGTCGGGTCAGATTCTAGAATTCTTAGTTTTATTTCATTCCTTGGAACTTTTGGATTTGTCTTACAACAGCTTTGAAGGCATGCTACTGCGTGAAGGAGTCTTTAAGAATGCTATCATGACTTCTATTATTAAGAACGATGGGCTTTGTGGGGGATTGCCAGCATTTCACCTTCTCGAATGCGTCTCCAAAAGCTCCAAGAGAAGAAAAATCCATATATCGATATCGTCAGCTTGTATTATTTTTGGCATTCTTGGAATGTCTCTTACTCTATTTTTTTGTATCTTTGTTGGTTAAAGAAGAAAGTAAAAGAACCGATTTCAACTTCCATGGAGGATTCATGGCCATATATATCTTATTGAGCACTCTTAAAAGCAACCGATGGTTTTTCTTCAATAAATTTGATCGGTGTTGGAAGCTTTATTTCTGTTTACAAGGGGATAATTGAGGAGAATGGTACAGCCGTTGCAGTGAAGGTGCTTCATTTGTGCATCATGGTGCTCTAAAGAGCTTCATGGCGGAGTGTGAGGCATTAAATAATAGGGAAAAAGTCACGAAAAACCCTGAACTTTGCCCAAAGTGACACATTTACCCCAAACTTTCTTTTGTGACGTGAAAAACCCCAAACTTTCCAAACTGTGGCACATTTACCCCATCAAGGGCATTTTTGTCTTTTTATTCTTTTTTTTTTCCTTTTTTTTTCTTGTTTTCTTCTTCTTCCCTCCGCCGGCCATGGCGGAGCCGGCAGAGGGAAGCCGGCGTCCGGCGACCTCGCCGGCGATGGGCGAGGACGGCCCTCGCCAGATCTAGCGAGGGCAGGGACACCCTTCCCCGACGCAGGCGAGGGCGGGGACACCCTCGCCCGACGTAGGTGAGGGCGGCCCTCGCCGGCGTCGGGCGAGGATGGCCCTTGCCGGATCCGGGGAGGGCACCCCTCGCCCGATGTAGGCGAGGGCGGCCCTCGTCGCGACGGGCGAGGACGGCCCTCGCCGATCTCGGCGAGGGTAGGGACACCCTCGCCCGACATAGGCAAGGGCCGTCCTCGCTCGACGCAGCAAGGGCGGCCCTCGCGGCGTTGGGCGAGGACGGCCCTCGCCGGATCCGGCGAGGGCACCCCTCGCCCAACGCAGCGAGGGTGGCCCTCGTCCGACGCCGGCAAGGGCCACCCTAGCTCGAGGCCGGCGAGGGTGACCCTCGCCCGACTCTCGCCGGACGCCGGCTTCCCTTCCCCGGCCAGCAGGGCGAGGGAAGAGAGAAGAAAAAAAATTAAAAAAATTTTAAAAATTTTTTAAAAATGAAAAGACCAAAATGCCCTCTAATTTTGGGGTAAATGTGTCACATAATGAAAGTTCAGGATTTTTTATGTTACAAAAGAAATTTTGGGGTAAATGTGTCACGGTTGGCAAAGTTTGGGGTTTTTCACGTCACAAAAAAAAGTTTGGGGTAAATGTGTCATTTTAGGCAAAGTTCAGGGCTTTTCATGACTTTTTCCCTAAAGAATATCAGACATCGAAATCTTCTAAAGATATTGACAAATTTGCTCAGGCATTGATTATCATCAAAATGATTTTAAGGCCTTAGTTTATGAGTACATGGAAAAGGGAAGCTTAGAAAGGTGGCTACACCCAAACCCAACACCATCTCATAGGAATGAACCTACCCAGAAATTGAATTTCTTTCATAGGATAAATGTTGCTATTGGTGTTGCTTTTGCATTGGATTATCTTCATCACCAGTGCCACATCCCCATCGTTCATTGTGATCTAAAGCCTGGCAATATCCTTTTAGATGCTGACATGGTTGCCCATGTTGGTGACTTTGGATTGGCTAAGTTCCTCCTTGGATCATCCTTTGATAAGGTAGCTAATCAAATGAGCTCAATGGGCATAAGAGGAACAATTGGTTATGCTCCACTAGGTAATTCTCTCATTCAAACAAAAAAAGTTTATTTAAAGTAAAAAAAATGTTGATGGGTCACTTTGTGAGTTTGGTAGCTGCATGATACCTCTTATGTCCATTACATTCCGTAGTGATCCTTACTCCAAATTTCACCCGCATTATGATCTATATTTGTCCCAGAATATGCAATGGGATGTGAGGTTTCAAGACAAGGTGATATCTATAGTTATGGCATTCTCTTATTGGAGATGTTCACAGGGTTGAGTCCCACCGATGACATATTTAGAGACAATTTGACTCTTCATAGTTTTGTGGCTGAAGCTTTGCCCGAATGTGCGATGGAAATTATGTTATTTATTTTTTAGTGATCCCATATTTATACCCAAATTTTCTCCTAAAAGTTACGACTATTCGACATGAAGTTTTCCACGCTTCGTGCCTTTTCGTTGACAACCGTTCGTCTTGATGGGAGACGATGTATAAATAGAGACGTACGTTCATTTCTGACGGGTGATCAAGGTCTAACACAAAATCTTCACATTGAGAATACACCATCGACGTGAAGAGATTTGGTTAGTAGAGTGCGCCTATTGCTTCCTTGATTTTCGGAGATTCGACGAACGTGATTGCAAACAATGGCTGGAGGTTTGTCTTTTATCGATTTTGGCTTCCGCATATGATTTAATTTTGTCTAACATTTGGTATCGAGCACGTTAATGCCTCCGCCTTGTTTTTCTCGAATTGTTGGTATATTTTCGGTGTATTTTTGGGGCATATGAGAGATGAACAAGAACTCGGCATTTTGAGGCCGAGAGAGAAACTCCCAAATTCCAAACAAATTCCGGCGACCCACCCCATGATTTCGGACCCATTCGGTCGCACCGCCATCGAACGTTGGCCATGAGTTTTTCCGGTATATTGATGTTCGCCGGAGGCTAATCGGGCGGCGGAAGTCTCGTGGTTGAGGTTTTGTGTTTTTGGGAATTTTCTCATGATTTGGAGCTTATTTCTTCGTCATTTTCGCTGAAACTTGTATCCATGTGGTCGTGCCGGCTTGCTCTTCAAAACCCATTATTTATTTTTGTCTGAAATGGGCTGCCGGAGAAGAAACGGCCGGCGAAACCACGGCGGAACGGCGAAAAACAGCGAAGAAACGCTTCGTTCGCGCGAGGAAGAAGGCGCGTGGAGCCCACGCGCGCGCTGCGGTTGCAGGCGCGTGGATTCCACGCGCCACGCGCTCTCACGCGCGCGCTGCGGTTGCAGGCGCGTGGATTCCACACGCCACGCGCTCTCACGCGCGCGGCAACCGTTGCGCGCGTGGGATCCACGCGCGCGCGGGGCGGCGCGCGTGCAACGCACGCGCCTGCGCGCTGAACGGCGCGCTTGCGGAGCACGCGCCCGCGCGGGTCCTGGCGCGTGCCGAGCACGCGCCCGTGCGCTGGACGCGCACGTGCTCGGCACGCGCCTAACGTCCCTCTTCCGCGGTTCCTTTTTTTACTTTTGCCCCAATTTTTAAAATTTTTTTTGCAATCATACCCTTGGCCAATTTATTTATTTACTGTTCTGCCCTTGATGTATTTATTTAATATGTCATTTCATGCATTGTTATGAATATTTTTTATGCATGAAATTAAATGTCCAATGGTCCATATAATTAATTAATTAGAGAGTGGCCACAGCATCTTTAATTAATTAAATTATATATTAAAAGCCTCCGGATCATATTTAGAAATGGACATTGATTATAATTAATTATATTAATATGATGAATTTTATCCCACAGGAATTTTCATTATATTAATATGATTAATTGGGATGAAATATCATATTATTTTTCTTAATTTACCCACAGGGGATTAAGAAAATAAATATAATATGGTAGTTTCTTCATGATGTAATTATGAATCTATTTAAATTAAAAACTTAGCCCACAGGTAGTTTTTATGTTATGTGATTCATATTGTGACATGTTTACATTGGTAAAACATGATTTATTTTTATTTGCCTCAAATTTTGTGACATAAGCATGATTATTTTATATGCAGTTTCGCAACCTGTGAATTTCTCTGAATTTAAGTTTGATGTTCCCGTCTTGAATGGTGAGAACTATAAAATTTGGAAGGAGTCGGTTCTTCTTCAATTGGGGTGGATGGACATTGACTATGCTATAAGGAAAGACGAACCACCCGCTCTTACCGATTCGAGCACTCAGTGAGATAGCTCTTTATAACCAATGGGAGCGGTCCAACCGCGTTTGTGCCATGTTTATAAGAGCTAAGATATCTCCTAGTATTCGTGGTTCAGTTGCTCAGCATAGCAATGCTAAGGCTTTATTTGAGGCCATAGATGCGCAGTTTGAAAGTTCTGAGAAGGCGCATGCCATGACCCTGATTATGAAGTTTTCATCATTGAAGCTCACTAGTGTTAGAGGTGTGCGTGAGCACATCATGCAAATGAGGAACATTGCAGCTCAGCTTAAGAACCTTGAGGTTGAGATATCTGAATCCTTCCTTGTGTATTATGTTCTCGAACACTCTCCCACAACAAGTATGCACCTTTCAAGATCTCTTATAACACACATAAGAATAAATGGTCTATTAATGAACTCATGACCATGTGTGTTCAAGAGGAAGAAAGACTGGTTATGGAATTGGGAGAAAGTGCTCATTTGGCAACACAAGGAAAGAATAAGGGCTATGGCAAGAATAAGGGAAAAGGTAAAATACCTCCCCTAGCTGACATTAAGAAAGAATCCAAGTGTTTCTTACGTAGACGGAAAGGGGCATATGAGGAAGGATTGTGTCAAATTTAAGGCCCGGCTTGAGAAGAAAGGTAATCCAATCTCTTGTGTTTGTTATGAATCTAATATGACTGATGTAAGTCACAACACTTGGTGGATTGATTCTGGATCTACAATCCATATTTCGAATTCCTTGCAGGGTTTTCAAAACCACCGGAAGCCGAGTGGGAAGTGAACAAAGCATCTATTCTGGAAACAAGATGCGTTCGCATGTGGAAGCTATTGGGACATATAGACTAGTTCTCAATAGTGGTTTTGTTTTAGATTTGGAAAAGACCTTTTATGTTCCTAGTTTTTCTAGAAACTTAATTTCAGTTTCAAGACTTGTACTTTTGGGATACTCTTTTAACTTTTCAGATTCAAATTTCTGTTTATCATTTAAATCTGAAATTGTTGGGAGTGGTATTTTGTCTGATGGTCTTTTTCGAATTAATTTACAAGACAATGCCTATTATGATGCGATGCATGTTCAAAATAAAGCTGGTATGAAACGATGTGTTGTGAAAGAACATTCCTCTATGTTGTGGCACCGGAGATTGGGACATATCTCCATAGAAAGAATTAAGCGATTAGTAAATGATGGAGTACTCGATACTTTAGATTTTACGATTGTGATACTTGTGTGGACTGCATAAAGGGAAAGCAGACTAACAAGTCAAAGAAAGGTGCCAAGAGGAGTACAGAAATATTAGAAATCATACATACGAGATATTTGTAGTCCGGATATGGACTCATGTGGTCGAAATACTTCATCTCCTTTATAGATGATTATTCACGTTATATGTATCTCTACTTGATTCATAATAAATATGAAGCATTAGATGCCTTTAAGGTATTTAAGGCGGAAGTAGAGAAACAATGCAATAAGCAAATTAATATCGTGAGATCAGATAGAGGTGGAGAATTCTATGGTAGATACACTGAAGATGGACAAGCACCTGGTCCATTTGCAAGATTTCTTCAAGAGCATGGGATAGTAGCCCAATATACTATGCCTGGTTCTCCGGATCAAAATGGCGTAGCGGAAAGAAGAAATCGGACCTTATTAGACATGGTGCGTAGTATGCTTAGTAGCTCCAAACTTCCTAAATTCTTATGGACTGAAGCACTTAAGACGGCAGTGTACATATTAAACCGAGTTCCGACCAAGGCTGTCCCAAAGACACCTTTTGAGTTATTTAAGGGTTGGAAACCGAGTTTACATCATGTGCGCGTTTGGGGATGCCCGTCTCGAAGTAAGAATTTATAATCCACAAGAAAAGAAGTTGGACCCAAGGACCATAAGTGGGTATTTCATTGGATATGCCGAAAGGTCCAAGGGATACAGGTTTTATTGTCCATCTCATACCACTAGGATTATGGAATCAAGAAATGCTAAATTTCTTGAAAATGACTTGATCAGTGGGAGCGATCGACCAAGGGATCATGTTCCTAAGGAAGATCATTCGACACTCAACTTTCCACCTCAAGTTTAAGATTGGTTGTTGCTCATAATGCCCCTTCCATTCAGCCGGCTATTGAACAACCAATTGCTGAAGTTCCACAACTCCGTGACATTGATCCAAAGTAGATCCGGTTGTTCAAAATTACCGAAACCGTTGAACAATCGGTTGAGCAACATGCTCCTCAAGAGAATGTTGATCCAACATTGAGAAGATCTACTAGAACAAGGAAATCGGCTATTCCTAGTGATTATATTGTGTATTTACAAGAGTCTGACTACAATATTGGAGCTGAGAATGATCCCGAAACGTTTTCACAAGCCATGGATAGTGATAAATCCAATTTGTGGTACAATGCCATGAAGGAAGAGATGAGTTCTATGGCATCTAACAAAGTCTGGGATTTGGTTGAGTTACCTGATAGTGCGAAGGCTATTGGTTGTAAATGGGTCTTCAAAACTAAGAAAGATTCATTGGGTAACATTGAAAGATATATAAAGCTAGACTTGTTGCCAAAGGATTCACTCAAAAGGAAGGAATCGATTATACCGAGACTTTTCTCCCGTATCTAAGAAAGATTCTCTTCGTATTGTTTTGGCATTGGTTGCCCATTTTGATATGGAATTACATCAGATGGATGTGAAAACGGCGTTCCTCAATGGAGAACTGGAGGAGGAAGTTTACATGAAACAACCTGAAGGATTCTCCTCTAGTAAATGTGAGCATTTGGTGTGCAAGCTTAAGAAATCTATATATGGCTTGAAACAAGCATCCCGCCAATGGTACTTAAGGTTTCATGATGTTATCTCTTCATTTGGTTTTATAGAGAATGTCATGGATCAATGTATATACCAAAGGTTAGTGGGAGCAAAATTTGTTTCCTTGTGCTATATGTGGATGATATACTACTTGCAACCAATGATAAGGGGTTGCTACATGAGGTGAAACAATTCCTCTCTAGGAGTTTTGACATGAAGGATATGGGTGAGGCATCTTATGTCATTGGCATTAAGATCCATAGAGATAGATCTCGAGGAATTTTAGGACTGTCTCAAGAAACCTATATCAATAAGGTCCTAGAGAGATTTCGGATGAAAGATTGTTCACCAAGTATAGCACCCATTGTGAAGGGTGACAGTTCAATTTGAATCAATGCCCGAAGAACGATCTAGAAAGGGAACAAATGTGCAACATTCCATATGCTTCGCTGTTGGAAGCTTGATGTATGCTCGGGTTTGCACTCGACCTGACATTGCTTTTGCTGTTGGAATGTTGGGAAGATATCAGAGTAATCCAGGTTTAGACCACTGGAGAGCTGTAAAGAAAGTGTTGAGATACCTTCAAGGTACCAAAGACTATATGCTTATGTATAGACGGACCGACAACTTGGAAGTGATCGGTTATTCGGATGCGGACTTCGCGGGTTGCATTGATTCACGAAAATCAACATCCGGATACATTTTCATGTTAGCCGGCGGAGCCGTGTCATGGAGAAGTGCCAAGCGGACTTTGACTTGCTACTTCCACTATGGAGGCTGAGTTCGTTTCTTGTTTTGAGGCTACCTCGCATGGTGTATGGTTGAAGAGTTTCATTGCTTTGGGCTTAGAATTGTTGATTCTATTTCTAGACCATTAAGAATATATTGTGACAATTCAGCTGCAGTTTTTATGGCTAAAAATGCCAAAAGTGGCAATCGAAGTAAGCATATCGACATTAAGTATTTAGCCATAAGGGAGCGTGTTAAGGAGAATAAAGTGGTCATTGAACACGTTAGCACTGAATTGATGATAGCTGATCCTTTAACTAAAGGCATGCCACCGATGAAGTATAAGGATCACGTAACTAGTATGGGAATAGATCCCATTATGTGTTTTGTCGACATATGAACAATTTTTGTTGTATGGAACTCTTATTCAGTTGTAATGTTGATTCTCAATTTTTGTGTACACATTTTGTTGTTTATGAGAATAACATTTATCCTTGATTCTGGAATAAACATGAGGTTTATTCATTAAGATATGTTGTCACATATAGGCTGATATTAAAGAAATAAGATGCATTGTGATACATGGAAGGTATTACTCACTCTTAGAGGACATGTCGCCATGATCCATGTGTTTTGTTTCTTTTCTTTAAGCATAAAGTTTTCGTGGAATTAGTTGAATGATTCGTATGATGAAAATGATGGGATCAAGTGGGAGAATGTTATTTATTTTTTAGTGATCCCATATTTATACCCAAATTTTCTCCTAAAAGTTACGACTATTCGACATGAAGTTTTCCACGCTTCGTGCCTTTCGTTGACAACCGTTCGTCTTGATGGGAGACGATGTATAAATAGAGACGTACGTTCATTTCGACGGGTGATCAAGGTCTAACACAAAATCTTCACATTGAGAATACACCATCGACGTGAAGAGATTTGGTTAGTAGAGTGCGCCTATTGCTTCCTTGATTTTCAGGAGATTCGACGAACGTGATTGCAAACAATGGCTGGAGGTTTGTCTTTTATCGATTTTGGCTTCCGCATATGATTTAATTTTGTCTAACAAATTATGGATCACATTCTACTTCAAGAAAGAGAGAATCATTTAAGTACCAACAGCCATTGTCATTGGCTCTCCGAAAGCGATGGCATATTTCAAGAGTGCTTGGTTACAATATATAATACTGGAGTCGCTTGCTCCGACGAAATGCTTGGAAGACGGATGAGCACAAGCGGAGCTGCAAATTAGCTGCAAAAGATTAGAGAGAAACTCTTCGCAAGGGGTTTACACGGACAAAAATGAACAACAGGTTTATAGCATAAATTTTATTAGAACTTTTCTCTTCTCTCATTGCTATACATTCTGTATTGTTTATGCAAATGTAAACGTACCGGTAAAACACATAACTGAAGATCATTCTTTGAAGATGATAGTTGTTATCTACCACCATTCTTATTTGTACATAATTTAAAGTAGCATGAGGCCTGCAATGTGAACGCACATTCTCGAGTACTGTCAGGTTACTAGAACTTTGTTTTGGTGCTATAAAATCCAAAATAAAACGCCTTGCTTCTTCTTCTTCTTCTTTTTTTTTTATCGTTTCTTGTACGAATTTCAATCGCTTAGCTATTGGATTGATTCAAAGAAAAGCTTGGTTTCTGTAGCTTGACATGGAAGTACTTGGACGTCTAGAATTGCTCTCGGTTCCTAGAGATATGTTTGCTCTGGTGGATGAATTAGGATTTGCTGCTTTCGGATTCAGCCTCCTAGTATGCGGCAATCCAAGGAAATGTATCGGTGGTCGGTGCGCGTAGCAAGATTGTTGAAGAATGCTTCAGTATCAGTCTCACTCGATTTCAATAAAATAGCTCGTGTCTATTGGGTTTCTTTAGAGGTACAACTCGCAAAAGCATATTCTCCAGCACTGCTATTTCTGAAGTTTATTGCTTACATTATCCTTTTTTAGCATTTCGGGAAAGTTGTTAATCACATGTTTTTGGCAAGCATTAAGCACGTACGGATGTAACTTATCATTGATATATCCAAAGTCCCTTTTGTGATTTTCTAGTGAAATAACTGCCAAACGACATCGTAGCCTCATTGCCGCAGCCTGCTTGCTGTTGCCAAGAAGGGCCAACAAACGATGGGGAAGAGTCGGCCAGGGTTGCCGGGCCTGGCCAAGGGCGATGATGTGGTGCCGCATTTTCAAAAAATTAAAAACTAAAAAGAAAAAAACTGTACTAAGTCATCGTCTTCCCCAATACTTTGCAAAGTACCATTCCCCACGTTCACCGTCTTCAGTCGCTTGGCCAAACTCCTCTGATGGTGCTTGTTGGCAGTTGCCCGACCATTCACGAGGTCTGAAGATGAAGGACAGACAATCAAGCCAAGCTTTGAGCTTGAGCGGCCATGGCGGCCATGGGCTTCAAAGCTCGACCTTCAAGCTGCTTCGAAACTTGCCCTTGGCTGCCTGCAAATACTCGAGAGCTTCAAAGGTCGAGGTCATACCTCAAGCCAAGATTTGAGCTAGAGCGGTCATGGCAGTCGTGAGCTTCGAAGCTTGGCCATGGCGGCTGGGGACCACCTGCGAATTTGAAGCTTGGCCATGGCAACTGGCGACTACCGACAAACTTTGAAGGACTAAAATAGACCCTTAAGTAAGCCAATCTTCTAGCTAGAGCGATCATGGCGGATGTGAGTTTTGAAGGTCAAGGTCGGACAAGCCAAGCTTCAAGCTGGAGAGGCCATGGCAGCTGCTCAAGCTTGACATTCTTGAAACTTCGTACTGCTCTTCCTCGAGAGGAAGAGTATGGGCGTTGCAATTTTTTTTTTCTTTTTTTGGATAATTTTTCCTTTTCTGATGTGGCGCTCAGGTATGGCCTCGTTGGACCCACTTGTTCCTAATGTTATATTTGGTCGTTCAAATTTTTAATTAGGATATAAATTAAAATGATATAATTTAGTTATATTTTATTTATTATTTAGTGATTACAAAGAATAAAGTTAGATATATTTACATCACATAAGATACATTATTATTAGTATAAATAAACATTTTTTTTGGGTTAAAGAATAAACAAAATTTTTTATAAATAGAAATTGCAAAAATCTTTCATGACACCCTTGTTTACTTTATTTCTATTTTATTTTATTTTTCCCTTCTTTTTATTTCTTTCTTTTCCTTCCACCATTGTCCAATAAAAGTTTATTAAACAATACACTGTATTAAAATATCTAAAATATTAAAACAACTAAAATATGAAATAAATATGAGTATATATTTGAATTTATATGTTGAATTTATATTATAAAATATAATTGAATTCAAATATATAAATAAAAAATAAGAATAAATTAAAATAACTAAGTTGTTATTTTTTATTATTTTGAATTTATTATATTACAATTCAAATATTAATTATATTAAAATTTTTGAATTTATTATATTACAATTCAAATATTAATTATATTAAAATAAAATTTTAATTTTCTTGATTTAAGAAGTTTATTGTTTGAAAAAAATAAATTTCTTATTATAGATTTAGATATGTTATCTATCTTTATCTCACTTTTCTTATGGGATAATTTTATCCGATTTATATTTCTCTTATATCCGATTTTATTCTATCTTAAGTAGGCACAATATGTAGAAAATGATAAAATTTATCATATTCTGAATTTGAATACGAAACTTAGCCTAAAAGTGTCGTGTCGGATTTACATAAGCTTTTTGATAGTTATTTTGAATGAAACTGTAATGAAAAATAAATGTGTCTCAATGAGAATAATATATGATTTTTGACATCATAAAAAATTTATGGTAAATTTGCAATAATTTAAAATTTTTGATTTTTTTCCCTTTCCGTAAAAACCAGTTCGAATAATAATAATAATAAAACCTTTTATTTTAGCTGAATCGCACAAAAAGAAGTTCTGGGTTTCCATGCTTTTTTTTTTTGGTCGGTCCCGTCCAATCTTATTAATGTCGAAAAGCATATATACGTTAAAACAAGCACAGCACCTAGTCCAGCCGTCGACGTCGAGCTTGCTCCTCTCGGCCGCGCACCGCCGCCGCAACCGAACGCCCCCGTCGGTGGTCAGCCCTCTCAGCGGTCTCACCTCCACCGCCAACTTCGGCAAGAACCTCCACGAAGGCAAGCTTCCGGGTTATGCTACTTCTGTCCAGGCTTTCTTATCAAGATGCGATGTTCTTTTCGCAACTACAGGATTTGAGCAAAGCTCAAATGACGCCCTAGTTTGGTTGTCCTGTGTTGCTAGTGACGGTTCAGCTATGATGTTTAGCGCACCGATGGCGACGGAGTTCATCGCGTTCGACGAGCATCCCTTGCACGCCATGTGTTTGATGGAAGTTCCAGTACGAATGGCATTGTGATATCCAATGTAATCCGACCGTACTTACCCAGAGACTCAACTTCTCGATGCATTTCTTCGAGTGTTCTTGCAAGAAATGAGTGCAAAAGCGAACCGCGATAAAAATTTCTTGTCGAGCTTTTGCTGCATTTGCTTTTATTGCTAGATTAGATTGTTCTTCGGGCTGTTTAATGATGAGTGGAAGGTGCGCGTGTATCTTGGGAGTTGTGATTGCACCCTCTTCTTGATTTTCCCTTTTAAGAGATTGATTAGGCTGAAATATGTTTTTTTTCCTCTTGTCTGCATGATTTTTCTTCTTTCGTTGATTGTAAAATCTTGGTAAGTTATATGTGGGAGAAATAAAATTCTTTGTTTGATGCAGATTTGCTGCATTCGTGGTGACCGGCACAGTTATTAGATGATTGCTATCTGGCTCATTCTGCTGAAAGCCCAATGTGGATCATCTCTTTGTGAGTGGCGGTCAGCGCATTTTTTTATTTCGCCTGAGCTGCGATTAGACTAAGAAGTTTGCTGCAATGGCAAGTAGAATCAAATGGTCTAATAAAATTACGACGTCCCAAGTAGAGCAGCTTATTAGGGCTGAAAGGGACGTACAGAGGGCAATGCTGATCTTTGATTCGGCAACAGCAGAGTATAGTAATGGTTTTCGTCATGATGAGAAAACCTTTAGTCTTATCATATCAAAATTGGTCTCAGCAAATCAATTCTGGACAGCGGAAGAGCTTATTCAGAGAATGAAAGAAGAGCAATGTAATCTTACAGAAGACATATTTCTCTCCATCTGCAGAGGCTATGGGCGGGTTCACAGGCCGCTGGATTCATTGAGGGTATTCCAGAGGATGAAGCGCTTCCAATGCAAAACTTCACCCAAATCATATGTCACTATTTTGGATATACTTGTTGAGGAAAACCAATTGAAACTAGCTCTTAGATTTTATAAACACATGAGGGTGATTGGTGTATCACCTACGGTTGCATCCCTCAATGTTTTGATCAAAGCTTTGTGCAAGAATAGTGGAACGATGGATTCTGCCCTTCAGATATTTTATGAGATGCCAAATCGTGGATTTATTCCAGATTCATATACATATGGTACTTTGATAAATGGATTGTGTAAATGGGGGAGAATTGGTGATGCCAGGAAATTGTTCGAAGAGATGGAAACAAAAGGTTGTTCACCTAGTGTAATCACCTACACTTCAATGATTCACGGTCTCTGTCAATCTGAGAATTTAAATGAAGCTTTTGGATTGTTTGAACAGATGATGGGCAAAGGTATTGAGCCTAATGTGTTTACTTTCAGTTCATTAATGGATGGATTTTGCAAGAGTGGGTGTTCTTCTCAAGCAATGGAGTTTTTAGACATGATGGTTAGGAAACGGCTGAGGCCCAATATGATAACTTACAGCACTTTAATCCATGGGCTCTGTAAAGAAGGGAAAGTTTATGAAGCTTTGGAGACTCTTGACAGGATGAAGCTTCAGGGTTTGAAACCAGATGCGGGACTATATGGCAAGATCATTGCTGGCTTTTGCGACAAGTGCAAATTTCAGGAGGCTGCCAACTCCCTTGATGAGATGATACTAGAAGGAATCTCTCCCAATCGTTTAACTTGGTCTATTCATGTCAGAATCCACAATGCAGTTGTTCAAGGCCTTGCTGGTCATGGTGAAATAAATCGTGCTTATCAGCTTTACCTAAGCATGCGGGCCAGGGGAATTTCTATTGATGCTTCAACTTTCAGTACTCTTGTTCGATATTTCTTTAGGAAAGGAGATATAGATAAAGCTGCTCAAGTGTTTGAGGAAATGATGGGTGATGGATGTGCTCTGGATGAGGAAACATGGAAGGCAGTTGTAGAAGGATTTGTGCATTGGGAGAAAGGGAAAGAGGCTGCTGACTTATTGCCTGAATTGATTAGAGAACAATGAAAGAAGCAGACAAGACTATAAGGATATGATCAGGTCAGAGTTAATGCTGCTTGTTACTGTTTCTACCAACACCGTAGATGCTCATTATTTTCTATTTGATACAAATGTCATGATTTCATGATGGTCATGGACTTCTAGTATATCCTTCACCCCAGTATGCTTATTTTATATGCTTGACAACAGTTCCACTTTATTTTTCATACATTTCAGAAAATAAGCTTCTGGTTCATAAGAAGTTGGCCGTACCTTACTTTAATAGAAAGTTTTCTGATCTATCTTTGTCTTTAGTGGGTGCGTGGAGCTTCATTATGAATAAGGACTTTTGGTATCTTGTTCCTTCAGAATTTTTGGTAATTTAACTCTCCCATTGATTAAAGAGATTGCATGACATCTTCAAGAGACTTCTTGGTCACTAGGCACGCTTTAACAAAATGGGCATGATTAAATAGATGAGAGCTCTCTATCACCTTTATGATTGCTCATAAAAAGATTCTGTGCCTGTATAATGTAGATTCTGAGGCTATTTCTTATTTTACCAGGATCCTGTAGCATCCTGGTAGCATCATCTCTGAGCAAATTGGAGAAACAGAAAGATTGCAAATATGAGAAATATAGCTGTTTGGAGCTAATAAACAAGCACTATGGTCTTTGAAACTCTGACTTCTGTGAGTCAAAATAATTATGACCCACTTCCATTGATGCGGAGTATGTCTCCCTTGGCGCATTGTATACTAAAGGACACTATTTTTGTTTGAAACACGGTGATGGTTGAGGTGTCTAACCTAGCTGGAGTTATTGGCTGCACATCTGGACGCTGTTCAAATAGCTTATTGGGATTGCTGGTAGGTTCCTATTTGAATTGTGAATCTGTTTGAAAGGGAATCATTGAGAAGAATGGAGGGAAGCTGGCCAGTTGGATGAGGTTTTTGTCCAAAGGGGTTAGAATAATTATTATTATTAAGGGCTTTTTGTCGAGACTAACCTACTAACTTTTTGTCACTTCTTTCAGTTCCTATGTTGCAAACATATTAAAGAATTTGCAAAGAGATTTCCGTTGTCAGGAGACCTGATGATGATACGTCCAGATTTCATCTAATCCACTGGACTTCAATTTGTTCTTCTATTCAGATGGGGACTGGCTACCAGAAGAAAATGGTTTATTCTTCAAGCTCTTATTGGCAAATGGATATGGAGGTTTTTTGAAAGAAAAGGAGAGATCATGGAGAAGAGTTTCATTGTTAAATATGCCATTTGATAAGTGATCAGCGTCATAAGGTGTTGCTGTTCACATCACCTTCAATATGGGGGATGGAAGAAAAGAGAAGTCCTAGTATGATTGATGAGGTACCAACCAGTTTTTTAAAACCTATCATGCTTGATATTGCTGTTAATGAAGACGAGTCTGTAGCTGGCCTATTTCGCGGCTTCTTCAGACAAATTCAGAATTGGAAATACATTTTGAGGAGTTGGTACGTATGAGTTGAAGTTTGGGTATGACGCAGTTGCAAATGATGGCGTTGTTTTGTGATAGTCAAGCAGCGATACGTGCTGCTTTGAATCCTGTTTTTTATGAGAGGACAAAGCATATAGAGGTTGACAATCATTTTTTTTGGAAAAATGCTATTGTCTCGGGAAATCAAGACTGCGTTTTTTAGAACTAATGATCGGTAGCTGATGTATTTATTGAAGCTCTATGTAGTCCCTGAGTCAAATATGTGTGTGTGTATTTGCCATACATGATATTTATGCCCCAGCTTGAGAGGGAGTCTTGAGAATGAGAGATAGAATCGCAATAAATAAGTGAGTTGATTGTGTAATATTTATTAGGGTTACTATTACTAAAAACTCTAAATTGGCATATTTATAATAAACTTACCTAAAACTAATTCTTTTACTACAAAAAAATCCCAGACTTGTATACCTTATTTACTTTCCATTCATTTTCGTTAAATTTTACTGTCAAATTGTTGAGTTGGACGACATATGATAGTTGACGGGTGGTGGCTTGGGATTTTACCCTCTACTTGTCTTAAGTGTATTGATTTGTGATTTTTTGTGGTATTAATCCTATTTAATGGAAATTAATGGAGAATAAATTTGACATAAATATACCAATTTGAGGTTTTTGTGATAAAAAAATTAATTTGGGATAAATTTGTTGCAAGTGTACCAATTTGGGGTTTTTCGTGATATTAACCCCATTTATTAATTGTGCATCTCTTAGTTTCTGTAATACTTGAATATGGTATAATACATACGCATAAAGTTCTTGGTGATATTCATATTCAAATTTGGAATGAAAACATGAAGTAAATGGAAAGGTCATCATTCCTCCATGGTCTTTGGAGCCCAGTCTTCATCACATTGTCATAGCTTTCCTAGCTATGGCAGATGCGATGACTTAAGTTCATCCTCTACATACAAAACCGTTATGCTAGAGGGAAGTCTGGGCAACTCTTTGATCATGTTGCAGTGAAGTAAATCGAGGATTTGAAGTTTGGAAAGTTGGTGGATCTCTGTCGGTATGCTCGAAATTCTTGAATGTCGCAGCCTCAAGATTCTCAGATTATGCAGTTTCGTGATGTTGTTAGGAATGGCCCCCTCGATACTTCGACACCAGGAGGCATGTATCTCTTTGAGGCTGGTCAGCTCTCCAATATCAGGAGGGAACTCACTAAAGAAACAAGAATCCATTCTCAGCACCTTCAAATTCTGCAGATTTTTTATTGAATCTGGAAACTTGGACAACCTTGTCCCCGACATGTCTAACTCAACTAATGATCTTCCTATGTTGCCAATGGAGCTTGGAAGTTTTCTTAGTCGACGGCAATCCCTTAATGACAAGTGTTTAAGACGGACTAGTTCTCCAATGGAATCAGGAAGTGCTGCAATCCTGGAGCCATCCAGGGAAAGAAGTATGATATTTGTCATGTGACATATTGTTCTGGGTAGTTGACTCAATGAGAAGCAGTTTGAGGCAGTCAGAGTTTCCAGCTGCTTTAAATGACCAATGGAGATGGGAATTTCTTGTACTGAAGTCCCGTCAATGAGGAGCTCTTTCAAAGCTGTTAGGTGACCCACTTCTACCGGCAACCTGCTGAGCTCTATGCAGAACTTCAAATTCAGGGAGACCAAGCACTTCAAATCACTGATGGAATGATCTATCTTGACCAATTGAGAACATCGCTCCAAAATCATTATGGCCAGATTTTTGCAGCCAGAGAACTTAGGAGTGACTAATAAGTCAGCACAACCTGTAAGATCCAGAACTCTCAAGTTCTTCATCTGCAAAATAGGAGAATATTTGCATGAGCTCACTTAATGAATAGTTACATTAGACCAAGCGATTTCACCATAGCTATAAATTGTGCACTACCTCTATCTGATCCCAGCCTTCCCAGTCTTTCGTGACTTTGCTCCATGACAAGTCGAGAATGGTTAAGTTTCCCAAGTGAAAATTAGTTACTTGCAGATGTTGAGGGCACCCTCGCCAACGGAGCCACCTTAAATTTAGAAAAACTTTAGCGAAATCTCCAGCAATGTCTGCATGATCCAATTGAAGAAACCGTAGGTTTGCCATGCTCTCAAAATCTTCTGGAGTAAGTTTGTCCGAAGTATGGCACTGAAAGTTAAGGCAGAGTGCCTCAACCTTTTCTGTTCCCTGTATGGACAAGAAAAACAAATAGAAGTAGTGAGGATGGTGTCTCTTCTCTACACGTAACCTGTTAGGAAAGAGTCTTAGAAAAAATTACTAACAACGTAAATTTCACAGATGGTCATATGTTAATAGTATCTGGCGAAATAGTTCTCCATTGGCAGTGAACATAAGTATTTCTTACGATTCACAATATATTTTTTTAAAAAAAGTACACCAACACCAAACTTTCACCTTTTTCCGCTTTATCGTATCAAGAGCTATTTCATGATTAAATAATCTACTTCGCCTTCCTGGATCAGTAAGACTCTCCCAACAAACGATTTCTCTGCCCAATCGCCTCAACATGCTATGCATCCATATCTGATTGTTTTCTCCAATTTTGGCCAGGGGTCTCACAATTTCACTAGAAGGCAGAAAAGAGGTGTCGTCCCACAGGTACCAAGCAATTCGGCTATCTATGCCAGTAGCGAAGCAGGCGATATCCAGAAATATCTGTTTCTGCTTATTATCTACTGTTTGATATCCTTCCTTTAAAATTCTTTGAAAATCCCACTGCCTGAATGGTGACCATTGCCGCCCTAGTAGGTTATTCCAATCCTCCTGCGTTTTACCATTGAAGACTGCAGCCATAACTTCGATAAACAATAGGCGTCCTGCCATTACAATAAGAGCATTTTCCGAAAGATTGAAGTTGCTACGTAACGACGAAGTCATCATAGATGCATACTGCCTACAGAGTTGAAAAGCCTTATCCTTATTCAAACGACTAACATGATATGTCCGGATCTGAGGAGATTCTTCCAGGACGACACTGTTTCTAGTGGTTACAAGGATCCTACTTCCAGAAGCAAAGCAATCAAAGCAATCTCCGATGAGTTTCTGGACATGAAACGCATTTTCCACGTTATCAAGGATAATCAAAACTCTCATGTTGCAAAATAAGTCCCTGATAAACTCAATTCCCCTGTTGACAAAAGCAACATCCTCAAGTTCCCGTTTTAGAACATCGGAAATCAATTTAGTTTGCAAAAGCTGAAGCCCTCCTACTACTTGAGTCGCTTCTTTAATATTAGCAAGGAAGCTACACCCATCAAAATCACAAGAGATTTGGTTGTATATGAGTTTTGCGAGAGTCGTCTTGCCAGTCCCACCTTCTCCATGGATGACAACAATGATCCGCTCATCCTTGTCATTAATATTCATCAAGCTCATAATCTGGTTTACTTGATCATCAGTTCCGCCGCCTTGTCCAATACTGGCAACTTGTCTGTCGTCTTCCGTTTTAGCCACCTACAAGAAACATGGCGATTGGTCATTGACAAGGCTGTGAGATGCGAATAAATACCTATGTCGGTTGAACTTTTCTAACGTTGTTGTGTTTGTATAAATTGTCTACTATACGTAGTCACTGATTTTCCTGATCTACCAGTGATCAACATTATTGCTACATTACCACCGGCCGCGGTGGCTCCACTGGTTAAGACTCTGCTGATCCTCAACGAAGAGGTGAAGGGTTCAAAACCCAGGGGAGGCGCTAGGTGTATTAAGTGTGACTCGGGGGTGGTGGGTCCTCCCGCTTAAGTGTCACTTGGGGGTTTACGGCGCGGCTGTCGATTGCAAGCCGGTTCCTACAGTACCAAAAAAAAAAAAAAAAAAAAAAAACCCATTATTGCTACATTGTTTCAAAGGAAATCCAAGTTTCAGTAGAGTGATCTTTTACCTTTCAAATATGTTTTGTCAAACAAGCTTTTTTCTTGTCAAACAATTAACCCGCTTTGAAATTTCTAATCTCTACACTGACAAGCGTACATGTATGAAGGCGTACATGAAAACTTCAGAACATATTAATAGAGAAGATGACCAAATTGAAATATGATTGATTCCAGGAGTTGATTCAAAGAAGAAAAAATGGGGCGGCAAATGTTTTTTTTTGTTTTTTTTGGTCGGTGGGCAGCAAATGTTCAATCATCGAAATATTGTTGGTTCCCACTTTTATATGCACGTACTGCTATAGGGTGTTTTCCGCAACCGACGCCAATGGTCTAAAGATAGCAAATTGAAATATCCAATGGCGAGTAAGGGAGCGACTGGACCTCCCAATTCCGGCTATAATTATGTATTAGAAAATAGCGGCGGGTCCCGCAAACACTATTAACTATTAATCTACAATGAAAGGGCAAAATAATTAACATGAGAAAAAGATATATATGCATGCATGGACATAAATCTTTGATTTGTTATCTTAATATGTATCCTTCAAACTCAGAAGCTTGTATGTATTTAAACAAGAATTAATACCATGGAAAACTTTAAACTGTTATATTTTTGACAAATTTATCATAAATTAATTTTTATACTATCAAAGACCCTAAATTGGTACACCTGTAATAAATTTATCATCCATTAGTTTCTCTTAAATTTTATTGTCAAATTGCTGAGTCAAATAATATGTGGCAATTGACAGGTGTACTAGTTTGGGGTTTTACCTTAGATTTTCATAGTATTAATTTAATTTAACGAAAACTAACGGAGAGCAAATTTGTTATAAATGTACTTGTTTGGGATTTTTGATGATAAAAAAAATTAATTTGAGTAAACTTGTCACGGGTGTGCCTGTTTAATTTTTTTTTTTTTGTGATAAAAAAATTAGTATAATTCTGATGAACCTATTAGATGAAGTGTCAATAAAGGTGGTTAAGGAGAAGGATGCTACAACATTGTGAGCTAAACTATAGGCACTTTATGTAATGAAGAGTTTGAACAATCACTTACATGTTGAAGAGGATGTTTTAGTTTAGATATACAGAAGGTAGGTCAATTAGGTCCTACTTAGACGAGCTTAATAAACTCATGATGGATTTAAAAAGACATTGGTAATATTCTAGATGATAAAGAGTAGGGCATGATTTTGTCAGTGTTTTAATCAAAGTCATGAGAGCACTTTACTGATTTACTACTACAGAGGTGCACTAAGATACCTCGGAAGCGGTAAAGTCCGCTTTGTCCTTTAAGGACTAATAGAAAAAATTGCAAGATAATGGTTAGGCGCATGAGGTAATGCATGGCCTAGTGATTTGAGGTGGAGAATAACATCAGGGGTCCAATAGCAACAGAGGTAAAAGCCGGTCAAAATCATGCCATAAAAAGTTCAAGGGACGTGTGAAGTGCTTTTAGTGTTATGAGGAGGCTCACAATAGGAGAGATTGTCCGATGCTAAGAAACTGAGGCGATAGGCAAAATGCCACAAGCAGTGTGGTGAACATTCACCAAGGAGAGCACTAGTGATGCAGAGGCTATTTTGTGTGTGACTACCGATTCGTCAAGAGATGAATGGGTGCTAGATTTGGGGTGTTTTTATCATATGACGGATTGGTTTTCTACTTACTAGATTGTAGATGGTGGTAGAGTTTTGATGGGGAATAACGCAGCTTGCAAGGATGTGTGAATAAGAACAGTTTGGATTTGGATGCATGATGGGATGATGCGCAGGGTGTGAGTACATGTTGAAGGTGGAGTATTGAAAATCTCTCAAGGTGCCATGACAATGATGAAAGGGAAGAAAGTGAATATTCTTTATCAGCTACTGGGAAAGACTGTGATAGTACTCTCTACAATTTCATTAGGTGAATAAGACTCTAAATTGACTAAGTTATGGCATATGAGGTTGGGTCATATGAGTGAGGCAAGTATGACTATGCTGAGTGAGGAAAGTTGGACTTGTGTGAACACTGCATTTTTGGAAAGTAGTGTCAGATTAAGTTTATTATAGCTTTCCATTCGACTAAGCAAGCGGTTGAGTAAATTCATTCAGATGTCTAGGGCTTGTCTCTAGTTCCTTTGAAAGAAGGTGCTCGGTATATGTTAACATTTATCAACAACTATTCAAGAAAGATACAGGCATACTTTCTGGGTTCAAGAAATTTAAGGTATTGATTGAGAAGTAGTCAGATAAACAAATCAAATGCCGTGAAAACCGAAAACAACATGGAGCCTTGTAGCAAATATTTTATCGAGTTCTGTGAGAGAGAAGAGATTGTGAGACACTACATAATACCCAAGACACCATAGAAAAATGGTGTTGTAGAACGAAATAGCATAACTTTACTTGAGCGAGCTTGGTGCATGCTTCACATGTAGGACTAGACAAGGAATTTTGGGCTGAAGTAGTGAACATGGCATGTTACAATGTTAATTGATCTCCATTATCTACTATAGAGTGGAAGACTTTTGAGAAAGTATGGTTCAGGAAACCTGTTAATTGCTCTAGATTACAAGTATTTGAATGTCCTGCGTATACTTATATAAGTGATGGTAAGCTTGAGCCGAGCACGGAGAAGTGCATATTTTTAGGTTATGCCCATGGGGTGAAAGGCTATTGGTTGTGATGCTTTAATCAAAGATCACCCGGTTTTCTAATTAGCAAAGGTGTGATCTTTGATGAGACAGTGATTGTCTGATAGAGGAGTCTTGAGACATTACTAGCAGAGCAAATAGATCGTGGTGTCAGTAGTGAGGTGGAGTTTCAAGTGAAGACTTCGGAGACCTTGAAGGTAACACAGGTTGAGACTATAAATGAGGCCATGGTTCCTGAAGTTGGTGATACTAAATAACCAACACAGGTGTAGCACATTATAGCCATGAGCAGACAGAAAAGGCAAATTAAATCATTGGTATGTTATGGTTATACTGATTTTGCTTATACATTGACTATAGGTGATAAGTTGGAGACAAGCGAGCATTCGTCTTACTTTGAGATGGTGGCTAGTAATGAGCCATGGTAGAGGCTAGTAGCTATCAGAAGAGATGGAATCACCATTGAAATCAGAAATGGGGATTGGTTAAAGTACTCAAGAGTTAGAAGATTGTTGGAAACAAATGGGCCTCCAAATGGAAAGAGGGCATTCCTAGTGTTGAGGCAACTAGATATACAGTAAGACTTGTTGCGAAGCGGTATGCATAGCGGGAAGGCATTGACTATACGAGGTGTTCTCTTCTGTGGTAAGACATACTTCTATTTATGTATTACTTGCCTTAGTTGCTACACAAAATCCCGAGCTAGAGCAGCTTGATGTGAAAGTGGCATTTCTTCACAGTGAGTTGGAAGATTGGATTTAGATGAGGTAGCCTAAGGGATTTGCTATTTCGAGTAAGGAAGATCATATTTGTTTGTTAAAGAAATCTTTGATGGGTTGAAATAGTCTCCTAGTGGTGTAAGCTTTTTTTATGCTTTCATGACTAGTCAAGACTATTTGAAAATTTAAATGAAAAGCCATGTTTACTTTAGGAGATCGGAGGATGGGCATTTGATTTATCTATTATTATATATTGATGACATGTTGATAGCAACTCAAAATATCTCTGATATTGATGTCTTAAGGAAGTAGTTGAATGCTAAGTTTGAGATTAAAAATTTAGGTATTGCAAGTATGATATTGGGTATGAAGGTTTTGTGTGAGAGGGTTGTAGAAGTTTTACATTCATCTCAAAAGAAATATTTTACAAAGGTTATCACACGTTTTAGTATGCAATTAGTGAAATTCGTGACTATACCTTTAGCGAAACATTTTATCTGGGAGGACTCAGCTTCAAAAGACATCTTGTGAGGTGAAGGAAGCTGTAGCAGTTATCAAGTTGGTCAGAAGGCTTCTCCCAAGTGATGTGGGATTCCCTTCCACAGGGGCTTAACATACACTCAGATCTACCTTAACCTAGCTTTAATGCCAATTTGGGAGGACTCAGCCTCAAAAGACATCTTGTGAGGTGAAGGGAGCCGCAATGGTTATCAAGTAGGTCAGAAGGCTTCTCCCAAGTGATGTGTGACTCCCTTTCGCAGGGGCTTAAAAGGTAGACTAAGGAGGAGGAGGAGGAGCATATGCCTTGTGTTCTCTATTCTAGTGCAGTTGGTAGTATTATGTACTCTACGGTATGCTCAGGCTTGATATTTCACAAGCTGTGGATGTACTTAACTATCACATAAAGCATCCTGGTAAAACTCACTAGAAAACTATGAAGTAGATTATCCAATTTTTAAAGAGGACGACATACGTGAGTATAATGTACTAAAGGGACAATAATGGCAGTGAGGTCATAGGGTATATGGATTCGGATCACACTAGTGACTTGGATGAGTGTAGATCTTTAGTAGAGTATATGTTTACGTTAGCGAGGGGTGTAGTGAGTTGGAAGGTGTCTTTATAGGACCACATTTTGTCTTTGGGTGAGGTAGCGTATATGGCATTTGGTCCTTATAGCAAAGGAGGTGATATGGCTACAAGGTTTGTTTACGGACTTTGGGTTGGAACATAAAAGAGTTGATATAATTGTGATAACAATGTATGATATATTAGGCATATAATATGGTTCATCATAAGTGAATGCAGTCTATGGACATCAAGTGCCATTTCATCCAAGATGTCTTGGCGAAAGGTAAGGTTGTTAAGAAGAAAACTGCTACAATTGAGAACCCAATAACAAAGCTCAAGCTTTGTTTGAACTCAACTGACATTTATAAAGAGTGAGTGCTCGTTGGACTATGGGAAAGTAACATGATGATGAGTACTATGATTTGACTATAAATGTTGAGCTAAGGTAGAGAATTTTTAAATTGTGTATTGAGTTTAAATCGTGTACGAAACCGATTCATTGGAACAATTTGATTTGTTCTAAAAATGGAGGGAGGCACTTTCTTTGGATATGTATAAAACAAAGAAGAAAGCCACTATAGGACAAAGGTAATGGGCACTAGGGGTGAGCAGCGGTCTAGGGTCGACCCTGGACCGACCCTGGACCGGCCCAACCCTGCCGGTCCTGGTCCGGTTCCCAAGGGGATCGGGTCGGTCCTTGGTCCTAAAATTCCAGGACCAACACTGTGCGGGTTGGTCCTCGGTCCTGAGAGTTTTGGGTCGGTCCAACCCTGGACCAACCCTGTATATTATTATATTATATTATATATAATTCTTTTATATATTCACACCTAAGTAAAATTTATGTTATATTATATTATATTATATTATTTATAATTTTTTATATATTCAAATCTAAGTAAAATGTCTGTTAAAAAAAAAAAACCTAAGTAAAATGATGTTAAAGCCGTTGACTCCTCAGGCTCACAGTCACAAACAAACGGCATCCAATTCCAAAAGGCATGAAGTTTACGTCGTAAAGGTCTTCATGGCCTCCTCCTCCACAGTCCAGAGTACGTTCTTCACCGTGAGGACCAAGGACTCCTCACAGTCACGGACTCGCGACATCCAAAATGGCACGAAGTTTACGCCGTAAATCTCCTCACAGCTTCCTTCCCCAAAGTACGTTCTCTTCCAATTTGTCTTCTTTGTTCTTCAATTTGCCAAAATCAACAGTAGCAACATCCGACTTGCGGCATTGTGGACCCTATCTTGTCCCATATCTCAATGAGTGTTAGCAGGTACTAAATTTCTATTATTGTGTCATCTTAAATTTGTTGAATATGTATTGGTATTTATAGTTTAGTTGCACAATGCCACACTGTGGATGGATGTGTAATTTGAATTTGTAGGTTCACCTTTTTAGGGAGTATAAAAAACAAGAAAAAAAAAGTTATCGATCGGTCCCGGGTTGACCCTGGAACCGGACCGAACCCAATGGATCGGTTCGGTCCTTGGTCCCAGGCTCAATAGGGTTGGTCCTCGGTTCTAAAAATTGAGGACCGACATTGTACGGGTTGGTCCTAGGGTTAGGGGGTGGCCCGGACCAACCCGGACCATGCTCACCCCTAATGGGCACGCATGTTCTCCGCTATATATTGGCTCATGTGGTGGGTCCAGGTCAAAAAGAAGTAAAGTTGATGACCCTTATAAAAGAGAAAGAATTCGTTCGTGGTTTCCAAGGAAGCATAGTCGCGGCAGAAGTGAATAGGAAAAGAGAAGGGAAGAAGGACCCGCACCGCGAGCTCTTGACATAGCCATACAAGGACGAATGCGAAAGAAAAAGCGTACATTGTATTGGATAGCCGTGCCGACCTATGCTTCAGCTTTATATCCAAATAAGTTATTTATTTTAAACACTTTTTTAATCAGAGAAAAAATTCAATATAAAATAAAATTTGTCATATTCTATATTTGGCACTTGCTCAAGAGATAATAAAGTCAAATATAAGCGAGATATTAGCCTAATAAAATTATTCTATGAAAGATGTGAGATAAAAGTAGATATAATTTCTAATATCTATGATAGAAAAATTATTTTTCTTAAACAATAAACTTCTTAAATTAACAAATTTAAAATTATATTTCAGTATAAATAGAATTTGAATTTTAATATAAGAAATTTAAAATAAAAAATAACAATTTAGTATATTTAATTTAATCTTATCTTTATTTATGTATTGGAATTTAAAACTATCTTATAATATAAATTCAATATATAAATATAAATATATATTTATACTTATTACATATTTTAGGTGTTTTAGTATTTTAGATATATTAGTATAATTTACTATTTAATAGATCTACCCAAATAGATGCTCATCATAAGCTTTTTTTATACTCCTCTTCCAATTGATGAGAAGCATCCAACATCACCACGACAAAAGAGTTAAGGTACCATGAAAAGCTGCTTCTGGGGAATGCAATTAGAGAATAATGGAAGGGGGAGAAGAAACAAAAAAGAAAGTGGTTAAAAAGAGAGGAAAATAAAATAAAAAAAGGATAAAAATAAAGTAGATAAGAGTATTGTGAGAAATTTTTGCCATCTCTATTTGTAAATTTTTTTGTCATTATATTGATATGTTGGTTATATCAAATATTATATATGACACAATATGAATGTATTCGACTTTATTACTGTAATTACTAAATAATAGATATGATATAACAAAATCCCTATTCTATCATATCCAATCCGAACCTAGTTAGAAATCTAGATGACCGAACGTAATCTTTGAGTTTGGATTTAATTTAGATATGAAAAACACTTGAATGTGTGAGTAATTGTAACTTTGATTTTTCGATTATAATGGATTATTTGCTGCTGGCTCTTCCCATGACCGTAGGTACTGATATTCAGACCAAATTACGTAAATTTATGTATCCTTTAAGGTTTCTTGTTCATTTCTCCAGTGATTTTCGCGTTGACTTAAATTGCAAGATCCTAATTAGCATTTCTGCATCAATATTACAACGGGTTTTTGTTTTGTTGAATATCTTCTTTAATGTGGTTTAGTCTAAATCCTCTCTTGCGCCTGTAAGGACCGGCTTACAAGTGATGATGTATTGAATCATAGGGAAAAACAGTTTGTCTATAAAAAATTTGGTTTTACATATAATATCTCCTAATGTACTCACTTGTTTTGAAAATATATAAAAGTGCAAGACAAAAATAGAGATGAAAAAAAAAAAAAGACAAATTTTTATTTGACAAATGACAAAAATGCATTAAAGCGATTACAATGCTTAGATAGTTTAGATCAAATGAAATAGGAAATGGACCAGACTAAAAAAGAAGAAGCTAGAGATAGAAAGAGAACCAAAAGGGAAAGCCTCAAATGGAAATACATGGTAGAAAATAAAATTATTAGTTCACGGATTTGTCCTCGATAGAATTGATAATATAATCATTTGAGGACATTTCGGCAGAAAAAAAAGGAATGTGATCACTAGGGCTGTGCAACCAGCGTGATTTTACCTAGGATTTCCACTGAATAGATCATGGAATTAAATTTGGTTTCTGGTTCCAAAAATTTGAAATCAATATTGTGTGGGTAGATTCTAGGTTTTAGGTGTTGAACCCACCCATCCTGGAATTGGCGTTAGAACTTATTTCATGAAGTTGGAAGAAAATGATTTTTCTTAAATGAACCTGACTTCCCTGTTGCTTTATATTTATGCTTGTTTTGTATCAATTTATTATTTTGAGCCATTTTGTTGTTCATACTATTTTGTTGTAACTATTATTTGTTTCAATTTTTGAAAAAAATAGAGAAAAAACGGATTTCCACTAGATCCTAGAACTAAACCAGGAAACAAGCCAGGTTCTAAGTTTCAAAAATTGAAAATAAATTTTAAAGTAGGTTTCAAGTTTGAGATGATAACTTTTTGCTTTTTAATGATGTTAATTCCTTAGATTTCACTTCACAGTGTTAAATGTCTAAAAGATGCTTGGTCTTCGATAGATGGCAATTGGCAAATGAAAGCCAGGAGTCTGTGGCAAGATCACTTCAATCATCTTGCACTTGTGGGTCAAAGAATATATTCTAAGATTTCAAAAGACATACCATACAATTATTAACACACTAGCAATATTTACATGCATGTGATATTTATTATGCTTTTCATTATTAAACTTTAAATGAAGATTAAATGGACATTGTGCTGACACTTTAAATTAGTCTGAATGTAAATTCTCATGTACTTAAAGGCCTAATTATAGCAATCAGCGAAGCATAATTTGTGGCAAGTAGGTTGCTTACATGTGTTCTAGTTAATTCTCTCTCTTCAAATGTACATGGCCCACTTTCCTAATAACATGCAAACTCTCTCTCTCTCTCTCTCTCTCTCCTGCCTATGTTTTACCAAATGAATCTCTATTAGTCTACATATTTAAGCCAAAACCACTATCTGTCCCACTTTTACTTTTTAAAACTATTTGGATAAAAAAATTTAAGCTACCAACTACTTCATCATCATCAAGTAACCATCCAATTCACACATATTTAATAGCTATCTATTACATATCCACTCAATTAAACAATCATCCAATTTCTTAAAAATTCGTGTCTTTTCCCCTCAAAGGTTACCAACCAGCGACCATACACGTGTGGCATGCGCCTCGACATTATTTATCCTGATCATGATTTTCCTGGCCCCATATGGAGATGGAATGTTTATAAAGGAAGATTGATCAAGATATATCTTTAAAATTTGAGTTTTACAGAATCTTTCATACTTGTTAGACATGTTGATTTCCTTGTCCTAGTTTGGAAGTTATTAGATTAACCGCAACTAATCTTCAAGTCTTTGGATCACATTTGAATATTTTTGTCACGAGATCCATAAATTATGCTTATAGAAAAAGACACAGGATAACATTCTAAGCATCAATATCTCAAGGTGTTAGTAATCTACTCTCTCTCTCTCTCTCTCTCTCTCTCTCTCTCTCTCTCTATATATATATATATATATATATATATATATATATATAGAAATGAGCAGTTTCCCAAGCACATCAATGAACAAGCAAAGAGACAGGCAACATAATTTCCCTCCAATCATTATTGTTACCTAACATTAATCGGTTTAATTGCAATATATTTAGAAGTACTTTTTTTGGGCGCAAATGGTCCAAAATTTTGCATATATAACTATTCTCCACGACTAATCAAATTGCAGTATGATTTTTCCTTTTAGTTTCATCAAATATTGCTTTGTCATAAAAAGTAATTAGTCCAAAAGTGTATTTCACTGCATTGAAAATTCTCTTATTTTACTTTTCTATAGTTGATTGCAGTACAATTAACATGTGTCGTCTATGCTCATTATTGTTACCTAACATTAATTTATTTAATTGCAATATATTTAGAAGTACTTTTTTTTTTTTTTGGGCGCAAATGGTTCAATTTTGCATATATAACTTCCAGATCTGTCCAAGAAAGCTGTTACCTTCTAGATCCATCCCTGAATTAAGATTATCTTGTGATTATGAAAAGATATATAAGAAGGAAAGTCACCTTCTCCGTTCTGTCAGATGTGGACGTGTTTGAACCAGTCGTGATCTGTCCAAGAGTCTCATCTCTGTAGTCTTTATAAAACATGCCCCACCAAGGAGTTTCGCCTAGCTGCGGGCAACGTTCAATTACGATTTGACATTCATCTGGTATCATTGTGTCCGATGGATTTGTCCAATAATCCAAGGAATGACAACGTTCGATTTTTAGTTCCATCAACTTTTGCAATCTTGACAGATCATTTAACCTTCTAATTGACGGACAGAGCTCGACCTTCAGGTTCTCTAATGTTTCCAATGCCCCAAGACCACAAATCTCTCTCAACATCGGGCAGTCACGTAGTTCCAATTCTTTTAGATTCTTCAGGCCTGACGTGGAGAATATAATTCTTTCAAGGACAGGACATTGGTGGACAGTTAGATGTCTCAACTTCTCTAGTCCGCCGAGATGGATCTCCTTGTCCCGAGAGCGACAGAGCTTCAAACTCACTAGTTTTCTCAGGTTGGATAAATCTGGGAAAGATGTTATTGAGCTGAGATTTCCCTGCATTGCTGGTTTAGGTGTTTGCATGAGAAATTCTGGGTGTTGGAGGCCAGACATGGAAAGTTTCTTTAGACGAGAAAGGGAACCCAATGAAGTTGGTGACACGATAATGTTTGGAAAGCACAACTCCAAATTTACCAACTTGGATAAATTCCCAATGCACTCTATGTTATAGGTTTCAATTAGGCTTGACGAAGACATTGATAGATAATCATGGTTATCCGATAAGAGAAGATCAACTAGATTAGTCAGGTTTAAGAGATCTGGAATAGACTGCAAGGACAGAGAGCTAACAAATAGATGAGTCAAACTTGGTGGAAGTGACGGCAACACTTGCAGCTTATCACAATTCTTGAGGATCAGTTTTTCTAGGTGTGGAAGCGCAACAATTGTTTCTGGCACTCGACGAATGTCAGTCTCTGATAGATCCAGGATTCTCAAACAGGCCAACTTTCCAATTTCGCTTGAAACTTCGCCCACCATCCAATAACATCTTGCGCGTATCACTTCAAGCTTCTTTGCCAACCCAATGGATGAAGGTACCTCTTTGATGCGCGTGAACGACAGATCCAATTCAATTAGAGACTCTAGATTTCCGATCCAATGGTTAAGTTCCCTTATCTCTGTGCATCCTGCAAGAGATAAAGACTCGAGATTCACAAGATATCCAACAGAATAAGGTAATCCTTCGATTGATGTGTACGATAAATCCAATTCAATCAATGATTTGAGCTCTCCAATCGAGTTTGGGAGTTTCAGTAAGTTTGAGCAGTGACTCAAAGACAAGTGCCTTAGCTTCACCAGCAGGCCAAATTCGCGAGGGAGATCTGTTAGTCGGTGGCAACCCTCAATACTCAAGAAATTCAGTTGTTGTAGTTTCCCAATGGAGCGATCAATTTGAATCAGTTCTCGACATTCTTTAATTATCAATCTTTCCAGAGTAAAGCACCCGGACAAGTCGATTTTTCCTATGTTTAGACATATCAGCTGTAGAACTTTCAAATTGTGAAGCTTCTGCAAAAAAAATTAAAGCATTACAATGTTGTTTGACAATGTAGCTGCCAAAAAAATGCATGACAACATACATACCTTAATTTGGCTCCACCCCGCCCAATCATTGGCGTTGTTAAATTTAGAGAGTTGGAGGACAACTAAGTTTTGAGGGAATAGATTAGTTGCGAGTAAATCTGGAAGACAATAGCACCAAGAAAACCATCTCAACTTTGAAAAGAGATCAGTAAAGTCTCCAATAAAGCTCCACCCATCTAAGTCAAGGAATCTTAGATTTGGCAGCCTTTTGAAATCTTCATCAGTAAATATGACTAGAGTAGGATCTCCAGTTAGACTGAGTGCTTCGATATTTCCTTTATTCTGCCAAATACACACAATTAGAAAGAGCTTTCAATTGCCCTTATTCACATGGTAGAAATTGCATCTTAAATAGTTGATTTTATGCAAAGAGAGACCGAATTTTTGCTCTTATTGTAATACCTCTCTTGTTTTCACAATGTCCACAGCTTCCTCAGAAATCCACAATCTGCTGTGCTTTCCTGGATCCAGGTTTTCCTCATGGACAATATGGTGCCCTAGGTCTTTTAGCATGTCATGCATCCATAACCCACCATTCTCTCTGATATGTATCAATGATAGAGAACTAAGGACTTCAATTTCTACTTGTGGAAAAATATTGCAATCTTCCCACATGTAAGATGCATTAATCTCCTCCTCATGGAAGGAAAGACATGCAATATCAAGAAAAATCTGCTTTTGCTTGAAATTTAAGGCGTCAAAGCTGATTTTCAACATCCGGCGGACATCTTTATTATCAATGCTCCTTAACTTTTCTAGTGTATCTTTCCATATAGTTTCATGCTTTCCATGAAGAAATGAACCTATGACCTTAATGATCAAAGGAAGTCCTCCAATGGTGGAAACAATATCCCTCGAAAGTCTATCATAATAATCGTCTCTAGGAGATTCTTCTTTGAATGCATGATTTATAAAAAGCTGAAGTGCTTGATTAGAATTTATTTCTCTCAATTCATAAAGTATGGTTTTCTCTCCACTCTCTAGGATACTTTTGTTTCTTGTTGTAATTACGACTCTACTTCCTGTACCTAACCAATTGATCTTGCCAACTAGTTTCTCAAACTGTTCCCTATGGTCCACATCATCTAGAACAATTAGAACCTTCTTACCATGCAGTTTTTTCCTAATGACCATCATTCCATCGTCAATGTCATTGATGTCATTGATGTCATTGATGTCATCCGTAGGCCTTTCATCATCAATGTCATCAATATCAATCATAGACTTAGTTTCATCGAGGATGTCGAATAGCAGCTTCTTTTGCAGAAATACTAGGCCATGGCGGCGGGATGATCCACGGACATCTTGCAGGAAGCAATACCAATCAAAGTTAGAAATGAGCTGGTCGAAGAGAGCCTTGGCAAGGGTCGTTTTTCCAATAGCAGCTGGGCCATGAATTCCAAGACACCGTGCACAACCAAAGTCATAGTCCAACAAGTCCATTACGGCTTCCACTTGATCATCTATCCCGACTAAATGGTCAGTTGCACAATGATCTTTTGCCTTCATCTCGATTGTGATGTCTTCGACGTCCAATACAGTAAGTTCACGTCGCTATGATGGGCAATGATCTTCCAGCTAGGTTGAGGAGAACATTAAAAGTAGTAGGGGATGCAGAAATAAAAGACGGACTAGTTGTGCCAGTTGCCACACTGAGTAATCCCATCAACTATAATTGCTCTCTATAACGTATGCCTGGACGTCCGATATAAATTCCTAAGTTCCTCGGCATTTTGCAAAGTATATGTAATAGCGGGGAAAGTCAAAGCATGTCCACTAATAGATCCAACTTAGACAGACGGAAAAGAACAGGTACAATGACGGACCGAGGGGATCATTCCTCGCCTGATGCTATTTTTATCGTATTTTATGGAATTTTACATAAAATTTTTATATCATGCTATTTTGTTTGTTCGCCTATAGTGAAAATGGTTTTTAATAAAAAATCATTTTCAATTTCATTTGTTTGCTGATATGCTGAAAAAAATATAAAACTCTATCTTAGTGAAAAGCTATTATGGCAAGAGACTTTGTTATGCTTAGGAAAATCATTACCTCCGTGCAGAACTTGGAATTCATTTTCCTAATTTAAAGTGTGTTTTCTTTGACCATATTTCTGTTGATTAATTATTCTCAACAAATCATGCGAAAGTCCGGAAAAACTAATTTAGCAAAAAGCTCTTTTAATAAAAGGAACACACCCTATGTATTGCAAGATTTTCTTACCGGTATTGACAAGGTCTATTTTAAAGTTCCAACAAAAAAAGACCTTCTTTGCTCTTTCTAAAGTTTAGCCACCGAAGACCAGCCGCCACCTTCCACCAAACTGACGATGGTGGAGCTCCGGCAGCTATCATCGGTTCCCCGTAGACAACGGAAACGGCGGTGGCCACAGCAAGGCAATAGGGTATGTGAAATCTTTGTGGGTAAGTTGTGACACTCATCCTAATCTGAGCGACTTGTGACCACAACACAGCTCAAATATTACAAGGAAATAGAGTGGTCGCGCGAAGCTAACCTTGCCCTGCCGAGACGAAGCCACTGCCGAATCCTGGAGCAGAACTGCGTGTCCTTGTTTGAGCTTCAGTTCTCCGATGATACGGCAAGCATGGAGTCATTACCATTTGTTGACCAAACGAGACACCTAACGGTCTGACGGCAGATTGAAAGGATAAGGTGAGAAGCACATCATCCAAATGCATTCGGACCGGCGGTTATTAGCACAGGAAAAATTGATAATTTTCAGGGAAAATTTCTAATAAAGATGATGAAATTAAGTTAAATTTTCAAATAATCACTTAAAAAATAAAAGCTCAAACTCGCCAGCCAACTGACTGCCGGAAAATTCACTTGCTTGCCCACTAGAGAACATTTAGTCAGCCGGCGAGTTTATGCCCTTATTTGAGACTGATCTGACCACTTCAAATTATTATTTGAAACAAAGTCTACTCTTAATTTTTTTAAAGAAAATTACCCCACTTTACACTCTTATTTAGATTTTTTTTTTTCTAATTTTTACATTTCAATCGACACATTCCACCCCTTGTCTCTGTGAATTCGGGAGTATATGGTACCCTCTAATGTCGTGTTGATCGAGGTGATTAAAAGGAAAAAAGGAAATTCAAATAGGTGGAAAGCAAAATGGAGGAATTGTGTTATTGTGTTCTTAGATGCTAGCGAGAGAAATGAATGGAAAGCGCATTAGGACTTTTTTTTTTTTTTTTTTTTTTTGGGACGTAGCATGAGGACTTGAATATCCTTTTATGTATTCATGTATAGAAATAAATGAACATATGAGTGGGAAAAAGAAAAAAAATAAAAATATATGTTTATTTATTTACTAACAACACAAATCCCTGCAATTTCTTTAGTATTTCAATGCATACGAAGGAACTTATAAATTAATATAACATAAATTATGTTAACCACTTGAAATCCCTCATAATCCATTCCTTTATTCTCTCACCATCCAAAAACAAAAAAGATCACTTTTAAAAAATATTCTCTCCTCCTACCAATCTATTCAACCAAATGAACGTGCATCAAATCCTAAATGATAAAAAAAAGTGCAGTTAAGTTATAAATGTTAATCCTCCCATATTTTTTTTTTTTTTAGCATCTGCAGTGCACATGATTTTTAAGTTGTAAAAGTGTATTTTAGTTTCATTTTTTTGATGTAAATCTCTCTTCTTTACTTTAATTATATAGAAAATGAAGAAATGGAGAAAAAAATAATCAAAATATTAATATCATTATAAATAAATATAAAATATTAGTAAAACACAAAAGTTGCTAAGTTTAATGCATATATTAATAAAGCTAATAAGATATGTTAAGGAAAAGAAACATAATTAAGTCAAATGGAAAAACGACCTCAATAACAAAATGGTCAAATTATAAAAAGTGAACACTCATTATGTGCTTTTAGTGATTGCTTAATGCAAAAAGAATGATTAATCAATAAAAAGTATCTGAAAATATCACCTTGGATTTCATTAATCATATTCTCTCTGTCTTTTTTTTTTTTTTTTTTTCGGTAACTTCTAATAATTTATTAATCAATCATTTTTTACATTAATCAACCTGTAAATACACGCCGTAAGTAAACAATTTCTTTCATTTTCCTTTTGTTATTGAAGCATTATCCCTATTTATTTAATTTGTATGTTTTATATCTTTTTAAAAAAATGGCTGTTTTGTTTTCCAGCAAGGATCACTAAACCTTGTTGGCCGCTCCCACATGCCATTCTCTCTCTTTGATATCATTTTTTCTTTTTTTGGCTTTATTGTTTTACTTTTGGGGGAAAGTCACAAAAAAATCCCAAACTTTGTCAATTATAACACATTTATCTCAAACTTTTTTTATGAGATCAAAAACACCAAACATGTACATATATGACATATTAACCAAAAACTTTATTCCGTGACATCAAAATCTTAAATTTATATTCGTTTGACACATTTATCCCAAACTTTTTGTTTGTGACACCAATAATTCTAAAAAAAAAAAAATTATGACACCAAATTTGTGAGATAAATGTGTCACATAAATTCAATTTTGGAGTTTTTTGTGTTGCAAAAAAAAAAAAAAAGGTAAATGCATTGCATGGGTATAAGTTTGAGGTTTTTTGTGTCAAAAAAGAAATTCATGATGAATGTGTTAAAGTTGATATAGTTGGAGATTTCTAGTGACCTTTACTCTTTACTTTTTAGAGAGAAATTAGCTGTTTCGTTTTCCTGAGGATCACCAACCCTTGTTAGCCGCTGCCATCTTCTGTGACCTGTCATTCTCTCTCTTGGTTTCTTTTTTCTTTTTCCAATTTCTTTCGGGCCTCATTGTTTTATTATTTTAAAAAAGATTGGTTGTCTTTGTTTTCCCAAGGATCACTAACCCTTGTTAGCCTTTGCCATATACCATTCTCTCTATTTGATTTCCTTTTGTTTTCTGATTTTTGTGGCCACTTATTGTTTTATCTTTAAGAAAAAATAGGAAATTTCCAAATAACAATCTAAAGTGTTATCATTTTTTCAATTAAAAGCCTAAAATGAATGTTGTGTCAAATAATGGCCTAAAGTGACCATGGCTATTTCAAATAAGAGCTTGACCTTATCGGTCACCAATTAGCTTAATATTTTTGCTGATTAATGATATTTTCGTCAAACGATAATTTTAATTTCAAATTATTATTTTCTTTTAATTTTTTTCCTTTTTTTCCCATTGAGCGTCGATGAGGACCTAGTTACCCTCACCAGCGGCTAACGAGAGTCGGCCTCACCTAGGAAGAGGGTGGCCCTTGAGGGCAACCCTCGTCAAGCCTTCTTAGGAAGAAAGAAAAAAAGGAAAAAAAGAAAAAAGAAAGAAATTTTTTTAAAAAAAGGTAAAGGATGAAAATGCCCTTGATTAATTGGAAAGTCAAACCCTTCTTTGAAATTGATACAAACACTTTATGCCTTTATTTGACACAAGATCCACTCCATGCTTTTATTTGAAAAAATGATGGCACTTTAAGTTCTTATTTGAATGAAGATCCCCTTCAGACCCTTATTTGAGAAAATAAGGGCATTTCAAGTTCTTATTTGGAATTTTTAAAAAAAAAATTAGCTGTATTGTTTCCTTTAGGTTGTTATTGTTTTCCCGGCAAACCCTACAAATCCTTCCCAGCCACTGCCACCTATCATTTGCTGTCTTTGATTTCTTTTAACTTTTAAAACTTTTCATGGTTTTTCGTTTTTAAAGAAATTAACCGTTTGTTTTACTTCTTGGAATTTTTTATTTATTTATTTTTCTGTTTATGAAAAGTTATAATTGGTTCTCCACCTCAGTGCGGCAAGATTAGGTCGAGTTTTTATGTGTAACATCGATAAATTTGGTTGACATATTAGATGGACTTAACCCAAAACATTTAGGATAGTTCTATTTTTGAGGCGTCACATGATTAAAAGCTCCTAAAAAGTCGTCTTCCAATGTCGGAGTCAACGTTTTGTGTGGATCCGGTCGAAAGTGGTCCTGAATCTTGGAGCTCGACCTACCCCGCGGTTTTTCACTCCTTCCAATAATGTGAAAGGTCGTCCCACTCACCTACGAGTAGCAGTGGAAGAAGATCGCAGAGGAAGAAAGAAGATGGAATCGAGGAACGGGATGCTTTGGTCGCTTCAGAATACAGCTTGGGAATATGATGACTCTCGGCAAGGTCGTGATGCTGCTTCTCTGAAGAGGCGGAGGACTACTACGGTTAGATTCGTTGACTTTGCGTCTTGATTCTGTACTGGCCCTTGCGTTTCTTTCTTTCTTTCTTACTAATTCTTTTTGCCGAGAAATTTGCATTATCAATGGTTACAGCATATCAGTGTTAGATTAGATTTGCAAGAAGCATATGCAGGGTATGGATATATTTGGATTTCCAATTTCCAATATTGCTTTTCTAACTACAATGTAATAAACTCAATTTATGCTGGATATGATGAACTCAATTTACTCACTTGACAGGAATCGCCAGTTTCATCCTGTTCACCAAGCTCTGACTTGGCTGGAAACAATTATGATGTGTTCTTGAGTTTTAGAGGGCCAGATACTCGTAAGAGTTTTACAGATTTCCTCTACAAAAGCTTGACAGATGCTGGGATATGCGTATTTCGAGACGATGATGAGCTGCCTGTCGGAGAACAGATCAAGCCCGCACTGATTGAAGCGATTAAACAGTCGAAGGTTTTGATTCCCATCATCTCCGGGGATTATGCTTCCAGCAGAAGCTGCCTCATGGAGTTGGTCCAAATATTAGAGTGCAAGCAGATGATGAGTCGAGAAACCATTCCCATTTTCTATGAGATTGAGGTCTCAGATTTAAAAGACCAGAGGAATTCTTTTGAGAAGAGCTTTTTTGAACACCAGAGGAACGGGGTTGATTGTGAGACCATCCAGAAGTGGAAGGTGGCTCTCGAAGAGATTGGAAGGTTAAAGGAATTTGTAACGGCGAAAATACATAACGGGTAATCCAATATGCTTTAAATCCATTTACAAAATTGATGTACTGTGATCATAAACCAATTATGCTATCTTTGACATTATTCTTCCTTTTCAAGTTTAATTGTTTCGCAACTCCACTTTACCGTATGGCTTTTAGACCAAGTTAGACCATTCAAATGCAGGATCTTTGGAATTGCATTGTAATGCCTCCTTTGTTCTTGCCTCATGGTGCATTACTCCTGGTTCAACTCTGCACATTCTGCTTTTATCGGCTGTATGACTATTGTTCTGATTCAGTTTTTCATCATGTCTCCATCTGTAGGCATCATTCCAAGCTCATAGACGAACTCATCCCAATTGTTCAGCAAAAGCTGAAGAAGGGTCGACTACTTGTGACAAAAAATTTAGTTGGAGTCGACCATCATGTGCAGGAGATTATGAGAAAGCTCGGTGTTGTGCATCGCAATGGACAAGTAATTGAAATATGCGGCAGCGATGTACGAGTCCTTGGAATATACGGTATTGGGGGTGTTGGCAAGACCACTCTTGCAAAAGTTGTTTACAATCAACTCTATGATCGTTTTCAAGGTTACAGTTATCTCAGGGAAATTCGAGAATTACATCAACATGACAGGATCTTGTCCTTGCAAAATCAATTAATCTCAGACCTTCGAAAAAGAAGTGTTTCGTTCAGATGTTCTGATGATGCTATGGCAGTTCTTGCTGAAGGATTTCGCAATAAGCAGGTCCTCATTCTCCTTGATGACGTGGAAGATGTTGACCAACTTGATGTGGTTGTTGGAGAGCTTAGTTGGTTTGGTCCAGGAAGCAGGATTATTGTGACTTCTAGAAAGAGCGACATCCTTTTGAAGTACAAAGAGGCTGAAACCTATGAGATTGAACCAATGGAAGAAGATAAAGCTCTTCAATTGTTTTCTAAGCGGGCTTTTGGAACGGGTTCTCCTAGCAAGGGCTTTGAAAGCCTTTCCAAGGACATCGTATTGGCTAGCGGGCGACTTCCTTTAGCACTTGAGGTGACAGGTTCATGTTTATTTGGAAAGTCGAAGGGTACGTGGAAAGATACGTTGGAGAAATTGAAAGATACTCCTCATGAGAAAGTCGAACATGTGTTGAAAATAAGTTACCTTGCTTTAGATATATTTGCAAAGCATATATTTCTGGATATAGCATGTTTTCTGATTGGAAAGGATGAGAGAATTGCCTTTTACATGTGGGAAGACTGTAAACTTTATCCTTCTAGTGGTATTGAAGTTCTCCTCATAATGTCTTTGGTGAAAATTGGAGAGAACAACGAGCTATTGATGCATGATCTACTGAGAACTCTGGGCAGAAAAATTGTTTTAAATGAGGATCCTATCCCTCGTAATCGAAGTAGGTTGTGGGTGCACGATGAAGCCCTATCCACTCTACGGAAGAAAGAGGTAAACCTGAAAGCCATAACTACATTCTTTTCTACCCGCAGTTAAATTTCTTTGTAATTTACCCGATTTTTCAATATGTAGAAGAAGCTAAAAAACACTGGCAGTTCTATAGCAAAGTTCAATTCCTATTCATTTACCTTTATGTTCAAATTGGTAGGGTACTCCAAATGTTCAAGCGCTAGGTCTCACCTTTGACAAAGGATCTGATGACTGTTTCACATCTGCGGAATTTGGCGCGCTATTGAACTTAAGATTCCTTAACTTGGATCGAGCTAATATGAGAGGAAATTTTACTAGTCTTCTTTTAGAACTAAGGTGGCTTCATTGGCGAGGGTGCCATAAGAGCTCTGAGCCTCTTGTTCTGAACCTAGAAAACTTGGTCATTCTTGATCTATCCTGGAGTGCTGTGGCAGATGACTGGGAAGGTTGGGCACAAATAATGGAGGTATAAGACAAGTTTTTTTTTTTTTTTTTTTTTTGACTTTTTTCTGAACACTAGCTAATTGATATTGAACTGTTTCTCTCTCTTTGTTATACAGAAGGCCAACAAATTGAAAGTTTTGGAGCTAACTGGTTGCGGCCAGTTATGTAAAACACCATGCTTCCCACCCGGTAGCAAATTGGAAAGACTGATTCTTGAACGATGTTCTCATTTGTCGTTTATAGACAAGTCCATTGGTAATTTGAAAAATTTGAAGTCTTTGAACATCAAGTCCACTCCAATTGCCCTGTTGCCAGAAGAGATGGGTTCCTTGGATAATTTGGAAGAGCTCTTGATTGATGAAACTTCCATATGTCACCTTCGTTTCTTAAGAGGTTCAATGCAGCAACTTAAAATTCTTAGTGCTTCCGGATGCAAAAATTTGGCTGAAATATCCGAGTCTATCCGTTGTTTAAAGTCCCTGTCACATCTTGCATTGGATAGAGCTATCATCACAGGACTCCCAAATTCTGTTCAGTTGTTAGAGTCACTTGTAGAGCTGTCTTTAAGAGACTGTCAGCGGATAACTGCACTTCCAGACTCCATTGGGATGCTTAGGTCACTACGGAAAATGGATCTGTCAAACACCAGAATTCAGATATTACCAGAATCGATAAAAAATTTGGATAGATTGGAGGTGCTAAGGATGAAGAATACTCACATAAGAAAATTTCCAAAGGATATTGCAAATCTAGAGAAGTTGGAAGTCATAACATTTTCTGGCTGCCCTTTGAATGGGAAAATTCCTTGTGATATTTCGGGGTTATCATCTTTGAGAATCTTGAAGTTATCATTTACCCTGATTTTTAGCTTACCCGAGAGCCTTTGTCAGCTTTCTCGTCTGGAGACCCTCCACTTGCTCCATTGTGACGAACTTCAGACTATACCAAAATTACCATCTAGTTTAGTGGGTTTGCGCTGGGGAACCAAAAACATGAGGATAGTTCAGGGTCTTTCATATCTGAGAGATTTGAAAGTTTTGGAATTAGTCAATGATCCTGATGAGGAGGAGATATCTTCTTCTGAGCTGTTCCAAACTGAAAGCATTTCCTGGATATCAAGTTTGTCCAACTTAGAAACCCTAAAGCTGTGCCTTCCAAATGTTGCTAGCCTACCAGAAGATATTAATTCTCTTACTCAACTTAGAAAACTTGATTTGTCCTGCATAAACCTGCTAGACCTCCCACAACTTCCCTCAAGCATGTCAAAACTGCTTATCAAGAATTGCCAGATCCAGGGGATGGATTTCTCTAATCTGGAAACTCTGTCTGAGTTGGAGCTCTGTGATTGCAATGCATGGGAAATTCTTGGTCTTGGGAATCTAAGGCTCCTGCAAGTGTTGAAGATATCTCGCTGCGACATTAAGAACCTTGATGGTCTCGAGCAAGCATCACAATTGAGAAGGTTTTCTATGTCTGAATGCCATTCTCTTAACAGATTGCCGGACCTATCAAAGTGCACAAGCTTGGAAATTAAGGAGATAGACTTTTGCAACATTCAGGATCAGCCCTGTGAGAGGCACTGTAAAAATTGCTGCTCGAGGCACTGTGATTGTCCCTACTGATATCAATGTGGTGGTCGATGCATGTAGCGATCTCAACTGCAAGCTGCGAGGATACTCTCTATTTCCAATTGAGAGAGAGTGGAGTTTATTTCTTTCTTCTGGGTGAGTAATGCACTTTTTCTCTTTATCTTCAGTTGGGAGACTTGTTATACTCCAGAGTCTCCCCAAGGTGAATATCTCCATTTCTTTTCTTCTTCTTTTTCCTGTTTTCTTACTGCAACATTTCTCTTTCCCATTGTCATACTTCGCTTAATCTGTGCTTCTTCTGGGTAGTGAATTCAAGAAATAGTCGTCAGATGGGCTGTGAATATGTGGTTGGTATTGAAGTAACTCTAGCAGTATATGATTCCTCATTGCCCTATAAACCATCAGCCTGAACCAACTCTAGCAGTTATTTTTCTGTTGAGAGCAAAAAGTATTTGCAAAAGAATAGAGATCTACCAGTTGATGAATTCACCAGCAAGAATTGGTAAACTTTCAAGCCATAGGAGTTTAGATGCTCGTAATTCTATTTGTTCGTGGCTCCAGACGTTCTTGCAGAACCTGATGCTCCAAATTTCGGAGGTGTTACAGAAGTGTCATGCCCGATGGGGCATGGAGTAATTTTGAGAACATCAATTGCCTGAAGTGAACTTTTCTTATTTCATGCAAACTATGCTGTGTTCTAACAAAGTTTGAAAATTATAGTTTATCTTGTGATTTAAATATTGAATCAATCATGTGAGTGGGTAAGCATATTTAAATTGTCTAAGTTTGTTGTTTTGATGTTTCATTGAAAGTACTGGGTTTTGAAAATTGGTCATTAATGAGGATTCATTTTAGAAATAAAAATTTTCCATAATATAATCAGACACATCCACTGTGTGTAATATGAAACTGTAAGAGGAAAAATGAAAAGCCAATTAATAACTGAAAGACGGTTTACTTTGTAAGTAACACAACATATTGTATTGTTAAGTAGAAATTTGGAAACTTCCCTGTTTGTATATTTTTATACACACTCCTCATTGCATGATATAGTATCCTGCTTGCATGAAGATTTCCATGAAACTATAAGCGAAAGCATGCATGTAATACGTAAATACATTTTTCATATGCCAACATGCTTGCTGTGCCAAATCAATTGCCCATGGTTGAATGAGCCTTTACATGCTATTTGGGTCATATCCATCATTCGGTCCTTTGACTGATGGTAACTCAATCAAGGAGACTGTTGCTTCAACATATTTAGAGGTGTCCATTTGCCGAAACATTAGATAGGTGGTAGCTCATGTTCCTAATAAATAGCGAATTCAATAATTCAGAATCAATATCTCTTCAGATCACTTCAGGATTGGATTGGGAAGAGAGTTCTGCTTTGTAATTCTTCAGGACAACGTGTGAGTTGAAGATCAAGGGCTGGTGAGAACATAAGCTGAGATGATATATCTCATAATTCAGTGATACACGGCAATGCTTTATGTGGATGCTACGGGTAGAGAGAAACGTAAGGGCCTTTGACAGAACAAAAGTACCCTTTTGTCAAACCTTGAAAAGCAAGCACACTGCATTATGCAGCCTCAATTGTGATTTTTGCGAGTGTCATTCCAAATTCTGTTAGATTTTCTTCTTCTCGATGCTTTGTAACAAGGTCTTTTTTGTCGATGGTAGAAGGGCCTGTCATTCTGTTCATCTAGGACTCGTGTGAAGTGTAGATTTCTTTTTCTCCATGTTATATAATACTGCTGTACATTATCTTCTATATTTCTTGTCCCGGCCCTCTTTGTTAGTCTGTTGTCATTCGTCAGTCTTCTGTCTCATGCTGCAAAGCGGAGATCATCAATTACGATTTTGGAAGGTTTATCTGCGATTGTAGAAAGCATGATGAATAACTGGTTGTAGGGATATATTTGAGTTGGATGTTTCAAGCAGTTTGCTATTGAGCTCATATTGATTTGGCAGATTTCAAATATTCCGTTTGCCAAAAATGGAATGCTGCTCTGTTGATAATAAAATTGTAACGTTAGTGGTAGATTTGAAACATTGAAGGTAAGTAAAAAATGATCTGTAAATTGTTAGTCTGCTCAACCATTTGCAAATTACTGATGAAATAACATTTTTAACATCCACAAATCCAATTCTAGATTACTATTATTTGTCAGTCTGATCAATATGTAACTTTGGTAATAAATTTGAAATATTGATGGTAAGTTACCGTCGACAAACCTAATAGTATATACTTTTAGATTTTATAAGTAGGCATGTAACTATTTGTTATTTACCAATGAGATAAGAATTTTATCATTCACAAGCCCAACAGTAAATTATCGGCTTCTGCTATGATTTAGATTTGAGTAGTGAATGGAGAACATAGTTGGTAAGATATGAGAGCATTGACGGTGGTAAATCGCTAATGTTTTTGGTAAGTTCATGAATATATTTGATCAATAGGTAGCAGGTTGCAAAATTGTACCATCGTCATGTAGAATTTACAAATAATGTTATAAATATACTATGGAACAGAATGATGTCGAAGGAATTTCTCAAGAACATTGATAAAATTTGAGTGCATCACATGTCATGATATAATCTGGCAATCTTGGGAGTTGAATTGACTCTGAGTTGTTTGATTAAAGTTCATGCATGTTCCTTCTACTTTTGTGATTTACTTTAATTAATCATGGAGGTTGGTCTTGTTGAATGAGCATCTTTCTCATCTTCAGGAGACTGAAGACTTTCCTTCAATTTAGTTATATATTTTGGGGCTGTCAAATTGAATTATTTTCACTTACAACATAGAAGGAAGCCGTGGATGAAAAAAGTTATCAAAGATAATTTGTCTTGATCCATGATTTAGCTCGGAATGTAACTTATTTTTACTACTAAATTCAGATTAAATCTTGATAACATTACTATTTTTCGAAAGGTTCTTAGGGTCCCCAAGTACTTGTTAACTATATTTTATTTAGATAATTAAATTTTCAAAGTACCGATTGTGCATAATAAAAAAAAAACAATGCATTGAAAATTATAAAGTTTCTTTAATTAATTACTTAAGGAAAATTATTCAAAAAATCCTAAATATATTATATGGTGGTCAATTCAATCTTAATATTTTGACCAATTTAGTCTTAAATCTTTTGACGATCTATTAATTTGGTCCCTCCGACCAATTTTAGCAGGAAATCAATGACAAAGATGCTAGCCGTCCTACGTAATACGATTGGCATTAACGTGAACAATTTTCCATAATTTTTTTTTAAAATTTACTTTTTCTCTCTTTTCTTCCCACTATTCTTCTTCCAAGCCAGCAACCCTCACCTCACAAGATCTATGCATAGCGAAGACCCCAATGGCCTTCACCTCGCTAGATCTATGCTAGGCAAGGTCTATCACGATCTTTGTTGGCTCGCACAAACTTGGTGAGGGCTGCAACAACCCTTGCCTCACCGACCATTGTCAAGGCCTCGTTAGCCCATCAAGAAAGAAGAATGGTAAAAAAAAAGAAAAAAGACAAAGAAAAATAAACTATAGATTATATAAAAATTCATAATATCAAAAAATTACAAAATTTATTTAGCACCGATCATGTCATGTAGGTTTGGCTAGTGTTCATGTCATTGAGTTCTGACCTCCCAAAATGATAGGATTAAATTGGTCATTATAGAATAAGTTTAAGACCTTTAGAACTATTATTCCAATTACTTAAGAAATGCCTATTAGCCCTATCTTTTTTTCTAATGGTGTTGAGCAATGTCCGCGACCAATAATGATTAGGGAAGAGAAGACAGTAATTTTGGATTACCAAGGATGCCGAAACTTGGGTCAAGCGTGAAAACAAAGGTACTTTAACTAAAATTTCACTGACTTAAGCAATTGCTAAAAACATCGACAATGGCCCTCGGCAACTCTCTTGAAACGAGAACAATGTCCAAAACCAACTTACATATTTAAGTGATTTTTTTTTTTTTTGATATTTACAACTATTTATTGGTTCATTATCAAGGCGGGTGAAAAACAATTAACGAAAAATACCAAAAGCATGTCTCACCTTTTGGTTTTCACCCAATTATCCCTTACATTTCTCTACTTATGGAATACAAACCCAAATTTTACTCCTGAATACGACTTTGTCCACTCACATCAATTATCTTTGTATTCTTATTCACGAAAATATCTTCTTCTTCTTTTCTTTTTAAAATTTCCCCTTTACTAATCATAAATTTTCTCATAATATTCAAAATGTTCAAAATCAATTAAAAACCAAATCACAAAAACTCAAAGCAATTAGCTAAAATGAGTTTGCAGAGAGGGTCAATTTGTCCTGTTAAATATGAAGGTATGCTTAGACGTACGTAAATAGTAATTGTGAAAATAAAGGCGTTTGAATGGTCATTGATCCAAAGTGAAGTATTTTTTGTATATTTTTTTAAAAACATTGAAAATCATAAAGCAATGTCCGTGACTAGAAATTTTAAGAAACTCCTAGGGGACTAAAGTCGAATTTATGACACAATAAGAGTGTGTTTGGTAACATTTCTGTTCTCGAAAATAATTTTTGTTTAGAAAAATTTTGTTTTACCTATATTCCATATACAAGCTTCTGAGTAGAACACATTTGATACAACCCTAAACTTTCTATTATTAAAATAGAAAAAGAATAGAAAAACATTTAGTATAACCCTTAAATTTCTTTTTTTTCGCTCAAGCCAGTCACTGAGCCTCGATGATGGCCAGCGATCAGCCAAAGACAAAAGTTGTGAAACCTTGCCCAGCCACGACAAGGTCCCTTGCAATGGTTGGGCGATGTCAAGCCTTGCTCATCCACCTTGCCTAGCCACAGTAAGGCTCAAGCTTGCCCAACCATCGTCAGGCCGCCGCCAGTGTTGATACCTAAATTTTGGTAATTTGTTTAATCGTTCATTAACTACATAAAAAATTAATAATTAATTTTTAGATCCTAGAAAATATCATTTTCATTTAAGTGCATCACATGTAGAAATTCGAAACATTTGCATTGATACTATTAATTATTACAGATTTTTGAAAAAAGTTATTATTATAATTTTTTAAAAAGGTTTCGATGCCCGCACGGCCCCTTCTTTCCCCAGCGTGGCCCATCTCTTCTTTTCCTTCTCTCGGCCCAACCCACTTCTTCTACTCTTCTTTTCCCCTCCGCTTGGCTTCGGACGCTGGCTTCCCGACAAAGGAGGAGGGGGCGAAGGACGGCGTACGACGAGGATGAGCAGCGAAGGGAATGTCGCGGTACGATCGGCCTGGGCAGGCTGGCGGCACGGTTGGCGTCGGAACTTAAAAGGGAGAGAGTAAAGTTGGCTGGGGGGTTCTTTCGGGTGAAAACCAATGGGGAGAGAGAGACCGAGAGAGCTTGACACCGAGAGGGAGAGGTCCCAGAGACTGAGCGAGAGCGGGAGAGCTTCAGCCGACTTCTCGGCTGCGCACGAGCTCCGGCGGCGACTCCTTCCGTTGGACATCCTCAGGCTGAGCCGTTAAGCCGCCCTTCTTCTTGCCCTGTTTTGGGCACGATGCCTGGAGCTCGCGGACGACCGGCTCCAGCGGACTTCGGCCCCGTCCATTCCTCCTTTTGTTCTTGCGTGTTTCATTGTCTGTTTGGTGAGAGTCTTGGCTGGGGTTTGGGTCCTAGTTGAGCCGGAAACCTCATGATTCGTGAGCGCCCCTCACCCGTTCGACGAAATGCTTAAGCGAGATATAGTTTTCGTCCTCCCGTTTTTGGCCGAAATCGAGTCGTCCGTGCCCGTCGTGTTCTACTGAGACGTTGCAGTGGTGTTGAGCGACCTTGGGCGTGGGCCATGTAGTCGTTAGCCACGTTCCCATCGTTGCCGTAGTTTGTTTGGTGTTTGGCCGTGGTGTGGCTCTCGGCTGGCAGCGGGGAGGTCGGCCGACGAGTGGCGTTTGGAGTGGACGACGCCGTTTGGTTGCTTGATGGTGTGAGTGCCAGCGACAACATATTCGAGAAATGGGGACGGTTCGGATGGTGTCGGTTCGGGGAGGAGGGCTTCAGGAGAAGAAACGGAAGGCGTGGAGAAGAAGAGGGGGGGGTGGTCTGGAGGTCAAGGGGCCTTTCTCTTTCTAATTTTTTTCATGGGCCATTTGGGGTTAATTCAGAGTAGGCCTTAACGCGACCCGGTTTTTAATCCAACCCGGGTAAATTTAGTCGGGCCGGGTCTCTCGACCCGGTCCGAATTTCTTTCTTTTTTAAATATAATAATAAAATTAAAAAAATATGAAAAAAGGTCATGAAAAATTATTAATTAATTAAAAATATTAAGATATATACAAAATTCTGAAAATTCTTAATAATTTAGCAATATAGAAAAAAATTTAAAAAAATTGAAAATTCAGAAATTCATAAAAAATGTGAAAATTATGGAAAATTTGGAAAAATCAAAAGATTTTTAGAAAATTGGTAAAATCCTTGAAATTCCAAGAAAGTCAAAAAAATTTCTAAAAAAATAGAATTACTCAAAACCCTTAAAAATAATTTCTAGGTAATCTTCTCTTAAAAAGTGGGAACCTTTTGATTTGAAATTGTGCTAAAAAAATTGAACAAGCCTTTAAGGCTCTACCATAAGGTTTCAAACGTTCTTAAACATGAATATCCTTAATCACGCACTTTTCTTATTGTCGCGACCTTGATTTCGGGTGCCCCACCTAGGATTATTCTAATGGACTACTAAGTCTAGACTTAGCTTGGTACTCCCAAGTTCATACTAATTCGCGACTTAAATTTCTGTTTTTTAACATGCAAATGAATTTTATCTAGGAGTTGTCACTAATCAGTTTATGGTAGGTCGATTAGATATCTAAGTAACATAATGGGAGAATTATTTTACTCCTACGAACCAAAGACTTTGAGTACGGGGACTTGCTTACACTAGATTTCTCTAATACCCTTTCGGTACCATTTTTTTTATTTTCAAAAATGTTTTTTTTGCAGGTAGCTTGGATTTATTTTGACCTAAATTACTATTATAAAATAGGGTGATCACACGGGTGCTCAATCATCATTAAACACTCAATGAATCAAACAAATTGCATCAAAAGAAATAAACACACAACGCAAGCAATTTTTTTTGGGTTTTCTTTTATCTCGAAATTAAAACATGCACTTTAACTACATGACCTAATTTTACTAACAAGCTACTTCTAATTAAGTGAACCTAACATGCAAACTAATTGACATGCACCTAATATTTTTATATTTTTTTTATTAAGATTCATAATAAAAAAACTAATTAAACTATCTAAAAAGGAATAATTTTCTAATATGTTTTAAGGGTTAATTTGACTTAAACGCTATTCTATCTTAGAAAAGTATTTTTTTTTAAAAGAAAAATGAAATTATCTAAATGTGCAAAGATTATCTAAGCCTTTATCTGAAAAAATTATTTAAATCCAATCCTAATCTATTTCAAAAATTATCTAAAAGCGCAATCCTAAAAATGCAATCCTAATTTACTAAACCAACACATTCTGATGTAAGATTTGATTTTTTTTTAGTGTTTTTCAAGACAAAGCTTATCGATAAATAATATATCTAAACTAATCAAAATATTCATCAAATAAGGATTAAAATAATCAAAAAATAATCCGTTATCTTACGGGCTAAATTAACGATTATTTTAACCATAAATATCACAACATATAAGAAAATTCAAAATAATTAAAAATTTGATCCGAAATCTTACGGATCAAATTAATAATTATAATGATTTAATAAGTTAAAATACTATCAAAATGCCCAAAAAATTAATATAATTAAAAAATGATCCGACATCTTACAGATCAAATTAATAATTACAGTAATTTTGAGCAAAAATCCTAGAGATAATGCCGAGAATATACATAAAATGAAAATCACCTACCAATGTTCCAATTTGTACAATAATAACGAAAATTTTAAAAAAATAAAATAAAAAAAACTACATTGACTTTCTTTTTTTCTTTTTTTTTTTTTTTTTTTTTTTTAAGGATCGTCGTGTAGCGACCGGCGATTTGGCCGGGATCAAGTTGTGGCTGCTGGGATAGGAGGTGGCTGGCGTGGGAGCTTCAATGAAAGCTGGCGGCTGGCGATGGTGAGGCTGGTGGCTGTAGAGGAGTGATGGCGGCGCGGCTGTGGAGTTGCAGACGGTAGTGGCGCTCGATCGTGATGTTGAAGGTCGACTGAGGCACGGCGGAGGCTGAACGTCGGGGGGTATGGCGTTCGGTGCTACAAGTTGGCGGGCGAAGGAGTACTCAAGCGAATGGGCTACTGGTGTTGGACGCAAATTGCGCAACCATAAGATCTTCATAACTAAAACAAGAACATGCATACCTGAGTAGAAAGATTAACGCATCTGTTTTGGGATCCATTGTTCTTGAAATGGAAGCAAAAATATAATATTCCATGCACAAGTCCTTCTCCTCTATTGCCCTCTATATCACTGGCTCAATGAGGCGGCCATTCTCACGTTTAGTATTAGGTAAACACTCCTTAGGTGATGATACATGTGAAAATTAAGGTTAGAGGAGAGATTTGAACACTATTTATAGAGTTTCTAACCAAGCCCCCTCATTATGGGTCAGGCTCAACTCGGCCCACACTAGCTAGTCCCATATTAGACTAATTAAGAGATCTTCTATCTCACCTTAAACCAACCTTGTTTTATGGTAACCGTAAAAATAGTAAATTACAATATCAATTAATGTAATCCACATTAAGAAAACTCTTACATTCTTTCACTTGGACTATATTAATTAAAATCATATTGTATGTGCGCACGATGGTCCAGAGATAATTCTTAATAGTCAATCCTATCTTATAAAGTCTCAAACACCAAATCATGGCGGTAACTGCATGTATACATACAGAGCCTTTCATGATTACGAGTGCTCTTAACTTTATTGATATGAATTCAATATAGTAGTGCAGTAAATGGATAATATCTCTCATAGAGAGATCTCATTTGTCAGTCACCATTCTCTTACCTTATGTGACACAAAAAAACTTGTGTCACTAGAAAATGTTTTTATGATTCCAATGAACTCACATATGTCTTGTCCTTACGGTTAACTTTTCTTATGTATAACAAGGCATATGTACAAAGCTAATAATCAGATGCCCCTAGCCTTTACTTAAGGTTTATACAATACCTTGAAATTTTATCAATATGTATTTAACATAATAACATACACATTCAAAAATATTTTATTGAATGCAAAAGTTGATACATATCAAACTGTTACTAAATGTAATGAATACAGATGTGAACTTTATCAGAGTAAAGCCAAAATAGCTCACACTAAACAACAATATCCCAATATACTCATAGGCCTATGCTAATGACATGTCGATCAAATACACACGGGCGTAAGGCTTTAGTTAGTGGATTTGCAACTATATCATCTGTGGAAATATATTATATTATAACGTCACATTTCTGTACCGTTTCTTTATGGTAAAAAATTTTGATTGTCATATATTTAGACCTCTTGAAACATTTGTTATTAAATAATATTACAAATTTGTTGTCTAAATATAACCATATGTGTCTATTCATAAAGTTAAAAACAATCAACTCCTTTATGAGATTCTGGAGCCTAATGGCCCAAGTAACAACCTAAACAAATATTATAAACTTTGCTTACATAGTAGAAGATGACATAGAACTTTATTTACTGCACTCCTGCTAACATAAATATGTATTATGTTATTGATCACATATTATCTTAATAATCGGCAAAGTTTACATCTAAATATCCTACTAGTTACAAGAATTGAACATGTCTATAAATTAGCATATAATCTCTTGTCATTTTTAAGTATCTTAAAACTTTTTTGGCAGCAACCTAGTGATCGCGTTATAGATTTGACTGATATTTGCCTAGAAGTTCCGTCGCAAAGACGATATTTATTCTAGTGCAAATTCAAGTATACATTATACTTTTAAGTACACTAACACAAGGTGCATCATTTAATTAGATTTTCTCAATATCTAAATAAGGACAATGTAATTGATTTAGTCCATCACCTTTAACGACAGGACAATTCTCGGCTTGCAATGATGTATATTGAATGTTTCTAAAATACAATCAATAAATGTCCTCTGAGATAAATCTAATAAAATCCAATATTTATATGTCGAGAACAATCTTTACGGACCTCAGTAAGAAAGACAAAAGATGCCTTAAGGTCACTACTTGTAAACAAAATATCATGTACATAGTGTATGAGAAAAATAAATTTCCTCCCACTGACTTTGCAGTATATTGAATTACTTTGTTCTCAATTGAACAAAATAACAACACTATGAAACTTTAATAATATTGTCTGGAAATTTGCTTAAAATCATGAATAAGACTTTTTAGTCTACACACAAGTTTACTTGAATCTGCTGCTGCTGCAAGATCCTTCAGTTGCACTTATATCTCTTTGAAGTAACTCTATATAAAAAAAATAAATTATTAATGCCACATTTACTCTGAAAGAATATTTAAAAAATACTATAAAGAAATAATTATTTCTTCACGAACTATCCACCCCATTTTCAGAGTGAAAACTTTAGTTACCAATTTGGTTTTAAATTTCACAATCTTTCTTTTAAATCCTTTTAGTTTTGTACGCCAATTTGTAACTAATGAACTTGTGATCTTTAGGCAAATCAGTAAGTTTTCAAACACTATGCTGTTTCATAGATTGTATATCATCTTTTATGGCATCTAATCACATACTTGATTGAGGATAAAAAAATAACATTTATTTATGTCGCTAAATCAACCATGTAGTGGATATTGTAGTCATGCTCTCACAAATAGACTATATAGTCTAATAGAATAACTGATTGTCTTTCCCTAACAAATTTCCCGAGTAAAGTTACAACCACTTCATTCATACTTGAGAGGTTTGAAAAAATTCTATTATAAACTATATCAAGAATAGTACCTTAAACCTCAATAAGTTTAGTCTATGGTATAGGAGATTCTATAATTGTATGTACCACAATTATATGTGATTTTCCATCGTACTATTATTCTTAATAGTCTGAGAGCAGCTATCCTCTACAATTACATCGAACTGTAGAAACTTTACAATATGTGATTCCATAATACTTGTACCTTTTTTAGGGTCATAAAATTGATACCCCTTTTAACAATCTGGGTAAGATACAAAATAATTCTAAGTGGATTTAAATTCCAATGCATTTAATATTGGATTAGATAATCTCACTTCTGTATGACACCTCTAAATTTAATATGATTCAAGTAATTTATGTCTAGTCTATAATTTAAAAGAAGTTTATAAAATAACTTTGATAAGAAACACATTTTGTATGTGAAAATATTGCTTTCAAAATATCAACCCATAGAAGATTGGATAAATTAATCTTACTAATTATACTCATCACCATGTTCAATATGGTGCATTTATATTTTTTGGCCAAATCTTTTTGTTAGGATTTGCAAGCATAGTAATTAAGTTACCACCGCAGAATTTACCAAGTATTTGACAAATGACCTTTTAAGTTATTTCGCATTGTCATACTTGCCAAAATACTCACGGCCACTATTAGGCTTGATAACTTTTAAGACTAATTGTAATTGTTTTATTTTTTATCTCAGTCATTTTCCTTAAATAGAAAAATTTTGGAAATGACCTTTTAATCATATACGAGATGTATATGTCATTAGGACTTAAACACAATATTTGCAGATGTGTCCTAAATTCGATATTAGACAATACATAATTACAAGCCATTAAGGCTTCCATTATCTTATAGTAGTGCAGTCCGCAGACAAACCACTTTTCAAGTGTTCCAAATGGAACGCTTCATGGACAGTGAGCAAATTCTATTGCTCTTTTCTCAAGCAACAAATCATATCTTCCCAACTTAAAATTTGAAGCAGTAAAAACCTCAATAATAGTGGAGTTATTAATTACAAAAAATGTAATTGAAAAACAAGTAATATATATATATAATTAATATCATGTGAGCACCGTGTAATTTGACATACAAGTACACATCCAGAGAGTTACATGCATAATCATATAATCACATTTGGACATAATATATGACATGCAGTTGTACACTCCCCACATAATAGCCGTTATGAGAATATATTCCAATCTTTGTGAATTTACCACATTTGGGCATATAAAGCACTAGGATTAGTCACTCTTCCACCACACCATCATGTATCCCTCTATGAACTAATACACAATCACCTCATTTGGAAGTATGACCATGCATTAGACCAGAAGACATCCCAATCAGCATACAAGACCGAAATTTCTCAAACCCAATCAAGCGTGCCATTTTGGCGGTCACTACTCAATTGAATCCTTGAAACTCTCTCATACTAGGGATATAAACTTTACTTCTCACATACACTATATACATGTGATTTTAACTTTAGTGATATGAGCATTTAATCACTAAAATCACATATCATGCTTATTATATTACTTTATTCATTAATAAAATTAATCATACATATATATATATATATATATATATATATATATAGTGAACCTGAAAAACATATTCCAATGAGATCACCAATCACAGCAACACAATAAACTTTTCATAACAGAGAAGAAAGCATCTCTTATGTACCACGATTACAAATTATCAAAAGAACATAAAAAGAATGTTGATCTAGAAGATCTCTCACAAATTAACATCAATAGTAATACAGTGCACACCAAATCAACAATCCTAACAACTGATCCATGATCACTCATGAGTTTCATAAGGCAAAAAATAACTCCAAAGTCAAAAATTGATTTATTAGCCAATTTTTAAGTAATAAATTATCACTGTAATCAACCGATGGCCTATTAATTGAGTCAAACCAGAGAATCAAATATCTAAATTTTAACAGTAGATACTATTACTCTACGTAAATATTGTCATACTCCTTAACCATAAAAAATATTCAACTTAATGGACATTAACCAATGACCAGATGAGTTTAGGTAAAATATGCAATGACTTAACTAACATGCATTACTCACATTCAGCAGATGTGTTAATTAGTACAATTAGTTTGGTCATAGGTTCTTAAGACGTTCATCATTCAAAGGTTACCAGCATGTAAATGAGTATGTATGAGCAATAAAAGTTTCATAACATTTTATTATTTCTCATCACCTCAATACATAGTTTAATATCCAATAATGGTTGTATCTCATTGAGCCAGTTTCAGTTCACAATAAAGTTTAATTTTATTAATGAATTATACCATTATAATGTTTATGTGATAACATACTTGTAACCTAGCATTTGTATTTCCAAAATCACAGAAAATACAAGAAAAATACGTAAAAATACACTAAAAATACACGTATTTAGGGCTTTATATGTATTTTCACATCTATAAAATCATCAAACATATAAAATAAATATATCACATGATAGAGAATGAGCATACGAATCCAACGCCGCCAGCCACGCGCCAATTGGACCATCCACGTGCCCTCACGTGCCGCCTAAGTGCACGGCGTGTGGAGTCCGCGCACAGGCGTACTGACCGGTCAAAATCGGTTCGATCGGTAGCGGTTCGACTGGTTCCCTGCTTGACCATCCGGTCTAGCCGTCCGATTCGACTGGTTGATCGGTCTGGTCAACAGTTGACTGGGTTGGATCGGTCAATGGGTTAACAGTCCCGGGTCGGGTCAACGGATCGGTTCGAGTCTGGTCGTTGACGTCATCATGACGTCAACAAGGCGTGTGCGTTGCACGTGTGAGTAGCACCCCGCACGTGGGGGCGCGTGAAGGTGCGTGGGGGCGCGTCTTTGACGCCCAAGCGGTGCATGGCCGCGCGTGGGGGCACGTGCGGCTTCCTTCGGTGACGTGCCGCCCATGGTTCTACTTGTCTCGACGAGCCCAGTCCTAATATATAATTTTATTTTATTTTTTATTGAACGAAAAATTTCGAAAATCTCAAATTAGGGAAAAATTTAATGCGTTTGAGTTCTAGAGTTATGGAGGCTTTGATACCACCTGTTGGATGCAAATTGCGAACCCCAAGATTTCCATAACTAAAATAAAAACATGCATACCTAAGTAGAAAGATTAATGCACTTGTTTTGGGATCCATCGTTCTTGAAGCGGAAGTGGAAACACAATGTTCCATGCGCAAGTCCTTCTTTTATATCGCCCTCTGTATTACTGGCTCAATGAGGCGGCCCCCCTCACGTTTAGCGTTAGGTAAACTTTCATTTGGTGAGGATACATGTGAAAATTAGGGTTAGAGGAAAGACTTGAGCACTATTTATAGAGTTTTCAATCAGGCTTCCTCATTACGGGCTAGGCTCAACTCGGCCCACACTAGCCAGCTCCATATTAGACTAATTAAAAAATCTTCTATCTCACCTTAGACCAACATTGTTTTACGGTAACCGTAAAAACAATAAACTACAATATCAATTAATGTAGTTCACATTAGGAAAATTCTTACAATTGGTACTCGAGCGGTCAGAGGCGTAGCAGCAGCGGAGGTGTAGCGAGCTAACTCGGGATCTACTGGATCGCGGGTTGCAGAGGCGCGGCGGTGTCGGGCTTCGAGCGGATGCATAGGCGGAGGCTAAGGGGGTCTGGTAGTTGTTGCGGGCGAGCAACGGCAGGAGGGAAGCAACAATGACGACATCGGGCTCTGGTGGTGCTGCTGGGCGTCGGCGTTAGGTCACGAGCATCACTCGTGGAATAGAGAGTAGCAGTGGCGACGACAGGATGTTGAGTGAGTGGGGGCGTAGTGGAGATCGGCGAGGGAGCAGTGGCTTCGCGGGGGCTGGTGTTGCAAAGAGTCGAGTGGTGGCAAGTGCGGTGCAAGCTCGCGGGTGAGACGGTGGCACGAGCTCGAGGGTGAGAGGGATCTTCGGTGGCTGGTAGGATGACGTGATCGGCGCGGGGGGCGGCTCCGGCACGGTGGTGGTTGGCGCGGTGGGGACGAGTAGCAGCAGCGGAAGAGTTCCTGGAGAAGACAAAGTAGCTCTGTTTTTTTTTCTTTTTTTGGCCGCATGTCCCTTCTCTGAACTCTCTATGCCCCCCCTTTTTGGCTGACTTGACTTTTCCCCCCGAAAAAGAAGAGAGTTTTCCTTTCTTTTCTTTTGTGTTCTTTTTCAAGGAATGAAGAAGGCCCCCAACAAAAGAGCTTTTTTTTCTTCTTTTGTTTTTTTTTTGCACGAATTTTCTGTCTTTTTCTCAATTCTCGCCCCTCGACATCCTGTGTGGGTCATCTCCTTTTATAGTGGTTCTAAACGGCCACTTTCTATGGCAATTTTTGAGCTTCCATCTTCTGTTGTATTAATTTATGGCTGCATATCGGAGCGCGATTTCACAATTAACTTGATTTTGCTTCCATTTTATTAAAATCTTTGCTCTTTATTCACCTGATTTTCTAATTGCTTCCGCATTTACCAAAATTTGAATACTCATTAGAATTCCCAACTTCCATGCATAATCAATCACATTGATTTTCCCTGTTTTTTCCTTTTATTATCTTAGGGTTGCCTAAATTAGGTGTCAACACTTATGTTGATTATGGTTCCCCTTTGGCTTAGTTAGCAATGGCATGTGTCTTATTTGGTAATGTTAGGTTCTTGCTCTCCCAATGTAATTTATTTAACGTTACCTTGGTTGCTGAATATTATTCTAATGATTGCATATGTTATCTCACATGTTAGTAGATATGTCTAAAGTCAAACCAGACTTCTTGATAATTTTTTTTTTAAATGAACAAAATTAGGTACCGAAATGGCACAAATTGTTTAATTAGTGTAATCAAGTCCCCGACCCAAAATTCTCTAGTTGTGTGAGAATTAAAATATGCTATCATACCTCACTTGATTTCTAACTGACCACAATAGGCTAATAGCGACTCCTCATTATAGAATTTTCATAGTGTCAATTTAAGTTAACATTGAACACCCGATCGTCGCATGAGGCATGGCTTAAGAGAGCCCACATTTAAAACTATGGTCGTAGGCCTATTTTTTAGGCAATGCTCCTAAATCTATTTCCGTCCTTATCAAGGGGTAGGTCGCAACACCTAGCCATGGCGAGATTTGAAGAGGTGGAGCCTCACTTAGCCACCGACAAGGCTTGATCTTGCCAGCCATTGCCAAGACCCAGTGACTAACTAGAGGAGGAAGAAGAAGGAAGGAAACAAAGAAAAGAAAATGACATTGTTGCGGAAATTGTTTCTCGGAACAAAGAAGTAGTTTTTTTTTTTCTTTACGTCTTATTTCTATTAAATCTATTCACTGGCCACTTTTCTATTTCGAAGAATAGAAAAATTAGCTGATATTACCAAAACAAATTTTTGTTCCAGAGAACAAAAGAACAAAAAAAAGGAAAAAGAGAAAAATAGGATAGTTACCAAACATTGTTATGTGATATGCATAGTCGTTCAAGTCTTGCTTCTCATGAGATGACAAAACATATAGAGGTTGACTATCATTTTATTCGAGAAAACTACAGTCTCGAGAAATCATGACTATTTTTGTTTGAACTAATGATCAATTAGCCGATAATTTCAGTAAAGTTGTCGGTGGTTCTGAAATCAAGTATATTTGTAACAAGTTGGAGAGGGCGTGTTAGGACTGAGAAATAGTATCATCGTAAATGTGTGTTGATTGTGTAATAATTTGCAATTGTGAATTTCCTGTTCTGTAATTCGTTGAACATAATATAAATTCATGTATGTAGTTTCTATTACACACGATTTTTTCTCCAATCCTTTCTCTCATTCTCACACTACCAATTAAATATATAGAAACTCCTGTACAATCAATCTTGCTTGGTTGATCTGCTTTGTCTAGTCTTGAGTGGTTGGCTGGGACAACCTACTTCATCATTTGTCCTTGATTGGTTTAGTCAAGGCTAAAAAAATTCAATCACTTTGAGTATTACTATTGCACCTTAAAGCTAGTATTCATTTGTGAAGAGACAATAGAACTTAAACTTGATTGTTGGAGGTCAGAGGAACTAGATCATAAATTGGTATTGGTATAGGCGTTGGGGCTTGCATGATAAAACTGAAAAACTAGCGCTGAAAGTATACGTTCTAAACTTTAAGTGTTGAGAACTTAAAAAAAAAAAAAATTTGATGACTGAATATTGATCACTAGATATTGTTATTAGGGTTAATATCACGAAAAGTCCTAAATTGATACATGTGGAACTAATTTATCTCAACTTAATTTTTTGATTATCAAAAACCCCAAACTAGTATATTTGTCTCAAATTTACCCTTTATTAATTTTCGTTAAATTGAATTAAACCACAAAACCACTAACCAATACACTTGTGACAAACGGAGAGTAAAGCCATAAACTAGTATACTCTTTAACAATCACATGTTATCAAACTCAGCAATTTGAAAGTAAAATTTAACAGAAAATAACATATAGTAAATTTATTATGGATGTACTTATTTGAGATTTTTGGTAATCAAAAAATTAATTTGTTGTAAATTTTTCACATGTATATCAATTTTAGATTTTTCGTAGTAGTAACCCCTATCATTATTGAAAGGTGATGGCATATAATTCTTATCATTCATTACTTTTTGTTAACTGAAAGAACTACTTTACCTGTTGCTTCCTCAACACACGAAGGGACTTTTGACTTAACTAAATCCTTTGAGCCAAACTAACTAAGATTGTCAATTGAGCTCAGTTTCATTAATTGCTGACTTTGTATCTTTTTAGCACTTTATTGGGTAATCAAATTAGACCTTATTGTTGTTTTTTTATTTAAAGAAATCTTATTTATTTAGAACTGTTTTTTCCTACATTTGTCACGTGCCTCTTCCCAATGCATATTGAAAGGGCTAGTATGCACACCTAGAGGGGGGATGAATAGGTGTCTAAAAATTTTCTTCTTCGTAAGACTTAGTAAAATAAATTGCTTTTGGATGATATTAATAAATTCAAGATGTAAACAACTTTGAACAATTTTATAAAGCAATTAAGTAAAGCAACAAATAAGAGAAGGAGTTTAAGGAAAGAGAATTGAAACACAAAGTTTATAGTGGTTTGGCTTAATCTAAGCCTACGTCTACTCTTCCGTACTGACAGCCCACTGGCTAAATTCCACTATAAATCAAAAGAGATTATACAGCTCGTGATCTTCGACTTCCTTAGTGGAAAGTCTTAGCTACTCTCTCCATAAAGTCACACTATATGCTTCTCTCTTTTGTATACAATTCAAGCTCAAATAACGAAAGAGCAAGGAACTACATATATTTAGACTTTAAAATTCTTCTTTCAAGCACTATCACAAAACAACTAAAGAGTCAGCCTTATATACTCTTTCATGCTTTCACGACCGTTGGTACTTTCCAAAGGAATTCTTCCAATCTACCTGTTGGACAGAATCAATTAAGGTGATCTCGAGTCGTTGATTGAATAGTGATGAAAGCCCGTCAATCCTATTCACCAATACAATTAGGATCTTGAGTTTCCAAAAGTAGATACTTCCAAGTTTGCTTGCCTTTCAAAAGATCTTCAAATTGGAGTAGATTCCAATAAGAATAATCAATCATATTGATGCTGTGTCCAGCCATAAGGTTATCCAAAAACCATACGAATCGAATCCTTGAAGATAATCCATCATCTGGATAAGTCTTCTTTCTTCGTCTGGAACTGTCGGTGAGGTCAAACTTTAAGTCTTGAGTCTGACGGTCTTCAGACTTTAACGACAGAGTCTGGAGTTTTTCAGACTAGACTGATGAAAACGTTTTGTCAGCCTCAAAACAATAAATGAGTTTTCTCCAACAATCTCCCCATTTTTGATGGTGACAAAACCTTCCTGCAGAGTTGAAAACTTCATGCAAAACAACATTTAAACAAAACATGATATCTTATAAAAGATAAGTTAATTAGGACTTGCATAGTATCGATTCTGCAACCACAGAAAACATGTTAGTCCTGCAAAATAACTATCCTTCAATAATCAATATCACAGCCTAAGTTACTGTAAGCATCAAAAGATCAAATCAAAGTACTTTAGCAATCCAAATCAAGTAGTCCAAAGTCAAAAGTCCAATCCACAACCAAAAACAAAAGATAAGTCCAAAAGTAAAGTAAAGCAATCCAAAATCAAATCTGTACCAACTTCTCCCCCTTTTTGTCATAGCAAAAAGTGGAGAATGAATCAAAAGAGTTGTTTGAAAGAATGTGGTCAGGTCATGGCTATTTTGGTAGGCAAACAAGTTGGAATTCTCCCATAGATTTCACTGTCTTCTCAAGCTTTGCAAGAGTCTCCTTCAGTGGTTGTAAGTCTTCACCCTTCACACTAGTTTGCACTTGATTCTTCAAGGCGAGTAGCTGTTCCTGCAAAGACACTGAAGTAGCCATGAAAGCTTTATTTAGATCCTGGATCTCATACTCCATACCATATTGTTGTCTCCTTAAATCCAGCAAAATGTCTAGTAGTCTTGAAAAATTTGCCGTTTGTCCTTGTGCAATACTAGGTCTAGTCAATTATGTTCCACGAGTTTTGAGAATAGATGGATCTTTAGCAGTTTGTCCACCATGACTAGGAGTGGATGCCTTAATGTCTTCTTTAGGATAGTGGGAGGCATACACGTCCTCTAGATTCGCTGTAGAACGACTCACATCACTAGCAAGTACAGGTGACTAAATATCTTTTTTTTCTAGCAACTCCCCCTGTTTACGTGCCTACAAGTGGAGAAGTAAGTTCTTCTTCATGTTCTACTTCAACTTCAGAGTGATGTTTTTCTTTGTCTTGCCCTCTAGCAGTTCTGCTTCCAGTCTTGTCAATTTCACTTGACAAGGGTACAGCCAAAGTAGGCTCAAAAGAGTCTTCTCGACCCTCTTCTTCCTCTTCCCCTCTTTCTTTTTCTCCTTTTTCTTTTTCTTTTTTTCTTTCTTCTCTTCTTTCTTCCTCTTCCTCTGTCCTCCTCTGTCTCTTCCTCATCTCTGGTCTCTCTCTCCTCTGGCTCTTCTCTCATCTCATGAATTCTAACAAAACTCTTCAAGTTCCTTAAGGTAAAGGCTGAAAGAGTCATCTCATCTTCATCTTCATCATCTTGTAAGATGAGAGTTCTCTTCTTTTTCATTGGAGCTTCCATGGGCTCCTTTCTTTTTCTCTTGGTAGTAGCAGAGTCTTGTTTCACCTTTACAGGAGACTTTTCCTTCATATGCTCTAACACCTTGTTAAGCTCCTTTAGACACATCTTCGTGACCATCTTAAATCCAATTACCATCGGAGTAATGCTTGTCAAATGCAAAGGTGCATGAATGTGCATTTTAAAATGCCTAAAAAGGCACGTGACAAGAGAAGAACAAGGGAGTTGTCCCTTATCTTTTATCACTGTCATGTACATATGAAATAGGATCGTGTGAGGTATAGAGAATTTGTAGCCAGCATTGATGGCATACATCAGCTTTGCTTTAGAATGAGATACATCAGTCTTCGATGTCGATTTTGGATGGATGCAATTGATCACGATTTTATGCAGCAAGGCATTGGAGGCATTCATCTTAGTGTAGGAAATCTTGCCCTCAACACGCCTGTCACGTACCAATTCCAATGTAGCATGAGCAACGGACACGCTAATTGGTTGGAAACACGCTTTTTCCACCCTAATTAAATCAGCTAAAATGTCCACATCCACCAAAAACTCCTTGTCCCTGACATTGAAAGAGAACCTATTCGCATCTAAGAATGATAGATTCGAATAGAAGTATGCAGTGAGTTTCGGATAAGTAATTATCGATTCAGAACAAAAACTCTCCAATTGAAGACGTGCAAATTTCTCTCGCAGATTTACTTGCACATAATCGAGAAAATCAAAGTCAACACTCTTAGGGTTTATCACCCCTCTTTTTAGCAACTTGGAGTAAACTTTCTTTTGCTCCTTAGAGCGGAAAATGCTTGCTCCATCACCACCAACATTAGCAACCACTCCCATCTTGGGCTGAAAATGTGTGAACATTTTATTGTCTTCGTCCTGTTCTTGTGGTTGATTAGCAATGCCAAAACGTGGGTCACTAGGAAAATTTGCGAAAGTCTTCTCAGCCGATCCTTTAGGCGCAACGCCTAACTTTTCCATCTCTCTCAAAAATAAGTTTCATTCTTGAAGCCTCTCTCTCTTAGAAATTCATCGATCAAAGACATAGTAGTGCCTCCTTGTTTCAACTTAGAGTAAAGTGAGAAAGCACTTTGAGGTCTCAGTGTTCTTACAGGTTCGATATCTTCCACTTCCTCTTCTGGTTGAGGTGGTGGAGGAGACTTACGCTGTTGGGATTGTTGTTGTTGCTGACTTGGTCGCTGCTGATGAGGAGAATCATCTTCCTCGATTATATCGAAATGAGTAGGACCCCCAAGCATGCGTTGTGGTCCCCTGCTTGCAATTCTCCAAAACTTTCTTGAAGACATTGTCGCTTCTAAAGGAGAAATACTCAAACTTGTTCGAAAAAGATGAAATCTTTTTTATTAAACAAGAGTGAAAGTGAAAGCAAGTGGGAATTTTGTATTCTAGGGTTTGAGAGTGAAAACGGAGAAGAAGACAATTGATAGTATTTATAGTAGGTAAATCAGGGTATAGGAAACGTCACGAAGGAAAAAGTAAAAGCTACCTTTTTAAAAATGAAAAACTGCCAAAAATTCAAAATTTGAAGAGGATAACTTTCAATAATAAAATTATCAAGTGACAATTCAAAATAACAACATTCCAATTCGAAGAAAATTATCCAAAGATAAAATCTCATGCATTTTGAAAGAATTAACTTACAGTCGTAACTCTTAGTCATTTTGAATCTAAACACCTTCAGACTTTACCTTTGAGTCTGAATACCTTTAGACTTTATTCGATAGAAGATATGATATTGAGTCTGGTGCGAATAGACTCAAATAGACTTTTCTCCAGTGGCTTTGTAAATACATCCGCTAGCTGATTCTTTGAGTCAATGAACTAAATCATAACTTCTCCATTTTGAACATGATCTCCAATAAAATGATGTTGAATCTCTATATGTTTTGTCCTTGAATGAAGAATTGGATTTTTGGTGAGGTTAATGGCACTGGTGTTGTCACATTTGATCTCTATGATTGATTCTTCTATTCCAAAGTCTTTTAGTTGTTGTTGTATTCACAAGATTTGAGAGCAGCAACTTCCAAGAGCCACATATTCTGCTTCAGCTGTTAAAAGAGCTACGATACTCTGTTTTCTTAAAAACCATGATACTAATTTGTGGCCAAGCAATTGACAAGTACTAGAAGTACTCTTTGCATCCACTTTGCACCTTGCTAAATCTGCGTTTGAATATCGAAGAAGAGTAAAATTTACTTCTTCGGGATACCACACACTTAGCTTTGGAGTTGTTGCGACGCATTTGATGATGCGCTTTGCAGCAGTTAAGTGAGATTGGGATTTGATTGGAATCTAGCACAAATACAAACACTAAACAAAATGTCAGGTCTAGATGTAGTAAGATAAAGAAGTGAACCAATTATGCTCCTGTATAACTTCTGGACTACATTCTTCACTTCTTCATCTTTATCCAACTTTGAAGAACTTGACATAGGTGTCTCTGTCTTTTTGCAATTCTCCAATCCAAACTTCTTGATGAGATCCCTTGCATACTTTTCTTGGTGAATGGAAATTCATTCTTTAGATTGTTTAACTTGTAATCCCAGAAAGAAAGTTAACTCACGCATCATGCTTATCTCAAATTCATCCTGCATGCATCTCGAAAATTTCGGGCACAAATTTTCATTCGGTGAACCAAAAATGATATCATCAACATAAATTTGAACAAGTAAAAAATCTTTACCTTCTCTTTTGATAAACAAAATAGTATCTATTTTTCCTTTAGCAAAACCATTTTGAGGTAGAAATTTACTTAACCTTTCATACCAAGCTCGAGGTGCCTGCTTTAATCCATATATGGCCTTTTTCAGTTTGTAGACTGAGTTTGGCTTTTCTGGATCTTCAAAACCGGGTGGTTGTTCTACGTAGACTTCCTCTTAGATATATCCATTTAGGAATGCACTTTTTACGTCTATTTGGAATAACCTGAAATTTTTATAGCAAGTAAAAGCAAGTAATAGTCTAATTGCTTCTAACCTCGCTACTGGTACATAGGTCTCATCATAGTCTATCTATTCTTTTTGCGTATATCCTTTGGTCACGAGTTTTGCTTTGTTCCTGATGACTTTTCCTTTCTCGTCCACCTTGTTTCTAAAAACCCATTTAGTTCCAATAATAGATTTACCTTTTGATTTAGGAATTAACTCCCAAACATTGTTGATGTTGAACTGTTTGAGCTCTTCTTGCATAGCTTCAATCCAACTTTCATTAGCTAAGGCTTCATCTACAGTTCCGGGTTCAATTTCGGAAATAAGTGCTAAAGCACTTGATTCTTCACGCCTTTGGATCTGATGCGAATTTCTTCATCAATGTTGTCAATAATGAGTTCCTTGGGATGACTTGATTTATGCTTCAAGTTGTTAGTTGGTTTGTTAGTTTGCTGATCCTCTGTTTCAATTGAATCTTCTGGTTCATCATGTTGTTGAACTTTAGGAGTCTGAACCACTTTGGGGAAATTAGTTTTGCACCATCTAGAGCAGGTTCAGGTTATTCAAGATGAGTCTGATCCAGTTGATTCTACATTGAGTCTTGAAACTTGACATTCATGGATTCTTCTATAGACTAAGTCTTCTTGTTGAATACTTTGTAGGTTTTGCTTGAGGTTGAGTAGCCAAGAAAAATTCCTTCGTCTGATCTTTCTTCACATTTACCAGTACAATCATTTGTATACTTTAAAATAAAACACTTGCAACTAAACACATGAAAATAAGAAACAATTGGCTTCTTTCATTTGGATAACTCATAGAGTTTTCTCTAGAATGGGCCTTAAAAATACTTTGTTAATGATGTAACAAGATGTTGAAATTGCTTCAGCCCAAAGACGAGAAGTAATATTACTTTCTATTAAAAGTGTTCTAGCCATTTCCTACAAAAATCTATTTTTTCTTTCCACAACCCCATTCTACTCTAGTATATGGAGAAGAGAAAACATGCTGGAAACCATAATCATCACAGAATTTTGCGAAGTCTTGGTTTTCAAATTCACCTCCATTATTTGTACGAATACTTGAAATAGTATAACATTTTTCATTTTGTACATTCTTGGCAAATTTTGAAAAGTAAGAGAATGTTTCAGACTCACTCATCAGGAAGTATACCCATATAAATCGAGAATAGTCATCCACGATTACTAAGCAGTATCTCTTCCCACCAATACTTTGAGTTCTAGTTGGTCCAAAGAGATCTATATGCAAAAGCTGCAAAACATGATCAGTAGAAACTTGATTTATTGGTTTAAAAAAACTTCTAACTTGTTTTCCTAACACACAGGGTGTGCATAGTTCAGATTTTTGATACTTTAGGTTGGGCAGTCCACGAACAAGCTTCTTGGAGGAGATCTTTGCAGTCTGCTTTATGTTGTTATGACCAAGTTTTCTATGCCAAAGGTTTGCTTCATCTTGAATGTATATTAGACATTAAGAGCTTTCATATTTCATATCCAGAAGATAAATATTCCCATGTCTTCGTCCAATGAAGGATTGTGAGTGATCTTTACTGGTTTTAGAACATATGTCTTCTTGGAAATTAATCTTGAATCCAGTGTCGCACAATTGACTAATGCTTAGAAGATTAAAATTCAATCATTCAACTAATGAGACATTGTTGATTGTGAGACTTCTAATTTTCACAGTTCCACATTCAATAATTCTTCTTTTGTTGTTTCCACCAAAAGACACTTTTCTAATTTTATTTGCACAAGCTTTATAAAACAAGTTGAATCTCCTGTTATATGTCTTGAGGAGCCACTATCTAAATATCATTTATTCTTCTTATTGATAGTGATCTGCAATCATAAAAAGAACTCAAGCTTTCTTTGGTACCCACACTTTCTTGGGTCCAGACGAGTTAGTACGAAATACAGTCTTTACCCACTCTCTCTTAACATGTCTCCAGCCTTTAGGACATTCCTTCTCGAAATGTTCTGAGCTGTTACACTTTGAACATTTAAGAGCACTTCGGCCAACAAATTTTACAAAAGCCTTTTGAAAATGGTTTCTGTAAAAGGTTTTTGTTGGTCTCTATTTGATTCTTTCCTTTACTTTTGGAAAATCAATTAAATGAATGATTTCAGATGTCATTCATAAACCAGATTTGTTGAAATATGGTCTTTGAATTGAAAAAATCTTTTCTAACTTTTCAGATCCTATTGAAAACCTTTTTGTGATATTTGAAATATCCTTTTTCAAAAATGTATTTTCCTTTGAAAGAGTGTCTGCATTTTCTTTCAAAATAACAAAACTTTTGTCTAGATTTTCAACTTTTCTTTCTATGAAGTTTCCTATTACTTCAGTTTGGAATTCTCCTTCTTTAGCTCGAAAATCCTCTTAAGAGATGTTTTGAGGCTAAGACAAAGTTCATCTATATATTTTGAAACTTTAACAGGAATCTTTAAATTACTAACTCTGATTTCATTGTCTGAGTCTGAGTCTGAATTTGAGTCTGTCTCAGAATTTGAGTCTGATTTAGAATTTGCCATCAAACAGATATTGGCATATTCTTCATAACTTTCCTTGCATTCTGTATCGCTCTATGTTTTAGCTTTAAGAGCTTTCTTGAATTTCTCTATTTTTCTTCTCTTTTTCTTCAGCGAAGGGCAATTGGGTCTAATGTGTCCATTTTTCTTACATTCGAAATAGACCACATCTTTGTTGGTCTCATCATCCTCATTTGATTTCTTCTGAAATTTTTGATTGCCTTGTTTCTTCCAGTTAAACCTTGTTCCTTTCCTGTTTAATTTCCTGAACTTCCTTATCATGAGTGCTAGCTTTTCATCATCCAGGTCGTCTTCAGAGTCTGTATCATCAGAATCATCGTTAGATTTTAAGGCAATTGACTTCTTACCTTTGTGATCTATTTTCTCATTGATTTGCTTTACTTGATATGATTGAAGCATGCCAACCAATTCAGCTATGGAAAGGGGCATGATCCATTGGGTTTCTGTTATAGAAGTCTTCACGTGGTTCAAGTCTTTGGAGAGTCTTCTCAGCAATTTATTGACCTTTATTGGTCCTGAGATTAGATGTCCCTGATATGCTAGACCATTTACAATTTATGTAAAATAACTAAACATGACAGTAATGGGTTCTCCTGGCTTCATCTTGAAGGCTTCATACTGTCTGAGTAGGATATTGATTTTTGTTTCTTTAACTCAATCAGTTCCTTCATAAGTGACGTGCAACCTATTCTAGACTTCTTTGGCCGTTTCACAAGATGAAATTCTGTTATACTTGTTGGAGAAATCTTTCCAGAGTCTTTTGAAGCTGACAAAACGTTTCTATCAGTCTAAGTCTGGATATTCGGAGACCGAAGATTAAAGTCTCAAGACTTTATTATCTCAAGACTCAAGACTCAAGACTCAAGACTCTAGACTCAAGACTATTCTCACCGATAGTCTTTCTATTCCAAAGCAAAGGAAATCCAGAGCCGAAGCTTATGGTTGAGGATTCGATCCTATCCTCTGGAAATGATCCCTTGGTTGGATAAACATCTCGGAGTCTTTGTTTGTTCTTATCTAGATCGATTAAAGATCCGATGGTTGTCGAAGTATTCTTGGAATGTTCTATTGTTGGAAACCAAGATCCTGATTGTATGGGCGAACAGATTGATGGGCTATCGCCGAGACTCCTTAAATAGCTCGAATGATCTTCGTAATTGATTCCGTCCAACGGGTAGATTGGAGGAATTCCTTTGGTAAGTGCCAACGGCTATGATGGCATAAAGGAGTATAAAATGAAGACATTCCAGTTGTTTTAGAGAGTGTGATTGATAGAAAAATTCCGTAGTCCAAGATCCTTGATTATTAGTCGAGACCATTTTGAGCGAAATTGTAAACACAGAGAGTGTTCATTTCTAGTGACACCTTGAGAGTGTGGAAGATCGTCTACACCAAGAAGTCAAGGAAGATCATCACCGTAACATCTCTTTGTTCATAGTGGAATCCAGCCAATTGGTCATCGGTGCGAAAGAGTGGACGTAGGCTTGACACAAGCCGAACCACTATAAACCTCGTGTCTAATTCTCTCTTTCCCTTACTCGCCTTACGATTGTTTTTCTTAATTGCTGCAAATCGTTTATTTATCTAAATAGTGTGTAATTATCAAAAGAAAAATCTTTTATACCTATTCACCCCCTCTAGGTAATCGTACTAGCTATATCAATTGGTATCGAGCCTCGTGTTCTTACTTTATTTGAAGTGTTTTACTTCGAGTAAAAGATCCATGGCTAGTATGCTAGCATCGTGGCTGGTGGAAGGTCAAAGCAATACTGCACCACCCTACTTCGATGGAAAGGATTATAACATCCGGAAGAACAAGATGAAAGCTTTCCTAGGATCCTCTCGGAATGGGATGTTGTGGAGAGAGGAATCACTCCTATTATCGCATCGCATCCGAAAGAGGGAAAGAAACCTGTTGAGACCAAATGGAATGTCTCAAGATGAGATAAACAAGAGACAAGCACTCGATGCAAAAGCAATTTATTCTTTATATTGTGCTTTGTCACCAACCGAATATAATAGAATATCTTCTTGTGTCACAAAGAAAAGAAGTCTCGGGATAGATTACATATCACCTATGAAGGGACAGACCGAGTGAAGGAAACCAGAATTAATATTCTTCTTGGTCAATACGAAGCCTTCAAAATGAAACCAGAGAATCTATAACCGACATGTTTAGCCGTTTTACGTATATTGTCAATGGACTTGATAATCAAGGACAGAAAATTACTGATCCTATGAAGGTGAACAAGTTGCCGAGAGGACTCTCCAAGGATTGGAATCATATAAAGACTTCAATACGAGAGACGCAAAGAATTATGCCATTATCTCGTAGATGAGCTTATTGGAACTCTTCGCCTTACGAAGTGGAGCGAATTAATGAAGACGAAGATCCAAGAGGTAAGAAATCCATTGCATTAAGATCTAATGATGACTCGATGATACAGATTCAAGAAGATCCGGATGATGAGGAGCTTGCTCTTATGATAAGAAGATTCGAAAGCTGAATAGAAAAGGAAGAAGGTTCAACTCAAGAAAACAAAGTTTTCGTAAACAAAGAAACCAAGTATGCCGATGAGGAACCAAACAAAGATGTAGTCCGCTTCGAATGTAAGAAAAAGGGACACATCGTAATCTAACCGTCCTTTTCTCAAGAAGAAGAGAGGAAAACCGAAAATCTCGAAAAGCTCTCAAAGCCGAAACCGGAGCGAAACAGAGTGTGAAGAAAGTGATGAAGAATATGCCAATCTATGTCTAATGGCACAATCGACTCGGACTGGATCGATTCGGACAGGTGAATTTGAGGTCTCTGTCAAAAGAAGGTAAAATGGTATCTTGACAAATGGATGCTCAAGACACATGACAGAGACTCAAATTGCTTTATAAAGATTGTTCAAGTAAACGGTGGAAAAGTTTCATTTGGTGGAAACAAAAAAGGAAGCATTGTGGGATTTGGAACTCGTTAAAATTGGAAATCTCACAATAAGCAATGTTTCTTTAGTGGAAGGACTCAACTATAATCTTCTCAAAGATTAGCCAACCGTGTGATACTCGGGTTCAAGATCTCTTTTCAAGAAGGGATATGTTCTCGGAATAAGTAAAGACTCAACTCGCCTTTCATGGGTCGAAGGCATGGAAATATCTATCTTCTTGATGTAAGACCAAATGAAACGCAATGTCTCATCTCAATTCAAGATGAAGCGGTCTTATGGCATAAAAAGCTTGGCCATGTCAACATGAAGCAATTAGCCAAAATATCATCAAAGAAGCTTGTTCAAGGACTACCAAAACCGCCTTATCAAAAGTCTCGACTCATGCACACCATGTATTCTCGGGAAAACAGTAAGAAATTCTTTTAAGCCTATAAAACATATCTCTACTAATCATGTTCTCCGCTTGCTGCATATGGATCTCTTTGGACCAACAAGAACCCGAGAGCATTGGAGGTAAGAAATATTGTCTAGTAATTGTAGATGATTACTCTCGTTTTACCCGGGTATATTTTCTTGCAAGTAAGTCGAAACCTTTTCGTACTTTGAAAAGTTTGCTAAAAAGGTTCAAAATGAAAAAGGATGTGCTATTTCAAGTATTAGAACAGATCATGGAAGTGAATTCGAAAACCAAAACTTTACAAAGTTTTGTGATAAATCTGGTTTTAATAATGTATTTTCCTCTCCATATACTCCGAACAAAATGGAGTTGTGGAAAGAAAGAATAGATCTCTTCAAGAAATGGCTAGAACACTTTTAATTAAAAGTAAAATTTCTTCTCGATTTTGGGTGAAGCCGTTTCAACAAAGATGTTACATTATCAATAGAGTCTTTCTAAGACCCATTTTAGTCGAGTTGGTAAGTTTGAAGAAAGATCGATGAAGGCATTTTCCTTGGATATTCTATGACAAGCAAGGCTTACGAGTCTTTAACAACAAAAGCCAATCGGTGGAGGAATCTATGAATGTCAAATTTCAAGACTCAACGCAAGTTGAATCTAGTCGACTCAATATGAAGAGTCCGAATCATCTCCGCATCTTTCAAGTCTTACAACTCAAGAAGCATCTCACTGGAAGTCCATCATCAAAATGTTCTTGAAGATTCAAATAAAGAAAGAGATCATCAACCAGAAAATCAACCAAGAATCGGAAGCACAAATCCAGTCATCCCGAAGATCTCATTATCGGTGAAATCAATGAAGGAATCCGCACTGATCAAAAAGACGTGAAGAATCTAGTGCTGTGGCACTAATCTCTGAAATTGAACCAAAAAGCATAGAAGAAGCTTTATCTGATGAAAGCTGGATTGAAGCTATGCAAGAAGAACTCAGACAGTTTAACATCAATGATGTCTGGGATTTGACATCAAAACCAAAAGGTAAAACCGTTATTGGAACCAAATGGGTATTCGAAACAAGATGAACGAGGATGGAAAAGTCGTACGGAACAAAGCCGACTCGTGGCCAAAGGATACACGCAAGAGGAAGGAATAGACTATGATGAGACCTACGCACCAAAAGTAGCAAGGTTAGAAGCTATTCGTCTATTACTTGCGTTTGCTTGTTATAAAAATTTCAGGTTATTCCAAATGGACGTCAAGAGTGCATTTCTAAATGGATTCATCTATGAGGAAGTTTATGTGGAACAACCACCGGATTTGAAGACCCAAAGAAGCCGATTCAGCCTTTAGACCGAAAAGGCATTGTATGGTTTAAAGCAAGCACCTCGAGCTTGGTATGATAGGCTAAGTAAGTTCCTAATACGTAACGGTTTTGTCAAAGGTAAAGTAGATACTACCTTATTTATCAAAAAGGAAAACAAAAGCTTTTTACTGGTTCAAATATATGTAGACGATATTATATTTGGATCTCCTAATGAAAGCCTATGCAAGAAATTTTCTAAGTCTATGCAGGATGAGTTTGAAATGAGTATGATGGGAGAATTGACATTCTTTCTTGGACTCCAAGTAAAGCAAATGAAGGAAGGAACTTTTATTCATCAAGAAAAGTATGCAAATGATCTTGTCAAAAGATTTGGATTGGAAAATTGCAAAAAGACCGACATACCAATGTCATGTTCTCTGAAGATAGATAAGGATGAAGAAGGGAAGAAAGTAGACCAAAAGCTATATAGGAGCATGATTGGTTCACTTCTTTATCTTACTGCTTCTAGACCTCGATATTTTGTTAAGTGTTTGTGTCTCGTGCTAGATTTCAATCGATCCTAGAGAATCACATCTCAATGCCGTGAAACGAATTATCAAATACATTGCCTCATCCTCAAGCATCGGTCTTTGGTATCCAAAGAAGGGAGACTTTGATCTTCCTGGGGTACTCGGATGCGCAGATCCGGCCGGTTGCGAGTCGATAGAAAGAGCACTTCCGAACTTGTCGGTTTGGAAATAGAACAAGATCTTGGTTTTCAAGGAAACAAAGTACTCGTGGCTCTTTCAACAACGTAAGCGAGTATGTAGCCCTTGGAAGTTGCTGTTCGCAAATTCTATGGATCAAACAACAACTACAAGACTTTGGCATTGAAGACTCATGCACGAAATCGATGTGACAACACCAAATAAGTGATCAATCTTACCAAAATCCAATTCTTCATTCAAGAGCAAAGCATATTGAGATTCGACACCACTTCATTAGAGATCATATTCAAAACGGAGAAATCTCGATTCAATTTGTTGATTCAAAAGTCAACTAGTGGATATTTTCACAAAGCCTTTGGAGAAAAATCAATTTGACGCTATCCGTTCAAGACTCAACATTTTGAAGCTTGAAGAAGTTAAAGTCTAAAGACTCAACAATCCTTAGACTCTAATCTCTCGCCTCAAGATCTTCGGACTCGGACATTCATGGCTATAGACTCGTAAGTGGCTATTCGAACTCGAAAAGGTACGATTTTGTTGTTCGATTATTATCTCGTGTGAAAATCAAAAACTTGTCTTTTCAAAAAGATTAATTTTGGCGCTTATTGATTTTCAAAAGAAATGATCGTACTCTTTCCCTGCGACGATTGAACTTCCTTTTTCAAAAAGTGAGTTAAATATACATATACAGCTTTTTCACAATCGTCAAAACCCTAAAAAAGTTCTCTTCCCCCGAACCTGTTTCAATCTCTTGTTCATCTTCGAGAAAGTGGTCATTTTTCTTTGGGAAGCAATCGAAGGAATCTCTCAAATCGACAAAGAAGAATGTCTTCTTCGAGGAAATCATCAAGAATAGCAAGCAGGGGTCCACAAAGAATGGAGAAGGGACCAATACACTTCGATCTTACTGAGGAGGAAGACTTTTCAAGTCAAGCAACAAAGTCCGATTCGTTCTCATCCACGTCATTCATCGCCTCCTACCCCACATGGTGAAAGTCATCATCTTGAAGAAGAGATAATCGAGGACGCCGACCCCGTAAGAGTCCAAAACCCTCTTATATCTACAAGCTTTATCGTGCGTTGAAAATCACCGGTACACCTTTGAATTACATAGACGATTTCCTTAAGGATAAGAACTATGGAAATGAATATCTTTTTCTCTCGCGGAAAATGGAGGAGTTAGGAATTGCTCCGAAAGGAAAAGCGAGAGGATGCACTTGCAAATATTCCAAGTGATCCTCGTGTGCCCGGACAAAATTTAATTGACGGGAACGATGATGATAAAATGTTCCTTGAGTTTCAACCGAGAATGGGTGTGGCAGCGAAGACGAAAGGAAATCGATTGGATTTGTTTAAATCCGAGGAACAGGAGAAAGTATATGGCGGATCGTTGAAAAGAGGGGTGATAAACCCTCGAAGTGTTGATTTTGATTTTCTAGACGCCATCAACATGAACTTGAGAGAGAAGTTGAACTTGCTTCAACTAGAGAATTTTTGCTCTGACTCTACGGACGGGTACGCTCATTTAACCGCTTATTTCTATTCAAATCTGAGCTTTTGGATGCGAATAGAATTTCGTTCATGTTCGAGACAAAGTCTACGTGGTAGATGTGAATATGTTGGCGACATTGTTGGAGTTGAACGAGGGCGTTATCTTCCAATCAAAGTCTCACCCGCACGTACTACTCGGATCTTGTCAAGGATAGGGACACGACAAGAGAGTTACCTATTCCAGGATGAATGCAATCAACATTGTGCTTCATAAGATCGTAATCAACCGTCTCTCGCACCAAAGTCTACATCAAAGACTTCGTGTCTTATTCTCAAGCAAAGTTGATGTATGCAATCAACTCGGAAGGAAGTTCTCTCTCCGCACACGATTCTTTTCCATATGTACAGAGCAGTGTCAAAAGACAAGGGACAATTGCCTTATCCCGGTCCGTGACCAAGATCTTTAGACACATGAATATTGAACCGCCCCATTCACTTTGTGTTCGACCGTGCGATAAGATGGTGGTAGGTTTGAAGATGCTGACGAAGATGCGTCTACAAGAGCTTGCAAAGGCAATGGAGAAATTCAGAGTGAAGACTCCCGTCCCATCTCGCTTCAAAAAGAAAAGGAAAAGAAATTGTTGGAACCCCATCGAGGAAGAAGAAAAGGACTCTCATCTTAGAGGATGAAGATGAAGAAGATGAGGATCCCACAATCGTTGCTTTAACAAGAACCAGACGTTCTGTGCCTCGATCAACGTAACTTCAACGAAACAGAGAGGAAGAGGAGCAAGCAAAGATCGAGAAGAAGATCAAAGCAAAAGGAGAAAGAGGGAGAGAAGGAGAAAGAAGGAGAAAAGGAGAGAGGAGGAGAGAAAGAACAGTCTGTATCAGACTCTGGAGATAAGGGAGATCAAGAACATGATCATCACTATTCTCCTTGTGATGTCCTAGAGACAGGGGGAGTTGGCGAGCAAGAAAGGTCTTCACCACATGCCGCCAACAAAGGTGAAGGTCCGAGATCATCTCCAAAGGCGAGAGACGAAGAAGTTCGGTTTCTAAATTGCCCGAAGAAGGACTCGATACTTCGAACTCAAATCTGCATGATTTCACGGAAGCTACAACGTCCGCATTCACTCCATCCGAAAAGGCCGATGCAAGTACACGGACGGATAACTCAAAGAGATTTTCGTCGTATTATTGATATTCTTATGGATATGCGGGGACAGATTTTTGCTCTAGACTATGAGATTCAATCCATCAAGAATGCTGGCCAAGCATCTTCGCTTACCCCGGAGGACAAATGAAAGACCTCGCTCTACAACTTCAAGCAAATGCAAAAGGAGAGGAGGTAGCTCGGTTAAGGGAAGACTTGAAGAGGCTAGAAGGCTTAGTCCAGTCTATGGGAGATTTCCAAATCGTTCGCATTCCCAAGCGCACTTGATCCCTTTCTCACTTTTTCATGATGACAAAAAGGGGGAGAATCAATTTGAACAATCAACACCATCAACCTTCAAACATCATTTTATCTTTTAATCTTTGAATTTGTGGTTATGTGTAGTCATTTTTTTTTTGAGTTTGACTTGAGTACTCTTGACTGTGGATTTAAATGCTTGACTGGTTGCGTTCATATCAAGTGTTGTTTTATGGTATTACTCACGAAAGACTAACCAATTTGTCTTTGGGATGCGTAATGTGGTTGTTTTATTAATATTTGTGAGTTAGCCATATTGCTTGAGAAATGTTTTTGCAGGTCAAAGTTGTTCAAATCTACAAGGAAGTTTTGTCACCATCAAAAATGGGGAGATTGTTGGAGAAATCTTTCCAGAGTCTTTTGAAGCTGACAAAACGTTTCTATCGTCTAAGTCTGGATATTCGGAGACCGAAGATTAAAGTCTCAAGACTTTATTATCTCAAGACTCAAGACTCAAGACTCAAGACTCAAGACTCAAGACTCTAGACTCAAGACTATTCTCACTGACAGTCTTTCTATTCCAGTAGCAAAGGAAATCCAGAGCCGAAGCTTATGGTTGAGGATTCGATCCTATCCTCTGGAAATGATCCCTTGGTTGGATAAACATCTCGGAGTCTTTGTTTGTTCTTATCTAGATCATTAAAGATCCGATGGTTGTCGAAGTATTCTTGGAATGTTCTATTCTTGGAAACCAAGATCCCGATTGTATGGGCGAACAGATTGATGGGCTATCGCCGACTCCTTAAATAGCTCGAATGATCTTCGTAATTGATTCCGTCCAACGGGTAGATTGGAGGAATTCCTTTGGTAAGTGCCAACGGCTATGATGGCATAAAGGAGTATAAAATGAAGACATTCTAGTTGTTTTAGAGAGTGTGATTGATAGAAAAATTCCGAGTCCAAGATCCTTGATTATTAGTCGAGACCATTTTGAGCGAAATTGTAAACACAGAGAGTGTTCATTTCTAGTGACACCTTGAGAGTGTGGAAGATCGTCTACACCAAGAAGTCAAGGAAGATCATCACCGTAACATCTCTTTGTTCATAGTGGAATCCAGCCAATTGGTCGGTGCGAAGAGTGGACGTAGGCTTGACACAAGCCGAACCACTATAAACCTCGTGTCTAATTCTCTCTTTCCCTTACTCGCCTTACGATTGTTTTTCTTAATTGCTGCAAATCGTTTATTTATCTAAATAGTGTGTAATTATCAAAAGAAAAATCTTTTATACCTATTCACCCCCCTCTAGGTAATCGTACTAGCTATATCAATACTCAATAGGAGATAAAGCATAACATAATGAATAAATGGCTTTAGCATCAAGAGCTTGTCTCTTGATTATATCCGATTGTGACAGTTCTCCAGTATCTGCAATTGCTTTCCCAGAGGTTGATGTAGCTTTAGGAATAATTCCTTTTTCTACCACATCCCATTCTAGGGGATCTTTCGATCTTAGGAATGCCTTTATCTTGTTTTTCCAAACGTTGTATTCTTTCCCATCAAAATAGGGAGGTCTGGTGTTGCTTTATCCTTCAACCAAACTTGGAGCCAAAATACTAGCCATAGATCTTTAGCTTAAGAAGTACAAACACTTCAATATATAAGCACACAGGCTCTGATACCAATTGAAATGGCTAATACGCACACCTAAAGGGGGGTGAATAGGTGTCTAAAATTTTTATAAATTCAATATGTAAACAGCTTTGAACAATTTTATAAAGCAATTAAGTAAAGCAATGAATAAGATAAGGAGTTTAAGGAAAGAGAATTGGAACACAAAGTTTATAGTGGTTCAGCTTAATCCAAGCCTATGTCCACTCTTCCGCGCTGACAGCCCATTGGCTGGATTCCACTATGAATCAAAAGAGATTTATATAGCTCGTGATCTTTGACTTCCTCAGTGGAGAGTCTCAGCTACTCTCTTCACAAAGTCACACTATATGCTTCTCTCTTTTGTATATAATTCAAGCTCAAAGAATGAAAGAGCAAGGAACTACATATATTTAGACTTTGAAATTCTTCTTTCAAGCACTATCTTGAGCAACTAAAGAGTTAGCCTTATATACTTCTTCATGTCTTCACGACCGTTGGCACTTTCCAAAGAAATTCTTCCAATCTACCCATTGGACAAAATCAATTAAGGTGATCTCGAGTCGTCGATTGAATAGTGATGAAAGTCCGTCAATCATGTTCGCCTATACAATCAGGATCTTGAGTTTCCATAAGTAGAACCTTTTAAGTTTGCTTGCATTTCAAAAGATCTTCAAATCAGAGTAGATTCCAATAAGAATAATCAATCATATTGATGCTGTATCCAGCCATAAGGTTATCCAAAAACCATACGAATTGAATCCTTGAAGATAATCCATCATCTAGATAAGTCTTCTTTCTTCGTCTAGAACTGTCAGTGAGGTTAGACTTTAAGTCTTGAGTTTGGCGGTCTTTATACTTTGCTGATAGAGTCTGGAGTTCTTCAGACTTTAACACTTGGGTCTAGAAGTCTAAAGACTAGACTGATGGAAACGTTTTGTCAGTTTCAAAACGATAAATGAGTTTTCTCCAACACATATGAACGATTAAATTCTTACTCTAAGCTAGAAGGTGGTTTGGAGAGGAGTTGCCCTTAAGGAACGAAAGTTGTTTCAATCCGACGATCTTGGTCTGGCCCTTTTTGTCCTCTTGATAAAGCGGTTTCTTAAGCTTCTCAAACTTAGCATGTGTTTCTTACCCAAAAAAAAAAAAAAAAATCGATATGTGCTAAGGGCTTAGTGGGGAACCTCTATCGCATTGACTATTTCTACTTATATAAAAAAATAACCCGTTGCAATCGATGTGCAATTGGGGCTAATCGATCAACCACCCTAGGTATGGACAATTAATCCAATAGATACCTTGCAATATTAATTGAATTCAATTTCAATTAATTTACAATTTTGCGTAAGAAATTACATGAACTTGTCCAATTTAACCAACAAAGTTCAATTGCATGTACCCATGGTATAGGTCCAACATTTTTCATGTTAATTAAGTAATTAGGTTAATAGAAAATTACCAGATTGCAATAGTTTAATTGGCCTAATTTCTTTAAAATTGGATAACTTTTCCTCAAATTGGACTAGATTTCCTTTTGATTTAGTCTTTGAGGGACTAAATTGCATAGAATTCAAAACTTCAAGGACCAAGTCGCCCAAAAATCAGCCAAACCGGTCGAATCGACTTGGATTGGTCTTACAGGTTTGATCGACCATCGGTAGCTGGCCGACTCTTAGTGGTTAGCCATTGCCCATTGGTGTTCCATTGTGTGTATTTCATTCTCATGCTTTTTCAATTTTCCATATTTCATAGAGAACAAATACTCGCCTATCTAGAAGATGTGCCTCGCACAACTATTTCCATGCCCCAAGTTTTGTGAATTTACAAAATTGCCCCTAATTAGGCCTTGACCACAAATTTTGTTTAACTTTTGATTTCAACACATCGATACTAGCCGGATGATCATGTGACATATTTTAACTTTGATTAGTCCCTAATGGAAATAATTAGGCCATTTGATAAATTTTTAGCCATTGAATTGAACTGACAGTTAAGATTCAATCTTGAAGGGAAGTATAGAAGACATTTTCCCTCTAAAACTTAGGGGGCCTCATTTACATATTTCTAGATCTAAATACATAGGTTTTTCTCCTCTCTCTCTCTCCCTCCCTCTTCGTGACATGCAATCGGCTATTGCTGGCAATCCCGCCACCACTGCTTGACCCTTGGCAATCCTCATCATCTTCTCGACCTCAGCAATGCCAGCATCACCTTTGTCTCACCCTTATGCTACATGTTCGATGGCTTCTTCCCCCACAAATTGAAGACCGCGCGATCAAGTCGGTAGATTTAGCCCTTTTGATCAGTATCTTGCGGCGATCCCTTGGAAGTCTGACCGCCACCGATCTATTCCTAGGCACATCCCTGATCCTTTGGTGGTCAGGGCTTGATTGGAGAGCCATCAGAACACTTTTGATGGCCATTTACTCCATCGGTGGTTCAAACCAAGTCCAACTGAACATGGTCTTCTTTACCAGCGAGTTGACGGCCAATTGATGTCGATCCAACTCCTTTGATGATCATCAGCATCCTTGGGAGTCCCTTCGACATCCTCGAGTTGCTGTGGAGTGTTGACTATAGCCTGATCAAGTTTGTTTCATTGAAAATCGCACAAACATAAATGCTTAATCCCAAGCTCAATGAAATGAGATCTCATTAGGAGATCAAGGCTAGAGCTCAAACCTAAGGTTTGTTTGATGATGAGTATGCCTATTATAGGAAGTTTAGGATAATCTAGAATGGATATGGATGATTGATTATGATTTTATAATAGTTGATTGCTTGAATGATGTTGTTCTGCAATTTCAGAGCCCTGATTGGACTGTCTGGATGTTTGCCTTGGAACAACCTAGTTATTGTGCTTTGTTGTGCTCAATGTCTTCACAACATTCGAAGGCGGTTCAAATATCTTTCCAACGAGCCATAGAACACCCCAATCTGGCTTTCGTTTCATATGATTTTTTCCTATCCAAAGTTGAGTCCGAAAAATGCTATTTGCTTGTTATTCTGTTGATTTGTGGCTTACAATACTTGTTAATTTTTTGCTGATTTTTATGTTTTGATTTTGAAGATGGTTTCTTTATAAAAGCTGCATGAAAATGCCTTGATCAACACATATCTTTTTTCTAGATTTTTAGAAAAAAAATTGTAAGGTAAATCTTCAAAAAATCGTCCTTGTACTAATCTACCTTGTTTGAGCCTAATGTGTGTTTGCTTAGAAATGAGCTAGTAAACATATTTGATTGAAGTTGCATCCTTCATGAAATTTGTAGAGTACTTCATAAACTTTCTAAAAAGATACAAATTGCACTAAACGGTCATCGTTTGCTAGTTCAATTGCTTGCACGAAATCATGTTTGGGCTATTGCAATTTGAGCCATTAAAGTCATTGCTTTGCTTTCCCATTTTCGTTTAGATTTTTGGGAACTAAATTGAACCTTGATGTCCCATGAAAAACAATCATGACATTGCATTCTATACATAAGAATTTTTGTAGATTTTTTTCATGTTATTAGGTCATCGAAAATCATCCATGTTTTGTGCAATCCCTATTGTGATTGTGACTGACTGTGTCCCTACGAAAATATCTTTGATTGAGCTCTTTAAGAGTGAAATTGGCGCATGATCCTTCTAGACATACTTAGAACATGTTACAATCTTCGAAATGATGTATGGAATGCATCATTTGAAGGTTGTTTGTTATGTAAAAACCATTTTCCAAGTTGACATGTTATAGATTGTCATGCATTTTGTCATGAATGGTTCTTAATGATAAGTCACCTATTGAAGTTCATGAATTTGTGTGATTTTTTGTGCATTGATTTGAGGTTAAATGTCTTAATCAAATTTTTTGTTGCATTTAGCCTTACATCATATTTGAACGTCACAATTTTCGTGTGTCATTTAGGTAGTTTAGTGAGCCTATCCTTATGCATCATATTCTACCATGTTTATGATTGACTTGCACACTTCTACAACTGCCATCATTTGAACATGAATTTGACCTTAATTGAATTTGATGTCTTCTAGAAATCTTAGAGCACGTCTTGATCTTTCTATGACATCAATTTTGCACCATTTGCATGTGGTTCAACTTATTTTCCATTTTTGCAAAATTTGCTCTGAAATCCATTGTGTTTGAAATTCAGAATCCTTGTTTTGCCCCTATTAAATCAAACCTTTTGTTATTTTCGTATGAATTTTTTAGTAAGGATTTTGAGGTTGAGTCCTTAACAAAATTTGTCTATTATTCTCATGTCTATGTCATGGTAAAATGTTAAAAATTTTAGATATCGTTTACTAGGTCAAATTATTGTTGATTTTCCATGATATCCTACTACCTTGTTCTGTTCTTGATGCGCTATCCTATACTCTTGAATCTTTATAAATTCATGCGTTTTATCTTAGGAAATTTTCTTCATTGAAGTTTTTTTTTTTTTTTTATTGTGTGCTTGATGTCTTGTAATTTTCTTAGGGCCAATTATCCATGGGTGATACCCTAATTGCTCTAATCTTTATTGCCCCGTTTGATGTTTATTGTTGTGATTTTTTGCTGCAATTCCATTCTAGGATTTTTTTTAGAATGCTTTGCATGCTGCTAAATTGAGATTCTTTGTTTTTACGATTTTGATCCTCATTTTTTAATCTTCATACAAAAATTCTTAGAAAATAAAAAAACATTTCGCCATATTTTTCAAACCCCACAAATGTTGCAAAACAATATGAAATTTCAAGTTTTAATTGATTTGAACCCAATTTTCATTCATATGACGCCCATGTGACAAATTTTCATTCTTAAAAATATTTTCGCATGGTTTGAATAGTGGCTCAACATAATTTTTTTCTAACTTGGAGTCATATTTAAAATACTTGCGAAGTTCGATCAGTGTGCCCATTGATGCACCCAAGTAAGCCTTGACATTTAGATATGCCTCATAGTTATGACGAAATCATGTCTCCCTTTCATCCAAATTTCCAAAATTATGTTTTTGGCTTGGCATTGATATTGTCTAAGTTTGGACCATATTTAAGGTGCCTGTAAAGCTCGATCAATGTGCCCATTGATGCATCCGAGTTAGCCTTGGTGGATAAATGTGTTCCATAACCATGATATAACTATGCTATGTCATTAACAATTTTCTTTACAATCCATTGTTCGATTGTCTCTCAAATGATTTTTGGGCATCACTTGAATCTTATAACTTCTAAAGTGTTTGTTTTTATGGAACACATGCGATTATGTTTGGTGCTTGATGACTAAATAAGTGATTTTATGATGGCTCATTAATTTTGCTTGATTGATTGAGAACCAATGTGACATCCTGAATTTTTAGTCCTGTTTTCAATTAAATAAATTGGGCCTTTCACTGACACGCCTATAATGATATTCTCAGAGTTGATCACTCCTGAGATAACTAGGCTATCTTGGGAAGTCATTAAGAGATTTTAATGCAATAGACTTGGAAATTTTTACCAGGAATCGGCTACTTGACCATGCTCATTTGTAGAGATCATTTCGGCTATTCGATTGTGTGATTAAACGTGGGTCATTCCACTAAATTGCAAAATTCTCGTTGATTGGCACTATACTGATTTTTTTGTCGTTTTGGTACCTTGTGTCCGTATTTGAAATCTTGGGATTTTACGACCATCAAGAGTCGCTAATGTGTCGAAGAGGCTTATTATGGCTTGAAGAAAATCGACCACGAGTTATTTGCATTAAAATTTTTTGAAAGCTACCCAGTAGCCTAGGTCATACTAAAATCGCGCTAGATTGAAATTAACTGCAAATTTGAATTCAATTTCAGAAATTGAAAGTTCTGTCTTCTCACAAGTCATTTTAGGAACGTCGACTCAGCCTCCGAAGATTTTTCTGCAAACCGAGATTTTTGACGAAAAGTCGAGATTGTGCCGTTTTCGATCAGGAAATTCAGAAGACAGTTTTTTATCATGAAATTGGGATGCAAGTAGATTCCATTGGCGAGGAAAAATGCCAATTTGATCGAGGATATGATGGTTGAATTTTTTAGGGCCAAATTGATCTAATTCAAGGAGGAATTGAAGTGGAATTAAGGGAAATGTTTTAAAATTCGTATGCCCCCTTGTCCACCACCTTTGGACCCTTTCATTTGGCTTCTAAGACAAGTTTTGTGGCTGCTTTTGGTTGAGGATGCTAGCCACACATGGTAGGACCCTTCCAAGGAGACAAAGGGATAGGAAGGGAGCACATGGGACCCTCCAAGCCTTGTTGGTCTCCCCCTCCCTCTCTCCTTGCAGCCGATCGACCATCCCCCCCCCATTCCAGCCCTTGAAACTTCCAGCAACCTAGAAAACTGAGCAATTTAGCCCCTCTTTACCCGTCCGACCGCCTGGAGCCGCCGCGTCGCCATCGCTGCTTGTCGCGCCTGCCCATGAGCCGCGTGTCCTCTGCGCATGCCGCCCGTTCGCTTTGCTCGTTTTGAGCCCAGTAGACGTCCTTCGTGTCCGTCGAGCCTAGCCGGAGCCCATCTAGGCTGTCACCATCACCGTGAAGCTCCACCACAGCCTACCTAGCCTCGCTGCATCGTCATTGTCCATCCCTGCTGTCTTTAGCCGCCTGTTGCAGCTCCTTCAGCCATTGAACAGAACCAAACAGAGGGGGTCTCGCCAGCACTGTTTGGCCCGCTTTGGTGGCCTTCGGAACCTCACTTGGTGGTGCCACTTTGGAGTTTGTGGACCGCCTCTGCATCCTCGTCGTTTTGATCCGAGCGGATCGTTAATCAAGTAAGTTTAACTCACTAATCACTGCATAGTAAGTTAATGACGCTTAATGATTGATTAGTTTAAGTTAATTAGGGAATAAGTGGTTAGTTAGAATGGATTAGTGAATTAGTTCATCCTTGATGCATGGTAGGTGGTTAGATTAGTGCAATTAGCAAGTAAATAAGATGTAGTATTTATTTTGATGGGTTCGGGAATTTTTCGAACCTGCCTCGGCTTTTAATTAGGCTTTACAGGCCTAAGTCCTATTTATTTGCATTTAATAATTTACCGTAATTGTTTAATTAATTATTATTTTCCAGAAATTAGACCGGAATAGCTGGTGACCGGAATTTTGTGCTGATTGCAATGGTGTGATTGATTTATTTAATTGACTATTATTTTGTGCAATTTGAGTGTTGATTACAATTTTGGGGTATTTATCCCAAAATTTATTATTTTCAGTATTTAATTAGAAAATAACCAAGGATCGGTTTACAACGCCAAAAATAATTTATGGACTATTGAAATTAATGGGATTTTCAAAAAGGAAAATATTATATTTTGACTAAGGCCGACTGTATATCCACATATAATTATTTTTATCAAGAATGATAAAAATGGTGACATTATCTGAGTTGGTGAGAACAAGTATATTATATCAGTCTACGGATTTTGATATATCAGCTTTAGGTGAGCAGTATACTTTATCAGCTTAGGGTGATCATCATAGATATACTATATCAGCCTATGGGCCTTAATATGTCAGCTTCGGGTGAGCAGTATACCAGTATGTTATATCTGCCTACGAGCCTTGATATGTCAGCTTAGGATGAGCAGCATACCTTGGCAGCTTCTTGTGAGCACTACTAAGTATACTATATCAGCCTGAGAGCTCTGATATGTCAGCTTAGGGTGAGTAGTATACTATATTATCAGCTTTGGGTGAGCTATACTATCTATTTTCAGCTTAGGGTAAGCAGTCCTTGATGAGATCGGACTTATAGATTGTATTGATTGGATTGATCGTGTGATGGTCTTGATGACATGGAATCGACTAGGTCGATTGATCGATTATTTGATCCGATGTGATGAATTGAATTGTTTGTGTGATTTGATGAATTGCAAAATTGTACTGACTTGTAGGAAGGATCTGAGACAAAGGTAAGTCATCTTACTCGTATTTGTGATTAGGCAGCCCTTAAGGCGTATTTCCTTCCTAGTCGGGTCTTAAGGGGTAAACTTGCTAAGACGTCGTCTCACCCCGTTGTGGGTTAACATTTCCAGGTCCTTAGATGGCAGCTCGCCTAAACATTTTGGTAGACTGAAGAAGGTCATGGAGCAAAAGTGTTTTATCCCATTGCATGGGGACCTAAGGGGATGGGTGTATGAGTTGGTGAAGACCGTGGTCTGGGTGGATGAGGCCTTACCCCATAAGGTACCTCATCAATACAGATCCTGGTATCATTATGAGCATAATGGACAGAGAGAGGGTCCCATACCTGAGTCTGAGGTCCTTAGGTATGTGCTGGAGGTTGCTCTTGGAAAGGGCACAGTAGATCCTTCAGAGGGTTCGGTGGTGGATCCAGATCTTTCAGATCCAGGGACCCCAGTGTATTCAGATGGAGGCTCCAATGAGGATGAGAGCGAGGATGAGGATCTGTAGTTTTTGAAACCCCCATTATTTTGTAGACCTGGTTTTTATAAGACTGGTATTGTATATGACATGGCTTGATATATATGTATATATAATCGGGTTGTGGTTTGAAAAACTTATGATCCTACTTTTCTATCCCATCTTGTTGTTATCTAAGGATTTAATTTAATTGCTTCCACATGCCCATTAAAATGAATGGGTCAGTGATGTGTCATGGGATGTCACTATTTAATCGACCAAGCCAGGATGGGCACGTGCTCGGAGGATTGGGGCGTGATAACCAAGGCCGTAAGGCTTGAATGCATTATTTTCAGATGTTTACATAGGTGTAATGCATGGTTTCTTAGGATATCTTGGGTCACTTAGAATCCATTTTAGGGACTTTTAGCATTGGTTGCCACACAAAAACACAAATGGTGGCCAATGGCTGTAAGTCATTCTTTAAATGAAGTGGGTATGTGTCCTAGATGGATCATTGCTTGAATCACAAAGGCTAATCATAAGGCCATGTTTGATCAATTAGACACATTGTCTTGATTTCTTAATTGTAATTGCTTTTGCCTATTTGTGATTGTGATTGTCTCTTTCTGTCTTGCTATATGTACATTTCTTTCATATTGTAAACATCTAGTCTTAGTATTAGCATAGAGTTAGAATAGGCTTATAGAGGTGGCGACTCGATGACGTGAAGATGACAAATGGTCGATGTCCAATCCGGCACCAATTTGTACAATTTATTCCCAATATATGTTTCGGGTTGCTTTACATTGTATAAATGTCTGACGAGTTGCGGCTTTCTCTCTTTTGCTTTACTTTCTATTTAGGATTGTATGTTAGATTTACTACTTTCCTTAAACTGTTTTGAGTGTTTACTTCCCGCACTATCTTTAAATTTCAATTGATTGTCTTATTTCCTTTTATCATGTAATAGAAATAGAATGTCATGAAATCGACCATCCATACATGATCATTTAGTTAATTTCTCATTTGCACGAAAAAAAGTAAAAAGACACACATGGACATTTTAGGAAATACGACAAACTGTTAGGTATCGATGGGCATTAATAGACATATTGATGTAGCCAAAGTCCTTGAACTTTAGAATCTCTAGTTATGTACATATTGAGGGACCACTCTCGACTCTCGATTGGATTTTTTAGCCAACCCCCGAAAATGAAGCTAGTGGCGACTCCTAAAATCATGTTTTATGTTGTATAATACAACTAATAATAAAATGAAGTCGTTGTGAGGGATATGGGTCTCATGGAGACTCATTGTGGTTTAGCATACTCAATGTGATAGTAGTTCAAAAGGATGAAGTGATGTCATCATTTTGGGTGAAGAGTACGGTCAAGAGGGCTATTGTAGTAAAACTACACCTAAATTCGTCATTCACACCTAGTTTCCTTTTTAAGGTGTACTGTGTTGGAGAAAATTGCTTTATTGTTTTGAAGTTGACAAAACGTTTTCATCAATCTAGTCTAAGACTTCCAAACCCAAGTGTTAAAGTCTGAAGACCGCCAAACTTAAGACTCAAAGTTTGTCTTCACTGACGGTTTCCAGATGAAGAATGAAGAGCTATCCAGATGCCGGATTATCTTCAAGGATTCGATTCGTATGGTTTTTTGGAAGACCTTATGGCTAGATACAGCTTCAATATGATAGATTATTCTTATTGGAATCTACTCCGATTTGAAGATTGTTTGAAAGGCAAGCAAACTTGGAAGGTTCTACTTATGTAAACTAAATATCCTGATTGTATGGGCGAACAGGATTGACGGGCTTTCATCACCAATTAATCAACGACTCAAGATCACCTTAATTGATTATGTCCAACGGGTAGATTGGAAGAATTCATTTGGAAAGTGCCAACGGTCATGAAGGCATGAAAGAGTATTTAAGGCGGATTCTCCAGATGTTCAAAGAGTGCATGAAAGAAGAATTTCAAAGTCTGAATCTCTGTAGCTCCTTGCTCTTTCATTCATTGAGCTAAAATTGTATACAAAAGAGAGAAGCATATAGTGAGACTCTGTGAAGAGACTAGCTGTAACGACCCAGCGGACACTGAGTCTTCATGACTTTAAAACATGTCACACAAATTAGAGGGACCTAAGTCTTATAAACTAGCCCCAGGACTCCCTCCTAAGAGATGTGGGATAGGAGACGTGCTGTGACAGCCTGAATTTTCAGAATTTGTTTTCAATTAAATAAATCGGGCCTTTCATCGAAACACTAATAGTGCTATTCTCTGAGCTGATCACTCACGAGATAACTAGACTATCTGGGAAAGCAATTAGGGAATCTAAATGCAATTGGACTTGAGAATTCGACCAAGAATCGATTGCTCGACCGTGTTGATCTGTAAGGGTCATTGTGGCACCGTCAGAGATCGATCAGAAATCAGAGATAGGTCAATTCGACTGAAATATGTGATCAAATTGTGGGTGATTTCACTTGACTGAAAAATTCTCATCGATCGGCACTAAATTGATTTTCTATCGTTTTGGTACCCGGTGCCTGTAATTGAAACCTCAAGATTTTCACGACAATCAAGGGTCGCCAATGTGTCGGAGATGTACATTGTGACTTGAGATAAATCGATCACGGGTCAATTGCATCAAAAATTCCTAAAAGTTATGCGATAGACTAGGTCACGCTAAAAGCGCGCCGGATTGAAAATAACCGCGAATTTGAACCCGATTTCATAAATTGAAAGTTCTGAGGTGTCACAAGCTATTTTAGGAACGTTGACTCATTCTTCGAGAAATTTTCAGAGATTCCGAGATTTTTACGGAAAATCGGTTCGGACGTTGCGGAAAAGTAACGGAAATTCAGATGGGCTAAATCGATGGAAATTGGGACTTCCAAGCCGAGCCTTTGAGTGTCGGGGATTTATAGAAAATTGTTCAGGATTTTTCTTCATCGAGATTGGATCTCAATTTGGGAAATTGAGTGAAGAAATTGAAGATAAAATGAAAAATGGAAATTTGGAGCATGAGTTGGGGCTGTGTTTTTTGCATCCATTTGTGCTAATTTTGGCTTCAATTTATCCTAGAAAGTATTAGGGGCAAGAAGATATTTATGTGGGCGGTGGGGGAGACCAAACATTTAATGTTTGGCTAAGGGTTTATGACTTTTGCTCCCCTCTTAGCTGGCTTCTCCCTCGTACTCATCCATTTCCCCTCCCCGCGCGAGCAAAATTGGCACGCCTCTTATGCCTTGCTTTCGTTCTTCTCGCCTGAACCGAACTATTCTACCCCTTCTTCTTTCATTTTTCTTCCTTGCAAAACCACCGAAATCTCTGCCTCAATTCCCTATAAGCTGCCAGCTCGACACTGCTCCACTCCTTTGTGTCTTCTCTCCTTCGCCGCACGAAGTAAGTCAACCGAAGCTACTCCCTCTTGCCGTTTGTTGACCAGCAACGCCCCTGCTCCTTCCACCGAGGCCATCTCCACTTCGGTTTGTTCCCCTCCGGTCAACAAACGAGCGTGGAAGACCACCGTTCAACCCCCACGCCTCCATGTTTCCTCCGCCCCCGTTGATCCGCACGCCGCCTCCACCAGCAAGCTTCAGTCCACGCGGCCAACTCCACTTCCTCTTCAGTCCACGTGAGTTCCTTCAATGCCGCTGCTTGAAGATTCCAGTGAAGCCGAAGCAGCCCAACGTTCGGTCCAGCTTGTGCTTTTTCTCAAGCAACGTTGGTCTTCTTGTCTCGAGGCCCAACAGCGGCCTTTGCTGCTTCATTGATTGGCCCAGCCCAGTCGAAGTTTCACCAAGCAGCAACCCAGCAAATTGTTGTTTTCGCAACCCAACTCAACCCATTAAATAAGTCCAACAACCCAAGCAAGACAGCCCAAACTTTAAGCCCAAGTCCAGCAGCCCATCTTGAAGTCAGCTCAGTCCAGTGAAGCCCGGCCCAATTCAACAACAAATCTTAGTTGGGTTGAGATTTGTTGGGCCCATTTTAGGCCCGACACAAGTCCGTCGACGCCGCCGCAATTTAAGTTTCGGCCGCCGTCGCGCCGTCGTCGCGGTGAACCGGTTTCCGCAATTAACCGGTGATGTTATACTCTAAACTCTACTTAGTAGGTTAATGACGTTTAAGGGGTGTTAGATTTGTTTTATTAGGAATTAGGTGGTTAGTTAGATTAAATTAGAAATTGAATTATTTAATTAAGCATGCTAGGTGGTTAGCATGGTTTAGCTAAGGCCTAAATAAATTGTACTATTTATCTAGAAGGGTTTGGGAATTTCTCTGAGTCCGTATTGGTTATTAATTTAATAATTCTGGCCTAGGTTAGTATTTTTAGAATTTAAATTGATTTATTTAATTAATTTCAGTAATTATTTAATTATTAATTATTTTTCCGGAAATTAGGCCGGGATAGTCGGAGACCGGAATTTCGTGCTGATTGCAATGGTGTGGTTAATTTCTGCAATTGAGTGTTAAATTATGCAAATTGAGTGCCGATTGGATTTTTGGTATTTAATTCAAAAAAAAAATTGTGAATTTCCAATACTTATTCAGAAAATCCCAGGTGTCGGGTTTTGACACCGAAAATGGTTTTTAGTACTATACAAAATAGTGGGATTTCAAAAAGGAAGAATATCAATTTTTCCGGGTCAAGTGACAGTGTACCTACACACGAGTAATTTTATGTGAATTTCTAATACAAAGAAAAAGACCAGGCTCACCATTTTAATTGAAGCATTTGAGTGTAATGCACGGTGCCATAGACCATATTTGAGTGATCGTGTGATGGTTAAGAGAAATCGTCCCGGTCTGTTGAGCTGGACGTTATCTCTATTCGGGATACCCCCTGGACAACAGAAAGCCAGTCGCAGTTGATTCTGGACGCTATGCTCCTTCGGGAAAGCCGTCTGATAAAGAGACGTGCCGTACACAATGGGGTGAGATGAAGCCTGGCAATGCTAGAAGACTGCTGAACTGAAAGTAGGCCGTGCTATATGCCGAGATCAAAACTAGGAACGCATGATTAATTGAGTGTGGCGTTTCAGTTATTGGAGCTCATTTGTTGCTCATGCTCTCATGTTGTCTGTGAGATAAATTGTACTGACCTGCAGGGTGGATCTAAGACGAAGTAAGTCTCATTGATTGTGTGCTTGTGTGATTAGGACACTTCTGGGCGTATTTCCCTCCTAATTGGGGTTTAGAGCTTAGACTCACTGAGATGATATCTCACCCCGTTGTGGGACAACATTTTTAGGGTCGTTGAGTGGAGGACCTAGAGCTGAGAGGAGGTGATCGGAAGCGTAGGTCAGTTAGGACCGCTTCTTTTTGGAAGGCCAGTCTTTTGTAGTCTTTTGGTCATAGACCTGTGTACATAACTCAGTGTATATATAAAAGCATGTTTGTTTGTGAATCTATTGTCCTGCGTTTCTATCCCGAGATGATTACTGTCAGGGGATTTCTTTTCGCTTCCGCATGTGCAATAAAATGGAAAGGGTCGGCGAATCGTCCTAGGAAGTCGTAAATTATTATCGACTAGATAGGGATGGGCACACGCTCAAGATTCGAGGCGTGACACGTGCCCCCATGCTTGGGCCATCACATTCTGCCCCCTTTGGGAGCACAGCGTCCTTGCTGTGGCCCCACACGCGGTCGGGAGTCGGTTCTGATACCATTTGTAATGACCCGGGCCCCACTGTGTAATATTGTCCACTTTGGATACTGAGTCCTCACAGCTTAAAAATGCGTCACATAGATTAGAGGGACCTAAGTGTTATAAACTAGCCCCAGGACTCCCCCATAAGCGTTGTGGAACAAGAGATGTGCCCTTGCGCTTGGGCCGTCACATTTTTGAAACGACCCGGGCCCCACTGTGTAATATTGTCCGCTTTGGATACTGAGTCCTCACGGCTTTAAAATGCGTCACACATATTAGAGGGACCTAAGCCTTATAAACTAGACCCAAGACTCCCCTCTAAGTAATGTGGGACAGAAGACGCGCCCTTGCGCTTGGGCCGTCACACTAGCTAAGACTCTCCACTGAGGAAGTTGAAGATCACAAGCTATACAATCTCTTTTGATTCATAATGGAATCTAGCCAGTGGGCTGTCAGCATGGGAGAGTGGACGTAGACTTGGACTAAACCAAATCACTGTAAACCTCGTGTTTCAATTATCTTTCCTTAAACTCCTTATCTTATTCGTTGCTTTACTTAATTTCTTTATAAAATTATTTAAAGCTATTTACGTCCTAAGTTTATTATCATCTAAAGGTAATCTACGTTATTAAGTCTTGCAAGAAAATTTTTATATGCTTATTCACCCCCCTCTAGGTGTGCGGACTAGCCCTTTCATGTTGTACATGTGAAAGCAAATCACGACACAATTCTGCTATCACGTGAGATGCAAGCTTGGGAGAGTTCACGACTGTGATTGAGCAAACTCATGTGATTGATCCCAAAAGATGAGGTGATAACATCTTTTGGAGTAATGAATTGTGAGGGAGCTCTCATAGTCAAGTACCTCTAAACCCCACCTTCCCACCGCCAAAAAGGGTGCTCGAGGGTCAGGTCGTGACATACTTCTCCTATTTGAGTGCTCTTTCTGTCATCATCTTTGTTCTCATCATTACTATTGTATTCAGCATACACTTTTGCTTTTTCACCATGATGAGAATAATACAGACATCTCTAAAACCATTATCATCCTCAAAGTTTTTCAAACCATCTTTCAAGCCCTTCTTAGGAACATAATAAAGCAACTATTGTACTTTGTATGGCAAATAATACAGTATATCCTAACAAATCCAATATGAGATGCATTGTTTATATCGACAAAGATAGTGCCTTCACTTCTACCCTCATACTCGCACTCATCCTCCCTAATCACAAGCTCCCCACTATAGCAAACTTTGACAGCAACATAATCCTAATCCATGTCTACAACAAAGGGGGAAAAAGCAATTAACTTTTGGGACCACAACGGCAAAAAACAACAATTGCACATGAAGGTCCTAACAATCTTAAATAGTTTATTAAAGAAAGAGCATTTGTCATTTAGTGGAAAGAAATGAACGGAGGTCCCCACAACAACCATTTCGATTAAACAAATCTAGGTCCCCACAATACCATCTTCACTATTTCACGTACAGGACCCCACAACATCCTGGCAAGCCTAAATTTCCCGCCCCAACGATTGTGTGTACATTCACAATAGTAAAGCATCAAATTAGAAAGTAGCAAAGCATCACAATAGCACATTTACATTAGCAAATCACAATAACACATTCAAACCCTTCAATGGCCCTCTGAACCGTATTTTCCCATATGAGTCCTACATTTCCTGTCCGAGCCCCAATTTTCCCATTCAAGCCCTAAGCTTCCCATCTGAGTCCTTCAATTGGCCTCTGAGCCTTATTTTTACTAGCCATAGGGAGAGAAGAGGACAAACCTGAGTGAGCAACGATGACAAGTAGCGACAGAGCTTCAATGAGAATGGCAACCGAGCGTGAAGGCGAGCATGAGAAGGAATAGTGACCTATGGACCATGCTTAATTGTGCAACATCGTTAGCGTCACACAATTAGGTCAAGACACTAAACAATGTTATTTAGTAAAGCATGCCAAAACGACATCATTTAGCGTTGTTTTGCATAGTCTACGTGGACGGCGCGACGTCGTTTGCCTTGTCTATGTGGATAATTTTTTATTTAAAAGAAATGCCACATCATTTAAAATTCTCGTTAGAAAAGCCATGCTAGCTGTTTGGTTGGAAATTCTCGCCGTGGCACTTCAGAGCTTATTTCTTCTTCGATTTTGGTATTTAAGTGTACTTTTCAGAAGTTTTGGCACCTATATATCCCCTTGTGTTAAGTTGTGGCACTTGAAGGGTTCTTTTGCCATTTGCAATGGCTTTGTTTGGGCGGGAAAGAAATGCTTTGAGTAAAAGTTGACAAGATGCAGCAATTGGAAGATGGATTAAATAGGTGTCCTCACTAGAAGTGCTGGGGAGATTCGCTTGAATATATAAGAAAACAATAATATCTATGCAAGAATCCAATCGAATTTATTTATGATGTTCATTAATCATATAGTTATCCCCATAATTAATGGTCAACAATATGATGGCAAATGCATATATAGAACAAAATGCTTTATCATGAATTTCCGGATTAAGAGAAAGAAGAAAAGACATGATATACTTGTGCAACTTAAAACAAACAAAGCAATTCAAATGCAGGGATGGGATTGGGAGTAGGATCAAACGTGTGGGTCCGACGAAGGAACGAATCATGGTGGCCTGGCAAGACACTCGGCCTCAATGTGCTCTTTGCTGTTCATCCTATGTCGCCCCAAGTTGGAATCTCCGGACAAGCTTCTCGAAAGACAAGATGCCAGCGAGGATGCTTGCATTCCCCTTCTAAGATGAAGGGATTTTTGCCACATTAATCTAAGATTGTCCATGTTCGACTTGAATTTCTTTGAAAAATCTTCATCGAAATCAAAATTCCACTTAGGACAAATTGCAGGAACAGACACTCAATAAACGATTTTTCACATTATACTAGACAAAAGATTTTATGTTAAAAATTTACTCTCTATTTAAAGATTGCTTCCCATTATCCCACACACGAAAAATAAAACAACTATTTTCTAATAAATTTTGCTCTTCATGCTACAAAGATCGCTTTACATTATCCCACATACGAGAAAGAGAACAACTATTTTCCAGTAAAATTTTGCCTCGGTCATTAAGGAAATATAGAGTTAGAAGTTCTGTGTTTTCAGATGGAACGGCTTTGGAAACTTCAGAAAAACAAATCTCCTTGGTGATATCCATATTCAAGTTTGGAATGAAAACATTAAGTAAATGGAAAGGCCATCCTTTCTCCAGGGTCTCTAGAGCCTAGTCTTCATCACAATGGCATAGCTTTCCTAGCTATGCCAGATGCGACGATTTGAGTTCAAAATCTACAAGCGAATCCGCTTGCTAGGGGGAGGCGTTGGCAACTCTTCGAGCATGTTGCTGTGAAGTAAATCAAGGGTTTGAAGATTGGAAAGTTGGTGGATCTCCGCTGGTATGCTGGTAATACTCGAATATTGCAGTCTCAAGATTCTCAGATTGTGTAGTTTCTTGATCCCGCTAGGAATGCTCCCCTCGAGACTCCGACACCACGAGGCATGTATTTCTTCGAGGTTGGTCAACTCTCCAATGTCAGGAGGGAACTCAGTAAAGAAACAGGAATCCATTCTCAGCACCTTCAAATTCTGCAGATTTTTTAGTGAATCTGGGAACTTGGAAACGCCTGTTCCCGACACGTCTAGCTCAACTAATGATCTCCCTATGTTGCCAATGGAGTTTGGAAGTTTTCTTATTTGACGGCAATCCCGTAATGATAAGTGTTTAAGTCTGACCAGTTCACCAATGGAGTTGGGAAGTGCTGCGATTCTAGTGCCATCAAGGGAAAGAAGTGAGATATTCGTCAAGTGACAAATTGTTCTCGGTAGCTGACTCAATGAGAAGCAATTTGAGGCAATCAGAGTTTCCAGCTGCTTTAAATGACCGATGGAGATGGGAATTTCTTGTACCGAAGTCCCGTCCATGAGAAGCTCTTTCAGAGCTGTCAGGTGACCCACTTCTACTGGCAACATGCTGAGCTCTGTGCAGAACTTCAAATTCAGGGAAACCAAGCACTTCAAGTGGCTGATTGAATGATCTATCTTGACCAATTGCGAACATCGCTCCAGAATCAATATGGCCAGATTTTGGCAGCCAGAGAACTTAGGAGTGACTATTAAGTCGGCACAACCTGTAAGATCTAGAACTCTCAAATTCTGCATCTGCAAAATAGGAGAAAAAATTGCATGAGCTCACTTCATGAATGGTTAGGTTGGACCAGGCCATCTCACCATAGCAAAGTATTTGTGAACTACCTTGATTTGACCCCAGCCTTCCCAGTCTTTTGTGACTTTGCTCCATGATAGGTCGAGAATGGTTAGGTTCCCCAAGTGAAAATTAGTTACTTGTAGATGTTGAGGGCATCCTCGCCAACGGAGCCACCTTAATTTTGACAAAACGTTAGCAAAATCTCCGGTTATGTCTGCATGATCCAATTGAAGAAACCGTATGTTTGGCATGCTCTGAAAATCTTCTGGTGTAAGTTTGACTGAAGTATGCCACTGAAAGTTAAGGCAGAGTGCCTCAACCTTTTCTGTTCCCTGTAATGGACGAGAAAGACGAATTGAAGTAGTGAGGATGGTGTCTCTTCTTGACACGTAACCAGTCAGGAGACATTCTTAAAGAATAATGACGAACGATGTCAAATGCACAATGAAACTGAAGGGATGATGAAAAGTATTTCTTATGCTTCACAATGAAACAGAAAAGAAAAAGGAGGATAAATTTCACCTTTTTCTGCTTTATCGTACCGAGAGCTATTTCATGATTAAATAATCTACTCCTCATTCCTGGATCTGTACGACTCTCCCGACAAACGATTTCTCTGCCAAATTGCCTTAACATGCTATGCATCCATATCTGATTGTTTTCTCCAACTTTGGCTAGGGGAGTCAAAATTTCACGAGAAGGCAGAAAAGAGGTGTCATACCACAGGTACCAAGCAATTCGGCTATCTATGCCAGCAGTGAAGCAGGCGATATCCAGAAATATCTGTTGCTGCTCATAATTTAATGTTTTATATCCTTCCTCCAATATACTCTGAAAATCCCATCGCTTTAATTGAAACGGCACAAAAACTTTGAAGTGATCCCATGCCTTCTGCGTTTTACCCTTGGAGACTGCACCCATAATTTCAATTACCAATGGGAGTCCTGTCATAGAGTTACTAGCAGGGTTCAAAAGCTCGATGGTGCTACGTGAGGGAGGATTTAGTATAGATGAATGCTGCCGAAAGAGTTGAAGAGCCTGATCATTGTCCAACCGACTAACATGATAAGTCCGGATCTGAGGAGATTCTTCCAGGACACCGCTGTTTCTGGTGGTTACAAGGATCCTACTTCCAGTAGCAAAGCAGTCAAAACAATCTCCAATGAGCTTCTGGACAGAAAACGCATTTTCCACGTCATCAAGGATAATCAAGACCCTCATGTCGCAAAATAGGTCCTTGAAAAACTCAATTCCCCTGTTGATAAAAGCAACATCCTCAAGTTCCCGTTTCAGAACATCGGAAATCAGCTTAGCTTGCAAAAGCTGAAGCCCTCCTAACACTTGTGTTGTTTCTTTAATATTTGCAAGGAAGCTACAGCCATCGAAATCACAGGAGACTCGGTTGTATATGAATTTTGCAAGAGTCGTCTTGCCAATCCCACCTTTCCCTTGGATGACTACAATGATCCTCTTGTCCTTATCATCAATATTCATCAAGCTCATGATGTGGTCAACTTGATCATCAGTTCCAGCATCTTTTTCGATTCTGGCAACTTGTCTCTTCTGTTCCATTTTAGCCACCTACAAGAAACATTATGATTGCTCACTGATAAGGCTGTAACATGCGAAGAAGTGCCTATAGTTGTTGATCTTTACGAACGTTGTTGTGTTTGCATAAATTGTCCACGATGCGAAGTCAATGGTCATCCTGATCTACCAGTGATCAACATAATTGCCACGCTGTTTCTAAGGAAATCCAACTTTCAGGAAATTATCATATTCCTCAAAATTTGCAAATTATACAAATAGGTAAGCACTTGTTATGACTTTTTATTGATTGTAAGCATTTTGGAATTCCATAAAATGCATCAACGCACAACCGTAGGTCTAAACTTTATCAATGTGAATTTAAATTGCGTTGCTCTTTTATTATAATCGTCAAGTCATATACTATAAATACATTGTTGGCCCATTTTCTAATGGTTTGAACTTTTCAAATGGCTTGTCTGGTATAAGACAAACTTCGTATCATAGCACAGGTCAAGGATTTAAATCGCGACACTCCTAAATTTTCTTCTACCTGTTATTCCCATTGTTCTGTTTATTTTCCTTTTTCGTGGTTATCCTCTTAAATCATATGCTATAAATACATTGCCGGCCACTTTCTAAGGGCTTAAAATTTTAGGAAAAAAATGGCTCGTCTCACAAAGATTATTTTTTTATATAATGTCTACGGAAATATGTGAAGAAAGACATTAATAGCATAAAGTGAAGCAAAAATAAGAAAAATCAATAAAAATAAAACATGCATTTAAAAAAAAAAAAATCTTGGTACTGCTTCATATGTTCGTAAAATAAAATAAAAAAGTACCAAATAAAAATATAGATGAAAAAAATGAAAAGGCAATCATTTGACACTTGACACAAATGCATTAAAGCAACAACACCGCTTATATGAGTTTAGGTAAGATGAAATAAATATTTGACCCAAAAAAAAAGGAGAGAGGGCCTTCATGCGGAAAAAAATAGAAAAAGAAATCCTAAAATTAAAATACATGAGAGATAAAATATAAATATTAACATACGGATTTGTCCCTTCATAGAATAATTATAGAATAACTAATTGAGGACATTTCAGAGAAAAAAGGATTGTGATTGCTTAAACGTTGGAGGTTCCCTTTGCTTTATATAATAGTATAAAAATGAGTGCTTCAATTTGAGTAGGTGGTAGGCAACTGATAATAGGATGCGAGATAAGATAACATTTTGTTGGGTGTAAATTGACATTTATATTGTAAAATTGATAAGATAAGAAAGATGATAGAAATAAAGGTAGTTTTGTGAGCAAGCTTGATTAAAAGAGAAATAATAAATTGAAGAGAGAAAGGAGGGTATTTCATTAACTTTATTGGAAAAAAGTAGCGTTTTAGCTATAACGGCGGTGCAAAATGCGTTGCCCTAAAAGGAGATTTGATACTTATTTTGTTTTTCCATTATAATTAACAAATAAAGATGGAGAGTCTGCTCATGCTTTAAAGGGCTGGGAAAATCCCCATGTTATTTTGAAGATGACAAAGTCAAAGGTTACTAATGTGTGTATTGGTTGAGAAAGTGTCAAGTGATATATGCACAAGTCAAAATGCAAATGTTGTATAGCACTAGAAGATTCTGATATGAGGAGTGCTCTGCCACTATCAAGATTGCTCTACCGATATCTTAGGTGAACAAGTTGTTGGGCATTGAAGATGTCTACAAGTTGGAAGGATCTTCATATAAGGTGAACATTTGGAAAGACCTTGATTGAGGGTGAACAAGCTAAGAAGAACAGGAATGTCTGTGATGACTTAGAGATACAAAGATTGGGTGAACAGTTGGATGGACCTTGATGTGGTGAACAAGCCTAGAAGGGGATGTTTGGTAAAGCTTGGAAGGACCATGAAGATAAATCGCTTGGTAGAATCGAAATTGCCAATATGCTTGGAAGGACAAGAAAGATCAACATCGTTATCGGGTGCAGGGGATTGTTATCAGAGCAGCACGTTGTTGACATAGAAGTAGCTGCTGATTTTGGATGACGTGGAAGACTGTGACAATATTGATGATCCTTGTGAGTTCAGTGAAGATGAGGAACCAACATCTATGCATGGTGTTCTTAGAGATCTTTAGAAGTTGATTTAATCAAATCAATGAAGATGAGGAATCAACAGGGATGTTGATGTCCTTGGAAATCTTTGCATGCTAAGGAAGCCAAGAGGATCATTGGATGATGGATTGCACGTCACCCACAAGGTTTGTTAGTGGATAGCATCAATAGATTAGTAAATATATGCACGTTTTGATTATGGATAAGGGATTGTAAAGATATTTAGTCGTGAAAGGTGTTGGCCACTTGACTACTTGCTTGGAACATTGAAAAGAAGAAAATAGCTATTACAAAGGCTAGGAATTCCTTACCCAAAAAAAAAAAAAAAAAAAAAGGCTAGGAATTCGTAGAAAAATTTGAAAGTTGATCAGGAGCAATTTTGGTAATGAGCAAGTTTGACAAAATTACACTAACATTGTTATGGAATTAGCCACAAACAGAGAGTCATTCTAACAATCTTTAGCAAGGTTCTACCGCTGGCTATATCTATAACCAATGGTTACTTGAAGATGTTGATGGGCAACGGTCATTTGAGGATGGATGGCTATAGATTGAATCTAGGAGAAGTAGTTGGGTTGGGTTGGAATCAGATAGAGTGGCTCATGTGATTTGAATCTTCTTCTTTGCTTTGTTTTTTCTTGTTAGTTGTTGTGTATCGCAATGTCAATGTTTGGGTAGTGATAATGTTTGTAATTAGTGATAAGAGTAAGTGTACAATAGTAATAGCAGCACATGAGTCCTAGTAGTGTGATCTACCAAAAATGTGAAACTTGTTGATTATAACTTGTCTTGAAGATTACTTGTGGATTCTAGCCTTATTATAGTTGTTAGTGTTGAGAGTGGATGCAGACTCGGGGATAAAACTAAATCACTATGTATCTACTTACAATAACTTTTATCTCTTCACTATCTGAATTACCTAATCTTTATTATCACTATATGTTGAACAGCAACATGCACACCAAATTTCTAGAATCTATTTATGCCGATGTTTGAAGTTGAACTTGTTACCTTTCGTAAATGTCTTTCATAGTTCTCAAACAACTTATTCACTCCCCCTCTAGAATGTGTTGTTACCCTCAACGAATACCACATAATCCCAAACTACTGTATATGTCATAAATTTAGGGAGAAGTACATCCAAAGTACCTTAACTTGTGTAGGGCGTTTACTTTAGTGCCACAACTTTTTGGTCGGCTCACTTAAGTGCCACTTTATAAAATAAAAAATAAAAAAAACGATCACTTAAGTGTCAACTCCGATTTGAGTCACCGGAAATTTGATGTGGCAATATCTTATTAATTTCTTAACCCTACGCGACTTGTTGACATGCCCATTCAGCATATAATCTCTAAGTGACGTCATGTAGTAAGTTAAAAAGTAATCATTTCAGTGCTAATCTTTGTAAAAAAAATGATCAATTCAATGCCAATTGCTATTAAAAGTGATCACTTTAGTATCAATCTTAATGAAAAGTGACCACTTTAGTGTCAAAAAATGTTACACCAAATAAATTTTTTAATTATGAAAGCCACGTAATTTCTCAAGCCTGAATTTTTCACTGGAGACACTTAAGTAATCGTTTTTTCTCTTATTTTAGCAATTAAGTGAGTTGATGACAAGTTATGACACTGAAATGAATGCCGTACACAAGTTAAAGCACTTCTGGTGTACTTCTCCACACAAACTCAAACTATTCTTTTTTACCACTCAAAACCCCAATTTGGTAAATTATGATAAATTTACTCAAAACTAACTTTTTAACCATAAAAAACCCCAAACTAGTGTACTTGTGACAAATCTACTTGAAACTAATTTTTTAACCACTAAAAATCTCAAATTGATGTATTTGTGATAAATTTACTCTGCATTAGTTTCTATTAAATTAGATTATTACTACATAAAATCCTATATTGGTACACCTGTGACAAATGGTGGTTTACACCTATTAACTACCACATGTCTTAAACTCAACAACTTGACAATGAAATTTAATGTAAACTAATAGAGGAGAAATTTATCATAGATGTATTAGTTTGTTGTTTTTGATGGTCAAAACATTAATTTTGGGTAAACTTGTTACAATTGTACAAGTTTTAGGCTTTTCGTGATATTAACCTACTTTAAATTAAGTTCCATTCGTTTCGCGAAAAATGCAATGTTTTTGGAAAATGTTTTTAAGAAAGTCATTTCCTAAGAAAATGACAAATTTTTTTCGGTATGAACCAAAATTTGAAAATGAATTAGAAAATTGTTTCCTTCATTTGGTGTGAAAAAACTGATTTAACTTTCCTCTGTGCACTCCTTTTAATAATTTTTCATTTTCTTCTTCTATTTTTCTTTTGAATTTTTTTAACTATTTTTATTTATTTTGTTCTTTTTCCTTCTTCTTCGGTTGGTTGTGACCACGGCAATAGTTGACAACCAGCCATAGGCAAGCTCTAGTCTCGCCACAAGCCGATGAGGTTCGATTCTAAGGTTGACAAGCTTGAGCCTCGCCACAAATCAATGAGGATGTCCCACATGTCGTCAGAGGCACTAGAGATGAAGGACTAGACGAGGTTGATGCCAAAGAAGTCAAGAAGGTAGCTGAAGGAGGCGATGGCCCACATGTCCTTGACTAGTTTATTTTCTATAAATCAAGTGTCAAAAAATCTAGAATTCTTTTTCCTGAAAGTTGTTTTTTCGTAAAACAAACGGAGTCTTAGAGTGCATTTTTTCACAGTAAATTTTTTCCAAGAATATAATTAATTTTCCTTTGTTTGGTAATATATAATCAAAAACATTTTTTTGATTTGGATCTTATTGGAAAACAATTTCAATTTCATGACTTTATTTCAGACAAAAAAAATTGATTTTTAAAATATTCTTATTTCTCTTTTCTTTTTCTTTTCATTTTCCCTTTCCTTCATGCGACCAGCCGGTCATGACCACAGTTGAGCTTGAGCTTGAGCTTGTCGGCCTTAGGCCAACTCAACCTCACTAGGATTGGCCAAGTTGCAAGCTTGCTGACCTTGGCCGACTCAAGCTCGCTTTGATCTGCCAAGCCCTAAGCTTGCTAGGATTGTCCAAGCCATGAGCTTGCATAGATCTAGTGAGCCTTAAGTTGGGTAACCTTGGCCAGCTCGAACTTGTCAAGCTCGGTTGAGCCTCAAGCTCGCTGTCTTGCATCGTAGGCGGTCGCTAGGCTGTTGGCCATCGTCAATGCACGGAGGAAGAAGGGGAAGGGAAAGAAAGAAAAAAGAAAAAGGATAGAAGGAAAAAAAATAAAAAATAAAAAGAAATTGGAAAATTTTTAAAATAACAATAATTCAAAAAATTCAATTTTTTTTTTTAAATTTTTTAATAAGAATAAATGTTTCATTAACCAAGGACCCTAAAACTAAGAAAACATTTTGGAAAACATTTTCTTGTTCTTTCAAAGGGGAAATCATTTTTTTGAATTTAAGTTTTGGTACAATAACATTTTTCATTGATTAGAAAAACATTTTCCGTTGATGCATTTTTCTTAAGTGAACCAAACATTGGAAGTTGAGGAAAATGGTTTCCACAAAAAAAAAAAAAAGGACCTTAATCTCTATTAGTCTATATATTTAAGCCTAATCCACCATTTATCTCACTTTTAACTTTTAAAACTAGCCTTGCATAAAAAATTAAAACTACCCACTACTTTCTCATCACCAAGTAACCACCCAATTCACACATCTTCAATAAATATCTACTGCATATCCACTCAATTAAATAATCACTTAGTTCCTTACAAACCTGTTTCTTCTCTCTTCAAATTTAACTAGAGCTTTGCAACCGGTCCCGTTCTACTCTGGTTCCGGACTAAATCGCCCATAGAAATAGGTCCTATTCTTGCTTCTAAATTTTTTGGAATCGGTGCTATGGAAGTAGGTTCTAGGTTTTGGATATTGAACCTACTAACCCACTGAGGAACCGATTAGGACCTATTTTATGATGTTGGAGGAAGATGATTAATCTCTCCTAAATGAGCTTAACTTCCTTATTACTTTATATTTTTGTTTGTTTTTTATATCGATATTTTACTTTAAGCCGTTTTGTTGTTCATGCTATCTTGCTGTAACTCCTTGGTTTCCTTAAAAAAACGAGGCAATAAAAAAAAAAAACTGATTCTACGTGAACTTTGGAACTTGACCGGAAAAACATGCTAGGTTTTAGGGTTGATTCCAGGACAAATAAGATATGTTGCAAGTTCCAAAAAACTGGGAATCAATTCTAACAAAATAGGTTCTAAGTTTTAGGTATGGAACCTAACAACTATGGAATCACTCACCCCTATATGGAGCCCACTGACTACCACACGTGTGCATAGCGTGTGCCTTAGCACTAGTTTTTTTTTTTTTTTTTTTGAAAATATATATCTATAGAATATTTAATATTCATTAGACATGGCATTGATCTGTTGATTCCCTTTTTCTAATTTTAAAGGAATAAGGTTAGCCGCTACTAATCTTCTAATTTATGCAGATAGCATTTGAGTATTATGACATGAGACGCATATATGATGCTCATGAAAAAAAAATAAAAAAGACAAAGGATAATGGTACGTGATGATCAATATCACAAGGTGTTATCAATCTACTCAATATGTACTAGTGAGCAGTTTCCCAAGCATAAGAATAAACAAGAAACAGGCAACATAAATTCCCTCTATCATTTTGGTTACCCGACATACATGGATATTGGAATTGTAATATATATAGAAACTCTTTTTGCAAAAGTGGTTCGAAATTTATAGGGAAAAGTACACCCCAAGTGCTAAAACTTGGCACGGAGGGACACTTAAGTGCCAAAAGTTAGGAAAGTGACACTTAAGTGCCAAAATCATAGCAAAATTGATTACTTAAGTGTCAATCTAGCTAAAATGGTGACGTGGCAATTTTCCGACGAGGTAAGTGCAAAATGGTATCATTTTGCACGCTAATGTAGCTAGAAAATGCAAAAACAACGTCGTTTTAGTCTCTAACGTAGAAAATAATTAATATAAAAATTAATTAAATTAAATTTAAAACTAAATTTATTTAAAACATTTAAAATTACAGATATTTAAATAAAAGAGGAGGAGAAGGGAGGCGGTTGAGGGTTGAGCCCTCGTCGTTGCCACTGCCGCCTTGTCGTCGTTGGGAAGGGCCAGCGACGGAGGGGGGAGGGTCGACCAGGGTCGCTGGCCCCTGGCCGACCGCCGACAAGGGCTTGCGAGCCTTTGCTGCCACCCCGCCACCGTTGGGAAGGGCCAGCAACAGTGGGGGAGCGTTGGCCGGGGTCGATGGGCCCTAGCCAGGGGTGGGCAACCTCAACCGATCGGCGGCAAGGGCCCACTAGCCCTTGGCCAAATCTGGGACGAGGGTCGCTGCCCTTGCCGGACCTGGGTGAGTGTTGTGGCCCTTGCCTAGATCCGGCGAGGGCTTGCGGGCCCTCACCGCCGATCGGCTAGGGGATGACGACCTCGGCTAACCCTCTCTCCTTCATCGCCGACCCTTCCTAGTGGCAGTAGGGTGGTAGTGGAGGCGAGGGCTCAACCCTCAACCGCCTCCCTTCCCTTTAAAAAAAAAAAAAAAAATATATATATATATATATATATATATATATATATATATATATGTATGTATTTTATATGTTTTAAATAAATTTAGTTTTAAATTTAATTTAATTAATTTTTATATTAATTATTTTCTACATCGAGACAAAACGACGTCATTTTGCACTTACCTTGTCGGAAAATCGCCGTGTCACCATTTTGGCCGGATTAGTATTTAAGTGATTCATTTTTCTCGATTTTGACACTTAAGTGTCACTTTTCTAACTTTTGGCACTTAAGTGTCTCTCTATATCAAGTTTTGACACTTGGGGTGTGCTTTTGCCAAATTTATATATAAATGTTCTAATGACGAACAATTACAATATGATTTTTCCATTTAGTTTCATCAATATTGTTTTTGTTGTACAAATTAGTAGTCCATGAAGGTACTTCACTACATTAGAGTTTTTATTTTTTATTTTTTTATTTTACTTTTCTATTGTTGATTGCGCTATAAGGGTCGCGGCTTTTGCCCAGATTCGGCGAGGGCTCACGAGCCCTTGTCGCCGGTTGGCGACCCCAACCGATCCCCTCCCTCCATCGCCGGCCCTTCCCAGTGGCGGCGGGGGTGGCAGCGGCGGTTGAGGGCGGCGAGGGCTCAGCCCTTAGCCGCCTCCATTCCCTTTTTTTTTTTTTTTTTTAAATGTATTTTTAAATGTTTTAAATAAATTTAGTTTTAAATTAAATTTAATTAATTTTTATATTAATTATTTTCTACATCAAAGACAAAACGACGTTGTTTTTACATTTTCTAGCCACGTCAACGTGCAAAATGACGCCGTTCTGCACTTACCTCGCCAGAAAATCGCCACGTCATCATTTTGGCCGGATTGGTACTTAAGTGATTCATTTATTTTTGATTTTGGCACTTAAGTGTCACTTTCCTAACTTTTGGCACTTAAGTGTCCCTTCGTATCAAGTTTTGACATTGGGAGTGTACTTTTGCCAAATTTATATATAACTGTTCTAATGATGAACAATTACAATATGATTTTTCCGTTTAGTTTCATCAATATTGTTTTTGTTGTACAAATTAGTAGTCCATGAAGGTACTTTACTGCATACTGCGTTAGAGTTTTTTTTTTTTTTTTTTCACTTTTCTATAGTTGATTGCGCTATAATGGGAATGTGGTGTCTATTTTTGTTGGCTTTTGTGAGCGCCGCCCACCCCAACCCCCCACACACACAAACACAAACAAAAAGAGCTGTTACCTTCTAGGTCAGTCCCCCAATTAAGCTTGTCTTATGAATAAAAAAATAACATAAGGAAACACACCTTGCTCATACTGGAGATTGTGGACGTATCTGAAACAGACTTGATCTGTCTAAGAATCTTATCTCTGTAATCCTTGTAAAACATGCCACCCTCTGGAGTGTCTTGTAATGTCGAACAATAGTGAATCGTGACTTGGCATTCATCTGGTATCATTATGTCTGATGCATTTGCCCCATATTCTAACACCAAGGAGGGGCACCAATCCACTTTCAAAAGAGTCAAACATCCTAACTCGTCAAGGCCTTCAAGAACCTGTAGGTTATTGCAAGCTCTGATTCTCAATTCCATCAACTTTTGCAATCTCGACAGATCACTTAACCTCCAAATTGACGTACAGCGATCGAACTCCAGGCTCTCCAATGTTTCCAATACCTCAAAACCATGAATCTCCGTCAACTGCGGGCAGTCTTCTAGTTCCAATTCTTTTAGATTCTTCAGGCCTGACGGGGAGAATATTATCTTTTCGAGGCTTGAAAAGTCGCGGACACTTAAGTGTCTCAACTGTTCTGACCCGCCGAGTTGGATTGCCCTTTTCATGGAGTGACATAGCTTCAAAATTATTAAATTTCTCAAGTTGGATAAATCTGGGAAAGTTGTTATTGAGCTGAAAATTCTCTGCATTGCTGATTTAGGGGGCTGCATGAGAAATTTTGGGCAGAGGTTGCCAGAAATGGAAAGTTCCCTAAGACGATAAAGGGAACCCAATGCAGTTGATAAATCAACAAAGGTCCGAAGGCACAGATTCAAATTTTCCAACTTGGATAACTTCCCAATCCACTCTAAATTATAGGTTTTGATTCGGAGGCTCGATGAATGCGACAAAGGATATTCACAGCCATCCAATAAGAGAAGATTAACTAGATTAGTCAGATTTGAGAGATCTTGAACAAATCGTAAGGATTGAGAACTAACAAGTAAATGAGTCAAACTTGTGGGAAGCGATGGCAACACTCGCAGCTTATCACAATTCCTGAGGATCAGTTCTTCTAGGTGAGGGAGCGCAGCAATCGTTTCTGGCAATCGACAGATGTCAGTGTTTGATAGATCTAGGATTCTCAATAAGGACAAATTTCCAATTATACTTGAAACTTCGCCCATCATCGCAGAACATCGTCCAGCACGTATCACTTCAAGCTTCAACGCCAACCCAATGGCTAAAGGAAATTCAGCCAGCAGGCAAGATTCCATCTCTATCACATTCAAAGTCTTTATATTTCCAATAGAATGAGGCAACACTTTGATGAACGTGGACGACAAATCCAATTTACTTAAAGACTTCAGGTTTCCGGTCGAATCCGGAAGTTCCCTTAGTTCTCTGCATCCCGCAAGAGACAGAGACTTGAGATTCACAAGACATCCAGCAGAATAAGGTAATCCTTTAATTGATGTGAATGATAAATCCAACTTGATCAATGAATTTAGCTTTCCGATTGAGTCTGGAAGTTCCGTCAAATGTGAGCAGTTACCCAAAGATAAGTGCTTTAGGTTCACTAGCAGGCCAATTTCGCCAGGTAGATCTCTTAGTCGATAACAATCCTTAATATTCAAGTAAGCCAGTCGTTTTAGCTCCCCAATGGAGCGATCAATTTGAACCAATCGTTGACATCCTTTAATGGTCAATCTTTCCAGAGAAAAGCACCCTGACAAGTCGATTCTGACCATATTTAGATGGGTCATCTGTAGAACTTTCAAATGGCGTAGCATCTGTGAAAAGAATAAAGCATTACATGGTGTCATTAGACGATGCTACCGTAAGAAGAGTGTAAAACAACATACATACCTTAATTTGGCTCCACCCCTCCCAATCATTAGCATCATTAAATTCAGAGAGCTGGAGGACAACCAAGTTTTGTGGGAATAGATTAGTTGCCATTAAATCTGGAGGACAATGACGCCAGGAAAAGCATCTTAACTTCAAGAAAAGATTAGTAAAGTCCCCAATAAAGCTCCCCCCATCTAATTCAAGGAATCTTAGGTTTGGCAGCCTCGAGAAATCTTCATCAGTAAAAGTGAGTAGAGTAGGATCTCCAGCTAGACTAAGTGCTTCGATATTTCCTTTATTCTGCAAAATACATACACAATTAGAAAGAACTTTAATTTCTCTTCGCATGGTAGAAATTTCATCTCAAATTGCTGATTCTATTGGAAGAAAGACAGAATTTGTGCTCTTGGTGTATTACCTCTCTTATTTTCACCATGTCTAAAGCTTCCTCAGAAATCCATAATCTACTACGCCTTGCTGGATCCAGGTTTTCCTCATGGACAATTTGACGCCCTAGGTCTTTAAGCACGTCATGCATCCATAACCCGCCATTCTCTCCAATATGTATCAATGATAGAGAACTAAGGACTCCAATTTCTATTTGATGAAAAAAGTTGCACTCTTCCCACATGTAAGATGTATTAATCTCCCCCTCATAAAAGGAAAAACATGCAATATCAAGAAAAATTTGCTTTTGCTTGAAATTTAAGGCATCATAGCTAATTTTCAACTCTCGGTGGACCTCTTTAGGAGCAATACTCCTTAACTTTTCTAGTGTGTCTTTCCACACGGTTTTGTGCTTCCCATGAAGAAATGAACCTATGACCTCAATGACCAAAGGAAATCCTCCAATTGTGGAAACAATATCCCTTGAAAGCTTGTCATAATAATCATCTCTAGGAGATTCTCTTCTGAATGCATGATTTCTATAAAGCTGAAGTGCTTGATCAGCATTCATTTCATTTAATTCATAAAGTATGATTTTTTCTCCACTTTCTAGGATGCTTTTGTTTCTTGTCGTAATTATAACTCGAGTTCCTATACCAAACGAACTGATCTTGCCTATTAGTTTCTCAATTTGTTCCCTATGGTCCACGTCATCTAGAACAAGTAGAACCTTCTTATCATGGAGTTTTTTCCTGATAAACTCCATTCCATCGTCAATGTCATTGATTTGAACAATATGCTTAGTCTCACCAAGGATGTCAGATAACATTTTGTTTTGTAGAAATACTAGGCCATCACGGCATGATGATCCATGGACATCTCGCAAGAAGCAATACCAATGAAAGTTAGAAATGAACTTGTCAAAGAGAGCCTTTGCAAGGGTTGTCTTTCCAATACCACTTGGGCCATAAATTCCAAGAGACCGTGCACAGCCAAAGTCATAGTCCAACATGCCCATTACGGCTTCCACTTGATCTTCTATTCCAACTAAATGGTCAGTTGCACAATCTTCTTTTGCCTTCATCTTGATTGTGATATCTTCTGTGTCCAATACAGTAAGTTCCCGTTGCTATGATGGGTAATGATCTCCCAGCAAGTGTCGAGGCAAACGCTATACTGCAGAAGTAAAAGACTGAGTGACTGGCGTTACCAGCACACCGAGTAATCCCATCAATTATGATTGTTCCCTATATTGTATGCCTGGATGACTAATTTAAATATCTTTTTCCTTCAGCCTTTTGCAAAATATGTTTAATAAAGGGGAAAGTAAAAGCATATCCCCCGATAGGTCCAAAACTTGGAAATCATTTTCCTAATTTAAAGTGTGTTTTTTTTTTTTTTTTGCCTGTAAATTTTTTCTGTTAACCAACCATTTTCAACGAATCAAATATGCGAAAGTTCAAAAAACTAATTCACAAAATGCTCTCTAGTGAAACAAATACAAATTGCGTATCGGAATTCCTTTTTTTAGCTCACAACATATATTAACTGTCACGGTCTAGTTCAAAGTTCCCATAGGAAAAGACATTTCATGCTCTAAGGTTTAGCCACTGGAGATGGCCAAGTTCCGGCGGCCATCATTGGTACCTCAGACAATCGAAAGTGAGGTGGCCGCGGCGAGGCAAAAGGGAATGCAAATTCTTTGTGGGTAAGTTCTAACATTCATCCAAATCTGAGCGACTTTTGACCACAACACAGCTCAAATATTGCAAGGAAACAGAGGGGTCGGGCGAAACTTACATTAGCCTGCCGAGGGGAAACCACTACCGAGTCGTGGAGTCGAACCACTTATCCTTGTCGAGCTTCAGTTCTCCGATGATACGATCAGCCTGAAGCGACTGTTTCGAGTCATTCGAGGCCTCATTAATGTTTATTGACCGAAAGAGATACCCAATGGTCTAACTGCAGATGACTATAAGAGAATCTATTAAGGTGAGTGACCCATATATTGAAATAGATTTTAACCGGCGGATTTCAATGATACACATATATAGGGGAAACCCTCTAACCCCTCACCCCGCCGGTGCCATTCTATCTCCCTTTGATTTATTTATTTTTCCCTTTTGAGTCTTTGGCTTGATTGTTTTATCTTTCAAGAACTTGTGCTTTTGTGTTTTATTTATTGCTTTTGACCCGGCTAGGGGAAGAAGAGGAGGAAGAGAAAAGGAAAGGAAAGGAGAAAATGAAAAAAAAAAATTGGGCTTGATTATTGAGTTATTCCCGAGACTAAAAAAGTAATTTCATTTTTGTTTCTTGAATCTATTTCAAATCCATTCTGAGAACAAAAAGTTATACAAATATATTTCTGTCTATTTTTTGTTTCTAGGATAAAAAAACAAAAACAAAAAAATAGGGAAATAGAAATGTGACCAAACATGCCCATAGTAGTTGTAGGGGATCTAGATTCCCTTCTTCTGGGAATTCATAAATAAAGAAGTCCCAACGGCCCGCCCCATTCTCTCTTCCCTTTCATTTCCTTTTCTCTTTGAATTTTTTGGCTTTACAGTTTATTATTTCAAATAATTTGGCACTTTTTTATTTTTTATTTTTGGCCTTTTCGATTTTCTGATTATGAAAAATAATTATTTGCTCTCCCTGTTAGTGCAACGTACGCTAAATAGATTAGAAAAAACCATGTTGCTTAGCAATTGTCGGAAACGTTGATGGCAAAGCTCCGGCGGCCATCATTGGATCCTCAGACAAAAGGTGGCGACGGTGAGGCAAACGAGTGCGAATTCTGACACTCTGAGCAACTACTGACCACGACACAGCTCAAATATTGGAAGGAAACGGAGGAATTGGGCGATAATTACCTTGCGCTGCCGGGACGAAACCACTGCCGAATCCTGGAGCGAAACCGCTTGACCTTGTGGAGCTTCAGTTCTCTGATGATACGGCCAGCATGGAGTGACAGCTTCGGGTCATCCGAGGCCTATTAAGAGTTATCGACCAAAAGAGACAGCTAATGGTCTAACGGCAGATGAAGTGAGAGAAATTATTGGGTGGGTGGGGCACGCGCATTTAAATGCATTTCTCCCCGGCGGATTTAAGCATACTCTCTTGCTCGATCATGCAAATAAGAAAAGCTGGTATTTTTCACGTTTCACCTTATTTTTCTGAACAGCAATGGTTTTGGGATGCTAAAGCGTCGAAAGGCAAAGTCGTAGCAATATATGAAAATTTTAGTATGTATTGATTAGTGAAGACAAATTTGGTGATCGGCTATTAATTTTGGTTTGAAGAAATCTTAGATATACTCTTTGAGCAGGTGAATCCTAATCTTATTCTAAACATATATATTGTTATCTTGAGCTTGTTGAGTGTTGAAATCGTTGGAGTTTATCTTGATTTGTAGTTAGATTAAAATTTTGTGAGACAAAAGGTAGAAGTGGGATAAAATTTAAAATTGAGGTTTTTTTAAGGTATTAGACCTTTAGTTTTCCAAGAAGAATACAACATTAATAACTCATGAAATGTTTAGAGGGGCATATTATAATCACTTTCGAAAGTTAGAGCCCACATTTTGTGTGAATTTGGTGGAAAGTCGTCTTTGTGGATGGCAGAACTTGACCATTCACATGGCCTTTCACTTGTTCCAAATAATGAAAGCTGGTCCCACTCATGCATAGCTACAAGAAAAATTTATTTGGGTAGCATATGAAAACCTTTTTTCAAAATTTCTTTGTGTGTGGATTTGGTAAAAGGTCATTTTCGTCAACGTCGAATATCAACTTTTTGTCACTCTTTCCGATTGATGTAAACGCTTGTCCCACCCATGCTGGAATCATGATCTTTTGATTCTCTCGTTTCAGTCTATGTAAAAGCTCGTCCTACTCGTGCATGATGTAAGAGAAAATTGTTCGGAAAGCATATGAAAATCTTTTTTCAAAATCGGAGTCAGCACTTTTTGTGAATTTGGTTGAAAGTCGTTTTCCTAAAAGTCAGATCTAGACTTTTTGTTTCACTTGTTCTAATGAATATATAAGTTCATGCCACTCACACCTAATTGCATAATAAAGTTGTTTGGGAGAGCATGTAGACATCGTTTTTCAGAGTAGGAGTTGGCATTTTGTTTGGATTTGGTGGGAAGTTGTTTTCTTGGACGTTGGATACTGACCTTTGGTTTTACTTGCTCCAATCAATGTAAAATCTCCTCCCACCCACACATGGTGCAAGAAAAAATTGCTTGGGGAGCATATGAAAATCTGTTCCCAGAGTTCGAATTGGCATTTTTTGTAGATTTGGTGGAAAGTCGTTGTCCTTAATATCAGATACGAGACCTTTTGTCCCACTCTTTTAGATGAATTGTAAAAGCTCATCTCACTAACGCTATTGTAAGAAAAAATTGTTTGTGAGAGCATTTAGAAATCTTTTCTCCAAAGTACAAGCCAATATTTTGTTTGGATTTGGTGGAAAGTCGTTTTCTGGGACCTTTAGTTTCACTGTTCCAATTAATGTAAACACTCGTTCCACTCACGGATGGTGCAAGAGAAATTGTTTCGGGAGCGTATGAAAATCTTTTTACAAAGTTGGAGTCAGCATTTTTTATGGATTTGGTCCTAAGTGTCAGATCTAGACCTTTTTATGTTTCGCTAATTCCAGTGAACGTAAAAGCTCACCCCACTCAGATGTAGTTGATGAAAATATTATTTGGGAGAGCATATAAAACTCTTTTTCAAAGTAAGAATCGGCATTTTGTTTGAATTTAGTGAAAAGTTATTTTCTTGGACAATGAATCTTGACTTGTAGTTTCATTTAAGGATGAGTGGTTCCGGGTTTTACCTTAAACTTAGGACCTACCTATCGGTACAAGTTTTTTATTTTTATTTTTTGTAACCTGAAACTACTCGTCAGAATCTATAACTTAAGATCTATCATTTCAGAAGTTCCAAGACCTAACTGGTTCCTTTTTTAGTTTAATTTTTACTTAAGCCAAATGAAAGTGGATGCAACAACAATATCAATCTGTGTCGTTCATGCACTCAATAGGCAATTACTAACTGCATCCGTAAGTAAAAATTGACACCGCAATCTACCAAAATGAAGCTCTAAGCCAACAGGAACCCAAAAAACACTCAAGACTCTCTGTTCCATTTCTGTCCCTCAAGCATCCAAAACAGAACATAATTTAACCTCAGGAACTTAAACAAAAACATGGCCATTTCTTCACCCAATTTCACAAGAACCCGCATTACCAATTGCGCACATCTCCTCAGAGACCAAACCTAGGGGGACCGTGAATTGAGCACTAGATCCACACAATCACGAGGAAAGCGTCAGAGCAACGTCGTGAATGCATAATACGGGGCCAAGGAATTATATCTAATTGAGCTTGGAAGGTAAGTTATGGGAGATTTGGAAGTAAGAGAAAACACTCGCGAGACTTGCATGCAATGAAACAGCGATTTCCGCTCCAAGTAAAGACAGAAAAGGTGGAGATCTAAAAGCCCAAGTATTCAATCACAATGGAGTGGAATCGTTGACGCAGAGATGATGGTTGTGACATCCTAGATTTTCAATTCTATTTTCTATTGAATAAATCGAGCATTTCATCGACGCGCCTATAGGGCTGTTTTCAAAGCTGATCACTCTTGAGATAACTAAATTATCTAGGGAAGCCATTAAGGAATTTTAATGCGATAGATCTGAGAATTCAATTAGGAATTGGCTATTCGACCGTGCTCATCTTTAGAGGTCGTTACGGCACAGTTAAAAATTGATTTGAGATAAGAGATAGGTCGATTCGACAGAGATGTGTGGCTAATCATAGGTGACACCACCAAATTGAAAAATTCTCGTCGACCAGCACTAGACTGATTTTTCTATCGTTTTGGTATTATGTGTTCGTATTTGAATTCTCGAGATTTTCACGACAATCGAGAGTCGCCAATGTATCGAGTGGGTTGATTGTGGCTCGAAAAAAATTGACCACGGGTCATTGGCACTAAAAATTTATGAAACATATTCGGTAGTTTAGGTCACGCTAAAAACGCGCTAGATTGAAATTAACCGCGAATTTGAGTCCGATTTCAGAAATTGAAAGTTTTGTCATGTCATAACTAATTTTAGGAGTGTCAACTCAGTCTCGAGACTTTTTGGGAAAAAGCCGAGGTAGGGCCGTTTTATCCAGAAAATGTCGGGGATTGTTTTTTATCATAAATTTGAGAAGCAAGTGGGATCAATTGGTGAGGAAAAATACTAATTTGATCGGAGAGGTGTCGATTGAATTAATTGAGGCCAATTTGTTTTGATTTAAGAAGGAAAAGAAGACCAATTGAAGAGGAACTAAGGGAAATTCGTAGCTTCCCCTTGCCTAGCCATTTTGGACCATCTCAAAGGTTGTCAAGTGTGCCTTGGTGGCTGAATAGAGGCCAAGGAAGGCAACCTCAGTGGAGAATGGTAAAAGGAGACCATTTGAGAGAAAATTGAGCCAAGTGGCCCCCTCCAACCCCATCTTGTTCCCCTCCCCTTCAGCATCGTCAACTCTTCCCTCCTCCTTCTCATTTGTGCTTTGCAAGCTTCCAATGACCAACAGAGAAGCCACCAAAGCTGCCTTGCTGTCGCACACCACCGTTGGACCACCGTTCTCGTCGCCGTTCGCTGTTTCACCCTGCCTGCGTATGTGTGAGCCCTCTGCCTCGCCATGCCTAGCTCGCTTCTCCAGCTACGATCCTAGATGACCTCTGGAGCTGCTCAAGCTCGTGCCGCCATTGCCGAAGCTATTCCGCCGCCAGTCTGCCCCCGTTTGGACTCAAAACCAGTCCCCACTGCCTTCATCGATCCTTGCCGCCCCTTTCAGCCTTTGTTCCTCTCTTTTGTAGCTCAAAACAGAAGCTTACAGAGTGGGTTTCTAGCAGGGGTTTTGGCCCGCTTCCCAGCCTCAAAAGTTAGGCCCACATTCTAGATAGTTGTTCCTCATTGCGTCCCCAACAATTTGAGCCGCTTGGATTGTGAAACAAGTGAGTTTAACTCACTAATCATCACTTAGTCGGTTAATCATGCTTAGGGATTGTTTAGTTTAGGCTAAGATGGATTAGGTGGTTAGATTATATTAGGTTAGTTAATTTAATTATTTGCTGATGCATGTTAGGTGGATAGTTAGTGTAATTAGTGAGTAAACACGCTCTAGTATTTATTTAACGAGCCTCGGAATTTTTCTCGAGTCCGTTTCGGCGTCAAATTAGGCATTACGGGCCTAAGTTTGATTTATTGGCATTTATTTAATATTTTATGTAATTATTTAATTATTTATTTATTTTCCAAAAATTAGACCGGAATAGTTTTTACTGGAATTTTATGTTGGTTATTGTGGTATAATATGTTTATTTATTTGAGCTCTAAATTGTGTTGAATTGATTTAATTGTAATTTTAGGATTTTATTCCTAAATTAATTAATTTTGATAATTAATTGAAAAATTACCGGGCGTCGGTTTACTTCGCCAAAAATATGTTATGGGCTGTTGAAACTAGTGGGATGTTCAAAAAGTGAAATTATTATATTTTGGCTAAGGCCGACCGTGTACCCACATACGGTTATTTTTACCGGGTATGATAAAACTAATGAATTGATTAAATGGTTGAGGTGGTATACTATATCAACCTACGGGTGATATGTCAGCTTAGATTGTGAGTAGTATACCAGTATACTACATCAACCTATGGGCTATGATATGTCAGTTTAGCGAGAGCAAGATGATCATCTCAGAGAGAGCATTATTAGTGTGCTATATCAACTTAAGGGTTTGATATGTCAACTTAGCGAGAGCAGTACACTATTTATCAGCTTAGTGAGAGCTATACTATTTATTCATCAGCTTAGAGCGAACAGTCTTATTATGGGTGGACTTATAGATAGTATTGAATGGGCCGACCATGAAAAGGTCGTGATAACATGTAATCGATTAGGTCAATTACTCAATGATTTGATCTGATGTTATGAATTGATTGATTGATGTGATTTGAGACATCTATAAATGATATTGATTTGTAAGATGGAATTGAGGCCAAGGTAAGTCCTATGACCCGTATTGTGATTAGGCAGCCCTTAGGGCGTATTGGCTTCCTAATCGAGTCTTAGTGGGCTAAAACTTGCTGAGACATAGTCTCACCCCGTTGTGGGACAATATTTCAGGTCTCTAGATGACAGCACCCCCACCTCCTCCCGAGCATTTTGGTATACCTGAGGAGATCACCGAGATAGGTTATTATATTTCGATACACCATCATCCTGAAGGATTGGAATATGTACTAGTGAAATCCACTGTCTGGGTTGATGTGGGTGAACCCTAAAAGGTGCCCCACAAATACCGGTCATGGTATCGCCATTATGATGATGGACGAAGGGTAGGCCCTATGCTAGAATCTGATGTACCTCTGTACGTTTTAGAAGTAGCATTCGGGAAGGGGACAACAGATCCTAAGGGTGGATCGATGGTGGACGCGAAGGATCCCAAGCTTGGGGATGATCTTGACTCTTCGAAGTGCTCAGCCGTAGACTCCAGTTGGAGTATGGAAGAAGGAGAGATCGTTGAGGAGGAAGAGGACCCGGAGGAGGACCCCGAGGAGGATCCAAGAGAGGATTGAAATCCCACCCCCCGTTTGTAGACTTGTTTTGAGAACTTGTTGTTCATAACCCGACTTAGTAGTTTGCCTTGTATATATATGCATTATGGTTTGCATTGTATATAAGTGTGGTTGTTTTTAAAGTATGAAATTTGGCCCTGCTTTCCTATCTCATTGTTTTATTGTCTGTGGATTATTTATATACTTCTGCTTGCGTATTAAAATGAATGGGTCGGCGATGTGTCCTAGGACGTCGCTATTTAATCGATCAGTGAGGGATGGGTGCGTGCTCGAGGATCGGGGTGTGACAATGGTAGTCTAAGAGAAGTAAAGTTTAGGGTAACACAAATTGGGGTTTTAGAGAAGAAAAGTGGAACGAAGGAGAGTGACAATAGAAGGGGCAAAGAGAAAAATTACGGTTGAGTTGACTACACTAATTGTAACCCCACTGCTTTTAGGTGCCCGGTCCAATATTGGTTCTCAGTTTTTCTAGTTCCCGGTTCGGTTCCCATGGGAATTGAGAATTGGACCTTTTAGCCTAAGAACTTGGAATTGAACCAATTGTCCAGTCAGGTTCTCTGTCTTACACTGGAACCGTACTTACACCTAGTTTCACTCATTTTAATCAATCTAAAAGCTATTCCAACTTGCGCATGATGTAGAGAAAATTGTTTAGATAGCATGTGAAATTTTTTTCCCAAAGTCGGAGTAAGCATTTATGTTGTTGGGATTTGGTGGAAAGTCATTTTCCTAAAAGTCAAATGTGGGCCTTTTGTTTCACTCATTCAAATGAATGTTAAAGCTCATCCCACTCTCGCACGGTTGCAAAGACAAATTTTTTTGGGCAAATGGAATCTTTTCCAAAGGAGGATTTAGTATTTTGTTTGGATTTGATGGAAAGTTGTTCTTTGGGACGTCAGATGTCAACCTTTAGTTTCACTCATTCCAATCAATATAAAAGCTTGTCCCACTCACGCATGGTGCAAAAGAAATTTTTTTTTGGGGAGCATATGAAAATTATTTGCCAAAGTTGGCGTCAGTAATTTTTTTTAGATTTGGTGGAAGTCATTTTGCTGAACATCAGATCTAGACCTCTTGTGCTGCTCGTTCTAATGAATGTAAAAGCTCGTCTCACTCATGCTTGGTCATAGAGAAATTTGTTTGTGAAGCATATAAAAATCTTTTTCCAAAGTTGGAGTTAGCATTTATTGTGGATTTGGTGGAAAGTCATTTTCCTAATAGTCAGATCTAAATCTCTTGTTTCACTCCTTCCAATGAATTTAAAAAGCTCATCCCACTCACACACGGTTGCAATAAAAATTGTTTGGGAGAGCATATAGAAATCCTTTTCCAAAGTAGAAGTCTGCGTTTTGTTTGGATTTGGTGGAAAGTTGTTTTCTAGGACGTTGAATCTCAACCTTTAGTTTCACTTGTACCAATCAATGTAAATCTCATCCTACTCTCGCACAATGCAAGAGAAAATAATTTCGGGAGCATGCGAAAATCGTTTTCCAAAGTTGGAGTCAGCATTTTTTGGAGCTTTATTAGATAGTTGTTTTCCTTAAACGTCAGATCTAATTTTTTTTTTTTTGCCTCACGGGCTCCAATAAATGTAAATGGTCGTCCCATTCACATACAGTTACAAAGAAAAATTGTTTCGAAGAGCATATAAAAATCTTTTTCCAAAGTAGGAGTCTGCATTTTGTTTGGACATGGTGGACAGTTATTTTCTCGAACGTCAGATCTCAAACTTTTGTTTCACTCCTTTCAATCAGTGTAAAAGCTTGTCCCACTCATGCATAAACTATAAGCCTTTTTCCAATTTTAGCCCAAACTTCTTTCTATCTTATGAAAAAGTACCATCTTTATCCCATGTCCAAATTATGGTTCAAAATCTATTTTTTTTTTCATTAAAAGAATACCAACTCTAAGTTAGGTCCCAATCCAGGCCCAATTTTTTTGTTATCTCAAACTTTTAGCTAGTACTGAATCTAGCCCATGTCAAGTTTCCATCAAGTTTTCACTGAGTACAAGTGTAATAACACGTTGAATATTCGTATCTATAATAGCATATTAAACAGAAACTTGAAGAGGGCTCTATCCGGATGCTGATGGATAGTTTGGTGTTTACAAGATAATTAAAAGTTCAGACTAGAATTGGCTAACGAGTTAATGTTAGTGCTCTTTTATGAGACGAAAAAATTTGACTTAGATTTGAGGCGTGATCTAAAGTTAGTGCTTTTTAAGGGGACTTGAGTTTGAGTTGGTGTTTTTAAGAGAATTGAGCTGAATATATGTAATAAAGAGGAGAATAAAAGCATATCCACCGATGAATCCAATTCAGTCATACGAAAAAGAACATGTACGATGACGGACCGAAGGGGCAGCTCTGTGCTTGATGCAATATTTATCAAATATATGCCATATTCCATTAAATGAGTATTGCAAGATTTTCTTGTAGCTGATGATGTATTGACTATCACGGTCTAGCTCAAAATTCGAATAAGAAAAAGACCTTTTTAGCTCTCTCTAAGGTTTAGCCACCGGAGACCTGCCACCACTTCCACCAAACCAATGATGGCCGCGACTCTCCAGCAGCCATGATTAGCTCCTCAAACGACGGAAGTGGCAGTGGCCACGGCGAGGTAAAAAAGGGAATGAGTATTCTTTGTGGGCAAGTTGTAACACTTCTTCCAAATCTGAGAAACTGTTGACCATGACACAGCTCATATATTGAAAGAAAACAGATCGGTCAGGCGGAAATTACCTTGCACTGCCGACAAGAAACCGCCAACGCATCCTGGATTGAGCTTCAGTTCTCCGTCGATACGGCAAGCATAAAACAACTACTTCGGGTCATCCGAGGCCTCATCAACTTTTTTAGTGACCAAAAGAGAAAGCTAATGGTCTAACAGATGCATTTTGACCGGCGGACTTTAGCACAGGGGCCTCCCTCTATCATGCACATGAGATCACTTACCCTTTTTTTCACCATGAAATCGATTACCTCACCTCAAATACTTTTGACAAAAGAACACCCGATGGTCATTTCCCTGCAGCCGCTTCAGCCCTGTAATTTGTGATTTAGACATTCGGTTTGGAGAAAGAAAAAAGAAGAAGAAGAAAATGAAACAAAAAAGAACAGACGCATGATTACTTTCATCTCTACTTTACCTTTTACCTTTTTTTTTTACTCCCTCACAAAGCTTTCAAAATTTTCCTTCTTTTCACCTGCATCAATCGCCTCCCATCTCCACAAAGTCGCCGCCCATCTCTCTCTCTCTCTCTCTCTCTCTCTCTCTCTAATGTTATTGTTGGTAGAGGTGATGAAAAAGGAAAATAAAAAACTCAAATAGAAGGAAAGGAAAATGGAGGAATTGTGTCATAGTATTTAGATGTTAGTGAGAAAAAGGAATCGAAAAGAATACGTAAGACTTGAATATGCTTTTATCATAGAAATAAATAAAGGTACAAGTAGGCAAAATGATATATATATATATTTCCTTTCATATTTCCGAAGGATTAGAAGATTTTTTTTTTTTTTTTTTTTATGGTCAGAAAAGCGCAGATTCATAACTTTACGAAGATGACCATCGTTGGCCATAAAGTCAGTACATAAAATATCCAAAGGGGGGGAACAGAAGTGGGCCAGTTTGGAGGAAGGCTTCGGGAGTCGTGGGCTTTGGTAGTCCAGTTGGCGGCCTCATTTGCTTCTCTCCTGCAATGCGCAATACGTAGATTAGGGAAACCGGGGAGCAGCGCCACATCCTCGGCGATCAGTGCTTGGATCTCCCATGGTGTTGAGCAAGGGTTGTCCACAATGTCTACAAGGATCTGGCAGTTCGATTCCAAGGTAAGTGGTTGATTTGCTTGCCATTTCTGCAACAAGTTTCGAAGGGTGAGATTAAAGGCTTGAGTCTCCGTCTGCAGAGTCGAAGAGGCATTGAGTCAGCTGGTAAATCCATCAACGATTCGACCGGAATGATCTCGGGTAATGGAAGCCATCGAGCCTTTGAAAGACGCAGGGGTGAAGGCTCCATCAATGTTGATCTTCAGAGATCTAGGATCAGGTGGACGCCATGCCCGATGTGAGTCTAAGGGGCGAGGCCAAGATCTTGGGCCAACTCCATATAAGCGACGATCTACCAGGGCATTCGCTAGAGCCACTTGAACTACCTGTGCTGGATCTGGGGGAAGCCTGCGAAAGATAAAATTATTCCTTGCTTTCCAGATCTGCCACTGAAGATGCGCGAGGGTCACTAGTTCAGGTAAGAGAGCTCTATTTTCCAATAGATCTGTTAACCATGCGTCAAGGCGTTGTATGTTATATGCCTCCGGTGTGATTTGAACCTGTCATGGAGACCATACTTTCCGCGTCCATGGACATAGTAAGAATATGTGCTTTGTTGATTTTGGTTTGTGTGCTTGACAAAGATGACACATTGAGTTTGGAAATATATGTCTGTGATGGAGGTTTTCACGTGTAGAGATAGCATTGTGGCATAAAGACCACATAAATATACGAAGCTTTGGGGATGTCTTCATCTTCCAGATCTTGCGACAAAGGTGTCGCAGAGTTTGGTAGGAGGATGATGCGTTGCTTAATTCAGTATTGTTTGCTGTAGCTCTAAGGGAGTTGTAAGAATTTTTAACTGTGTATACTCCCTTTTTTTGAGTTCCTTTCCAAATGATCTGATCGGTTGTGCATTGCGCACGAAGCTGAATAGCTAGGATTTCCTCAATTGTCTGGTCATCAAAAGAGTTGCGTAGTGTAGGTTCATTCCATCTATTCTAACCTTGTAAGATGAAGGCTGCAACCTTCTTTGGTTCTCCTTGGGGCGCAGGGCCGCCAATGGTTCCTCTTGAAAGCCATCTATCTTTGCGGATTGAGATTTGTTACCCATCTCCAATAGACCATTGTATATTGTTCAATATCGATTCTTTGCCAGTCAGTAGACTCTACCAGCCCTAGGATGGTCTTGTGCCTTTATCAGCATGCCAGAATTCCTTTGAATGATAGTAAAGACCTTTAAATAGTTTACTCCATAGGGAAGTGGGGTTATGAATTAGACGCCATGCCTGTTTGCCAAGTAAGGCTTTATTGAAGGTGATGAGGTCACGAAAGCCCATTCCGCCGGTGTCCTTTCTAGTTGTAAGGGAATCCCATTGCTTCCAATGGATACCTGCCTTGCTATTATTATTTTGCTACTAGAATTTGGCAATTTTCTGCGCAATAGACTTGCACAGAGATATAGGAATCTTAAAAATAGACATCGCATATTGAGGGATTGCTCGGACAATGGTTTTAATTAAAATTTCCTTACCACCTTTTGAAATGAACTGCTCTTTCCAGCCTTCTAGTTTCGAATTCACTCGACCTAATATCCAGGCAAACATCTCCTTTTTTGATCTTCCCCAGTCTGATGGTATGCCTAGGTATTTACCAGTCTTGGTTATCACAGGAACTCAAAGTTCTTGGGCCAAATTTTCTTGTAGACGAGTAGGACACGCCTTGCTGAAGAGAATGCCATATTTGTTCCGGTTCACAGTCTGACCGGTTGCCATGCAATATTGATTTATGAGATTAGCTACGTTCTGACATTCCTGAAGTTTGCCATCTAGGAAGAAGATAGCATCATCAGTGAAAAATAAGTGAGAAAGGGTTGGACACCACCTATTTAATTGAATGCCTTTAAGATTTCCCATTTGCGTAGCTTGATGGATAAGTATGGATAAGACATTTGCCACCAAGATGAAGAGGTATGGAGATAGAGGGTCGCCCTGTCTGAGTCCTCTAGAAGGGTAAAAATAAGGGAGGTTGTTTCCATTAAATCTGACACTAAGTGAAGCAGTTGTAATACATTGCATGACCCATTGGACCCATACTGAGTGGAAACCCAATTTGAGCATGTAATCCTGTAGAAAATCCCATTCAACTCGGTCATAGGTCTTCTGCATATCTAACTTTAGGACTGCCTGTAAGTGTTTCTTTCTGTTTCTGATCCTAATCTGATGGAGGACCTCTTGCATGACTAATATGTTATCCTGAATCTGGCGACCACTAACAAAAGTAGATTGCTCTATAGATATCAGCTTTGGCAACCAAGGTTTAAGACGGTTTGCTAATACCTTTGAGATGATCTTGTACACATAGTTGCAAAGGCTGATTGGACGGTATTGGTCGAGTCATTTCGAGTTGGGTACTTTGGGTATTAAGGTTATATTTGTTTGATTGAGTCCAGGTTGCATGACGCCAGAGCGAAAAAAATTCTTGTACCAAGCTGAGTAGGTCATCCTGTAGAATATCCTAATGATGTTGGTAGAAAAGCCCATTTTGTACATTTAGCCCTGGCGCTTTTTTGGCTCCCAATTGAAAGGTTGCTTGTCGAATTTCCTCTTGAGTAATTGCTTGTGTGAGATTATTGTTTATTTCCTCCGTTACCATTCGTGGGCATTGCATCAATATAGGCGCATAATCACGATGCCCCATGGAGGTGTACAATGTGGTGAAATAATTCATGGTCATGTCCTTTAGTTTTTGTTGATCGTGAACCCATGTCTAATCTGCATCCTGTAGCATACTTAGTCGATTTCTCTATCTACATTGAATAGTGGAGGCGTGAAAGAATCTGGTGTTCTTGTCACCCCATCTTAGCTAGTTAATTCGAGATTGCAATGCCCAATACTGCTCTTCCTATTGCCAGAGGTGCTGAATTTCCATTTGCAGGCGAGTTACTTCATCTTTATCGTGATTGTTGTGGGGTTGGTTCATGATATGTTGGAGTTGTTGTTTCAAACAGTTGATTTGATGAAGACCATTGGCAAATTTTCTTTTACTCCATGTAGCAAGGGCAACTGAAGTAGCCTTGAGTTTCTCTGACATTGTAGGGTCTGACCTTGGATTGGAAAGCCAGGATTCAGCTATAATCAAACGTATCTCATTCATGATCCCTCATAATCCATTCATTTGTTTTTTCTCCATCCTAAAAAGGCGTCATTTCTAGAAAGGTTTTCTCCTCCCTTCAAATCTCATCTACCAAATATAGTGCAATGTTTTGTCTAATGTTCAATTGAATCCTAAATGCTTTGAAATGGGTATAATCAAGTGATTATAACAAGGTGTTAGCGAATTTTACTAACGTGATGCCACATCAGATAAAAAAAGTCCTAAATAAATATTAAAAAAAGAAAAAATCCAATAAATGAAAATAAAAATTTCACAAAGTTCCCTTTCACTTTGGGGGTTGGACACACTTGCCCTATATTTTCCACAATTACTCATTACCCAAGGGATTTTCATTTTGTTACAACCACTATACTCCATTATATTTTCCAAATTAGCAAGTGTAATGCACGTGATTTTGAAGTGACAAAAGTGAATTTTCATCTCATTTTTGGAAAAAATCTCTCTTTTACCCTTGATTTCTAGGGGTGAGCATTAGTCTTAAGTTAATCCTAGACCGACCTTGGACCGGACCAACCTTGTCAGTCTTGGTCTGGTTCCCAAGAAGGCTGGGTCAATCCTTGGTCCTAGGATTCCTGAACCAGTACCGTGCAAGTTTGTCCTTAGTCCTAGGAGTTCAGGGTCGATCCAACCAATCCTGACCTGATATATTATTTACAATTTTTTTATATAAAGAAAACCCTAAAGAAATGACATCAATAATATTAAACAACTTATAAGGATTTTATTAATGTAAAAATATTTTTCCAAAGTCGGTGTCAACACTTCGTGTAGATCCTGTGGAAAGTTGTTCCACATGGTCTTCCCCTCATTCCAGTCAACGGAAAAGCTCGTCCCACTCACCCTCGCGTAGCAGAGGAGGAAGAAGGAATCGAGAACTGGGGTACTTTCGTCGCTTCAGAATACTTCTTGGGAATGTGACGACTCTCGGCACGGCCCCGATGGTGCTTCTATAAAGAGGCGGAGGACTTCTCCGATTAGATTCTGTGTCTTCTCATCTAGATTCGTTCTTTCTGGTAATTCTTTTGGCCAGGAAATTTGCATTGTCAATGGTTACATCATATTAAATTATTGTCTCGAGTTTGAATTTAAATATCGATTTATTAAATCGAATTTGTTGAGAAAAATTTCTCAAGTAGATTTTAAAATACATGAAGAAGCCCTTCTTTTGTTGGACTCTTTATAGCTGCACAAAGGAGGAAATAAAATTAAGATAAAAAAATACTATCTTTTTTTGTATGTGCAGAAGAAGGCAGAAGAAAAATCCATATTGAAAAAAAAATCCAAAGTGGGCCCAGAGTAAGAGTGTTGACTTTGGGCACACAATATAAAAGGCCTGCTCTTTAATGGGAAAAGAAAGAGAAGCCCTGCGAAGTAAAAAGAAGCCGCACGTCTAGACGCCGCACAAGCCTTGAAGGGGTAGAGAATGTGAAGCTGTACGTATGTAGAGAAAAGACGGATGCCCAAGTTCTTGTTTCGGCGTACGTAAAGCATTTTATTTTGAGCTTGAATGCGCAATAATTTTTGTGCCAAGAGTTTACATCCAAGTGAGTTGTTTATTTATAAACACTTTAGGTTTGTACTTAAATCTAGATGCGGGAAACACTCAAGCGTGTGGGCGATTGTAAATTTTGATTCTCTTACTATAGTGGATTATTTGTTACTAACTTTCCCCGTAGGCATGTAGGTAGCGATACTTGAACCGAATCATGTAAATCTCTTGTATTTTTATTATTTTTTGTTTATTTTTTAATAATTTCGCGTTGATATAAATTGCAAGATCATATCGTTTTTGCGTATTATATTTTCAACAATTGGACGAAAATAACCGTGTGTTCAACCCCAAGCAATACTCTTTTCGTACGACTGAAAATCAAGACCGTGTAGCGTTCTTGAATTCTACTTTTTTTTAATGTACGGCAAGTTGCTGCTTCTCGTTTGCTTCTAGACTTTTCTTTTGTGTGGCTTTGTCTACTTCATAGGGCTTCAGCGGCTAGTGAGATAGAAAACCCTCGTTTTGCTTTTGTTTGTGTGTGCCCATGGTCAACAATTTGACTTGGGCCCACCATGTGCAACAAAAAGAGTCGACTGCTAGAGGTAAGAGAAGAAACCCTTGTTTCTCTTTATTTTATTTCCTCTTTTGTTTTGTAGCTATATATTACCTTCTTCTCTTTTTGTTGCTTTCTTTTGTACATCCAAAAAAAAGTCTGACAAGAGGAAAACTTCTTCATTCGATGTATAATTTGCTTGGGAAAATCTTTATTTATAAATAGTTTGGGTTTGAACTTAAATCTAGGTGCAGGAAATACTTGAGCATATGAGCGATTACAAATATTAATTCTCCGATTATAGTAGATTATTTGCTAAGGGCTCTCTTTATGGATGTAGGTACCGATACTCAAACTGAACCGCGTAAATCTCTAGTGTCTTTATTATCTCTTGTTTATTTTTCTGGTGATTTTGTGTTGACATAAATTACAAGATTTTGTCATTTTTGCATACTATATTTTCAACAGTTGGTATCAAAGCTTGGGATCGAATTTCTTGATTGTGATTTGAAGCTTTTGCTTGTCTGATTATTATTTGTAAATTTTGTTATTGCAGTTATGTTTAAGAAGAAATTTGAAATTGAGAAGTTTAATAGGAGGAACAACTTTAGGTTATAGAGCATCAAAATGCGAGCGTTATTGACAACCCAAGTTTTGGCCAAAGCACTAGATGGTGAAGATGAGTTGCCGATTATAATGAAAGCCTCTGAGAGGATAGAGCTAATGAAAAGAGCAAAGAGCACAATCCTATTGAATATGTCGGATAAAGTTTTAATAGAAGTTGCCGAGAAAAAGGATGTTGCAGCATTATGGCAAAACTTCAGGCATTCTATGTGAATAAAGGTTTGAACAATCACTTGTACATGTTGAAGAAAATATTTCAATTTAGATGTACTAAAGATACGTCTATCAAAATCCATTTGGATGAATTCAGTAAACTCATGATGGATTTGAAGAACGTCGGTAAGATAATTGATGAAGAACGGGGCATGATGTTGTTAGCTTCTTTACTAGAGTCATGAGAGCACTTTATTTATTCACTGTTGTAGGGGCGTACTACAATTACCTTATAAGAGGTAAAGTCTGCTTTGTTCTCTAAGGAGTGTCAGAGAAAGTTGCGAGATGATGGTCTAGCGCAAGGAGTAGCGCTAGTGACACCTAAATTTTCATTAGGTTTTTAATTAGGCTTTAGTTTCCTTATTTATGTATTTTTCCTTTTTTTTGGATATCAAATAATAATAATAAAAACAACAAAAAATAAAAACAAGAAAACAAAAAAAGAAGCAGCCCATCAGGGCTGGGCCTTCACACCCAGCCTCCTCTTCTTCTTTTCCATGCAAGCCCAAGGCCTAGCGATTTTTTTCTTCAGCTTAGGCCCGGCCCCCTCTCTCTCCTTCTTCCTCTTGTTTTCTTCTTCCTCCTTCGCCTCTACATCTCATGTGCGGTGGCCGATGACGCGCTCAAGGATGGCCTACGGCAGAGAGGAACAGAGGTAGGCCATTGAAGGAGAGGACAACTTGTAAGCGCTTTCAATGCATGCCTTTAATGCTGAGATGAGACGTCGATTCAGTCGAGAGAGAGGCCGGTTAGCGTGTTAAAGACTGCCAGCCAAGGCCTCCATCGACCGGCCTCCACGCCTATAAATAGGGCATCGAAGAGGAAGAGAGGGGGCATGAATGACACGAGTAGGATTGAAAGCAAGCGAGCTTCGAAACCCTCCCCCAAGAGACTTCAAGGGAAGCTCGAATGCTCGCAAGCTGAGATCCAAAAGCTCATTGCCGAAGGAAGGATGGTCGAGGAGGATCGAAGGCTCGCAAACTCCGGAAAGCTTCCCCCTGAGAGACTTCAGGGGAAGTCCGACAGCAAGTGAGTCCAGATTTGAAAGGAGGTTGGCTGGAGCGAGAGGGGCGGAGATCTGAGCTTCAGATCTAAAGATCCGAGGTTCAGACCTGGAGTTCCAAGAGCGAGGCTAGATTTGATCATTTCTAATTAGATCTGGGAGTTGACGTTGCTTCGCCATCACCTGCTGTTGCCATCCCACCACTTGACGCTACTTCGCCGTCGCTCGCTGCTACCATCCCACCATTCAACGCTACTTCACCGTCGCCCACTGTGTTGAACTGCCATCATCGTTGTTGCGACCCAACCCCCAGGCCAGACATTGTCCCTATGTCGAGCCGTGCCGTCCTAGCCATCCCCTGATGCCGTTGTTGCACCAGAACTCCGCTACGTCACTATCGCCCACCACCATCTGCCTTCGCGTAGTCTTGACGCCGAGCCAGCTGACCAGAGGAGAAGTAGAGATCTGAGGGCAGATTTGGAGATCCGTGGAGTTACTAATCGCCTCGAGCTATGCAGCCACGCAGATCCACCGCTACTCACCGTGCTGCCGCCCTCTGACCCCGACTGTTTCAACACCTAGGCCCAATGTCGCCTTTGCCCATCCTCCTTGACATCGTGCCAAGTAACTCGCTACCGTGTCCGCCAGCCTTCGATACAAACCTCGGTTGCTGTTGTTGTATTGCGATGCCAGCACCATCGTCGCTGTCGCCGTCGCCGTCATTGCCATCAAGCCCGTCGTCACCGCCGCCACTGTTAAGCCCGTTGTCACCGTCACTACTTGTATGCCTGATGACGTCCCGACCGTCCCTCATTAACATCATGAAGAAGCAGGTGAGAGAAGAGGCTCAAACCAGGTCAGAACCGGGTAGAGCGAAGCCTCCAAGCCAGGTAGGGTTTGGTCTTTGAAGCGGGTCGACTTCGGGAAGGGTTTCATCAAAGTCAGGTCGGCAGCCTGGGATTGGGTCGGGCATGGGTCGCGAACCAGGTAGGGTTTTTAGACGAATTGGGCTGATTGAACATGGGCCGAGTTGATTCCAAACAATAGGCTGCTGGGCTCCTTGAAATGAAAAGAGACTGGACTAGGCTTGCACATCAAGCCCAGCCCAACTAGTGTTCATTGGATCAGATCGCACAACCCAAGCCGATCCGAGCTCGTGTCGTACCGGCTTAGGTCGTCAAACTCGAACCCCGGGTTTTAATGAACTGGGTCGGCCCTAACCCAGAATTCGACCGGTTAATATTTTTAAAATAATAATATTAAATAAATTTTTAAATAATTTATTTTCTAGAAAACATAAAAAAATAAAAAATATCCCATATTTTCCTATAAAGCCAAAAAAAAGGTTAGAAAAAGCCAAAAATGATTTATATTTTACAAAAAAGACCAAAAAACCCAAAATATCCCTTTTTATGTTCAAAAATTAGAAGATGACTCAAAAAATGTTTTTTCCTCCACAAATTTATGGAAAACCCCTCAAAAATCCAAAAAGTCATAGGGTTTAAACAAGATTAGGTACTAGAAGGGCATTAGTGATTAACTAGTATAATCAAGTCCTTATACCTAGTTTTTGTGGTTGCGTAGGAGCAAATATTCCTCCTAATATTTCGCTTGGGTTTTTAATCAATCCATCCTAAATCGATTAGTGGTGACTCCATTTTAAAATTAAAATTATTGTTAAAATATCAAACCATTAAGTCTTGAATTGGTGGGCTTGGGAGAGCCTGGGTTAAGCCTAATAGACCTAGCCAAACCATTAGTTTCTGTAGGCACCTGCCCTAATTGGATATCAAAAAATAGAGATCGCGACAGCTTGGCGACTCCAATAGGGACATTTTTGAGGACTTAGGCCTTTTTTTTATCTTGCTTAAATGCTTTGCTAACTTGGGTTTTTTTTTTTTTTTCTTTTGTGTAGGTTAGTAGCTTAGAGTTTTTTTTTTTTATTCCGTTAAAATAAAATGCTTTGTGATTATAAACTGCTGTGACTACACCTGGCATATACAACCTGGCCGCCGGACCTAGGCCGCCATAGGATATTTAGGATGGTGTTAAGAAAGATACGGCCTTGAACACGAGCCTGCGATATAGAGGTTGCCCTTCTTTTCCCGGAATTTCTTTAGGTAAAGTCGAGGTTAAAAGGGTTTAATGCCAGCGCGAGACTGTGACAGGCAAACACCCTTTTTAATTTCAACAAGCCTTCTTAGTTAAACATCGAGCTGAACATATCATGCGCATATCTATGTGATTGTCATCTATTTTCTCGCATGAAGTAAGTTTTTTATCCATGCACTTTGCAATTTACTTACCTTCATATATATATTGAGCAGTCCATGATTAGTCTAGGATTTAATATCTTGGTCATTTAAATTTGGAAGTAATTGTCATAATTAAAAAAAAAAAAAAACTTTGGCAAAGAAAATTACTTTCAGTTGGTGTCTTTATTTTTCCTCAAGCATGTTACAAAGTTCTTTTTTGCAAGAATTTTCATTTGCTCCGAAAAAAGATAGAAGTCTTTCAAAATTTGTTGCAATTCATGCTTTCTTCGCCTTTTAAATTAATATGTCGCATGTCTTTCAATCCCTATTTAGAAAATCCTCTACATGTAGAAACTTTTTATAAATAAACAAAAGGGTAGGATTAGGTCGTTATCATGGACTAACTCCCTATTTATACCCTGTATTTATGCATGCTTGTTTATTCATGACCAGGTAATCACGAAACATCAACGTTCACTGATCTAGACTCATTCAAAAGCAAGAGTAAGAATGGCCGAAGAGAATGTACCAAGCCGTGTTGCGGTCATGGAAAGCGAAATGAAGCAAGTCTTCAATATGCTTCAACAACTTTCAAAGCAGATAGACTCCATCCAAGGCAAACTTACACCCGCCCCGACCTCAGTCGAGGTATTGTTACCACAATCATCCACCAGAGGTGATCAAGATAGAGATGCCGACGATAACAATGCCTAAATTGGAGGATGATCCACACCAAACCGCGAATGAGAAAGTTAAGCCAGACAGTTTGTCTAAAACTGAGCATGACAAACACCTTGAAAAGCTTGAGGAGAGGTTGAAACGATTGCAAGGCCTCCAAAATCCTACTTTGACGAACCTCTTCATTTATTTCGAGGTTAAAATGCCGGAAAAATTCAAAATGCCTGAGTTTGAGAAGTACGATGCCACAACTTGCCTGATGGCTCATTTGCAAATGTACTTGGTTTGAATGACCCAATACGTTAATAATGCACCATCAATCATCCAATTGTTCCAATCAAGTCTAGTAGGCCCTGCCTTGAGGTGGTACTTCACGAAGAACATGACCTTCTCGAAACATGGAGCAAAGTGAGTGAGGCATTCCTCAAGCAGTATAAGTTCATAATGGACATTACCCCTTCTCATGAGGATCTTGAGCGTACCGAAAAAAAAAAGCATGAATCGTTCAAAGAATATGCTATTGGATGGAGGAATTTGGCCGCCCAAATCAGTCCTAAACCAACTGATTTCAAGCTGAGAAAGATGTTTATCAAAACCCTCCTCTATGAGTACCGCAATCAAATGGTAACCACGATCGCCGAATCATTTAATCAACTCATTCCAGTAGAGGGGCAAATTGAGATAAGGGCGAGGGATGATTGGTTCACTGAACCTACACCCACGAGCAAGTTCAGCATGAAGAAAGATAAAGAACCCCTAGTAGATGTCAATGCGACCTACAATCATCCTTCAACAATTTAAACAGGTGCAAGATAGCAACAAACCACCAGCTGTCAGCCGCCCCGGTGTTACAGCAACAAGAGACAATTTACTCCTCTTCTGAGATCTCCATCATAGGTACTGGCAATCCTCCAAAAGAAGAACTTCCTTTCGATTGAGCCAAAATGACCCAACGCTGAAAGTTTTTCCAATTATGACCTGTCAAAGATATGCGATTATCACATGGGAGAAGTGGGGCACTCGACTGATGAGTGCTTCGCCCTCAAGAATCGAATCCAGAACCTGTTAAACACTAAAGCTTTCTCATTCCAGAGCAATCCGCTCCCTGACCACACCGATAAAGTAGATGTGGTATTCAATTTTGAAGTCAATTGGATCAGAAATGTCAAAGCACATACCACTGACATTTATCAAGGGTTGGTAGCGGCCGGGTATTATTCAAGTAATGAAGTAACACCCTTAGCAACAAAGAAAGAAGGGCCAGAGGACATGACCATCATGTTTGGAGATCGTTTCATGGGAGCCATCAACGAAGGACCATCAGGGGAAATGGGTGCAGGCCCGCTCGAGTTGAACCCCTTTTAATTTCCTTGTGTACTCCCCTACGTGGGAACCTATACATCTTTCTTAAAGTCTAGCTTGTTTTATTTTCAACATCAGTTTCGCTTGAGGAACTAACTTTTGAAATCACTCTTCCAAAATGTAAATCCACCTATTAAATAAAGTTGAAAATATTTTGAGGGCATGATGAGACACACCAAACCAACTCGGTGATGCTATCCAGCGATGAAAAGAAAATATCATCCAGGGAGAATACTGAGGGCTAGGCTTCCTCATGCTTCCTCCCCCCAAAAGATATATTCTTTTGAAATAAAAAAACATATCATTATCAAAAGCTTTTATCAAAACAAGATGTTAAATTTAATCCTGTTTATCTTTCTGACTTACTCACTTCGTGTGACAGCCTAATTTTCAACCCCGTCTTTGATTATATGAAATGGGTTTTTCATTGATGCGCTTATAGTTTTTTCTCCGAACTGATCACTCATAAGATAACTAATTTATCAGGTGAAGCCGTTAAGGAATCTAAACACGATAGACTTGAGAATTCGACCAAAAATCGACTACTCGACCGTACTAATCTGCAAGAGTCAAAACGGCACCGTCAAAATTGACTAGAGATCGGAGATAGGTCGATTTGACAGAGGCATGTAGTTAAAGTGTGGGTGATTCCACTTGATTACAAATTTTTTGTCGAACGGCACTAAATCTATTTTTTTTGTCGATTCTGTACCTTGTGCCCGTATTTGAAATCTCAAGATTTTTATAACAACCGAGAGTCACCAATGAGTCAAAGCTACACAATGTGGATTAAAAATAATCAACCATGGGTCAAATACGCTAAAAATTTATAAAAGCTACCCGGTAGGTTAGGTCACGCTAAAATTCCGTCGATTGAAATTAATCATGAAATTGAACCCGATTTCACAAATTGAAAGTTTTGGCATGTCACAATTTATTTTAGGAATGTCGACTCATCCTTCAAAGAATTTTCGGTAGGCTCGGGGTTTTCGGCGAAAAATCAAGATTTGGCGAAATTGGACCGGAAAATTCGAATAGGCCAAATTGGGTGCGTTTTTGGCCATCAAGTTGGATCAATTGGTGAGGAAAATTATGGAATGGACCTCCTCCTTGGCATTTTGGCCATCAATTTAAGGTCAATTGGAATGGAATTGAATTGAAATTGAAGAGGAATGCTTGAAATTCATAGCCATATGGGGCCTGCAACATTTCAGCACCTTTTGTGGCTTGTTGGGGAAGTTTGTGAAGGGAAATTGGCTTAGGATAGGGATGTAGACTTTGGAGGCCTTGTGATGATGAGCTAGGATATTTGTTGAAGACTTTTGAGGCCAATTGTCCCCCTTAAGCTAGCTGCAGCCACTTCATCTTCCACCTCAGTTTTTTCTTCTCCTTTGTTGTTGAATTTAAAGAAGAAAATCAGCTAACAAACTAGAGAGCTAGCCAGCCCTTGCTATCGCACGCCTGAGCTCCCCTGCATGCCAGACGATCGCCGCACATCGTCCTGGTCGTTCGCCAAGCCAGCCACTACACCGTGCCTCTAGGCCTCCCATTTTGCTCTTGCTCACCGTCCACTTGGCCTCTCGTCGTGTCCCCAAGCCGCCGTTCGCTGTTCCAGTCGCATGAGCCATCACCGTCGGCCCCTGCAGCTTCGCTTGGTTTCACCTTGCCTTTCCCACGATAGTTGGGCCGCTCAACTAGCTCCCTCGGCTAGCAAGCAGAGCTGAACTCACAACTTGGGCTGTGAGCTTCGTGGCCCGTTTCCAAGCCCTTCCAAGCCTCGTGGGGTGTTGCTGTAGGCCCGTGTTTCGCTCGCCTCTGTGTCGCCGTCATTATGAACTCACTGGCTCGCTAATCCGGTGAGTTTACTTGCTAAACCTTGCTTAGGGGGTAAATTATGCTTAGTAGATGATTAACTTAGCCTAAGCTCGGATTAGGTGGTTAGATTAGAGTAATTAATGATTTACTTAGTTAATTAGGATAATTAAGTGGTTAGATTAGTTTAGTTAGGGGTTAATTAGATTATAGGATTTATTTAGCTTAGTGCATTATTTATTTAGGTCCGATTAGGCAGTTAGATTAGTGTATTTAGCTTAATTAGTCATTTATTTAATTAATTTTGTAATTTATTTAATTATTTATTATTTTCCAGAAATTATACCGAAATAGCGAGTCGTTAGAATTTTGTGCTGATTGTCATGGTGTAATCAGTTTGTGCAATTGATTGTTAGATTGTGCAATTGAATGATGATTGTTGATTTTTGGATTATTATTCCAAAATTATGGATTTTTGGTTTTTGATCAGAAAATACCGGGTGTTAGTTTTTTAAGCCAAAAATATTTTTGTTTTTTTTTTTTTATGACCTAGGAATTGTCGTACAGCCAGCAACCGGCGACGTAAACCGAGAGGGCACTAGCGCGGGGACCCACCTCCCATGGCACCCCACTTAAGTCACGCAATGGGGGCAAGAAGTTTTGAACCTCTCTCCTCCCGGATGAGGGGGCAAGGCGCAAACCAACTCGTCCACTGCGAGGTGGGTTTGACGCCAAAAATGTTTTTAAGTACTATACCAAATAGTGGGATTTTTAAAAGAGAAAGTATCACTTTTTCTACCTCAAGCTGACCGTGTACTCACACACGATTATTTTACCCGGTGCTTTTAAGACGAAGAAAATAGGCCAATCACATTATTTTAATTGAGGCATTTGAGTGCAATGCACAATGTGCTTGGTCAAGATTGGATGGTCGTGTGAATGGTATGTGAACCCATCCCCCGATGTGCGTCAGGTGGGCGTTGCTCCTATATGGAATGCCCTAGTTCAACATATGCCGAATCGCGGTAGAGGCCAAACCGATGCTCCTTCGAGTATGCCGTCGACAGATAGATGATGCCATGCTCGATGGGGCAAGACGATGCCCGGTTACACCGGAAGACCATCGAACGTCGAGTAGGCCGTGCCCATGGGGCCATAATTAATTTTGTATTTATTTAATTAATTTTGTAATTTAATTAATTATTTATTATTTTCCAAAAATTATACCGGGATAACCGGTCGTAAGAATTTCGTGCTAATTGTCATGGTGTAATCAGTTTGTGCAATTGAGTGATGATTGTTGATTTTTGGATTATTATTCCAAAATTATGGATTTTTGGTTTTTGATCTAGAAATTTACCGAGTGTCGGTTTTTGATGCCAAAAATGTTTTTTTTTTTTATGACCCGGGAACCGCCGTACAGCCGGCAGCCGGTGACGTAAACCCAGGGGCACTAGCGCGGGGACCACCTCCCGCAGTAAAGGCTGGACTGATGCTTCTTCGGGATTGCCATCGACGAATAGACGATGCGGTGCTCGATGGGGCGAGACGATGCCTAGTTATGCCAGAAGACCACCGAGTGTCGAGTAGGCCGTGCCCGTGGGGCCATAATTAATTGGAACGCATGTCTAAGTGAGATATAACCGCGCCTAATATGGGACAAAATTGTGTGACACGGAATGGGACGTGTCATAATGATTTTGCCTTATAATTAGACCCCTGTGATTGATTGAGATGTGAATTGAGGCGTTCCAATTGTTAAGTGTTATTACTGCATATATGTGTCATATGAACTGTACTAACGTGCAGGAGGGAATGAGGTGAGGTGAGTCTCGTTGGTTGTGTGTATAGGTTGCCTCTAGGCGTATTTCATTCCTAATCGGGGTTTAGGGCGTGAACTCCTTGAGACATTTTCTCACCCCGTCATGGTTTAACTTTTAATAGGTCCCTAGATGGAAGCCCGTCCGGTTCATTTTGGACAGCCACAGGGGTATAGTGAGCAGATTACCGACGTTCCTGTCCCCGGGAGTCCTTGGTTCCATGAGCTCATCTTGACCACTATCTTGGTCAATGAGGGCCTACCACAGTTGGTACCTCATCGATTCAAGGCATGGTTTCATCATGGGCCTAATGGGGTATGGGAAGATTCTCTTCAGGGTTTCGACGTACCCGTCGTTGAGGGAGAGGGGGTAGCTTACCCATCTGACAATGTCATGATAGATCCGGACCCCAAGTTGACAGGGTCCGGGGTAGAGTTAGCTCGGTAGTCTATTTTGTTTATAGACTTCGGTGTATAAACCTGGTGTGTTTATAAAAGTGTGTTTCGAGTTATTGATTGTCCTGCTTTTCTATCCCATGTTTGTCGTTGTCAGGGGATTAGTTAATTCGCTTCCGCATGTACATAATCAATTGGATCGGCGACGCGTTCTGGGAACGTTGCAATTTTATCGACCACCGAGGGATATGCACACGCTCAAGGTTCGGGGCGTGACACTTCGTGTCTCAGAATATGATCACCTTTGACTTAGCGTGACAAAGGGCATTTGAAGCTGACACATCATATGAATTTGCCAAATTCGAAGACACCATTCTAAGAAAGCAGGGGCAAACAGAAAGGATCATTCCGTTTCAAAAGGGCCTTCCCATTTGGCGAGCCATCCTCAATAGCTCTGTGCACCCCACCTCGCTCTTGACCAACTCCTTCTCAAGCTGAAGCAATATCTTTTTTTCACAACGCACCCGAGCAACTAAAGGCCGTGGTTTCATCAATGGGATTTTCAGCTTTGACAAGCCAATAAGCACAATGAAGAAATTTCTCCTGTTCCTTTGAATTGACTACAATTAACAGGGAGAAAATCCAAACAGTTGAGACAAATGTTCCATGGAAGCTTGAGGCACATGACTTTGCCCAATGCCGCTAATATTCATAGCATCAAAGACAGAAGAAAAATTCCACAAAAGGAAGGCATTGCAGATCATCAATCGTGTACATAGGGCCACAAATGAGGAGGGCCAATCAAAAGAGACGTTGAAATGTGTCAAGACAAAAAGCTATCAGCAAATACAAACTCTAGGGAAGGGTGATTTGGTATCGTTTCCAATACTCTCACTCTTTGAACTTACTTTTGACATATTCCCCCTATTGACAGGAAGCATTGGGATTCAAGAACCAAGCTTAATGGTTAATTTGGGCAAATCAAGTGACCCATATCGATTTACCTAACTTGGTATGAAAGGACGTGTCGTCCAGAAGCCGGTTCGATCAAATGAAAAAAGAAACACCCTACGGACCCCACCGACGCCTTAGCCTAGTGGTACAGGGGGATGAAGTGGTCCCGATGCGACCAGGGTTTGAGCCTCGAGAGTGGCCACTAGTTGCCATGTGTAAAAACTAATAAAAAAAAATTTGCTTCTCTTGCGCTTGCAAATTAAGAGAGAGTAGGTGACCTAACGAAGTGAAAAGCGTAGGACTTCATATCCTCCTCGTGCCTCAGGTCTATCCAATCATTTGCAAACCAATGAAAGGTAATGTTGTATCGCTCTCAGTTGTCCAACTCCTGAGTGAGTTCGTGACTAACAAGTTCCCTCTTGTCTATTGCAGGATCACCTGGCCATTAAAGACACGGATAACAAATCAAAGAGAGACATGTCAGACTCTAATAAACTCTCCTTAGCAAAAATGGCGTCTCGAGTATCACCAAAGCAAATAATAGAAATCCTTCAGGGCTCAACTCACGTTTGATTTTGGCCTTACTAATTGATCTATTTTTGCATATTCTCTTCTGTAGGGGCAAAAAGTAGAGATGCCTGATTAGATTCCCAATCCAGTTTGATCCTTCTTGTGTCATCTCCCTATTCAATAGGGACAATTTATCAACACCCATTTGTGAATAACTCTTCATGTTAAAAATTTAACATATTTGTAAATACAAATTTCGTTAAATAAGCACCCCTAAAGCTGTTAATAAGGCTTCTTGAGTAAAAACCATTCATTTGTTTTGAGAGCACAAACTCCATCATATTTAAAATGCTGCACACATTTTCCAAATGGATTTTGTATGATGATTTTGTATGTCTAAATCACTGATTCCATTGAGGATTATCAAAATAGACAGCTAAGTGAAGAATACAAGATTGATCGAACATGCTGGATGAGGCACATTAGAATGATGAAAGGCAAGCCATATTCTACACACAGTCCCCTATCTATACACTTGTAAACACACGATAACCTATCCTGATAACCTATTGGCAAAGCATGATAACCTATTGGAACCCTATGATCACTTATCATGCAGAACATCATTTAACCTTAACTAGCCTTAAACTAACTCCAAAATGCAATAACAACTATATTAAAGGGCTAGAAAGCCACTCACTCCCGATTCTAAGCTCGGCAAGTGACGGTGAAGGTGCGACAAGGGTTGGATGGCTGCTGTGGTGCTCGGCGGTGGCTCGTCACCTTCTAAACAGATCACGGCAAGGCTAGGGCCAACGGCATGGCTCACGATAAGGCTTGGTGAGGCTTGATGGTGGCTGATCAGTGCTTGGCAACCCACAATAACGCCAAAACAGCCAAGGGATAGTGGCGTAAAGTGGTGAGGACAGCGGTTCAGCCATAGCAATGGTAAAGGCGTATGGCTTCCAGTGGTTCACCTTGGCTCCAAACAAGAGGAAAAGAGAGGGATATAGACGTGAGATGAGGGATGGTGAGGATAAGAGGGTTAAACTGGTGCAAGGAACTGGAACTAGAGAGAGAGAGAGAGAGAGAGAGAGAGAGAGAGAGAGAGAGAGAGAGAGAGAGAGAGAAAAGGGGTGGTTGAATGAGCTAAGGGAGAAAGAGAAAGATTGCTGCACAAGTCAAGGCCATTGGAGGGCCAAGATTGCTTCTTGCTTTATTTCCTCCCCATGTTCCGTTAATGCCATTTAATGCACATTAAATGAACTCATCATGCCTAGGCTAGAAAATAAGATAGCTAGGCTTAGCTAGGTAGGGTAGGCTATGCATGCCATCATCTTCTCTCTCCTCTCCTCATTTGGTGCCCATTTCTTCTTTTATTAGGCAAAAGGGCAAAATGGTAATTTCACAAACCTTAGGTACTATTCATGCATAGGGGCATTAATGAGAGACTTGAAAAGACCAAAAAAGGATTGGGTGACCCATGGGCTCCTTTGGGCCGCCCATCTTGGGTGTGAGGTCCATTGGGCTGCACACCTTGGGCTCGGGCCCATTGGGACGTCCTTCATGGGTCCAAGGGCTCATTGGGCTCACTTGTGGGCCTGGCCCCATGGGTCCTCATCCGTGGCCCATTTTTACCTTTCCTAATTTTTACGTCTTGTCGATGAAAATTCGAGTTTTTGCCCCAAAGTGACCTTATCAGCATTTCCATGACCTATCGATCCCCATTTCAATCATGCTCTGAATATTTGCCACTATTGTAATTCTATTCCGAAAATTGGGGTTGAATTGAGGATGTCACACGCATACCATCACTTAAGCTCATTCTTATCTTTTCCATTATCTGATGTAGGTGTGCATGATGCTCATACAATGTGCAATAACATTTGCATTTGCCCATGTCATGTTGCCATACTATGTGATCACACCCTTGTCGTGCATCCGTGAAAGTAATCATGCTTTCCATTTCATAAAATAATGCATTGTAGTAACACACAACTTCAATAACCTTATTGTTCAACTTCTTGCATACATACCTATTAGTTGCAACTATTGAATGCTATAAGCATTTCCCCTATTCTATTCTAAGGATTACATGAGCAAATGCCATATCCAAAGCTAGCATCCAACAATGCACCAATCAATTTAGAATTCATGGCACAGGAAACACTCATCTAAGTTAAGATAAAATATGTTGTTGCATTTTAGTAAACATTATTACGATAACTTATTACATATTAGTATCACAAATCATAATAATATAACACATTTCAACACATCATAACACGATAGCTTATCATGTACCAGCTTTTCATATTACAATAACTTATCAAATATTAGAGTGGCCTGTCACAATAACTATCAGGAACCCATGGTAATATATAACAATAACCTATTGGAACTCGATGATAATCTACATGATACCCAATTTTTCTCCGCTAGACTTTGCTTTATTAGTTGACTTGGACATTTGTATGACCGACAATTCCAACACTGTTTTTTGTCACCTTGACTGCAAGGGCTGCAATTTCCTGTGAAACCCACCTTTTCCTCAGTAGATTTTGTTGTATCGGCTGACTTGGATATCTGTACGACCAATGACTCCGGACTTTTTTCATTCATATTATTGAGCCTTCGTCCAATTACCAATTAGCTAAAACTTTGATTGCATCAGATCAAACGATAGAGAGACGGTTAAGTCTTGGAGCTCTGTATGCCTCACTTGAAAGGATTTTTGATTCATTTTAGAGTACAAAACATTCATATCGATTCTTTTTTTAAGGTACTAAGAAAAGTCAATCTGAAAACTAAAAGAAGTCTCTTTTCTAATCAATGCGAAAGCTATCTATAAATAATTCCAACACAATGTTTTGTCACCTTTACTGCAAGGGACAAAATTTCTACATGATACCCAATTTTTCTCCACTAGACTTTGCTTTATTGGTTGACTTGGACATTTGTATGACCGACAATTCCAGCACTGTTTTTTGTCACCTTGACTTCAAGGGCTGCAATTTCCCGTGATACCCACCTTTTCTTCGGTAGACTTTGTTGTATCGGCTGACTTGGATATTTGTACGACCAATGACTCCGGACTCTTTTCATTCATATTACTGAGCCTCCGTCGCATTACCAATTAGCTAAAACTTTGATTGCATCAGATTAAATGATAGAGAGACGATTAAGTCTTGGAGCTCCGTATGCCTCACTCGAAAGGATTTTTTTTTTTCATTTTAAAGTACAAAACATTCAAATCGATTCTTTTTTTTTATTTTTTATGGTACTAAGAAAAGTCAATCTAGAAACTACAAAGAAGTTTCTTTTCTAATCAATGTGAAAGCTATCTATAAATAATTCCAACACAATGTTTTGTCACCTTTACTGCAAGGGATGCAATTTCTACATGATACCCAATTTTTCTCCGCTAGACTTTGCTTTATTGGTTGACTTGGACATTTGTATGAACGGCAATTCCAACACTGTTTTTTATCACCTTGACTGCAAGGGCTGCAATTTCCCGTGATACCTACCTTTTCTTCGCTAGACTTTGTTGTATTTGCTGACTTGGATATTTGTACGACCAATGGCTCCGGACACTTTTCTTCATATTACCGAGCCTCCGTTGCATTAACAATTAGCTAAAACTTTGATTGCATCAGATCAAATGATAGAGAGACGATTAAGTCTTGGAGCTCCGTATGCCTCACTTGAAAGAATTTTTCATTCATTTTAGAGTACAAAACATTCAAATCGATTCTTTTTTTTTTTATGGTACTAAGAAAAGTCAATCTAGAAACTGCAAAGAAGTTTCTTTCCTAATCAATGTGAAAGCTATCTATAAATAATTCCAACACAATGTTTTGTCACCTTTATTGCAAGGGATGCAATTTCTACATGATACCCAATTTTTCTCCGCTAGACTTTGCTTTATTGGTTGACTTGGACATTTGTATGACCGACAATTCCAACACTGTTTTTTGTCACCTTGACTGCAAGGGCTGCAATTTCCCGTGATACCCACCTTTTCTTCGGTAGATTATGTTGTATTGGTTGACTTGGATATTTGTACTACCAATGACTCTGGACTCTTTTCATTCATATGACTGAGCCTCCGTTGCATTACCAATTAGCTAAAACTTTGATTGCATTGGATCAAATGATAGAGAGACGATTAAGTCTTGGAGCTCCGTATGCCTCACTTGAAAGGATTTTTTATTGATTTTAGAGTACAAAACATTCAAATTGATTCTTTTTTTTTTTTTAATGGTACTAAGAAAAGTCAATCTGGAAACTGCAAAGAAGTTTCTTTTCTAATCAATGTGAAAGCTATCTATAAATAATTTCAACACAATGTTTTGTCACCTTTATTGCAAGGGATGCAATTTCTACATGATACCCAATTTTCCTGCGCTAGACTTTGCTTTATTGGTTGACTTGGACATTTGTATGACCGACAATTCCAACACTGTTTTTTGTCACCTTGACTGCAAGGGCTGCAATTTCCCGTGATATCCACCTTTTCTTCGGTAGACTTTGTTGTATCGGCTGACTTGGATATTTGTACGACCAATGACTCCGGACTCTTTTCATTCATATTACCGAGCCTCCGTCGCATTACCAATTAGTTAAAACTTTGATTGCATCAGATCAAACGATAGAGAGACGATTAAGTCTTGGAGCTCTGTATTCCGCACTTGAAAGGATTTTTCATTCATTTTAGAGTACAAAACATTCAAATCGATTCTTTTTTTTTTTTTATGGTACTAAGAAAAGTCAATCTGGAAACTACAAAGAAGTTTCTTTTCTAATCAATGTGAAAGCTATCTATAAATAATTCCAACACAATGTTTTGTCACCTTTACTGCAGGGGATGCAATTTCTACATGAGACCTAATTTTTCTTCGCTAGACTTTGCTTTATTGGCTGACTTGGACATTTGTATGACCGAGAATTCCAACACTATTTTTTGTCACCTTGACTGCAAGAGCTGTAATTTCCCGTGATACCCCCCTTTTCTTCGGTAGACTTTGTTGTATCGGCTGACTTGGATAGTTGTACGACTAATGACTCCGGACTCTTTTCATTCATATTACTGAGCCTCCGTCGCATTACCAATTAGCTAAAACTTTGATTGCATCGGATCAAATGATAGAGAGACGATTAAGTCTTGGAGCTCCGTATGCCTCACTAGAAAGGATTTTTTATTCATTTTAGAGTACAAAACATTCAAATTGATTCTTTTTTTTTTTTTTAATGGTACTAAGAAAAGTCAATCTGGAAACTGCAAAGAAGTTTCTTTTCTAATCAATGTGAAAGCTATCTATAAATAATTCCAACACAATGTTTTGTCACCTTTATTGCAAGGGATGCAATTTCTACATGATACCCAATTTTCCTGCGCTAGACTTTGCTTTATTGGTTGACTTGGACATTTGTATGACCGACAATTCCAACACTGTTTTTTGTCACCTTGACTGCAAGGGCTGCAATTTCCCGTGATATCCACCTTTTCTTCGGTAGACTTTGTTGTATTGACTTGGATATTTGTACGACCAATGACTCCGGACTCTTTTCATTCATATTACCGAGCCTCCGTCGCATTACCAATTAGCTAAAACTTTGATTGCATTAGATCAAACGATAGAGAGACGATTAAGTCTTGGAGCTCTGTATTCCTCACTTGAAAGGATTTTTCTTTCATTTTAGAGTACAAAACATTCAAATCGATTCTTTTTTTTTTTTTTATGGTACTAAGAAAAGTCAATCTGGAAACTACAAAGAAGTTTCTTTTCTAATCAATGTGAAAGCTATCTATAAATAATTCCAACACAATGTTTTGTCACCTTTACTGCAGGGGATGCAATTTCTACATGAGACCTAATTTTTCTTCGCTAGACTTTGCTTTATTGGCTGACTTGGACAATTGTATGACCGAGAATTCCAACACTATTTTTTGTCACCTTGACTACAAGAGCTGTAATTTCCCGTGATACCCCCCTTTTCTTCGGTAGACTTTGTTGTATCGGCTGACTTGGATAGTTGTACGACTAATGACTCCGGACTCTTTTCATTCATATTACTGAGCCTCCGTCGCATTACCAATTAGCTAAAACTTTGATTGCATCGGATCAAATGATAGAGAGACGATTAAGTCTTGGAGCTCCGTATGCCTCACTTGAAAGGATTTTTTATTCATTTTATAGTACAAAACATTCAAATTGATTCTTTTTTTTTTTTTTAATGGTACTAAGAAAAGTCAATTTGGAAACTACAAAGAAGTTTCTTTTCTAATCAATGTGAAAGCTGTCTATATATAATTCCAAGGCAATGTTTTGTCACCTCAACCGCAAGGGCTGCAATTTCCCGTGATATCCACCTTTTCTTCGGTAGACACTTAGATATTTGTACGACCAACAACTCCGGTTTCTTTTCACTGATATTACTGAGCGTCTGTCGCATTTCCAATTAGCTAATACTTTGATTGCATCAGATCAAATGATAGAGAGACGATTAAGTCTTGGAGCTTCATATGCATGTTCCGTGTTTTGCTTCTCATATTGCATGTTCTGCTACAGTGCGAAGAAGAATTATCCGCTTCATCTTGTGGCGAGGTCCGTGGCACACACTTTCCCTTTCAATTGAAAGACGACCCAAAAGGACAGGGCCTCCCTAAATTTAAGCTAGCTTGTGAAAATAACCACACTGTTCTATATCTATATGTCGGCCAATATTATGTAAAATAGATTTACTACTGTTCCTATCTTAGCAAATATTTATTCAAAGGCGAAATCACAGTGGTTGACGATGGACTGCAAAAAAGTTATTGCTCATCCCTCGCTCGTTACTCATTGGCGCCCTCCAACTTTAGTGATCATGATCCATACGGTACGTTAGCTGAGCCGGTGCTCTTCATGAAGTGCTCATAGCTCGTTGCTTCTACTTCGTAAGTCAATACTGTACCATGTATTGAGGGAGCATTTCCCTTTTGATATGCCCTCTAATGTTTCCCAATCGAAGGTGTATTCATACGCTGTACATAGGTTTGAACTCTAAGTAGGGAACATCAAGGATTCTTGCACCATAACCATGATGGCTTTAATACCGCATTATATCCCGGGGTTAAAAACGGAACGGTGTAATCGTGCGATTTCAACGTATAAGTGTGTATTGGTTTATTTTTGTGCATGCGAATATTAAACCTACAGTGTTTGTATGACATCCTGAAATTTCAATTCTGTTTTCAATTAAATAAATCGGGCCTTTCATCGGTGCGCCTATAGTGCTATTTTCTGAGCTGATCACTCATGAGATAACTAGATTATCGGGCAAAGTCATTAAGGGTTTTAATGCAATAGACTTGAGAATTTGACTAGGATCAACTATTCGATCGTGCTCATCTGTAGAGATCATTATGGCACAGTTAAAAATCGATCAGAGATCAAAGATAGGTTGTTTCGACTGAGATAGATGATCAAAGTGTGGGTGATGCCACCAGATCGCAAAATTCTCGTTGATCGGCACTATGCCGATTTTTCTATCGTTTTGATACCCTGTGTCTGTATTTGAAGCCTTGAGATATTCACAACAAATGAGAGTCACCAATGTGTCGAAGATGTACATTGTGACTCGAAACAAATCGATCACGGGTCAATTGCACCAAAAATTTCTAAAAGCTACCCAGTAGGCTTGGTCACGTTAAAATCGCGCCAAATTGACATTAATCACGAATTTGAATCCAATTTCAAAAATTGAAAGTTCTGTTATGTCACAAGTCATTTTAGGAACGTCGATTCATCATTCGAAGATTTTTCTGCAAACCGAGATTTTTGGCAAAAAGTCAAAATAATGCCATTTTCGACCGGAAAATTCAGGAGACCATTTTTTATCGACTTTTTGGGATGCAAGTTGGTTCTATTGGCATGAGAAAATGTCAATTTGATTGTAGGCACCTTGGTGGAATTTTTGGGAGCCGAATTGAATCAATTCAAGTGAGGATTGAAGAGGATCTGGGGAATTTATGTCCAAAATTCGTAGCCCCTTGGTCCATGACCTTTTGGACCATCTCCAAGACTTCCTAAGCAAGCTAATGGTCTGGAAAAATTGCTAAGGAAGCCAGCCAACATGGTGGGACCTCTCCAAGGGGACAAGAGGATAGAATGGAAGGCCAAGGTGGTCACCTCCAAGTCTTCAGCCCTTCTTCCTCCCTTAGCCGGCCACTTTCCCCTTTCTAGCAAGCTTGAAGCCTCCAAGAACCAAAGAAGTCAACCAGCAGCTTCCCCCTAGTCGTCAAGCAGCCTGTTGAAGCCTCTGAACGCCGTCATTGTCGTCACGCACTTAGTCGCGAGCCTGCGTGCACCGCCCGCTGTTCGGGAGTCCAGCCGTGTCGTCTCACCTCCTATCACGCCCAGCCTCAGTCCCCCGCATCCCCTAGCCGTTGTGGAGGTCACCGGAAGCCACGCCGTCGCCCCTGCCCACCCTTTCAAGCCGTTGGTCCTCCTCCTTGGCCGTTTCCAGCCCAACCGACCTTCAAAGCAGCTCCTTTGGCCCAGCAATAGAACCAAAGCCCCTAGATCAGCTGTACACTATTTGGCCCACTTTAGACCACTTCTGGGCCTCGAAAGGTGCCCTTGCTTCAGAGTTTATCGATTATCTCCACCTCACCGTCCTCGTGAACTCATTGGAATTCAAAACCGGTGAGTTTACTCACTAATCTCCACTTATGGAGTTAATTATGCTTAAGGGTTGATTAGTTTAGATTAAGTATGGATTATGTGGTTAGTTAGAATGGATTAGCAATTTAATTATTCGTTTACGCATGTTAGGTGGTTAGAGTAGCGTAATTAGAGACTAGATACACTGTAATATTTATTTAGATAGATTCGGAAATTTTCCGGGCCCATTTCGATATTTAATTAGACTTTTCCAGCCTAAGTTGCATTTATTAGTATTTATTAATTAATTTTGGTAATTATCTGATTAATTATTATTTTCCAGAGATTAGACTGAGATAGCCGGTGACCAGAATTCTGTGCTGATCGCAATGATGTGGTTGGTTTATTTATCTAGATGATAATTTGTACAATTTATGCGTTGATTGTAATTTCGGGTATTTATCACAAAATTTAATAATTTTAGTATTTAATTAGAAAATTACCAGGCGTCGGTTTACAGCGCCAAAAATGTTTTTATCGACTATATAATTAGTGGAATTTTATAAAATAAAGATATTATATTTTTGGTTGAGGCCAACCGCGTACCCACACACGATTATTTTACAGGAGCATAAATTAGCTTCGGTGAGCATAAATCAGCTTCGGTGAGCTATACTTTTTGTCTATATTAGCTTCGGTGAGCTATACCATCTATCATTATTAGCTCAGGTGAGCATTCGTTTATATCAGCTTAGGTGAGTAGTGTTCGTTTCAAGGAAACGACTTGATAGATAGTATTGATTGATAGATAGTAGTGATTTGGGTTGAATGATTTGATTTGAGTTGAAATGATTGATTGAGTGGTTGAATCGTACTGACTTGCAGGAAGGGACTGAGGCAAATGTAAGTCCTCTATCTTGTGCATGACTAGATAACATTTGGGTGTATTTTCTTCCTAATCGGAACTTAGGGGGTGAACTTGCTGAGACGTTGTCTCACCCCATTGTGGGATAACATTTTCAGGTCCTTAGATGGTAGCTCCTCCCGAGCATTTTGGCCAGCCGAAGAAGGTCACCGAGCAGGTATCTTATATTCCGCTTCATGGGAACCCAAGGGGATGGGTCTATAAACTCGTGCAGTCCGTGGTCTGGGTTGATGTGGGTCTACCTCATAAGGTACCCCATCAATATAGATTATGGTATCGTCATGAGCGGAATGGACAAAGAGAAGGTCCCATACTGGAATCTACAGTCCTTATGTCGGTGCTGGAGGTTGCTTTTGGAAAAGACACGGCAAACCTCTTGGTGGTTTAGTGGTGGACTCGAGTCTGTCGGATCCAAGGTCCCCGAAGTATTCAGTTGAAGACTCGAATGCTTAGAGGATCTGTAGCTTTTCCACCCTTTTTACAAACATTGTATATATCGGCTAATATTGTATATGACTTAGTTTGATATGTGTACATAAGTGTGTCATGGTTTGAAGACAAATTTGTGGCTCTGCTTTTCTATCCCATCTTGTTGTTGTCTGGGGATTTATTTATTTGCTTCCACATGTGCATTAAAATGAATGGGTCGGCGACGTGTCCTAGTACGTTGCTATTTAATTGACTACCGAGGGATGGACACGCGCTCGGAGGATCGGGCCATGACACTTTGGGCGTGTCAAGCAACAACGAAGCAAGTGAATTTCTAATCGCAACTCATGTCGATTGATCGTTAGCTGAGAAATTATCGTATTGCCTTTTCCGTTGAGATCGGTCTGTTCATTCATTAAGTGGTTCAATTATGGAAAATAGATTACGGTCTTATTCATAAATCTAGCATAATTACAAGAGAGTGATTTTAATATTTAAGCATAGTGAACATGGCGTTATTTTTGTTAATTCAAATGTTGTGTCTATAGTTCTTGCGTGTGTCAATCCACGACAAAGCAAGTGAATTTCTAATCGAGGTGTGTCGGTCCCGTTGGTAGTTGAGAATTTACCATATTGCTTTCTTTCATAAAGTTCCACATTGTCCATGAGCAAGAAGCGCCCGCTCCTTATTTTCTTTCTATTTTTGCCCAAAAGTGACATTATACAAGTTAAAATCTATGAACCCGTTAATTAACATGATCCTCTTTCTTGGTTACTAATTTTGTTTTTACTCAAAAATGAAAAACCTTATACATCGTTCGTCTTCAAAATTTAATGGAGCGACGCTTACAAAATATTGGCCTTGCAAATAAAATAGAATGCAGATGCCTCGTTTGAAAGGATTTTGAATGAGTTTAGGGTACAAAACATTAAAACAGGTTCTTTTTTACGATACTAAAATAAATTCCTAGAGAGAATTAATTTGTCAAGAAAAATCATATCCGGAAAATGCAGTGAAGTTCCCTCTCTAATGAATGCGAAAGCTATCCATCACTATTTTCACGGTGGTGTTCTAGCCGGTCCATACTTTTTAAGTTTTTCGTCGCTAGACTTCGTTTTAGGGTTGACTTGGAGGTTTCGATGACCGACAACTCCCAACCCTTTATTAAGCCTCCCTCGCATTACCAAATGAGCTAAAACTTCCATTGCATCATATCAAACGATAAAGAGATGATTATTTCTCCCAACTCCATATTTATGCTTCGTGTTTTACTTCTCATATTGCATTTTCTGCTACAGTTAGGGAAAAGCTACGGTGCGAAGAACAATCAATTGTGCACCCCTTCATCTTGTGGTGAGGTACGTAATATAAGTCATCCTTTTCGATTGAAAGACGATCCAAAAGATTGCGGCAACCCTCGGTATGAGCTAGCTTGCGAAAATAATCGCACTATTCTAAATCTACATAATGGCCGATATTATGTGAAGTCGATCCATTACAGTTCCTATACTAACCCATATGTATACGACGGTTATATCACGATGGTTGATGATGGACTGCAAAAGGGTAATTGCTCATCCCTTCCTCGTTACTCATTGGCGAACTACAATTTGAGTGTTCATCATCCATACTATGGTGGACATGCTGCGGTGGTCTTCATGAAGTGTTCCCAACCTGTTGCTTCTACTTCATATGTCGATACCAAACCATGTATTGAGGGAGCATACTCTGCCGACACGCCTCCTTATTTTTCCCAAATGAAGGCGTACTCATACGCTATACATGGGTTTGATCTACGAGTATGGGACATCAAGGATTCTTGCACCATAACCATGATGGCATTCACATCGGGTCAAATCTCGGGGCGAGAAGGGGATCAGTATGGGAGCTTACCATACAAGGACCTCCACAACAAGATGGCCGAGGGATTCAATCTCTCCTATTCGAGCTACTATGTGGTCAACTTTATCCCAGCAAGAACTTTTCATTGTCTCTACTTAAGTTTCAGATACCGAGTGGAGGATTGCGGTTCCTATGGGTTCCGTAAGGGACTTTCCCTTATAGGTATTCTTTCTTTCTTTCTCCTCCTTTTCTTAAATCCTAGCTTTACTAAGAGATATTACCAAATTTTATTTACCAAGTGACGTGGCAAGTTTTAGTTGGGTGTTTTTAATACAGTCCACACATTGAGAGACTACTTTCTCTAAAAATACAACCGAAAATTTCCACATCACTTAAGTTGAAAAGTTTAATAAGATTTCTTGGTAGATTCGGCATGCATTGCTCTTTTTAATTTTACAATTAGGGACCTTTTTTCTGGATTTGACACTATTACTTTATATTTGTTTGGGCAAAAATGGCTGATTTAACAGTTGCTCGTGTCCCTTGCACGGCTGTTATTCTTATGCGGGTGATAAATTGCACGCGTCCTGGATAATGTTTGTAAATTAGAACTATGCCGCAGTGAGATGTGAACTTGTGAATCATTTGGTACATCTTGAGGGAACAAAAAGCAAAATTGTGTTTTTTTGAGAGAAAAGATCATGCTACGATCACATGGATTACCCGAGTGAATAGAATCAACCGCGATCTGAGCACCTATCTAGGAGAATAAATCATTCTTATGATTAAATGCTAAAATGATAGATTTAATTCGTCGTCGATTGATCGTGGATTCTAATTTAGTCATTTTCCATCACCTTAGGTTATGCTAGGTGGGCGAGGCAATGTTATGCAACATATGTGGGTCAGAGCCTCACCTTTGTCTTGGGTATGACTTCCTAGCCCTTTTCTCCTCACAACTATGAAGATCTCAAGCACCACTCTGATTAAAAAAAAAAAAATTACGTTTAAAATTCTTTTATTGCACTACGCTAATCTATGGACAAATTCTATGCAGCGAATTACGTTGCAGCAAAATTCATACTTGGAGCTCCATGTGTGTTGATACTTTTGATCTATAAGTGGATAAGAAGGCACCAAGCGATCGACGCAAACATTGAAGAATTCCTACAAGTTCACAACAACTTTTCACCCATAAGGTACTCTTACTCAGATATTAAGAAGATTACAAAAAACTTCAAATGCAAGTTAGGTGAGGGGGGATATGGTTCTGTGTATAGAGGAATCCTTAGAAGTGGTAATGATGTTGCGGTTAAGATTTTGAACAAACCAGAATCTAATGGCCAAGATTTTATAAGTGAAGTGGCCACAATTGGAAGGATCCACCATGCTAATGTGGTGCAACTTGTTGGTTTTTGCTTCGATTACTCCAAACAAGCTCTAGTCTATGATTTCATGCCGAATGGCTCTTTGGATAAACACATTTCGAATAAGGATGGTGATGATCCTCTTGATTATAAGAAAATGTATGAGATCTCTCTTGGCATTGCTAGAGGGTTAGAGTATCTACATCGGGGATGTGATATGCAAATTTTACATTTTGATATCAAGCCGCACAACATTCTCCTCGACCAAAGTTTCACTCCAAAAATTTCTGACTTTGGACTTGCAAGACTTTATCCCACCAGTCGTGGTATAGTATCATTGACTACAGTAAGAGGAACTTTGGGTTATATGGCTCCTGAGCTATTCTATAAAGACATTGGTGGCATTTCTTATAAAGCCGATGTTTATAGTTTTGGGATGATGTTGATGGAAATGGCCGGTAGAAGGAGAAATCTAAATGTGCATGTAGAGCGCTCAAGTCAAATTTACTTTCCTTTGTGGATTTATGATCAACTTAGCCAAGAAAATGAGGTTGAAATGGTAGATGTCATAGAAGAGGAAAGAGAAACAACAAGGAAGATGATAATCGTTGCATTATGGTGTATACAATTGAGTCCTAATGATCGGCCATCAATGAGGAAAGTCCTAGATATGCTTGAAGGAGATATGGCTGAATTACAAGTGCCTCCAAAACCGCTTTTGTACCCAAGACAGGCGCCGATTGGTGATGTTGACGCTGATATAGAACTTGAAACAGTCTCATCTTTGTCAAGTGCTTCAATAACTTCGAGCAGTTACCAATTTTACCATGATAATGAATTTAGAAAATCATGAATTGTGTGATCGTTCCCCTATTGTAAAAATGAGATGCAAAATATAAATAGCACTATCAACATGTAGCATCATTCACAATGTAATCGGTGAAGCTTTTACATATTTTTCATATAGCACTACGTTTTCCAGTAGACTCGTTATGTCCATAATAGCTTAAACTTTTAATATGGTATTAAAGCACAAGTCAAAGGTATCATGTGCTACAATTATATTGTTGGCCCGCTTTCTAATAACTTAAACTATTAGGAAGAAACAGTTTGCCTTTACAAATAGCATCTACTGAAATAAGTGAAAATACAGATTAATAGTATAAACCAAAGCACGAATAAGAAAAAAGCAAAGAAAAAGAATAGAAGATACAGTTTTCTTTACAGTTGGACCACTTCATATGTTTATAAAATCGAAAAGTGCCAAATAAAAATATAGATAAAAAGTAGAAAACACAATATTTTTCTTTTGACGCTGGAGAAAAAATGCATTAAAGCCATGACACTGCTTAGATCAGTTCAGACAAGGTGATATAAATATTTGACAAAAAAAAAAAAAAAAAAAACCAAAAGAGAAAGCCTCAAAGACAAAATTGTAGAAAAAGAAATTTTAAAATTGAAATAGATGAGAGATAAAATAGAATTATTAATTTACAGATTTTTCCCTTGATAGAATATTCGTAAAAAAAAAACCAGTTGAGGACATTTTAGGAGAAAAAATTGTGATCACTTTAAAATAGGATGTCCTCTTTACTTAATATAATCGTGTGGATACGTGTACTCAATTTGGGTCAGTGATGATAAGAACAAGACTTTCCACCGTGGTATTTAATTGGATTATTCAAATATTTGTATAAATTAATTTTGCTATAATTCCTGAATTCAGGTTTATTAGTCTTTAAGCAATTTTAATTATATATTATAATAAAATTAGATGAAATAATTTAATTGGAAGTTTAGCTAATTAATAATTAAAAAATCTTCTGAAAGTCCTATTTATGTTATAGTCTACTTGAAATTTGAGATAGAGATAAAATTGTTAGTTATTACTTTTATATGTTTAAAATTTGATTTTCATAATTATATAATTAATTCCATTTAACTTCACCTCATTTTATTTTACTAACTGATTGGTCTTTTGCCTTTTCCTTATAACTTAAGTACGGATTTAGTACTTTAAGTTTCAAGGTTTGTGCGGCTTGGTCCTCTTAACTTTTATTTTGTTCAATCAAGTGCTCTTTCTTTTTGGATTCATGTGATTTGGCCCTCTAAGTTTTATTTTGGGCAACTAAGTCATCTAAGTTTGCCAATTTGTACCATCAAATGCCTTCAGTCAATCACTGTAACTAAACTGTCGATTAATTGATGACATGGCACTACTCATAACAAAATATGACACATGATCTTTAATTTGGCGCCTAATAAGCAGAAAATAAATGGGAAAAAAAGAAATATTAATTTGACAATATTAGCCCCAATGCATAAAAAGCACTTGATTGCACAAATCAAGAAAATTAGGGGATTTGATTACACAAAGAAAGTTAGAAGACCAAATTGTACAAATCCCAAAAGTTAAATGACTTGATTGCACAAACTAAATGTTAGAGGACCAAATTGCATAAACGCTAAAACTTAAGAGGGCTAAATCAGAACTTAACCCTATTCTTATTTTTTGTCTTTATTTATTGGTCAAATTTCACCCTTACACCGTAGGTGAGATGCCAAGTGGCCAAAATGATGAGAAGTAAATATTCACCTTACTATTATTAGAGATAAAAAATGTAAATCAATATTAGAGATAGAAATCTAATTAGAAAATTGAAAATTTTCATTAATGAATATGAAAGCTTTTGGATTGAGTAGAGCCATTCTAATCCATCGTCACCTGTGATTCCCTCTCCTCACGACGATATAGTGTGTGCAACCCTAATTGCGACGTTTTCGCACACATAAAAAAAAAAAAAAAAAAAAAAAAAAAAAAAAAGAACTTATTTGAGGTAATATTGGCCCTCTAATGTTAAGCAAAGAAAAAGGTAAAATAGATTGAATCATATGTTTTGATTAAGTACCTAAAATTAGTTTTTCTTGGAAAGAGACATATAAAGTAAGTAGAGAAATTGCAAAATAATAAGTTTCAGACAAGACTTCTTGATCAAAGGTAAATACAAATCAATTTCAAGTGCTGATATCAAAGATAAATATATCTCAATGGTAAGATTTAAACGTAAAAGGAAATTTTATATGCCACGTCATGTTCGGCTGCTTTTTAATTTGCAGATTCTCATTTATATTATTATGAAACTATAATAAAAATGAACTAATATAAAAACTACATCATTTGATAGTTTCCATAACGAATCCATAAATTCGCTTACGTTCGGTACTTCATTGGCTCAACTAACAACTACGTGTCATTAAGGTCATGAATTAAATCAAATTGTACGAGATGAATCGAGAATCAATAAAATTTTGATAATTATGTCCCAATCATTGCCGGTATCTAATGCCATAATAATAAGGTCTTGCTCAATCGTGGCGACTATTGTGGCTGCCTCAGGAATTGACATATGGACATATTATTGGAGAAGTGTCAGAAAAATTTTAAATCTATTGTATCGATACCAATTTAGTCATAAATATTTTATTGATGTCAATTAGTCCTAAATTTTTTACTTAGTGCTAATTCAGTCATCCAGCTAATTTCGGCCCAATTTTCCTAACGTGAATATTGGACGGCTTATGTAGCACAGACAACACTAACGTGAACAAGTTTTGATTATGTTTTAATATTTTTTCAAAAATATTTCTTTTTTCTCTTTTTTCTTTTTTTTTTCTCTTTACTTTTTTCCCCCTTCCATTCCTTCTTCCTCCAGCTAATCATTGATCAACAACCGACTAGCACCAAGGTTGATCTCACTGGCCTCTAGCAAGTGTTGCTAGCCACCGGCGAGCTTGCCAAAGGTTGGGTGAGGCATGGCTTGCCAAATCTATTGAGATTGAGCCTCACCCAACCATGGTGAGGCTCACCCTTGGCATTGCTGTCGAGGGTGAAGGCGAAAAAAGGATAGAGAAAAAATGAAACAAAAAATAAAGAATGAAAAAAAAAATTATTAAAACTTATCTACATATGTCAACACCGGCAATGTCACGTAAACTGCTCAATGTTCACGTCAGCAATATTCAGCCAAAATTAGTTAAAAGAACCGAATTGGCACAAAGTTAAAAGGTTTAAGATTAAATTAATACAAATATAATATGTTCAGAATTTTTTGACACTTTTCTCCTTATTCTTTGCTGAAACATGTCTAACTTTAAAAAAAAAAATCTTTTACCTTTTGCCACATAATAGAACCCCTCCAACTTTCTGCTTTTTGTCTCAAATTTCTAAAGACACACAAGTACTACTAACCCTTGGAAAAAATCCACATCTCACAAAATGTTAAGCATAGAAAAGGAAAATAGATCGACCAGCTTATTTCGACAAGGAAGCCTTTTGCAAAAATTATCCCTCCGTATTAAATTATTGCAACTTAATTATGTTAATTCCTTAGATTTCACTTTACAATGTTTAAGGTTATTAACACCTAAATTTTGGCGATCCAGTCAATTAATTTATTGCATAAAAATATGGATAAATTTTAACCCCTAAAAAAAATAAAAAATAAAAATGGTATAACATATAATTTTAGGGGCATTATTGCATTTCACAGTAGATCGGCAATGATGAATAGATTCGAACGAATGATTCTGAACTTAATTGACATGGAGATATTCGATATTTGATGTGATATATCTTTGTTTAAAACAGGAAATAAAGCAAAAGAGAATGAACATCTTTGTCAAATATTTGGGTTAACGTGAGAATGAAAATTGACAATCAAAATGAGACGGAAGGAAATATTGTGCATAGATTCCAATCACGGCTGATTAATTGAGGAAAAAAAAGAAAAGAAATAGAAAGGAAAGGGGAAAGAATTTTTGCTGATCTGGTGAATAAATAAAAGTGCGGACAAAGACATCGAAGAGGCCAAATAAAGAAAGATGTCAATCGGTTGTTTGAGGAAGTAATGGTCTTGTGCTAGATTTGTTCAAAAGGAAAAGGGAAAATATAGATTGAAAGGGGAAGAGACAAAAGGGTAATATATTTCAAATATCTCAAGAAGATTTGTCCTCTTTTTTGGACCTAAGCTTTCCCTACCCATTACGAATGAAAGGGGCGGGTGAAGAAAAAAAATTCGTGCAAAGGGGAGGATTCAAAGAAACATGAGAGACCACTGGCCGTGATGACTCAGCTGGATAGACTTTAGTGAACCTTTGTGAGAGAAGTGAGGAGTTCGAAACTATTGCGGAGCAAAGGCTCTGGCAGAGTTACTTGGTGACTTAAGTGTGTGCCGGGAGTGGTGGGTCCTCCCGCTTACGTAGCACCTGGAGGTTTACGTTTCGGTTACCGGCTAAGGTGGTTCCTCTAGCACCAAAAAAAAAAAAAAAAAGAAAGCGCGAGAGAAAAAAAAAACAAGTGTGAGAAAGTGCAAAAAGAAAAACGAGAGAGAGGAACTTCCCCCCACTCGTCCAAGAAAACCCAAAAAGGGGTCATTTCCCTTCTTCTCTGACAGGCTGCCAAAAAAAGAGAAAAAGTCAACAAGCTACAGTGAAAAGAAAGAAGCAAGTCTGCTGAAAAGACAAGAGAGGGAGAGTTTTTTTTTTTTTAAAAGGAAAAGTGGGGAGGTCTTCTTCTTCAACAAACCGACGCCCGACGACCAAAGCCCCTGCAGATCGCGCCTCCGCCGCGAGCACCACCGTCGCCGACGCCGCAGCAAGCCGACATCTGATGCCCCACCCAGCACTGCGCCTCCGCCTATCCGTCACCGTGCCTCTGCGATCCGCCGATCGCTGCCACTGCTGCCTCCGAGCGCCGACACCCACGCCTGCACCTTCGCTCGACGCCCGCGCCTGCGCCACCCACTGCCTGAGCGTCGCACGCCTTCCGCCTGCTGCCGACTCGCCCTCTGCCCGAGCGCCGCTCGTTGCCCTGTTGCAGCCGCCACAGCAACCGCCCGCCAGCCTCCGCCCGAGCTCCGCCCGAGCGACGCCTGCACCACAGCTGTTGCCCTCCGTCCCTCGAGCGACGCCCGCACCTCTGCGCTACTGCAGTCGTGTCCCTGTCCTCCGCCCGTCGGCGCCAGAGACCTGCAGCACCCGTCGCGACGTCTCCGCTCGCCCGTCGCTGCACCATAAAGTCGTCAAGCAAGCTGCGACCGACTCGGTTGTTTTCCCTGCCCGGTGACGACGTTGCTGCTGCCCCGAGTCTCTGCATCTTTGCTGATCTCTACCGATCCAGTTGCTGCTCCTTGGGTTGAGGACGACGGGCTACTGATTTCGTTGTCCAAACCAAGCCAAGTCACGTCCCTTCATCGCGGCACACTTGCTGTTTCTGCCGTGCCGGCTAGACCGCTACAAGTTCCGCCGTCTCGAGCTCATCGACCCGACACTGGCTCGCTGTTGATCCGCACGCCACAGCCTGACCCTGGCGCAAATCATTGTTCGTGAGTCCCAAGCGCTGGTCTTGTTTAGAGGATAAAAATCTAGTCAAGGTAGTTTTTTTTAGAATAAGAAAACAAGTCTTGTTATTATTGGAACATTATATTTTGATGTTCATTTTAGGAATATTACAGGCATTATCCGCAGGATTTTGCCCAAAATTATTGTAATTATTAATTTGATCCATAAGACGTCGGATATTTTTTAATTATATTAATTGTTTGGGTATTTTGATATTATTTCGGTTATTAAATCATTATAATTATTAATTTGATCCGTAAGACTTCGGATCAAAGTTTTAATTATTTTGAACTTTCTCACATGTTGTGATATTTAAGGTTAAAATAATCGTTAATTTAATTCGTGAGACCACAGATTATTTTTTCGGTTATTTTAATTCTTTATTTGATGAATATCTTGATTGTTTAAATATAATGTTTATCGATAATTGTTTGTCTTGAAAAAAAAATCAAAAATCAAATCTTGCATCGGAGTGTGTTGATTTAGTAAATTAGGATTGCATTTTTTAGGATTGCATTTTTAGATAATTTTTGAAATAGATTAGGATTGATTTTTTTTTTATATAGATAGACTCTTAAATAATGTTTGCACATTTTAATAATCTCATTTTTCTAAATAAAATAGTTTTCTAAGTTAGGATAGGGTTTGAGTCAAATTAATCTCTAAAATAAATTAGAAAATTATTTTATTTTAGATAGTTTAATTAGGATTTTTATTAATTCCGAATTTCAATAAAAATACAAAAATATTAGGTGTATGTCAATTAGTTTGCATGTTAGGTTCATTTAATTAGAAATAGCTTGTTTGTAAAATTAGGTCATGTAGTTAAAGTGCATGTTTTATGGTAAAGTTCTAATTTCAAGGTAAAATAAAACCCAAAAAAATAATTACTTGCTTTAGTGTGTTGAATTCCTTTGGTGCAATTTATCTTATTGTTTAATAATGGTTGAGCATCCGTGTGATCACCTCATTGCATGGTAGTGATTTAGGTTAAAATAAATCCAAGCTGCCTGTAAAAACATTTTTGAAAATAAAAAGAATGGTGGCATTAGAGAAATCTAGTGTAACCAAATCTCCATATCCAAAATCTCTAGTTCATAGGAGTAAAATAATTCTTTCATTATTTTACTTAGGTGTCTAATCGACCTACTATAAACCGATTAGTGTCGACTCCTAAATAAAATTCATTTGCATGTTAAAAAACAGAAACCTAAGTCACGAATTGATATGGACTTAGGAGAGCCCGAGCTAAGTTTAAAACTTAGTAATCCATTAGCCTAAACCCTAGGTGGTGCATCCGAAATTTAGGTCGCGACAAAGGTTTTGAAGATGCTTAGATTGCAAATATAGATGCAATTGGCAAATGAAAACCAAGTGTTTATAACAAGATCACTTCAATCATCTATTAAGAAGAAGCAGATCTAGTCTTTACACAAAATACTATGCAAATTCCAATAAAACCTTTCCTTCATAATAAGTTCCTTATCTTCAAGATACCTAGATAAATGTAATTTTTAATCTTTAGTCATGTCTAGTGCAAATTCAATAGGCCTCCCCCACGGAAATTGCTTGTAGCTGCAAGATAGCCAAAGGCCCATTTCATCCCACGAGAACAGTTTGCTACAGGTCTATATCTAAGTTGATGCAATTGTGAGTCAAAGTATGTATTTTAAGATTCCCGCTGACTTGCCATACAAATATTAATACACTAAATTAAATTTAGCAATATCTATATGCATGCGATATTTATTTTTAGTAGGGATGAACAAATGGGTCAGTTTAGCTGGGGACTTTACCGAACTAGTCTTACCAGACCAGTTCCAAGCTGGTTTATAAGGGGATTGGGTAGGTGCTGACTAAAAAAGTTTGAGGCACAGTTTCAAGTTATCGATTTTATAGCATGAAGTTGTAGTTTCAAATCGGCTCTTAGCTGCTTCTTTTTTTTTTACTTTATTTAACGAGAACATAGATAGATTAGAGATGAGCTTCAAGCCTGGAAAGTCTAGGAAGATTATCAATCCATTAATTAATATGTCACATACTGTGCCACAAATTGTTTACAAAGTACGTTTTTTTTATAACAATGGTTATATGACTCAACTCTATTTGTTTCACGAAAATTTTTTTTATAACAATGGTTATATGACTCAACTCTATTTGTTTCACAAAAAATATGACGTTTCTAGAAAACATTTTCTAGGAAAACGATAAAATTATTAGCATTTGGCAGAAACTTGAAAATGAACTAATATATTTTGTGCCATTCAATAAGAAAAATATTTTCCTTCATACCCATTTTGAATACTTTTTTATTATTTTATTTTTTAAATTCATTATTTTTTTTTTTTTTTCCTTTTTTTCTCTTTTTCTTCTTCTTCCTTCGCCTTGGCCCCGTCAACCATGGCGATAGCCGATGATCAGCCATTGGCGAGCTTCGGCCTCGCCACAACCTGGCAAGGCTCGAGCTTGCCAAATTCTAGCGAGGTCGAGCCTTGCTAATGGCCAGTCGCCCGTCATTGTGTTGGTCGGCGACTGGCTAAGGCAAAGGAAGAAGAAGAAAAGGAAAGAAAGAAAAGAAGAAAAAAAAAAAGAAGAAAAAGCATGATTTTTAAAAAAATAAAAAAGAAAAAAAGAAAAGAAAACATAAAAATAATAGGAAAATGTGTTTGCTGAAAGAAAATGAAGTGGAAGAAGTTATGAAAAATATTTTTTACCTTTTAAAAAGTGGAAAACAATTTCCCCACTTTTGAAGGCGTATTTTCTAATAGCATAAAACGTTTTCCTTAACTAGTACACTTTATGTAAAACGAACGTTAGAAAATCCGGAAAATATTTTCTTAGATATTACTTTTTGTGAAACGAATGGAGGTTTAAAGTCAAGCGTAATTCTTGGGCTGACCTTAAAATTGACCGGAAATTAGGCTAGTCTAGTTCTCGATTCCAAAAATTAGAAACTAACTCAAACATCATAATTTTCAAGTTTTAGACTAGTAGCCAATTTATCTTGGGACCAATCACCCCTTAATTTTTAGCTCCCCTTGATAATGGCTAAATTATCAATCGGCAAAGCAGGACTTGTAGCATTGGATCTTTGGCCGCTCGTCAACTGTTAACATGTGTGCTAGTTAATTCCTTCTCTTCTAATGTATGTAAGGTAATCGATTCTCAATCCGGTCCCACCTAGGAATTGAGAACCGGACTAGGAGGATCGGTTCCCAGTTTTGGGACTAGGGACTAGATGGGACGGTCTTGGGATTGGGGACCGGACTAGACTAATTGGTCGATTCCATGGAATCGATCACTTAGCCAAAAAAAAATCAAGAAATTAAAAAATAAAATGCTAGAGTAATTACTATTTTAGGGTTTATTGCTATTTTTAAGAAATTAAAGAAATATATTTTTTTTAAAAGATTCGGTCTGGTCCGGTTTAGTTCCCCCTTGGAACCAAGAACCATATTGAAAATCATTGATTCCATTTTTATGGAACCTAGAATCGGATTGATGCCTTCGGGAACTGGATCAAACTAGCTGGTTTGGTCTAGTCCGATCCAGGCAGTTCTGATTTGGATGGTTCGACATGCTCACCCCTAGATGTATGTGGCCCCCTAAGTAACACTGACACTGATACGCGACACGGCATGACTCGACATGGCATGTCGTTTCTAAAAAAATAGAGAATTTCAATACGTTGGGACATATTGCATATTATATATACATAATAAATTATCATTTTTGTGAATATTTTAATGAAATTAATTTGATTCATTCACAAATAAATAAATAAATAATTAAAAAAAAGAGCCTAGAATGAATTTACACTAAAAACATTGATCCACCATTTGTTAATATAATTCATTGTTTCAATTTGATAAATTCAACTCTATTCCAATAGGGAGCCAAAAAAAAAGACAAGCAATCCACATTCTGGACTCAAGTGTTAAAGTGTGTTGGAAGATAAGAGAAAAAAACAAACTTGATGGATGAATTGTGTGTCATAGGAAATGAAAGTTATAAGAAAAAAGAAGATTAGGTTTTTCTTTTTTTATCCCTTTATCATTTTTTTAAATTTTTTTTACATATTTACATTTTAACCACTAAATGAAAATTTTTAAAATTAACCTGGGATTACTCGTCGGACTTCTAAACTCTCATATTTGAATTCCAAATTTGAGTGTCCGGACAGTTGACTAGATATCGAATTTTTCAACACTTATTGACCGAGTATTAAAGAGTATCAGATATGTGTCGAATATGCAACATAACACAAATGCTTCCGGAAAGTATCGGTACTTCATAGCCCCAAGGTGTCTTGAACCAACATTCCTAATGACGTGTGAACTCTCTCCACCCTCTCTCCACCCGCCTCCGTCTTAGCAAATTAATCTCAACTAATTTTTCGCTTTTCCAAACTACCCTCGCATAAAAAATTAAAACTACCCACTACTTTAAGCACCCAATTCACACATTTTTAATAATTATCTACTGCAGTGCATATCCACTCAATTCCTTAAAAAGCTGTTTCTTTCCTCTTCAAATGTTGCCCACCAGCGATCACACACATACTTAGCGTTTAGCCTTGACACTAGTTTTTTGTTTATTTATAAACTCTTTCGTATTAGTTAGACATGGTATTAACTTGTTAATTTCCTTTTCCTAATTTTAAAGGAATTAAGTTAGCCGCAACTAATTTTCTAGCTTATGCGGATGAGATCAAATATTTTGACACGATATCCATATATCACTCTTATAAAAAAGACAGGATAATATTCTGTGATCATCAATATCTCAAGGTGTTACTAATCTGCTCAATACGTGTAAATGAGCAATTTTCCAAGTAGAATAATCGACTAGTAAAGAAACAGACAACATTAATTCCCTCTAGTCATTCTTGTTACCTAACATAAACTGATAGTGGACTTGTTATAAATGTATACATATATGTATGTAAATTTTTGAGGAAATGGTTCAAATTTTTGCATATTAAACTATTCTAATGACAAATCAAATTACAGTATGATTTTTCCTTATAGTTTCATCAATATTCTTTTTGTTATACAAATTAAGTAGTCCAAATAGGTATTCCACTGCATTCAAGTTTCTTTTTTATTTCACAATTCTACGTTTGATTGCACTGCAATTGAGATGAGAAGACAGCCGCTATCGCTTTGGCTGCAGGAGTCAAATGGAAGAAAATCATCTACCCACAATGTTACATTCTAGATCCATCACCCTGAATCAAGCTTGTTTCATTATGATGAAGAAAAATAAAGAGGAAAAGTACCTCGCCCTTCATGTTGGATCTGCGCATATCAGAATCAGACCTGATCCTTCCAAGAATCTTATCTCTATAGTCCTACCAAAACATGCCACCCCCAGGAGTTTTGCCTAGTTTCGGACAATTTGTAATTACGACTTGGCATTCATCTGGTATGTTTGGGTCCGATGCATTTGTCCAAAATCCCGAAGAGTGGCACGAGATCTCTTTATAGAGACTCAGAAATCCTAACTCGTCAAGGCCTTCAAAATCCAGCAGCTCATTGTAACGTGTGATTTTCAGTTCCATCAACTTTTGCAATCTCGACAGATCACCTAGACTCCTAATTGAGGGACATGAGTGGACCTTCAGGCACCCCAATGTTTCCAACGTCCCAAGACCATGAATCTCTCTCGACTGTCGGCAGTCCTCTAATTCCAATTCTTTTAGATTCTTCAGGCCGGGCTGGGTGAATATTATTGTTTCATGGAGTTGAAAGCCGCTGACGGTTAAATGCCTCAACTGTTCTAGCCCGCCGAGTTGGATTGCATTTTCAAGAGAGCGACAGAGCTTCAAAACAATTAGATTTCTCAAGTTGGATAAACGTGAGAAAGTTGTTATTGGGTTGAGATTTCCCTGCGTTGCTGATCTAGGTGGCTGCATGACAAATTCTGGATATAGGTGGACAGACGTAAAAAGTTTCCTTAGACGAGAGAGGGAACCCAAAGCAGTCAGCGACATGGTAATGTTCGGAAGGCACAGTTCCAAAATTTCCTACTTGGATAACTTCCCAATCCAATCTAAGTTATAGGTTTTGGTCTGGCCGTGTCAATTCAATCAGGACTCGAGGTATCCAGTCGAATACGGAAGTTCCGTTATCTCTCTGCATCCTACAAGGTATAAAGACTTGAGATTCCCAAGATAACCAACAGAGAAAGGTAACCCTTTAATTGATGTGTACGATAGATCCAACTTAATCAATGAAATTAGTTTTTGCATTGAGTCCGGGAGTCGCCTGAACATTGAACAGTTCCTCAAAGATAAGTAATCTAGCTTCACTAGCTGTCCAATTTCGCCGGGGAGACCTCTTAGTCGGTTGCAACCCTCAATATTTAAGTAAGCCAATCGTTTTAGTTCCCCAATGGAGCGATTAATTTGAAACAATTCTCGACATCCTTTAATGATCAATCTTTCCAGAGTAAAGCACCCTGACAAGTCGATTATATAATTATTTAAACCTGTCAGCTCTAGAACTTTCAAGTTGTGTAGCATCTGTGGAAAGAATAAAAATCCACCCAGTATCATCAGACGATATATGAGAGAATTATCAAAAAAGTCATAAACCTATTATTATTGTGTCAATTCAATCATAATATTTTTTTTTTTTTTTTATGTTTAGCTAATTCATTTATAAATATTTTGCAATTGTGTCAATTTAGTCCATCCGGTCAAATTTAGCCATCTTACACTGACATGGACACTGGTGTTATCTAGGTTCACTTATATGTGGAGAAAGCCTAATGAGTTGCAAGCCCAAAAAGGGCTTGAGCTTATATGATAAGTCATATGGAGAAATATGGTTTCTCACTATCTTTAAAGTAGTAGCGCAAAAAGACATAGTAACAAGAGAAAAAGATAAAGCAAAAAATATGGGGGTTGGGGCAAAGTCTGATTTACATCAAGCTGGTATCAGAGGTCGATTTGTGGTCTGATTGAGCTGAAATTTTGTTAGCATCTAAACGGTTTGATTTTTGTTTGAAGCTTCCTACGTCAGGTTTTTCGTGGATTAATCAAAACCTGCGTTTTTTGGTCAGATTTATCATTGATCTCTTGTGAAATTCATATGTATTGCCAAGAATTATATTATTGAGATCTTTATTGCTATGTACCTCTAGTATTTACTAGAGAAGAACATTGTTCATCTAATTTTGTTGATAATGAAGATTTTTCGGGTGAACTCTGGTCCCGTGGTTTTTTATCTCTTCATATTGAGAAGGTTTTCCACGTAAAAAATTGTCTTGTGTTTGCATGTTTGGTATTTATTTTACTCTACTATATCGATTCCTATTAGATTTATACAAGATGGGAGATTATTTTATTGCGCTGCTTCAATTTGATATTATTCGAATTGTTACCGTTCTCCCATCAGAGTAGTATCAGAGCATCTAGTTATTACTTGATTTTTCTGTCTTATGTTTAACAATATAAACAAATACGAGTAAAATGGTTACACCGAATGGTTCGAATTATCGTATTTGGAAAGGGAAGATGGAAGACATTTTATATGTGAAAGATTTTTTTTTTTTTTGGGTGACCCAGGGAACCTCCGCTCGCATGTGAAAGATTTTTATTTGTCCATATTTGCCAAGGAGAAACTAGAGAATAAAACTGATGCTGAATGGTGTATATTTCATCGTCAAATGTGGTTATTAAGCAGTAGATAGATGATAATATTTTGAACCATATTATTGAGGAAACACATGCACGTAGTTTATTGGATAAGCTCGAACAACTATATGCTCGAAAGGCTGGGAATAATAAGTTATTTTTGATAAAACAGATTATGGCTTTGAGATATCAAGATAATACTCGTTTGACTGATCATTTTAATTCTTTACAAGGGATTATAAATTAGTTGGTTGCGATGGGAATCAAGTTTGATAATGAGGTACAAGCACTATGGTTGCTTGGTACTTTGCCATACTCATGGGAGACGTTCCGAACATCTTTATCTGATTTTGCCCCGGATGGTATGATTACCATAGATTTGGTCAATAGTAGTATTTTGAATAAAGAGATGAGAAGGAAGACACAAGGATCATCCTCTTCACATTCTGATGCCTTGATTGTTGAGAAAAGGGGAAAAAGTGAGTCTCGAGGTCCAAGAAATAGAGATAAAAGTCGAAATAAAAGCAGAGGTAAGTATAATAAATTTGCTAATGTTGAGTGCTATTATTGTCATCAGAAGGGATATATTCAGAGGTTTTGTCACCAATTAAAAAGGGAGAAACAAAATGAGAAAAGTAAAGAGAAGAAAAGTGATAATGACAGACAATCGTGTTGCTGCACTTAAAGAAGACTTTCTTATTATTTTTTATGGTGATGTGGTGAATTTTGTATTTTATGAGACCAGTTGGGTAATTGATAGTGGTGTATCTATTCATGCTACGTCTTGTAGGGATTTCTTTATATCATACAGGTCAAGTGACTTCGGATTTGTGAAGATGGGAAACAATGGGCTAGCTCAAGCTATATGCATCAGTGACGTATGCCTAGAAACCGACAATGGCACAAGGTTAGTATTGAATAATGTTAAACATATGCTTGATATCTGCTTGAATTTAATTTCTACAAGCAAGTTGGATGATGAAGGGTATTGCAGCACCTTCAGTAATGGTCAATGGAAGCTCACCAAAGGTTCTCTTGTTGTGGCTAAAGGTGAAAAATATTCTTCGTTGTATATTATATAGGCAAAGTTGTCCACAGACAAAATTAATGCGGTAGACAGTGAAGATGCAGCTGAGTTATGGCATAAGAGGCTCAGTCACATTAGTGAGAAGGGTTTGTCAATATTGGCCAAGAAGAAGTTCCTTTCAGGATTGAAAAGTTTGGCACTAAAGAAGTGTGTTCACTGTTTAGTAGGAAAATAGAACATAGTTGCATTTAAAAGCTCCCCTCCTTCAAGAAAGTCAAGTATACTAGATTTAGTGTATTATGATGTTTGCGGTCTTATGAAAACAAAATCACTTGGTAGCTCTCTTTATTTTGTTAGCTTCATAGATGATTTTTCAAGGGAAAATTTGGATTCATACATTGAAAACTAAAAATTTGGATTCAGGAAAAAACACTTAATTAAGTCAAATGGAAGAAAGGCCTCAACAACAAAAAGGTCAAATTATAAAAACCGAAACAATCATTATTTACTTTTAACGGTTGCTTAATGCCAAAAAATGATTCATCAATTGAAAAATATGTGAAAATTTCTCATTGGATTTCATTAATCTTTTTTTTTTTTTGTAACTCCTTAATGATTTTATTAATCAATCATTTTTTGACATAAATCAACCTTTAGAAATATGTAGTGAGTAACCAGTTTTTTCATTTTCTCCTTTTGTCATGGAGGCATTTTCCCTTTTTATATATTTTATGTTGATTATTTTCTTGAAAATGATTGGTTTATATATTTTTTTAAAAGTGGCTGTTTTGTTTTCCAGCAATGATCTCCGACCCTTGTCCGCCGCTCCCACTTGCAATTTCTCTCTTTGATATATTTTCTTGTAAATTTCTTGTTGGTCTTATGGCTGCTTTGTATTCCTAAGGAAAAGTTATTCTAAAAGTACTAACCCCTTCAATTTCATTAATTGAATCCTAAACCTTTCAAGTTTTGTTAATTAAGTCCATCCAACCAAATTTGGCTGGAATTGGCTTATGCCTTATGTGACACAACCAATGCTAATGTAAAGAATTTTATAATTTTCAAATTTTTTATTCTTTTTTTCTACTTTCCTTTTTATTTTATTTTTTTAATTGTGGTTGGTGAGGGTCGTGGCCGTTCGTCAGCTTCACCCATATCTGGTGAGGTCATCGTGACTCTGAGCGAGGTTAGTTGAGGATGTCGTGGCCCTTCCCAATAGCCAGCAAAGCCATAGATAAAAAAAAAAAAAAGAAAAAAGAAAAGAAAAATAGAAAATTTAATTAAAAATAATTCACATGTAAGACAGTCAACATCTACTTCAACAATTTTTGGTTAAAATTTGCCAAATGGACTTAATTGGCAAAGCATAAAAATGTTCATAACTCAATTAATACAATTAAAAAGTTTAAAACTGAATAAGTAAAAATGTAATAGATTTTAAATCCTTTTGGATAATTTTCCCATTTTCCCAAGGATCACCAGCTCTTGTCCACCATTCTCTCCCTTTGATTTGTTTTTTTGTTCTTGTTAGCCTTATTATTTAAATTTTTTAAAGAATTTTCTGAGGATCACCAACCCTTGTCAGCCGCTCCACTTGTCATTTTCTCTCTTTGATTTCTTTATTATTATTATTATTATTATTATTATTATTATTATTATTATTATTATTATTATTACTACTACTAATTATTATTTATTTTGGCTTTATTTTTTTGATTTTAGGATTAATATCATGAAAAACTCTAAATTGTTACACTTGTGATAAAATTACCCCAAAATAATTTTTTGACTATGAAAAATTCTAAATGGGTACACTTGTAACAAATTTTTCCCAAATAATTATAAAAAATCTAAAATTGGTATACTTGTAACAAATTTAACCCAAACCTAATTTTTTGATAATCGAAAACTCCAAATTGGTACATTTTTTTATAAACATATCCTTCATTAAATCGGATCAATACCACAAAAAATCACAAAATTAGTACAAATGTGACAAACAGAGAGTAAAATATCAAAGCGGTATAATAGTCAACTACCGTGTATCATCAAATTTAGTAATTTGATGATAAAATCTAATTGAAATAGTACAGGGTAAATTATCATAAGTGCATAAGTTTGGGATAACTTATACCAATTTAGGATTTTTAGTGGCAAAAAAATTGGTTTGGGGTAAAATTATCATAAGTATACTAATTTAGGTTTTTTTTTTTTTTCATTAACCCTTCATTGTTTAATATATATGGCTATTTTGTTTTTCTCAAGGATCACCAACCCTCGTCAGCCGCCACCATCTGCCATTCTCTCTCTTTGATTTCTTTTTTCTTTCTTAATTTCTTTTTGGCTTTATTTTTTGTATTTAAAAAATACAAATATACAATCTATTAGTTTTCATTAAATTTTACTATCAAATTGCTAAGTTGGATGATACGTGACAGTTGACTGGTTTGTGGTAATAATTTAATTTAATGAATAGCATATTTGTCACAAATTTACTATTTTGAGATTTTTTGTAATCAAAATATTAGTTTAGAGTAATTGTTTACAAGTGTACTAGTTTGAATTTTTTCATGATATTAATCTTTAAAAAAATTGGTTTTTCTTTCCTGATGATCATCAACCCTTGTCAGCCTTTGCCATATGCCATTCTCTCGCTTTGATTTCTTTTATTTTTAATTTCTTTTTTGGCCTTATTATATCATTTTATATTTTAAAATAAATGTTTGTTTCGTTTTCCTAAGACCGCCAAACCTTCTTAGTTGCAACCATCATCCTCTCACTTGCCATTCTCTCTCTCTCTCTCTCTCTCTCTCTCTCTCTCTCTCTCTCTCTCGTGAATACCATTTTCTCTCTTTGATTTCGTTTTATTTCAAAACTTTCAATCTTTATTGTTCTTATGTTAAATATCACAAAGTATATATATATATATATATGACGAATTTATTCATAACTAACTTTTTGGCTTCCAAAAACTCTAAATCGGTACATCCGTGACAAATTTTTCAAAAATTAATATTTTGACTACTAAAAACCCTTAACTGTTACATCTGTGATAATTCACCATCAATCAGTTTCCTTAAATTTTACTATCAAATTGCTGAGTTGGATGACATGTGGCGGTTGATGAATGTACCAATTTGGTATTTTACCTCACATTTATCACAATTGTACCGGTTTTATGTTTTTTTTTTTTTGGAATATTAATCCAATTTAACGAAGGGCATATTTGTAAGAAAATATACCGGTTTGAGGTTTTTGATGGTTAAAAAATTACTTTGAGGTAAATTTATCACAAGTATATCGATTTGAAATTTTTGGAGATCAAAAAATTATTTAGGGATAAATTTATCACATATATACCAATTTTGTGTTTTTTGTGATTAAAAAATTAGTTTGGGGTCAGTTTATTATAAGTGTACAAGTTTGGAGGTTTTTCATGATCAAAAAATTAGTTTGGGTAAATTTGTCATATTTACCAATTCAGGGGTCTTTCATGGAATTGAAGAAACGAGTCAATACCATGAAAGAATCTAAACTAATATACATGTGATAAATTTACTTCTAACTGCAAAAATCCCAAGCTATTACATCCGTCAACTACCACATATTATTCAATTCAACAATTTAACGTTTAACGGAAACTAATATAGAGTAGATTTATTACAAATGTACCTTTTTTAGTTGTAGAAAATTTAATTTGTGGTAAATTTGTCACATATATACTTAGTTTGAAGTTTTTTATAGTTAAAAAATTAATTTGACATAAATTTATTATAAATATACCGATTTGAGATTTTTCATGATATTAATTTTTAAAAAAGTTGACTGTTTTGTTTTACATTTTCAATTTTGGATTTTTAAAATTTTTCTGTTGATGAAAAGGTTTTATTTTTCTCCACCTCAGTGGCAAGAGTTGGATGAATTTTCATTGTATCACATCAAAAAATTTGATTGACATATTGTCGGATGGACTTAACCCAAAATATTTAGGATGGTTCCATTTTTTACGGGACACATTGATTATTTTTTTGTTCATATATGCGTCACCGGATTATAAAAAGCTCCTGAAAGTCTTTTTACAGGGTCGGAGTCAACGACGTGTTTCCTTATCTTCGTCGGAAAGTGGTTCTGGATCTGGGAACTCGACCTTCCACATGGTGTTTCACTCCTTCCAATCAATAACAAAGCTCGTCCTACTCTCACACGCATAGCAGTGTAAGAAGATGGAATCGAGGACTGTGACGCTTTCGCCGCTTCAGAATACTGCTTGGGAATGTGATGACTCGCGGGCCGGTCGCGATGCTGCTGCTTCTCTAAAGAGGCGGAGGACTACTCAGGTGAGATTCTTTGACTTCGCGTCTTGATTCTGTGCTGACCCTTGTGTTTCTTTTTGGCTTATAATTCTTTTGGCCGGGAAATTTGCATCATCAATGGTTACGGCATATCAGTGTTAGATTAAACTAGCAAGCAGCATATGCAGAATATGGATAGATCTCGATTTCCAAGTTCGAATATTTCTTTTATTACTACAATGGACGCAGCAGACATTTTACGCTGGATGTGATAAACTCAATTTACTCACTTGACAGGAATCGCCTGTTTCGTCCTTGACACCAGGCCCTGACTTAGCTGGAAACAACTTTGATGTGTTCTTGAGTTTTAGAGGGCCGGATACTCGCAAGGGTTTTACAGATTTCCTCTACAAAAGCTTGACAGATGCTGGGATACGCGTCTTTCGAGACGATGATGAGCTGCCTGTGGGAGAAGGTATCGCGCCCGCACTGATTGAAGCGATCAAACAGTCGAAGGTTTTGATTCCTATCATCTCCAGGGATTATGCTTCCAGCAGAAGCTGCCTCATGGAGTTGGTCCAAATATTAGAGTGCAAGCAAACGATGAGTCGAGAAACCATTCCCATTTTCTATGAGATTGAGCTCTCGGATTTGAAAGACCAGAGGAATTCTTTTGAGAAGAGCTTTCTCGAACATGAGATGAAGGGAGTCAATAGTGAGACCATTAAGAAGTGGAAGCTGGCTCTCAAAGAGATTGGAAGGTTAAGGGGATTTGAAACGACTAAAATACATAACGGGTAATCCAATTCAATATTCAAATTGATTTACAAAATTGATGAATCAGATCGTGAACCAGTCATGCTATATATGAGATTATTCATTTTCAAGTTTTCCTGTTTGGCAACTCCACTCAACCATTTGGCTTTAAGACCAACTTAGACCATATACATGCAGGATCTTTGCAAGTGCATTTAAATACCTCCTTTGTTCTTGCCTCATGGTGCATTGCTCCTTGTCCAACTCTGCTTATTCTCCTTTGCTATGTTGTGTGTTATTCTGATTCACTTTTTTCATCATGTCTCCATAATTTGATTTCTGTAGGCATCATTCCATGCTCATAGACGAACTCATCCCAATTGTTCTGCAAATGCTGAAGAAGGGTCGACTAACTGTGACAAATCATTTAGTTGGAGTTGACCATCACGTGCAAGAGATTATGAGAAAGCTCGGCATTGTGCATCGTGATGGGCAAGTAATTGAAATATGTGGGAGCGATGTTAGAGTCCTTGGAATATATGGTATTGGCGGGGTTGGCAAGACTACTCTTGCAAAAGTTGTTTACAATAAACTCTTCGATCGTTTTCAATGTTATAGTTATCTTAAGGAAATTAGAGAATTATATCAACATGATAAGACCTTGTCCTTGCAAAATCAGTTAATCTCAGACCTTCGGAAAGGATGTGTAATGTTCAGATGTTCTGATGATGCCAGGGTAGTTCTTGCTGAACAATTTCGCAATAAGCAGGTGCTCATTCTCCTTGATGATGTGGATAATTTTGACCAACTCGATGCGGTTGTTGGGGAGCTTAGTTGGTTTGGTCCAGGAAGCAGGATTATTGTGACTTCTAGAACGAGGGACATTTTTCTGAAGTTCAAAGAGGCTGAGACCTTTGAGGTTGAACCGATGGAAGAAGATAAAGCTCTTCAATTATTTTCAAAGCGAGCTTTTGGAAGGGATTCTCCCATCAAGGGCTTTGAAATCCTTTCTAGGGACATTGTATCAGCTAGTGGGCAACTTCCTTTAGCACTTGAGGTGATAGGTTCCCGTTTGTTTCGAAAATCAGAGGGTATGTGGAAAGATATGTTGCGGAAATTGAAGGACGCTCCTCATGAGAAAGTCGAACCTGTGTTGAAGATAAGTTATGATGCTTTAGAAAAAACTGCCAAAGAAATATTTCTAGATATAGCATGTTTCCTTATTGGAAAGGATGAGAGAGTTGCTTTTTACATGTGGGAAGACTGTAAACTTTATCCTACTAGTGGGATCGAAGATCTCCTTGTAATGTCTTTGGTCAAAGTCGGAGAAAACAAGGAGCTATTGATGCACGATCTACTGCGAACTCTAGGCAGAAAAATTGTGTTAGATGAACATTCTATTCCTGGTAATCGAAGTAGGTTGTGGGTGCACAGAGAAGCCCTATCCACCCTACGGAAGAAGGAGGTAAACCTGAAAGCCAGCACTACTTTCTTTTCTACCTGTAGTTAATTTTTTTTGTAATTTACCCGATTCCCTTCTAAATTTCAATTTGTAGAATTGGAGAAAATACAATCAATTCTATAACAAAGTGCAAATTCCCATTCATTACCTTATGTTCAAACTGGCAGGGTACTCCAAATGTTCAAGGCCTTGCTCTCACCTTCGACAATGTATCTGATGACTGTTTCACATCTGATGAATATGGCCCGCTATTGAACTTAAGGTTCCTTAAGTTGGATCGAGCCAATATGAGTGGAAATTTTGCTAGTCTTCTTTTAAAATTAAGATGGCTTGATTGGCGAGGGTGCCGTAAGAGCTCTGAGCCTCTTATTTTGTGTCTAGAGAACTTGGTCATTCTTGATCTCTCCTGGAGCGCAGTGGCAGATGACTGGGAAGGTTGGACACAAGTAATGGAGGTACAAGACCCGTTCCTTTTTCGACTTTTTGTGAACACTAGCTAATTGATACTGAACCGTTTCTGTCTCTTTTACACAGAAGGCAAACAAATTGAAAGTTTTGGAGCTAACTGGTTGCAGTCAATTATGTAAAACGCCATGCTTCCCACCTGGTAGCAAATTAGAAAGATTGATTCTTGAACGATGTTCTCATTTGTCACTTATTGACAAATCCATTGGTAATTTGAAATGTTTGAAGTCTCTGAACATCAAGTCCACTCCTATCGCGCTGTTGCCGGAAGAGATGGGTTCCTTGGATGATTTGGAAGAGCTTCTGATTGATGAAACTCCCATATGTCACCTTCGTTTCTTACGAGGTTCTATGCAGCACCTTAAAACTCTTAGTGCATCAGGCTGCAAAAATATGGCTGAAATATCCGAGTCTATTGGTTGGTTAAGGTCCCTGTCATATCTTGCATTGGATAAAGCTATTATCACAGGAGTCCCAAATTCTGTTAAGTTGTTGGAGGCACTTGTGGAGCTGTCTTTAAGAGACTGTCAGCGGATTACTGCACTTCCGGACTCCATTGGAATGCTTATGTCACTACGGAAAATGGATCTGTCAAACACCAGAATTCAAGTATTGCCAGAATCGATAAAAAATTTGGGCAGACTGGAGGTGCTAAGAATGAAGAATACTCATGTAAGAAAATTTCCTAAAGATATTGCAAATCTAGAAAAGTTGGAAGTCATAACATTTTCTGGCTGCCCTTTGAGTGGGAAAATTCCATGTGATATTTCGGGGTTATCATCTTTGAGAATCTTGAAGTTATCATTTACCTTGATTTTTAGCCTACCTGAGAGCATTTGTCAGCGTTCTCATCTCCAGACCCTCCACTTGCTCCAATGTGACGAACTTCAGACTCTACCAAGATTACCATCTAGTTTAGTGAGTTTGCGCTGGGGAACCAAAAATATGAGGATAGTTCAGGGTCTTTCGTATTTGAGAGATTTGAAAGTTTTGGAATTGGTTAATGATCCCGATGACGAGGAGATATCTTCCTCTGAACTGTCCCAAACTGAAAGCTTTGTCTGGATATCAAATTTATCCAACTTAGAAACCCTAACGCTGTGCCTTCCGAATGTTACTAGGCTACCAGAAGATTTTAATGCTCTTACTCAACTTAGAAAACTTGATTTGTCCTGCATAAACGTGCTAGACCTCCCACAACTTCCCTCAAGCTTATCAAAACTGCTTATCAAGAATTGCCAGATCCAGGGGATGGATTTCTCTAATCTGGAAACTCTGTCCGAGTTGGAGCTCTGTGACTGCAATGCATGGAAAATCCTTGGTCTTGGGAATCTAAGGCTCCTGCAAGTGTTAAAGATATCTCGCTGCAACATTAGGGACCTTGATGGTCTCGAACAAGCATCACAATTGAGAAGGTTTTCTATGTCTGAATGCTATTCTCTTAACAGATTGCCAGACCTATTAAAGTGCAAAAGCTTGGAAATTAAGGAAATAGACTTTTGCAACATTCAGGATCAGCCCTGTGAGAGGCATTCTAAAAATTACTGCTCGAGGCACTGTAATTGTCCCTAGATGTATTGATGTGGTGGTCGACGCATGTAGCGATCTTAACAGTGAGCTGCAAGGATGCTCTCTATTTCCAATTGAGAGAAGGTGGAGTTTATTTCTTTCTTCTAGGTGAGTAATGCACTTTTCTCTTTATCTACAATCGGTAGACATTATTCTCAACAGAGTGTCTCTCCAAGGTGAATATTTCCATTTTTTTCTTCTTTTTTCCCCGTTTTCTGACTGCAACATTTCTCTTTCCCATTGTCATACTCTACTTAATCTGTGCTTCTGGGTAACGAATTCAAGAAATAGTCATCACATGGACTGCGAAAATGTGGTTGGTATTGAAGTATCTGGCTTTATGCACTATATGATTCCTCATTGACCTATAAACCATCAGCATGAACCAACTCTAGCAGTTCTTCTGTAGAAAGCTAAAAGTATTTGCAAAAAAACAGAGATCTGCCAGTTGATGAATTCACCAGCAAGACTCGATAAACTTTCGAGCCATAGGAACTTGCATGCTGGTACTTCTATTTGTTTCTGGCTCCAAACGTTCTAGCAGAACCCGATGCTCCAAATTTCAGGGATGTGCACAGACATGTCAAGCCTGATGGGACATGGAGTAATTTTGAGAACATCAATTGCCTGAAGTGAACTTTTCCTATTTCATGCAAACTATGCCTGTGTTCTAGCAAAGTTTGAAAATCAAAGTTTATTTTGGGATGTATATATTGAATCAATCATGTGAGAGAGTAGGCTCATATAAATTGTCTAAGTTTGTTGTTTTGATGTTTCATTGAAAGTACTGGGTTTTGAAAATTGGTCATCAATGAGGATACCTTTAGAAATAAAATTTTTCCATAATATAATTAGACACATCCACTGTGTCTAATATGTACCGTAAGAGGAAAAATGAAAAGCTAATTAGTAATTGAAAGACGGTTTGCTTTGTAAGCAACACAACATATTGTGATGTTAAGTTGACATTTGGAAACGTCCCTGTTTATGTATTTTGTACGCACGCGTCATTGCATGATATGGTATCCTGTTTGCATGAAGATTTCGATAAAGTAAAAGCGAAAGCATGCATGTGAAACGTAAATACACAAGTAATTTTTCTGCCATCTTGAAATTTTTCATATGCCAACATGCTTCTTGTGCCAAACCAATTGCCTACGATTGAATGAGCCATTACATGCTATTTGTGTCATATCCATCAGTCGGTACTTTGACTGATGGTAATTCAATCAATGAGGCTCTTACTTCAACATATTTAGATTGCTAGGTGTCCGTTTGCTGAGATAGGTGATAGCTCATGTTCCTAATAAATAATGATTTGATGATTCAGAATCAATATCTCTTCATATCACTTCAGGATAGGATTGGGGGGTAGAGTTCCGCTTTGTAATTCTTCAGGACAATGTGGGAGTTACAAGATCAAGGGCGCTGGGGGACACGAGGGCCTTCGACAGCACAAAAGTGCCCGTTCTTCAACCTTGAAAAGTAAGCGCACCGCACCTTGCGGCCTCAATTGTGATTTCTGCGAGTGTTATTCCAACTTCTGTTAGATCTTGTTCTTCTTGATGTTGTGTAACAAGTTCTTTTTAGTCGATGGAAGAAAGGCCCGTCCGTCGTTCTGTTCATCTAGGAACATGTGTGAAGTGCAGATTTTCATCTAGGACATGGGTGAAGTGCAGATTTTGTTTTTCTCCTTGTTGTATAATACTGCTGTACATTATCTTCTATATTTCTTGACCCGGCCCTCTTTGTTAGTCTGTTGTCATTCATCACTCTTCTGTATCTTGCTGCAAAGCGAAGACCATAAATTACGATTTCAGAAGGTTTATGGTACGATTGGAGGAAGCATGATGACTAACTGGTTATAGGGATATACTTGAGTTGAATGGACTGAACACTTAGTTATGTAGTTGCAGGATGTTTCAAGCACTTTGTTATTGAGTTCATATTGATTTGGCAGATTCCGAATACTCCGTTTGCCAAAAATGGAATGTTGCTCTGTTGAAAATAAATATGTAATGTCGGCGGCAGATTTGAAATATCGATGGTAAGTAAAAAATGATCTATAAATTGTCAGTCTGGACAACCATTTGCAAATTACTAATGAAATAACAATTTTAGCATCCACAAATCCAATAGTAGATTACTTTTATTTGTGTGTTTGGTCGATATGTAAGTTTGATAATAAATCAAAATATTGATGGTGAGTTACCTAATATTATTGACAAGCCCAATAGTAAATTATCGGCTTCCGCTGTGACTTTAGTGAATGGATAACATAGTTGGTAAGTTATTAGGGCATTGACGATCATAAATCGCTAACGCTTTTGGTCAGTTAGCAGGTTGCAAGATTGTACCCACGTTATGTAGAATTTACAAATAACGTTATAAATATATTATGGAATAGAACACTATCGAAGGACTTTTTCAAGAACATTGATAAAATTTGAGTGCATCACACGGCATGATAAAATGTGTTTGATTGAAGTTAATGCATGTTCTCTCTACTTTTGTGATGTACTTTATTTAATCATGGAGTTGGTCTTGTTGGATGAGCATGTTTCTCATCTTCAAGAGACTGAAGACTTTCCTTCAATTTAGTTATATTTTTTTGGGTCTTTTAAATTGAATTATTTTCACTGACAACATAGAAGGAAGCAGTAAATGAAAAAAGTTATAGGAGATAATTGTCTTGATCCATGATTTAGCTCTGAATGTGACTTATTTTTAGTACTAAAATCTTGATAACCTTACTATTTTTCTGAAGGTCCTAAGTGTCCCGAATACTTGATAAGTATATTTTATTTAGATGATTCAATTTTCAAGTACTGATTGTGCATAATACCAAAAGAAAAACCAATGCATTGAAAATTGTAAAGTTTCCTTAATTAATTACTTAAAGAAAATTGCCCAAAAACATATTATTGGTTCATTAACAATTAACGAAAAATACCAAAAGCATGTCTCACTTTTCACCCAATTATCCCTTACATTTCTCTACTTATGAAATACAAACCCAAATTTTACTCTTGAATATGATTTTGTACACTCACATCAATTATCTTTGTATTCTTATTCATGAAAATATCTTCTTTATTTTTTCAAAATTTCCCCTTTACTAATCATAAATTTTCTCATACCATTGAAAATGTTCAAAATCAACTAAAAACCAAATCACAAAAACTCAAAGCAATAAGCTAAAATGAGTTTGCAGAGAGGACACTTTTTCCTGTTAAATATGAAGGTATGCTTAGACGTATGCAAATAGTATTTGTGAATATGAAGGTATATAAATGGTTATTGATCCAAAGTGAAGTATGTTTTGTATATTCTTTTAAAATATTGAAAATCATAAAGCAATATCTGCAACTAGAAATTTTAAGAAACTCCTAGGGGACCTAAATCGAATTTTTGACACGGCAATGGCATGTTTGGTAACATTTTTATTCCCGAGAATAATTTTTATTTGGAAAAGATATTTTATTTCTCTATTCCCTAAACGAGTTTCTAAGCAAAATGTGTTTGGTATAACCCTAAAATTTCTATTGTTGGAATAAGAAAAGAACATAAAAATGTTGGATATGAATCCTCAATTTTTTTTTTTTTTGTAATGTAGACTTTTTTTTTAGCTTTTAATAAAAAAAATTTTCACTTTTTTCTCCTTAAGCTGGTTAATGGATCTCGATGAGGGCTAGGGATTGGCCAAAGACGAGGGTTGTGGAGCCTCGTCCAACCACCGCAAGGTCCCTTGCAATGGTTAGGCGATGTCAAGCTTCGCCCCTTCCACCTCGCCCAACCATGGTGAGGCTTGACCTTGCCCAGCCACCGAGAAGTCATCTTCGCCTAACATTGACACCTAAATTTTGGTGATTTGTTTAATCATTCATTAATTGTATAGTATAGAACATTATGCATTAATTTTTAGACCCTAGCAAATATAATTTTCATTAAATTGCATCACATATAGAAATTTGGAACATTTGCATAGCTAATATTAATTATTAAATTTTTGAAAAAAAAAATCATTGTTATAATTTTAAAAAAAATCGAAAATGGAATAGGGCCAGGCCGGGGCTGGGCCCGCCCGGCCCCTTCTTCTTTTTCATCTTTTCTTTTCCCCTGCGCGGCCCATCTCTTCTTTATCTTTTCCCGGCCCAACCCACTTTTTCTTCTCTTCTCTTCCCCTCCGCTTGGCTTTGGACGCTGGCTTCCCGTCAAAGAAGGAGGGACGAAGGACGGCGTACGACGAGAATGAACGGCGAAGGAAATGTCGTGGTACGATCGTTCTGGGCAGGCTGGCGGCACAGTTGGCGTCGGAACTTAAAAGGGAGAGAGTAACGTTGGCTGGGGGGTTCTTTCGGCTGAAAACCAAAGCGGAGAGATAGACCGAGAGAGCTTGACACCGAGAGAGAGAGGTCCCAGCGACTGAGCGAGAGCGGGAGAGCTTCAGCCGACGTCTCGGCTGCGCACGAGCTCCGGCGGCGACTCCTTTCGTTCGACATCCTCAGGCCTAACCGGTAAGCCGCCCTTCTTCTTCCCCTGTTTTGGGCACGATGCCTGGAGCTCGCGGACGACCGGCTCCCGCGGACTTCGGCCCCCGTCCATTCCTCATTTTGTTCTTGCGTGTTTCGTTGTCTGTTTGGTGAGAGTCTTGGCTAGGGTTCGGGTCCTAGTTGAGCCGGAAACCTCATGATTCGTGAGCGCCCCTCACGCGTTCGACGAAATGCTTAAGTGAGATATAGTTTTCGTCCTCCTGTTTTTGGCCGAAATCGAGTCGTCCGTGCGCGTCGTGTTCTATTGGGATGTTCCAGTGGTGTTGGGCGACCTTGGGGGTCGTCCACGTAGTCGTTCGCCACGTTCCCATCGTCGCCGTAGTTTGTTTGGTGTCCGGCCGTGGTGTGGCTCTCGGCTGGCGGTGGGGAGGTCGGCCGACGAGTGGCGTTTGGAGTGGAGGACGCCAGTTGGTTCCTCGGTGGTGTGAGTGCCGGCGATAACATATTCGAGAGATGGGGACGCTGCGGATGGTGGAGGGCTTCAGGAGAAGACCTGCGTAGCGGAAGGCGTGGAGAAGAAGGGGAGAAAAAAAGGAAATAACGAATAAGATAAAAAGGGAAAGTGAAAAAAAAAATATATATATTTAAGGAAAAAAAGGGAAGAAGAAGAAGATTGGGCTACGGGCTCTAGTTTTGGGCCGGTCGATGGAAATAGGAAACCTGGGCTGTCAGGGACCGGGATGGGCCGAGAGTCTTATAATGGAAGTGGGCTGGAGGCCGAGCGGGCCTTTCTCTTTCTAATTTTTATGGGCCATTTGGGGTTAATTAAGAGTGGGCCTTAGCGAGACCCGGTTTTAATCCGGTCCGGACCGATAGGGTCCGGGTCGGTTTAGTAGGGCCGGGTCTTTTGACCGGTCCTAATCTCTTGACCCGGTCCGAATCTCTTTCTTTTTAAAATATAATGATAAAATTAAAAAATATATAAAAAGGTCATAAAAATTATTAATTAATTAAAAATATTAAAAATTCTGAAAGTTCTTAATAATTTATAAAATATGGAAAATTTTAAAAAATTAAAAATTCATAAAAAAATTTAGAAAATTCAGAAAATGCATTGATAAATTTAAAAAAAAAAAAGTTGAAATTGTGGAAAATTTGGAAAAATCAAAAGATTTTTAGAAAATTTGTAAAATCCTTAAAATTCCAAGAAACTACTCGAAAAGCTTAAAAATAGTTTCTTGGTAATCTTCTCTTAAAAAGTGGGAGCCTTGTGATCTAAAATTGTGCTAAAAAAATTGAACAAGCTTTAAGGCTCTACCATAAGATTTCAATTGTCTTTAAAGACGAATATCCTTAATTACGCACTTTCCTTATGTTGATTATGGTTTCCCTTTGGCTTAGTTAGCAATGGCGTGTTTCTTTATTGGTAATGTTAGGTTCTTGCTCTCCCAATGCAATTGATTTAACGTTACCTTGGTTGCTGACTATTATTTTAATGATTGCGTATGTTATTTCACATGTTAGTGGATAGGTCTAAAATCAAACCAGTCTTCTTAACAAAAATCTTTCTGAAATGAACAAAATTAAGTACCAAAATGGCACAAATTGCTTACTTAGTGTAATCAAGTCCCTGACCAAAAATCTATGTCTAATATTAACAACTCTCTTATCACCATATGGGCCACTCAATTTGAATTCATCCTCCCCATTCTAGCCAAGAATCCATGATGTCGAAAATTGTTTTTAAAGATCTAATATCTTTTGGATATTAGGACAGATCGCCCTAATGTACTTAGCCATCCCATCTCTTTGCTTATGAATTCTTTTCCTGAGCTGTACTCTTATGGCTTCAAGCGTTGTGATGATAGGTTTGTCCCTAGCATCAACGATGCTTTTGTTGAAACTTTCACACCAGTTGTTCAAGGAAATGTCACATTTTGAGCTTAAACTGAAGTAGGATTTGCTCCATTGCACGGGAGGCCTTTAGGACAACCATTCATAAGCTTTTTCATTAATTGCCTTCAACTCTTCCATCACCAAGTTAAAAATCACATACCTTAGTCCCCATGGCATCCTTCCAAAGGAGCTTTTTATGTTCTACCCCACTATGATGTAGTTTGAAGTTTTCGAAAAGATGCCTTAAGCAAAATCTATGTTCTGCTTCAGGCAATAGATTTGCTAGTACTTGCACCAATCTTTTCTATTTGTTGCACAAGAAAGTTCAGTACTTTGAATTTTCAAGATCAATAATCCCCAGTCTTCTACAAACAAACTAGTAAACCAATGCCATATCTTGTATGTTTCTTGCTCAACAATTGCCCATGCAAATGGATACATTTGATTGTTGCCATTTATGCCCAATGCTGCTAAAAGTATACCCTTGTAGCTTGATGACAAATGGCAACCATCAAAACTCACAAATCACTTACATCATTCTACAAAGCCCCTCCTTAATGCATCCAGACAAATATAGACTCCCTTAAACTTGAATTGGTCTCGATATTGCTTGGTTTTGATTATACACATGGATCTTGGGTTCGCGTCAAGAAATGCTTGACAATAGCTCCTAAGCATCCAAAGTTGCTCCTTCTCATTCCTAGTGATCATACTCATTGCCGTTGCCCTAGCTTAATAAACCATTGTCCTCAACAATTTTACAACATTCTTAGACTCCATTGTTTTTTTTTTTTCTATTGAAGCACCTAAACATGTAGGATTGTTTCTCAACCTCTAACCATTTAGTGCTTATTTGAGAAACATGTAGAGCTCTATTACATGTATGTATGGGGTTAAAGGTTTTAACTTGTAAAGTATGCTCCTTTTGCACTTTGGAAGCATATATAAGCCAAATCACAACCATCGAACACACTTTGCCCTCAATTTATTAGGTATATTCTTAACAAACCTCACATTTCTCCCATATTTTATGGCATGGTTCCTAACGGCCTTTCTGAACTCCTCAGCATTACTAAAGTACATTCCCAACTTGAAGATAGGATTTTCCATATAAATGTCAGCATTAAACTCAGGATGTGTATACTCATTTTCACCATTCATATTCAAGAAATCTACATTATCAACTAACACATCTACATACATGTCTCCAACCTCCATATCCCCCTCTATTGAACCATCACTGTTAGCACAACTTACATTTCTTATGTATAACTCATCAAGATCAACAAAGGCAAACCATCTTCTCTAGCAACGCCATCACATCCACCATCATACATTGAATAGTTTAGTTCTTCACATTCCTCAACTGGTGCAAAATGAAGCAAAAATAAAGTCAATATATTTCCATGCAAAATGTACACCGGGAAAAAACAAAACAAAAATAGTAAACAATTGCAATAAAATTGTACCATGCTTTGATTAATGAAAGAAAAATAGGCACACTAGTGACTATATACCACACTTATTATTGGATACCGTTTATCAAAATATTGTGCATTATGGAGTTAAAATGTTTATGATGTCGCCATAACTTTCTCCCTAGGCAAGCCAACCATGGTGGCCCGAGAACCAAACTTGGAGAATATATACCATAAGGAAAAGAAAATTGGTCCCATTCAAAGCATTTCTTAGATTCATATTTTATCAGCTTGAAACTTACAGAAACGACTACTAAGTTTGGTCGACTCAACTTTTGTCTGGATTCTGTCTTGTTCAACAAACAAGGTTGAAACACAATCCTATCAAGAAGAGCTAGTTGCAAAATTACTAAAAAATTGTGGAATGATAACTAGTATATCTTGACACAAAGATTAAAATAGTCTTCAGATTAATAACTTGGGAAGAAAAACTTCTAACAAGTAATCTAACAAATTGTCACTTTAAAAGTTATGTCCATTATAGTGCACAAAAATTGTAGGAAACAAGATGCCTCCTGTTCCTAATAACTAGTCTGCACAAAAATTATTAGAAACAAGATGCCCCCATATTTTGACTCTAAACTCATGCGCACATGGACTCAAATTGATTTTCTCTTAATGTGCTTCCACCAAATTTCCTCCTCTAAATACTTTCCATCAGAGAACCCATATCAGAGTAATTACATTTTTTTTTTAATAAATGTTTATCTACTTTCCTTGTAAGAATCTATGTGGGCATTTAAATTCCATGACATGCCAGGAGCTCCAACCATCAGCAACAAAATATAAACAAGAAAAAAAAGAGCATTAAAAAATTGCAAAATAGGGACCATCATCACAACACGTAGGACCCCAATGGCAACAATATCTAATTAAAAATCCATAGTGGACATAACTCAAATGCATTTTTTCGAACAAAAGAGACATTAACTCAGAAATCCGACAAGACAAGCAAAAAGAACAATATAAAACAAAAATTCCTCCTACCATCATCATCCTCGCTATCATCTGTGATATTCCACCGCATGCCCGTGCCTTGTTGACATGTTGCTTCGACAAGTTACAACCACTTTGAACGAACAAAGAATCGGTTGCACCCATTTGAATGAAACCCGACCTCGGTTGAATGGGAGTGTGGATCAAAGTGTCTGGTGAACCTAGGAAAAGATAATGAAGAGTCGAGGCCCTCGTGTTACACATGAATGTTTGAATAACAAAAATGTGGCTTTGCTCGAGATTTGTCTTATTCGTTGGAAAGAAACGAAGACAAAAAACAAAAGAAGAAGATGTGAAGAAATGAAGGTAGGGGTTTCTTGTTGTGTTTCAATTCGTGCTCTGGTAACAGAAAATTTGGCTGCTCCAAGCAAGGGAGGACAAACAATGGAGAAGATGAAGAGCAAAAGAAGAAAAAGTGAGAATGTGAAGAGTTTTCTTAGGTCAAAAGAACGTGAAGACTTTGGGTGTTTTGTTTTTAGGGTTTGTCAATTTCTATCTATACTTTTTGTGGACAAAATTGCCTATATTCGGACCACCAGAAATGTCACACACTAGTTGGCCAGTGAACATTTTGGCCAGCCGGCGAGTTCAGGTCCTTATTTGAGACTTGCTAGCCACTTTGGATCATTATTTGAGACAATAATCATTTCGGGTCCTTATTTGAGAAAAATAAGCTCACTTTGGGTCCTTATTTGAGATTTTCCCTAAGAAATATTTTCAATAGTATCGAATGATTTATTTGACTTTGTTATGGAAAGTTGAGGGAATAAATTTAACAAATAAAAAGTTTAAGAGCTAAATCGAATAGTTAGAATTAGTTTCAGAACAATATTGAATAAATTAGAAGTCTAAGGATGATATAGCATATTAGACCAAAGTTTAGGAATTACTAGTATTCCCTTTTAAAAGAGGACTCTCTAGGATACGATAATTAAAGCTGTATACACGTCTTATTTCCATTATGAGATGATGAGGTATAGCAATACCAGTCGTCGATACTATCACAATAGTCTATACGCCGATTGCTGACTTGGGTACCATCCAAGTTAGTAGACCCCTAAGCTTCAGAGTTTTCTGTGAGATGGGTCCAAAGTGATGATGTATTAAGAATTTTTGCCTCGGTCATTAAGGAAATATGTAGACGGGCATGTACACATGACACATATCCACACATATAAAGTTCACAAAACGACTTTGCAAACTTCATATGAACACTTCTTCTTGGTGATGTCCATATTCAAATTTGGAATGACGACATGGAAGTAAATGGAAAGGCCATAATTCTCCAGGGTCCCTAGAGCCTAGTTTCCATGACAGTGGGATAGCTTTCCTAGCTATGGCAAATGCGACGACTTTCAGTAGGGGGTGATCGGGTCCAAGGTGGGTGAGTTCCAGACTTGGACGTTGTATTCGACCCTGTTATAACTGGTTCCCATTTTTTGGACCCTGTACCCGACCCTGTTTGCATTGGTTCATATACCCAACTCACTTTGTTTTTCCGATTCGATTCCAGGGTTAACTTTGTTTATATTGGAACCTGTTTTGCAACCGCTCATCCTATACGATTTCAAATATTATATTAATACGCGAGAAAACAACATAATTCTTCAAATTTTATATTAATACGCTCATCCTATACGACATGCAGGGCACCTATTTTTTAACTGCATGGATGAGAGGCAAGTAAAGCAATAGGTTTACTACATCAAACCACAACTTGAAATGCCTACTAAAATTGCCCCCGTCTCCCTACCCCCAAAAAATAATCACTTTACTTAGGCAGTCCCATTGATTGAATCCATAGAAAGAAAAAGCACACTGAGAATTCACCTCAGACAATTCTATTGAAAAATAGAAATTGTCAAAACATAAAAGTTCCCAGAATCATATTGAATTCTACAGGTAAACATAATTAGGCTAGAGAAGCAGCAAACATATTGAAGAAAGATGATAAAGTATGAAGACACGAACATAATGCAGACATCGAAATCCGGGTGGAAATGGAAATGAACCTAGAGCTTTATTTTGTATGATAAAGGAGAAATTCAGTTTTCTGTCCTTTAGCATCATAGTTGAGGCGCAGAGTAATACAGCAACTATGAAAACGGTAATCACCGCATCGTAACCTCATACTTCGGTAACCACGACTAATATGAAAGGATTTGACCTAAAAATTAAGCAATGAAACCCTGACAAGTTTATACAATAGGACCAAATAGAGTGTGGACGTTTCGTTTAGAATTTATACACCAACTAGCACTTAGTATACTCCAGCATATTTTCTGGAAACCATATGTAACATTGACCAAATTCATCAGCTACTATTCAGTGTATTTGGTCAAATCAAACAAAGTAAGAGACACTGCAAGACTTCCTTCTTCTTTGGCGGAATCAACGAGAAAAACTTCAAATTAGTGCCGGGAAAACATCTAATTAAGCACTTGACGTGGAGGAAGTGGTAAGTTAGCTGACTCTTGACTTCTCTTGGCAGCGATTATAGGTAAACGTGTGGTCGTGACCAGGAACCGTCAACTGGGTTAGATATCTCTGCGTGTCTTGCACTGCTTAATTTGGTTTCTCACTCGACATTGGTTGGTTTGTGATGGGAAGGCCGGAGGGGGCGAGAGCCCAGCGGATCCACCCGTCTCCTCGATCTTGCGAAGCCTCGACATGGCGGCGATTCACCCCATGCCAAAGTTCTCCGAGTTCTACGATTTCTTCCCTCTCTCCCCTAGCTTACCCCACCTATTCACAATGAGTTCCCATATGAACAAAAAAACGCAAATTTTTCCACCAATCTGACAAGAAATCCAGCTCAAGAAAGCAGCACCAAAGAAAACGAGAAGAACCCAGCTTCAATCTAAAAGGAAATTCTAGAAAAACCGAGGAAATTTGCGAGCTTACAGATGAGGAAGCCGGCAATGGATGAAATAGAGCAACGGGGAGCTGGTGATGGAGCGACTGTGAGCTGGCCAATGATGGATGGAAGCGAGCGAGGAAGACACGCGAATGATGAAGGAAAACGCTGATTTCAGACCATGCCTAGTTCTCCCCAATCCAAGGCGAGCTCGAAGAAGAGTCTTTTTCATGTCTTTGTCCTTAACAGAAGTTTGAACAAGAACTTTCCCAAGAAGTTGGGAAATTTTCGATGGAACTTGTGGGGCACGGAGAACTCTGGAGCTGGAAGGTCGGTTCGGTTTGGGAAGCAGATGAACGATGAAGGAAAACGTTGAAGTCTACGAGTGTGAGAGGTAAATAAAGAAACAGAGGAACAAATTTGAATTTTGGACTTTTAGGTTCGGCTTACAAACCGGTTCTCAAACCAGTTCCCGAACTGGTCTGGTTGATCCGGTTCCTAGGTGGGTAATCACTTAGAACCAGTTCCCAGACTGGTTCAAACCGGTTCTAAATTTTGGGAACTAGTCCCCAGACCGATTTCAATGGGAACTGGTTCCCGACCCTATTTTCCAAGTGGGCCGGTCCAGGAGCCGGGTACACTTGGTCCGGTTGCACACCCCTAGACTTCAGTTCATCATCTACACACAAAACCATTATGCTAGGAGGGAAGCCTTGGCAACTTTTTGATCATGTCGCAGTGGAGTAAATCAAGTGTTCGAAGATAGGAAAGTTGGTGGATCTCTGCCGGTAAGCTGGAAATAGTAGAATGTCGCAGCCTCAAGATTCTCAGATTATGCAGTTTCCCAATCTCGCTTGGAATACCCCCCTCGAGACTCCGACACCAGGAGGCGTGTATTTCTTCGAGGCTGGTAAGCTCTCCAATAGCAGGAGGGAACTCTCTAAAGAAACAAGAATCCATCCTCAGCACCTTCAAATTTTGTAGATTTAATATCGAATCTGGAAACTTAGAAACGCCAGTCCCTGACATGTCTAACTCGACTAATGATCTCCCTATGTTGCAAATTGAGTTTGGAAGCTTCCTTATTCGACGGCAATCCCTTAATGACAAGTGTTTAAGTGTGACCAGTTCTCCAATGGAGTCGGGAAGTGCTGCAATTCTAGTGCCATCCAGGGAAAGAAATGAGATATTCGTCAAGTGACATATCGTTCTTGGTAGATGACTCAATGAGAAGCAGTTGGAGGCAGTCACAGTTTCAAGCTGCTTTAGATGACCGATGGAGATGGGAATTTCTTGTATCGAAGTCCCATCCATGAAAAGCTCTTTTAGAGCTGTCAGGTGACCCACTTGTACCGGCAACATGCTGAGCTCTGTCCAGAACTTCAAATTCAAGGAAACCAAGCACCTCAAATCGTCAATCGAATGATCTATCTTGACCAATTGTGAACATCGCTCCAGAATCAATATGGCCAGATTTTTGCAGCCAGAGAACTTAGGAGTGACTAATAAGTCAGCACAACCTGTAAGATCTAGAACTCTCAAGTTCTTCATCTGCAAAATAGGAAATTTATTTGCATGATTTCACTTCACAAATAGTTATATTAGATCGGGCGATTTCAGTGTAGCAATGAATTGTGAACTATACCTCTATTTGATCCCAGCCTTCCCAGTCTTTTGTAACTTTGCTCCATGACAGATCGAGAATGGTTAAGTTTCCCAGGTGAAAATTAGTCACTTGGAGATGTCGAGGGCACCCTCGCCAACGGAGCCACCTTAGATTTGGAAGAAGGTTAGCAAAATCTCCGGTAATGTCTGCATGATCCAATTGAAGAAACCGTATGTTTGGCATGCTCTCAAAATCTTCTGGTGTAAGTTTGACTGAAGTAAGCCACTGAAAGTTAAGGCTGAGTGCCTCAACCTTTTCTGTTCCCTGTGATGGACCAGAAAAACGAGCAGTGAGGATGGTTTCTCTTCTCGACATGTTACCCAGTCAGGAAAATGACAACAATGTCAATTGCACAAATGGTCGGATCTTAACAGTATCAGGCGAAATAGCTCTTTGCCTTTGGCGGTGAATATAACAAAAATATTTTTTATGCTTCACTACGGGAAAAAAGAAAAAAAAAAGAACACGAAATGTTACCTTTTTCCGCTTTATAGTATTGAGAGCTATTTCATGATTAAATAATCTACTCCGCTTTCCTGGATTTGTAAGACTCTCCCCCCGAACGATTTCTCTGCCAAGTCGCCTTAACGTGCTATGCATCCAAATCTGGTTGTTCTCTCCAATTTTGGCTAGGGGAGTCAAAATTTCACTGGGAGGCAGCAAGGAGAAGTCATGCCATAAGTACAAAGCAATTCTGCTATCCATGCCAGTGGTAAAGCAGGCGATATCCAGAAATATTTTTTTCTGCTCATAATTTAGTCCTTCCTCCAAAATAATCTGAAAATCCCTCCACTGGAATGTTGGTCGCTGTAGTAAATTTTGGCATTCCTTCAGCGTTGTATTATTGCAGACTGCACACATAACATCAATGAACAATGGGAGTCTTGCCTTAGCATAAAGACTTGTCGAAAGCTCGTAGTTCCAAAATAAGAAAGAAGGTGGTGGTTTAGATGGATGCTGCCTAAAGAGTTGAAGAGCCTGGTCTTTATCTAACTGACTAACATCATAAGTCCGGATCTGAGGAGAGTCTTCCAGGACGACACTGTTTCTGGTGGTAACAAGGATCCTACTTCCAGAAGCAAAGCAATCGAAGCAATCTCCGATGAGCTTCTGTACATGAAAAGCATTTTCCACGTCATCGAGAATAATCAGGACTCTCATGTTGCAAAATAAGTCTTTGAAAAACTCAATTCCCCCGCTGACAAAAGCAACATCCTCAAGTTCCCGTTTTAGAATATCGGAAATCAATTTAATTTGCAAAAGCTGAAGCCCTCCTGATACTCGAGTCGTTTCTTTAATATCTGCGAGGAAGCTACATCCATCAAAATCATGAGAGACTCGGTTGTAAATGAGTTTTGCAAGAGTCGTCTTGCCAATCCCGTCTTCTCCTTGGATCACGACGACGATCTGCTTGTCCTTATCATCAATATTCATCAGGCTTATGATGTGGTTTACTTGATCATCAGTTCCACCATATTTTTCGATACTGGCAACCGGTCTTTTCTCTTCCACTCTAGCCACCTACAAGAAACGTGATGATTGCTCACTCATAAGATGTAAGATGATCTTTTCTAACGTTGTCGTTTCTGCATAAATTGTCTACTACACGAAGTCACTGGTCATCCTGATCTACCAGTTATCAACATTATGGCCACAATACTTTAAAGAAAATCCAAGTTTCGGGAGTGATGATCTTTTACCTTTCAAAATATGTTTTGTCAAACAATTAATCAGCTTTGACATATATGTGTCTATGAACGACGTTGTACATTGAAACCTCCGAACAGATTAATAGAGAAATGACCCAATTGAATATGATATGGGGCGTCAAATGTTTAATATCGAAATATTGTTGGTTCCCACTTTTATCACGCATGTTCTGCTAAAAGTGATTATTGCAACCCACGCCACGCCAATCTTCTCAAGATTGAAAATTGACGTTTCCACATGGCGAGCAAATAGTCTTTCCGACTCGTCTTTAATTATACGCTAGAAAATACCGTGCTATGCGCAAACACCATTAACGGTTAATCTACATTAGAAGGTTAAAAATATTAACATAAAAAGATATACATACATACATACATACATACATACATATATATATATATATATATATATATATATATATATATATATATATATATATATATATTCTTGTAATAAGTATCCTTCAAACTCAAAAGCTTGTACGTATTTCAGCAAAGATGTGGTCTAGAAGTAGAATGAAGATTTTGCATCTCGTCACATCACTTTAAAAATATTTGTTATCATTTCATGTATATCTGAATCAATATTGTCGAGACTTTTTTCCCAAATCACGTTAAAAAAAATATCACGAACATGAAATTTCAAATAGGATGCAAGTTAAAACTTGAGTGATTGATCAAGACATGTGGTTTTTTTTTGTAGTTGATAGATCTTTCAACTTTTCTTGGAAATTATGTCATATTCCTCAAAATCCAAACTATGGAAGCCCTATATGACTTCTTTTTATTTGTTACCCTTCTTGAAATGCATAAAATGAACCTTCGTAGTGCAAACCTAGGTCTTACTTTATGGTTGTAAATGTAAATTGTGTTGCTTATTGTTGATCTGTCTTCTAATAGCTTAACCTTTTTTTCTTAGTTTTCTAATAGATTAATCTTTTAAAGAAAAATGATTTATCTAACATAACATTAGAGCACAGGTCAATGACTTAAATCCTAGCGCTTGCTCTCAATTTTTTAGTACTTATTATTTGTGCTATTCTGTTTGTTTTCCTATTTCACTAGTTATCTTCTTAATGTGGTTCCCTTCCCAGCCTATCTTGTGCACGCAAGGACTGGCTAACAAGCGATGGGAAGTGTTAAATCATATACTATAAATACATTGTTGGCACATTCTTATTAGCTTAATCTTTTTAGAAAAAAATGGTTTATCTGACAAAATTAAGTTTTACATATAATATCTGCTACAACATCTGAAAACACACATTAATAGTATAAACTAAAGCAAAAATAAGGAAGAAGCAAAGAAAAAATAAAATAAGATACAGTATCACGTGGTATCACTTCACATTTTTCGAAAATAAAAAAGTGCCAAGTAAATACAGAGATGAAAAAAAAAAGAAAAGGAAAAGATAATTTTTCATTTGACACTGGACACAAATTCATTAAAGCGATAACACCGCTTAGATTAGTTTAGATAAGATGAACGAAAATATTTTACCTACTTTTTACCAAAAAAAAAAAAAAAAAAAACCAAAAGAGAAAGCCTCAAATTCAAAGCGGAAAAAGAAATAGCAAAATATGTTTTAAGTTGAAAGACATGAGAGAGTAATTAAAAAATTATGGGAAAAGGTCATAAAAAAACCCTAGATTTTGTCAACTATGACATATTTATCCAATTATTATTATTATTTTTTTTTGTGACAACAAAAACTCCAAACTTGCACTTGACCCCAACCTTTTTTACGTGACACCAAAAATCCTAAACTTATAATTGTGTGACATATTTACTTTAAACTTTTTTCTATGTTATCAAATTTTTGGAATAAGTGTGTCATATGGATACAAATTTCAGATTTTTGGTGTCACAAAAAAATTAAGGTAAATATGTCACAAAAGTACAAGTTTTGAGTTTTTGGTGTTACAAAAAAGTTAAACGTAAATGTGTCACAATATGCATAATTTCAGGTTTTTGGTGACTTTTTAGGCATTTGTCCCTTGATAGAATATTTGTAAAATAACTAATTGAGGGCATCTCAAGAGTAAAAAGGATTGTGATTACTTAAGAGTAGGAGGCCCTCTTTATTGATATAATAATATAGATATGTGTACTCGATTTAAGTAAATGATTATATGAAGAATACTTTTCCCTCCAGTATTGCATTGGATTATTCTAGATTTTTATAAATAATTTTGATATCATTCCTTTCAGATTTATTATTCTTTTAAGTAATTTAAATTTTATTATAATATAAAATTTTGGTGAAGCCATTTTATTGTAAGTTTAACTACTTTAAAATTCAAAATATTTTAAAAAGTCCTATATAATTGATATTCTACTTGAAATTTGAGATAGAGATAAAATTCTTAATTATTATTTTTATATGTATTTTTATATGTGCATAATAAATTTCATTTCATTTTTCCTCATTATTATTTTGTTGGTCTTTTTTTTTCCCCTTATGGGTTAATTGTAGATTTAGTCCATCAAAATCCAACGCACTTTTTATTTTGCACAATCAAGTCCTTTAAATTTCTAGATTTGTGCGATTTAATCCTCTAAGTTTTATTTTGTACAATCAAATTCTCTAACTTTCTCAATTTGTATGGTCAAATCCTTAGGTCAATCACTCTAAGTAGATTGTCCAATCAATTGCTGATGCAGCACTGCTTATTTAACAGAAAATGACCCCACATGGGCAAACAATAAACCGGAAAAAAAAAGTAAAAAAGAAATGTTAATTTGACAGTATTAGTCATAATGGGTAAACCAAGCACTTGATTGCACAAACCAATAATTTTAGAGAATTTGGCTACACGGAGCAAAACTTATGCCAAATTGCACAAATTCAGAGAGAAGACTTGATTGCTCAGAATATTAGTTAGGGGACCAAATTGCGCTTAAACTAAAACTTACAGGACTAACTATGTACCTAATTATTTTTTTTTTTAAATTTCATTAGCCAAACCTTACACTCATACCCCAACTAAGATGCCAAGTGGCAAAAATGACTCAAGAATTAAATATTCACCTTACCTTACTGTATACTTAGAGATAGAGATTTCAAAATCATTTTAAAAGAAGAAATCTAATTAGAAAATTGGAAAATTTTCATAGATAAATGTGGAAGCTCTCGGATTGGGCTGAGCCAATCTAATCCAGTGGGATCCCCTCTCCCAGCTGCGTTCTAGTACATGCTGCCCCAGAGGCGGTGCTTCCGCTTACATAACCAACCACATTCTATCTAATCCAGAAAAGTTTACACCTCAAAGTGCACCGCAAGGCATAATAATCAAATTGAAAAATGATTCGTGAATCAAATTCTGAAACTCATGAATCATAAATCAAAATGATTGAATCGAATGTTTTGACAAAATAGCTAATATGAATTCTTCTCAACATAGACACATATAAAGTAAGTCAAAAAATTACAAAACAATAAGTTTTGTGTAAAACTTCAGGAATGAAGGTAAATATATCTCAATGTCACGTGCTCGTGATCAAAGAATGTATCTCAATGATGAGTATAATATTGTAAACATAAACTTTATATGCCATATCATGTTCGGCTGGTTTTTAACCTACAAATTCTCATTTATATTGTTGACTATAGTAAATATGAACTAGGATTAAACCTACATAATTTGATAGGTGAAATACAATAAATAATGAATCAACGAAATCAATAGTATTGAATTCCTAGTTTTAGTAAAGAACCCCGGATTCACTTATGATTTGGCGTTTCATTGACAAGAATCATAGATACGTATCGTTAAACTCTAATTTTATTATATGAAACAAGGATCGTAAAATTATGATAATTACGTCCTAAACATTGCTGGTATATAAAAACGCTATAGTAGGAAGGTCTTGCTCATTGGTGGTTACTACTGTGGCCTCATGTGGACATATCACTTGTTGACGCGTGTCATTTTCTGTTTTTCATTTTTTTTTTAACCTTTTTGTCCCATAATGGAACCTGTCCAACTTTCTGCCCAGATCTAGACGGCAATTGGCAAATGAGAACCACGAGTCAGCATGGCAAGTAAGGATGGCAAATAGAATCACAAGAACCGAATCGACTGGTTGACTTCCTTAATAGCGAGATCACTTAAATCATCAGGAGCAAATCTAATCTTTACTCAAAATATTGTGCACATACCAATAAACCTTTTCCCTTGTTTTAAGTTCCTTGTCTTCAAGGTACCTGGACAAATGTAACTTTCGATCTATGGTAATGTACCGTGCAAATTCAGTAGGCCTTTCCCCCTCACGAATTCCTTTCATCTTTGAGATACCCAAAGCCTCATTTCATCTCGAGAGAATGGTTTGCTATGGGTCTATATTTAAACTGATGCAATTCTGAGTCACATTATGTATTGTAAGATTTTACATGACTTGCCATACAAATGTCAATAAAATAAATTAAATCCACCAATATTTAACCGCGTGAGTGATATTATTTTGCTTTTCATTATTAATTAACAAATGAATCCTGACATCGTGCTAATGCTTACATGGTCTTAGGTAATTCCCTCTTCCTATGCATATGGTCCAAAAGGTGTTTTGGTCCGGTCTCCCTAATAACATGTAAATCTCTCTCTCTGCTAGCCTCAACTTTATCCAATTTATCGATATCAATGTATATATAGGGATATGTACACTACAAATCCTAAAACTTGTCATGAAAGTGTAATTGAGTCCTAAAACTTTTAGATTGTACATTTAAATCCTAAAATTTATCAAATTGGTACAATCAAATCCTTTCATTAACACTGTCAATTTGTCTAATGGAAAATATTGATGTGGCATTTTAAATTAATTTATTAATTGTATGTGGCTTTTTTTATTACTTTTTCTTTAAATATTATATAAATAATAGTAAAAAACTTTTAAAATTGAAAATAATTTATAATACAAAATTGGAAACAAAGAAAAAAAAGGGCAGGGATCATGTTGAGGACATCATCGTCGCCCATCGTCGGAGGGGGCTGGCAACATCACTGACCCTAGGTGGTGGAGGGAGGCGGCCCTTGCTGGCCCAGGCAAGGTCGCATGAGGCTTGCCCATATCTAGTCAATGCCTTAGTTAGGGTTAGTGCGGCTCACTCGGATCTAGGCGAGCCTTGTTGGCCCTTGTTTGGGCCAGCAATGGCCTCGCCCAGGCTAGTGAGGGTCGGCCCCCCTCTGTCGCCTAGGGTCGGCAATGTTGCCAACCCCCTCTAATAATGGGCGGTGGCAACATGCCCAACAAAATCTTTGCCCTTTTTTTTTTCTTTGTTTCCAAATTTGTTTTTAAAATTATTTTAGCTTATTAAATAATATTTAAAGAAAAAAGTAATAAAAAATGCCACATAGGATAAATAAATTACTTTAAAATGTCATATCAGTATTTTTCATTAGGCAAGTTGACAGTGTTAATAGAAAGACTCGATTGCACTAATTTCACAAGTTTTATGATTACTTATATTTTTTAAAAATTTTAAGACTCAATTGCATTTTCATGATAAGTTTTAGAGCTTGTAGTATACATATCTCATATATAAAAGCCAAAAACACCATTCGTCTCACTTTTTGCTTTGTAAAACTACCCTTGCATGAAAAGTTAAAACTACACACTACACTTTCTTCATTTAAGTAACCACTCAATTCACACATTTTTAATAACTACCTATTACATGTCCACTCAATTAAACAATCAATCAATTCCTTGACAACCGGTTTCTTTTCTCTCCATGTGTAATCCACCGGCGATCACTTGAACATGCCTAGCGTGTCTTGACACTAGATTTTTTATCTATAAAATCTTTCCCATTTGTGAGACTTGTTATTGACTAGTTGATTTCTTTTTCCTAATTTTAACGAAATTAGATTAGCCACAACTAATCTTCTAGTTTAAGCAGATCACACTTGAATATTTTGACATGAGATCCATAGATATTGCCTATAAAAATAGACACAGGATAATATTATGTGAACATCAATATCTCAAGGTGTTATAAATCTACTCAATATGTAGTATTGAGCAGCTTTCTGAGGAGAACGTTCAACAAGTATAGAAACAGGCAACATAGATTCCCTCTAATCATTATTGTTACCTAATATAAATCGATATTGGGGTTGCAACATATTTTGGAAATAACTTTTTTTGCGCAAATGGTTCAAAATTTTGCATATATGATTATTCTAATAGAAAATCAAATTACAGCATGATTTTTCCTTTTAGTTTCATCAATATTGTTTTGTTATACAGATTACTCGGTCCAAAAGGGTATTTCAGTGCATTCAAGTGTTTTTTTTTTTTTTTTTTTAATTTCACTTTTTAGTAATTAATTGCACTATAATTGATATGTGGCGTCAATTTTCTTAAGGTTTTTGGCCCCCCTAAACTAAACTCCTATGAACTACTGGAGTTTGTCCCAGTGGCCACCCTTCCAACTTAGAATGAGGAATTGGAGGGTTCGAATCCCTACCTTCTCGAGGGTTGGGGTGGGGATGATTTAGTTTCAGGAGTGGGTTTCGACTCTCACGCCTTGCAAGGAGGTAATGCAAAACAAGGCGTGCAAAAGTCGGAGAGTGAGAGTTAAAGTAGAAATAAAGTAAGACCGACAAAAAGAAAAAAAAACTAAACTCCTACCTTCTAGATTCGTCCCCGGTATTAAGCTTGTCTTATGATTATTAAAAAGAATAAGAAAGAAACGCACCTTGCCCATACTGTCGGATGTGTGCGTATCTGAATTAGACTTGATCAGCCCAAGAATCGTATCTCTATAATCCTTGTAGAACATGCCACCCCCAGGAGTATCACCTAGTTTGGGACAACTTTGAATTATGACGTGGCATTCATCCGGTATCATTGTGTCCGATGAATTCGTCCAAGATTCCAAGGGGCGGGACGGAAGCTCGTCAGGGCCCCTGGACGGTCCCTGTATCCTCTGCAAATAAAGCCTGTACTCTTGCAAGTGACTGGCGACGTTCTCGAGGGTCAATCCATCCACATTCATCAGCTGCAGTATCGTCTTCGGCACCGCGTTATTAATCCCTAGGTGTGCGACCGCATCCACGAACCGCTTGTCCAATTCCGGCGTCCAGACCAACCTTGGCTTCTTCAACGCCTTCACCGGCCGATCCTCCATCGAATCGTCTGTTGTCAAAGTCCACTTCGAATCGTCTGTAGCCTCCGCGAACCGCTTGTGCAATTGAGGCGTCTGGAACAAAGGTCGCTTCTTCAACGCCTCCACCGAATTGCCCGTCCTTAGAGTCGACTCCGAATTGCCCGTCCCCAGAGTCAACTCCACACCCACAAACGGCTCCAGGAACAAAAGTGGCTTCTTCAACTCCTCCGCCGACGGATCCTCCACCGAATTGTCTGTTGTGAGAGTCGACTTCGAATTGTCCGTCGTCGTAGTTGACTCCGACTCCACGAACCGCTTGGACAATTGAGGCGTCTGGAACAAAGGTGGGTTCTTCGACGCCTCCGCCAACGGATCCTCCAACGAATTGTCCGTCGTCAGAGTTGACTCCGAATAGCCCGTCCTCAGAGTCAACTCCACATCCTCAAACGGCTTGTGCGATTGAGGCATCCGGATCAAAAGTGGCTTCTTCAACGGCTCTGCCGATGGATCCTCCGCCGGAGGATCCTCCACCGAATTGTCCATCATCAGAGTCGACTCCGCCTCCCCAGCAGAGTCAATCTTCTTCATCTTCATCGAATGGGAGCCATCCGACTCCGTTTTCATGGGCATCATCTGGTCACGGTTCTCCATCAACTTTTGCAATCTTGGTGGATCACTTAAGCTACTAATTGACGGACGGAACTGGTTCTCCAATGTTACCAATGCCAATGCCCGAAGACTATAAATGTCACTCAACATTGGGCAGTCACATATTTCCATTTCTTTAAGATTCTGCAAGCCTGACCGGAAGAGCGTTATTCTTTCAAGGGCTGGACAGTTGCGGATGGTTAAATGTCTCAACTGCTCTAGCCCGCCGAGTTCGATGTCCTTTTCCAGAGAGCGACAGAGCTTCAAGATAACTAGATTTCTCAAGTTGGATAAACCTGGGACAGTTGTTACTGAGCTGAGATCTCCCAGCATTGCTGATTTAGGGGGCTCCATGTAAAATTTTTGGTGTAGGTGGCCAGATATGTAAAGTTTCCTGAGATGAGAAAGGGAACCCAATGCAGTTAGTGACACAGTAATGTTCTGAAGGCACAATTCCAAATTTCTCAATTTGGATAACTTCCCAATCCACTCTAAGCAACATATTACGGTTGAGCCCCATGAAGGCGGTGATAAATATTCCTTGCGATTTGATAAGAGAAGATTAACTAGATTGGTCAAGTTCGAGAGATCTGAAATAGACTGCAAGGACCAAGAACTAACGAGTAGACAAGTCAAACTTGTGGGAAGTGAAGGCAACACTTGCAGCTCATCACAATTCTCAAGGATCAGTTCTTCTAGCTGAGGGAGCGCAGCAATTGTTTCTGGCACCCGACGGATGCGAGTGTATGATAGATCAAGGATTTTCAGAAAGGACAATTTCCCAATTTCACTTGAAACTTCGCCTACCATAGTGGAACATCCTCTAGCATGTATCACTTCGAGCTTCATTGAAAAGCCAATGGCTGAAGGAAACTCTGCTAGCCGGCAATGTTCCATCTTTATGACAGTCAGAGTCTTTATACTTCCAATAGAATGAGGCAACACATTGATGCACGTGGACGACAGATCCAATTCAGTTAGAGACTCTAGGTTTCCGGTTGAATCCGGAAGTTCCCAAATCTTTTTGCATCCTGCAAGAGATAAAGACTTGAGATTTGCAAGATATCCAATAGAACGAGGCAATCCTTCAATTGATGTGAAGGATAGATCCAACTTGATCAATGAATTTAGGTTTCCGATCGAGCTTGGGAGTCCCCATAACTTTGAGCAGTTACTCAAAGATAAGTGCTTTAATTTCACTAGCAGGCCAATTTCACCAGACAAATCTTTTAGTCGATGGCAACCCTCAATAATCAAGTCAGCCAACTGTTTTAGATCCCCAATGGAGCGATCGATGTCAACCAATTGTTGACATTCTTTAATAATCAATCTTTCCAGAGCAAAACACCCAGACAAGTCCATCTTGATCATGTTTAGACGTGTCAGCTGTAGAACTTTCAAATTGTGTAGCATCTGTGACAAGAATAAAGCATTACACAGTGTTGTCAGACAATACAACTCTAAGAAAAGTGTATGATGGCATACATACCTTAATTTGGCTCCACCCCTCCCAATCATTAGCGTCCATAAATTCAGAGAGTTGGAGGACTACCAAGTTTTGTGAGAACAGATTAGTTGCCACTAAATCCGGAGGACAATGGCACCAAGAAAACCATCTTAACTTAGAAAAGAGGTTGATAAAGTCCCCGATAAAGCTGCCCCCATCTAATTCTAGGAATCTTAGATTTGGCAGCCTTGAGAAATCTTCATCAGTTAAGACGAGCAGAGTAGGATCTCCAGCTAGATGGAGTCCTTCAATATCTCCTTTGTTCTACAAAATACACATACAATTAGAAGGAGCTTTCAATTTCTCTTCTTCACATAGCTAGAAACTTCATGTCAAATCCCTAACGCTTCGCAAAGAAAGACAGAATTTGTACCCTTATTGTATTACCTCTTTTGTTTTTACCATGTCCATAGCTTCATCAGAAATCCACAATTTGCTACGCTTTCCTGAATCCAAGTTTTCGTCATAGACAATTTGGCGTCCTAAGTCTTTTAGCAAGTCATGCATCCATAACCCACCGTTCTCTCTGATCTTTATCAATGAAAGAGAACTGAGGACTTCAATTTCTATTTGTGGGAAAAAGTCGTGATCTTTCCACATGTAAGATGCATTAATCTCCTCATGGAAGGAAAAACATGCAATATCAAGAAAAATCTGCTTTTGAATGAAATTTAAGGCATCGTAGCTAATTTTCAATTTTCGGTGGACTTCTTCATGAGCAATGCCCCTTAACTTTTCTAACGTATCTTTCCATATAGTTTCGTGCTTCCCATGAAGAAATGAACCTATGACTTCAATGACCAAAGGAAGTCCTCCAAAAGTAGAAACAATATCCCTTGAAAGCCTGTCATAATGATTGTCTCTAGGAGATTCTCTTTTGAATGCATGATTCATATAAAGCTGAACAGCTTGATCAGAATTCATTTCTTTCAGTTCATAAAGTATGATTTTCTCCACATACTCTAGGATGATTTTGCTTCTAGTCGTAATTACAACTCTACTTCCTGTACCAAACCAAGTGATCTTGCCAACTAGTTTCTCAAGCTGTTCCCTATGGTCCACATCATCTAGAACAATTAGAACCTTCTTATCATGGACCTTTTTCCCGATAACCTCCATTCCATCATCAACACTATTGATGTCAACCATAGGCTCAGTTTCACCGAGGAAGTTAGATAGCACTTCCTTTTGCATATATACTAGGCCATGGCGGCGTGATGATGCACTGACATCTCGTAGGAAGCAATACCAATCAAATTTACAAATGAGCTTGTTGAAGAGAACCTTGGCAATGGTCGTTTTTCCAATACCACTAGGGCCATGAATTCCAAGACACCATGCACAACGAGAGTCATAGAGCAACAAGTCCATTATGGCTTCCACTTGACTATCTATCCCGACTAAGTGGTCCGTTGCACTATCATCTTTTGCCTTCATCTTGATTGTGATATCTTCTGCGTCCAACACAGTAAGGTCGCCTTGCTATGATGGGCAATGATCTGCCAGCAAGAGTCAAGGAAAACACTATAAATAGCAGGGACCGCAGAAATGAAAGACCAAGGGACGACTGTTGCCAGTTGCTACACTGAGTAATCCCATCAACCATAATTGCTCTCTATCGCGTATTCCTGGATGTCTGATATAAATCTCCTTTTCCCTCAGCATTTTGCAAAATATATTTTATAAAAGGGAAAGTAGGAGGATATCCACCAACGGATCCAACTCAGATAGACAAGAAAAGACATGTCCAACGACGAACAGAAGGGGTCGCTCCGCGCTAGATGCTATTTGTTTCATATTTTATGGAAATTTACATAAAATTCCTATATCATGCTTGTTTCTTTATTTCCCGTATAGCTTCATCATAAAAGAAAACGCTTTCTTTGAGAATAATTTTTGAGAAAAATAATTAGTTTTATTTATTTGGTGATATACTGAAAAAGCACATAAAACACTATCATATTGAAGAAAAGCATTTGTGGTGAGACGTGTTATGCTTAGGAAAATGATTACCTATATTCAAAATTTGGAAATCATTTTTCTAATTTAAAGTGTGCATTTTCTTTGCCCTTAAGTACTTTTCCATTAACTACCATTTTCAACGATAAATATGTGAAAATCCGAAAAACTAATTCGCAAAATGATCCCAGTAAAATGAATACACCCTATATGTTGCAGGATTTTCTTTTAGCTCCCAGTCAAACCCCGACGGTCTAGTTCAAAGTTCTCATGAGAAAAGACCTTTCTTGCTCTCACGAACGTTCAGCCACCGGAGACCGACCAACACTTCCCCCAAACCCATGACGGCCAAGCTCCGGCGGTCATCGTCGGCTCCTTTGACAACGGAAAGGGCGGTGGCCATGGCGAGGCAAAAAGGAATGCGAACTCTTTGTGGGTAAGTTCAGATACACATCCAATCTGAGAGGCCTTTGCCCACGACACAGCTCAAATATTGCAAAGAAACAGAGGGATCAGGCGAAAGTTACCTTGGCCCTGCCGAGACGAAACCACTGCCGAATCCTGGAGCCAAATTGCTTGTCCTTATTGAGCTTCAGTTCTCCGATGATACAGCAAGCATGGAGCAACTACTTCGCGTCATCCGAGGCCTCGTTAATCTTTATCAATAGAGACACCGTCCGAGGCCTCTTTTCTATTTTTCAATTCTTCTGGCTTTATTGTCTTATCTTTAAAAAAAGATAAAAAAATTCCCGCATTAAATTTTAAAAATAATTGGTTGTTTAAGATTCCCGCCAAAAATCATGGGCTGTTGCCCGCTGCTACTACCTACCATTTTCTCTGTTTGGATTTCTTGATAGCCACTACATGTGCCATTCTCTCGCTTTAGTTTCTTTATACATATAAGTTTTTCAGGCTTTATTTTTTATTATTTAAAAAAGTACTTGTTTTGTTTTCCCATTAAGCATCATGGCCCTACCATTCTCTTTCTTTGATTTCTTTTCATGTTCCCCAATAGGGTATTTTGGACTCTTGCCAGCCGCTGTCAAGTGCCGTTCTCTCTCTTTGATTTCTCTTCTTTATTTTTTATGAAAAATTCATTCTTTTAATTTTTTATTATTTAAAAAAGAATTAGTTGTTTTGTTTTCCCGTCAAGCATCATAGCCCTACCATTTTAATTTAGAATTTGCTGGCTTTTATTGTTTTGCTTTTTCTTTAAAAATGGTTGTTTTATTTCCCCAACAAGATATTACGGACCCCTGATAGCCGCTACCATGTGCCATTCTCCCCCTTTGGTTTCTTTATATATTTTTAAAATTTTTCAGGCTTTATTTTTTATTATTTAAAAAAGAATTACTTGTTTTGTTTTTCCGTTAAGCATCATGGCCCTACCACTCTCTCTCTTTGATTTCTTTTTCATTTTTAATTTTTTGCCACTATAAATTTTTTATTTTTGAAAAATGGTTGTTTTAGGGCCTGTTTGGCAAATTTTATTTCTGTTCCCCTAAATAACTATTTTTATTCTTTTGTTTCGGGGAATAAAAAAAAGAATATAAACCTGTTTGGTAAAATTTTTGTTTTCGAGAATAGATTTGGAACATAAATAATAAGTAGAAAAAATAATTTCTTATTCCTTAAACAATTTCTAGAATCTATTTTTTTTTTTTTTTTTCTTTTCTTCTCTTTCTTTTCTTCTTCTTCTTCCTTTTGCGACCGGCTAGACAAGGGCCCGCGATCTCACCGACTCTCGAAGACGCTAAGCCACGGCGAGGCTTGTCGGCCCGAGCCTCATAGTGGCTAGGTGAGGTCAACCTAGCTTAGATCTAACAAGGTCGAGCCTCGTCGATAGCCTCACCCAGCCAAGGCGAGGCCAAGCCTCGCACGGCCATGGCAAGGCTTAGCCTCCCCAACTGATGCTAGGCTAGGCCTCACCAGGCTAGGGTGAGGCCGACCTTGCATTGATTGGGCAAGGCTGAGGCTCGTCGTGGCCATGTTGGCCTCCGGCGAGCTCACCGAGCCTCACCCAACTAGTTGCCACCACCGTTGTGCCCGGTGATCGGCCAAAGAGAAAAAGTAAAAGGAAAAGAAAAAAAGGAAAAAAAGAAAAATATAATAAAAGAATTACAAAATTAAAAAATTAAAAGAAATAAAAAATATAAGAATCCTTCCAAACGTATTTCTATCTCGGGAATATAAATTTTGGGAAGTTACCAAATGTGTTTTTTTTGCTTAGAAATTGTTCCCGATAACAAAATAAATAAAAAAACATTTCTAATAAAAAATTGTTCTCCAGAACAGTAATCGTTACCAAACGCGTCCTTAGCTCTCTAACAAGGTATCACAGACCCTTGCCAATTGCTATCCTGTGAGGTTCTCTCTCTTTGATTTATTTTTATTTTTTAAAATTTTTCAGGCTTTATTGTTTTATTAATTTAAAAAGGAATTAGTTGTTTTGTTTTCCATTAAGCATTATAGTTAGGGGTGTGCAACCGGACCGGGTTTACCCAAGAACTGAAGTAGCCCACCCGGAAAATAGGTCCGAGAATTGGTTCCCAAAATTCGGAATTGGTTTAAACCAGGCCGATTCTACCCACTTAAGAACTAGACCAACTGGACCGGTTTGGGAACTGATTTTGTAAGCCCAAACTATCTTCTTCTTTTTAACCTGATTTTTAATCTTAGAACTGTGTTTTCCATCTCGCATGGCGCTTCTCCTTTGTCGTTCCTCTACCTCACTCGCTTCCCTCCCTCACTAGCTCATGGTCGCACCATCCATCGCTAGCTCATGGTCACACTGTTTATCGCATAGGATTTTTTTTTTGCCTCATGATATTTGTTTATAATGATTAGCCTTGTGGATCATTAGTTTTGTTTAGTCAAAAGTTCATGTACTTGTTAATTACATGTGCTTAATGTTTCAATACAAGCTATGAGGATTATGTTATTTTCTTACGTATAAATGTAGAATTCGAAGCCATATAGGATATTGGACAGTTACAAAATAGGTTCTAATGGAAAGTGGGTTGACCTTATAACCGAATCAAAAAAACAGAGTGGTTCCAAAATAGGGACCAGTGCAAACATGGTCGAGTATAGGGTCCAAAAAAGGAAAATCGGTTATAAGGGGGTTAGATATAAAGTCCAGATTTTGAACCTATCCACCATAAACCCGATCATCCGTAATCATAACCCAGCAATTTTAATTTAGAAATTTTTGGCTTTACTGGTTTGCTTTTTTTTTTTTCTTTTCCAAATGGTTGTTTTATTTCCCCAACATGGTATCGCGGACCATTGATAGCCGTTACCATGTGCCATTCTCTCTCTTTGGCTTCTTTATACATTTTTTTTAATTGTTCTGGCTTTATTGTTTTCTTATTTTTAAAAAAAAATAGTCTTTTTTGTTTTCCTGTTGGGTATCATGGCTGTTGACACCTAGATTTTGACGGTCCGTTTAGTCATTTATCGCGAAGCATATAGATTTAGATGCATTTTTATTATCTTATTTTAATTGGCATTTTATATTGGACCAGTGGTGGATATATTCAAATTAGATGGATCGGCCCATGAAGTGAGCTCGTTAGCCCAAGCCCATGTTTTTTTAATTATCTCGTGAAAAAATAGAAATTTTGAAATTTTCCTGAATATGAATCTTTGGATATGGCACATGTGTGAAAAAAATATTTTTGCGAGATTTGGATTTTGAGAAAATATATATCTTGATCTGGAATTCTTATCAATAATGATCGGTTGGTGAAAATGTATCGCGGATATAGATTTGGAGGGGAGATCGAAGGTTTATCTCCTACCCCCTATAAAAGCAACCGGGTACGAGGAAGAGTAGAGCTTCTTTTGGAAAAAAAACAAGAAAAGAAAAAGTGAAGAGAAGTTCTGCAAAGAGAGAAAGAGAGAGAGAGAGTGCAGAGAAAAGTAAAAAATACAGAGGGAAAGTGACGTGAGAGGAGACAGGAGGAGAGAGAAAGAAATAAAAAAAAGGAAAAGCACTGTTCTTCTTCCCCGGTGGGTTCGACTGCTGCCCACGCTCGCTGCACTCCGGACTCCGCCGCCTTGCCCCACTTCTGAAGCCCGCAACCTGCAGGTCTCTCGCTCGCCATCACCGAGCACCACCGACACTGCTCCTGCTCCGTTTGCCTCTGCTCCCGAGCGCCGCTGCTGCTCCTGCGACGAGCCGCGCCTCCTGGTCGGAGCTGCTGCCTCGCCTACCAACCCGACGACCCACGATCCGCGTTCCAGCTCCGTCATCCCTGCGAAATTGCTGCTGCCTTGCCGATCCGCTCCACCAGCCGGACAAATCCCATCGCGCCTCGCTTGATCTCCGTCCCCGATCTCGCCGATCCGAAGCCGTCCCCGCCTTCTCGTCCCCGCTGCGACCCAACGACGCTGTTGCCATAGATCTGTCTCTCCGGACGCCGCGTCCAATAGCCAGATCCAGACGCCGGAGCTCCTCGCCACAGCCGCTCGTGGCCTCCTGCAGTCCCGCGGCCCTGCCAGTCCATGCCGCAGCCCAACGACTCGCGATCAACACCCACGAAGAGCCCTTGCAACGCTGCTGCCCCTCGCCGGACCTTCGCCGGAGCCCCGACCGCAACACCCTTGCTGGACCGACGGTGACCACCACACGGGCACAAGCCTGCTTGGAAAAAAAAAAGGAAAAATCATTTAGGTAGTTATTCTTTTATTACTTTATTATTATTATTATTATTTTAAGGTTATTCTCACTTATTTATTTGTTTTCTTTAGTAGGATTATTCCTAGATATATGATTGACGAACATGAAAGTGCCCCTCAAGTGACGGATTGATAGTCCGATTTTCGCGCCCGAAATCCGACTCGCAATCCCTTATAAAAATCGACAATCCAATCTCAAGCCCGAGATTTGATTCGCGATTTAAAATAAAAATTGGTCAACCCGATCTCATGCGCGAGATATGGTTCGCCAATTTTTGGATATCAATATTGTCTTGCTTGATTTGATATCGTATGTTTGGATCAATTTTATTTTTATAAGAGAAAAAAATCAAAAAAATTCAAATTAGGGTTATTCTTAGTCTTAGAATTAAAATCGCGATCGATTTCGAATTTTTAAATGAGAAAATCAAATAAAAATCCGACTAAGGATTAGGATTGTTTTTGTTATCTTGCATGTTAGGATTGCAATCTTATTATGAATTTTTTTAAATAAAAAAATCCAAAAAAAGAAAGTGCATTCATTTAGATTGTTAGTTTTTATTTGAATTGCATGTTAGTTATGTATTAGTTTTAATTTCGAAATTAATATAAAATCTAACAAAAAAATCATTGTGCATATTAGATTAGAATTGCATGTTTCATTTTAAATTTAGATCATCTTTTTTTAGATAAATGGCATTTTAGATTTAGATAATGTCTTAGTTTAAATTAGGATTTAATATGACTTAATCCCTAGTTTAAATTAGATAGAATCTTAATCTAGCTAGATCATTTGAAATTTCATAAAATCTGTCTTAGGATAAATTAGTTGCAATTTCTAAGATAGATTGCATTTTTTAAATAAAAAACGTCATTTGCATGTCATATAAGATTAGGTCCATGAAATGCACGTCATTTTAGTGATTATTGTTAGGTTCATTTTTAATTGGAAATTGCCGTCATTAGATTAGGCCATTTAATAAATGTCGCGTGACATATAACTCGCATATTAAATTGCAATGTTGCATATTATTTTAGTTGAAATAATTTTGTACATCATTGCATTGCATTGCACGTCATTAGAATTAAGTCATTGTGATTAATTTAAATTGCATATTTAACAATTGCATGTTCATTAAGAGATCATAAAAATTTTATTCATATGGTTTAGGACATGTCGCCATGCCATATCATCGTATATTAGATAAATTGCATGGTAGATTAAGATAATATCTTAATTTAAATTAGGATTTAATGTGACTTGATCCTTAGTTTAAATTAGATAGAATTTTAATCTAGTTAGATCATTTTTGCATTTTTAAATAGAAACATCAAATGCACGTCATTTAGTTCTTATTAGATTCATTTAATTAGAACTTCCTCGTCATTAGACTAAGTCATTTAATAAATGTCGCGTGACATATAACCCGCATACTAAATTATATGATGCATGTCATTTTAGTTTAAATAATTTTATATGTCATTGCATCGCATTGCATGTCATTAAAATTAGATCATTTAGATTGCATTTAATTATTGCATTTCTTCATGTCATATAGTTTAGATCATGCTGCCATGTCATATTAGATTATTAGCATGCATCGCATGATTTTCATTAAATAAAGTGAAAATAAAAATTGAAATTGCGTGTTAATTAGAAATCATATCTAGGGTTGCTGATGTGAATTCTGATTTAACAATGCAGATGCTTTCGTTGCTTCTAGGTATGTTTTGCATTATTTAATTTGCTTTCTTGAGTGTTAAATTGGTGGTATGCGCACGTGTATGATCACCTCACATGTTAGAAAGTTAAATTAAAATCAATTCAATTGCCAAACATTTTTTTGAAAATGAAATAAAAAGGTACCGAAAGGGCACTAGTATAGTCTGGTGTAACCAAGTCCCCGAACTCATAAATCTCTGGTTCGTAGGAGTAAAGTAAATCTCCCGTTACTTTACTTGGGTTTCTAATCGACCCACCAAAAATAGATTAGTGGCGACTCCTGATTGAAAATCATTTGCATGTTAAGAATTTAAATCTAAGTTGCGAATTGGTATGGGCTTGGGAGAGCCCGAGCTAAGCTTAAAGACTTAGTAATCCATTAACCTAGTTTTAGGTGGTGAACCCGAAAAATTGGGTCGCGACAGCTTGGCGACTCCGCTGGGGACTTGAGTCAAAACTCTTAGTGGACTTAGGCCAATTTTCTTTTTGAAAAAATGTTTTTGTTTGGCAGCGAGGATTCCAGGTACGCCCCTAACTTTTAAGGTGTTAAATGTTCTTGCAGATTGGGAGGTATAAGGAGAAGTGATTGTTAACCCTTGCCTTGCAGGTTGGAGTTAGGGATGTATGGTTTATTTTATTTTTTGAAGTGTTGTTTGATTTAAATTGCAATGCATGCTTTGCATTTATCACTACACTTTGCACACACAACCTGCCGCCGGACCTGGGCTGCCATCTCGACCGCATGCTCGCGGTACGAGTCGCCCATCTCAATCCCGAAGTTTCCTTCATGGTGTCAAGAATACCCACCTCGGTCCGCATGCCCGCGACCTGGGTCGGCTCTTTGACCAAGCTGGAGTCATGAGGACCCGACATAGTCCACAAGCCCGTGGCTGGTCTGATCATCCTTGTGGCTTCACTTTGATAAGCCTTATAGATTAGAAATCGAGCCACTTACCATGCGCATGTCTATGTGATTGCCGTCGATTTTTCTTGGTAAAGTAAGTTCTCTAATTTTTGCCTTTGCAATTTACTTACTTTGTCGCATTATTTTTGTTGGTCCATGGCATTAGGATTGTCCTAAGCCTTGATTAATATACAATGGGGATACCGGACATTCGGATTATTCTCCCTCCGAAGGAGGAGCTTAGCACTTGGTGGGACCAATTAGATCAGAATAGCCGTCAATTCGTTGAGTCACATATTGGTCGATTGATTCCACTGCTGCGTATCCACATCCATGGCGGCCTCGTCCAAGCACTCGCCCACCGTTGGTGCCCCGAGACTTCTACCTTCATCTTCGGCAAAGCATGAACTCACTCCCACCTTGGAAGAATATAGCATCGCCATAGGGAAGTCCTTAAAAGCTGAATTGATCAGTCCGCCTATCGGAATAGATCCCGTTATGACTTTATCGGATTTTCGAGAATTAAAGAAGATGATATAAGAAAGATTTTAAAGGCCCACCGTAATGCGTGTCCTTTATCTTTTTTGAAAGAATGTTTTGAAAAAGGCACCTCATTTCAAATGCGTAGGATTTTCCTCTTGGCTTTCTTTGGGTTTATAGTATTTCCTTACTTTGCAAGAATGCTATTAACCCTTTGATTGTTCAATTAGTTAGGCAAGTGTTGGAAGGAAAAAATTTTGTAAACACTGTATTGGCTGAAACTTTTCTTTCTCTCACTCGTTTCAAAAGAGGTGGCGATAAGACTCTCCATTTCTCTCCTGAACTTTTACAAATCTGGTTCCTTTCTCATATAAAGGGATTTGGTGGCTTAATGACTATACATGATGTTAGTGATTCTAATCACCCTATTATGAGATTTGAGAACAACCAAAAACATGCACCAGATTATCATTATTCTAGGTGGCTAGCTTTCATGAAAAAACCAACTTCCAAGGGTTTCCTATGGCATGCTAAATGGTTCCAAGTTCGGGTAGAGAGACTTTCGTGTGGAGGAATTGGCCCAATCCCTTTATTGGGATTCACTGGAGCATTGGAGTACTATCCGGCTAGAGTGACTCGTCAGTATCAAGTCGTACAAGAGCTTCCTCCGGCGTTACAAGCGGATCCACTCCAAGTTAGTTTCGTTGATGGAAGCCGAGACCATGAAGATTCCATCCTCACCATCAAATCGATGTGGGACATGTGCCGTCCACGGAAACTCAAATGGCCCGAGGAGGAGTTGAAAGGCAGGGAAGGGAGGTACTATGCCTCGATTAGGTACATCCAACAACACAAGATTCCCGAAGAGCTGCTTCCAAAGATACCGGAGGCGCCGTTGAAGATCACCAATCGAGCCGAGAATAAACGCCTCAAAAGAGTTGCTGAAAAAGCTCAAGAGGAGAATAAACGTTTGCGCCGAATGGTGTCCCGAGTGTATATTGATCAAGCCAGATGAAATGCTTGAATCAACCTTGCTATTTTCATTTTTAGATTAATTTTTAGAAAGTTTGAGTTATTTACTTTCCTAGTTTAGGACATTTCGAATTTCTATAGGTTTGTAAAAAGCTCCATTGATGAATAAAAGTACTAGATCATTGCCATGGACCGGCATATTTCATATGAAATACTTATTTTTGTTCATTTCTCATTTAGGTTATAACGGATCCGCCACGTTCGCCCATCATCACACGATTAAGAGCTAGAATGGCTGAACAAACCGAAATCCGTGATCGTGTCTCCGCTATGGAAGGCCAACTCCAACAGTTAGCTGCTTCTATGGAGCTCATAACAACCCAAATTCAATCCCTCCAAGTGAATCCAGCAGCCGCACCCGCTCTTCAAGCGAATCCAAAGAAATCGCACCGCTCTCTTCCCGAGATAGTCGCCCCGAAGCCGGCAAACAAGGCCCAAACGGGTGAGGATGACATGCCCGGCTAGAAGATGATCCATTCCCGATCAATGTGGAAAAAGCTAAGCCTGTCAGCATCCCTAAGTCGGAGCAAGATGAACGCTTTGCGAAATTGGAGGAAAAGATGAAACAATTGCAGGAGTCACAGAGTTCACTCCCGTTTGACTTGTCCGTGTACGAGAAAGTCCAGATGCCAAAAAAATTCAAAATGCCGGAGTTCGAGAAGTATGACGGCACTTCCTGCCCAAAGGCTCATTTGCAGATGTACCACATACGCATGGTCCAGTATGTCAAGAATGAGCCTCTCATGATCCAGTCATTTCATGCAAGTTTGATTGGGCCCGCTCTGAATTGGTATGTGATGAAAAATGTGAACCTCCTCGGCACTTGGAACGAAGTGGCTGACGCGTTCCTCAAACAGTACAAATTCAACATGGACATTGCACCTTCCCGAGAAGACTTGGAGCGAATGGAAAAGAAAAGGAGCGAGTCATTTAAAGAATATGCTGTGAGATGGAGAAACCTGGCGGCTCAAATTACTCCTGAGCCTACCAACAAGGAGCTGATGAAGTTGTTTGTGAAGACCCTCCCTTCTGAGTTTCGTAACCGGATGGCCAGTACATACGTCGAAAGCTTCAATCAGCTTATTCCTGTAGGAGAGCAAATCGAAATGGGGATAAGGGAAGGATGGTTTACTGAGCCATCTAGTAAAAGATTCACCGCCAAGAAGGAGAAGGAGGCGGCTGTGGATGTGAATGTCGCTTTTAACCAAGAAAATGTCAAACGAGCCCCGGCCATTCAAATGAATCCAAGACAACCACAAACTGTTCGCCATCAATCATTTGCCCAAGCGAATAATAGAAGGCAATTTTCTCCTCTCCCTGGGTCTCCATCCCAAGTGCTGACAATCCTCCGAAAGAAGGGTTTGCTTACTAATGAACCAAAGCGTCCCAATCGCGAAAACATTCGTGGTTATGACCCGACAAAGAAGTGTGACTACCATAACGGTGAATTGGGGCACTCAATTGACGAATGTTTCACCCTCAAGCACAAGATCCAAAATCTCTTGGACACGAAGGCCTTCTCATTTCAAACTGCTCAGCCAAATGTCCAGAAAAATCCGCTACCAGAGCATGAGGGTACGGTGAATGCTATTTTAGAACCCGAAGTTAGACGGATCAAGAACTCGAAGGTGCATGTGGCGGATGCCTACAATGGATCGGTAAGAGCTGGATATTATCCGGCCAGAAGATGTTCCCTATCACCGATGAAGGAAAGAATTGCGAAATGGTGGATGACGGCATTATCGTGTATGTTGACCATAATTGTGTGGTTTCCACCATTTCTCATATCATCATCGATTGGGAGGAGGAGCAAGCTGCTCTCGATGATGGTAAGGAAGAAGTAGATCCGTCACTCGCAGATATGCCCCCACTAGAAGATGCAACTGATGAGGAGATTGTGATCGAGATACCTCAACCATATGAGTATGTCAACAATAAGGCAAGTACCTTGGTCTTATGACCTAGATGTTGACCTTGTTACAAGATCTCGGTCGAACCTATGCTCAAAATAATGCTCAACCCGCAAAGCCTCGTCACCGACGAAGAGGCTAAGGAATTTCGGGGCCGTGATTAAAGCAAGTGAGTATAATATCGTCGATCAATTGCGAAAAATGCCTCGCTCGATCTCTTTGCTTGAGCTCCTCCAAACCTCCTCTGTGCATCAAAAGTCGCTGATGAAGATTCTTAGTGAAATTCGTGTACCCGAAACAGTTGAGGCAGATAAACTGGAGGATTTTGTGGGATCGGTCCTTCTCAAGGACATGATCGCTTTTTCTGATGAGGAATTCCCTCTTGAGGGTAAGGGGCATAATAAAGCACTCTACATATCTGTCAAGCACAAGGTTTCTCATGTGTCCCGAGTGCTCATCGATAATGGGTCCGCCCTAAACATATGTCCATTGGCCACTCTTCACCGCCTCAAGGTAGACTCGTCCAAGATACATGCTGCGAAGACTTCTGTGAGAGCTTTTGATGGAACGAAAAAGGAGGTGATCGGGGAAATCAACCTTGACGTGCAAATAGGGCCGGTCATCTTCAACATTCCTTTCCAAGTACTGGATATCCCTACCGGGTTCAATTTTCTGCTAGGTCGTCTCTCGGATACATACTGCCGGTGCGGTCCCTTCAAGTCTACATCAAGCTGTAAAATTTGTGATCGAAAGGAAGCCGGTCACTTTGTGTATGGTGAAGAAGACCACCGGATTTACCATGAGATGGCTATCCCTTATGTAGAGCCGGATTCTGAGCTCGAATCAAGTTACCACTCATTTGAGTTAGTGTCTACCATACATGCTTCTCGAGGTTCATCGCCGCCCACTCCTGAGGTTTCAGATGCTGCCCTCATGGTAGGAAGAGTGATGGTTGGGAATGGTTTCGTCCCTGGCAATGGGCTTGGAAGAAATGGCTAGGGCATTCGAAACCCCATTGAAGCCCCTCAGAGGTCTCGATCTGCTGGGTTAGGGTACCATGGAAGAGGTGGAGGAAGTTCGGAAGGCAAAGACGGGAGGGAATAACTCGCCACCCGAGCAAGGGCGAGGGAGGCAAAATTTACCACCTCCAAACATTCATGAGACGTTCCCTGGTCCTCCAATTATGATGCAAGATGAAGCTGAAGTGATGGATACTCTCGGACAGCCAAGTGGGAAGTTCGACTATATGGTGAAGTATTCGGCTCCTCCCGCTTTTTACTTTGATGCCCGCAACATAGTTCCAAGTGGATGGGATGGCATGGATGATCCAACACCTTCAAAGACGGAAAACTCTGACGACACCCTAGAAGGAATTTCAAGCTTGTTCGATGACCTCTTCATTGGACCCATTGATGGAGAGCCTCTGGAAGAAACGGGCCCTGGCCCACAAGAGTAACCTGTTTATCACTTTTGTACAGTCCCCTGCGTGGGAATTTTTATTGCTTTCTAGGATTTGTTTTCAATTTCTTTTTTTCTTTTTTTCACTTTCTTCTTAGGACTTGAATTGCATTTTCCATTCAATAAATTGTAATTAATTGATGAATGTCAATGAAATTGCAAGTTTTATTTTGAGGGCATGATGAGGTACACCAAACCAGCCCGGTGATAATATCCAGCCGATAAAACAAAATCAAAATCTAAGGAGAATTCTGAGGCCTGGGCTTCATCATGCTTTCTCATGTCAAAATGTTTCAAAAATGCTTTTGCAAAAGAGTTTCAAAAAATATTTTTATATGAGGTACAACTGGTAAAGCTACAGCTGCTTCTATTTACCCTGTTTGTCTTTTTGACCCTTCTATTTCATGTTTCAGGGATGATCATATAGCATGCAAGGGTGTGGAAATGGTCCAATCTAATGTAATAAGTGCTGATAATGATGACCTTGAAGATTTGATCGAGAATTCCATTGACGTGCAACGTAGTTGGGAACAACATGAAAAAACCAAGGCTCTTACGACCGAGCAAACTATCACTATCAATCTAGGTGATATTGAAGAAGCCAAGGAGGTGAAAATTGGAGCAAATCTCCCCAAAGATGAAGCAAAGCGCCTGACTCAACTACTGAAGGAATATCAAGACATATTTGCATGGACCTACGCTAATATGCCTGGGTTAAACCCGTCAATTGTGGAACACTGTTTGCCTATTAATCCAGACGTGCCACCTAAGAAGCAGAGGTTGCGGAGGACTAAACCCAAACTCTCAAAGAAGATAGAAGAAGAAGTGATGAAGCTTTTGAAAGTCGGATTCATTGAGGTCTCGCAATATCCTGAATGGGTAGCAAACATCGTGCCAGTGATGAAGAAGGATGGTCGGGTTCGAGTTTGTGTCGATTATCGGGATTTGAACAAGGCTAGCCCAAAAGATGACTTCCCACTACCTCACATAGATGTCCTTGTTGATAGTACTTTTGGGATTCGAACTATTCTCGTTTATGGATGGTTTTTCTGGGTACAATCAGATAAGGATGAAGGAGGAAGACAAAGAGAAAACTGCATTTATCACTCCGTGGGGAACCTTTCATTATAAGGTCATGCCCTTTGGACTCAAGAATGCAGGGGCAACTTACCAGCGAGCTATGGTAGCACTATTTCATGATATGATGCATCAAGAGATCGAGGTTTATGTTGATGATATGATTGCCAAGACTCGACCTGGAGAAAGCCACATTGAAACCTTGAAGAAGTTGTTTGATCGGCTCCGTGAGTTCAAGCTTCGTTTAAACCCCACTAAATTCGTGTTTGGAGCAACATCTGGTAAATTACTTGGATTCATTGTGAACAGTAAAGGGATTGAGATCGACCCGGCTAAAGCCAAAGCCATATGTGAGCTGCAACCTCCATCAACAGTGAAAGAAGTCCGAAGTCTTTTGGGCAGATTGAATTATATTGCTCGATTCATTTCCCAACTTTCTGAAACTGCCAAGCCATTCTTCAAGCTTCTGAAAAAGAATGCACGAGTCAACTGGGATGATGAGTGTCGAAAATCATTCGACAAGTTGAAACAGTACTTGATGAATCCACCAGTTCTTGTCCCGCCATCACCGGGCATCCTCTGATTCTCTATCTCACCATTCATAGTGAATCTTTAGGTGCGATGTTGGCACAGGAAGGTCTCGTCGACAAAAAAGAACGAGCTATTTATTACCTGAGTAAAAAATTCACCGTGTCAGAGCTGAAATATTCTGATATGGAAAAGACTTGTGTTGCACTAGTGTGGGTGTTACATAGATTGAGACAGTATACATTGCATTACCAGACATTTCTTGTAACTGAGAACGATCCTATCAAGTACCTACTTGATCGGCCAACTTTGGTGGGTAAGTTGGCTAAGTGGCAAATTTTGACTTCGGAATTTGATGTGCAATATATGCCACAGAAGTCGGTTAAGGGTCGAGTGATCGCCGATTTGTTGGCTGAGAATCCAGAAGTCTCAAATAATGATGATTGTTCCTTGGATGACCGTATCTTGAGTATAAATGAAGATTCATGGATAATGTTCTTTGATGGAGCTGTGAACTTGTCTGGTTCTGGCACTGGGGCAGTTTTGGTATCCCCAGACGGGCAAAGATCACCCAAAAGAGGCTGCGCGCCCCGATATTCCCATGCACTAACAATACAACAGTATGAAGCTTGCATCCTCGGGCTTCAAGCTGCAATCGAGATGGGTGTAGCCAAATTAAAAGTGTTCGGGATTCCGCGTTGATCATATTGCGACCGTAGGTGAATGGAAGACTAAGGATGCTAAATTGCTCCCGTATCACAAGTACCTAGAAGATTTGATCAAGGAATTCGATGAAGTTTCATTCGAATACTTATCGAGGTCTCACAATCAATTTGCAGATGCACTCGCCACTTTATCATCTATGTTGCAAATCACCAATGGATTAGAAGTTGAGCCATTGAAGATAGAAGTTCTGCCAAGACCGGCTTATTGCATGGTCGTGACAGAAGAGTCTGACGGAAAACCATGATATTACGATATCATGAACTACATCCAAAAACAAGGATTCCCCGAGGGAAGTACTCCAGCTGATAGGAAGTACATCATGAAGATGGCCTCAAAATTCTTCGTTAGTGGTGAGAATTTGTACAAAAGATCTTATGATTCAATCTTGTTGCGGTGTGTGGGTGCAGCTGAAGCCACTCAAATCATGCAAGAAGTTCACGAAGGAGTATGTGGCCCTCATATGAATGGACACATGATGGCTAAGAAGATCATGAGATTAGGCTATTATTGGCTCACGCTAGAAGGTGACTGTATTCAGCATGTTCGAAGTTGTCATCGTTGCCGGTCCATGGTGATAAGATAAATGTTTCACCAACGGTCTTTGCACCGCTTTTCCGAGCCATGGCCCTTCTCAATGTGGGGCATTGATGTGATTGGCCCAATAAATCCAAAGGCTTCCAATGGGCATAGATTCATTTTAGTGGCCATAGACTATTTTTCAAAATGGATTGAAGCTATGTCATTTGCAAGTGTCACTGCTCGCAATGTTGCGAAGTTCATCAAACGTGACATAATTGCTCGCTATGGTGTCCCTGAAACAATTATCACTGACAACGGGACAAATTTAAACAACACACTTGTTGAGGAGTTGTTTAGCAAGTTCAAAATCAAGCATCTAAATTCGTCCCCTTATCGCCCTCAAATGAATGGGGCTGTTGAAGCGGCCAATAAGAATATTAAGAAGATCTTGGCTAAGACAGCCGAGAATTATCGAGATTGGCATGACAGATTATCCTTCGCACTGTTGGCGTATCGGACATCGATTCGTACTTCTACCGGGGCAACTCCTTTTGCGTTGGTATATGGCATGGAGGCGGTTTGCTCGTAGAAGTGGAGATCCCTTCCCTGAGAGTATTATCCCGAGTAGAATTATCTGAGGCAGAATGGTCACAACAAAGACTTGAACAGTTAAACTTGATCGATGAGAGAAGACTGAAGGCTCTCTGCCATGGCCAAACATATCAACAGAGAGTAGCCAGATCTTTCAACCGAAAGGTGCGGCCGAGACATTTCGAGGTAAATGATCTTGTTCTAAGGAAGCAGTTGCCAATTTTTCCAGATCCTGGAGGGAAGTTCGCTCCAAACTACAAAGGGCCCATATGTGGTAAAGAAAGTACTTCATGGCGGTGCTTTGATCTTGGCTGAAATGGATGGTCGTGTGTTTTCCACTCCCGTTAATTCGAATCTTTGTCAAGAAGTATTACCCATGAATAGAATTTGCCATATCATGTTTTGAATTGCAAATATTTTACGATGAATAAATTGCCTCATTGAATCGCAAATTCAAACTTGTAACAAATATTGCATGTTTTCCTTAATGAATTATGTGAGATAAATTGAATGTGCCAAATGGGATACTTCGCAATGATGAAAGGCAAACCCCGTTCCATACATTGTTTCATATACCGACCCTCAGTGAGTTATGTGGAAAAATTCCATGCCTTCGAGAAAAGGGTGATCTCGCAAAGGGTACGTCAACCGAGGTGATGAGAGGCAGTTTCTTCAGCTACCCAAAACACTACAAGTATACCCATTGTTCAGCCCTTTGAGCCCACACACATGAAGAGCTTTTTAAATTATCCCTGTCAAGAATCGTCTCATACTGGGACAAGATTTGAAATGAATTATAGGAATTTTCTTACTCACACTTGCATCAATCTTTGAGTATTGCTTTTACAGTGTGACTTGTATGATAATTTAAAGTGCCTTAGGACGACGAAGAGCAGTTCTTTCCCTATCCTATACACTTTATCCATTGCATAGCCCCCTTGAGCCTATGAATTCATTTCACATTAGACCCAGTTGGCGATCATCCCCCACACTGGGGCAAGGCAAGAAAAATTAAACCACTCAAGTAGCATGGTTTACAATGTTGATAAAAGGTGAAAGGTTGTGCAAGTCCAAAAAAAATAAGTGCAAAAAATGGGGCATGAAAAAGCAGTGTGCCTGGTAAAAGCAAGGCCAATGCCCAAAAGAAAAAATCAAACACTTGATGAAGTGAGTCGTATCTCCAACAAGATGGCACCAAAAAAAAAAAAAAAAAAAAAAAAAACTCAAATGTTGTGATGTTGTAATCAGTGGAGTTATGATCTTCGACGATGGAGAGGAAAATTGTTGGAAATGTCAAAATGATCACCAACTTTGACCCCCTAAACACTTTTTGAGCCAAATGATCATTTCATTTCTCAACCCATGAACCCAACCTACGTTACATCCCTTACAAAGTCTCTTCAGATTAGGGCACTTGGATTAACGTAAAAGTTCATATGTTTGGAAGCATCGCTTGAAGAAGTGCGAGTAAGATAATTTCTGCTTCATTTCTCATGTTTCTTGGCTTGTAAACCCCAAGATAATTGTGAGATATCATTCATTTTCAATAGCCTCGACTCAAAGAGTCTCTTTTGCTAAGCCGTTGACCAAGCCAGCGTTGCAGTCCCTGTTAAAGACCTCTCAGATTGGTAAGTTCGTACCACTTGCGAGATTGCTCGAACCCTCGTTTGGCATGATGATGGAAAGATAAAGTGATTGTCAAAAATCCTGCATCAAAGGTCAGGATAAAACAACTCATTTTAATGAGGATGAGTGAAAAGTCCTTTCAGACCAAGAGGTCCCCCATTTGGCACATCCATGATATTCATGTGTTCAGATTGGAACATTTTTTGTGAAATTTTTCCCAATGGAAATTAGGTGATGCAAGCTTGATATAAATCATAGTGCATGAACCTCCCTTAAATTAATGCATGTTTGTGATCACAAATGCATATTGCTTCTCCTATGACCATGTTTTGCAGAAGACATTTCCCCCTAGAACAGAGATGATATCAGGTAAGTATATCTCTATCCATACCTTAAATACCTGTCATTGTGCAGGTATTCCCTTTTGAAAACACTGACACTTGATGGAGTTGTCCCCCAAAGATTTTCCTCCAGATTCAATCTGATTAAGGCGACCGAAAAATGGTTCGGGTCCTGATCAGTTTGATCTCTACTGCAAGGCTGGGCGACCGAAGAATGGTTCGGGTCCTAGCCAAGCAAAACCTCAGTTTAGGCGACCGTAGAATGGTACGGGTCCTAAACAAAATCTATTTCCTATTCAGGGCGACCGTAGAATGGTACGGGTCCCGGAAGGTAAATCCCCGTTTAGGCGACCGTAAAATGGTACGGGTCCTAGACACAACCCGACACCTTTGTCATACTTTGGGCGACCGTAGAATGGTACGAGTCCTGGGAAGGCAGTCTCTTTACAAAACCATGTTACTATTTTAGGCAACCGTAGAATGATACGGGTCCTAGATATGTAACACCAGTTACCTTGAATCACTCTATCCTCCTTAAAGGTAAGATATTCCAGGTAAGGTTTTTTAAAAAATCATGACATCTCAGTCTGGATCTGGATGTCCCCATCTGTTACCTGTTACACTTTTCAAGGAACCTGAGTGAAAGTTGGGTACTTGTAGAGTAAATAGGAACTTATCATGTACATCAAGATACTCTACCGCACTGACTGGTAAGTAATTGCAGGTACGTTCTTTCCTTTCACATCATGCATTTTGCATTAGCATTTCCATGCACCATATAAATTGCATTTTAAAATGGAATTCATTTGCAAAAAAAAAATCAATCAAAATCAATCAAAAAAAAAAAATCAAAAATCAAATCAAATCAAGCAATCATTTAATACATGTGCATAGTCAAAATTTAGGTCTCAATTTGTCTTTGAAGGCAACCTCTTCGAGCTCACCTTCAAAGAGGGGCAGCTGTTGACACCTAGATTTTGACGGTCCGTTTAGTCATTTATCGCGAAGCATATAGATTTAGATGCATTTTTATTATCTTATTTTAATTGGCATTTTATATTGGACCAGTGGTGGATATATTCAAATTAGATGGATCAGGCCCATGAAGTGAGCTCGTTAGCCCAAGCCCATGTTTTTTTAATTATCTCGTGAAAAAATAGAAATTTTGAAATTTTCCCAGAATATGAATCTTTGGATATGGCACATGTGTGAAAAAAATATTTTTGCGAGATTTGGATTTTGAGAAAATATTTATCTTGATCTCGGAATTCTTATCAATAATGATCGGTTGGTGAAAATGTATCGCGGATATAGATTTGGAGGGGAGATCGAAGGTTTATCTCCTACCCCTATAAAAGCAACCGGGTACGAGGAAGAGTAGAGCTTCTTTTGGAAAAAAAAAAGAAGAAAAGAAAAAGTGAAGAGAAGTTCTGCAGAGAGAAAGAGAGAGAGAGAGAGTGCGAGAGAAAAGTAAAAAATACGAGAGGGAAAGTGATGTGAGAGGAGACGGGAGGAGAGAGAAAGAAATAAAAAAAAGGAAAAGCACTGTTCTTCTTCCCCGGTGGGTTCGACTGCTGCCCGCGCTTGCTGCACTCCGGACTCCGCCGCCTCGCCCCACTTCCGAAGCCCGCAACCTGCAGGTCTCTCGCTTGCCATCACCGAGCACCACCGACACTACTCCTGCTCCGTTTGCCTCTGCTCCCGAGCGCCGCTGCTGCTCCTGCGACGAGCCGCGCCTCCTGGTCCGAGCTGCTGCCTCGCCTACCAACCCGACGACCCACGATCCGCGTTCCAGCTCCGTCATCCCTGCGAAATTGCTGCTGCCTTGCCGATCCGCTCCACCAGCCGGACAAATCCCATCGCGCCTCAGTTGATCTCCGTCCCTGATCTGCCGATCCGAAGCTGTCCCTGCCTTCTCGTCCCCGCTGCGACCCAACGACGCTGTTGCCATAGATCTGTCTCGCCGGACGCCGCGTCCAATAGCCAGATCCAGACGCCGGAGCTCCTCGCCACAGCCGCTCGTGGCCTCCGGCGATCCGCGGCCCTGCCCCAAGCCGCAGCCCAACGACTCGCGATCAACACCCACGAAGAGCCCCCCCCGCAACGCTGCTGCCCCTCGCCGGACCTTCGCCGGAGCCCCGACCGCAACACCCTTGCTGGACCGACGGTGACCACCACACGGGCACAAGCCTGCTTGGAAAAAAAAAAGGAAAAATCATTTAGGTAGTTATTCTTTTATTACTTTATTATTATTATTATTATTTTAAGGTTATTCTCACTTATTTATTTGTTTTCTTTAGTAGGATTATTCCTAGATATATGATTGACGAACATGAAAGTGCCCCTCAAGTGACGGATTGATAGTCCGATTTTCGCGCCCGAAATCCGACTCGCAATCCCTTATAAAAATCGACAATCCAATCTCAAGCCCGAGATTTGATTCGCGATTTAAAATAAAAATTGGTCAACCCGATCTCATGCGCGAGATATGGTTCGCCAATTTTTGGATATCAATATTGTCTTGCTTGATTTGATATCGTATGTTTGGATCAATTTTATTTTTATAAGAGAAAAAAAATCAAAAAAATTCAAATTAGGGTTATTCTTAGTCTTAGAATTAAAATCGCGATCTGATTTCGAATTTTTAAATGAGAAAATCAAATAAAAATCCGACTAAGGATTAGGATTGTTTTTGTTATCTTGCATGTTAGGATTGCAATCTTATTATGAATTTTTTAAATAAAAAAATCCAAAAAAGAAAGTGCATTCATTTAGATTGTTAGTTTTTATTTGAATTGCATGTTAGTTATGTATTAGTTTTAATTTCGAAATTAATATAAAATCTAACAAAAAAATCATTGTGCATATTAGATTAGAATTGCATGTTTCATTTTAAATTTAGATCATCTTTTTTAGATAAATGGCATTTTAGATTTAGATAATGTCTTAGTTTAAATTAGGATTTAATATGACTTAATCCCTAGTTTAAATTAGATAGAATCTTAATCTAGCTAGATCATTTGAAATTTCATAAAATCTGTCTTAGGATAAATTAGTTGCAATTTCTAAGATAGATTGCATTTTTAAATAAAAACGTCATTTGCATGTCATATAAGATTAGGTCCATGAAATGCACGTCATTTTAGTGATTATTGTTAGGTTCATTTTTAATTGGAAATTGCCATCATTAGATTAGGCCATTTAATAAATGTCGCGTGACATATAACTCGCATATTAAATTGCAATGTTGCATATTATTTTAGTTGAAATAATTTTGTACGTCATTGCATTGCATTGCACGTCATTAGAATTAAGTCATTGTGATTAATTTAAATTGCATATTTAACAATTGCATGTTCATTAAGAGATCATAAAAATTTTATTCATATGGTTTAGGACATGTCGCCATGCCATATCATCGTATATTAGATAAATTGCATGGTAGATTAAGATAATATCTTAATTTAAATTAGGATTTAATGTGACTTGATCCTTAGTTTAAATTAGATAGAATTTTAATCTAGTTAGATCATTTTTGCATTTTTATATAGAAACATCAAATGCACGTCATTTAGTTCTTATTAGATTCATTTAATTAGAACTTCCTCGTCATTAGACTAAGTCATTTAATAAATGTCGCGTGACATATAACCCGCATACTAAATTATATGATGCATGTCATTTTAGTTTAAATAATTTTATATGTCATTGCATCGCATTGCATGTCATTAAAATTAGGTCATTTAGATTGCATTTAATTATTGCATTTCTTCATGTCATATAGTTTAGATCATGCTGCCATGTCATATTAGATTATTAGCATGCATCGCATGATTTTCATTAAATAAAGTGAAAACAAAAATTGAAATTGCGTGTTAATTAGAAATCATATCTAGGGTTGCTGATGTGAATTCTGATTTAACAATGCAGATGCTTTCGTTGCTTCTAGGTATGTTTTGCATTATTTAATTTGCTTTCTTGAGTGTTAAATTGGTGGTATGCGCACATGTATGATCACCTCACATGTTAGAAAGTTAAATTAAAATCAATTCAATTGCCAAACATTTTTTTGAAAATGAAATAAAAAGGTACCGAAAGGGCACTAGTATAGTCAGTGTAACCAAGTCCCCGAACTCATAAATCTCTAGTTCGTAGGAGTAAAGTAAATCTCCTGTTACTTTACTTGGGTTTCTAATCGACCCACCAAAAATAGATTAGTGGCGACTCCGATTGAAAATCATTTGCATGTTAAGAATTTAAATCTAAGTTGCGAATTGGTATGGGCTTGGGAGAGCCCGAGCTAAGCTTAAAGACTTAGTAATCCATTAACCTAGTTTTAGGTGGTGAACCCGAAAAATTGGATCGCGACAATGGCCCATTCTTTCTCTTTCTTTGATTTCTTTTCATTTCTCATTTGATGGCATTATTAATTTTCATTTATGAAAAATGGTTGTTTGTTTTCCCAACAAGGTCTCACAGACCCTTGCCAGCTATTCTCCCTCTTTGAATTCTTTTTATTTTTTAAATATTTTTCAGTCTTTATTGTTTTATTATTTAAAAAAGAATTAGTTGTTTTGTTTTCCGGTTAAGCATCATAGCCCTACCATTAAATGGTTGTTTTATTACCAACAAGGTATCACGGACCCTTGATAGCCACTACCATGTGCCATTCTCTCTCTTTGGTTTCTTTGTATATTTTAAAATTTTCAGACTTTATTTTTTATTATTTAAAAAATAATTACTTGTTTTGTTTTCCTGCTAAGCATCATGACTCTACCAATCTCTCACTTTGATTTCTTTTTATATTTAATTTTTTTGGCATTATTATTTTTTTTATACAAAATGGTCTTTTTAGTTTCCCAACAAGGTATCACGGAGCCTTGCCAATTGCTATCACGTGCGTTCTCTCTCTTTGATTTCTTTTTTTTATTTTTTTAAAATTTTTTGGCTTTATTATTTTATTATTTAAAAAAGAATTAGTTGTTTTGTTTTCCCGCTAAGCATCATAACCCTTCCATTCTCTCTCTCTCTTTGGTTTCTTTATATATATATAAGTGTTCAAGCTTTATTTTTTATTATTTAGAAGGAGATACTTGTTTTGTTTTTCCGTCAAGTATCATCCTCATACCATTCTCTCTGATTTCTTTTCATTTTTAATTTCTTTGGAATTATTATTTTATTATTTTTTTAAATGGTTGTTTTATTTCCTCAAAAAGGTATCACGACCCCTTGCGAGTCGCTATCATGTGCCACTCTCTCTCTTTGATTTCTTTTTATTTTTTAAAATTTTTCGGGCTTTATTGTTTATTACATAAAAAAGATTTGTTGTTTGGTTTTCCCATTAAGCATCATAGTCCTACTATTCTCTCTCTATGATTTCTCTTTATTTTTTCAATTTTTTGGCTTTACTGTTTTGTTTTAAAAAAAAATGGTTGTTTTATTTCCCCAATAAAGTATCGCGGACCTTTGATAGCCCCTACCATGTGCCATTCTCCGGTTTCTTTATACATATTTTTCTTTTTATAAATTTTCCAGGCTTTATTTTGTATTGTTTAAAAAATAATTACTTGTTTTGTTTTCACGTTAAGCATCATGGCCATACCATTCTCTCTTTGATTTCTTTTCATTTTAATGTTTTTGGCATTATTATATTTTATTTTTTAAATGGTTATTTTATTTCCCCAACTAAGTATGACGGACCCTTGCCAGCCGCTATCACGTGCCATTCTCTCTCTTTCATTTCTTCATATTTTTAAAAATTTTCAGGCTTTATTGTTTAATTATTTAAAAAAGAATTAGTTGTTTTGTTTTCCAATTAAGCATCTCTCTCTATGATTTCATTTTATTTTTATTTTTTCTGGCTTTACTGTTTTGTTTTTAAAAAAAGGGTTAATATCTTGAAAAACCAAAAATTGGTACACATGTGACAAATTTACCTTAAACTATTTTTTTTACCATGAAAAATCCCAAATTGGTACATCTATGACAAATTTACCTCAACTGATCATAAAAAAATCATAAACTAGTACATTTATGATAAATTTACCCCAAACTAATTTATTCGACCGCAAAAAACCTCAAACTAGTAAATTTGTGACAAATATACCTTCCACTAAATTGGATTAATACCACAAAAAATCACAAAAATTCTAAACTATGACAAACGAAACGTAAAATCCCAAATTGATATATTAGTCAACTATCACGTGTCATTTAACTTAATAATTTGACAATAAAATTTAATGAAAACTAATAGAGAGTAAATTTATTACAAGTGTATTAGTTTTGGGTAAATTTGTCAAAGGTATACCAGTTTGGGGTTTTTTTGTGGTAAAAAAATAGTTTTGAGCAAATTTGTCACAGGTGTACAAGTTTAGGGTTTTCAGGGTATTAATCCTTAAAAAAATGGTTGTTTTATCTCCCCAACAAGGCATAATAGACCCTTGCCAGTCGCTATCACGTACCATTCTCTCTCTTTGATTTCTTTTTATTTTTAAAATTTTTCAGGCTTTATTTTTTTTATTATTTAAAAAAGAATAAGATATTTTGTTTTCCCATTAAGCATCATAGTCCTACTATTCTCTCTCTACGATTTCTTTTTATTTTTTATTTTTTTTTGGCTTTTCTGTTTTGTCTTTAAAAAATTGGTTGTTTTATTTCCCCAACAAGGTATCACAGACCCCTCATAGCCGCTAGCATGTGACATTCTCTCTCTTTGGTTTCTTTATGCATTTTTTTTTTTTGGCTTTATTGTTTCATTCTCTCATTGATTTCTTTTCATTTTTTTTATTATTTTGGAATTATTATTTTTCATTTTTAAAAAATGGTTGTTTTATTTCTCCAAGAAGGCATCACGACCCCTTGCTAGATGCTGTCACATGCCATTCTCTCTTTGATTTCTTTTATTTTTTAAATTTTTTTAGGCTTAAAAAAGAATTAGTTACTTTATTTTCCTGTGGGAAAATTTCAAAAAAGGACCCAAAATGTCTTTATTTTTTCAAATAAGGATCCGGCGGACTTCGTTTGAAATAAGGACATAAAGTGGCATTGGTTGTTTCAAATAAGAGCATAAAGTGGCTTTGATTGTTTTAAATAAGGACTTGACATCGCCGGTCGCCGGCCAATTAAATTTTTTGACCGGTCAAGAGTATATTTGTTATTTGCCATTTTCCCTTATTTTCTTCCTTATTTTCTATTTATTTTCTTTATTTTCTGGTTCTTCTTCTTCCTCTTCGCTGGTGGCCGACTAGCTACTCACAATGCCCACAAAGGGCTAGAAGAGGCGACCCTCACTAGGGCCATCCGCGAGGTCAACCCTCGCCGGCCCTAGGCGAGGACGACCCTTGCCAAATCTAGCGAGGGTGGCCTCACCTGTTGTAACATCCTGAATTTCCGGTTTTATTTTCAATTGAATGAATCGGGCCTTTCATCAACGCGCCCATAGTTCTTTTCCCTGAATTGATCACTTACGGATAACTAGTCTATTAGGTGAAGCCATTAAAGGATTTTAATGCAATAGACTTGAGAATTCGACTGCTCGACCGTACTAATCTGCAAGGGTCATTACAACACTATTAAAATCGATTAGAGATCGGAGTTAGGTCGATTCAACAAAGGTATGTGATTAGTGTATGGATGATTCCACCTAATTACAAAATTTCTGTCGAATGGTACTAGACCGATTTTTCAGTCATTTCTGTACCCTATGTCTATATTTGAAATCTCAAGATTTTCACGACAATCGAGAGTTGCAATGTGTCGAAGATGTACATTGTGGCTAAAAAATAATCGACCACGGGTTAATTGCACTAAAAATTCCTAAAAGCTACCTAGTAAGCTGGATCACACTAAAATCGTGTATGATTGAAATTAACCGTGAATTTAAACCCGATTTCAGAAATTGAAAGTTTTGTCATGTCACGATTCATTTTAGGAACGTTGTCTTACCCTCCAAATTTTTTTTTGCAAACCGAGATTTTTAGCGAAATTTCAAAGTAGGGCCATTTTTTACCGGAAAAATCAGAGGGCCATTTTTTATCGCGTTTTTGGGATTCCAGCTGGATGAATTGACAAGGAAAAATGTGAATTCAAGGGTGGGATTTATGGACATCAAATTGAGCTCAATTTGAAGGGAATTGAATTCAATTTGGAGGAAAATGTTCCAAAATTCGTAGGCCATGGGGGAGGGAACATTTGGACCACTTGGTTGGCTTGCTAGGGAAGTTTAAGGGCTGCCAAGGGGCCATGGATGACAGCCATGGCTGGTGGGACCTTGCCAAGGGACCAAGGGGATAGAATAGAAGACTTTTGGGCCAAGGGGGACCCTCCTCTATCTTTAGTTGTCTTCTTCTTCTTCTTCTTCTTCTTCTTCAAGGAGCTTACTTTCTCCATTGTTGTCCATTTTGAATCTTAGAAAACTAGAGGAAAACAGAGCAAGCCCCCCTAGCCCGTCGCACACCGCTGGAGCCGTCAGGATCACCGCACGTCACCGTTTGCACCCGCGAGCCCACATCCGTCGCCCCGCTCGTTCGCGCCCTTGTCGCACACATCCGCGTCCCCTGAGCCACCTCAGGCCACTGTCGAGCTCCCAAACCACCATCCAGGTTGCCGGAGCAGCCGTCGTTGCCCGCTATCACCTGCAACAACCTCCGCCAGCCCTCCTCGCCCTTTCTAGCCGCTGTTGTCGCTTGGTTCAGCTTCTTCGGCCAGCAAGTAGAACCGAAAGCCTAGTTTAGCTGTGAGTCTTTGTGGGCTATTTTGGGCCTTTTCTAGGCCTCGCTTGGTGTCACAGCAGGGTCGTTTGCCACCCGTCTCCACGTTGCTGTCATCATGGACCGATGAATTTACTCACTGGATTGCTAAACCGGTGATTTTACTCACTAAACTTTGCTTAAGAAGTTAATGATGCTTAAGGGGTGATTAGTTTATGCTAATTAAGGTTTAGGTGGTTAGTTAGCACGGATTAGTGATTTAATTATTCAATTTTGCATGTTAGGTGGTTAGAACGGATAGATTAGGGACTAAAGTAGTTGTACTATTTATCTATATAGGTTCGGAAATTTTTCCAGCCTGTTCGGGTGGTTAATTAAGCATTTCCGGCCTAGGTTGTTAATTTTGGTATTTAATTGTATTTATTTAATTATTTATTATTTTTCAAAAATTATATCGGGATAGCCGGTGATCGGAATTTCGTGCTAATTGCATTGAAGTGCTTAGTTTCTGTAATTGGATGCTATTTTGTGCAAATTAAATGGAAATTGTAATTTTGGGTGTTTATCCCGGAATTGTGAATTTTGGTATTTTAATTAGAAACTACTGGGCGTCAGTTTTTAATGTCGAAAATGTTGTTGGACAGTATATTAAATATTGAGATTTTTGAAAAGAAAGATATTACCTTTTTTACTCAGGTCGATCGTGTACCCACACACAATTATTTTTATCGGATATTTTTAACACAATGAAAATATGCTAAGTTCATTATTTTAATTGAGGAATTAGTGTGCAAAGCATAATATTCTTGGCCGGGTGTGATTGATTGTGGGTCAGCTTGTGTGAGCATTATTGTACATCAGCTTGTGAGAGCAATATTTTGTATCAGCTTGGGTGAGCTATATTATATATCAGCTTGTGTGAGCAACCATTTATATCAGCTTGTGCGAGCATAATTATACCTCAGCTTGTGTGAGCAGTAATTGAATTGATTGAATTGATAGATGATATTGATCATATTAATTGTATCGAATTGAATGGATTGAATGATCGATTGGATTGAATTGATTGGTTGAGATTATGAACTGTACTGACGTGCAGGAGGGAACTGAGACAAGGTAAGTCTTCTAACTTGTGTGTATAGCTACCTCTAGGCGTATTTCCTTCCTAATCAGAGTTTAGGGGGTGAACTTACTAAGACATTATCTTACCTCGTTGTGGGCTCAATCTTTTCAGGTCCTTAGATGGCGGTTCCTCCGAAACGTTTTGATCAGCCTATGAGGGTTACCAAGCGGAGTTTTGATTATCATGCCCAAGGGGGTCAATGGGTCTATGAACTCGTGGTGACCACCGTCTGGGTCAATGAGGGCCTACCTCAGAGGGTACCTTATCGGTTCAGAGCGTGGTTTCGCTACAGTTTCAATGGATTCTGTGTGGGTCTCCTCTAGGGTTTTGAAATTCCCGCTGTGTTAGTCGATGCCACTCTAGGTGAGAAAGCAACTAACCCTCCTGATGGTGCTGTGGAGGACCCGACGCCACTGGAGCCTATAGAGACTGAAGGATCGACGAACATGTCCGGCTAACTAGTCTTAGGACAATTTCATTTTGAGAGTTGGTCTTTTGTAGATTTTTGTTTATAGACTAGTCTTATATATAAACCGAGGTGTTTATAAAAGTGTTTTGATTATGAATGTGTTTCCTGCTTTTCTATCCTATGCTATTTGTTGTTAAGAGTAATTGTTCGCTTCCGCATGCACACTAAAATGAATGGGTTGGCGACACATCCTGGGATGTCATAATTTTATCGACCACCGAGGGATAGGCACGCGCTCGAGGTTTGAGGCATGACACTCATGGCTGACGAGGGCTTAGGCTCGACCACCCTCACCAACGGGCAGCAACCCTTGTTGACCTTTACTAGTGGTTGGTTTGGCAAGGGTCGACCTCGCGGATGGCCCCTAGGCCAGGGTCACCTTGCCTAGGTGAGGCTGTCCCTCACCTGTGGCCAGTGTGGGTAGCCCTCGCCCAGCCCTCTATAGGCATCGCCAATGGCCAGCCGGCCACTAGTGAAGAGGAAGAAGAAGAACCAGAAAAAAAAAGGGGGGGGGGGATGGCAAATGATGAAAATACCATTGATTGTCAGAAAGTCAGGTTCTTATTTGAAACAGATATAGTCACTTCAAGTCCTCATTTGAAACAATATCTACTTCAGGGCCCATTTTTGAAAAAGTAAAGGTCATTATTCAAAACAAGATTTACTTCAGGTCATTATTTGAAACAAGATTTACTTCAAGTCCTTATTTGAAAAAATAATGGCACTTTAAGTCCCTTCTTGGAATTTTCCCTTTTCCCGTTAAGCATCATAGCCCTACCATTCTCTCTCTACGATTTATTTTTATTTTTTAAATATTTTTGGCTTTACTGTTTTGTTTTTATAAAATGGTTGTTTTATTTCCCCACCGAGGCATCATGGACCCTCGATAGGCGCCACCATGTGCCATTCTCTCTCTTTTGTTTCTTTATATATTTTTAAAATTTTTTAGGCTTAAAAAAGAATTACTTGTTTTGTTTTCCCATTAAACATCATGGCCCCAACATTCTCTCGCTTTGATTTTTTCTTTTACCGCACTCTTTTTTTTTTTTTTTTTTTAAATGGCTGTTTTATTTTCCCAACAAGGTATCCCAGACCCTTGCTGTCCGCTATCACGTTCCACTCTCTCTTTGATTTCTTTTTATTTTTTTTAAAATTTCCAGGCTTTATTTTTTTAATTAAAAAGGGTTAATACCATGAAAATGTATACATGTGATAAATTTACCTCAAATAACCATAAAAAAAAATCATAAACCTGTACACTATGACAATGTTACCTCAAACTAATTTTTTTGATTATCAAAAACCCTAAATCAGTACATTTGTGACAATTGTAGATTCCATTAAATTGGATTAATATCACAAAAAATTACAAAACTAGTACAATTGTGACAAACGGAGAGTAAATTCCCAAACTGGTACACAAATCAACTATTATGTGTCATTCAACTCAGCAATTTCATAGTGAAATTTAACATAAACTAACATAAGGTAAATTTGTCACAAGTATACCGGTTTGAGATAAATTTGTCTCATGTATTTCAAATTGGAGTTTTTCATGGTATTAACCGTATTAAAAAAGAATTATTTTTTTTTTTGTTTTCGCATTAAGCATCATGGCCCTACCATCTCTGTCTTTGATTTATTTTTAATTTTAATTTTTTTGGCTTTTTTTTTTTTTTTTTTTTTTTTGGTTTTAGAAAAAAATGATTGTACTATTTCCGCAACAAGATAGTATGGACCTTTGCTAGCCGTTTTCACATGCCAATCTCTGTCTTTGATTTATTTTTATTTTTTTTTTTTAAATTTTTAGGCTTTATTTTTTAATTATTTAAAATAGAATTAGTTGTTTTGTTTACTCATTAAGCATCATGACCCTACCATTCTCTCTCTTTGATTTCTTTCTATTTGAAAATCTTTTGGCTTTATTATTTTTTATTTCAAAGAAATGGTTGTTTTATTTCCCCAACAAGGTATCACGGACCGTTGCTAGCTGCTATCATGTTCCATTCTCTCTATTTGATTTCTTTTTATCTTTTTAAATTTTTCGGGCTTTATTGTTTTATTATTTAAAAAAGAATTAGTTGTATTTGTTTCCCGTTAAGCATGATAAGCCTACCACTCTATCTCAATGATTTTTTTTTTATAGTTTTTTCGGCTTTATTATTTTGTGTTTTGAAAAAGCTTAACAATATTAAAAAACCCAAACTGGTACACGTGACAAATTTGTCATAAACTAATTTTTTGATAACGAAAAATCCTAAATTGGTACATCTGTGATAAATTTACTCCAAATGAGCACAACAAATACAAAATTAGTATACTTGTGACAAATTTACTCCAAATCAATTTTATACTGATTCCTATCCGCTGCTATATAAAGCAGTCCCACATCGTTTGGGAGAAGCCCTTTGACTTGCTTGATAACCGCTACGGCTCTCCTCATCTCACAAAATGCCTTTTGAGGTTGAGTTCCTCCTAAATTGGCATCAAAGCCAGGTTAAGGTGGATCTGGGTGTATGCTACTGCAGCTTCCCTCACCTCACAAGATGTCTTTTGAAGCTGAGTTATCCCAAATACCTTAAACCGGTACATTTGTAACATTCCATTAAATTAGATTAATATAATAAAAAATCACAAAAATTAAATTTGTTAAAAGTGTACCGGTATGGGGTTTTTTTTTTTTTTTTTTTTTTAGCATACTAACCTTTAAAAAGCCACAAAAATCTCAAATTTTGTCCAAAGTACACATTTATCCTAAACATTTTTTGTAACATAAAAAATCCTAAACTTTGCTCATTGTGATACATTTTTTTTTCCAAATTTCTCTAAATTTTTATCTGAGTGACACATTTACCTAAAACTTTTTATGATAACAAATTTTTTGGGTAAATGTGTCACCTATACCTAAATTTGGAGTTTTTTGGTGTCACCAAAAAGAGTTTGGAGTTGTGGTATTATAAAAAAGAGTTTGGAGAAAATGCGTCATATTGTATAAATTTAGGGTAAATGTGTCACATGGATATAAGTTTGGAGTTTTTTATGTCACAAAAAAAAAGTTTTGGGTAAATGTATCAAAATAGGCAAAGTTTAGAGTTTTTGGTGGCTTTTATCATTTAAATATATGATGGCTTTTGATATATGATTGTTTTATTTTCCCAACAAGGTATCAGAGACTCTTGACAACCACTATCATGTGTGTTATGCCCCAAACCCCGAGCGTGCGAACATCCCTCGGCGGTCGATTAAAATTTTGCGACGTCCCAGAACGCATCGTCGACCCATTCTTTTTATCTTCCAATAAAGCACATGCGGAAGCAAATTAAACATAATACCCAGTCAATCATCAAAAACAGGGATAGTAAAAACTCACAAAAATAGCTACCAAAAACAACTTATTTATTTAACCACTGTTGTCCCTAGGAAGTTTAATTGTACAAGCCTTTCTACGGCCACTTCTTATTGATCCTTTCAAAATCTTCAGGGATTAGGGTCAACCTACTTACTAATGGTAGGACCAGCCAAAAGGTGTTGCATCTCGCGCCCACCACGTCAGCATTTAGCAGATCTCCACGCTACGGCCTTGAAAAGGTTAGTACACGATAGGGTAGGACGCAAATTCGCCTAGAGGTAGCCTAAACAGGCACCACAAACAAACTCACCTTGCCTCAGTGCAGCCCCGACTAGGACGCAAATTTGCCTAGAGGTAGCCTAAACAGGCACCACAAACAAACTCACCTCGCCTCAGCGCGTACTTGCACGTTAGCTCAACATATATATCATTATCAGTGCAGCAATTGTAGTTTAATAATCGGAATACATCATTTCAATCACATGGGTCCCAATTATAAGGCCAAACCGTTATGGCACGTCTCATACCGTGCCACACAATTTGTCCCACAATCAGGCGCAACTATCACAACCATTTATGTGTGTTCCAGTTATTACGACCTATCGGCCACGGCTAACTCGAAAGTCGGCGATCATCCAGCGTAATTGGGCATTGTCTTGTTCCATCAGGTACAGCAACATCTAGAACCCCCGCCTAGATGGCATTCCATAAAGGAGCGTCGGTTCAGTCTCCATCGCGACTCAGCCTCTGAATCCCTGCCGGGCATCCAATAATATTGGGCATCGTCCCCAAACTCCCATTGGGTGACGCGTTCCACTTAGTAACCATGCAAGCACATAATCAATCAAGTCAACTTTTACCTTCCATCACATACCCAAGAACACCAAAAATCCCTTTTTAAAATTCACTTGGCAACTCTTTTTTTTTTTTTGGTTCAAACTTTTTGAAATAAATTCATACGGGGTCACGTATTTAAAATTAATCCTCCAAACTTTGTACGCATCTAGTATAAAGCCTCCTTGTTTTATTGAGCACATAAAATTTGGTGTCCAAATCCGACATCTCATTTATTTTCTATTTTCTTTTCCAGCCACCCCTTTTTGGAAACAATATTTAGTAACCCTTTTTTTTTTTGTTCAACACTTTTAAAAATAAATTCATAGGTGCTCACGTACTCAAAATTAATCAGTCAAACTTTGCACGCACCTAGTTTAAAATCTCATTATTTTATTGAGCAAATAAGTTTTGGTGTCCGACTCGACACCTCATTGTTTTTCTAATAAATTGCCCATAAGGCCATCTTTTGCAATAATAATAAACAACCACCATAGAACAACCATTCACATATTATCACACATAAGTTCTAAGCATGCTAGTTAACCACATCACCAAATATGCATTGTCCAATAAGCACTACACCAAGAACAACAACAAAACTACAACCGGCCCTAATTGGCAGAAACCGGTCTACTCGCGCGTCTCTAAGTTTAATTCCAGAAACATAACCAAACGAGTTCAAAAATTCTCAAATTTGAATATGTTATAAAGAAAATTTAAATGAAAACTTTTCATAAAAACACCTTGACCCAGATCTTCCTAGAATGAGGGCAGTAAATTGCCCAAACCGTTGCAAAAACTGTGTCCGTGTCTAGACATTATGTTTTCCAAAATCAGTTTAGTTCAACATCCAAAAGTTGTTTGTTTGATCTGAAATTTGACTATGTTAAACTTTAAGATGTGAAGACAAACTTTTGTGAAGGAACTCTTTCGAAAATTGAACCTTAAGAGTTCATAAAAATCCTTTGAACACCAAAAGGTCACTGGTTTCAGCACCAACCGAGATTCTACCCTATCTATAACAAAGCTGAAATACCATTTTTTTTAATCTTTAAAATCTTGAGAAAAATATATGTCATAGCTGAAGATGTCTAAAACATTTTTCAAGAAGGATGTAATCTCAAAATCGTAGCACATTTTTGCTCACAAAAAGGGCAAACGGCGAGTGTTCAGTAAACTAGCTCTGAAGATTAAGCTAATTTAATTAACTCTAATCTAACTAGCTAATTAACACTAATATAATTAAGCTAATTAATGTTAATCTAACCCCCCTAAGCACAATTAACAACCTAATTATGGGTTAGGGAGTTAACTCACCGGATTAGGATGGTGGCGGGTTCACGGCAACGGCGACGCGAAGGTGGTGAAGACCCAAACCTACTGCGTCTCCAATGGAGGCACAACAGCTAAGGAAAAGGCCCCACAAGCTCTCAGCCAAGGCTGGTACTTGCTGGGCAGAGGTGAAGGAGCTGCTGAAGGCGGGGTGGCTGTGTTGGCGTTGGTGGCTATTCGGTGGAGATGGTGAGGCAGTGAGCTGGTGAGAAGTCAGGCCTTGGGGTGGTGGACGTGTGGGCTGGTACAAGGTAGCTGTTGGCAGAAGTGGAAGGGAGGAGATGATGGCGTGGGGTGGAATGACGATGGGACGGTGCAGCGACAACAAAGAAATAAAAGGGAAGCAGGCTGGCGTTGAGCTAAGTTTGCTGGCGTGGGAAGGAGGATGAAGCAGTGGCTGTGTGGTGCAAGGTTGAAATGGCGTTGGTGGTAGATGAAGGAGATGATGGCTTGAGGAGGGGAAATGGGAAGATGGGCGTGCGGCAGCAGCAATTAAAAAGGGAAGGAAGAAAAATGAAGGTTGTTCTCTGCTGGTGGGAGCTGAACGTGCGTGAATGGAGAGGAGGGAAAGGGGAGAGAGAGAAGAGAGAGAGAAAGGAGGGAAAGAAAGTCAATTGATAAGCCAATGAAAAACCTTGGGAAATATCTAACTACTCATTGCAATTGCCCCTAAAGTCTTCATGCCCACAAGTCAACAGCTCATCCAATGAGAATTTTGCTCTTAATTCTCACAAAACAAACCATTTTGGCAGCCAATAAACCCATTTTCTTCAGCCATCCGAATTTCCCTTTTCTTTTCCGTTTTGTCCGAAATTCGTTTTTCCACAAAATTTCAAACTCAATGAAAATTCTCCGAAAGATAAGACAACGTCCTAAAAATAAATCGTGATATGTTCGAACGTCCAATTCTCGAAATTGAATTCAATTCGTGGATAAAATCGACCAAATGCGATTTTAGTAAAACCTAACCTACCAGTTAACTTTTGGGAATTTTAGCGTGTTTGACCCATGGCCAATAATTTTCAATCCACATTTGTGCATCTTCAATCTGTAGACAACTTCGATTATTGTAAAAATCACAAGGTTTCAATAACGTGTCCCAAGTATAAAATCGATAGAAAATCGGGTTAGTATCATTTGACGCGAATTTCGCAATCATGCGGAATCAATTCAATTACATGATTCCGTCGAATAGACCTATATCTAATCACAATTCGATTATAACGGTGTCGTATTAATCCTTGTCGATTATTATGGTCGAGCAGTTGATTTCCAATTGAATTCTCTAGTCTACCGCGTTTCTATCTCTTAACGGTTTCACCTAATAAATTAGTTAACTCGCGAGTGATCAGTTCCAAGTAAAATAACCATAGGCGCGTCGACGAAACAACCATTTCATATAATCGAGACGAGGTCGAATTTCAGAATGTCACAACGTGCCATTCTCTTTTAGTTGTTTTGTTTTCCCGTTAAGCATAATGGCCTTACCTTTCCGTCTCTTTCATTTCCTTTTATTATTAGTTTTTTTTAGCTTTATTGCTTTGTTTAAATAAAAAAATTAGATGTTTTATTTCCCCAACAAGGTGTCACAAAATCTTACCAATCGTTACCATGTGCCATTACCCCTCTTTGATATCTTTTTAGTTTTTTTTTTTTTTTCAATTTTGCAGACTTTATTGCTTTATTATTTAAAAAAGAATTATGGTACGTTTGATAACCATTTCGTTCTTGGAAACAATTTCTTTTTAGAAATGATTTTTTTTTTACTATATTCTTTAGATGAGTTTCTAAGCATTTGAAGGCGTTTGATATCTGTCCAAAATCTATATTCCCAGAATAGAAATGTGTTTGGTAGAACTTTCAAGTTCTTTTGTAATTTAAAATTTCTTTTAATTTATAATAATTTTATTTTTCTTTTCTTTTCTGGTTTTCTTTTCTTCTCCTCCTCCTTCCTTTGGGCAATCAATGGCTCTCAAAGAGATTGGAAGGTTAAAGGGATTTGAATGCCTCCTTTGTTCTGGCCTCATGGTGCATTGCTCCTTGTCCAACTCTGCACATATTGCATGGCTCTGCTAGATGATTGTTATTCTGATTCACTTTCTTCATCATGTCTCCATGCTCATAGACACACTCATCCTAATTGTTCTGCAAAAGCTGAAGAAGGGTCGACTAATTGTGACAAATCATTTAGTCGGTGTTGATCATCACGTGCAAGAGATTATTAGAAAGCTTGGCACTGTGCATCGCAATGGACAAGTAATTGAAATACGTGGGAGCGATGTTAGAGTCCTTGGAATATATGGTATTAGGGGATTGGGGGGTTGGCAAGACTACTATTGCAAAAGTTGTTTACAATCAATTCTTTGACCATTTTCAATGTTATGGTTATCTTAAAAAAATTAGAGAATTATATTGACATGATAGGACCTTGTCCTTGCAAAATTAGTTAATCTCAGACCTTTGGAAAGGAAGTGTAAGGTTCAGATGTTTTGATGATGCCATGTTAATTCTTGTCGAACAATTTAGCAATAAGTAAGTCCTCATTCTCCTTTTTTTTTTTTTTTAAGTTGGCTCTCATCTGGCCAGTCGCCGGTTATGGCCAAGCTGGCGATCGGCTAAAAAGGAAGAAGGGGAAGAGGAAAAGGAAAAAAAGAAAAGAAAAGAGGAAAAAAAGAAAGAAGGAAAATGGACTTGATTTTGGAGTTGTTTTCGAGAATAAAAAAGTGGTTTTTATTTTATTTTATTTCTTGATTCTATTCCAAATCTATTGCCGAGAATAAATTTGTTCCCTGAACAAAAATGTTACTAAATAAATTTATTTTTTTTAATTATTTTCGAAGACAAAATAATAGAATCAGACATTATTTGACTAGTTAACAAACATACCCTCCACTTACTAGCCATTACCATGTTCCATTCCCCCTCTTTGATTTCTTTTTATTTATTTCAATATTTTAGGATTTGTTGTTTTATTATCTAAAAAAGAATTAGTTATTCTGTTTACACGTTAAGCATCATGACCCTATCATTCTCTCTCATTGATATCTTTTTATTTTTAATTTTTAAATTTTAATTTGTAATTTGTAATTTTAAAAAATTGGCTATTTTATTTCCCTTACAATGTGTCATGACTCTCACCAGCCACTGCCTTTTACCCCTATCTCTAGGATTTTATTTATTTATTTTTTAATTTTTGAGGCTTTATTGTTTGAGAGGACCTATACTTAGAATCGGGAATAACCAGGTCAGTTGTAGCAGATATTCTATCCCATAATAAGCAAACCTTATTCAAGCCTTGCAGGGATTGCCTTTCAGCTACGAACTACCCAAAATTTTGGTTCATAGTATATAAACGCTTAAGGATGCCAAGATAGTACCATTTCTAATTTAGTTGAGCTGTATTTCTTAGAGGATTATACCAAATTGGAGAAAAAGAAGTATTTAGAAAGACATGGATGGGATTTTCATAAGCAAACACTTTATTTCAATGGACTCTAACCAACACTTTACATTATCTTTGCCTTTTGCCTTTTATAGGCAGTAAGAGATCACAAAAAACAAAGACCATAATCACGGGTCTTAAAAACACACAAGCTCTCGGAATCCCAATCCTAGGCAATATGAACGGTGACCATGAATAGTGATTTCCTTAGCTATTGCTATAATACTTTGCTACAATAACCTGTGTTACGGTAACTTGTGTTACGGTGACCTAGCTATAGGCCTATCTGTTATCTTGGTCGTTATAGTCATAGTCTGAATCATCAGAGCTATGCTATGCAAGCTGTTCTTCCTCATGACGTTATTCAAGTCCAAAGTTAGCAAGAGGACTGTCAGTGTTGTGAGAGGATCCGCTCTATAGGATCAGAGCATTCCACATTCTTAGATTGCTTGAGGCAAGTTCTTCTTCACAAGTTCTGAAGGGTCTTCGAACACTGTCTTGATCCATTCTTTCAGGCATGACTGGTTGAAGCCAATTTGCTATTTGAACATAATGGGAAACTGTGTTAGGAGATAAGGACAAGAGTCCTTAATTATAGGAGTCTTGAGAGAGCAGCTCTCCCCATTAGGCATAGGATGCTTGAGTATAGGTTCCATTTGGAACCTAGAACCTACCCTCAAGTATAGGTTTCTCATTTTTTGTAACCTGGAGCTTACCCGTCAGAACTAAGAATCTGGAACTACCCTGTCACAGGTTCCAAGGTCGGTTCCAGGTTCCAACAGGTTCTTTTTTTTTTTTCTTTTTTTCATTTTCAGATTTGAAAAGCTCTTTTCAAACAATTGATGGTTCCAACTCCAATCTCCTATCTGGTCATAAGTAAAAGCAAGCAAAAGCTCTACTAATTGATTCTTATTCTACCCAAGAAAAAGTAGCAAATGAGAAATGACAGTAACAACGCTGCAACTAGCGCATACACAAGCAGCAAAAATTTTAAAAAAAGAATCGCCATTTGCATATGGTAGATCCATAAGCAGCTCTGCATCAAGCAAAGTTGAGAAAGGCCTCAGCATAGTCATCATCCATTGATCTGACGTAGACAAAGTTCAAGTAGATTCATCGGAGCAAGGACTCGTTAGCGGAACTAACCATCAAAGACAGCATAGAGCTGCTAATGATTTGAACAGGCAATGCATGGGATGCTATATTGGAAATACAGAGCCTCTGTAGCTTCGAAATGCATAAGGACACCATAACATGTGGAGGGAGACCCGCAAGAAAACTCAGTTATGGACTCAAGATCCTCCACATGTGCGACCCCAACAATTCTCCTGAAATCAAAACCAAAGATGCATGAAGATGTATGCGGAACTGATGCAAAGGTTGGTTGTGAAGAATTTCCTTCACGGAAAATTTCTTCCAAATGACAACTCTATTTTTGTTCAATGCGAGCGAGTTGAGTTTATTGATTCATTCTCTTCTGCAGCAAAGCAATCGGGTTCTTTTAAGACATGGGGAGCAATGCGGGCAGCCCAAGATCGTCTGTACATGCAAGAATCAACAAGAAATGTAAGCAAGTGAATTTTTCTCTCATACTTAAAAGACTGCACTTATAAGCTGGAGCTATTCCATATTGAGGTTTGCTTTTCACCAGACAATCTACATCTCCCTATACAAGCAACACATTACAATCACTCATCAGCCAAGAAAACACACCAAAGCTAAATACTCTGGAGAGAAATAAATCTCAGCCCCCCAAATGACAGAGACATCGCGCAAGATTTACCTTGCCACACCCTGCATTTTCGATGGACTTTCATCAGGGACGGACCCCAAATCACGGGTAGAATAAAAGCCCTCATTTCGGAGCCAGTTTACAATCCAACCAATTTCAACCACACCCCGCATTTTCAACAGATTTTAAGCAAGGTGGTCCCCAAACCGCAGGTAGAGCAAAAGCCCTCCTCCATTCGGAGCTGATCCACAACCAAATCAATTTCAAACAATACCTCAACAATATTGCTGACTAAGTAAAGGAGTTGCTTGTTGAGCTTAATCTTCTCTTGATTCTCCTTTATCTTCTCCTACTCAAGCTCCAGATTCATCCTCTGCAGCTCCTCCTGCCATCACAAAATAGAAAAACAAATGAAATCCCATCAAAACCCCCATCAATGCACAGACCTTAAATTAAGACTCAAAAGAAACCCTCGCACATGAGCCGAAGCACAGAAGCCCCCAACGACAAGTAAACCCGTGCCACGAGCCCTAGCAAATCCAACCGAAGCCATCGACATCTAGAGAGAGGGATAGACCTTGAGGATGCGAATCTCGTTGTTGAGGAGGCGAAAGCCAGCCCAAGCTTCAAAGCCCCACACTTTCGAATCGAGTAAAGAGAATACAAAACAAATGCTCAAGAGCTAAAAAAGAATGATGGAGAGAGAGAGAGAGAGAGAGAGAGAGAGAGAGAGAGAGAGAGAGAGAGCTTACGGTCTCTGCCGCCGCGAACGCCACCTTTGGTGGGATGATACATGGTTCCGGCGAGGTCCTCCAAGTCGACGAAGATGGGGATGCGGTCGTCTTCTTCGCCAGCTTCTCATAGACGAGCTTTACCCGAAGATGTAGGTCTTGCCGGAGAGGAACTCGTTGAGGGACTTAAGGCCCGACTCGGTGTGGAGATTTGTCGAGGAACTCATCGAGGGCGAGCATTGGGCACAGTGAGCAGAGAGAGCTTACGGTCTCTGCCGCCGCAAACGCCACCTTTGGTGGGATGATACATGGTTCCGGCGAGGTCCTCCAAGTCGACGAAGATGGGGATGCGGTCGTCTTCTTCGCCGGCTTCTCATAGACGAGCTTTACCCAAAGATGTAGGTCTTGCCGGAGAGGAACTCGTTGAGGGACTTAAGGCCCGACTCGGTGTGGAGATTTGTCGAGGAACTCATTGAGGGCGAGCACTGGGCACAGTGAGCAACATCAGGCAAAGACAGAGAAGAAGTGTGAAGTGTGAAGTGAAAGTGAGAATTGAGACTAGGGTAAATTAATTTAGGGCTTTCTTTTTTTTAACCTAACCAGTTTCGAAACCGCAACCGCTAGTTCCCAGAAAAGGGGAACCAGGAATCGAAACCGGTCTCTTAAGAACCGGGAACCGAACCGGACCCTCCGGTGCGGTTCTCTGGTTCCCGGTTCTACCCGGGAACCACGCTCACCCCTAATATTTTGGGACTGATTGCCACCTGTGTTTAAACTTTCAGTAAATCTTGTAACGAACTCGAGGAGGACCTCATACTTGTCATGATTCGTGAGATTTCGAGTGCTTAGTCAATAGTAAAATTCTTTAAATCTTTCTGATAATTTGGAATAACAAATATCATCAACGGTGAAAAACTGTTTGAAAGAGGAAGTTGGATTCTGGGATGGGTTATTTGGTTGGATAATCTCTGGTTCAAAAGGATTCAAATCCATTTCTTGATCTAGAGGATTGGCCATAAATTTTGAAGAAGTAGCTAGTGCAATAGAAAATGATTCAATAGCAGGAATCAGAAAAAGAGGAGGAGAATAAAAGAGATACCGAATCTGATTCAAGCCTGAATTTGACTCGATTGAAAGAAATGGATCTAGAGGAGGCTAAACTTGGTCCTTCAAGACAGTAGGATCAAGTTGTCTTTCCTTCTGGTTGCTTAGTCTCTCAGGAACGATTCCAACAAATTGGATAACATCATTTGGTAGGGAAAAAGCCATGAAAAAAATCTCAAGCTATACTTACTAATACATTTACCCAATTTTTTTTTTTTGTGATACCAAAAATTCCAAACTCATATTTATGTGACACATTTACCCTTTATCAAGGTTCCGTCAATGAAAATCATTAACGATCTGCCAATATGAATGTCAGAAAGCAAACGGTGTTGACATGACCTTCACGAGACAAACGAGGTTATTTTAGTTGAAAAATCATATGATGAAATATTGATGGGGGGTAAATGTGTCATGTATGTTCAAGTTTGAGATCTTTTATGTCACAAAAAAAGTTTAGGGTAAAAAGGTCATAGTAGACATATTTTGAGGGGTTTGATGTCACCAAAAAAAAAAAAAATTGAGATTAAATATGTCACAATGGATATAAAGTGGAGTTTTGGTTACTTTTTCCCTATCTGAAAAATAAGTTGCCTGGTTTGTTTTCCTGTCAAGCATCAAGGACCCTTGCCAGCTACTGTCACCTACCTTTTTACCTCTCTTTGATTTCTTTATATTTTTATTTTGAGTTAATACCATGAAAAACCCCAAACTGATATATGTATGACAAATTTACCCAAACTAATTTTTTGTCACTAAAATCCTCAAACTAGGATACTTATAAAAAATTTACCCAATGTTAGTGTTCTTTTAATTTTATTGTCAAATTATTAAGTTGGATGATATGCGATAGTTGATGGATATACTCGTTTAATGTTATATCCTTAAACTGATATATTTGTAATAAATTTACCCAAACTAATTTTTTTATCACTGAAATCCTCAAATTATGATACTTATGACAAATTTACTCAATGTTAATTTTCTTTTAATTTAATTGTCAGATTGTTAAGTTGGATAATATATGATAATTGATAAATATACTAGTTTAAGGTTATATCCTTCGTTTGTCATGGGTATACCAATTTGCGATTTTTTATTATATTAATCCAATTTAATGCAAATTAAATGAGAACAAATTTGTCACAAATGTAATAGGAGTTTTTGGTGGTCAAAAAATTAATTTGAGGTAAATTTAACACGATTGTACCAGTTTGAGTATTTTTGTGGTAAAAAAATTGGTTTAGAGTAAATTTGTTACATGTATACAAGTTTAAGGTTTTTCACGGTATTAACTCTTTTATTGTTTTGACTTTATAATTTTTTTTTGAAATTTTTGGTTTTTATTTTATTTTTAATTTTGCCTTTTTGATTTCTATTTATAAAAAAAATAATTGTTTCCCACCTTAGCAACATGTGCTAAAAGGAGTATAACAAGTTAGCATATAAAACTCGGGAAAATTTCAAATAAGAGCATGAAGTGCCGTCGTTTTCTCAAATAAGGACTCAAAATGAAGTTCGTTTCAAATAAAAGCCTGAAATAGCCAAATCGTTTTAAATAAGGGCTTGAAATGGTCAAATTGTCTCAAATAAGGGCTTTTAGCTGGCTAGTGATATTCTGGTCATCGGAAAAAGGGTATTTTGATTAAAAAATTGTAACCATATTTTCTAATTTTTTCCCTTTTTTTTTTCCCCTTTTTTCCTCTTCCCTACCCTGGCTATCGCCATCAATGGCCGATGGAAGTTGCTCGCCTCAAGCAAGGGTCAGCCTCTTTGGTGTCAGGCAAGGGTTGTCCTTGCTTAAACTAGCAAGGATTGCCTTCGCCGACATGTGAGGGTTGCCTGTGTTGGCATGGGGCGAGGGTTGTCCTCACTAGATTTGGCGAGGAGCGCCCTTGCCTGACATTGGCAAGAGCTTCTCTCGCCAACCCAAGTGAGGGCGACCCTCACCTGACGCCAATGAGGGCGACCCTCGCCTGAGTCTGGTGACCTCCGTTATGGCCAGCAAAGGGAAGGGGGAAAAAGAAGAAAGAAAGAAAAAGAAAAAGAAAAAGAGAAAAAGGAAATAAAAAGAAATAAATAGAATAAATCAATTAAAAGACGAAAATGCTCTTCGGTTTAAGAGGTTATGCCCTTTTTTGAAACTGATATGGCCACTTTACACTTTCATTTAAACAAGTTCAACTTCAAGCCCTTATTTGAAATAGGTTCACTTTAGGTCATTTTTTAAAAAAATGGAGGCATTTCAAATCCTTATTTAGAATTTTCTTATCTGTTTAATTATTCAAAAAGAGTGCAACATAAAAAACTCATGAAATTCATGGGGGAGCGCATGGGAATCTTTTTCCAAAGTTCGAGTCAATAGTGTGCGTAGATCCAGTTTTCGTGAACCGCGTATCTCCACCTTTCTCATGGTGTTTGGCTCGTTCCAATCAATGTAAAAGCTTGTCTCGCTCACACGCGCGGAGCGAAGGAAGATCAGAATGGAAGGGATGGAAATGAGGAACCTTTCGATGCTTTCGGATACTGCTTGGGAATGTGATGACTCTAGGCGCCGTGGCAATGCTGCTCCTCTAAAAAAGCAGAAGACTACTACGGGTAGATTTGTTGACTCTGCATCTTGATTCTATACTAGCCGGCGTATTTCTTTCTTTCTGTTTACTCTTCAGGTCAGGAAACATGCATTATCAATGGTCACATCATATCTACTCTACGCCAATACAAAGTGTAAGTTAAAGAGAATGATTCGGAAAGCAGACATAGCTATTTACAGTTTTTCGTCGAGACATAATCAAAAGCATGTAATCCCCGCATCAAAGTCCCATGTCTCCGATGCGAGATTCAAGATTCATATCCTTTAACTAAGATCACGATATATTGCGATATTTTATGATATCAGTGTTAGATTACATTAGCAAGAAGCATGTTATATTTTGTTTTTGAATGCATAAATTGAGGCAATCCCTCCCCAGCCCAAGTTTGAAAGGATAAACTCAAATTACTCACTTGACAGGAATTGCCCTTTTTGTCATTGTCACCAAGCTCTGACTTGGCTGGTGTTGTACTTTAGCTAGTACGTCCATGATGGGGTGCGATTGGACCGCACCATTTGGACTTGATACGGTACGATGGAAGGACACCATTTGTAGGGGTGTCATGGAGTCGTATAAAAGCCTTTTGTAGACACTCGTTAGCACCGGTTCGCAAAACATACGCACCAAATTTTTCTCCATTTCCATCAAAGAAGAAGAAGGCATTCCATTTCAGTTTTGCAAGAACAATTGGCATTTACGCCGTGGAAATCGGGTGCTTTCCTTGTGATTGCATCCAGACTAACATGAGGTAGTGTTGTTCGTGATTTATTCGTAATTCAACGTTCGTTCCGGGGCTATTTGCTGTTTGCGCATCGGAATCAGGTAAGTCGTCTTCCGCTGACTTCAATTCCTACATTGGTATCAGAGTCCGGTCGTGATTTTTGCCTTGTTTTTCATCGAGTTTTCTCATTTACCTTTTGATATTGAGATTAAGAGATTGTATTCTACACTGTTTTGGATGTCTAACGGTCGAAATTGCAATCTAAAAACTCAAAATTGAACCAAAGCAAAGAACGGGTTCGGGGTCGCGTGCATCCGTGAGGTTTTGGCCATTTTTTGAAATTATTTTTTGGCCAAAATTAATTTTTGAATATACATGGTGAAATAGCTCGTTGAGATGAGTCCGGCGATGGATCGAGCGCCGCCGGAAGATGCCGGACGCGCCCACATGCACGGCCAGAAGCCTCTGCGCATGAGCGCCACGCGCTCGAAGCGTTGGCAAAGCCAACGCGTGTGCCCCATGCGCCGGTCAGCGAACCGGCAGGTGCGCGTCACGCGCCGGTCGGCGAACTGGCACGTGATGACGTCACCAAGACGTCATCCAACGGTCGGCAACCGTTGGGATAACGTCATCGATGACGTCATCGCCAGTTGCAGTTGGGCGGCCGGTCACCGACCGGCGACCTGACCCATGACTCGACTCGAGATCCGACCCGGGTTGACCTGACTCGACTCGACCGTTGACCGGTTGAATCGGTCGGACTGGCCAAGAGCCCTTGGGCTCGCTGGTGCGTGTGCCACACACACAGCGCACTCAGGCGACGCGTGTGGGCGCGTGCGAGCTCCGATTGGACCGTGGTTTGTGGTGTTTGGTTCGTATGGATGTTCTCTACACTATGGTATAATTATTTTATACTTTTGAATTTTATAAATGTATGAAAATGCGTAGGAAACCCTATGTACGCGTATTTTTTGGGGTTTAGGAAATACAGTAGCTAACTTATGTGCAAATGATGTCATATATGTTGTGTATAGCTTGGTTCGATGATATCATGTATATAATTTAATATACTTGCAATTTTCTAGTTGCTAGAAAATTCGAACAATGGTAGAAAATCTATTAAATGTTGAATTGCGATTTTGATTATAGTTGAAGCATGATTGTTGTTTATACGTTGGTTTACATCATGCTTTGCTTTTTGTGTTAAGAAAAATGTAGAAATTACATAAGGTCATGTAATTATTTTTCCTAGTGGAAGTTCGTAGGTTGGTAGAATTTGAAAGAGTTCTCACCTAGAACTTAAAATTTGCGCAAATTAAATTAATTAATGATAATAGATCAACTGTACATAAAAGTTGATTGGGAACATAGTGAACTTTTGCCTCTGTGTCTTTTGTTGAATTATCATTAATTTAGTTTGTCTTTGCTGCAAATTAAATATGTGTGTTACTCTGTAAAGTGTGCTAATATTGATTCTGCGCTTATTATATCAATGTGATATAGCAATTGATTATGACTTCGGCATCCATGACCATTGTGGCTGACCTCAATAAGGGTGAGAAGTTGAACGGTGACAATTATGATATTTGGCACCGAAAGATTCGGTACATCCTTGAGAAGCAAGAGGTTTTGGAAACCCTCAACCATACTATTAATGAACCTGAGCATGGAACTTCAACTCAACACAAGAGAGATCTAGAAGCTTATCAAGCTTGGAAAAAGAAAAATAGCATTACTCGCATCACATTGCTAAGCTATATGCAAGATGATCTCATGTGTGAGTTTGAAAGTTATGATAAAGCTCAAGCTATGTGAGTTGCCTTGAAGGATAAGTTTAGGGGTACATCTACCACTAAGCTGAGGAGACTCACCATCAAGCTTGACACATTCCGAAAGTGCCCAAATGTAACGATGAGGTAGCATCTTCGGGAGATATCAAACATGATTCGTGAGCTGAAGTCGGCAGGTCACTCCCTTACTGATGAACAGCAAGTTCAGGCTGTTATAAGGTCTCTTCCTGACAATTGGGAGTATATGAAGATCAATATGACGCATAATGAGAACATTGTCACTTTCGATGATATTGCGCGTTATTTGGAATTAGAGGATGAGCGCCTAGAGGCTGCGAGATCCTCTACCCATGCTTATGTTGCTAAATCGAGTTCGTGCAAGGTTTTGGGTTTCAAACGCAAAAGGAATTCTCAATTCAACAACAAAGGGAAGAGGACTGATCAGGCACCTAAGAGGGCTAAGACCTTCCGACGCAAGAAGCGTGGTGGGAAGAAGGACAAAACCAAGATGGAGTGCCACAACTGTGGCAAGATGGATCACTTTGCTCATGAATGCATTGAGCCGAAAAAGGTATCCTATTATTTCATTACTTTGAGTAATGCTTTTATTTCTATTACTATAATGCTTGTTGAATCTCATCCAATGTGGACTGTAGACTCAGGAGCAACAGACCACATAGCTAGAGACCGAGAAGCATTTGTGGAATATCGTCAAATACCGCCTGGAAGAAGATGGATATATATTGGGAATAACTCAAGAGTTGAAGTGAAGGGTATCGGCACATGTAAATTAATCTTACGTGGTGGTCGAAACCTATTCTTGCATGATGTCATTTATGCTCTAGATATTCGATGAAACTTGGTCTTTGTAGTTGTTCTTCTTAGCTTAGATTATGTATTGAATTTCCATAGTGATTGTGTTGACATTTTGTATGGAACAGTTTATTATAGTTCTGATCATGTATCGAATGGTTTTATGGTATTAGACATTGATTATGATTAGTACAATGTTAATGTTGATGGTTGCTTTTCTTTAATTCCATCTTCTAATAACGTTGAGATTGATGCAAGTACTTGTCATGCTAGATTATGTCACGTTGGATTGCAAAGAATGCAAAGATTAATTAGAGAAGGCCTTTTAGGGTCACTCACTAATGTTAGTCTATCCGTATGTAAACATTGTCTAGCGGGAAAAGCAACTAGAAAACCATTCGGTAAAGGGACTAGAGCTGAATTTCTATTGCATCTCATACATTCTGACATTTGTAGTCCTTTGAATGTGAGGGCGAGGCATGAAGCTTCATAATTCATCACTTTCATAGATGACTTCACATGTTTCGGTTATGTCTTTCTAATCTCCCATAAGTCAGAAGCATTAGACTACTTTAGACGATATACAGCGATGGTAGAGAATCAGTTGAACAAAACAATAAAGGCATTGAGAACCAATTGTGGACATGAGTATTTATCGAAGCAATTCAAGGCTCTTTGTGATGAAAATGGAATTGTACGACAATTGACTATTCCTGGTACTCCACAACAAAATGGGGTAGCTGAAAGAAAGAATAGAACCCTGTTGGAAATGGTTAGGTCTATGATGGCACAAGTAAATTTACCTATCTCCTATTAGGGAGATGCGTTATTGACTGCTGCCTATATACTTAACCGAGTACCCTCAAAATCGGTCACTTCCACCCCTTATGAATTATGGACTGGTAGGAAATCAAACTTGAGTAGTATATGTCCATGGGAATGTGCAGCTTATATTCATGATTCTTCCAATAAATATGGTAAATTAGGTCATAGAAGGAAAAAATGTATCTTTATAAGATATTCTAAACACTCCAAAGGGTACGTGTTCATTGGTGAACAAGCTGATGGAAGTGTGACCGAAATGGAGTCACGAGATGTCACGTTCTTGGAGAACGATTTTCCTAGTAGATGTGAGATTGATAAGAACTTCTAATTATATTAGATGGAAGATCCTGATAACACACCCACTGATGTTGTAGAGGGAAATAAAGATTTACCTCAACACACAAGACCTAGTGGGAGTGTTGTATCGCCTGATGAATTGAATTCAAAAGAAATTCAATTGCGTAAAAGTAATTGTAGAAGTATTTCCCGTTATCGTTTTGAGATTGAAGGGAAAGCATTTATGATTGCTCAAAAAAACGATACCAAGCCTAAGATTGTTAAAGAGACTCTCTCATCCTTTGATAAGGAAGAATGAAGAAAAGCTTTGGAAGATGAGATGAAGTCTATGAGGGCAAATCATGTCTGGGACTTGGTTGATCTACCAACCAATTGTAAGGCCGTTGGAAACAAATGGGTTTTTAAGATTAAGCGAAGGGTGGATGAATCCATTGAAAAGTATAAGGCTCGCATTGTGGTAAAAGGTTATACTCAACAATAGGATATAGACTATGATGAAACCTTTTCATTAGTTGTAAGGTTTGCCTTAATACGCCTTATTCTAGCCATCGTTGCACATTTGGATCTTGAATTATATCAGATGGATGTAAAGACGGCATTTCTCAATGGAGAACTAGATGAAGAAATCTATATGAAACAACCAATGGGTTTCATAGTTAAAGGTTAAGAGCATAAAGTTTGCAAACTTTATCGTTCAATATATGGCCTTAAGTAATCATCTAGATAGTGATATATTCATTTTCATCGAGCTATAACCACTTTTGGTTTCACGATGATCGAGGAAGATCACTGTGTATATGTCAAGCGGTTCGAAGATAAATCTGTGATTTTATCACTTTATGTGGATGATATTCTATTGGCTGGAAATAACAAGATTTTGGTTATCACCATAAAAGAATGGTTGTTCTCTAATTTTGAAATGAATGACATGGGAGAAGCTGCTTATATATTAGGAGTTAAGATCGAAAGAAATCGATCAATGAAACTCCTTACTTTATCACAAGAGTCTTATATTATGAAGATTCTTGAGCGTTTCAATATGCAGCATTGTAATCCCATTGATGCCCCTGTCATACAAGGTGAAGGCCTAAGTATTGAGATGTGTCCTAAGACTCTAAAAGAAATCAAAGTAATGGAAACTGTTCCTTATGCTAGTACGGTCGGAAGTTTAATGTATGCTATGATGTGTACTAGACCCGACATATGTTATGCCGTGGGATTGGTGAGCCGATATCAATCAAATCCCGATCAAGGACATTGGAAAGCAGTAAAGAGGATCCTGAGATACTTGAATGGCACCATGAACTATCGACTTTATTACCAAGGAAGTGATTTACGCCTATCAGGCTATTCAGATGCTGATTAGGGTGGAGACCTGGATGAGTGTAAATCGACTTCTGGATATGCGTTTTTGCTCAATGGAGGTGCGATTTCTTGGAATAGCAAGAAACATACATGCACGACCTTATCTACGATGGAGACATAATTTATTGCATGTTCTGCCGCAATATAAGAAGCGGTATGGCTAAAACGTTTCTTGGAAAATTTAGCCACTGTCACTGAAGTTCTAAGACCGATGACAGTTTATTGCGATAGTCAAGCAGCCATTGCCTATGTGAAAGATCCCAAGTATCATGGAAGGATAAAGTACATTGACATAAAGAACAACTTCATAAGAGATATAATAGCGCAGAAAGAAGTGATTCTGTAATACATTTCAACCAATATAATGGTTGCTGATCAATTTATGAAAGCTATTCCTAAAGAATATTCTTGACCCATATGATGTCACTAGGATTACGTAGAATGTGATATCTGTTATTGTAGATAATCATTGGTTGATGTATTTGTGGACAGATGTATTGTACTTGTTTGTTTATTAGTGATCTGATGTTTTATCAATAAGTACAAATCCACTATGAGACTAGCACTACACACATATGTTATTGAAAAGTATGTCAGCAGGCAATGATTGGCTCACTCACACGAGCAATCGCCTCAAGTGCTTTAGATAGCACGTTGAGATGTGACGTTATGTACAAATAAATGCTGAAGAGCAAGTCTGGTACATAAAATATGTCGACTTGATTGGAGTCAAGATGAGGTCTGCGATTTGTTTATAACAAGACCGAACATGATAGTCCCACAATCATGTATGCCTGAAAGATGCCGGATGCGAATACTTGATTGTGCGCTATAGAAAGCGAGTTGATATAGCACTCGGCTTAAACATGAGTATGTGAGAAGCACATGACTATGTTTAGGCTAAGATCCGTATAGTGGATATATTTGATAAATGACATACGCTCTTATAGAAAGAGAAATCCACTATAGCATGTAATTTATACTACATGTGCATTATACGACCGACAAGGGAAGGTGAGTAAAATTATCCCTATTTATTCATCGTGTGAGCCCTTGAGGTAATTTATAATTTACCTCATTATGTGCTCTATGTTACTTCTGACTATGTTCTCGAAATGAAAGATCAATGTTACTACTTTAGCATGTTACGGGCGGTCATAAATAAATATGGCCTATAGGACATGTCTAAGGAAGCAGTTGTTCTGAAATGGAGAGAGACATAAGTGCGAAGGAAGACTATTGTTGTTTTACATCTATTACATGTATTTACTGGTCGACCAATTATATCGCCCTTTGTGGTTGTGGATATAATTGTAAATACATTGTGTTTTTGAGAATAATCAAGTATAGCCTTTAAGGGATAGGTATACTTGGACTGATGTAACAAAATATGTCTCGAACACTATGAGACATCGATTGTTTATTTCTTTTCGGGGTTGTAACCATTATGTCATCCATAATAGGTGCATAATTTGAGCTCCCAAGTGCAGGTGTACTCACTGGTCGCACGGCTTATTTGCTAGTATGAATTGTTTTGTAAAGTTAATAAATGTTGAATGTCTTATATTTTTGATAAAGCAATATCAAGTCCATCATGTCTGAGTGGGAGATGTTGTACTTTAGCTAGTACGTCCATGATGGGGTGCGATTGGATCGCACCATTTGGACTTGATATGGTACGATGGAAGGACACCATTTGTAGGGGTGCCATGGAGTTGTATAAAAGCCTTTTGTGGACACTCGTTGGCACCAGTTGGCAAAACATACGCACCAAATTTTTCTCCATTTCCATCAAAGAAGAAGAAGGCATTCCATTTCAGTTTTGCAAGAACAATTGGCATTTACGCCGTGGAAATCGGGTGTTTTCCTTGTGATTGCATCCAGACTAACGTGAGGTAGTGTTGTTCGTGATTTATTTGCAATTCAACGTTCGTTCTGGGGCTATTTACTGTTTGCGCATCGAAATCAGGTAAGTCGTCTCCCGCCAACTTCAATTCCAACAGCTGGAAAAAACTATGATGTGTTATTGAGTTTTAGAGGACCAGATACTCGCAAGGGTTTATAGATTTCCTCTGTAGAAGGTTGACAGATGCTGGGATATGCGTATTAGCTGTCTGTCTGAGAAGGGATCAAGCCCACGCTGATTGAAGCAATCAAAGAGTCGAAGGTTTTAATTCGACGTGCGGACCCCTCAAGTGCTTTAACTTTGCCCAAATGGACACTTAAGTGCCATAACTTACGAAAGGTACACTTAAGTGTCAAAATCGGAGCAAAAGGGATCACTTGAGTGCCAATCCGGCCAAAATCTGGCCAAATTGCATACGTGGCATTTTCCGGCGATTTTCGGTGACTTCTTTTACTGATGTGGCAAATGTTTTTTTTTTTTTTAAAAAGCCGATGTGGACGACAAAAACGACGTCGTCCATCCACATTGAGTGCGCTGAACTAAACAACGTCGTTTAGGTCATTGTGCGATGACCTAAACGCCGTTCCTCCCCATCCGCGTTGACAGTTGATCTCAGGCTCTTCTATTCGTCGCCGTTCACGCCCAGAGCTGGTCATCGGTCGCCGTCGTCAGTCTTCGCTGTTGGTTGCTGTCGCCGCTCACCGCTCACCATTGTTGGTCGTCGTCACCGCTCACCATTGTCGCTCGTCTAAGTTCGACCCCTTCTCCCCCTCCCCTGTGATGAAATTAGGGCTTGCTCGATTATTTAATTAGGGTTGGCTAACCTAAACGCCGTTCCTCGCCGTCCGCGTTCACAATAGATCACAAGCCCTTCTCTCCGTCGCCGTTCACGCCTAGAGTTGGTCATCGGTCGCCGTCGTCAGTCGCCATTGTTGGTCGCCGTCGCCGTTCACCGCTCACCATCCTTGGTCGTCGTCATCGCTCACCATTGTCGGTCATCTAGGTTTGGCCCCTTCTCCCCCTCCCCTGTGATGAAACTAGGGCTCAATTATTTAATTAGGGCTCGCTCGATTATTTAATTAGGACTCAATTATTTTATTACAGCTCCGATGGAATTTGTGTTGATACACTTCAACTGAAACTTGCTGACATTACATAAAGAGACCAGATTTCTCATTATTTTTGTGAATTTGTCTTTCAAGCCAATGTCAGAGTATGTGATTGTTAGATCACTGTCTATGCATCTCCTTAAGAGCATCCTAGTAAAGTAGGTGACCAATGCCATTCTAAGAAAAAAAACTAAAAGCATCCTAGTAAAGTAGGTGACCAATGCCATTCTAAGAAAAAAACTAAGTTCTTGAACCACACTGCTTGTGAGAGTATATAGGATATGTCCTTGAACCACCCTGTTTGTGAGGCTGTATAGGGTATGTCCTTGAACCACCCTGCTGTGATTGCTGTATAGGGTATGTTTATCAATCCAAAACCCTACTGTGATTGATGTATAGAGTATGTTTATCAATCCAAAATCCTGAATAAGAACATAATCCTACTGTGATTTGATTAAGTTGATGTCAGAGTATGCTATGCTTTGATTTGCTTAAGTTGATGTACATTCTCTCACATCGCACGTTTAGTGTAGTAGACATGCTTGGGCTGTGATTGTTGTGGGGACCTCTGTTTTTGGTTAATATTTTAAAGGAAGGGAAGACAAATAATTAAAGTGCCGACCTCTTTTTTGGCTGTCATGTAGGGGCATATTGTCAGTGTGGGGACCTCTATTTACTAAAGTCCATGAGAGTGGGGGGACTCCCATGTGCAATTGTCTAGTGGTTCTAAAAACTAATGATTCTTTTTCTTATTCTTGGTGCAGTAATGGCGCATGACAAGGATTATGTCGCCATTATAATTTGCTACAATGGGGAATTTGTGATTGGGGAGGATGAGTGGGAGTATAAGAGTGGAAATGAGGGCACCATCTTTGTGGATATAAATAAGGCATCTTATATAGGATTTCTTAGAAATATAAATACTTATTTGCCTTGTAAAGTTCAGAAGCTGCTGTATTGTATTCCTGGGAAAGACTTAAGAGATGGTTTGAGATGCTTAGAAGATGATAATGATCTTAGGGATGTTCTATACCATTATCTTCATGGTGAAGAGGTAAAAATATTTGTTGAGTACAATAGTGAAAGTGAGGATGAAGATGATGATGGAGAGAGCACCGAAGTAGGACAAGAAGGAGATGGTATTCAAGGTAGTACTAACGTTAGGGTCAAAGGAGGGCAGGATAGATATGATGGACATGAGAGAAGTGCAGATGCAGTTCACCAAAGTGATGATGACATAGGTGATGTCACAATCTCTGGATTAGATTGGGAAGTAGCTGAATCAATTGATGATGATGATGGAGGGTTGCCTGCTGCAAATTTTATAAGTGATGACGACGACGAGGAGCTTGTACAGTCAAGAATACAGCGAATGGATTTTTTGACAGCTAAGTTTGCAGCTTTGCAAGTAGCCGAGGAAGTTGCAAATAGACCCGAAGGCCCTATAGATGCTGGTGCTGCTGGCGAGGAGACTTACTATGAAGAAAGTGTCGAGAATGCTACTTCCCAGGATGAGCTTGAAGAAGATGAAGGACCTGTGCATAGAAGGAAAAGGAAAAGTAAGTTTCCTTCTTATGATCCATCCGTTGCCTCTTCTACTTTGTCGGTAGGCATGAAATTTCATGATGCTAAACAATTTAGGGAAGCTATACTGAAGATCTCCATTGCTGCACAAAGGAACACTGACTTCATTAGAAACACTAAGACCTTTGTAAGAGCTAGGTGTTCGCAGCAAAATTGTCCATGGAAGATCTATGGCGCATTTGTTAGGAGAACTGGATCTTTCCAGATTAGAGCATACCAAGAGGAACATACTTGTTCCATTAATTTTGAGAATAAAAGGGTAACAAGTGCATAGTTATTGAAGCACTTCTTTGAATTGATTAAGCTGATTCTCAGATGAATACTACTCGCCCGGGATCTTTGGTAAAGGAGCAGGTAGGCATCAATATATCCAGGAATCAATGTAAAAGATCGAAGCAAAAGATGATGAAGATACTCATTGGTCAGTAAAGCGGTGAATATGGACAGTTGTGGGACTATGCTTAGGAGTGTAGGCTGCAAAATCCTGGAGGTAGAGTGTATATCGAGGTCGTGGAGAGACCACTTCATGATATTGGGACGAAATTCGACAAATTCTATGTTTGTTTCGATGCATGCAAACGAGGTTTTTTATCAGGTTGTAGACGAATTATAGGATTGGACGGGTGTTTTTTGAAGGGCTTGTGCAAGGGAGAATTGCTGGCCGTAATTGGAAGAGATGCAAACAACCAAATGTTTCCTCTGGCTTGGGTTGTTGTGAAGGTAGAGAACAAGGACAATTGGTCCTGGTTCCTAAAAAAATTGATGACTGATTTGGAGATAACAAATGGGGCAGGGTGGGCGTTCATGAGCGACCGACAAAAGGTAATATTTGCTTTTTAAAAAATTTGGTCACTTGTTTGCTTTTTGATATCAACATGTCATTTGCTTACATTTTTTTTTTTATATTTTCAATTATTGCAGGGACTTGTTCCAGCAATAGCTGAGCTGTTGCCTTATGCTGAACATCAAATATGTGTGCGACACATATACGCAAATTGGGCAAAGACCTATAAAGGGGACAAGTTGCAGTCGCAATTTTGGCAGCTAGCAAAGAGCACGAATATGGCTGACTTTAAGATGGTCAAAGAAGAAATGTTTCAATTGACAAAGGATGGTTATGATGCACTGTTCCAAACAGACCCGAAGCATTGATGTAGGGCGTTTTTCAGCGAGGAATTCAAGTGCGATAACATTGATAACAACATCCGCGAAGCATTCAATGGGAGGATAATAGATGCTAGATGTAAACCAATTATCTCGATGCTTGAAGACATACAGGTTTTGGTCATGACTCGGCTGCACAGACAAAGAGATGACACTGCAAAGTGGACTAAGCAATATGGTCCTATGATTGCTAAGAAATTGGATGACAACTTGGCTGCAAGAAGGTATTGTCATCCCATTTGGAATGGGGATGAAGGATATGAGATAATGAAGGGTTCAGATAAGTATGTTGTCCATTTAGGTACGATGAAGTGTTCATGTAAAGTATGGCAACTCAGTGGAATTCCTTGTGCACATGCCATATGTGCAATTCAAATTAAGGGCCACAACACAGAAGACTTCCTTGATGATTGGTACAAGAAACCGAAATATCTTGCTTCATATCAATTCATGTTGCAGCCAATTAGAAGTAGCAAGTTCTGGGAGCCAACAAATCGCGAAGCACCTCAACCTTTGCCACTAAAGAAGAGAATGGGAAGACCAAAGAAAAAAAGAAAAATGACGGAGGGAGAGGACCCATGTCACCGTAGGATGAATAGGATGGGTGTACCGATAAAGTGCTCTTTTTGCCACATAGTAGGGCACAATATTAAGGGTTGTCAATTAAAGAAGCAGCATGAACAATTGAGGCCAGCAGAAGGGCCTAGTGAATGGACAGTTGGAGAAGGAGAAAAAGAAAAGTGAAATGAGTCGACTGTTCTTCAGTCGACGACAATAAACCCAATAAGTCATGACAATTGTGTTTATGTTGCTTTATGGTTTGTTATGAATATATACATAGATATAAGTGACATGTATGTAATGTTTTTGTATTTGTCAGGTCACGATGACACGTGAAGAATTGGCCGAAGCCCCTGCTATACCTGAAAATGAAGGGCCTGTTCAAAGAACCGAAGGTGGAAGACAGCCAGCTGTAGGATTGGCTAAAACAATTGGAGGGCCAGTTAAGTCGACTGTTCTTCAGCAGCAACAGAGAAAAAAAATACCCGATCAGTTAAATGATTTGAGTTTACTTTTCATTTACGTTCTAATATGGCCTGATGTTATATTTATGATGTCCTTTGCCTTTTTCTCAAGTTCGAAGAAGACAAGCTAGAGCTCAGCTGCTAATAGAGGGCCCAACTGAAGGGCTACCACAAGATTCATCACCAAGGTCATCACAAAGGCCACTAGAAGGGTCATCACAAGGGCCACCACCAAAGCCTACCGAAGGTGTCACTGAAGCTGAAGGCGTAACTAGAAAAACAACCAGAAGAAAGCCAAATTAAGAGCCACCTATAAGAAGGCCATCTACAAGACGTCTAACTGAAAAATTGGCCGAAGAAGCCCCTTCTGTAGCTGAACAGCCACAAGAGCCGAAGAAATCACATGCGAGAAGAAGAGGCAACCAATTACAAGTACCTAAAAGTGATGCTCCCCTTCGAACAAGAGGGGCTCTTGGGAAGAGGTTTAAACAATATGGTTATGGCATTTATACAGATGACTATTCTGGAACAGTTATTCTTAATGTAAGTTTTATAGGCTGCATTTAATTTAATTTATAGTGCAAACATTTGTTGATAATTGAGTTTTCTTTTTGAAGCCTGGGAGAAGTTCAGAGGTTCTTATCTCTCAAGGCCGAACTCAAGAATCAACGGCTGCGCCAACAAAGAAGAAGACATTGGCTACGCCAACAAGAAAGAAGAGTAAGAAGAACCCAGTTGCAGGTCCATCCGAATCAGTTCAGCTTACAACAGTTGCAGCTCCTTCTGAATTAATCAGCCTAGGACAATTGCAGCTCCATCAAACTTAACGCATCCCAAGACAGCTAAAGAAGAAGTCTCACGTCCAGTTAGAAAAAGTGCAAGGATTATGAATCAAGTGCGAAGTCCATCAAAACGAGCACGAACAGGAGGCATTGTGCATATTGATTGATGAAATGTGATGTGATATGGTTTGTGGGGCTGAGGAGTCGGTTGTAAACATCTGTGAATGTTTGTTTTTCTTTTTCTTATAATAGTTTGTCATTGAGTTAGTTGAGTTTGTAAGACTTCATTTGTCATTGAGTTTGTGAGACAGATGTTCAAAATCAATGTAACAATCGTTGTTGCTTATCATTTTTGGCATGCCTTTTTCTTTTTCTTTTTATTTTGTTTTTTCTTTTACTTATTGCTACTTCTGGTGGTGGATATGTGGTGGTGACTGGGGTGCTCGTGTGGCTGGTGGTGGCTGCTGGTGAAAAGCCTAGTGGTGGTGGGTTGGGTTGGAGGTTTTTGCTGTACCTGATGCAAGATGTATGTGCAATATACACAGCTTACACCAGGTAGTGCTGGTGCAAGCTGGTGTAAGACACCTTACACTTGCAAATTATGCAACAACATACCACCAGCATAGTGGTGGCTCAAGTGAATGCTTGGGATGCCTGGTGGTGATGATGGCTGGAGATGGTGGCCAGTGGTGGGCGGTGGTGGCGGCTGGTAGTAGCCGATGTGTACAAAAAAAAAAATGCCACTTAACTGATCACACTCTAAAAAACCTAGCACTTAAATGTTCACTTTTAATAACAAGTGGCACTTAAGTGATCCTTTTAATAATAACTTGACACTTAAATGACTCTTTGTCTATCACGACTGGCACTTAAGTGATCACTAGATACAACTTATAGTACTCGAGTAATCACTCGTGTCTGTTCTATGTATATGGTGATTTGCAGCAAAACAGAGAAGTTGCTGGTTTACACATTTGCTGCTGGTTTACACATTTTCTGTTGGTTTACATTCAATTCAAGTAAAATAGTCACCACAACATATCGACCTAATATACATTCCATCATCACTAATTTATATTTGAGAATAAGCAAAAACTGTCGAAATCATTCATTCATTCATTCATTCATTCAAAACAAGTACATTTCCCCACACATTTACTACTATGGCAATTGGAGAAACTTCTTTTCATCTTCCTATCCTTTACATTTCATCATAAAGTGGGATAGACAAAGAAACAACAACACAATAAACGCTTACACTTCCGTTCAATTTTCATTTTTGAAACTTCGTTCTTCAAATGGTTAACAGAAGATGCTTGAGCTTGAGCTTGCATTGAGTCAACATCGTCCAAGTCGTCCACAAGTATAGATAGAGGTTGATGACATCCATCAAGTAGGTCCAATATCAGCTCTGTGGCTCGGTGAGAGAATTTCGCATCGACCCATTTGAAGTATTTGCACTTCGAGCCTTCTCTGTATCGGGCACATCCATAGAATATTTTCCCGGGATTCGTTCGAGTCCACGATGTTCTTCTTGGACTTGGTAACCCATAGAAACAGAAATGCTCGCCTTCTCCTTCGCTTCGATGAGAGAAATTTGAGCTGCTGCTGAAAGTCTTGCTCTCCATTTCCAATATTCGATGGTAGAATTTGGGGCAAATCGAATTAGGGTGCGGGATTAGGGCTCCAGTGCTTTAATAGCATTTTGCCCGATTTAGGGTTTTAGATTTAGGGCAAATGGGGAAGACGACGGCGTTTTCGCTGATTTAAGGGGTCTATTTTGGATGAACACCCGAAACGACGTTGTTTGGGGTAAATTCGAGCTGACTCAGCTCTCCGGCGAGACACATCGGCGAGAGATATTAATATTTTAATGCCACGTATGATTTTCTGCCAACTTCGCCGAAGATGGCACTCAGGTGTCCCACTTTTCTTAAAATGTGACATTTAAGTGTACCTTTCGTAAATTATGGCACTTAAGTGTCCCTTTGAGCAAAGTTATAGCACTTGAAGCGTTCTTTTGCCGTTTTAATTCCCATCATCTCAGGGGATTATGCTTCCAGCAGAAGCTGCCTCATGGAGTTGGTCCAAATATTAGAGTGCAAGCAAACGATGAGTCGAGAAACCATTCCCATTTTCCATGAGATCGAGCTCTCAGATTTGAAAGACCAGGAGAATTCTTTTGAGAAGAGCTTTCTCGAACACAAGATGAAGGGAGTCGATAGTGAGACCATTAAGAAGTGGAAGCTGGCTCTCAAAGAGATTGGAAGGTTAAGGGGATTTGAAACGACTAAAATTCAAAACGGGTAATCCAATTCGATAATAAAATTGATTTATAAAATTAATGAATCAGATAGTGATCCAATCATTCTATATATGAGATTATAAATTTTCAAGCTTTTCTGTTTAGCAACTCCACTCAACCATTTGGCTTTAAGACCAAGTCAGACCATATACATGCAGGATCTTTGGAAGTGCATTTAAATGCCTCCTTTGTTCTTGCCTCATGGTGCATTGCTCCTTGTCCAACTCTGCTCATTCTCCTTTACTCTGCTGTATGATTGTTATTCTGATTCACTTTCTTCATCATGTCTCCATAATTTGATTTCTGTAGGCATCATTCCATGCTCATAGACGAACTCATCGCAATTGTTCTTCAAATGCTGAAGAAGGGTCGACTAACTGTGACAAATCATTTAGTTGGAGTTGACCATCACGTGCAAGAGATTATGAGAAAGCTCGGCATTGTGCATTGCAATGGGCAAGTAATTGAAATATGTGGGAGCGATGTTAGAGTCCTTAGAATATATGGTATTGGCAGGGTTGGCAAGACTACTCTTGCAAAAGTTGTTTACAATAAACTCTTTGATCGTTTTCAATGTTATAGTTATCTTAAGGAAATTAGAGAATTATATCAACATGATAAGACCTTGTCCTTGCCAAATCAGTTAATCTCAGACCTTTGGAAAGGATGTGTAAGGTTCAGATGTTCTGATGATGCCGGGGTAGTTCTTGCTGAACAATTTCGCAATAAGCAGGTGCTCATTCTCCTTGACGACGTGGATAATTTTGACCAATTCGATGCGGTTGTTGGGGAGCTTAGTTGGTTTGGTCCAGGAAGCAGGATTATTGTGACTTCTAGAATGAGGGACATTTTTCTGAAGTTCAAAGAGGCTGAGACCTTTGAGGTTGAACCAATGGAAGAAGACAAAGCTCTTCAATTATTTTTAAAGCGGGATCGAAGATCTCCTTGTAATGTCTTTGGTCAAAATTGGAGAAAACAAGGACCTATTGATGCACGATCTACTGCGAACTTTAGGCAGAAAAATTGTGTTCCATGAACATTCTATCCCCGGTAATCGAAGTAGGTTGTGGGTGCACAGTGAAGCCCTAGCCACTCTACGGAAGAAGGAGGTAAACCTGAAACCCAGTACTACTTTCTTTTCTACCTGCAATTAATATTCTGTGTAATTTACCCGATTCCCTTTTAAATTTCAATTTATAGATTGGAGAATAGACAAGCGATTCTATAACAAAGTTCAAAGTCCTATTCATTACCTTTATGTTTAAATTGGTAGGGTACTCCAAGTGTTCAAGGCCTTGCTCTCACCTTCGACAACGGATCCGATGACTGTTTCACATCCGATGAATATGGCCCACTATTGAACTTGAGGTTCCTTAAGTTGGATCGAGCCAATATGAGTGGAGATTTTACTAGTCTTCTTTCAAAATTAAGATGGCTTGATTGGCGAGGGTGCGGTAAGAGCTCTGAGCCTCTTATTTTGTGTCTAGAGAACTTGGTCATTCTTGATGTCTCCCGGAGCGCTGTGGCAGATGACTGGGACGGTTGGACACAAGTAATGGAGGTACAAGACCCGTTCCTTTTTCGACTTTTGTGAACACTAGCTAATTGATACCGAACCGTTTTTGTCTCTTTGTTACACAGAAGGCAAACAAATTGAAAGTTTTGGAGCTAACTGGTTGTGGTCAATTAAGTAAAACGCCATGCTTCCCACCTGGTAGCAAATTACAAATTAGAAAGACTGATTCTTGAACGATGTTCTCATTTGTCACTTATTGACAAATCCATTGGTAATTTGAAATGTTTGAAGTCTGTGAACATCAAGTCCACTCCTATCACGCTGCTGCCGGAAGAGATGGGTTCCTTGGATGATTTGGAAGAGCTTCTGATTGACGAAACTCCCATATGTCACCTTCGTTTCTTACGAGGTTCTATGCAGCACCTTAAAACTCTTAGTGCATCAGGCTGCAAAAATATGGCTGAAATATCCGAGTCTATTGGTTGTTTAAGGTCCCTGTCATATCTTGCATTGGATAAAGCTATCATCACAGGAGTCCCAAATTCTGTTAAGTTGTTGGAGGCACTTGTGGAGCTGTCTTTAAGAGACTGTCAGCGGATTACTGCACTTCCGGACTCCATTGGGATGCTTACGTCACTACGGAAAATGGATATGTCAAACACCAGAATTCAGGTATTGCCAGAATCGATAAAAAAATTTGGGCAGACTTGAGGTGCTAAGAATGAAGAATACTCACGTGAGAAAATTTCCTAAAGATATTGCAAATCTAGAGAAGTTGGAAGTCATAACATTTTCTGGCTGCCCTTTGAGTGGGAAAATTCCATGTGATATTTTGGGGTTATCATCTTTGAGAATCTTGAAGTTATCATTTACCTTGATTTTTAGCCTATCTGAGAGCATTTGTCAGCTTTCTCATCTCCAGACCCTCCACTTGCTCCAATGTGACGAACTTCAGACTCTACCAAGATTACCATCTAGTTTAGTGAGTCTGCGCTGGGGAACCAAAAATATGAGGATAGTTCAGGGTCTTTTGTATTTGAGAGATTTGAAAGTTTTGGAATTAGTTAATGATCCCGATGAAGAGGAGATATCTTCCTCTGAACTGTCCCAAACTGAAAGCTTTGCCTGGATATAAAATTTATCCGACTTAGAAACCCTAAAGCCCTGCCTTCCGAATGTTACTAGCCTACCAGAAGATTTTAATGCTCTTACTCAACTTAGAAAACCTGATTTGTCCTGCATAAACCTGCTAGACCTCCCACAAGTTCCCTCAAGCTTATCAAAACTGCTTATCAAGAATTGCCAGATCCAGGGGATGGATTTCTCTAATCTCGAAACTCTGTCTGAGTTGGAGCTCTGTGACTGCAATGTATGGGAAATTCTTGGTCTTGGGAATCTAAGGCTCCTGCAAGTGTTAAAGATATCTTGCTGCAACATTAAGAACCTTGATGGTCTCGAACAAGCATCACAATTGGGAAGGTTTTCTATGTCTGAATGCTATTCTCTTAACAGATTGCCAGACCTATCAAAGTGCACAAGCTTGGAAATTAAGGAAATAGACATTTGCAACATTCAGGATCCGCCCTGTGAGAGGCACTACAAAAATTGCCGCTCGAGGCACTGTAATTGTCCCTAGATGTATCAATGTGGTGGTCGATGCAGGGAGCGATCTTAACAGCGAGCTGCAAGGATGCTCTCCATTTCCAATTGAGAGAGGGTGGAGTTTATTTCTTTCTTCTAGGTGAGTAATGCACCTTTTCTCTTTATCTACAATTGGTAGACATTATTCTCAACAGAGTCTCCAAGGTGAATATTTCCATTTTTTTCTTCTTTTTCCCCTGTTTTCTTACTGCAACATTTCTCTTTTCCATTGTCATCCTCTACTTAATCTGTGCTTCTGGGTAACGAATTCAAGAAATAATCATCACATGGACTGCGAAAATGTGGTTGGTATTGAAGTATCTGGCTTTATGCACTATATGATTCCTCATTGACCAATAAACCGTCAGCACGAACCAACTCTAGCAGTTCTTTTTCTGTAGGAAGCTAAAAGTAATTGCAAAAAAAAAAGAAAAAAAGAAGAGATCTACCAGTTGATGAATTCACCAGCAAGACTTGGTAAACTTTCGAGCCATAGGAATTTACATGCTGGTACTTCTATTTGTTTCTGGCTCCAAACGTTCTAGCAGAACCCGATGCTCCAAATTTCAGGGAGGTGTACATACATGTCAAGCCCGATGGGACATGGAGTAATTGTGAGAACATCAATTACCTGAAGTGAACTTTTCCTATTTCATGCAAACTATGCCTGTGTTCTAGCAAAGTTTGAAAATCATAGTTTATCTTGAGATGTATATTTTGAATCAATCATGTGAGAGAGTAGGCTCATATAAATTGTCTAAGTTTGTTGTTTTGATGTTTCATTGAAAGTACTGGGTTTTGAAAATTGGTCATCAATGAGGATTCCTTTTAGAAATAAAATTTTCCCATAATATAATTAGACACATCCACTGTGTCTAATATGAACCGTAAGAGGAAAAATGAAAAGCTAATTAGTAATTGAAAGACGGTTTGCACAACATATTGGGGATAAAAACACTACAAGTGCCATAACTTGGCACAAAGGGATACTTAAGTGTTATAACTTTCGAAAGATACACTTAAGTATCACATTTGAAGAAAAGTGGGACACAAATGTGACACCTGAGTGCCATATCCGGCGAAGCCAGCTGGAAATCATACGTGGCATATAAATATTAATATTTTTCGCCGAGGTGGCTCGCCGGAGAGCTGACTTAGCTTTAATTCACCCAAAACAACATTGTTTCTATAGTTGGCCAAAATAGAGCCCTTAAATCAACCAAAACAACGTCGTCTCCCCAATTGCCCTAAATCTAAAACCCTAAATCGGGCAAAATGCCATTGAAGCGCTGGAGCCGTAGTCCCGAAACCTAAGTCGATTTGGCCCAAATTCTTCAGTCGAATATTGGAAATGGAGAGCAAAACTTTCAGCAGCGGCTCAAATATCTCTCACCGAAGCGAAGGAGAAGGCGAGCATTTTTGTTTTTGTGGGTTACCAAGCCCAGGAAGAACATCGTGGACTCGAACGAATCCCGGGAGAAGATTCTATAGATATGTCAAATATAGAGAATGGTCGAAGTGCAAATATTTCAAATGGATTGATGCGAAATTCTCTCACCGAGCCACATAGGTGATATTGGACTTACTTGATAGATGTCATTAACCTCCATCTACACTTGTGGACGACTTGGACAATGTTGACTCAATGCAAGCTCAAGCGTCTTCTACTAATTATTTGAAGAATAAAGTTTCAAGGATGAAAATTGAATGGAAATGTTACCAAGCGTTTATTGTGTTGCTCTTTTTTTGTCTATCCTATTTTATGATGAAATGTAAAGTACTGGAAGCTGAGAAGAAGTTTCTCCGACTGCCATAGTTGTAAATGAGTGGAGAAATGTATTTGTTTTGAATGAAATGAATGACTTATCTTTTTGGAAGATAAGAAGAGTCTTTTTGGAAGATAAGAAGAAGTTTTGTGTTGTCTACAAAATTGTTGTGGCTTTTTTTTTTTTTGGTTGTCATTGCTTGTGGGGAGGTCAAGGAAAGGGAATGAATGAATGAATGAATGATATGTTGTTTGTAATATGTTTTTACTTATTCTCAAATATAAATCGGTGATGATGGAATGTATATTGGGTCGATGTGTTATGGTGACTTCTTTACTTGAACTTAATATAAACCAACAACAAACATTGAATTGAATGGAGTTGCCATATTAAACCCGCAGCTTCTCTGGTTTGCTGCAAACCATCATATACATAGGACAGACATGAATGATTACTCGAGTGCTATAAGTTGTATGTAGTAATCACTTAAATGCCAGTCGTGATAAAAAAAAAAAAAAAGAGTCATTTAAGTGTCAAATTATTATTAAAAGTGATCACAAAAGTGCCACTTGTGATTAAAAGTGATCACTTAAGTGCCGTTTATGATTAAAAGTGAACACTTAAGTACTAGATTTTTTAGAATGTGATTAGTTAATTGTCAATTTTTTTTGTACGTTTCCTCTATAAATTGCAACAACCATTAGCTACTACCAGCCACCACCATCGCCCACCACTGGCCACCATCGGCCTCTAGCCATCACCGCCAGCCACACCAAGTATCCTAGGCATCCACTTGAACCATCACCAACCATCACTATGCTGGTGGTATGTTACTGTAGAAGTTGCTAGTGCAAGGTGCCTTATACCAACTTGCACCAACACTACCCGGTGCAAGATGTGCATATTGCACACTTACATCTTATACAAGGTGCAGCACAAACCCCCAACCCAACACCTGTAATAGACCCACCATTAGTAGGTATTAGTAGTCACCACTGGCCACCACCATTAGTAACACCAACATCCTAGCTACCACACCAGCACGTAGCCACCACCATAGATCTGCCATTAGCAGCCACTATTGGTGGTGGGTTGTGGGTCTATTACAAAAGGGGCTCATGCAAGCTATGCACATTGCACTCTTGCACCAGTAGTAGCTGCAAGAAGAAGCCCCAACCTAACCCCCACAATGAACCCACCACCACCAGGCTTCACCAGCCACCACTCCCAGCCACACGAGCACCCCATTCACCACCACAGATCCACCACTAGAAGCAATAAGTAAAAGTAAAAACAAAATAAAAAAAATGAAAAAAGCAAAAATGACAAGCCATTAGATTGTTCCATTGATATTGAAATGAAGTCTAAAGTCTCATAAACTCAAATGACAAACTATTAAAAAAAAAAAAACATCAACAGTTGTTTAGCTGACTCCTCAGCCAACATCAACAGTTGTTTAGCTGACTCCTCAGCCCCACAAATCATATCACATCTCATTTTATCAATCAATATGCACAATGCCTCCTGTTCGTGCTCTTTTTGATAGACTTTTCACTTGATTCATAATCCGTGCACTTAATCTAACAACTGGATGTGAGACTTCTTCAATTGTCTCGGGATGTGTTGATTCTAATGGAGCTGCAATTGTTGTAGATTGAACTGATTCAGAAAAAGCTGTAATTGTCGTAGGCTGAACTGATTCAGATGGACCTGTAACTGGGTTCTTCTTACTCTTCTTTCTTGTTGGCGCAGCCAATGTCTTCTTCTTTTTTGGCACAGCCGTTAATTCTTGAGTTGGGCCTTGAGAGATAAGAACTTCTGAACTTCTCCTAGGCTTCAAAAAGAAAACTCAATTATCAACAAAAGTTTGCACTATAAATTAAATTAAATGCAACATATAAAACTCACATTAAGAATAACTGTTTTAGAACATTCATCTGTATTAAGGCCATAACTATATTGTTTTAGCCTCTTTCCAAGAGCTCATTTTGTTCGAATGAGAGTGTCACTTTCAGGTATTTGTAATTGGTTGGCTCTTCTTCTTGCATGTGATTTCTTGGGCTCTTGTTGTGGCTGTTCAGCTACAGCAGGGGCTTCTTCGGCCAATTCTTCAGCTAGGCGTCTTCTAGATGGTCTTCTTGTAGGTGGCTCTTGATTTGGCTTTCTTCTAATTGTTTTTCTATTTAGTCATTTAGCTTCAGTGACACCTTCGGTTGGCTTTTGTGGTGGCCCTTGTGATGACCCTTGTAGTGGCTATTGTGATGACCTTGGTGATGGATCTTGTGGTGGCCCTTCAGTTGGGCCCTTTATTGGCAGTTGAGCTGTAGCTTGCCTTCTTCGAACTTAAGAAAAAGACAAAGGACATCATCATAAATATAACATCAAGCCATATAACAACATCAAGGAAAACTAAACTCAAATTAGTGAACTTACCTGGTATTTTTTTCTCTGCTGCTGCTGACGAACAGTCGACTTAACTGGCCCTCCAGTTGCTTCAGCCAATCCTGCAGCTAGTTGTCTTCTAGCTTACCTTCTTTGAACAGGCCCTTCAGTTTCAGGTATAGCAGGGACTTCAACCAATCCTTCATGTGGCTATCTTCTTCCTTGCGTTCTTTGAATAGGCCCTTCAATTTCAAGTACAGTAGGAGCTTCGGTGAATTCTTCACATGTCATTCCCGTGACCTAACAAAGACAAAAACATTACATACATGTCACTTATATCTATGTACATATTTGCAACCAACCACAAAGCAAAATAAACACAATTGTCATGACTTACTGGGTTTATTGTCGTCGACTGAAGAACAATCAACTCACTTCACCTTTCTTCTCCAATTGTCCCTTCACTAGGGCCTTCGACCCTACTCAACTGCTCCTACTGCTTCCTTAATTGACAACCTTTACTATTGTGCCCTGCTATGTGGCAAAAATAGCACTTTATCGGTACACATGTCCTATTCATCCTACGTTGACATGAGACCTCTCCTTATATCATTCTTCGTTTTCGCTTTGGTCTTCACAGTTTCTTCTTTAGTGGTAAAGGTTGAGGTACTTCGCGATCTGTTGGCTCCCATAACTTGCTACTTCTGATTGGCTGCAACATGAATTGATACGAAGCAAGATATCTCGGTTTCTTGTACCAATCATTAATGTAGTCTTCTGTGTTGTGGCCCTTCAATTCAATGGCATATATGGCATGTGCACAAGAAATTTCACTGAGTTGCCATGTTCTACATGAACACTTCCTCGTATCTAAATGAACAACATATTTATCGGAACCTTTCATGATCTCATATCATTCATCCCCATTCCAAATGGGATGACAATACTTGCTTGCAGCCAAGTTCTCATCCAATTTTTTAGCAATCGTAGGACCACATTGCCTAGTCCAATTTGCAGCCTCATCTCTTTATCTGTGCAGCCGAGTCATGACCATAACCCATATGTCTTCAAGCATCGAGATAATTGGTTTGCATTTGGCCTCTATTATCCTCCCATTGAATGATTTGCAGACGTTGTTTTCGATGTTATCACATTTGAATTCCTCACTGAAGAGCGCCCTACACCAATACTTTGGTTCTGTTTGGAATAGTGCATCACAACCTTCATTTATCAATTGAAGCAGTTCTTATTTGGTCATCCTTAAGTCAGCCATATTCATACTCTTTGCTAGCTGCCAAAAGTGCAACTGCAGCTTGTCCCTTTTATAGTTCTTTGCTCAATTTGCGTATATGTGCCGCGCACACATTCGATGTTCAGCATAAGGCAACAACTCAGCTATTATTGGAACCAGTCCCTACAATAATTCAAAATAATAAATGTAAGCAAATGACACGTTGATATCAAAAAGCAAACAATTGACCAAATTTTTCAAAAAGCAAACATTACATTTTGTTGGTCACTCATGAACACCCACCCTGCCACATTTGTTATCTCCAAATTAGTCATCAATTTTTTTAGGAACTAAGACCAATTGTCCTTGTTATCTACCTTCACAACAGCCCAAGCCAATGGAAACATTTGGTTATTTGCATCTCTTCCAATTGCTACCAGCAAGTCTCTCTTACACAAGCCTTTCAAAAAACACCTGTCCAATCCTATAATCCGTCGACAACCAGATAAAAATACTTGTTTGCATGCATCGAAGCAAACATATAACTTATCGAACTTGGTCCCAATATCAAGAAGTGGTCTCTCCACAACCTCTACACACACTCTACTTGAAGAATTTTGCAGCATACACTCCTAAGCATAATCCCACAACTGTCCATATTCGGTGTTGTATTGACCAAAGAGTATTTTCATCACCTTTTGCTTCGATCTTTTGCATTAATTCCTGGATATATTAATGCCTACCTGCTCCTTCACCAGCATCCTAAACTGAGTAGTATTAATCCGAGGCATCAGCTTAATCAAGTCAAAGAAGTGGTTCGACAACCATGCACTTGTTACCATTTTATTTTCAAAATTAATGGAACAAGTATGTTCCTCTTGGTAGGCTCTAATCTGGAAAGATTTACATCTCTTAACAAATGTGTCATAGATCTTCCATGAACAGTTTTACTGCGAACACCTAGCTCTTACAAAGGTCTTAGTGTTTCTAATGAAGTAAACATTCCTCTATGCAACAATGGAGTTCTTCAATATAGCTTCTCTAAATTGTTTCGCATCATGAAATTTCATACCTATCGACAAAGTAGGAGATGCAACAGATGGATCATAAGAAGGAAACTTAGTTTTCCTTCTACGCACAGCTTCTTCATCTTCTTCAAGCTCATATTGGGAAGTAACATTCTCGACGCTTTCTTCATAATCAATCTCCTCGCCAGCAGCACTAGCATCTGCAGGGCCTTCGGCCCTATTTGGAACTTCATCAGCTACCTTCAAAGCTGCAAACTTATTTATCAAAAAATCCCTTTGCTTTTTTCTTGACTCTACAAGCTCCTCGTCTTCATTATCACTTATGAAATATTCAGCAGGCAACCCTTCATCATCATCATCAGTTGATTTAGCTACTTCCCATTCTAATCCAGTGATTGTGACATCATCTATGTCATCATCACTTTGGTCAATTGCATCTGCGCTCCTCTCCTATCCATCATATCTATCCTGCCCTCCTTCAACCCTAACGCCAGTACTACCTTGAATACCATCTCTCGTTTGTCCTACTTTGGCACTCTCTCTATCATCATCTTCGTCCTCACTTTCACTATCGTACTCAACATATATTTTTACCTCCTCACCATGAAGATAATGGTATAGAACATCTTTGAAACCATTATCATCTTCTAAGCATCTCAAACCATCTCTCAAGTCTTTCCTAGGAATACAATACAGCAACTTCTGGACTTTACAAGGCAAATAAGTCATTATATCCCTAACAAATCCTATATAAGATGCCTTCTTTATCTCAACAAAGATGGTGCCCTTATTTCCACCCTCATACTTGTTGGAGAAATCTATCCAGAATATTTTGAAGCTGACAAAACGTTTCTATCAGTCTAGTCTGGATATTTGCAAGCCTTCTGTTTAGAGTCTGAAGACTTTCAAGATCACCGGACTCGGCACTCAAGACTCAAGACTCAAGACTCGAGACTCAAGACTATTCTCATTGACGCTTTTTCTAATCCAAAGGACGAAGGAAATCCAAAGCCGAAGTATTTGGTTGAAGATTCATTCCTATCCTCTGGAGAAGATCTCTTGGCTGGATAATTCTAACGGATTCATTCATTCATTATCAAGATCGTTTGAAGATCCGATGATCGACGAAGTATTCTTGGAAGGTTCTAATCTTGGAAACCAAGATCCTGATTGTATGGGCGAACAGGATTGATGGGCTATCGTCAAGTTCCTTTAATAGCTCGAATGATCTTCTTGATTGATTCCGTCCAACGGGTAGATTGGAGGAATTCCTTTGGTAAGTGCCAACGGGTATGATGGCATAAAGGAGTATAAAAGGAAGTCGTTCTAGCTGCTTTAAAAAATGATCGATAGAGAAATTCCAGAGTCTGAAGCACCTTGATTATTAGTCGATTCATTCTGAGCGAAATTGTACACACAGAGAGTGTTTATACTTAGTGATACCTTGAGCGAGTGTGGGAGATTATCTACACCAAGAATTCAAGGGAGAACATCGTTGTAACATCTCTTTGTTCATAGTGGAATCCAGCCAATAGGCTGTCAGTGCAGAAGAGTGGACGTAGGCTTGAAATAAGCCGAACCACTATAAATCGCGTGTTCAATTCTCTCTTCTCTCGCCTTACTTTGATTATTGTTTGTCTCATATCTATTAACCGTCTAGTATTGAGCAATTATCGAGAAAAATCCCGCATATACCTATTCACCCCCCTCTAGGTACTTAATCTAGCTATATCAATTGGTATCAGAGCTCGTGTACTCACTTTATTTGAAGTGTTTTACTTAAGAGTAAAAGATCCATGGCTAGTATGTTAGCACCAGGGCTGGTGGAAGGTCAGAGCAATACTAGACCACCCTACTTTGATGGAAAGGATTACAACATCTGGAAGAACAAGATGAAAGCCTTCTTACGATCAAAGGATCCTCTGGAATGGGACGTTGTAGAAAGAGGAATTACTCCTACAGCTGCATCAGTCTCAAAAAGAGGAAAAGAAACTGTTGAGACCAATGCGGAATGACTCGGGAAAGAGATTATCAAGAGACAAGCACTCGATGCAAAAGCAATTTACTCTTTATATTGTGCTTTATCACCTACTCGAATATAACAGAATATCTTCTTGTGTTACAAAGAAAAGAAATTTGGGATAGATTGCACATCACCTATGAAGGAACAGATCGAGTGAAGGAGACAAGAATTAACATTCTCCTCGGTCAATATGAAGCCTTCAAAATGAAACCCAGAGAATCAATAACCGACATGTTTAGCCGTTTTTACGATATTGTCAATGGTCTTGAGAATCAAGGACAGAAAATTTCTGATCCCATGAAGGTAAACAAGCTACTGCGTGGACTCTTCAAGGATTGGAATCATATAAAGACTTCAATCAGAGAGACGCAAAGGATTATGCCACTATCTGTTGACGAGCTGATTGGAACTCTTCAGTCTTATGAAGTGGAACGAATCAATGAAGACGAAGATCCAAAAGGTAAGAAATCCATTGCATTAAAATCAATTGATGATTCGATGATACTGATTCTCGAAGATGACATGGATGATGAGGAGCTTGCTCTCATGATAAGAAGATTGAAAACCGAATAGAAAAGGAAGAAGGTTCAACTCAAGGAAACAAAGTTTTCAAAGACAAAGACTAAGTCTCATTGATGATGAGGAACCAAACAAAGATGTAATTTGCTTCGAATGTAAGAAAAAGGGACACATCAGACCCAATTGTCCTCTTCTGAAGAAGAAAAGAGGAAAAGTTGAAAAGTTTCGAAAAGCTCTCAAAGCCGAAACCCGGGTGATACGAGTGTGAAGAAAGTGATAATGAATATGCCAATCTATGTCGATGGCACATTCGGACTCGACTCAAACTCGGATCGGACTCGGACAAGTGAATTTGAGGTAAGTGATTTTAAAATTCTGTCAAAGTTTCTAAATACATTGATGAATTGTGTTTTAGTCTTAAGACTTCTCTCAAAAGAATTTCCGAACTTAAAAGGAAAACTCAGCTCTAAAACAAAAGGAAATCGTTTTAGAAGAAAGAGTTAAAAGTTCGACTTAAATGTCTCTTCTCTTAAAGAAAATAAAGAAAATCTTTTGAAAGAAAATTCTCTTTTAAAAACTGACTTATCAAATATTTCAAAGAAATTTTCAATAGGATCTGAAAAACTTGAAAAAATTCTTTCAGCTCAAAGACCTTACTTCAACAAGTCCGGTCTAGGTATGACAAAGAGAAACAATTCCCTTGATTGATTTTCCTAAAGTAAAAGAAAGAATTAAGAAAAGACCCCCGAGAGAGGCTTACAAAAATCATTTCAATAAAGTTTTTGTAAAGTCGTAGGACGAAATGCCCTCGGATGTTCAAAGTGCAAAAGTCCGGATCACTTTGAAAAAGAGTGTCCTATGGTTTGGAAACCCGTTAAGAAAGTATGGGCGATATCTTTTATTTTACTAACACCAAAGGACCCAAGAAAGTTTGGGTACCAAAGAAAGTTTGAGACTCTCTTTTAAATGCGGGTCTCCGTCAAGAAAAAGGTAAAGCGGTATCTTGACAAAGGATGTTCAAGACACATGACAGGGAGACTCAAATTGCTTCGTAAAGCTTGTTCATGTAAATGGTGGAAAAGTTTCATTTGGAGAAAACAGAAAAGGAAGTATTGTGGGATTTGGAACTGTGAAAATTGGAAATCTCACGATAAGTAATGTTTCCTTAGTGGAATGACTCAATTACAATCTTCTCAGCATTAGCTAATTGTGTGACACTGGTTTTAAGATCTTCTTTCAAGAAGGAACATGTTCTAGAACCAGTAAAGACTCTACTCAGTCTTTCATGGGTCGAAGACATGGAAATATCTATCTTCTGGACGTGAAACCAAATGAATCGCAATGCCTAATCTCAATACAAGACGAAGCAAGCTTATGGCACAGAAAGCTTGGTCATGTCAACATGAAGCAGTTGGCCAAAATTTCATCAAAACAGCTTGTTCGAGGTCTTCCCAAATTACAATACCAAAAGTCTAATCCATGCACTCCATGTATTCTGGGAAAACAGGTAAGAAATTCATTTAAACCAATAAATCATGTCTCTACTAATCATGTACTTTGCGGTTGTTGCATATGGATCTCTTCGGACCAACCGAACTCGAGTATTGGAGGTAAGAAATATTGCCTAGTAATTGTGGACGACTACTCCCGCTTTACTTGGGTATATTTCCTTGCAAGTAAGTCCGAATCTTTTCGTATTTTGAAAAATTTGCTAAAAAGGTTCAAAATGAAAAAGGATGTGTTATCTCAAGAATAAAGACAGATCATGGAGGTGAATTTGAAAATCAAAATTTTACAAAATTTTGTGATGAATCTGGATTTAAGCATGTGTTCTCTTCTCCATACACTCCTCAGCAAAATGGAGTTGTGGAAAGGAAGAACAAATCTCTTCAAGAAATGGCTAGAACTCTTTTAATTGAAAGTAAGATTTCTTCACGATTTTGGGCTGAAGCTGTTTCAACAGCATGCTATATAATCAATAGAGTCTTTTTAAGACCTTCTCTTGACAAAACCCCTTATGAGTTATTCAAAGGAAAGAAGCCTATTGTTTCATACTTTCATGTGTTCGGTTGCAAATGCTATATATTGAAAAATGCTAAAGATCAAATTGGTAAGTTTGAAGAGAGATCAGATGAAGGCATCTTCCTTGGATATTCTTCTTCAAGCAAAGCCTACGAGTCTACAACAAGAAAAGTCAGTCTGTGGAGGAGTCAATGAATGTTAAATTTCAAGACTCTATGCAAGACGATTCCAGTCAAACTCATCATGAAGAATCTGAACCTGCTTCAGACCCTCCAATGCCTACATCTCTAGAAGCATCTCAGACTCTGGAAAACCAGCATCAAGATGATCGTGAAAATTCAAATAAAGAAAGAGATCATCATCCTAACAAATCAACCAGTAACTGGAAGCATAAGTCCAGTCATCCCAAGGATCTTATCATTGGCGACATCAATGAAGGAATTCGCACCAGATCTAAAAGGCATGAAGAGTCTAGTGCTGTGGCTCTCATCTCTGAAATTGAACCAAAGAGCATAGAAGAAGCTTTATCGATGAAAGCTGGATTGAAGCTATGCAAGAAGAGCTCGAGCAGTTCAACATTAATGACGTCTGGGAATTGACACCTAAACCAAGAGGTAAAACTGTTATTGGAGCCAAATGGGTGTTCAGAAACAAGATGAATGAGAAAGGAAAAGTCGTAGGAAACAAAGCAAGACTCGTGGTCAAGGGATATACGCAAGAAGAAGGAATAGACTATGATGAGACCTGCGCTCCAGTAGCAAGGTTAGAAGCTATTCGATTATTACTTGCGTTTGCTTGTTACAAAAATTTCAGGTTATTCCAAATGGACGTCAAAAGTGCCTTCCTAAATGGATTTATCCATGAGGAAGTCTATGTGGAACAACCACCAGGGTTTGAAGACCCAAAGAAGCCAGACTCAGTCTTTAGACTGAAAAATGCCTTGTATGGTTTAAAGTAAGCACCTCAAGCTTGGTATGACAGGCTAAGTAAGTTCTTAATACAGAATGGTTTTGTCAAAGGTAAAGTAGATACTACTTTATTTATCAAAAAGGAAAACAAAAGCTTTTTACTTGTTCAAATATATGTGGATGATATTATATTTGGATCCTCTAATGAAATTCTCAGTGCAAGAAATTTTCTAAGTCTATGCGGGATGAGTTTGAAATGAGTATGATGGGAGAGTTAACATTCTTTCTTGGACTTCAAATAAAACAATTGAAGGAAGGAACTTTTATCTATCAAGAAAAATATGCTAATGATCTTGTCAAGAGGTTTGGATTGGAAAAGTGCAAAAAGACCGACATACCAATGTCAAGTTCGATGAAGATAGATAAAGATGAAGAAGGAAAGAAAGTTGATCAAAAGCAGTACAGAGCATCATTGGTTCACTTCTCTATCTTACGCTTCTAGACGACATTTTGTTGAGTGTTTGCATCTGTGCTAGGTTTCAATCAGATCCTAGAGAATCTCATCTCAGTGCTGCGAAACGTATCATTAAATACGTTGCTTCATCATCAAGCATCGGTCTCTGGTATCTTAAGAAGGGAGACTTTAGTCTTCTGGGATATTCAGACGCAGATTTGGCCGATTGCAGAGTCGATAGAAAGAGCACTTCGGGAACTTGCCAGTTGCTTGGAAGCAGGACAGTGTCTTGGTTTTCAAGAAAACAAAGTACTGTGGCTCTCTCAACAACAGAAGCAGAATATGTAGCTCTTGGAAGTTGCTGTTCGCAAATTCTATGGATAAAACAACAGCTACAAGACTTTGGAATAGATTACTCAAGCACAGAGATCAGATGTGACAACACCAGCGCAATCAATCTCACTAAAAATCCAATCCTCCACTCAAGAGCGAAGCATATAGAGATTCGACATCATTTCATCAGAGATCATGTTCAAAATGGAGAAATCTCAATTCAATTTGATGATTCAAAAAGCCAACTTGTGGATATATTCACAAAGCCGTTGGAGAAAAATCAATTCGATTTTATCCGTTCCAGACTCAACATTCTGAAGCTTGAGGAAGTTAAAGTCTAGAGACTATCCACCCATCAGACTCAGACATTCATGGCTATCGACTGTAAGTTGTTATATTCAATCTTGAAAAGTTACGATTATTAGTTCAGTTAATTTATAATTTCCGTGATAAATGGGATCGTGTCTTTTCAAAAAAAGATTAACTTAAAAATGGCAGTTATCTATTTCAAAAGATACGTCTGTTCACTTTCCTTGTGCCGATTGGTTATATATATACAGTTTTTCTCGACTAATCTACAAAACCCTAGAAAAGCATTCTCCTCCCAAACCTGTCTCTACTTCGTGTTCATATTCGAGAAAGTAGTCAACTTTTCTTGGGAAAGCGATTGAAGGAATCTTTCATCGACAAAGAAGGATGTCTTCTTCAAGAAAGTCGTCGAGAATCGTGAACAGGGGACCACAGAGAATGGGAAAGGGGCCTACCTATTTCGATCTCACCGAGGAAGAAGAATTACCGAGTCAGCGACAGAGCCCGATTCACTCTCCTCCACGTCAATCTTCACCATCTACCCCCACAAGGTGTGAGTCATCATCAGGAGGAAGAAATAATCGAGGACGCCGATCCTGTAAGAGTCCAAAGACCCGCTTTTATTTATAAGCTTTATCGTGCGTTGAAAAGCATTGGGTCTCCACTGAATGTCATAGATGAATTTCTTAAAGATAAGAATTATGAGAATGAGTATCGTTTTCTGCGGAAAATGGAGGATTTGGGAGTTGCTCCGAAAGGAAAGGCAGAGGAAGCACTTGCGAACATTCCAAGTGACCCTCGTGTACCAGGACAGAATCTGATTGAAGGGAACGATGATGACAGAATGTTCCTTGAATTCCAACCGAGAATGGGTGTGGCATCAAAGGTGAAAGGAAATCGGATGGATTTGTTCAAATCAAAGGGTCAGGAGAATCTGTATTTCAGACTGTTGAAAAGAGGGGTGATAAACCCTAGGAGTGTCGATTTCGACTTCTTGGATGCGATAAACGTGAACTTAAGAGAGAAGTTCAATTTACTTCAACTTGAGAAATTCTGCTCCGACACCACAGACGGTTATGCACGGTTGACAGATATTTCTATTCGAATCTCGCTTTTAGATGCGAATAGAATATCATTCAAAGTGTTCCGGACCAAGTCTACGTGATAGATGTGGACATGCTGGCAGACATAGTTGGAGTTGAACGAGGACGGTATCAACCAATCAAAGTTTTGGTTGCTCGTACTACACTGGAACTTGTCAAAGACAGGGATACAGAAAAGAGAATTACCTACTCAAGGATGAGTGCCATCAACATCGTGCTTCACAAAATTGTGATCAACTGTCTCAGGCCGAAGTCTACATCAAAGACTGACGTGTCTAACTCTGAAGCAAAATTGATGTACGCGATCAACTCGGGAAGGAAGTTCTCTCTCCCTCACACCATTCTCTTTCACATGTACGAGCAATGGTGAAGGACAAAGGCCAATTGCCTTACACAGTCTTGTGACCAAGATCTTCGAGACACTTGAACATTGAGCCTCCACACACTCTTTGTGTTCGACCATGCGACAAAATGGTGGTAGGTTTGAAAATGATGATAAAAATGCGTCGAAAGAGCTTAGCAAGGCAATGGAGCAATTCAAAGTGAAGACTCCGGCATCTTACGCTTCAAAGAAGAAAGGGAAGGAGCCCATGAGTGCTCCAGTCAAAAAGAGAAGAACTCTTATCTTGGAGGATGAAGATGAAGAGGAAGATCTCTCTATTCCCGCACCGAAAAGAACCGGGCGTTACGTACCGGAATCAACGAACGAGAGAAAAAAGAGGGACAAGAGAAGAACGAGAGAAGCGAGAGGAGCATCAAGAGAAAGAGAAAGAGATTGAAGAAGGAGAAGAAGAGGAAGCGAGAAAAAGAAAAGTCTGCGAGATGAAAGCGGCGAGAGAAAGGGAATGAAGAGCATGACCATCATTCTTCCCTAATCGAGGTCCTAGAGACGGGGGGAGATGGAGAGCAAGAAAGGACTACACCGAAAGCGCCACAATGAAGGTGTGAGCCGCTCACCAGCAAATCCGAAAGATTTTCAGGCTTCTCAAATGCCCGAAGAAGGACATGATACGTCGGCACCAGATTTGCTCGATGTCACCGAAGCTCCATCGTCCGTCGGAACTCCATCGAGAAAGCACATGCAAGCACACGGACGGACAATACAGCAGATTTTCGTCGTATCCTTGATGTTCTTCGGAAATGCGTGGTCAAATATATGCTCTAGACTGCGAAATTCAAGTCCTGAAGAATGCTGGACAAGCATCTTCTGTTTCCCTAGCAGATCAAATGAAAGACCTAGCTCTTCAAATTCAAGCCAATGCCAAAGGAGAAGAGGTAGCTCATCTACGGGAAGACTTGAAGCGGGTGGAAGGCATCGTGCGATCAATGGGAGATTTCAGTTGTGCGCATTCCCAAACGGAATTGACTTTTCTCGCCTTTTTAATGATGACAAAAAGGGGGAGAATTGCAATTTGAACTCAACTCTGAACTCAATCTTTGACTTTACATTTGTTTTGGTGTTTAAATGTTTTTGTTTTGAGAATGACTTGGGTGTGAACTTAAATTTGCTGATGTAGACTTTGAATGTTTGACTAGTTGCATTTATATCAAGTATTGCTATATGGTTTACTCATGAAAGACTAACCGATTTTCTGTGGATGCAGAGTCTGGTTGTTTGTTGATTTTATAAATCTTTATGAGATAGCCATATTGCTTGAGTATTATTTTGCAGGTCAAAGTTGTTCAAATCTACAAGAAAGTTTTGTCACCATCAAAAAGGGGGAGATTGTTGGAGAAATCTATCAAGAATATTTTGAAGCTGACAAAACGTTTCTATCAGTCTAGTCTGGATATTTGCAAGCCTTCTGTTTAGAGTCTGAAGACTTTCAAGATCACCGGACTCAAGACTCAAGACTCAAGACTCAAGACTCAAGACTATTCTCATTGACGTTTTTCTAATCCAAAGACGAAGGAAATCCAGAGCCAAAGTATTTGGTTGAAGATTCATTCCTATCCTCTGGAGAAGATCTCTTGGCTGGATAATTCTAACGAATTCATTCATTCGTTATCAAGATCGTTTGAAGATCCGATGATCGACGAAGTATTCTTGGAAGGTTCTAATCTTGGAAACCAAGATCCTGATTGTATGGGCGAACGATTGATGGGCTATCGTCAAGTTCCTTTAATAGCTCGAATGATCTTCTTGATTGATTCCGTCCAACGGGTAGATTGGAGGAATTCCTTTGGTAAGTGCCAACGGGTATGATGGCATAAAGGAGTATAAAAGGAAGTCGTTCTAGCTGCTTTAAAAAATGATCGATAGAGAAATTCCAGAGTCTGAAGTACCTTGATTATTAGTCGATTCATTCTGAGCAAAATTGTACACATAGAGAGTGTCTATACTTAGTGATACCTTGAGCGAGTGTGGGAGATCATCTACATCAAGAATTCAAGGGAGAACATCGCTATAACATCTCTTTGTTCATAGTGGAATCCAGCCAATAGGCTGTCAGTGCAGAAGAGTGGACGTAGGCTTGAAATAAGCCGAACCACTATAAATCGCGTGTTCAATTCTCTCTTCTCTCAATCTTACTTTGATTATTGTTTGTCTCATATCTATTAACTGTCTAGTATTGAGCAATTATCGAGAAAAATCCCGCATATACCTATTCACCCCCCTCTAGGTACTTAATCTAGCTATATCAATACTCCCACTCATCCTCTCCAATCACAAATTCCCCACTGTAGCAAACTATGACAATAACATAATCCTTATCACAAGCCATTTCTACACCAAGAACAAGAAAAAGAATAATTATTTTTGGGACCACATCCACAAAGGACAATAGACAATTGCATATGGGAGTCCCCCCACACTCATGGACTTTCTTAAACAGAAATCCTTACACTGACAGTATGCCCCTACATGACAGCAAAAAAAAGAGGTCGCCACTTTAATTATTTGTCTTCCTTCCCCTTAAAATATTTATTAAAAAAAAAAAAAAAACAGAGCTCCTCACAACAAGCACATGTCCCCACAACAAGTACAACCCAAGCAATTTTGTCTACTATCTTTTGCTGAACTAAACCTGTGATGTGAGAGAATGTACATCAACTTAATCAAATCTATTTTTCCTATGAAAACACATACAAAAAATTATGGAAAGCTCGATATAAAAATATAGGGTGAAAGTTCTATTTCTCATCCAACCAAGAGAAATCATACCCTACTCTATGATGTCTGGCCATTAATATATTGTGTCAAGAGGTCATTACACAAACCAAGAGAAATTCAGAGAATTTATCCATTGCATAGTAGACCGATACTACATGTCAAAAGAGTTAATATAAACTTTAAAAGGAGGTACTTACATGTGGTCCAAATATGTCCCTTGCAGGTGTTTGATTAAAGTTAATATAAACTTTAAAAGGAGGTACTTACATGTGGTCCAAATATGTCCAAATAAAGTATCAAAACAAATTTTGCACTCCTCAATGTTCCCTGCATATATGTTGACTATTTGACAAGAAAGAAGAGTAAAAGAACCAAAAGATCATAATCAAGGGAACAAAAGCAGATTGATAGCAAAGTTGAGTGCTCTTTGCAGAGCACTTGAGGGCTATTATTTCACACCTTCCACCTTAATCTATCTATCATATCCCACCTGACTTATATTTCGTTTCACTCAAACACATTAGTTCATAGTTCCACCTTATTCAATATTTCGTTTCACTCGAGCATCGACTGTAGAAATCATCAACCAAAGCGAGCATCTCCACACAAGGGAGTAGCCAAACAAAGTGCACGCATTTCAACAGAAATTCCATCGAAGCCCTAATAAAATAATCGAGCGAGCCCTAATAAAATAATCGAGCCCTAATTTCATCACAGGGGAGGGGAAGAAGGGGCCGAACCTGGAGGAGCGACGATGGTGAGCGGTAACAACGACCAACGATGGTGAGCGACAACAACGACCAACAACGGCGACTGATGACGGTGACCGATGACCACCTCTGTGCGTGAACGGCGACGGAGAGAAGGGCCTGAGATCTAGTGTGAACACGGACGGGGAGGAACGGCTACGGCTAGGTGTGCTTAACCCAAAATAACCTAACGATGTCATTTAACATCAAGGAAAAACGACGTCGTTTAGGTTAGCTCACTTAGTGTGGATGGACGACGTCGTTTTTGTCATCCACGTGGGCTTTTTTTTTTTAAAAAAACATTTGCCACCTTAGTAAAAGAAGTCGCCGGAAAATGCCTTGTATGTAATTTGGCCAGATTTTGGCCGGATTGGCACTCAAGTAATCCACTTTGCTCTGATTTTGACACTTAAGTGTACCTTTCGAAAATTATGGCACTTAAGTGTCCCTTTTTGCCAAGTTATGACACTCCAGGAATCCGCAACTCCAACATATTGTGATGTTAAGTTGACATTTGGAAACGTCCCTGTTTATGTATTTTGTACACACACCTCATTGCATGATATAGTATCCTGTTTGCATGAAGATTTCCATAAACTAAAAGCGAAAGCATGCATGTAAAACGTAAATACACAAGTAATTTTTCTGCCATCTTGAAATTTTTCATATGCCAACATGCTTCTTGTGCCAAACCAATTGCCCATGATTGAATGAGCCATTACATGCTATTTGTGTCATATCCATGAGTCGGTACTTTGACTGATGGTAATTCAATCAATGAGGCTCTTACTTCAACATATTTAGATTGCTAGGTGTCCGTTTGCTGAGATAGGTGGTAGCTCATGTTCCTAATAAATAATGATTTGATGATTTAGAATCAATATCTCTTCATATCACTTCAGGATTGGATATGGGAAGAGAGTTCCGCTTTGTAATTCTTCAGGAAAATGTGGGAGTTACAAGATCAAGGGCGCAGGTGGACATAAGGGCCTTCCACAGCACAAAAGTGCCCGTTCTTCAACCTTGAAAAGTAAGCGCACCGCACCTTGCGGCCTCAATTGTGATTTCTGCGAGTGTTATTCCAAGTTCTGTTAGATCTTGTTCTTCTTGATGCTGTGTAACAAGTTCTTTTTAGTCGATGGAAGAAAGGCCCGTCCGTCATTCTGTACATCTAGGACGTGTGTGAAGTGCAAATTTTCATCTAGGACATGGGTGAAGTGCAGATTTTGTTTTTCTCCTTGTTGTATAATACCGCTGTGCATTATCTTCTATATTTCTTGACCCGGCCCTCTTTGTTAGTCTGTTGTCATCCATCACTCTTCTGTATCTTGCTGCAAAGCGAAGACCATAAATTACGATTTCAGAAGGTTTATCGTACGATTGGAGGAAGCATGATGACTAACTGGTTATAGGGATATACTTGAGTTGAATGGACTAAACACTTAGTTATGTAGTCGCAGGATGTTTCAAGCAGTTTGTTATTGAGTTCATATTGATTTGGCAGCCAAAAATGGAATGCTGCTTTGTTGAATATAAATATGTAATGTCGGTGGCAGATTTGAAATATCGATGGTAAGTAAAAAATGATCTATAAATTGTCGGTCTGGACAACTATTTGCAAATTACTAATGAAATAACAATTTTAACATCCACAAATCCAATAGTAGATTACTATTATTTGTCAGTTTGGTCAATATGTAAGTTTGGTAATAAATTCAAAATATGGATGGTAAGTTACCATCGATAAACCTAATAGTATGTACTTTTAGATTTTATGAGTAGGCATGTAACTATTTGTTAGTTACCAATGATATAACAATTTTATTATTGACAAGCCCAATAGTAAATTATCGGCTTCCACTGTGACTTAGTTTCGAGTAGTGGATGGACATAGTTGGTAAGTTATTGGGGCATTGACGGTCATAAATAGCTAACGCTTTTGGTAAGTTCCATGAATATATTTGATAAATAGGTAGCAGGTTACAAGATTGTTCCATCGTTATGTAGAATTTACAAATAATGTTATAAATATATTACGGAATAGAACACTCCCGAAGGACTTTTTCAAGAACATTGATAAAATTTGAGTGCATCACATGGCATGATAAAATCTGGCAATCTTGGGATTGACTCGGAGGTGTTTGATTAAAGTTAATGCATGTTCTCTCTACTTTTGTGATTTACTTTATTTAATCATGGAGTTGGTCTTGTTGGATGAGCATATTTCTCATCTTCAAGATGCTGAAGACTTTCCTTCAATTTAGTTATATTTTTTTGGGGCTTTTAAATTGAATTATTTTCACTGACAGCATAGAGGAAGCAGTAAATGAGAAAAGTTATCGTAAATAATTGTCTTGATCCATGATTTAGCTCTGAATGTGACTTATTTTTACCACTAAAATCTTGATAACCTTACTATTTTTCTGAAGGTCCTAAGTGTCCCGAATACTTGTTAAGTATATTTTATTTTATGATTCAATTTTCAAGTACTGATTGTGCATAATACCAAAAGAAAAACCATTTTATTGAAAATTGTAAAGTAACGTATTAAACATATTATAAGATGGCCAACTTAGTCTTAATCTTTTGGTTAAGTTAGTCCTAAATCTTTTGACAATTTGTTAATTTAGTTTTTTCGATCAATTTTGGCCAAAAATTAATGACATAAATGCTAGATGTCCTATGTGGTGTAGACGACTGGCCAAGAATGACATGGATAATTTTTCGTAATCTCTTCTTCCTTTTATTTTTCACTATTTTTCTTTCAGGCCAGCCACCCCACCTTGCCAAATTTATGCATGGGGAGGGCCCCAACGGCCTTCTCCTCACTTGATCTGTGCGAAGCGAGCGCTATTGCAACCCTCGTTGGCTTGCGCAAACTTGGTGCGGGCTACGACAACCCTTGCCTTGTCAGCGATCGCTAAGGCCTCATCGACTTATTGGGAAAGGAAAGAAGAACAGTAAAAAAGAAAGGAAATAAAGAAAATATTAAGATTAAGAATTATATAAAAAATTCACAAATATATATTACAAAATTTCTTGATGACCAGTCATGTCACGTAGGTTCAACTAGTGTCTATATCATTGATTTTCTGGTCAAAATTGACTAGAATGACTAAGTTAGTAAATTGTCAAAAGGTTAGAATTAAATTGGTTAAATTGAAAGAAATTGGTCATTGTATAATAAGTTTATGACTTTTTGAACAATTATTCTAACTACTTAACAAGTGCCTATTAGCATTATCTTCTTTCTAATGATGTTGAGCAATGTCACGCCACCAAAGAGGATTGGGGTGGACAAGATAGAAACTTTGGATTACCAAGGATGCCGAAACTTGGGTTAAGCGAGAAAACAAAGGTATTTTAACTACAATTTCACTGATTTAAGCAATTGCTAAAAACATCGACCATTGATGGCAGGAAAGCGATGGCCCTCAGCAACTCTCTTGAAACGAGAACAATGTCCACAACTAACTTACATATTCAAGTGAATTTTAAAAAAAAAAATATTTACAACTATTTATTGGTTCATTATTGAGGTGGGTCAAAAACAATTAACGAAAAATACCAAAAGCATGTCTCACCTTTCACCCAATTATCCCTTACATTTTTCTACTTATGAAATACAAACCCAATTAGGATTTTGTACACTCACATCAATTATCTTTGTATTCTTATTCACGAAAATATCTTCTTTATTTTTTCAAAATCTCCCCTTTACTAATCACAAATTTTCTCATACAATTGAAAATGTTCAAAATCAATTAAAAACCAAATCACAAAAACTCAAAGCAATAAGCTAAAATGAGTTTGCAGAGAGGAAAATTTGTTCTATTAAATATGAAGGTATGCTTAGACGTACACAAATAGTATTTGTGAATATGAAGGTATATAAATGGTTATTGATCCAAAGTGAAGTATGTTTTGTATTCTTTTAAAATATTGAAAATCATAAAGCAATAATTGCGACTAGAAATTTTGAGAAATTCCTAGGGGACCTAAATTGAATTTATGGCATAGCAATGGTGTGTTTGGTAACATTTTTATTCCCGAGAATAATTTTTATTTTGAAAAAATATTTATTTCTCTATTCCCTAGACGAGTTCCTAAGTAAAACGTGTTTGGTATAACCCTAAAATTTCTATTATTGGAACAAGAAAAGAACATAAAAATGTTGGGTATGACCCTCAATTTTTTATTTTTTTGTAACATAGATTTTTTATTTTTTTAGTTTTTAATAATTTTCTGATTTTATTATTTTTCGAAAATGGAATAGGGCCGGGCCAGGGCTGGGCCGCCCGGCCCCTTCTTCTTTTTCATCTTTTCTTTCCCCCTGCGTGGCCCATCTCTTCATTATCTTTTCCCGGCCCAACCCACTTCTTCTTCTCTTCTCTTCCCCTCCGCTTGGCTTTGGACGCTGGCTTCCCGTCAAAGGAGGGACGAAGGACGGCGTACGACGAGGATGAACGGCGAAGGAAATGTCGTGGTACGATCGTTCTGGGCAGGCTGGCGGCACAGTTGGCGTCGGAACTTAAAAGGGAGAGAGTAACGTTGGCTGGGGGGTTCTTTCGGCTGAAAACCAAAGCGGAGAGATAGACCGAGAGAGCTTGACACCGAGAGAGAGAGGTCCCAGCGACTGAGCGAGAGCGGGAGAGCTTCAGCCGACGTCTCGGCTGCGCACGAGCTCCGGCGGCGACTCCTTTCGTTCGACATCCTCAGGCCTAACCGGTAAGCCGCCCTTCTTCTTCCCCTGTTTTGGGCACGATGCCTGGAGCTCGCGGACGACCGGCTCCCGCGGACTTCGGCCCCCGTCCATTCCTCATTTTGTTCTTGCGTGTTTCATTGTCTGTTTGGTGAGAGTCTTGGCTAGGGTTCGGGTCCTAGTTGAGCCGGAAACCTCATGATTCGTGAGCGCCCCTCACCCGTTCGACGAAATGCTTAAGTGAGATATAGTTTTCGTCCTCCTGTTTTTGGCCGAAATCGAGTCGTCCGTGCGCGTCGTGTTCTATTGGGATGTTCCAGTGGTGTTGGGCGACCTTGGGGGTCGTCCACGTAGTCGTTCGCCACGTTCCCATCGTCGCCGTAGTTTGTTTGGTGTCCGGCCGTGGTGTGGCTCTCGGCTGGCGGTGGGGAGGTCGGCCGACGAGTGGCGTTTGGAGTGGAGGACGCCAGTTGGTTCCTCGGCGGTGTGAGTGCCGGCGATAACATATTCGAGAGATGGGGACGCTGCGGATGGTGGAGGGCTTCAGGAGAAGACCTGCGTAGCGGAAGGCGTGGAGAAGAAGGGGAGAAAAAAAGGAAATAACGAATAAGAAAAAAAAAGGGAAAGTGAAAAAAAAAATATATATATATATATATATTTAAGGAAAAAAAAAAAGGGAAGAAGAAGAAGATTGGGCTACGGGCTCTAGTTTTGGGCCGGTCGATGGAAATAGGAAACGTGGGCTGTCAGGGACCCGGCTGGGCCGAGAGTCTTATAATGGAAGTGGGCTGGAGGCCGAGCGGGCCTTTCTCTTTCTAATTTTTTATGGGCCATTTGGGGTTAATTAAGAGTGGGCCTTAGCGAGACCCGGTTTTAATCCGGTCCGGACCGATAGGGTCCGGGTCGGTTTAGTAGGGCCGGGTCTTTTGACCGGTCCTAATCTCTTGACCCGGTCCGAATCTCTTTCCTTTTAAAATATAATGATAAAATTAAAAAATATATAAAAAGGTCATAAAAATTACTAAATTAATTAAAAATATTAAAAATATTAAAAATTCTGAAAGTTCTTAATAATTTATAAAATATGGAAAATTTTAAAAAATTAAAAATTCATAAAAAAAATTTAGAAAATTCAGAAAATGCATTGATAAATTTAAAAAAAAAGTTGAAATTGTGGAAAATTTGGAAAAATCAAAAGATTTTTAGAAAATTGGTAAAATCCTTAAAATTCCAAGAAATTACTCGAAAAGCTTAAAAATAGTTTCTTGGTAATCTTCTCTTAAAAAAGGGAGCCTTTTGATCTAAAATTGTGCTAAAAAAATTGAACAAGCTTTAAGGCTCTACCATATGATTTCAATTGTCTTTAAAGACGAATATCCTTAATTACGCACTTTCCTTATGTTGATTATGGTTTCCCTTTGGCTTAGTTAGCAATGGCGTGTTTCTTTATTGGTAATGTTAGGTTCTTGCTCTCCCAATGCAATTGATTTAACGTTACCTTGGTTGCTGACTATTATTTTAATGATTGCGTATGTTATTTCACATGTTAGTAGATAGGTCTAAAATCAAACCAGTCTTCTTAACAAAAATCTTTCTGAAATGAACAAAATTAAGTACCAAAATGGCACAAATTGCTTACTTAGTGTAATCAAGTCCCTGACCAAAAATCTATGTCTAATATTAACAATTCTCTTATCACCATATGGGCCACTCAATTTGAATTCATCCTCCCCATTCTAGCCAAGAATCCATGATGTTGAAAATTGTTTTTAAAGATCTAATATCTTTTAGATATTAGGACAGATCGCCCTAATATACTTAGCCATCCCATCTCTTTGCTTATGAATTCTTTTCATGAGCTGTACTCTTCTGGCTTCAAGCGTTGTGATGATAGGTTTGTCCCTAGCATCAACGATGCTTTTGTTGAAACTTTCACACCAGTTGTTCAAGGAAATGTCACATTTTGAGCTTAAACTGAAGTAGGATTTGCTCCATTGCAGGGGAGGCCTTTAGGACAACCATTCATAAGCTTTTTCATTAATTGCCTTCAGCTCTTCCATCACCAAGTTAAAAATCACATACCTTAGTCCCCATGGCATCCTTCCAAAGGAGCTTTTTATGTTCTACCCCACTATGATGTAGTTTGAAGTTTTCGTAAAGATGCCTTAAGCAAAATCTATGTTCTACTTTAGGCAATAGATTTGCTAGTACTTGCACCAATCTTTTCTGTTTGTTGCACAAGAAAGTTCAGTACTTTGAATTTTCAAGATCAGTAATCCCCAAGTCTTCTGCAAACAAACTAGTAAACCAATGCCATGTCTTGTATGTTTCTTGCTCAACAATTGCCCATGCAAATGGATACATTTGATTGTTGCCATTTATGCCCAATGCTGCTAAAAGTATACCCTTGTAGCTTGATGACAAATGGCAACCATCAAAACTCACAAATCACTTACATCATTCTACAAAGCCCCTCCTTAATGCATCCAGACAAATATAGACTCCCTTAAACTTGAATTGGTCTTGATATTGCTTGGTTTTGATTATACACATGGATCTTGGGTTCGCGTCAAGAAGTGGTTGACAATAGCTCCTAAGCATCCAAAATTGCTCCTTCTCATTCCTAGTGATCATACTCATTGCCATTGCCCTAGCTTAATAAACCATTGTCCTCAACAATTTTACAACATTCTTAGACTCCATTGTTTTTTCTTTTTTCTATTGAAGCACCTAAACATGTAGGATTGTTTCTCAACCTCTAACCATTTAGTGCTTATTTGAGAAACATGTAGAGCTCTATTACATGTATGTATGGGGTTAAAGGTTTTAACTTGTAAAGTATGCTCCTTTTGCACTTTGGAAGCATATATAAGCCAAATCACAACCATCAGAACACACTGCCCTCAATTTATTAGGTATATTCTTAACAAACCTCACATTTCTCCCATATTTTATGGCATGGTTCCTAACGGCCTTTTTGAACTCCTCAGCATTACTAAAGTACATTCCCAACTTGAAGACAGGATTTTCCATATAAATGTCAGCATTAAACTCAGGATGTGTATACTCATTTTCACCATTCATATTCAAGAAATCTACATTATCAACTAACACATCTACATACATGTCTCCAGCCTCCATATCCCCCTCTATTGAACCATCACTTTGTTAGCACAACTTACATTTCTTATGTATAACTCATCAAGATCAACAAAGGCAAACCATCTTCTCTAGCAACGCCATCACATCCACCATCATACATTGAATAGTTTAGTTCTTCACATTCCTCAACTGGTGCAAAATGAAGCAAAAATAAAGTCAATATATTTCCATGCAAAATGTACACCGGGAAAAAACAAAACAAAAATAGTAAACAATTGCAATAAAATTGTACCATGCTTTGATTAATGAAAGAAAAATAAGCACACTAGTGACTATATACCACACTTATTATTGGATACCGTTTATCAAAATATTGTGCATTATGGAGTTAAAATGTTTACGATGTCGCCATAACTTTCTCCCTAGGCAAGCCAACCATGGTGGCCCGAGAACCAAACTTGGAGAATATATACCATAAGGAAAAGAAAATTGGTCCCATTCAAAGCATTTCTTAGATTCATATTTTATCGGCTTGAAACTTACGAAACGACTACTACTAAGTTTGGTCGACTCAACTTTTGTCCGGATTCTGTCTTGTTCAACAAAAAAGGTTGAAACGCAATCCTATCAAGAAGAGCTAGTTGCAAAATTACTAAAAAATTGTGGAATGATAACTAGTATATCTTGACACAAAGATTAAAATAGTCTTCAGATTAATAACTTGGGAAGAAAAACTTCTAACAAGTAATCTAACAAATTGTCACTTTAGAAGTTATGTCCATTATAGTGCACAAAAACTGTAGGAAACAAGATGCCTCATGTTCCTAATAACTAGTCTGCACAAAAATTATTGGAAACAAGATGCACCCATATTTTGACTCTAAACTCATGCGCACATGGACTCAAATTGATTTTCTCTCAAGGTGCTTCCACCAAATTTCCTCCTCTAAATACTTTCCATCAGAGAACCCATATCAGAGTAATTACATTTTTTTTTTTAATAAATGTTTATCTACTTTCCTTGTAAGAATCTATGTGGGCATTTAAATTCCATGACATGCCAGGAGCTCCAACCATCAGCAACAAAATATAAACAAGAAAAAAAAGAGCATTAAAAAATTGCAAAATAGGGACCATCATCACAACACGTAGGACCCCAATGGCAACAATATCTAATTAAAAATCCATAGTGGACATAACTCAAATGCATTTTTTCGAACAAAAGAGACATTAACTCAGAAATCCGACAAGACAAGCAAAAAGAACAATATAAAACAAAAAATTCCTCCTACCATCATCATCCTCGCTATCATCTGTGTGATATTCGACCGCATGCCCGTGCCTTGTTGACATGTTGCTTCGACAAGTTACAACCACTTTGAACGAACAAAGAATCGGTTGCACCCATTTGAATGAAACTGACCTCGGTTGAATGGGAGTGTGGATCAAAGTGTCTGGTGAACCTAGGAAAAGATAATAAAGAGTCGAGGCCCTCGTGTTACACATGAATGTTTGAATAACAAAAATGTGGCTTTGCTTGAGATTTGTCTTATTCGTTGGAAAGAAACGAAGACAAAAAACAAAAGAAGAAGATGTGAAGAAATGAAGGTAGGGGTTTCTTGTTGTGTTTCAATTCGTGCTCTGGTAACAGAAAATTTGGCTGCTCCAAGCAAGGGAGGACAAACAATGGAGAAGATGAAGAGCAAAAGAAGAAAAAGTGAGAATGTGAAGAGTTTTCTTAGGTCAAAAGAACGTGAAGACTTTGGGTGTTTTGTTTTTTAGGGTTTGTCAATTTCTATCTATACTTTTTGTGGACAAAATTGCCTATATTCGGACCACCAGAAATGTCACACACTAGTTGGCCAGTGAACATTTTGGCCAGCCGGCGAGTTCATGTCCTTATTTGAGACTTGTTAGCCACTTCGGGTCATTATTTGAGATAATAATCATTTCGGGTCCTTATTTGAGAAAAATAAGCTCACTTTGGGTCCTTATTTGAGATTTTCCCTAAGAAATATTTTGAATAGTATCGAATGATTTATTTGACTTTGTTATGGAAAGTTGAGGGAATAAATTTAACAAATAAAAAGTTTAAGAGCTAAATCGAATAGTTAGAATTAGTTTCAGAACAATATTGAATAAATTAGAAGTCTAAGGATGATATAGCATATTAGACCAAAGTTTAGGAATTACTAGTATTCCCTTTTAAAAGAGGACTCTCTAGGATACGATAATTAAAGCTATATACACGTCTTATTTCCATTACGAGATGATGAGGTATAGCAATACCAGTCGTCGATACTATCACAATAGTCTATACGCCGATTGCTGACTTGGGTACCATCCAAGTTAGTAGACCCCTAAGCTTCAGAGTTTTCTGTGAGATGGGTCCAAAGTGATGATGTATTAAGAATTTTTGCCTCGGTCATTAAGGAAATATGTAGACGGGCATGTACACATGACACATATCCACACATATAAAGTTCACAAAACGACTTTGCAAACTTCATATGAACACTTCTTCTTGGTGATGTCCATATTCAAATTTGGAATGACGACATGGAAGTAAATGGAAAGGCCATAATTCTCCAAGGTCCCTAGAGCCTAGTTTCCATGACAGTGGGATAGCTTTCCTAGCTATGGCAAATGCGACGACTTTCAGTAGGGGTGATCGGGTCCAAGGTGGGTGAGTTCCAGACTTGGACGTTGTATTCGACCCTGTTATAACTGGTTCCCATTTTTTGGACCCTGTACCCGACCCTGTTTGCACTGGTTCATATACCCAACTCACTTTGTTTTTCCGGTTCGATTCCAGGGTTAACTTTGTTTATATTGGAACCTATTTTGCAACCGCTCATCCTATACGATTTCAAATATTATATTAATACGCGAGAAAACAACATAATTCTTCAAATTCTATATTAATACGCTCATCCTATACGACATGCAGGGCACCTATTTTTTAACTGCATGGATGAGAGGCAAGTAAAGCAATAGGTTTACTACATCAAACCACAACTTGAAATGCCTACTAAAATTGCCCCTGCCTCCCTACCCCCAAAAAATAATCACTTTGCTTAGGCAGTCCCATTGATTGAATCCATAGAAAGAAAAAGCACACTGAGAATTCACCTCAGACAATTCTATTGAAAAATAGAAATTGTTAAAACATAAAAGTTCCCAGAATCATATTGAATTCTACAGGTAAACATAATTAGGCTAGAGAAGCAGCAAACATATTGAAGAAAGATGATAAAGTATGAAGACACGAACATAATGCAGACATCGAAATCCGGGTGGAAATGGAAATGAACCTAGAGCTTTATTTTGTATGATAAAGGAGAAATTCAGTTTTCTGTCCTTTAGCATCATAGTTGAGGGGCAGAGTAATACAGCAACTATGAAAACGGTAATCACCGCATCGTAACCTCATACTTCGGTAACCACGACTAATATGAAAGGATTTGACCTAAAAATTAAGCAATGAAACCCTGACAAGTTTATACAATAGGACCAAATAGAGTGTGGACGTTTCGTTTAGAATTTATACACCAACTAGCACTTAGTATACTCCAGCATATTTTCTGGAAACCATATGTAACATTGACCAAATTCATCAGCTACTATTCAGTGTATTTGGTCAAATCAAACAAAGTAAGAGACACTGCAAGACTTCCTTCTTCTTTGGCGGAATCAACGAGAAAAACTTCAAATTAGTGCCGGGAAAACATCTAATTAAGCACTTGACGTGGAGGAAGTGGTAAGTTAGCTGACTCTTGACTTCTCTTGGCAGTGATTATAGGTAAACGTGTGGTCGTGACCAGGAACTGTCAACTGGGTTAGATATCTCTGCGTGTCTTGCACTGCTTAATTTGGTTTCTCACTCGATATTGGTTGGTTTGTGATGGGAAGGCCGGAGGGGGCGAGAGCCCAGCGGATCCACCCGTCTCCTCGATCTTGCGAAGCCTCGACATGGCGGCGATTCACCCCATGCCAAAGCTCTCCGAGTTCTACGATTTCTTCCCTCTCTCCCCTAGCTTACCCCACCTATTCACAATGAGTTCCCATATGAACAAAAAAACGCAAACTTTTCCACCAATCTGACAAGAAATCCAGCTCAAGAAAGCACCACCAAAGAAAACGAGAAGAACCCAGCTTCAATCTAAAAGGAAATTCTAGAAAAACCGAGGAAATTTGCGAGCTTACAGATGAGGAAGCCGGCGATGGATGAAATAGAGCAACGGGGAGCTGGTGATGGAGCGACTGTGAGCTGGCCAATGATGGATGGAAGCGAGCGAGGAAGACACACGAATGATGAAGGAAAACGCTGATTTCAGACCATGCCTAGTTCTCCCCAATCCAAGGCGAGCTCGAAGAAGAGTCTTTTTCATGTCTTTGTCCTTAACAGAAGTTTGAACAAGAACTTTCCCAAGAAGTTGGGAAATTTTCGATGGAACTTGTGGGGCACGGAGAACTCTGGAGTTGGAAGGTCGGTTCGGTTTGGGAAGCAGATGAACGATGAAGGAAAACGTTGAAGTCTACGAGTGTGAGAGGTAAATAAAGAAACAGGGGAACAAATTTGAATTTTGGACTTTTAGGTTCGGCTTACAAACCGGTTCTCAAACCAGTTCCCGAACTGGTCTGGTTGATCCGGTTCCTAGGTGGGTAATCACTTAGAACCAGTTCCCAGACTGGTTCAAACCGGTTCTAAATTTTGGGAACTAGTCCCCAGACCGATTTCAATGGGAACTGGTTCCCGACCCTATTTTCCAAGTGGGCCGGTCCAGGAGCCGGGTACACTTGGTCCGGTTGCACACCCCTAGACTTCAGTTCATCATCTACACACAAAACCATTATGCTAGAGGGAAGCCTTGGCAACTTTTTGATCATGTCGCACTGGAGTAAATCAAGTGTTCGAAGATTGGAAAGTTGGTGGATCTCTGCCGGTAAGCTGGAAATAGTAGAATGTCGCAGCCTCAAGATTCTCAGATTATGCAGTTTCCCAATCTCGCTTGGAATACCCCCCTCGAGACTCCGACACCAGGAGGCGTGTATTTCTTCGAGGCTGGTAAGCTCTCCAATAGCAGGAGGGAACTCTCTAAAGAAACAAGAATCCATCCTCAGCACCTTCAAATTTTGTAGATTTAATATCGAATCTGGAAACTTAGAAACGCCAGTCCCTGACAGGTCTAACTCGACTAATGATCTCCCTATGTTGCCAATTGAGTTTGGAAGCTTCCTTATTCGACGGCAATCCCTTAATGACAAGTGTTTAAGTGTGACCAATTCTCCAATGGAGTCGGGAAGTGCTGCAATTCTAGTGCCATCCAGGGAAAGAAATGAGATATTCGTCAAGTGACATATCGTTCTTGGTAGATGACTCAATGAGAAGCAGTTGGAGGCAGTCACAGTTTCAAGCTGCTTTAGATGACCGATGGAGATGGGAATTTCTTGTATCGAAGTCCCATCCATGAAAAGCTCTTTTAGAGCTGTCAGGTGACCCACTTGTACGGGCAACATACTGAGCTCTGTGCAGAACTTCAAATTCAAGGAAACCAAGCACCTCAAATCGTCAATCGAATGATCTATCTTGACCAATTGTGAACATCGCTCCAGAATCAATATGGCCAGATTTTTGCAGCCAGAGAACTTAGGAGTGACTAATAAGTCAGCACAACCTGTAAGATCTAGAACTCTTAAGTTCTTCATCTGCAAAATAGGAAATTTATTTGCATGATTTCACTTCACAAATAGTTACATTAGATCGGGCGATTTCAGTGTAGCAATGAATTGTGAACTACCTCTATTTGATCCCAGCCTTCCCAGTCTTTCGTAACTTTGCTCCACGACAGATCGAGAATGGTTAAGTTTCCCAGGCGAAAATTAGTCACTTGGAGATGTCGAGGGCACCCTCACCAACGGAGCCACCTTAAATTTGGAAGAAGGTTAGCAAAATCTCCGGTAATGTCTGCATGATCCAATTGAAGAAACCGTATGTTTGGCATGCTCTCAAAATCTTCTGGTGTAAGTTTGACTGAAGTAAGCCACTGAAAGTTAAGGCTGAGTGCCTCAACCTTTTCTGTTCCCTGTGATGGACCAGAAAAACGAGCAGTGAGGATGGTTTCTCTTCTCGACATGTTACCCAGTCAGGAAAATGACAACAATGTCAATTGCACAAATGGTCGGATCTTAACAGTATCAGGCGAAATAGCTCTTTGCCTTTGGCGGTGAATATAACAAAAATATTTTTTATGCTTCACTACGGGAAAAAAGAAAAAAAAAAAGAATGCGAAATGTTACCTTTTTCCGCTTTATCGTATTGAGAGCTATTTCATGATTAAATAATCTACTCCGTTTTCCTGGATTTGTAAGACTCTCCCCCCGAACGATTTCTCTGCCAAGTCGCCTTAACGTGCTATGCATCCAAATCTGGTTGTTCTCTCCAATTTTGGCTAGGGGAGTCAAAATTTCACTGGGAGGCAGCAAGGAGAAGTCATGCCATAAGTACAAAGCAATTCTGCTATCCATGCCAGTGGTAAAGCAGGCGATATCCAGAAATATTTTTTTCTGCTCATAATTTAGTCCTCCCTCCAAAATAATCTGAAAATCCCTCCACTGGAATGTTGGTCGCTGTAGTAAATTTTGGCATTCCTTCAGCGTTGCATTATTGCAGACTGCACACATAACATCAATGAACAATGGGAGTCTTGCCTTAGCATAAAGACTTGTCGAAAGCTCGTAGTTCCAAAATAAGAAAGAAGGTGGTGGTTTAGATGGATGCTGCCTAAAGAGTTGAAGAGCCTGATCTTTATCTAACTGACTAACATCATAAGTCCGGATCTGAGGAGAGTCTTCCAGGACGACACTGTTTCTGGTGGTAACAAGGATCCTACTTCCAGAAGCAAAGCAATCAAAGCAATCTCCGATGAGCTTCTGTACATGAAAAGCATTTTCCACGTCATCAAGAATAATCATGACTCTCATGTTGCAAAATAAGTACTTGAAAAACTCAATTCCCCCGCTGACAAAAGCAACATCCTCAATTTCCCGTTTTAGAATATCGGAAATCAACTTAGTTTGCAAAAGCTGAAGCCCTCCTGATATTTGGGTAGTTTCTTTAATATCTGCGAGGAAGCTACAGCCATCGAAATCACGGGAGACTTGGTTGTAAATGAGTTTTGCCAGAGTTGTCTTCCCAATCCCATCTTCTCCTTGGATCACGACAACGATCCGCCTGTCCTTATCATCAATATTCATCAAACTCATGATGTGGTTTAATTGATTATCAGTTCCAACATCTTTTTCGATTCTGGCAACTTGTCTTTTCTCTTCCACTTTAGCCACCTACAAGAAACATGATGATTGCTCACTCATAAGCTGTAAGATGTAAAGTAAGGCCTGACTACGTTGATCTTTTCTAACGTTGTCGTGTCTGCATAAAATGTCTACTAAACGAGTTACTGGTCATGCTGATCTACTAGTGATCAACATCAATGCTACATAATTTTAAAGGAAATCCAAGTTTCAGGAGTGATGACTTTTACCTTACAAAATATGTTTTGTCAAACAACTAACCAGCTTTGAAATTTCTTATCTATACAACAACAAGCGGATCTTGACATATATGTGTCTATGAATGATGGGGTAGAATAAAACCTCAGAACATATCAATAGAGAACATGACCCAATTGAAATATGATTTGGGGCGTCCAATGTTCAATCATCGAAATATTGTTGGTTCCCACTTTTATCACACATGTTCTCCCAAAAGTGTTTAACGCAACCCACACCAATGTTCTCAACATTGCGAATTGAAATTTCCACATAGCAAGCATAAGAGCAAATAGTCTCTCGGACTCGTCTTTAATTATATACTAGAAATACCGTGCTTTGCCGCAAACACTATTAACGGTTAGTCTACATTTAAAGTTTAAAAATATTAACATAATACACACACACACACACACACACACACACACACATATATAGATTCATTTTAATAAGTATGCTTCAAACTCAAAAGCTTGTATGTATTTCAACAAAGATGGGGTCTAGAAGTAGATTGATGATTTCGCATCTCGTCACATCACTTGAAACATCGTTATTATCATTTTATGTATATCTCAGTCAATATTGTCGTGAATTTTTCTAAATCATATTTAAAAAAAAATCACAAATGTGAAATTTGAAATAGGATAATAGTTAAAAATTGGGTGATTGATCAAACATGTGATTATTTGTAGTCGATAGACTTTCGACTTTTTCTTGGAAATTATGTCATATTCCTCAAAATTAAAACTATGGAAGCCTTATGACTTCTTTTTAATTGTTAGCCTTATTGAAATGTATAAAATGAATCTTCGTAGTGCAAACCCTTTTCTAATATAAATTGTGTTTCTCATTGTTCGTCCGTCTTCTAATTGCTTTACCTTTTTTCTTAGTTTTCTAATAGCTTAATCTTTTTCATACCCATAAAAAAAAAATAGCTTAATCTTTTAAAGAAAAATGATTTATCTAACATGACATTAAAGCACGGGTCAATGGTTTAAATCCTAGCACTTGCTCTCAATTTTTTAATACTTGTTATTCGTGTTATTTTCTTTGTTTTCCTATTTCACTAGTCATCCCCTTAATGTGGTTCCCTCCACAACCAATCTTGTGCGTGCAAGGACCAGCTAAGAGCGACAGGAAGTTTTAAATCATATGCTATAAATACGTTGTTAGCACATTTTTATTAGTTTAAACTTTTGAGGAAAGATGATTTATCTAACAAAATTAAGTTTTACATGTAATATCTGCTACAACATCTGAAAACACACATTAATAGTATAAACTAAAGCAAAATTAAGGAAAAAGCAAAGAAAAAATAAAATAAGATGCAGTGTCACGTGGTCCCACTTCACATGTTTCGAAAATAAAAAAGTACCTAATAAACTTAGAGATGAAAAAAAGAAAAAGACAAATTTTCATTTGACGCTTGACACAAATTCATTAAAGCCATTGTAAGGCGTCCCAGACCCTGCATCTTGTTGACTGCATGTTGGGTGGCCTCATCGCGAGGATCAAGCCTAGGGAAATTTTCCATATTTTGGTTAATTTACCTCCAGAGGTTTATCATTACCCCATTTTATATTGGGGGTTGACTCCGATAAACGGAACAGTTGAAGGACTTGCTCAGGTCCGTAGATTAGTTTAGATAAGATGAACAAAATATTTCACCAATTTTTTTTTATAAAAAAAAAAGGAAAGAACCAAAAGAGAAAGCCTCAAATTCAAAGCGGAAAAAATAGAAAAATATATTTTAAATTGAATTACATGAGAGAGTAATTAAAATTATGGGAAAATGCCTAAAAAAACTCAAACTTTACCAATTGTGACACATTCATCCTAATTTTTTTTTTTTTTTTTTTTTATGATACCAAAAACCCCAAAATTATACATGTGTAACACATTTACCCTAAACTTTTTATGTGATATCAAAAATACCAAACTTATAGTAGTGTCACATATATACCTCAAATTTTAAACGTCAAACTTTTTTTGTGACACCAAATTTTTAGGATAAATGTGTTAAACAGATACAAGTTTGAGACTTTTGGTATAAAAAAAAATTGAAGTAAATTGTTATACTATACAAGTTTGGGGTAGATGTATAGCATAAGTACAAGTTTAGGGTTTTTGCTATCATAAAAATTTAGGATAAATGTGTCACAGTAGGCCTAATTTAGAGTTTTTGATGGCTTTTACCTTAAAATTATTAATTTAGGCATTTTTCCCTTGATAGAATATTTGTAAAATAACTAATTGAGGACATCTCAATAGGAAAAAGGATTGTGATTATTCAAGAGTAGGAGGCCCTCTTTACTTGATATGATAGTATAGATAGGTGTACTCAATTTGAGTAAGTGATGATATGAAGAATACTTTTCACTGCAGTATTGCATAATTTTGATATCATTCCTTTCAGATTTATTAGTATTCTAAGTAATTTAAATTTTATGTTTTATTGTAAAATTTGCTGAAGCCATTTTATTCTACGTTTAACACTTTAAAATTCAAAATATTTTTAAAAGTCCTATTTAATTGAGATTTTACTTGAAATTTGAGATATAACTAAAATTCGCAATTACTATTTTTATATGTATTTTTATATGTGTATAATAAATTCCATTTCATTTTGCCTTATTATTATTTGATTGGTCTTTCGTTTTTTTTTTTCCTTATGGGTTAATTGTAGATTTAAACCTTCAAATTCTAACGAGAAATTTATTTTGTTCAATTAAGTCCTTTTAATTTCTGGATTTGTGCAGTTTGGTCCTCTAAGTTTTGTTTGGTATAATCAAATTCTCTAAGTTTCTCAATTTGTGCAGTCAAATCCTTTGGTCAACCACTCTGCCTAAATTGTCCAATCAATTACAGACGTAGCACTGCTTATGTAACAAAAAATGACACCAAATGTACCGACGATAAATTTAAAAAAAAAAATAAACAGAAATGTTAATTTGACAGTGTTAGTGATAGAGGGTAAACCAAGCACTTAATTGCACAAACCAATAATTTTAGAGAATCTGGTGTCACAGAACAAAACTTAGACCAAATTTGCACAAATTCAGAAAGCAAGAAGACTTGATTACACTGAATATTAGCTAGAGGACCAAATTGCGCTTACACTAAAACTTAAAGGACTACATATGCAACTAATTTTTTTCTTATTTTTTCTTTATTTGATCAGCCACACATTACACTCACACCCCAAATAAGATGACATGTGGCAAAAAATGATTTAAGAATTAAGTATTCACCTTACCGTATAGAGATAAAGATTTCAAAATCATTTTAGAAGAAGAAATCTAATTAGAAGAGTGGAAATTTTTCATAGATGCATGTGAAGCTCTCGGATTGAGCGGAGCCAATCTAATCCAGTGGAATCCCCCCATCCTAACGGCGTTCTAGTACATGCGATCCGCCTACATAACCAACGACATTCGAGATAATAATAATCTAATCCAGAAAAACTTATACCTTAAAGTGCACCGCAAGGCATAATAATCGAATCGAAAAATGATTCGTGAATAAAATTCTGACACTTATGAATCATAAATCAAAATGATCGAATAAAATGTTTTGATAAAATACCTAAAATGAATTCTTCTTGACATAGACACATATAAAGTAAGTCAAAAAATTGCAAAACAACAACTTTTGCGTAAAACTTCATGATCGAAGGAAAATATATCTCAATGTCAAGTGCTCATGATCAAAGAATATATCTCAATGATCAGTATAATATTGTAAACGTAATGTTTATATGCCATATCATGTTTGGCTGGGCTGTAACTTACAAATTCTCAGTTTTATTGTTGCGAAACTATAATAAATAAGAACCAGGATTAGACCTACATAATTTGATAGGTGAAATATATTAACCTGTGAATAAAAAAAATCAATAGTATTGAATTGCTAGTTTCAATAGTGAAAATTTTGTGGGACCGTAACCAACTGGTGTAAAAACTTAAGCCATTAGATGAATATGTGATTTAATATTTAATTATTCAAACACTCCCCCTCATGCTTAGTTTAATCTTTTTGCCTAGTATTATATGTTGGCATATTTAATTGGGGAGGAAAATGGGGCATGGAAAAATTTAAACTCATGACCTCCAACTCTAATATCAAATTAAATATAAAATAGAATAGAAAATTGAGGAATTTTCTATATAATTCGATGTATAGAAAAGAGTGTATAGAGAGCCTATTTATAGGCTTTACATGGAAGAAATCAAAGAAAATCAAATCAAATATGCATATTCAAAATAGATATAGAAAATATCCTAAATATATCTAAAATCTAAATGATATTTTAATATTGCTAACATCCCTAGTATCTCTAACATCCCCCTTCCTAATATCTCTAATATCCCCTCAAACTCAAAATGACATCATCAACACTAATTTATTATATGTCTGTATTTAATTTGATGCAATTCTGAGTCAAATTATGCATTCTAAGATTTCAAGACTTGCCACACCAATTTTAATACACTAAATTAAATATACCAAAATTTATATGCGTGTGTTATTATTTTGCTTTTCATTATTAGGTAACGAATGAATATTAGATTGACATTGTGCTAATGCTTACATGTGTGTTAGGTAATTCTCTCTCTTCCTATGTATATGGCCCACATGATGTCTTGGTCCCGCATTCTTTCTCTTCCTATGTATATGGCCTATGGCCTACAAGTTGTCTTGGTCCCACATTCGTGTGAACTCCCTCTCTCTCTCTCTCTCTCTCTCTCTTTTCCCTCCCCCGTCCCTCCCCCCACCAGCGTCGGCTTTACCAAATTAATCTCTATTTAAGCTAAAACCATCATTTGTTTCACTATTTGCTTTTTAAAACTACCTTGCATGCAAAGTTAAAACCACCCACTACACTTTCTTCGTTAAGTAGACACTCAATTCACACATCTTTACTAAATATCTACTGCATATTTGCTCAATTAAACAATCACTCAATTCCTTGAAAACTCGTTTCTTTTCTTGCCAAATGTAATCCATTGGCGATCACTAACACATGCCTAGCATGTCTCGACACTAGTTTTTTTTTTTTTTTTTTTTTTTTTTTTTTCATGTGTAGTATCTTTCCTATTTTTGAGACATGGGTATATAACTATGTAGATCAGATTTGAATATCTTGACATAGATCCATATATAATACTTACAAAAAAAAAAAAAGACAGGATAATATTATGTGATTATCAATATCTCAAGGTGCAATTAATCTACCCAGGATGTAGTAATGACCAGCTTTCTAAGCAGAACAATGAACAAGTATAGAAACAGGCAACATAGATTCCCTCATTAAGCTATGATGATGAAGAAAAAATAAGAAGGAAACGCACCTCGCGCGTACTGTCGGATGTGTGCTGATCTAAATAAGACTTGATCCTTCCAGGCAACTTATCTCTATAATCCTCGTAAAACATGCCACCCTTAAGAGTATCACCTATTTTCGGACAATTTTGAATTACGACTTGGCATTCTTCTGGTATCACTGTGGCTGATGCATGTGCCAACATACCAACCTGAGGAGTATCACCTATTTTCGGACAATCGTGAGTTACGACTTGGCACTCTCCTGTTATCATTGTGTCTGATGCATTTGTCCTATACTCCATGGATTCGCACGGAAGCTCATCAACGCCCCGGGACAGCCTCTGCATGGTCTTCAAATAAAGCCTGTACTTTCGCAAGTGACTGTCGACGTTCTCGAGGGTCATTCCATTCACCTTCATCAGCTGCAGTATCGTCTTCGGCATCGCATTATCAATCCCTAGCAGTGCGACCGCATCCACGAAATGCTTGTGCAATTGAGGCGTCCAGACCAACCGTGGTCTCTTCTTCGGCAACTCCACTGATGGATGCTCCAGCGAATTGTCCGTTGTGAGAGACAACACCGAATTGTCCGACGTCAGAGTCGACTCCGCCTCCGTGAGCCACTTGCGAAATTGAGGTGTCCAGACCGAAGGTGGCTTAGACACCTCCGTTAATGGATCCTCCGCCGAATTGTCCGTCGTCAGAGTCGACTCTGAATTGTCCGACGCCAGAGTCGACTCCGAATCGTCCTTCGTCAGAGTCGACTCCGAATTGTCCTTCCTCAGAGTCGACTCCTCCACAAACCGCTTGTGCAATTGAAGCGTCGACAACAAATGTGGCCCCCGGATCATCACCGCCGGTGCTGGAGACCACTTGTTCGATTGAAGCGTCGACAACGAACGTGGCCTCTTCATCACCACCGCCGGTGGATCCTCTACCGAATTGTCTGTTGTCAGAGTCGACTCCACCTCCCCGGCAGAGTCAATCTTCTTCATCTTCCTCGAATTGGAGCTTTCCGAGTCTGTTTTCATGAGAACCCTCTGGTCACGATTCTCCATCAACTCCTGCGATCTCGACAGATCACTAAACCTATTAATTGGCAGACGGAACTGGTTCTGCAGTGTTCGCAATGGCTCAAGACCAGGAATCTCTCTCAACATCGGGCAGTCACGTATTTCCAATTCTTTTAGTTTCTTCAGGCCTGACATGGGGAATATAATTCTTTCAAGGACTGGACATTGGTGGACAGTTAGATGTCTCAACTTCTCTAGTCCGCCGAGATGGATCTCCTCGTCCTGAAAGCGACAGAGCTTCAAAATAATTAGATTTCTCAAGTTGGATAAACCTGAGCAAGCTGTTACTGAGCTGCGAACTTTTGGGTTTAGGGGGCCAGACATGTGAAGTTTCCTTAAACGAGAAAGGGAACCCAATGTAGTTAGTGACATGGTAAAGTGCTGAACGCACAGTTTTAAATTTCTTAACTTGGATAACTTCCCAATCCACTCGAAGTTATAGATTACGGCTGAGCCTGAAAATAGTCGTGATGGATATTCCTTGCCATTTGATAAGAGAAGATTAACTAGATTATTCAAGTTTGACAGATCTGAAATAGACTGCAAGGACCGAGAACTAACAAGTAGACGAGTCAAACTTGTGGGAAGTGAAGGCAACACTTGCAGCTCATCACAATTCTCAAGGATCAGTTCTTCTAGCTGAGGGAGCGCAGCAATTGTTTCTGGCACCCGACGGATGCGAGTGTATGATAGATCAAGGATTTTCAGAAAGGACAATTTCCCAATTTCACTTGAAACTTCGCCTACCATAGTGGAACATCCTCTAGCATGTATCACTTCGAGCTTCATTGAAAAGCCAATGGCTGAAGGAAACTCTGCTAGCCGGCAATGTTCCATCTTTATGACAGTCAGAGTCTTTATACTTCCAATAGAATGAGGCAACACATTGATGCACGTGGACGACAGATCCAATTCAGTTAGAGACTCTAGGTTTCCGGTTGAATCCGGAAGTTCCCAAATCTTTTTGCATCCTGCAAGAGATAAAGACTTGAGATTTGCAAGATATCCAATAGAACGAGGCAATCCTTCAATTGATGTGAAGGATAGATCCAACTTGATCAATGAATTTAGGTTTCCGATCGAGCTAGGGAGTCCCCATAACTCTGAGCAGTTACTCAAAGATAAGTGTTCTAATTTCACTAGCAGACCAATTTCACCAGACAAATCTTTTAGTCGATGGCAACCCTCAATATTCAAGTAAGCCAACTGTTTTAGATCCCCAATGGAGCGATCGATGTCAACCAATTGTTGACATTCTTTAATGACCAATCTTTCCAGAGCAAAACACCCAGACAAGTCAATCTTGATCATGTTTAGACGTGTCAGATATAGAACTTTCAAATTGTGTAGCATCTGTGACAAGAATAAAGCATTACACAGTGTCGTCAGACAATACAGCTCTAAGAAAAGTGTATGAAGGCATACATACCTTAATTTGGCTCCACCCCTCCCAATCATTGACGTCGTTAAATTCAGAGAGTTGGAGGACTACCAAGTTTTGTGAGAACAGATTAGTTGCCACTAAATCTGGAGGACAATGACTCCAAGAAAACCATCTTAACTTTGAAAAGAGGTTCGTGAAGTCCCCGATAAAGCTGCCCCCGTCTAATTCAAGGAATCTTAGATTTGGCAGCCTTGAGAAGTCTTCATCAGTTAAGATGAGTAGAGTAGGATCTCCAGCTAAATTGAGCGCTTGGATATCTCTTTTGTTCTACGAAGTACACATGCGATTAGAAGGAGCTTTCAATTTTTCTTATTCACATAGTTAGAAACTTCATGTCAAATCCTTAACGCTACGCAAAGAAAGACAGAATTTGTACACTTATTGTATTACCTCTTTTGTTTTCGCCATGTCCATAGCTTCATCAGAAATCCATAGTCTGCTACGCTTTCTAGAATCCAGGTTTTCGTCATGGACAATTTGGCGTCCCAGGTCTTTTAGCAAGTCATGCATCCATAACCCACCGTTCTCTCTGATCTTTATCAATGAAAGGGAACTGAGGACTTCAATATCTATTTGTGGAAAAAAGTCGTGATCTTTCCACATGTAAGATGCATTAATCTCCTCCTCATGAAAAGGAAAACATGCAATATCAAGAAAAATCTGCTTTTGAACTTTAAGGTGTCATAGCTAATTTTCAATTTTTGGTGGACGTCTTCATAAGCAATGCCCCTTAACTGTTCTAGCGTATCATTCCATATAGTTTTGTGCTTCCCATGAAGAAATGAACCTATGACCTCAATGACCAAAGGAAGTCCTCCCAAAGTAGAAACAATATCCTTTGAAAGCCTGTCATAATGATTGTCTCTAGGAGATTCTCTTTTGAATGCATGATTCATATAAAGCTGAAGAGCTTGATCAGAATTCATTTCTTTCAGTTCATAAGGTATGATTTTCTCCACATATTCTAGGATGCTTTTGCTTCTAGTCGTAATTACAACTCTACTTCCTGCACCAAACCAATTGATCTTGCCAATTAGTTTCTCAAGCTGTTTCCTATGGTCCACATCATCTAAAACAATTAGAACCTTTTTATCATGAACTTTTTCCCCAATAACCTTCATTCCATCATCAACGTCACTGATGTCAACCATAGGCTCAGTTTCACCGAGGATATTGGATAGCACTTTCTTTTGTAGAAATACTAGGCCATCACGCCGTGATGATGCACTGACATCTCGCAAGAAGCAATACCGATCAAAGCTAGAAATGAGCTTGTCAAAGAGAGCCGTGGCAAAGGTTGTCTTCCCAACGCCACTTGGGCCATGAATTCCAAGACACCGTGCACGACCAAAGTCATAGTCCAGCAAGTCCATTACCGCTTCCACTTGATCATCTATCCCGACTAAATGGTCAGTTGCACAATCATCTCTTGCCTTCATCTTGATTGTGATATCTTCGGCGTCCAACACAGTAGGTTCGCGTTGCAGTGATGGCAATGATCTGCCAGCAAGAGTCAAGAAAAACACTATAAATAGCAGGGGCTGCGGAAATAAAAGATTGAGCGACGAGGGTTGCTTATTGCCGCACTCAGTAATCCCATCAACTTGAATTGCTCTTTAATATGTATGCCTGGATCTCTAATATAAATCTATTTTTTCCTCAGCATTTTGCAAAATATATATAATAAAGGGGAAAGAAAAGGCATATCCACCGACAGATCCAACTCGAACAAGCAGGAGAACATGTACAATGATAGACCCAGAGGGTCGCTCCGTGCTTAATGCTATTTCTATCATATTTTATAAAAATTTACATAAAATTCTTATGTCATGCTCGTTTGTTTATTTCACGTATAACTTCATCATAAAAGGAAACGCTTTTTGCGAAAATCATTTTCAAGAACAGTTTCATTTGCTTGGTGATATGCTGAAAAGCACATAAAACACTATCTTAGTAAAAATTTGTATTTGTGGTAAGATACTTGTTATGTTTAAGAAAATGATTACCTCTATTCAGAACTTGGAATTCATTTTCCTAATTTAAAGTGCGTGTTTTCTTTACCTGTAAACATTTTTGCATTGATTGACCATTTTCAACGAATCAAACAAGTTAAAAGTCCAGAAAAATTAATTTGCAAAATGCTCTTTTAGTGGAATGAACAAAACCTATGTATTAGAAGATTTTCTTCCAGCTCATGGCATATATCGACCGTCGCGCTCTAGTTCAAAGTTCGAATAAGAAAAGAGATTCTTCATTCTCTCTAAGGTTTAGCCACCAGAGACTGACCGCCTCTTCCACCAAACCGACGACAGCAAAATTCTGGCAGCCATCATCGGCTCCTCAGACAACGGAAGCGGCGGTGGCCACGGCAAGGCAAAACGGAATGCGGATTTTGCGTGGGTAAGTTCTAACGCACATCCAGATCTGAGCGACTTTTGACCATGACACAGCTCAAATATTGCAAGGAAACAGAGTGGTCACTGGTCCGGTCGGGGGAAACTTACCTTGTCCTGCCGAAACCACTTGTCCTTTCGAGCTTCAGTCGTCCGATGATACGGCAAGCATGGAGCAACAACTTCGGGTCATCCCAGGCAAACCAACAATTTTGGACATTGACGTGTCCACTTGTGCTGAGATGAGATCCCACGATATCAGAAGATGAGAACGAGAGAAATTATTAGGTGAACAGACCAAGCACGCCAAAGCATGTGTTAGTTGTATGTGGTTTAATACAAAAATAGTCAACACAAAAACGGTGAGCAATTGAACAGGGCCGGATTAGAAAATGCCAACCACGCCAAAGTTATATGTGCTGTTCCACCTGGATAAACGTTTGACCTCCCTTCTGTCTTCTATAAATTACCATTTCAGTTCTCTACGAGAGAGAATATAAACATCACCTCAAAATTTAAATGATTCCATCTTCCTCCCATTATAGAGAGCTTAACCAAAACTATAGAGAAATAAGAACTTGACCTAAGGGTGTTGACTGTTGAGGTGGTCCTCTCTCTTCTGAAACCACAATGTTTGACTCAGCTATAGTTGAAAGAAATTTCAAAATCTATATTAGTAGGGTTTTCATTTTAAGGCATGTCCAATTGATTTGGGCCCAATAAGGCGGAACAGTTTATTGAATCAGGTATCTTATGATTAATAGATCTTTCTTAGATAATTAAGCATACTCGAAGGTCTACAATGAAAACTTTCCAATCAAGAAATTAGATCCTTATATAAGTTAAAAAAAAAATCAATAATGTCGTTTGACATTCAGGTTTTGAAAGTTTTAGTTAATTCTGAAATGACGTGACCTTTGGAATTATGATATGGGAAGAGTTAAAATGGACCTAATACGTTGGATTAAGTCAAATATTAATAACTAAATGAAGCTTCTGCGTGTGTTATATCAACATACTGAAGTTTTATTTTGGGCAATGCTCGTGTCAAGGGGTATGCACCTCTTGTAACTATTCAAAGAATTCACGAATTCAATAAGAGTGATCCGGTCGCAAATACGTCATCCACGTATAAAAGAAGAATGAGAGTGCCACGAGAATGATCATAACTAAATAGGACTGTACTCAAGACTTCTTTTCAAATATGTGCTTCATAAAATAAAATATTCACAACTAGCAAACAAATTTACTCTCTCTCTCTCTCTCATATTATATAGATGTCCCAAAATGTGCTAGTTTCATCTCTCACATTACATACATGGCCCAACATGTGTTAGTTTTATGTGGTTTAATTACCACAAAAATTTCGACAAGAAAAAAAAAACCACAAAATAGTCAAAAAAAAAAAAAAAAAAGGTGATCAAATGAACGTGGCTGGATTGGAACACGCCAACCACGCCAAAGCTATATGGGCTGTTCTAGCTGGATACAAGTTTGACCTTCCGTCTTCTATTAATTATCATTATTGTTCTCTACGTGAGAGAATATGACCATCACCTTGAAATTTAAATAATTCCATCTTCCTCCCATTATAGAGAGCTTAACAAAAACGATCAGAGGAATAAGACCATGACCTAAGGGTGGTGAGATGATCCTTTTTCTTCTGTAACCACAACGTTTGACTCTGCTATAACTGAAAGAAATTTCAAAATTTATATTAGTAAGGTTTTTATTTTAAGGCGTGTCCAATTGATATGGGCTCCATTAGAGATAATTAGGATAATTCTCTAAAATATTTTCCTATATTTGAGATAATTAATATTTTTATGTTAATTTTCTGTGTCTCTCAATATAGTGCAATATTTCATTTTAAAGATAATTAAAATATTTATGTTAGTTTTCTATATATCTCAAGATCGAGCAATATCTCCTTTTATTGTACATATCTTGATTGATATATATTACCTTTGATAGTCTCTCATAGAGCCTATAAATAGGCTAATCTACTTTATTATGATATATCAAATTATACACAAAATTCCCCAATTCTCTTTTCTAATTTATATTTAACCGAAATCAAATCAAATATACATAATCAAAATAGATATTGACATAAGAGAAAAAAAATCTTAAATATCTCTAACGGATATTTATTATAATATTGCTAACATCCTCTCAAATCCACGTTGAACTAAAACAAATCAACTTGAGTTTGAAAAATGATCCAAACAATGTCACAAAATCTTTGATTAAAATAATCTCAATGGATCCAAGACGAGGCAACGTGGATGATGCCTCCAAACTTTTGTTGATGAGAAGATGTCAATATGTTGCTCGTGATGGTGTCAGCTTCAACTTGAGGATCGGAAGAATTGGAGCCTAACAACATGCCTCCTTTGTGGTCGACTTAGCTATCAGAACAATAACTTAAACACAACCGATACGACTAGCAAGCAGAATAAGCCACGTTTTGCAAAGGTTTTGCAAAGGGAAAATTTACTATGCGAAGACCCGGGCTTTACTGAGGGGAAAGTTACTAGCGGCATCAAAAATAGCTCCGTGGAAAATAAAAGCTCGACTTAGCGACGCTTTAGAGACGTCATACCACCGTGATACTTACTCGAACGGGAATGATGCACTTGGGTGCGAACATTGTCAAGCGGCGGAGATGGATTTATTTGCATGGGATGCATGGGTGCATTGTTAAGAATGATGACATGGAAAAAATAGAATTGAGAAATTTTTTAGGTGCATTGGGTGCGAAGTGCACCCGGTGCACTAGTCGCACCTGATGCACTAGATTGCCCTAGGAAATAAGCTCTGATACCAAGTTGAGAATATTGCAAAAGAAAAAAACAAAGAATTGTGTATATTTCGATGTATATATAATGAGGATTACAACAACTTATCTATAGGTTTTATATATAAACTATTCACAGCAATTAAATATTATACAATCAATTACAATAAGTCATAAAGATATCTAGAATATCAAAGATATCCAGAATATTATGGATATCTTGAATATCGTAAATAATTTAGATATATCTAATAGGCTTAATCAAGCATAATAGTTTATTGGATCGGGTATCTTATGATTAATAGATCTTCTCAGATAATTAAGCACGCTCCACCCCCTAGAACCAAAAATTTTCTAACGAGAAATTAGATCTTTAAATCGGTTGAAGGAAACTAATAATGTCGCATGACATCCAGGATTTGAAAGTTTTAGTTAAATGGAAAAAGCCGTCATCAGGGGAATTATGCTATATGAAGAATTAAAATGGAGCTAATACGTTGGATTTAATCAAATTCTAATAACTAAATGAAGCTTCTGCATGTACTATATGAGCCTATTGAAGTTCATTTTGGCTGTAGCCAGCCATTATGCTTGCGTCGACGTGTACCTCTTGTAACTCATCAATTCAAGAAATGTGTCATCCACCTATAAAAGAAGAACGAGAGCGCCACGAGAATGATTATATAAGTAAGAGCAAATCTGCCTTACTACGATAACGTTAAATTGTTCAAAAAAGTCCTAAACTTATTACACTTTTATCAATTTGATTCTAAATAATTTAAATTTTACCAACCAAATCCTAAAAGTTTTGACAATTTGTCAATTAAATCCATCTAGCCAAATTTAACCAAAAATCGCTAACGTGGACACCGGTAGTGCTATGTAAGATTGTCGACGCTAACACGGACAACTTTTTTAGAAATTTTGAATTTTCTTAATTTTGTATTATTTCTTTTATTTCTTCATTTCTTCTCCTTTTATTTCTTCTAAGTCTGATGAGACCACAGGCGAAGGCTGATTGTGTGCTATGGGTCGAGGGCCACGATGTGGAAGAAAAATTAGAAAAAGGAAAGAAATATAAAAAAAAAAAAAAAAATTCAAAAAAGATTAGAAATTTAAAAATAATTTTTTTTGTTCAAATTAGCGTCAATCATGCTATATAAGACAATTGACGCGCACATCAGCGATTTCCAACTAAAATTAGCCAAATTGACTCAACTACCGATACTTGATAAGGTTTATGATTCAATTGGAAAAATTAAAAGGTTTAAAATTGAATTGGCAAAAGTGTAATAAATTTAGAGTTTTTTAAACAATTTCCCCCTACGATAGGAACATTTCAAAATTATTAGTTGCCAAATCAGTTGAACCATGCCGTGGGATTCTATGGGCCCAAGTTCCCCGAAGCGACGCTTACATTTGGGACTCCCGAGCCAAGGCTCAAGTCTCCGGCGCTCGAGCTCAAGATTCGGGATTGTTTCGAATCTCTCTCTCTCTCTCTAGATTTCTAGATTATAGATAACCCAACATGTGTATTACCACAAAAATTTCGACGAGACAAAAGCCACAAAAATTGCCAAAAAAAAAAGGAAAAAAAAAAAGGTGAGAAAATGAACGTGCAGGATTAAAACAAGCCAACCTCGCCAACGCTATCTGTGCTGTTCTAGCTGGATACAAGTTTGACCTTCCTTCTGTCTTCCATTAATTATCATTTCAGTTCTCTACGTGAAAGAATATAATCATCACCTAAAATTTAAATAATTCCATCTTCCTACCATTAATAGAGAGCTTAGCAAAAACAATTAATAAGAACTTGAGCAAAGGGTGGTGAGGTGGTCCTTTCACTTCCGTAACCCAACTCTGCAATGGCTGTAAGACGTTTCAAAATTTATATTAGTGAGGTTTTTATTTTAAGGCACGTCCATTTGATTCAAGCCCCGCAAGGTGTAACAAATTATTGAATCGGTTATCTTATGATTAATTGATCTTTCTTAGATAATTACGCATACTCGAAGCTCTAGAATGAAAACTTCTCAATCGAGCAAGTAGATCCTTATATAGGTCAAAGAAAATCAGCAAAGTCGTATTAAATCTAGGGATTGAAAGTTTTAGTTAAATTCGAAATGATAGGATCTTTGGAATTATGCTATGGGAAGAGTTAAAGTAGAACTAATACATTGGATTAAATTCAAATTATAATAACTAAATGAAGTTTTTTTTTTTTTTTGGGGGGCGTAGCTGGCCATTGTGCTAGTGTCAAGGGGGTATGCACCTCTTGTAGTTTTTCAATGAACTCATCAATTCCAAAAGGACTCTCTGTTCCCAAATTTGTCATTCACTTATAAAAGAAGAATGAGAGGGCCACGTGGATGACCACAAACAAATAGAGATGAATGTGCCCCACTACAATAGAAACATTTCAAAATTATTTAATTGCCCAATCGGTCAAACCATGCTCGTAGGATCCCTGTGGGCCCAAGCTCCCTAAAGACATGCCAGGGACCACCCGGAACTCCCGAGTCGGAGCTCGAGTCTCCAGCACCCGAACTCAGTATCCTGGATTGTACTCAAGTCTCAAATGGGTGCTTCATAAACCAAACACTCACCACTAACAAATAGTCTCTCTCTCTCTCTCTCTCTCTCTCATATTATATAGATGGCCCAACATTTATTAGTTTTTTTGTGGTTTAATTACCACAAAAAATTCGACGAAAAAAAAAAAAAACCGCAAAATAGTCAACACAAAAAAGGTGAGCAAATGAACGCTGGCTGGATTAGAACAAGCCAACCACGCCAAAGCTACATGGGCTGTTCCAGCTGGATACAAGTTTGACCTTCCTTCTGTCTTCTATTAATTATCATTATAGTTCTCTACGTGAGAGAATATGACCATTACCTTGAAATTTAAATAATTCTATCTTCCTCTCATTATAGAGAGCTTCACAAAAACTATTAGAGGAATAAGAGCTTGACCAAAGGGTGGTGATGTGGTTCTTTCTCACTGAGATTCGACCGGTTTTACGTTTTATTTTTTTCAGAGGTAGTTCTTGATTGAAAAAGAAAAATAAAGAAGGAAATTTTTACAAAGCTAGGGCTAGCATTTTCAGATTTTGATAAAATGGAAAAGAAGTTGGCAAGTCATCATTTTTCAATGTTTTGCTACTTTTTTTCTTTTTTTTTTCAATCCTTTGTTTTTTCGTATCTCCTTGTTTTTCATTTCTCTAGAAATTGAATCTTCTTCTTCCATTGGTACACCAATTGCTGTGTTCGGGGGCAGGAATGGCCTTCAAAAAACCTAATAATAATTTTAACAAAAATGGAATATGACTTAACTTTAAAATATTTTACATATTCTAATTTAGTACACCTACCAGTATTACCCCTTTTTTGGGGTTACGATCAATATACCTTGAGATAAGTTTTATGCACCAGATCAAATCCATCCCTCAGATTTTACTTTAAACATAACAGAAAACGAACTTAAGACTTCATACCTTTGTGCAACTAAAGACCCAATTCATTATTCGACCCCCACAAAAAAACAGACGCAATTCATTTATCAATTCTCTGATCAAGGAGTTAACGGGAAAATTGTCCAAAAAGTCCTAAAATTATTGCATTTTTATCAATTCAATTCTAAACCTTTCAATTTTACCAATTCAATTCTAAACATTTTCACTTCTTAGCAATTGAATCTATCCTACTAATTTTGGCAGGAATTTGTTGGTGTGGATGCCGATGGTGCCACATAGCTCGATTGGCACTGACGTGGATATATTTTAATTTTTTTATTTTTAATTTTTCTGATTTATTTCCTTTTTCTTTATTTTCTTTTTGGTCTTTTTCTACCTTTTGTTGGGGATTGGCCTCCAGCCACAGGCAATGGCCAGCCACCAACCATGGCAAGGTAGGCTAGCCTCATCCGCCACAGGTGAGGCCCGGTCAAGCATGGGCAAGCTTTGGCGAGGGGTGCCCTCACATAGGCTAGGGTCTACTAGGCGAGACCCGATGAGGGTCAACCTTGTCCAGGACAAATCTGGTGAGGTTGGCCTTCGGCAAGGCCAAGGTGGCCTCACCGGGCATTGGCTAGGTGAAGGCATCATCGAGAGAGGCTACATAGGCCCCGGCAAGGGTTGCCCTCGCCAAATTGGCTTTGGCCAAGGCAAGCCTCAAGGAGGGCTCCCCTCACTAAATTTGGTGAGGCTAGCTCTTGTTAGGGCCAAGGCGACCTGGCCTGTTGTCATATGGGTGAAGGTGATGCTCAACGAGGCCGCCTGGCCTAGGCGACGCCGACCCTCGCCTAAGGAGGGGGGGCAAGGCTAGCCCACCCTACCATGGTTGGTGGCTAGTCATTGCCTGTGGCTAGAGGTCGACCACCAGCAAAAGGTAGAAGAAGGCCAAAAAGAAAAGAAAGAAAAAAGAAGAAGAAAAAAATCAGAAAAAATAATAAAAAATATTAAAATATTACTAAAGTTGTCCATGTTAGCGTCGGTGGTGCCATGTGGCACCCCCAGCATTCACATTAGTAAATTCTAGTCAAAATTAGTCGGATGGACTCAATTGCTAAGAAGTGAATGTTTATGACTGAATTGAGAGAATTAAAAAGCTTATGATTGAATTGGCAAAAGTGCATTAGGTTTAGGATTTTTAGATAATTTTCTTAAGAGTTAACACTTCGAAATTTTTAGCATATATTTGTTTTTCTTATTAAATAGACACACTTGAGAAGTATACTGTCATATAATCTTTTAAAACTATTTTTGGGGCTTCTCTGATTTTAAGTCAAACTATTTCTCTTTTATTCATATATTAGAATTATGGAAAATTACAAAAAAAAAAAAAAAAGTCTTAAACCTATTGTACTTGTGTCATTTCAATTCTAAACATTTTTTTTTTTTTGTCAAATGAGTCATAAACCTTTTGCATTTGTGCTAATTCAGTATGTTTGATCAATTTTAACTAGTCAATGCTGAAATGGATGTCAGCCATCCTATGTGACATCACAAGCATTGACATGGAGTTTTTATTATAATATTATAATATTTTATTAACTTTCTTTTTTATATCACTTTCTTCTTCCTCCAACCTACCATTGCCAGCAACTAGCCAAAGGTAGGGCTAGCGAGGGACCTCGCCGGCCTTAAGGAAGCCTGGCTATGGCTAGGTCGCCCAAGTCGCCTACTTGGCTAGTGAGGTGGGCGAGGCCTAACCTCGCCATATTTGGCAAGGGCGAGCCTTGCTCGGCCACTAGCGAGACTCAAGCCCTCACCAAGGCCGCAAGGTTGAAGGCTACTACCTCGAGCAGGCTCTAGCGAGGTTCAACCTCACCCATGGTCGGTGAGGCTCGACCCTCGATAGATTTGACAAGGGTGAGCCTCACCAGTCCATCCGAGGGCCTTTGGCAAAGTCAAGCCTTACCTAGTCATAGCCAATCTTCCCCAAGGTTGGCCAAGTCTCTTGCTGGCCTTGCCTTTAGTTGATTGCCGGCGGTGTAGAGAGAGAATGGGGGAATAAATAAAAAATTCAAAAAAAAGTATTAAAATATTATTACAAATTGTTCACATCAATGCTGATGATGCCACATAGGACGACGAGCGTCTATGTCAACATCAACTGGCTGTCGATTAGTTAAAATTGGTTAGATTGACCGAATTGGTATAAATGCAAAAGGTTTATGATTTAATTTGTGAAACAAAAAAGTTTTAGACTAAAATGGCACAATTGTAACAAGTTTATGACTTTTTTGGCAATATCCCCATTAGAATTATGTTGACTAAGTGATCCTAAAAAGAAATTAAACATGGTCCAAATTTGTTAATGCACATACACTAAATTAATTAGGGATACATGCATCCTTGCATACCATATTTGGACGATTGTTTAATTATTGTCCGTAATACATATCGCACACTTGTAGTTTATGAGATAAATCAGCACAATCTCAGAGCACATTATAACCAAGATATTTAGAAATTAAAAATGCATTTAGGTGTGCCTGTCGTTGCGAAAATTTTATACTTTGCAGAGGTATCATTTTCAAGAAAAATTATTAGTTTTTTTTATTATTTGGTGGTATTGAGATAAAACGGAAGTTGAAAAAGCTACTGTGCGTTTGTGGCAAGAGACCTGTTACGATTGGGAAAATGATTTCTCTATTCACAACCGAAAATTCATTTTTATAACTTAATTGTGAGTGATTTCCTTAATCATAAATATTTTTCCATTGACTAATCATTTTCAACAAACCAAACATGGGAATTTAGAAAAGTAATCTGTGGAAAGCTCTTTCAATGAAAACAATATACCTAGGGTCCATTTGTTTCATTAAAAGAATGGCTTTTGAGAAATTCAATTTCGAAGAAAATAAATGGTGTTTATTTGTGATAAAAGCAAGGCGAAAGAAAATTGATCTTATGGTGTTCTGATAAGAAGTGAATAATGGCATGTAATGACTAACAAACTGGAGGCAATATTTTTGTTTATTCTGTCATCCGTGAAAATAACAAGAATTGGATAGAGTAGGAAAGAGTCAAGAAGTTACTTGTATGATATGGTGTTTCCCTTTTAAATGAAGAACATGAGCAGTAAAGAAGCATGAAGCGACACGTTAGACAAGATGTACAGAAAAGACAGATGTGACGTAACGAAGGAAAAAGCAAAAATCAATCAGAGATGGGAAATATACATGACATGTGTTTGTTTCGCCAAAGAAGCTTTCTGTGAATTAATTTTCTGATTTTTCATATATATGATTGGCTGAAAATGATTTGCTTATGTAATACTATAAAGCACTTACACTTAAAATTAGAAAAATGAATTCTCAAATCTAAATAGAGAAAATCTCTTTTTCAAGCATATTAATTCTGTAATCGCAAATGACATCAATACACTTTAAAATGTTTTCACGCACCCTTTTTAGCATACCACCAAAAAAAAAAAAAAAACTAACTATTTTCCTTGAACATGATTTTAATCATTTTACTTTTATCATGACACATCCATAGAGGGATTATTATTATTATCACTTAGCGACATCAAGAAAAATGATTTCCTTTTTGTTAGAAGTAGAAGTTTTTGTCGATCTAAACTTGTTATTTTCAATTTATGAAAAACATTTCTCTTTAATTGCCTATCTTTTCGTCATTCAAATGCTAAAAGGTCCAAGAATAATTTCGCGAGATGATATTTCATCGCACCTTGTAACAATTTTCCCAAAAAATATAAAGAAGATGGAATGGAGGACCGTGATTCTTGTGATGATTCCTGGCGTTATCACAATCGCTGCTTCTCTAAAGAGGCGGAGGACTACTACGGACGGTTTGATTCCATCTTATTTGTCATTTTCCAAAAGTGTTTGGAGGGGCGTCTAAAATTTTTTTTCCAAAGTCAAAGTCAACGTTGTGGGTGGATCCGATGGGAAGTCGATTTCTCGAACAGTGGGATCTCGACCTTTTACATGGTGTTTCACTCGTTCCAATCAATAAAGAAGCTCGTCTAACTCACGCACGCACGGCAGCGGAAGATTACGGAGGAAGAAAGAAGATGGAATCGAGGACTGCGACGCTTTCGTCGCATCAGTGTACTGCTTGGGATCGTGATGACTCTCGGCACGGTCGTAATGCTGCTCCTCCAAAGAAGCGGAAGACTACTGCGGTTCGATTCATTGACTTTGCGTCTTAATTCTGTACTAGCCCTTGTGTTTCTTTCTTTCTGTTTAAATTTTGTATTATGAATGGTCACGCCAATACTTCCAAAGCATGCAAACCCCGCATCAAACTCCCCTTTTTCCAATGCGAGATTCATGTCTCGTATCTTCTAACTAGGATCAGAATATATCGTGTCATCGTACTCTATCAATATTACATAGGATTAGCGAAAAGCATCTGCAGAGCATCGATATATTTCGATTTTGTCTGCATAAATTGAGGCAATCTCTCCGCACCCCAAGTTTCAATACCTCTACGGTGGATGTGATGAACTCAATTTACTCACTTGACAGGAATCGCCCATTTCGTCCTTGTCACCGGGCTCTGACTTGGCTGGAAACAATTATGATGTGTTCTTGAGTTTTAGAGGACTAGATACTCGCCAGAGTTATATAGATGTCCTCTACCGAGAATTGACAGATGCTGGGATAAACGCCTTTCGAGATGAAGAGGATCTGCCTGTTGGAGAACCGATCAAGCTTGCGCTGATCGAAGCGATCAAACAGTCGAAGGTTTTGATATTATGCTTCCAGCAAAAGCTGCCTCATGGAGTTGGTCCAAATATTAGACTGCAAGAATATGATGATTCGAAAAATCATTCCCATTTTCTATGAGATCGAGCCCTCAGATGTGAAAGACCAGAGGAATTATTTTGAGGAGAGTTTTCTCAAACACGAGAGCAATGGGGAGGATAGCGAGACCATCAAGAATTGGAAGCTAGCTCTCAAAGAGATTGGAGGGCTAAAGGGATTTGTACGGCAAAAATACATAACGGGTAATCCGATTTTTTAAAATCCATTTACAGAATTGATGCACTGGGCATATAAACCAATCATGCTATCTTCAACATTATTCTTAATTTTCAAGTTTAATTGTTTCGCAACTGCACTTAATTGTTCGGCTTTCAGACCAAGTTAGACCTTTCGATTGCAGGATCTCTGGAAGTGCATTTAGAAGATGCCTCCCTTGTTCTTGCTTCACGGTGCATTGCTCCTATTTCAAGTCTGCGCATTCTGCTTTGCTCTGCTGTTCGATTATTGTTCTAATTCACTTTCTCATCATGTCTCTATAATTTGATTTCTGTAGGCATTATTCCAAGATCATGGACGAAATCATCCCATTGGTTCTGCAAACCCTGCGGAAGGGAGTTCTACCTACGACAGAATTTTTAGTCGGAGTTGACCATCACGTGCAAAAGATTATGGGAAAGCTTGGCGTTATGCATCGCAATGGACACCAAAATACATTATGTAGCAGCGACGTCCGGGTCCTTGGAATATATGGTATTGGAGGGGTTGGCAAAACTACTATTGCAAGAGTAGTTTACAATCAACTCTATGGTTGCTTTCGAGGTTATAGTTATCTTGAATTTTCAAATTTACATCAAGATGATATGACCTTGTATTTGCAAAATAAATTAATCTCAGACCTCCAAAAAAAAACTGCAGCACACAAATGTTCTAATGATGCTAGGACAGTTCTTGCTGAAGGATTTCGTGACAAGCAGGTCCTCATTCTCCTTGATGGCGTGGATGACGTCAAGCAACTCAATTTGGTTGTTGAGAAGCTTAGTTGGTTTGGTCTAGGAAGCAGGATTATTGTGACTTCTAGAAAGAGCGATATCCTTTCAAGGTTTGAAGAGGCTGAAACCTATAAGGTTCAACTGTTGGAAGAAGAAAAAGCTCTCCAATTGTTTTCTAAGCACGCTTTTGGAAGGGATTCCCCCGAAAACAGCTTTGAGGGCCTTTCCACCGACATCATAAAGACTACTGGGCGACTTCCTTTAGCACTTGAGGTGACTGGTTCATGTTTGTTCAAAAAATCAAAGCGTATATAGAAAGAAATGTTGGAGAAATTGGAAGAAGCTCCTCCTGAGAAAGTTGAACATGTGTTGAAGATAAGTTACGATGCCTTAGATAAATATGCAAAGCAAATATTTTTGGATATAGCATGTTTTCTGATCGGCAAGGATTGGAGAATTGCTGGAAAGACTATAAACTTTATCCTTTTAGTGGGATTGATGCTCTGCAAGTCATGTCTATGGTGAAAATCGGAGAAAACAATGAGCTGTTTATGTATGATCTACTGAAAACTCTAGGCAGACAAATTGTGTTAAATGAAGATCGTATCCCTGGTAATCAAAGCAGGTTGTGGGTGCACAATGAAGCCTTATCCACACTACGGAAGGAGGTAAGCCTGAAAGCTAGAACTACTTTCTTTGTAAAATCCTGATTCCGTTTTAAATTTCAATTTGTAGAAGTTGTTTAGAAAACAGAGGCGATTCCATGGCAAATTCATTTCATATTCATTTTCCTTTATGTTTAAACTGGTAGGGTACCATAAAATTTGAAGCCCTTGGTCTCACCTTTAAGGAAGGATCTGATGAATATTTCACATCGGCGGAATTTGCCCCGCTTTTGAAGTTAAGGTTCCTTAAGTTGGATCGAGCTATCATGAGAGGAGATTTTACTGGGGTTCTTTCAGAATTAAGGTGGCTTCATTGGGAAGGGTGCCATAAGAGCTCCGAGACTCTTCATTTGTGTCTAGAAAATTTGGTCATTCTTGATTTATCCCGGAGCGCAGTGGCAGATGACTGGGAAGGATGGACACAAATAATGCAGGTATCGCCTTCTTTTGTCAACTTTTTTTGAAGGCTAGATGAAAGACACTGACCCTTTTCTGTCTCTTTGTTACACAGAAGGCAAAGAAATTGAAAGTTTTGGAGCTAACTGGTTGCAGTCGATTACGTAAAACGCCATGCTTCCCAGCTGATGGCAAATTAAAAAGACTGATTCTGGAACGATGTTCTTATTTATCAGTTATTGACAAATCCATTGGTAATTTGAAATATTTGCAGTCTTTGAACATCAAGTCCACTCCGATTCTCTGGCTACCGGAAGAGATGAATTCCTTGGATAATTTGAAAGAGCTTTTGATTGATAAAACTACCATACGCCACCTTCATTTCTTAAGAGGTTCTATGCGGAAACTTAAAATTCTCAGTGCTTCCAGCTGCGACAATTTGGCTGAAATATCCGAGTTTACTGGTTGTTTGGATGAGTCCACTATCCCAGGACTCCCAAATTCTGTTAAGTTGTTGGAGGGACTTGCAGAGCTGTCTTTAAGAGACTGTCGGCAGATAACTGCACTTCCGGACTCTGATGGGATGCTTAAGTCACTACAGAAAATGGATCTGTCAAACACCAGAATCAAGGCATTGCCCGAATCTATAAGAAATTTGGATAGATTGGAGGTGCTGAGAATGGATAATACTCCCATAAGTACATTCCCTAAAGATATTGCAAATCTAGGGAAGTTGCAAGTCATAACGTTTTCTTGCTGCCAGGGTATGAATGGGGAAATTCTGTGTGACATTTCAGGGTTATCATCTTTGAGAATCTTGGAATTATCGTTTACTCTTATTAGTAGCCTACCCGAGAGCATTTGTCAACTTTCTCATCTCCAGACTCTCCACTTGCTAGGCTGTGACGAACTTCAGAATCTACCAACATTACCATCTAATTTAGTGAGTTTGCGCTGGGGAACCAAAAATATGGGGAACGTTCAGGACTTTTCATATTTGAGAAATTTGAAAGTTCTGGAATTAGTTAATGATCCTGATGAGGAGGACATAACTTCCTCTGAGCTGTCCCAAATGGAAAGCTTTGGCTGGATATCGAGTTTATCCAACTTAGAGAACCTAAAGCTGTGCCTTCCAAATGTTGCTAGTCTACCAGAAGATTTTAATGCCCTTACTCAACTTAAAAAACTTAATTTGTCCTGCATAAACCTGCAAGACCTCCCGAAACTTCCCTCAAGCTTGTCAAAACTTCTTATCAAGAATTGCAAGAGCCAGAGGGTGGATTTCTCTAATCTGGAAACTCTGTCCAAATTAAAGCTCTGTGACTGCAATGCATAGGAAATTCTGGGTCTTGGGAAACTAAGGCTCCTGCAAGTGTTGGAGATATCTGACTGCAACATTAAGAACCTTGATGGTCTCGAACAAGCATCACAATTGAGAAAGTTTTCTATGTCTCAATGCTATTCTCTTGACAGGTTGCCAGACGTATCAAAGTGCCAAAATCTGGAATTTAAGGAAATAGTCTTTTGCAACATTGAGGATCAGCCCTGTTAGAGGTACAATAGAAATTGCTGCTCAAGGCACCGTGATTGTTCGTACCAATAACCATGTGTTGTTTGATGCATATTGTGATCTTAACAGCAAGCTGCAAAGGATTCTCTCTATTTCTAATTGGAAGAGGTTGGAGTTTATCTATTTTCCAAGGAAAGTACTGCACTTTTTCTCTGCATGACAATTGGTAGACCTTATTATTTCCGACAGTCTCTCTGAGGTGAATATTTCAATTTTGTTGTTTTTCTTCGTTTCTGTTTTCCTGTTTTCTTGCAGCGACACTTCTCTTTCCAATTGTTATACTCTACCTAATCTGTGCTGGTTCTGGGTTACAATGAGATTCAAGAAATAATCATCACATGGAACGTGAAAATGTGGTTGGCAATGAAGTACCTGGTCTAATACACTGGTTCCTAGTTGATGTATAAACCATTTGCATGAACCAATTCTGGCATTTCTTTTTCTGGTGAGAGCAAAAACTATTTGTAAAAAACAGAGATCTACAAGTTGATAGATTCAACAAGCAGGACTTGGTAAATTTTTTAGGCCTAGGAATTTACATGCTAGTACTTTCATTTGTTTGTGGCTCCAACCCTTCTAAGAAAACCTGACGCTCCAAATTTCAGGGCCGTGTTTACAGAGGTGTCATGCTATATTGGCCATGGAGTAATCTTTAGAAAATCAATTGTCCATAGTGAACTTTTCTCATTTCATGCAAACTATGCCTGTGTCCTAACGAAGTTTGAAAATCGGCTCCTCTTTAGGTGTAACTATCGCAATGTTCATGTGGGTAAGCATATCCAAATTGCCTAAGTTCGTTGTTTTGATGTTTTCTTGAAAGTGCAGGGTTTCCAAAAAATGTTCATTATTCAGGATTCTTTTGAGAAATTAATTTTTCATAACAGAAACAGACACATCATCTATGTTAAAAGACAGTTTACGTCTTAAGTAACATGACATGTTGTACTGTTATGTGGACATATGAAAATGTCACGTTTGTAAGTAACCCAACATATTGTACCGTTATGTGGAACATTTGAAAACGTCCCTGTTAGTATATTTTTATGCACAGACCACGTGGCATGATATAGTATAATGTTTGCAAGAAGATTTCCATGAATCTAAAACCAAAATAGCTAAGTAATTTTCCGGCAACTATGAAATTCTTCATATGCTGACATTCTTCTAGTTAAATGCCAACCCAATTACCCACGATCGAATGAGCCATTACTTGCTCTTATTGTCACATTTGTTAACCGGTTCTTTGATTGATGGTCACTCAATCAAGGAGATTGTGTTTCTTCAACATATTTGCTTGCTGAAACATTAGATAGGCGGTAGCTTATGATCCTAGTAAATAATGACTTGATGATTCAGAATCAACATTTCTTCAGATTTCTCCCGGACTGGATTGCAAAAGTAGTTCCATTTGGAACTTCTTCAGAACAGCACATGAGTTGAAGATCAAGGCCGCTGGTGAAGATAAGCTGAGATGGCACGCGTTGTAAATCTGTGATCAACAGCATTGCATTATGTGGATGCCATGGTTGACAGAAACTGCAGTACCATTTTGTCAACCTTGCGGCCTCAGTCGTGATTTCTGCGAGTTTTATTCCAACTTCTGTTAGACTTTTCATCTTCTCGATGCTGTGCAACAAGGTCTCTTCAGTTGCTGGAAGGAAGGCCTGTCATTCTGTTCATCCAGGACTTGTATGAAGCGTAGATTTCGTTTTCTCTATGTTGTATAATACTGCCGTACATTGTATTCTGCATCTCTCGACCTGTAACCAGCCCTCTTGGTTAGTCCATTGTCATTTGTCACTCTCCTGTCTCTTGCTGCACAGCAAAGGCCATCGATTACGGACTCAGAACGTTTGTAGGACGATTGTAGGTAGCATGTGACAGCAGGAATAGATCTGGATGGGCTAACACGATTGCAGGATGCTTCAAGCAGTTTGGCATTGAGTCCGTACATTGATTTGGCAGATTTCTAAAATTGAAGCAGTTAGCTCCGCGGATGTATAACGTCCGCAGTAAATTTGGAATTGATGGTAAATAAAAGGGTAGTAGAAGGTGATCAGCAACTCGTCAGTTTGGTCAACTATTTATAAGTAACCAATGAAATAACAATTTTACTATCGATAATCCTAATAATAAATTACCACTTACTTTTAGATTTTACTAGAGCAACTATTTGTATGTTACCAATGAAATAAAAATTTTACTATTGACAAATTTAATAGCAAATTACTAGCAATTATTGTGAGGAAAAATTACTAAAAATATCTTAAACATATTGCAATTGTTTTTTTTTTTTTTTTTTTTTTTTTTTTTGACATTGATGTACGCTAGTTTTTTTTTTTTTTTTTTTTTTTTGGGCCTAGTACTAAGCGTGGAAATATGCAATTTGGGAGGAGGGGGAATAGGGGTTTAGAAAGAATCGAACTTGAGACCTTCTGCTCCAATAATGTGTGAGATTACGTTGGATCACCCCAACTATTTTAAAAGCTTAAATTATTATATGAATGTGTGGTTTATTATTTAAATATTCTAACAAGCCATATAGACTAAATTATATTGACTCAATATAATTACAATAAGTTTAGGTTCTTTTTAGGCAATTATCCCATTGTTGTGATGTAGTTTTACGTGATAAATTATATATATATATATATATATATATATATATATATATATATATATATATATATATATATATATATATATATATATAAACATCATAGTTAGTACTTAGTAGGTTACTAAAACATTGAAAGTCGTAATTTGCTAAAATTATTGACAAATTTCATCAATGTACTTGATCAGTATGTAGCAAATTACACGATTGTACCATCTTTATTTAGAATTTACAATGGTGCTACAAATATATTACCGAAGAGAACATTATTGAAAGACTTTCTCAAGATCATTGATGAAATTTGGGTGCATCACACGCGATGGAAAAATCTGGCAATCTTGAGAGTCAAATTGACTCTGAGGTGTTTGATTTAAGTTCATGCATGTTCCTTCTCGTCTTGTGATTTTTTTTTTTTTCTGTTGAAGTATTTCTCGATATTCATTGAAATTCAAGAGTTCTTAAACAAAAAGCCCAGTATAAAGGTGTCCAAACATAAAAAAAAAAAAAAAAAAAAAAAAAAAAAAAAAAATCCCAAAAAGATGAAAGGGAATTTGAACGATGGGCCTTCGAGACTCAATTAGCCACTTTGCTTGCAGACCTATAACAATGGGCTAGCGAGATGGACTTTAATTGGGCCATTCAAATCCCAGCCTCTTCAATCAGCGTCTCCAGCTTCCCCTACACGTGCGTCTTCCCTTAAAGTTTGTCCACTAGCTAAGCACAGCCGGTCTCGATCCTCCATATCACTCTCTCTCCTCGGCTCAAACCGCTTTAGAGCTTCAATTAGAGCCAAAATTTCCGTCTGAATCGGCGACAAAGACGAAACTTTCATGGTAAAACCATCCAGTAAAGCGCCTCTGTCATCTCTAAGGATCCCCGAGACCACCCATTTCGTTGCATCATCCCAAGAAAGCTCCATCTGTGTTGATTTTCAAGGTGTGTACTTTAGTTAAACATGGTGTTGGTCCTGTTGAATAAGCACAGTTCTCCTCTTCAGGAGTCTGAAGACTTTCCTTCAATTTATTCAGTTTTTCTTTTCTTTTTGAGTTGTCAAATAGAACTAATTTCGCTGAGAAAATAAAAGGAAGCTGTGGGTAAAAGAATATATTTTAGGAGTGTCAATGGTTCGGCTCGGTTCGGGTTTTCAGAAAAACCGAACTGAACTGAACCAAAGCCGATAAGGTATGAATCTAACCCGAACTGAATTGAAAACCCAGTTAGGTTCGATTTGGTTCCGTTCGGTTTAGTTTTTCGGTTTTCTTATTTTTGCCTTACTTATTGGAACCAAACTAAATAAAGGGTAAGAAAGAAGAGAGGTTTTAAGTTGCGTGGTTTTATTGAGAATTTTGGTTCGGTTAGGTTCGATTTCGGTAAACCAAACCAAACCAAAAAACGAACCAAACCGAAAAAAAAAAAGAATGGTTACATTTCAATTATTTGACCCGAAAACTGAACCGAACCGAAAATGCACAAACGTTGGTTCGGTTATGTTCGGTTTCGGTTTTGGTTTCGATTCGATTCTAACAACCCTAATTATGATAGATCATTTAACTAGGAACGTTTCTCTATTTTTACTACTAATGAGTGTCTCAAGCATTTTATTTAGATAGTTCAATTCTCAAAGTACTGATTTATGCATAATATGAGAAAATCAGTGCATTGAAAATAATGAAATTTCCTTTATCAATTAGTTAACTATTATCTATGAGACACCCGTTAACAAAATCTGTGCTCTAATGGCGAGGAGCGATGTTAGATTGTCAAGGATGTTGGAACTTGGGTTAATCGTGAAAATAAATGAATTTAAAATAAAATCTAACGGACTATGATAAGTTATTATTGAAAACAGCATCGACCATGGACGACTGGACACCGATAGCCCTCCACCAACTCTATTGAAACCAGAACAATGTCCACAACCAGTAATGACACATTATTTTGAGGAATATTTTCTTTCCTTTTTTTTTGGGAAAAAGCCATCAAAAATCCCAAACTTTACCCAAAGTGACAAATATACCTCAAAATTTTTTTTTTTGACATGAAAAACCCCAAACTTTGCTAACCGTGACACATTTACCCTAAACATTTTTTCGTGACATAAAAAACCCTAAACTTATATCCGTGTGACACATTTACCCTAAATTATAGGTTATTTTCGTCTTTTACTTTTTAAAATTTGTTTCTTTTTCTTTTTTCTTTTTTTTTTCTTCTTTTCTCTTCTCATCGTCAGCTATGGCGGAGGGAAGCCGGACTCAAGCGAGGGTGGCCCTTGGCCGAGTCTAGCAAGGGTCACCCTCACCTAGGTGTTGCCCTTGCTAGCCTAGGCGAGGACAACCCTTGCCAGATCTAGCAAGGGGGGCCTTTGCTTGGGCCGGATTTGGTGAGGACAGCCCTCGCCGCCGAGGGTCGCCCTTGCCGCCCCCCCTCATCGAATCGGCGACGGCTATCCTCGCCTAGGCTAGCAAGGGCAACACCTAGGCGAGGGCGGCCCTCCCCCGATGCTAGTGAGGCCCACCCTCGCTTAAGTCCGACTTCCCTCCATTGGCCATTGCAGAGGGTTAGAGAGAAGAATGAAAATAAGAAAAAATAAGAAAAACATAAAAAAAAAAAAAAGAAGATGAAAATGCCTTGTGTGGGGTAAATGTGTCACGATTAGCAAAATTTAGAGTTTTTCATGTCACAAAAAAAAAAGTTTGGAGTAAATTTGTCATTTTGAGCAAAGTTTGGGATTTTTGGTGATTCCCCCCCTTTTTTTTTTTTTAATATAATCACTTGAGGGGAGCCCCGCTAGTCGTCGTATTTGGTTTAATGGGGGCGGATATGAGATATACCAAAAGCATCTTCACTTTTTAACCAATGGCTAATAATTTAGAAAATATTTTCTCAACAACAATCACTTGTATTTGTTGAAATTATTAGTTAATGAGAATAATTTTCATCATCGACGATAATTTATGTGGCCAAATTTTCATTGGTGATGAAAATATTTTACAAAGTTAATCACTTTTGTATGTGATATATTCGATAATTTTTAAAAAACATTTTCAAAATCATTCATATTTTGCAAAATAAATGGAATTTTTGTGAAAATACCAACAAGAAACCCAACTATAGTTCTCAGGAACAAGCTTGCATCTTCACAAGCGTTCCTATTTACGAAACGATCATTTTTCAAAAAGTTATCAGTCATAAATTCTTATGCCCACTCAATCTGTTCAATTACTAACTAAAAGCCAAACCACTTGAACCCGAAGTAAGAAGCTAAGATGATTTTGCAGGGAGGGGCAATCTGGCCTCTTAAATGCAAGGTTTGCCTCAACATATAGTGAAAAGGTATTTATAAAAATAAAGGTACATAAGTAACCATTCGATTAAATTTGAGAATTATTTTCGACTGGAAATTGATGTACTCCAAGGGGACCTGACCTAAATTCATGGCACAGAAATATCTAAAGTTCTAGTTAGACTCATCAAATGAAATGATTGGGTTGAAAATGATCTGACTCAAATTGAAATGTGTTAACCCATTTGACCTATTTTGTAGTAACTTATACCTATCTCATATTGCTAAAACACTTATATATCTAAACTAATAAGAAAAATCACAACTAAACCAAAGTAAGAGCGCAAAGTGAGCGAGAGCGAGATTGAGTAAGGGGAGAGAGAGTGAAGAGAGAATTATATAAGTGAGTTGGGTTTAAATAAGTTATCAACTCATTCAATACCCATATCTTGAGTTTTACCATTTTAAACTTGTTTATCAAATATAATTAATTTGTATAACAACTCGACCCATCAAATGTAGGTTAAGAAATCGGCCTATAATCCATTTTGAAAGGTATAGTTTTGATTAGGGGTGGTCGTTTCCTTATTCAGTCTGATCCAACCTAGGAATTGGGAACTGGACCACCTGGCCTTGGGATCGGTCTCATTCAGTTCCTAGCTAGTCCAACATAACTAGTGGATTCATATATCTTAACCGGAAATTTTGGATTAATTGAATTGTTAATCCATGCCGCAATTCGAAACTGAGATTCCATCCAAGATTTGCAAGGAAGATAAAGAGATGATGGGACCATGATTGTAAGGATTAGCTCAAAAAAAGGAGGAAGATTTAATGGATTTTTTTCCATTAATGACAGACTCAAAGCGAGTAAGCAAGGAAAGTAAAATTGGTGAATTAAAAAAGAAACTAAAGTAAATAAAGGAACAAGAGACAAAAGGGTCAATTTCTATGAATTGGTGCAACAATATAAAAGAAACAAAGATTCATTTCAAATGATGAAATAAGCTGGGGCACAAGAGGAGATTAGGATTTAGATTTAGATTTTAATTATTTAAAAATAAAAATATATAAATTGCTCCAAGCAATTCAATTCACACCCTAGAACGAGGAACCAAAAGTGCATTCTAAAACTGCCCAAAATCGGCCGGTCTAGCGTTTCTCGATCCAAGCGGTTGTATATGCCGACCCCAAGTTTTGATGGATTCTAACGTTCCTCCTCAAGTTTGCTGCATGGTTTGTTGCTGCTGAGGGCAAGTGGATCCAGCTAAAAGCAGCCTGCACAAACTGTCAAAACAGAGAGAGAGACACAGACAGAGAACATGGAGGCCAGCTTTGAATTTGATTGGTCCTCGTGAGTCACTGATGGCGTTGTTTTGTGATGGTCAAGCAGCGACACATGTTGCTTCGTACCCTGTTTTTCATGAGAGGATGAAGCATATATATATATATATAGGTCGACGGTCATTTTGTTCTAGAAAAGCCATAGTCTCGGGAGATCAAGTCTGCATTTGTTAGAACTAATGACATATTCACTAAAGCTCTAAGTGGTCCCTGAATCAGGTGTATATATAACAAGCTTGCCATTTATGATATTTATGCTTCAATTTGAGGGGAGTATTAGGAATATAAATGCGCATGTTGATTGTGTAATATCCTTTAATTGTGGGTTTTCCTGTTTTGTAATACTTCAATATAGTATAAATACATGTGTGCAGTCTCAACGACACATGGTTTTTCCCTCCAATCCTCTATCTTATTTTCGTACTACTAATAAAATGTATAGAAACGGTTGTAAATTAGTTTTACATGGATGATCTGCTTTGTCTAGTCTTGACTGTTGGCTAGGACAACCTACTTCATCATTTGTCCTTCATTGGTTTAATCAAGGCTCAAAGAAGTTAATCGCTCTGAGTATTGCTGTTGCATCTAAAAGCTAGTATTTATTCTTGAAGAGACACTAGAACTTTAAGTTGATTGCTGAGGGTCAGAAGAAATAACCCATTGTAATCGGCGTGCAATTGGGGTTAGTCGATTGAGCGAGAATTGATCAATGATCGAGTCATTGGACAATTGACAATTATGTAGCATGGATATTGGCATCTGTGATATAGCAGTTGACAACAAAGTAGCATTGACATCGACAAGTAATTAAGAGGAGATCGGCAAAGTATGATGGTGAAGAGCACCACAAGTTGGCCATCGAAATTAGGCCAAGTGTTGGATAGAGAAGAGGACGCAAGGGTTGAGATGAAGATTGAAGACAAAGATATCAAGTGACGGTTGAGTATTATAATAGCCTTTGGAGTTGTAACCGCTTGTGGATGGAAATGGCCCGTGCATGGGGATCCTAGAATCTCAAAATTAAATGTGTTATTGCCTTAATAGAAGTAACCGTGGTTAAATGGTTGTAATTAGTGGGTTATAAAAGTGGCAATATGCTATCATTGTAGAGGATCTCCGATCATCAAGAACACGCATTCAATGTATTTTTATTATTAATGCAATGTCCAACTTATTTTTCGGTAGTTCACTTGTAGAATTTCATTTTTCCCTGTGAAACCAATCAAAACTCCTATCTAGAATCACCACGGAACCCCATTTCAACAATAAAAATCAAAAATCAACCTTCGATGAAAGGTTTTTCACTGTTTTGGGTAAGACACCATTTCCAGTGAAACAGTTTCTTTTCTTGATCCTACAAGGTAAGAACAAAGCCAGAACACACACACTTTCTTACGTGGGAAGGAATTTGGGAAGTCATTATACTTGTGTGCGCAATCAGTCCCCATTGCTACCTCCATGGCAACGCGGGGAACACTCTGAGTCCACGTTCTACTTTCTCCCAATTTCATTCGCTCATTTCAGTAGACCCGTTAAACGGGTTGGTCGGGTCGGATTTGGATCGGGTCATAAATGATCCGACTCAAATCAATCCATTTAACCCATTTATAACCCATTTATTGGAGTGAAATTTTTTTTACTCATACCCGACCCAACCGGTACTCGACCCATACCCAACCCATTTAACAAAACCTAAAAATATATATATTATATATATATATATATATATATATATATATATATATATATATATATATATATAAATGATATTGCTAAAATGGTTTTATACAACACAACTTTAATGGACAAATTATAAAATTATAAAATAATTATTTTAATAAAAATCGAATTTTAATGAATTTAAAAAACATTAATTTTTAATTTTTAAGAATATAATATTTATTTATTTTTTCTTTTTGTTTTTCTTCTTCTTCTTCTTCTTTGGCCGACCGCTGGCAACGATGACTATCGGCGGGCCAGCCACAAGCGAGCCTCAAGCTCGCCCGGCTCACCGACGCCCGGCCGAGCTCAAGGCTTGCTAGATCGGCAAGGCTCGAGCCTTGCCCAATGTCGGTGAGGCCTCCGCCTCACCAAATCCGGTGAGCTTGAGCTCACCCGACACCGCGCGAGCTCGAGCCTCGCCGGATGTCCGTGAGGCCTTTGCCTCGCCAAATCCAACGAGCTCGAGCTCGCTCGACGCCGGCGAGCTCGAGGCTCACATGGCCGGTCGCCGCCATCGCCAACCGACCACCAAAAGAAGGAAGAAGAAAGAAAAAAAAAAGAAAAAGGAAAAGAAAATTAAAATAAAAAAATAATTATAATTTCGATTTTTATAAAATATATATATTGTAAAGTTAAAGAGGGAATAGGGAGATTGTGTGATTTTGGTTGAAAATGGGTTCTAAATCCAACCCATCTAAAACCTACTTAAGACCCATCTAAGACCCACTTATCTTAAGTCTTTAATTATTAAACCCATTTAATTAGTCTCTTCAAAAAAACAAGTGACCCATATATGACCCATTTGTGATTTAAATGGGTCATAAATGGGTCAATTACACTTCTACATTTCAGATCGGAACGTAATATTTAAATCTCTGTCCTCATTGAATGAAGTTAAAAAGTAATAGTTTTGTTGCTTTGATAAATAAATTGAAATGAGAAAATATTCTAAAATCCGGTTAATAGTGTAATTATGAAATTTTTGAATGGTATCGAAGGGATGATTTGACTTTGTTATGGAAAGTTGAAAGAATAGATTAAACAAATTGAAAGTTCAAGGACTAGATTGAACACTTAGAAATAGATAAAGATCACATTAAACAAATTAAAAGTCTAAAGCAAACATTGGATATTCGGCCAAACTTTGTGAATTACTAGTATAATTTTCCTTTTTGAAAAGGGACTCTCTAGGACACAACCAAAAAAAAGAGAGATGTATATACATGTCTTATTTCTATTACGAGATGACGAGGTATTTGCTAGCAATACCAATCTTCGGAGACTATCATAAAAGTCTATATGCTGATCTGGGTACCGCCCAAGTTAGTAGACCCCCAAAGCTCCTGATTAACTGCAAGATGAGTCCGAAGGGACGCTGCATTAGGAATTTTCGCCTCGGTCATTAACGAAATATACCGATAGGCATGGGTACATACACATAAACGCACATATAAAGTTACCGTGTTTTCAGAAGAAACCACTTTGCGAACTTCAGAAAAACACATCTCGTTGGTGGTATCCATATTCAAATCTGGAATGAAAACATGAGGTAAATGGAAAGGCCATCATTTTGCCAGGGTCACTAGAGCCTAGTCTTCATCACAGTGGCATAGCTTTCCTAGCTATGGCAGATGCGACGACTTCAGTTCATCGTCTACATACAAAACCGTTATGCTAGAGGGGAGCTCTGGCAACTCTTTGATCATGTCGCAGTGGAGTAAATCAAGGATTCGAAGATTGGAAAGTTGGTGGATCTCCGCCGGTATGCTGGAAATAGTCGAATGTCGCAGCCTCAAGATTCTCAAATTATGCAGTTTTCCAATCTCGCTTGGAATGCCCCCCTCGAGACTCAGACACCAGCAGGCATGTATTTCTTCGAGGTTGGTTAGCTTTCCGATATCAGGAGGGAACTCTCTGAAGAAACAAGAATCCATTCTCAGCACCTTCAAGTTCCACAGATTTTTTAGCGAAGGCGGAAACTTGACAATGCCTGTTCCCGACACGTCTAACTCGGCTAAGGATCTCCCTATGTTGCCAATGGAGTTTGGAAGTTTTCTTATTTGACAGCACTCCCTTAATGACAAGTGTTTAAGTCTGACCAGTTCTTCAACAGAATCGGGAAGTGCTGTGATTCTGGTGCCATCCAGTGAAAGAAGTGAGATATTCATCAGGTGACATATCGTTCTTGGTAGCTGACTCAAGCAGAAGCAATTTGAGGCACTCAGAGTTTCAAGCTGCTTTAAATTACCAATGGAGATGGGAATTTGTCGTACTGAAGTCCCATCCATGAGAAGCTCTTTCAGAGCTATTAGGTGACCCACTTCTACCGGCAACATGCTAAGCTCTGTGCAGAACTTCAAATTCAAGGTAATTAAGTGCTGCAAGTCGCCGATCGAATGATCTATCCTGACCAACTGTGAACATCGCTCCAGAATCAATATGGCAAGATTTTTGCAGCCAGAGAACTTAGGAGTGACTAATAAGTCAGCACATTCTGTAAGATCTAGAACTCTCAAGTTCATCATCTGCAAAATAGGACAAATATTCGCGTGAGTTCACTTCATAAATAGTTACATTAAACAGGGCGATTTCACCATAGCAATGAATTGTAAATTACCTCTATTTGATCCCAGCCTTGCCAGTCTTTCGTGAATTTGCTCGATGACAAGTCAAGAATGGTTAAGTTCACCAAGCAAAAATTAGTTACTTGCAGTTGTTGAGAGCACCCTCGCCAACGGAGCCACCTTAAATTTGGAAAAATGTAAGCGAAATCTCCGTCAATGTCTGCATGATCCAATTGAAGATACTGTAGGTTTGGCATGCTCCTAAAGTCTTCTGGTGTGAGTTTGACTGAAGTATGCCACTGGAAGTTGAGGCAGAGTGCCCTAACACTTTTAGTTCCCTGTGATGGACGAGAAAAAAGAATTAGTGAGGATGGTCTCTTTTCTTGATACGTAACTAGTCAGGATAAACTCCTAAAGAAAAATTATGAGCAACGTCAATTGCACACACGGTCAGATTTTAACAGTATCTGGCAAAGTAGTTCCTTTCCTTTGGCGGTGAACACAACAAAACTATTTCTTATGCTTCACGATGAATAAATTAAAGAGAAAATAAAAAGCACACCAAACGTTCACCTTTTTCCGCTTTATCATGTCAAGAGCTATTTCATGATTAAATAATCTACTTCGCCTTCCTAGATCTGTAAGACTCTCTGCACGAACGATTTCTCTGCCAAGTCGCCTCAACATGCTATGCATCCATATCTGATTGTTTTCTTCAATTTTCGCTAGGGGAGTCAATATTTCACGGGAAGGCGGAAAAGAGGAATCATACCACATGTACCGAGCAATTCGAAAATCTATGCCGGTGGCCAAGCAAGCGATATCAAGAAATATCTGTTTTTCCTTATAATCTAATGTTCGATAAATTTCCTTCACAATTTCCTGAAAATCCCAGCGCCTGATCATTGCCCGCCACCGCCCTAGTATGTCTCCACATTCCCTGTCCGTTTTCCCGTTGAAGACTGCATTCATAACTTCAATAGACAATGGGAGTCCTACCATAGCCTTAAAAGCATGCTCCGAAAAAAGTTTGGTACGTGAGGAAGAAGCTTGTACAGATGCACGCACCAAAGATTGAGCACCCCTACCATGACCAGACCATGGAAATTCTGCCATAGCCTCGAGAGCACTGTACAGAAGCTTAAAGTTGCCTTGTGAGGAAGAAGTTGGTATAGATGCATGCTGCCTATAGAGTTGAAGAGCCTGATCCTTATCCAAACAACTAACGTGATAAGTCCGGATCTGAGGAGAGTCTTCCAGGATGACACTGTTTCTAGTGGTTACCAGGATCCTACTTCCAGATGCAAAGCAATTAAAGCAATTTCCGACGAGTTGCTGGACATCAAATGCATTTTCCACATCATCAAGGACAATCAAGACTCTCGTGTCGCAAAATAAGTCCCTGAAAAACTCATTTCCCCTGTCGACAAGAGCAACTTCCTCAAGTTCCCGTTTTAGAACATCGGAAACCAACTTAGTTCGCAAAAGCCGAAGCCCTCCTAATGCTTGAGTTTTTTCTTTAATATCTGTAAGGAAGCTACAACCATCAAAATCACAGGAGACGCGGTTGTATATGAGTTTTGCAAGAGTCGTCTTGCCAATTCCACATTTTCCATAAATGACGACAACGATCCGCTGCTCCATATCATTAATATTCATCAAGCTCATGATGCGGTTTACTTGATCATCAGTTCCGACATCTTTTTCGATACTGGCAACTTGCCTTTTCTCTTCCGTTTCAGCCACCTATGAGAAACATGATAATTGCTCACAGATAAGACTGCAAGATGCGAAGAAGTACCCATATTTGTTGATTTTTTATAACGATTTTGTGTTTGCATAAATTGTCTACCGTACGAAGTCGCTGGTCATCCCGATCTACTAGTGATCAACATTACTGCCACATTGTTTCCAAGAAAATCCAAGATTCAGGAATGAAGAACTTTTACCTCCCAAATATATTTTGTCAAACAATTAACCCGTTTTTGAAATTTCTTACCATATACTGACAAGCGAATCTTTGATATGCAAGTGTGTAAGAACTTAAGAAGGACAGTATACATTAAAACCTCAGAAAATATTACTAGAGAACATGACTCAATTGAAAAATGATATGGGGCGGCAAATGTTGAATCATTGAGATATTGTTGGTTCCCACTTTTATCAACATGTTCCCCTGAAAGTGTTTAACGCGACCAACGCCAACGTTCTATATATTGCAAATTGAAGTTCTCACATGGCGACCATAGGAGCAAATGATCTTTCAATCTAAGCTTTAATTATATACTAGGAAATAGCTGAGCATTGCAGCGAACGCTATTAACAATAAAATTATATTGAAAGGTTAAAATAATTAACATGAGAAAAAGATATATATGCATGCATGTACATGAATTCTTGAATTGTCATCTTAATATGTACCCTTCAAACTCAAAAACTTGTCTATATTTCAACAAAGACGTGGTGGGAAAAGTACCAAAAAAGTCCTAAACTTATTGCATTGGTACCAATTCAGTCCTAAACTTTTCAATTGGACCAATTCAGTCCTAAACCTTAACCTTTTAATATTGGTACCAATTCAGTCCATCCGGCCAATTTTGGCCGGCCGGTGCTGACGTGGACGTCGGCCGGTGGTTGGATGCTAACGTGGCAATTTTTATGATTTTTTTAATGGTTTTTTCGAATTTTTTATTAATTTTTATTAATTTTTTTCCTGTTATTTTATGGCTTCTTCTTGGCAGTGGCCGACAAACCTCCGATGAGGCTCGCCGGCCACTGGGTGAGGGTCGCGAAGCCCTTGCCTACTGCCGGCGAGGGTCGCGGCCCTCAGCCGGCCTCTCTTAGGGCCGCTGGCAAGGCGGCTTCGCCCAAATTTGGGCGAGGCCAGCCTCGCCCGCGGTTGGCGAGGCCATGGCGGCCATCGCCAGGGCGGAGGTGAGGGCCATGAAGCCCTCGCCAGCCGCCGGCGAGGGTCGCGACCCTCACTCGGCCTTGCCCAGGGCCGCGGGCGAGGCCGCTTAGCCCGGATCTAGCCTCGCCCTGGCCTTGCCGCCGAGTCCCCAGCGACTCCTCCGCTGTCGACCCTGAAGCTTCTCATCCTTGTCATTGCCACCCTCACTTCCACGAAATCCCAATTTGAGGCCCTGGTCCCCCACCTCCCGCGCCTCACGCCGCTGCTCCTCCGCCCAATCTTCGCCTCCGAAACCCTAGCCTGCCGCCCCAACACACTCCTCTCCTTCTTCCGATGGTGCCAGTCCCACAACCCGTCCCTCCTCCTCTCCCTCCTCCCATGGCAAGGCCAGGGCGAGGTTGGCCCCGCTTAGATCCGAGCAAAGCCACCTTGCCGGTGGCCCTGGGAGAGGCCGGCTGAGAGCCACGACCCTCGCCGGCGGCAAGCGAGGGCTTCGTGGCCCTCGCCCAGTGGCCGGCGAGCCTCACTGGAGGCTCGCTGGCCACCGCCAAGAAGAAGGCAGAAAATAACAGGAAAAAGAAAAAAATAATAACAATTAATAAAAATCATAATAAATTCAAAAGAATTATAAAATAATAATAATAATTGCCACGTCGCATCCGGTCACCTACCGATGTCCACGTTAGCGCCGACCAGCCAAAATTGGCTGAATAGATTGAATTGGTACCAAAATTAAAAGATTTAGGACTGAATTGGTCCAATTGAAAAGTTTATGACTGAATTGATATCAATGCAATAGGTTTAGGACTTTTTTGGTACTTTTCCCAAGACGTGGTCTAGAAGTAGAATGATGATGTTGCATCCCATCACTTCACTTTAAAAATCATTATAATCATTTCATGCATATCTCAATCACTATTGTCATACCTTTTTTCCTCAATCGTGTTCTAAAAAAATATCACGAACATGAAATGTCAAAGGATGCAAGTTAAAATCGGAATGATTGTTTGCACTTGATAGATTTTTCAAATTTCATATAGGATGCAAGTCAAAACACAAGATTATTTGTACTTAATAGATCTTTGAACTTTTCGTTCGGAAACTGATGTCTATTTCTCTAAATTTGCAAATTATGCAAGTCTGTAAGCACATCTTATGCCTTTTTTTAATTGTAACCCTTCCTGAAATTTATAGAATCCATTTAACGTAGCACAAACTAAGGTCTAACTTTATCAATGTAAATTTAAATTGAGTTACTCCTTTGTTGTAATTATCATATGTTAAGATTGTTAAGTCACATGCATTAAATTCATATGGTCCATTTTCTAACGGCTTAAATGTTTAGAAAATAATGGGAAAATTGTCCAAAAAGTCCTAAATCTATTGTATTTTTGCCAGTTTAGTTCTAAATTTTTTAATTTTGTTAATAGAGTTTTAAACATTCACGTTTTGTCAATTGAGTCCATCTGGCTAATTTTAACCAAGAATCACTAACATTGTAGTTCAGTCAACGCCGACTGTCCTACTTTTTTTTTTTTGGTCAAAGACTGTCCTACTTGACATGGTCGGCATTGATATAGACAACTTTTAATAATTTTTAAATATTTTTTTGAAATATTTTATCTTTTTATTAAATTCTTTATTTCCTTTTATTCTTTTCTTGTTGGTTCCTGCTGACTACTGGGCGAGGGCCAGCAACCTCTCATTAGCCATAGGACGAGGGTCGCGGCCCTTGTGGGCCATAGCAAGGCCAAGCGAGGTTCGCGATGCCCTCGCTATAGCCCACAAAGGCTCACGAAACCTTCACTATTGCCAATGAAGGTTCGTGATGCCTTCATTGGCCTCAGCAAGGGACCGTGACCCCTAGCCGTGGCCGGCAAGGACTTCATGGCCCTCACCCAAGGGCCAGCGGGGGTTGCCAGCGCTCAATCGTGGTTGGCGAGTTTGCCAACCCTTTGAATCAAAAAAGAAGATGAAAAGAAAAGAAATTCAAAAAATTTTAAAAAATAATTATTAGTATTAAAAATTGTTTGTGTAGGATGACTGGAGTCTACGTTGACGATTTCTAGTCATGGCTGTATAAACTCAATTGACAAAATACAAAAAGATTTTAGACTCAATTGACAAAATTAAAAGATTTATGATTGAATTGATAAAAATACAATAAGTTTAAGACTTTTTGGATAATTTTCCTTTAAAAAAAAAAGAAAAAAAAACAATTTGTCCAGCAAGATATCATAACACAAGTCAATTGTTTGACCGCTTGCGCTTCCTCTAAATTTTCTCTTATTTGTTATTCCTATCATTCAGTCTTTTATCCTATTTTGCCGATTATCTTGTTAATGTGGTTCTGTCTTCACCCTGTATTGTACGTATAATGACCGGCTTACATGCTACGGGAAGTCTTAAATCATGTGCTATAAATACATCGTTGACCCGCTTTTGGATAGCTTATACTTTTAGAAAAAGCAGTTTGTCTGACAATGATTGAATATTTACTTATAATATCTACTAAAATATGTGAAAACATAAATTAATAGTATAAACTGAAGCAAAAATAACAATAAAGCAAAGAAAAAAATAAAAGATGCATCTTTAATACTTGGTACTGCTTCACATCTTCTAAAAAATAACTAAGTGCCAAATAAAAATATAGATGAAGTAACAATAGAAAAGAAAAATTTTCATTTGACACTCACAAATGTATTAAGCAATATCATCGCTTAAACGAGTTTAGATAAAACGTTACAATTATTTGACCAAATAAAAGAAAAACGAACCAAAAGAGAGAGCATCACAGAGGAAAAAATAGAAAAAAGAATTTCTAAAAGTAAAAATACATGAGAGATAAAATAAAATTATTAATTTACTGATTTATCCCTTGATAGAATATTCATATTATTACTAATTGAGGTTTTAGGTTAAAAAAGGATTTAGGTCGCTTAAAAGTAAGAGTTTCTCCTTCATCATATAACAGTGTGGATATGTGTGCTCAATTTGAGCATGTGATGATATGAAGAAGACTTTTCACTGCAGTTTTGAATTGGATTATTAAAATATTTTATAAATTAATTGTGATATTAGTTCTGAATTTCAGATTTATGAGTCTTTACGTAATTCAAAATGTAATATTGATGAACTCATATAAATGTAATTTTAACTATTTTAAAATTCAGAATTTTGTTAATAGTCCTATTTAATTGAGGTTCTACTTGAAATATGAGATAGAGATAAAATTCTTAATGATTAATTTTACATGTATTGATCATTTGTTTAAAATATATTTTTCATAAATTTATTATTAACTCCATTTCACTTCGCCTCATTTGCTTGTCTTAATTGATCGGTATTTTATCTTTTTCTTGTGGGTTAAGTATGGATTTTATCCTTTAAGTTTCAACGTATAAGCGATTTGGTCCTCTAAATTTTATTTTATACAATAAAATCCCTTAACTTTCTCAAATTCATACAATCAAATCATTCAGTCAACCACTATAATTAAACTATCATATCAACTAATGACATTCGACCAAAAAAAAAAAAAAAAAAACTAATGACATGGCACCATTTCAGTGACAGAAAATGATGAGTGATGCTAATTTGGTGCCAACTGACCAAAAATTAAACGGGAAAAACAACAAAAGAAGAAAGAGGTAAGTATACCTAAAGTTCTAAAACCTATCATTAAAACGCAATTGAGTCTTAAAATTTTCAAAAAATATAATCAAATCCTAAAACTCATCAAATTAAACTCTCTCTTATTTAGTTAACGAAAAATGTCAATGTAGTTTGTCTCTGTCACTTTTATTTATTTATTTATTTCTCTTAATCAATGGGAAAAGTGTTAGAAAAGTCTTAAACATATTGTATTAGTGCAAATTTAGTCCTATAGTCTTTTTGGCTAATTTTGACAAGATATTGCTAATGTGGACGCCGACCGGTTGACATGAATGTTGACCGGCGGCGACGTGGACAATTTTTTTAATAATATTTTATTTTATTAATTTTATTTTTAAAATTTTTGTCTCTTCTCCTTTTCTTCTACCTTTCGCCAGTGGCTGGCCATTGGCCATGGCCAAGCAGGTTGGTCTCGCCTCCCATGGCTCAACCTCACCAGATCTGGCTTGGGCGAGGCCGACCCTTGCTTGGGCAAGGGCAGCCTTGGTGAAGGCTCCCCTCACCCAAGCCAGGCAAGGCTAGCTCGCATGGCCATGGCCGATGGCTGGTCATCAGTGAAAGGTAGAAGAAAGGAATGAGAGAAAAAAATATAAAAAAAATGAAAAAGAGAAAATTCAGAAAAAAAATAAAAAAAATTGAAATATTATTAAAATATTATTTTAAATTTGTCAACGTTAACTCCGACGATGCCATGTTACCCTGCTGGTGTCCACATCAACAATATTTAGTCAAAATTAACTGAAAAGGGCTTAATTGGTACCGAATTAAAAAAAAAAGAAGTATAGAACTAAATTGGCATTAATTCAAAAGGTTTAGGACTAAATGAACATCAATTCAAAAATGTCTAGGATTAAATTGACACAAATGCAATAGGTTTAGGAATTTTCTAACACTTTTTCCCTCAATTAGTAGGTACTTTAGAAAGTAGAGGAAAGCAAGGAACGACGATGTGCAGAAAACCCTTCTTTAGATTGAAAGCCAATATGACGGTTTCAATATCAATCTCTTCAATCACAGTTATTGATTTAAGCATGCTCGTTATCTGGAGAGCTAAAAGTGCCGTCGGGTTCAATTTCAACTTTGCCAATATCAATACGAATTTTGAACAGAGAAGGGACTTGAGCTGAGATATAGGTTGGTGTCTTTTCTTACCTCCTGTTTTACTTCGTCGTCAGAGTCTTCCTCGTCAGAGTCTACCTCTGGCAGATCGTCCTCCACATCACCATCATCTTGCTGAGGAGAGGGAGTAGAGAAAATGGCATATATAAGGTAATTATACATTTTGAAGAAGAAAGCATGCAAAATCTCCGAATATCATAGGACAATAATCCTTAGTATGAACACCTAAACGCAAGCATGATGTTTTCCTCACACTCAATCACCATAAAGACATCTTTTTAAAGCATTAATTGAACATAAATCCACTACAATCAAGTCAGGATTCACATATAAGCATATCTTCACGTTCCCTCGAAATTGGAACATAGAAACTCGTTATCTTTGATCCAGTTCATCTTGACTTTCACAAGACTTACACAAATTAGAGAAGAACGAAATCTGGTTTTAGAGACAAAAGTGGATTTTTGCCATAATCGAGTACAGGCATGATAGTTGTCACGTGGCGGGCATCATAGCTTGCTGTGTTAGCACTAAAAATAGGCGGTGGCTAGAGATGATGCTTGCTTGATTATTGGGCGGAATGACTCTGTTCGCAGCGACGATGGTATTAGGATATGCGAGCGCTCGCCTGGGCGCGATGAGGGCCGATGGCCCTCACCGATTCTAGCGGACACCCCAACAAGGGTTGCTGGCCCTCACTGACACCCAAACCCCTCGTCAGCAAAGCACGATTGTCTTAATTTCTTTTTTAAAAATAATTATTAGCTATTTTATTTTTTCTATTCTTATCCTCTTTTTATTTCCAAATTCCAAAGACCCACGTCTAAATAATAACCATGGGCAACTATAAGATTCTCTAATTCCACGTCTCACAAAATGTTAAGCGAAGAAAAGGAAAATAGATTGAGCACTCCACGGAAATGAAATGAAATGGAGAAAAATATATAAAAAAGCTCATTTCAAAACCATTTGCAAAAATCTTAACTTAATGATCTTAATTCCTTAGACTTCACTGCAATGTTAAAGATTTTGAGATGCTTCTTAAGGCTTTGTTTGTTTTCGCGGAAAATGAATGATTTTGAAAACATTCACAATCCTTTGTATTACTTAAAATAATTAGTTGATGAAAATTATTTTCACTATCGATAACAACTTATCTCTAAACATTTTCATGGACAATGAAAATATTTTTTATTCATTTATTTTTGTAAGCGATACAAATGATTATTTTTAAGAAAATGTTTTTCAAATCATTTAGTTTCGGCAAAACAAATGCATTTATAGACCAGCAATTGGCAAATGAAAATTGAAAACCACGTCTGTAGTAAGATCACTTCAACCGTCTATTAGCAGGAGCAAATCTAATTTTTACTCAAAATACTCTGCAAATACCAATAAACCTTTTCCTTCTTTGAAAGTTCCTCATCTTCAAGTTATTTGGATAAATGTAACTTTTAATCTTTAGTCATGTACGGCGCAAATTCCGTAGGCCTTTCCCCCACACAATTTCCTTTATCTTCAAGATACCCCATGCCCATTTCAAATGACTTGCCATATTAATACACTGAACTAAATCTCTTAAGTTTATGGATTTGTGCAATTTGATTCTCTAAGTTTTACTCATATAACCAAGGCCTCTCTACTCAACCAGTATTGTTTTGCTACAGGCCAGCTTATTAATAGAAATAAATCAGGTGTCTTCTTTAGCAAATACTGCCCTATTTCTTTACAACAGAATCTAGCACAAGAACTCAGAGTACCTATTCTCAGTAAGTATGGCAAGTACCTGGGTATCCCCTCGGATTGGGGCCGATCAAAACGGCAGATGTTCTCCTGGATCCTGGCAAGAGTTAATGCTAAGTTAGCAGGTTGGCAAGAACAGTTTTTATCGAAAAGTGGAAAGGAAATCTTACTGAAATCAGTTATTCAGGCCTTACCGCAGTATGCCATGTCTCTCTTCAAGCTTCCGTTGTCTCTCTGCAGATTGATAGAAAAAAAGATCTCAGCATTCTGGTGGAGCAAACATAACAGCCAATCTGGCATTCATTGGAAGAATTGGGCAGAATTAAAGCTTTCAAAGAGTTCAGGAGGGATGGGCTTTAGAGATCTAATTCATTTTAACGAAGCCATGCTTGGAAAGCAAGCGTGGCGTCTTTTACAGCAACCAAAAGCTATCTGGAGCCACCTTTTTAAAGGCTTATATTTTAGGAACTCATCCTTTCAAACTGCTTCCCCAGGACATCGTCCTTCTTGGGGATGGCAGAGCTTATTAAAAGGTCGTGGAGCAATTTCTCCAAATCTACGCTGGTTAGTAAGAGATGGATCACAGATAAACATCAGAGAAGCAAATTGGTTAGCTACAGGTCCGATAGGAGGCGTACCAGTGGCAGGGGAACCTCAACTAGTTGCTGATCTCATTGATTCCACGCATTCTGAGTGGAAGTCATCCCTTGTTACTGCCTTCTTCGACGTCCAGGTCAGTACAGCAATCCTCACGACTCCTATCAATGCGTCCCTCCTTCATGATCAACTTATTTGGACAGCGACACCTTCGGGTTCCTACACAGTTAAAAGTTGTTATCATTCTCTGTCAACAAACTCTCAGAAACCAATACATACACCTTCATCCTCTTACACTAACCCGCCCCAGTTGTGGAGGAAAATTTGGCACATGCGTACGGTTCCTAAGCTTAAGGTTTTTCTCTGGTTAGCATGCAAAAATGCTCTTGCTACGAAATTAAACCTCTATCAACGCCATATCATTTCGAATCCCTACTGTTCTCTCTGCAATAATTCAGTTCCAGAATCTCTAGAGCACCTATTTTTCTTCTGCCCTTGGACCACTGATATTTGGAATCATGAAGACATTCGAATCAGGATATTACCTACCTCAGTTAGCAGATTTGATGCCTGGGTTGTTGATCGAGCTTCCCTCCCACCAGCGGCTCCAGACTTTGAAGTGATCGCTTACGTTCTGTGGGAAATCTGGCGCCATCGAAATAATGCTATATTCCGTCAGCTTCCACTGGATCCGCTTCAAGTCGTCACTGATGCTCTTACCCAAAGCACCATCTTTAAGAATTTACAGCCCTCGCCACAGAACAACCCAAATACTCTGGTCAGTCTCGAAAATGTATGGAAACCACCTGCTGAAGGCTATATAAAGTGCAATATTGATGGGGCTTTTCGACAAGAATCAGAGGAAGGATCCATTGCTTGTATTTACCGGGATAGTCAAGGCATATTACAGGATGTGCTTACCCGATCGGTGCCTGCCCAGTCCGCCTTCCAAGCCGAGATCTATGCCCTAATCTTTGCTCTTCGACGGATGATCCAGATGGGACTCCAGCTTCATCGTTCGGTGATCGAATCTGATTGTCTTCAGTTGGTGGAGATCATTCGTACGGATCAGCGGCCGCCATGGAAGGACCAACACCTCTTCGCGACCCTCCGCGATCTTCTGCTTCAATGCCCTAATCTCTCGGTACAGCATATCCGGCGTCAGGCTAACCTAGCAGCCGACTGGGCTGCTAAAGCCCACAGAGACCAAGGCCCACCCATCAACTGGCTTCTTTTCCCTCCTGCTATTTTCCTCTCTATTCTATCTTCTGATGCTTCGACTCTACCTTGTAATGTCCCTTAATATAATATAAGTTCTCTTTCGACCAAAAAAAAAACCAAGGCCTCTAACTTTTTCAAACTCGTACAATCAAATGATTCGGTCAACCACTCTAAATAAACTATCATACTTACTAATGATGAGGCACTGTTTCAGTGACAGAAAATGACAAGTAATGCTAATTTGGCACCAAACGAGCAGAAATTAAACGGGTCAAACAACAATAGAAGAAAAGGGTGAGTATACCAAGAGTCCTAAAACTTGTCATTAAAATGCAATTGAGTCTCAAGTTTTCAAAAAGAGTAATCACGTTCTAAAACTCTTCAAATGGAAATTAATCTTATTTGGTTAACGAAAAATATTGATGTGACTTCTTTATTATTTTTTAGTTTCTCTCAATCAGCAAGCACCTCAGAATTGAAGAATGTAGGGGAGAGCAGGGAACAACCATGTGCATGACAGTTTCAATATCAATCTCTCCAAGAACAGTTTTTAGTTTCAGCATGCTCGTTATAAGAAGCAATAAGTACCGTAAGTTTAAATTTCAGCTTTTCCAAAATCAATACGAATTTTGAATAGAGAAGGGATTTCAGCTAAGATTTCGGCTGGTTTCTTTTCTTACCTCCTGTTTTACTTCTTCATAGTCACTGTCTTCCCTCAACGGCATGTCCACAATCTCTGGCATATCGTCGTCCTCATCACCATCTACTTGCTGAGGAGAGGGAGGTTAGAAAATGGTATATACAAGGTAATTAAACATCTTAAAGAAGAAAACATACAAAATCCCAAATATCATAAGATAATAATAATCCTTAGTCTGAACATCCAAAATGCAAGCACCCAGCAAGAATCAACATATACGGTTTTCCTCACACTATCACCCTAAAAAATCTTTTTAAAGCATTAATTGGACATAAATCCACTAGAATCAAGCAGGATTCACATATTCGCATGTCTTCATTCTCTAAAAATCGGAATAGAGAAACTCTTGAGCTTTGATCCACTTCATCGTGACGTTCACAAGACTTAACACAGGTTAAGAAAAGAAGGAAATCTGGTTTTGGAGACAAAAGTGGATTTTGGCCAAAATCGAGTACTGGTATGATGGCAGTCAGAAATGGGGTCAGGTGGTGGGTTTCATAGCTTGCTGCGTTAGGCCTCAAAAAAGGTGATGGCTAGGGATGATGCTTGATCGCTGGCCGGAATGATTCTGCTCGTGGCGATGGTGGATACGAGGACGTGCAAGCACTAGCCTGCAAGTGAGGAGGGCAGACGGCCCTCATCGACACCCTAATGATGGTTGCTAGCCCTCGCCGGCGAAGCCCGATGGTCTTAATTTCCTTTTTTTAAAATAATTATTAGCTTTTTTTATTTTTCAATTCTTACCCTCTTTTCTTTGATCCTCTTTTTATTTCCAAATTCCCAAGACCCACATCTAAATAATAACCATGGGCAACTATAAAATTCTCTAATTCCACATCTCACAAAATGTTAAGCAAATAAAAGGAAAATGAAATGAAAAGGAGAAAAATAAATAAAAAGAGCTCATTTCGAAACCTTTTGCAGATATCTTAACTTAATGATCTTAATTTCTGAGATTTCGCTTGGCAATGTTAAACGTTTTGAGACACTCCTTAAGGGTTTGTTTGTTTTCACGGAAAATGAATGATATTGAAAATGTTTTTCAAAAAATAATCTTTTGTATCACTTGAAATAATTAGTCAATAAAAATTGTTTTCATTATCGGTAACAATTTATGTCTAAACATTTTTATGGACAATGGAAATATTTTTGATCGATTCATTTTTCTAAGAGATACAAATGATTATTTTTAAAAATATATTTTTTAAATAATTTATTTTCAACTAAACAAATAAATTCATAGTTTGGCAATTGGCCAATGAAAATTGAAAACCATGAGTCTGTAGCAAGATCACTTCAACCACCTATAAATCAGGAGCAAATATAATATTTACCCAAGTTACTCTGCAAATACCAATAAACCTTTTCCTTCTTTGTAAGTTCCTCATCTTCAAGTTACTTGGATAAATGTAATTTTTAATCTTTAGCCATGTGTGGCGCAAATTCAATAGGCCTTTCTCCCACACAATATCCTTCATATTCAAGATACCCAATGCCCATTTCAAATGGCTTGCCATATTAATACACTAAACTGAATCTAACAAAAATTTATATGCATGTGAAATTTATCTTGCTTTCCATTTTTAATCAATAAATGAAGATTGGATGGACATTGTGCTAATGCTTACATGTGTGCTAGTTAATTCTTTCCCTTCCTATGTGTATGGCTCACAAGTTGTTCTAGTCCCTCACTTTTAATAACTTTAAACTCTCTCTATCTCTCCCACTTGGTAAGGAAATTGGGTGGGGTGAGGACATTCAATTTCATATGTGGAGTTTGGCTTCCACATTTTGCAAAGAAACACAATAAAAGTTTGAGAGTGAGATGATAGTTAAAGTATAACATACCAAAAAATCTCTCTCTCTCCGCACTAGCCTCCACTTAATCTCTATTAATCTATATTTTTAAAGCAAAACCAATATTAATCTCACTTTGTGCTTTTCAAAACACCCTTCCATGATAAATCAAAACTACTCGCAACTTTATCTTCATTAAAATATCACCAAAGTCACACATCTTAACTATTTACTGTATATCCAGTCAATTAAACAATCACTCGATTCCTTGAAAACATGTTTCTTTTCTCTCCAAATGTAACCTGCCGATGATTACATACACATGCTACGCTTGTGTCTTGATACTAGTTTTCCTATTTATAGAATCTTTCAAAATTATCTTGATTCATCCCCATGAGGAAGTGCCAAAACATTTGACTTTTCACCCATTTCAATTTGGACAAAATTGATGAAAGGGAAGATGTAAGGATTGATGCATGGAATAAATTTTTATGGGATTGATAATTATTAAAAGCAGCAGATAGTCTAGCAATTTGCATCAAGCTCAAGCTTCCTTTTTGCAAACGTAGCACAAACTAGAATCAGAGGTAAAAATTTATTGATAGCATCCTCGATCAAATGGGTGATTTTCTCGCCTACTATGGATCCCATGCTACCCCCCATAAACTGAAAATCCATAACTCCAATTGCTATGGGAATACCTTATTTAGTTAGACAGGGTATTGACTTATTGATTTCCTTTTCCTAATTCTAAGTTGGCTGTAACGGATGAGATTGAATATTTTGACATGATATCCATATATAATTCTTAAAAAAAAAAAAAAAAAAAAAAAAAGAGAGAGACAAGATAATATTCTGTGATCATCAATAGCTCAAGGTGTTATTTATCTACTCAATATGTGTAAATGAGCAATTCTCCAAGCAGAATAATGAACAACATAAATTCCCTCTAATCATTCTTGTTACCTAACATAAACCCTAATGGACAAATCAAATTACAGTATGATTATCCCTGATAGTTTCATTAATATTGTTTTGTTATACAAATTAATTAGTTCAAGAAGGTATTCAAGCTTGTTTCATGATGCTGAAGAAAAATAAGAAGAGAGTACCTTTCCCTTATTGTAGGATGTGGCTGTATCTGAATCGGACTTGATCCTTCCAAGAAACTTATCTCTATAATCCTTGTAAAACATGCACTCCTTACGAGTTCCGCCTAGTTTCCTACAATTTCGAATTACGAATAGGCACTCATCTGGTACCATTGTGTTCAATGCATTTGTCCAATATTTGAAGGAGTGGCACTGGATCACTTCGAAGAGACTTAAACATCCTAACTCGTCAAGGCCCTCAAAACCCTGTAGCTCTTCGCAACGTTTGATTTTCAATTCCACCAACTTTTGCAGTTTTGACAGATCACCTAACGTTGTAATTGACGGACATAAGTTGACCTTCAGGCTCTCCAATGTTTCCAATGCCCCAACACCATGAATCTCTCTCAACTTGGCGCAGTCCTCTAGTTGCAATTGTTTTAGATTCTTCAGGCCTGGCGGGGAAAATATTATAGTTTCAAGGAGTTGAAAGCCGCTGACAGTTAAATGTCTCAACTGCTCTAGCCCGCCAAGTTGGATTGCAATTTCCATAGAGCAACAGAGCTTCAAAACTATTAGATTTTTCAAGTTGGATAAACCTGGGAAAGTTGTCACCGAGCTGAGATTTCCATGCATTGCTGATCCAAAGGGCTGTATGAGAAGGTTCGGGTATAGGTGGCCAAACATGTGAAGTTTTCTTAGACGAGAAAGAGAACCCAATGCAGTTGGTGACAAGGTAAAGGTCGGAAGGCACAGTTTCAAAGTTCCCAACTTGCATAAATTCCCAATCCACTCTAAGTTATAGGTTTCGGTGAGGATCGATGAAGGTGATGATAGAGAAATTCCGCCATTTGATAAGAGAAGATTAACTATATTAGTCAGGTTTGAGAGATCTGGAATAGACTGCAAAGACCGAGAACTAACACGTAGATGAGTCAAACTTGGGGGAAGCGACGGCAACTTTTGCAGGTAATTACATTTCTTAAGAATCAGTTCTTCTAGGTGAGGGAGCGCAGCAATTGTTTCTGGCACTAGACGAATGCAAGTGTATGACAGATCTAGGATTCTCAAAGGGGACAAATTCCCAATTTCACTTGAAACTTCGTCCACCATAGAATGACATCTAGCACGTACCACGTCAAGCTTCATTGCCAACCCACTGGCTGAAGAAAACTTTGCTTGCTGGCAAACTTCCGTTGCCAACCCACTGGCTGAAGGAACGTCTGCTTGTTGGCAATCTACCACAGTTATCTCATCCGAAGTCATTAGATTTCCAAGAGGATAAGGTAATTGTTCAATTGATGTGAATGATAGATCCAACTTGATCAGCGAATTTAGCTTTGCCATCGAGCTTGGAAGTTCCCTTAATTCTGGGCAGTTGCTCAAAGATAAGTGTTTTAGGTTCACTAGCAAGCCAATTTTGTCAGGCAGATTTTTTAGCTTGTAGCAACCCTCAATTTCCAAGTAAGCCAGTTGTTTTAGCTCTCCAATGGAGCGATCAATTTGAAACAATTGTCGACATTCTTTGATGATTAACCTTTCCAAAGTAAAGCACCCGGATAAGTCGATTTTGATCATATTTAGACGTGTCAACTGTAGAACCTTCAAATTGTGCAGCATCTGTGACAAGATTAGAGCTTTACATGGTGTCGCTAGACATATATAGCTATAGGAAAAGTGTGGGACAACATACATACCTTAATTTGGCTCCATCCCTCCCAAGCATTGGCTTTGTTAAATTCGGAAAGTTGAAGGACAACCAAGTTTCGTGGGAACAGATTAGTTGCAATTAAATCTGGAGGAAAATGGCACCAAGAAAACCATCTTAACTTTGAAAAGAGATCGGTAAAGTCGCCGATAAAGCTCCCCCCATCTATTTCAAGGAATCTTAGATTTGGCAGCCTTGAGAAATCTTCATCGGTTAAGATGAGTAGAGTAGGATCTCCAGCTAGACTGAGTGCTTCAATATTTCCTTTATTCTGCCAAATACGCACACAATTAGAAAGAGCTTTCAATTTCTTTTCTTCATGCAGCAGAAATTTCTCAAATAGATGATTCTATGCAAAGAAAAACAGAATTTGTGCTCTATTCATTTTACCTCTCTTGTTTTCACCATGTCCACAGCTTCCTCAGAAATCCACAATCTGCTTTGCTTTCCCGGATCCAGGTTTTCCTCATGGACAATGTGGCGCCCTAGGTCTTTTAGCAAGTCATGCATCCATAACCTGCCGTTCTGTGAAATGTTTATCAATGACAGAGAACTAAGGACTTCAATTTCTGTTTGTGGGAAAAAGTTGCAATTTTCCCACATGTAAGATGCATTTATCTCCTCCTCATGGAAGGGCAGACATGCAATATCAAGAAAAATTTGCTTTTGCTTGAAATCTAAGGAATCATAGCTAATGTTCAACTTCCAACGGACCTCTTCACAAGCAATGCTCCTTAACTTTTCTAGTGTATCTTTCCATAAAGTTTCGTGCTTACCACGAAGAAATGAACCTATGATCTTAACGATTAAAGGAAGTCCACCAATAGTAGAAACAATGTCCCTTGAAATTCCGTCATAATAATCGTCTCTAAGAGATTCTCTTTTGAATGCATGATTTATATAAAGCTGAAGTGCTTGATCAGAATTCATTTCTTTCAATTCATAAAGTATAATTTTCTCACTACTCTCTAGAATACTCTTGTCTCTTGTCGTAATTACAACTCTACTTCCTGTAGCAAACCAACCGATCTTGCCAATTAGCTTCTCAAGCTGTTCCCTATGGTCCACATCATCCAGAACAATTAGAACCTTCTTATTTTGTAGTTTTTTCCTGATAACCTTCATTCCATCATCAATGTCATTGATATCAACCATAGGCTTAGTTTCCCCGAGGTCCTTTTTGTTTGTCGAATTTTTACCAAGGATGTTAGATAGCAGTTTCTTTTGCAGAGGTAACAGGCCATGGCGACGTGATGATGCACGGATATCTGGCAGGAAGCAACACCAATCAAACTTAGGTATGAGGTTGTTGAAAAGAGCCTCAGCAAGGGTTGTCTTTCCAATACCAGCTGGGCCATGAATTCCAAGAAACCGTGCACAACCAAAGTCATAGCCCAACAAGTCCATCACGGCTTCCACTTGACCATCTATCCCGACTAAATGGTCAGTTGCACAATCATCTTTTGCCTTCATCTTGATTGTGATATCTTCCGCGTCCAACACAGTAAGTTTGCGTTGCTATGATGGGCAATGATCTGCCAGCATGAGCTAGCAAGAGTCAAGGAAAACACTATAAATAGCAGGGGCTGCAGAAAATAGAAGACCGAGCGACGAGTTTTGCCAGTTGCCACACCGAGAAATTCCATATGTCTAATATAAATCTCTTTTTCCTCCAGCATTTTGCAAGATATATTTAATAAAGGGGAAAGTACGAGCATATCCACCAGTAGATCCAACTCAGATGGACAGAAAAGAACATGTACAATGACAGACCGAGGGGGTTGCTTTATGATTGATGCTATTTCTGTCGTATTTTATGAAATTTTACCTAAAATTCTATATCATGCTTGTTTGTACGTTTTGCTTATTATTTCATCATAAAAGAAAATGTTTCCCGTGAAAATATTTTCAAGAAATATAGTTAGTTTTATTTGTTTGGCGACATGCTGAAAAGCATATAAACCACTATCTTAGTGAAGAAAAGCATTTGTGACGAGAGACTTGTTATGCTTAGGAAAATTATTACCTCTATTCAATACCTGGAATTCATTTTCCTAATTAAAAGTGTGGGTTTTCTTTGTCAGTAAATTTTTTTTTTTTTTGTCGACTAACCATTTCAACGAATCAAATATGTGAGAGTTTGGAAAAACACTAGTTCGCAAAATGCTCTTTAGTGAAACGAACATACCTACGCATTGCAAGATTTTCTTTTAGCTCATGACATATATTGACCGTCACCATCTAGTTCGAAGTTCCCAGAAGAAAAAGAACTTTCTTGCTCTCTCTAAGGTTTAGCCACGGGAGACTGACCACCACTTCCGCCAAACCGACGACGGCCAAGCTCGGGCGGCCATCATCGGCTCCTCAGACAACGGAAAGGGCGGTGGGAACGGCGAGGCAAAAGGGAACGAGAATTCTTTAAGGGTGAGTCGCAATACTCATTCAGATGTGGGCGACTATTGAGCCCAACACAGCTCAAATACTGCAAAGGAAACAGATGGGTAGGGCGAGACTGACCTTGCCCTGCCAAGGCGAAACCACTGCCGAATCCTGGAGCCAAATCGCGTCTCCTTCGAGCTTCAGTTCTCCGATGTTACGGCCAGCATGGAGCCACTGCTTCGGGTCATCCGAGGCCTCACTGACATTAAAATGCCCTTCTCTCTCTTTGATTTCTTTTTTTATAATTTCTTTTTCGGCCTTAGAATAGTATTTTTTAAAAATTGGCTTTTTTTTTTATTTTCCCGACGATCATCAAACCTTGTCGGCCCCATCTACCATTACCTCTTTCTGACTCTTTTTTGCCTTATCATTTTATTTTTCAAAAAGAAAAGTGGATATTTTGTCGTCGCGAGGATCACCAGCCCTAGTCACTAGGGTAAGCAGCGATCTAGGGTCGACCCTGGACCGACCCTGGACCGGCCCAACCCTGTGGGTCCTGGTCCGGTTCCCAAGGGGACTGGGTCGGTCCTTGATCCTAAAATTCCAGGACTAACATTGTGCGGGTTGGTTCTCGGTCCTAAGAGTTTTGGGTCGGTCCAACCCTGGACCAACCCTGTATATTATATTATATTATATTATATTATTTATAATTCTTTTATATATTCAAAGCTAAGTAAAATGTCTGTTATATTATATTATATTGAGATGTTCTATCAATAGCACTAATAGTAATTTCAATTTAAAACTTTTGTTGAGTATTAATTATGTGTCGTTTGTTTTGTTTTCAGGTATTTAGAAATTCAAGTGAATTAATAATATATGAAGTTATATATTCATGGTTTATATTAAGTATTTTGAACATTTTATGCTTTAATTGTATTTTACTAATGAATTTTTCAATTTGTGTCAAATGGTAGAAGTTTTTGAAGAGTAGAGTAGTACTGCAGTTGCTATGGTGATTTGCTAGTCAAGTTATGTGAAGCTCATTTTTTGGTTAAGTGGATTCTACATAATCAAATGCAGGAAAATGCTTTTGCATATGGTGTTATGAATATTAAAGATAGATGATTACAAGAACTTTCCATCTTGTCCCAAATCTCGATGAGCGGTTAGCAAGTACGAAATTTCTATTATTGTATCATCTTAAATTTGTTAAATATGTATTGGTATTTATAGTTTAGTTGTACAATGCCGCATTGTCAATGGATGTGTAATTTGAATTTGTAGGTTTGCTTTTTTAGGGAGTATAAAAATTAAGACGAAAAAAATTATCGATCGGTTCCGGGTTGACTCTGGAACCGGACCGAACCCATTGGGTCGGTCCGGTCCTTGGTTCCAGGTTCAATAGGGTCGGTCCTCGGTCCTAAAAATTGAGGACCGACACTGTACGGGTTAGTCATAGGGTTAGGGGGTGGCTCGGACCAACCCGGACCATGCTCACCCCTACCAGTCGCTTCTCTCGCCTGTCATTCTCCCTCTATGATTTCTTTTTATTTTTCAATTTTCGTGGCCACTTATTGTTTTGCGTAAACTCCATCCGGCAACATGTCAATCAACTTTATTGGTGGGACACATCAATAATTCCACCTGCCAATAATTTCTCTCACTTTCATCTGCCGTTAGACCATTAGCTGTCTCTTTTGGTCAATAACTCTTAGGGTGCGCATGACAAAATTTCTGAAATAGAAATTAATTTCTACCCAGAAATTGATTTCTCAATTTTTATTTCAGAAACTGAGAAGCTAAAAATTTTAGCTTCTGATTCCTTCTTCAAATCTATTTCTGGAATAGAAATCTATTTCAGAAATAGAGAAATCAAATTGCGTTACCAAACGGATTTCTGTTCCAAACCTGTTTCGAGGAACAGAGAAACAGAGAAACAGATAAATCAAGAAACAGAAATTTTATCATGCTAGTAGGGCTCGGATGACCCGAAGCAGTGGCTCCATGCTGGCCGTAACATCGGAGAACTGAAGCTCGAAAGGAGACGCGATTTGGCTCCGGGATTCGGCAAAGGGTTTCGCCTTGGCGGGGGCAAGGTCGCCTCGCCCTACCCATCTGTTTCCTTTGCGGTATTTGAGCTGTGTTGGGCTCAATAGTCGCCCACATCTGAATGAGCATTGCGACTCACCCTTAAAGAATTCTCGTTCCCTTTTGCCTCGCCGTTCCCACCGCCCTTTCCGTTGTCTGAGGAAGAAAGAAGATGGAATCGAGGACTGCGATGCTTTCGTCGCTTCAGAATGCTGCTTGGGAATGTGATGGCTATCGGCACGGTCCCGATGCTGCTTCTTCTCTAATGAGGCGGAGGACTACTCCGGTGAGATTCTTTGACTTCGCGTCTTGATTCTCCCTCTCTCTGTGTTTAGTCTTTCGGCCTGGAAATTTGCATTATCAATGGTTGCAGCATATCTCCGTCACGCTGAAACTTCAAAAGCATCGATCTCCCAAACGAGATTCAAGTCTCATATGTTTTAACTAGGATCAGATATATCGCATCATCATACTCTATGATTATTACATTAGCTTAGCGAGAAGCATTTGAAGACCATGGATATATATCATATTCACTGCATAAATTGAGGCAATCTCTCCCCTGCCCAAGTTTCAATACTTCTTTTCTAACTACAATAGACGTTGATGGATTTATTAGATGGGCTTAAGGCCCATCCGCTCAAGTTGGGCCCAAAAAGGCCCGGCCCACGGGAAAAAGGGCCCGTGGAAGGGGAGAGGTATAAAAGGGAGAGAGAAAGAGAGAGAAGACACTGGTTGGATTAGAATCAACGTACGCTTCTCTCCCGCGCGTTTTCTCTCCCGAAGAACAACAGGGGCATACGGCTTCCAATTTCTTCCCTTCAAGGCTTCATCGACCGGATTCTCTTCCTCCATTGACGACGGTGTTTAATCCGTGGCTAACAAGGTACGCTCGAATCCGTGGTGTGCTTTACGATCGGTGATACGTGTTATTTCCGGGCTTCGTCTTCCGCATTGATTTAGGGGTTCGATTTAGTGTCGAATCCGGTTTTCGAGATCGATTATTCCCAACATTGGTATCGAGCCCTAGTTCACGTTTTCCCGATCAATTTGATGTTTTTTGATTGATTTTTCGCAAAAGGTGTTCGGCCGTACGGATCGGGCGACAAATCCCGACACCCGAGACTTCTTCGGCCATTTTTCTGAGTTTTAGTAAGTCAAAAACGAATTCTAAAGGCACTGGGTGAAGCGCGACGTCGAGACGAGTCCGACGATGTGTCGACCGCCGCCGGGAGCCACCGCACGCGCCCCACACGCGCGCCGAAAGGCGCTGCGCGTGGGCGCGACGCGCTGGAAGCGCCGCCGCCGGCGCGTGCGCCACACGCGCCGGTGACGTGACCGGCACGTGCGCGCCGGCGACCGGCGAAATAGCACGCGCCGGTCGGCGAACCGGCGCGTGCCGACGTCGGGGCCGACGTCATCGTGGCGTCACCAACGGTCGGTAACCGTCGGGATGACGTCATCAATGACGTCGCCGATGACGCGTCGGTTGGCGGGCGGCGACCCGACCAGCTGGCCCGACCCGACCCGACCCGACGGGCACGCGCGCGCGTGCGGCCGACGTCGCGTGACGTCGGCCGGCTCACGCGCGTGGCACGTGCCACCGACGCCCGCGTGACGTCGCCCCCGCACGCGCGAGCACGTGCGGTCGGCTCCGCGCGGCGGTCCCGACCGGCTCGACCCTCGCGACGGCCCGACCGGCCCGACCCGCGCGCCCGTTGACCCGACCCGTTGACCCGTTGACCCATTGACCGTGACCGACCGTTGACCGTTGACTGACCGTTGACCGACCGTTGACCGTTGACTTTGACCGTTGACCGTTGACCCGAAAAAAAAAAAAAAAAAAAAAAAAAAAATTTGTTTCTTTTCAGTCATGCCTATGTGGGTTATAAGTAATCCATTTTTTATTATGCATTTGTTGCATGAATGTGCATTTGTTGCATGAATTTTGGAAAATTATGTATTTTCCCTTATGTTCATTATAGATTATAAGTGATCCAATTTTAGTTCTGCATTTGTTGCAGGAACTATAATGAGTTATGCACAGATACCTGCAAGCCCGAGAAGGGACGAGGGAAATGCAAGACTTAAAAGGCGATGTCGATTTAGCTAATTATCGGTGGCATGACGGTGATTTAGTATCACATGTGATCAAGGTCAATCGATGATGCGGGAAATCATCCGGAATGGTTATCTTATGCCGGACTTTGAGAAGGTGCCGGCTTTGATAAACACTCTTCCACCCGAATGGCAAGTAGTGTTTGATCGGCTATGGGAGGTCAACGTGGTCCGGATTATAGGAAGCTAGTGGAAGCTTTTGTAAGAGAGTACTATAGGATTGAGTTGGCCAAAACTTCAACCCTTAGATTGAGCGCCACATGGCGCCGTGTGAATGCGCCTTGGTGGCGACATGAAAGCTCTCCAAAAGTTTTTCCTTGGTTGGCAAATGTGCCTTCAGTTTTCTCAGATGTTTTGACTGATAGATTAGAAGAGACATTCCCTATTTATTTCTTTGATTGATTATGTAATGATTACTACCTAATTGTGTTAATTGAAAGCATTATTGTTTTTTAATTGTATGTCAATTATCTGTTGCTTTCTCATTATTGCTTTGGTTCTTTGTGGGTAATTAGTCAGTGGGTAGTTTTAGAAGCTTTTGTAGCTTCATAGAATTGATTTTGCATATGATAATCATATTAATGATAGTTTTGAGTTAGGATTTTTGGAGGATGATTGGAAACGTAGTGACCTTTTGATTCTGAAGCCTTACTTGAAATTATTTATTAATATGATGGGTCTATGCAAATAGGGATGCATAAATGATAGGCATTAATTATTCGTGCATGATTGTCTGATGTGTTCAGAATGATGGTTCAGCAACTAAGAACGTGATTGCTGATATGAACGGTAACAATTGTGAAATATTGAATAAGAAGATTCAATATGTCTTTGGAAAAGCAAGAAGCACTAGAAGCTCTTGACCATGTTATGGAAGATCTTAAGGATGCCATGCGCCACCTTGAGCTAGTAGAGGACCGTCTAACGGCATTTGAGCAGAAAATAGACATTTGCTATCTTTGGTTCTAGCTCAAAAAGGGCTTTGTGCTCTAAGCGCAAGCATATTGATTCGTTTAATATGTGGGAATGCAAAGGATCAAGTCCTTGTTGTAAGAAATCAAGAGTTAACCAACACAAGAGAGGAAAACGTCCTCAAGTGAAGAAAATGTCAAGGGTGAGGTGTTACAATTGTGACAAGAAATGTCACTATGCTTGCAAAATGTTGTGAGTCAAAAAGTCAACACCTCTTGTACATTTGAGAACTTTGCTTATGTGTCAAGTTCGTATTATTAGCCGAATTCAATCCTTTGTGGGACTCAGATTCGAAGCGACGGACCGTGAAGAGAAGGATAGAGGATCCTTCGTTGAATTCCGACAAGTACCAACTGGAACTAAGTGGATCCATATGGGAAACAACTCCAGAGCTGAAGTAAAGGAATTGGCACCGGCCAATTGAACATGAGTGGTGGACGCACCTTAATGTTCTATATGCTCCGGAGATTCGTCGAAATTTTGTGTCTGTTTTGATGTTGGTTAAACTTGGTTTTAGTATGAACTTCCGTAATAGTAGTGTAGATTTGTATTTGGATACAAACTACTATGGTTGTGGTCACTTTTTAGATGGTTTCATTGTACTATATGTTGACTATAGTGGTGTCAATATTTGTTATTCCCTTGTTTCACGTTTTCTACTTCATATGATAATGATGTGAATATGGTGGCATGCTAGACTTGGTCATATGGGCCAACAATGTATGAATAGACTAGCCATAGATGGCTTGTTGGACAACATTGAAAAAGTCGATTTGTCCATATGTAAGCATTGCCTAGTAGGGAAAACGACAAGGAAACCATTTGGAAAAGGTAAAAGAGCTGAATTTCCTCTGTATTTAAATCCATTTGGACGTCTGTGGTTCAATGAATGTGAGAGGAAGGCAAGGGGCTGTTTATTTCATCACTTTTTTTTTATAGATGATTATACTCGAGTCGGATATGTCTATTTGATTTCTCATGAATCTGAAGCATAAGTTGTTTCAGAAGGTTTATGAACCTGATAGAAAATCAATTAGACAAGAAAATAAAAGCATTGAAATCCGATCGAGGTCAAGAATATTTATCTGATAAGTTCAGAAAATTATGTGATGAAAAAGGAATATAAAGATAGTTGTCTATTCCAAATACTCCTCAACAAAATGGTGTTGTAGAGAGAATAAACGGATCCCTACTAGAATGGTTAGGTCCAAGATGGCGCATGCTAACTTACCTATCACTCTTTGGAGTGATGCGTTGTTAACCGCCAATATACTTAACCGGATGCCTTCCAAATCAATTATTTCCACTTCATATGAGTTATGGACAGTTAGAAAACCGGACTTAAGTTTTCTTAAGCCATGGGGTTGTCTGCCTATATTCATGAGTCCTCTCACAAGTTTGGGAAATTGGGTCCCAAAGGAAATAAGAGTATTTTCATGAGATACTGCGAACACTCGAAAGGGTATGTGTTCATAGGTGAGCAGGAAAGTGGGAGTATAACTGAATTTGAATCACGGGATGTTACATCCTTAGTGGATGAATCTCCTAAGAAGGGCGAAATAAGGGAAGATTGTTCCCTATTTGAAACATTGGATCAAGATAATGATGTCAGTGGAGTTCGTCCAAGTGGGAGTAATATGAGATGTGATGAATAGAATTCAACTCATTCTCAATTACAACCACCTGATGTGACAACATCATCATCACCTAATCCAAGTGGGAGCATGATGGGGAATGATGTGCTAAGTGTACAATCTCCCATACGGTGAATAAGTCGCCAAAGTATTCCCCGTCAATGTTTTGACATTGAAAGGGAAACTTTTATGGTTGCTCCACAAGATGAGGATGAGCCAAGAAATATTAATAAGGCTCTAAATTGCCCTAGTAAGGAAAAATGGATTCATGCAATGAAAGAGGAAATGGAGTCAGTGAAATCAAACCATGTTTGGGAACTGGTTGATTTTCCAAAAGGACGCAGAGCTATTGGGAACAACTGGGTTCTCAAAATAAAGCGAAAGGCCGATGGCTCGATAGAAAGGCATAAGGCTCGCCTTGTGGCGAAGGGGGTATAATCAACGGGAAGAAATTGATTATGAAGATATATTTTCTCCTCGTAGTGAGATTTACCTCGATTCGCATTATTCTCGGCAATAATGGCAAGTATGGATCTTGAGTTACATCAAATGGATGTAAAGACTGCTTTCCTCAATGAAGAATTAGAGGAAGGAACATATATGGAACAACCTGCTGGTTTCATAGTGAAAGGCCAAGAAGAAAATGTATGTCGACTTTGGGGGTCGATATATGGCCTTAAGCAGTCGTCAAGATAATGATATATACGTTTTCATAATGCCATAATGGCATATGACTTTACAATTATAGATGATGATCATTGTGTATATATCAAAATATCCAATGATCAATTTGTGATCATATCATTATATGTTGATGATATACTAATTGTCATAAGTAATATGGAGTTTGTCAATACTGTCAAAAGTTGGTTGTCTTCCAATTTTGAGATGAAGGATATGGGTGAGGTTACATATATTCTTGGAGTTAAGATTTCAAGATTGTAAACCCATAGACACTCCTATTGCAAAAGGTGAAGGATTGAGCCATAGACTGTGTCCAGGGACTCCGCAAGAGAATGAATAAAGGAAACATGTTCCTTATGCTAGTGCTGTTAGAAGCTTGATGTACACTATGATGTGTACAAGACTTGGCATATGTTTTGTAATTGGAATGGTGAGCAGATACCAATCCAATCCAGGTCCAGCACAATGGAAAGCCGTTAAGAGAATACTGAGGTATCTAAAGGGAACTGCTGATTAGACGATGAGTTATAAAGGAAAGGATCTGCGACTCTAAGGCTATCCTGATTCTGATTGGGGAAGAGATTTAAATGAAAGGAAATCTACTTCTGGTTTTGTTTTCTTACCGAATGATGACACCATATGTTGGAGCTGTAAGAAACAAACATGCATAGCCTTGTCCACGATAGAAATTGAGTTTGTGGCATTATCAGCAGTAGTGTAAGAAGATGTTTGGCTTTAGAGATTTTTGGATCATTTAGGTGTTATTGGAAGTGCTGCAGATTTGTTATTTGTTAACTGTGATAGCCAAGCAAAAAAAGCATACACCAAAGATCCAAAATATCATGGCAAGACCAAACATATAGATACCAAGTATAATTTTGTAAAGGATATGGTTGCACGAAAGGACGTGAACTTAGAGTACATACTACGCATAGAATGGTAGCGAGATCCTATGACAAAGCCAATACCCAGAGATGTGTTTTGTGGCCATATGAAATCTCTAGGGTTGCGTAGAAGCCGATGTACTAAATATTGTAATTTCCCTAAGTGTTCATAATTTGATGAATTTGTGTTTTCATCATTAATGCCTATGAATCTTTGTTTGATCTTTATGCATCTTAATGCTCAGTGCATTATGTTAAGTTGAGAAGTATGTCGGACGATATAAGATTAGCCCACTCACACGGGTAATCGCCTCTATTTGCCTTTGTGTGATAAATAGAGATGAGACTGTTTTTAAGCTTATTATCTAGGTGATAATCGAGAGCTCAAGCTTAAAACATGTATGTCGCCTTAACTAAGTGTTAAGATGAGGACATAATACTTACTATGTCCGAAAGTAAAAACACCCCACATGTTTTACTTTATCCGTCTAAGATGCCGATGTGAGTTCGATGAATTTTGTGAATGAGTAGATACGTGAACTCAAGTTAGACATTGGGTATGTCGAACTATCATCCGTACGGTATTGAAGGTGTAGACATACGCTCCATGGGAAAGGAGTTAATACCGTAATACGTATTTCATACTACGTATGCATGAGACGACCAATAAGAGTGGCAAAAGTTTGATCTCAACTTTTATGTCGTGTGAGACTCTTGAGGAAGAGAGTTCCTCAATTTTTAGTCCCCTCATGACTCTTACTTATTCTCAAGATTTCTATTTAGTGTTTGCTATCTTAGGATGTTGCCAATGGTCATGAGTGATTCGATCTAATGGGGCATTTCTAGAAAAGCAAGTTGGACTGAAATTGAGAGTTTGAAGGAAAGAGGAAGATCGATTTTGGAGAATCACATTGTAGTTTTGTATTCACCGGTTAACCAATTATGACTATCTTTGTGATAATCATAATTGTGAATACAATATATATATCATTGTTTAAAAAGAGATCAAGGGAGATATAAATGTGATCGATCGATCTAGTGGTACGCATACTAAATCTACTCGGATGTGAAGCCCATTATGAGCTGCTATATATTCCTAACCGTATGTATGGCAACGAGCTCTCAAAGTATCTTGGTCGCACGGATTATTCACCGTATGAATGTTGAAGAGAGGAAAAGAGGATTATGTTCGGCCCACCATGTTAAGTGAAAGTCTATGCTGGATTTTTCTTTGATGGGGATGAGTAGGGCCTGTCCGCCCATGTTGGTTTTGCACCACCATGTGCGAGTGGGAGATGATGGATTTATTAGATGGGCTTAAGGCCCATCCGCTCAAGTTGGGCCCAAAAAGGCCCGGCCCACGGGAAAAAGGGCCCGTGGAAGGGGAGAGGTATAAAAGGGAGAGAGAAAGAGAGAGAAGACACTGGTTGGATTAGAATCAACGTACGCTTCTCTCCCGCGCGTTTCTCTCCCGAAGAACAGTAGGCATACGGCTTCCAATTTCTTCCCTTCAAGGCTTCATCGACCGGATTCTCTTCCTCCATTGACGACGGTGTTTAATCTGTGGCTAACAAGGTACGCTCGAATCCGTGGTGTGCTTTACGATCGGTGATACGTGTTATTTCCCGGGCTTCGTCTTCCGCATTGATTTAGGGGTTCGATTTAGTGTCGAATCCGGTTTTCGGGGATCAGTTATTCCCAACAGACGTATTCGACATTGTACAGTGGTTGTGATAAACTCAATTTACTCACTTGACAGGAATCACCCGTTTCATCCTTATTATCATGCTCCGACTTGGCTGGAAACAACTATGAAGTGTTCTTGAGTTTTAGAGGACCCGATACTCGCTACGGTTTTACAGATTTCCTCTACCAAAGACTGAAAGATGCCGGGATACATGTCTTTCGAGATGAAGAGGACCTGCCTGTCGGAGAGCCGATCAAGCCCGTGCTGATTGAAGTGATCAAACAGTCAAAGGTTTTGATTCCCATCATCTCCGGGGATTATGCTTCCAGCAGAAGCTGCCTCATGGAATTGGTCCAAATATTAGAGTGTAGGCAAACGATGAGTCGAGAAACCATTCCCATTTTCTATGAGATTGAGCTCTCGGATTTGAAAGACCAGAGAAATTCTTTTGAGAAGAGCTTTCTCGAACACGGGATGAAAGGGGTCGATAGTGAGACCATCAAGAAGTGGAAGCTGGCTCTCAAAGAGATTGGAAACATAAGGGGATTTGAAACGGCAAATAAGGGGTAATCCAATTTGATATTAAAATTGATGAACCAGATCGTGAACCAATCGTGCTACATATAAGAATATTCAATTTCAAGCTTTTCTGTTTAGCAACTCCACTTAACCATTTGGCTTTAGGACCAAGTTAGACCATTCACGTGCAGGATCTTTGGAAGTGCATTTAAATGCCTCCTTTGTTCTTGCCTCATGTGCATTGCTCCTGGTCCAACTCTGCGTATTCTGTTTTGATTATTGTTGTTCTGATTCACTTGCTCATCAAGTCGCCGTGATCTGATTTCTGTAGGTATCATACCAAGCTCATAGATGAACTTATCTCAATTGTTCTGCGGAAGCTGAAGAAGGGTCGACTAACTGTGACAAATTATTTAGTCGGAGTCGACCATCATGTGCAAGAGATCATGAGAATGCTTGGTATCGTGCATCACAATGGAGAAGTAATTGAAATATGTGGCAGCGATGTTCGAGTCCTTGCAATATATGGTATTGGGGGTGTTGGCAAGACTACTCTTGCAAAAGTTGTTTACAATCATCTCTATCATCACTTTGAAGGTTATAGTCATCTTGATAAAATTCCAAAATTAGATCAACATGATGGGATCTTATTCTTGCAAAATAAATTAATCTCAGATCTCCGTATTAAAAAAGCAGACTTCAAATGTTCTGATAAGGCTAAGGAATTTCTTTCTATTGGATTCCGCGATAGGCAGGTCCTCATTCTTCTTGACAACGTGGAAGATGTCGACCAACTCAATGCATTTGTTGGGGAGCTCAGTTGGTTTGGTCCAAGAACCAGGATTATTGTGACTTCTAGAAACAGCAACATCCTTTCGACCCTCGAAGGGGCTGAAACCTATGAGGTTGGACCAATGGAAGAAGAAAAAGCTCTCCAGTTGTTTTCTAAGCGGGCTTTTAGAAGGGATTTTCCCGACAAGGGCTTTGAAATCCTTTCCATAAACATCATAAAGGCTCTTGGGCAACTTCCTTTGGCACTTGACCTGATAGGTTCGCGTTTGTTTAAGAAACCCGAGGGTATGTGGAGAGAAATGTTGAATAAATTACAAGAAGCTCCGCATAAGGAAGTTGAACATGTGTTAAAGATCAGTTACGATGCTTTAGAAAAAACTGCGAAGGACATATTTCTGGATATAGCATGCTTTCTGATAGGAAAGGATTGGAGAATTGCCTTTTACATGTGGGACGACTGTGGTCTTTATCCTTACAGCGGGATTGACTCTCTTTGTGTCCAGTCTATGGTGAAAATTGGAGAAAACAACGAGCTGTTGATGCATGATCTACTGAGAACTCTAGGCAGAAGTATTGTGGAAAGTGAAGATCCAATCCCTTACAATCGAAGTAGGTTGTGGATGCACGATCAAGCCCTATCCACCCTATGTAGGAAGGAGGTAAACCCGAAAACCAGCACTATACATTTTTTTTTTTTTTACCTGCAGTAGATTTTTCTTTTAGTTTACACAGTTCCCTTTTAAACATTCAATTTGTAGAAGTGTAGAGACAGTCTATGACAAAGTTCAATTCCCATACATTTACTGCTAGGGTACTACAAGAGTTCGAGCCCTTGGTCTCACCTTTGACGGAGGATCTGATGACTGTTTCACATCTGAAGAATACAGAGGATCTGATGACTGTTTCACATCTGAAGATTTTAGCCCGCTATCGGAATTAAGGTTCCTCAAATTGGATCGAGCTAATATGAGAGGAAATTTTACTGGTCTTCTTTTCAAATTAAGGTGGCTTCATTGGCGAGGGTACCATAAAAACTCTGAACCTCTTACTTTGTGCCTAGAAAACTTGGTCGTTCTTGATCTATCACTGAGCGCAGTGGCAGATGACTGGGAAGGTTGGACTCAAATAATGGAGGTATCAGACACGTTCCTTTTTCAACTTTTTGTGATGATTAGCTAATAGAAACTGAACCTATTCTATCTCTTTGTTCCACAGAAGGCAAACAAATTGAAAGTTTTGGACCTAACTGGATGCAGTCAATTACGTAAAACGCCATGCTTCCCAGCTGATAGCAAATTAGAAAGACTGATTCTTGCAGGATGTTCTAATTTGCTATTTATTGACAAAACCATTGGTAACTTGAAAATTTTGGAGTCTTTGAACATCAAGTCCACTCTGATTTTGCAGCTGCCGGAGGAGATAGGCTCCTTGGATAATTTGAAAGAGCTTTTGGTTGATAAAACTTCCATACGTCACCTTCGCTTCTTAAGAGGGTCTATGCAGAAACTTAATACTATCACTGCTTCCAGCTGCAAAAATTTGGCTGAAATATCCCAGTCTATTGGTTGTTTGAAGTCTCTGTCATATCTTGCACTGGATGAGTCCATTATCCCAGGACTCCCAAATTCTGTTACGTTGTTGGAGGGACTTGCAGAGCTTTCTTTAAGAGATTGTCGGCAGGTAACTGCACTTCCAGACTCCATTGGGATGCTTACGTCACTACATAAAATGGATCTGTCAAACACCAGGATTAAGGTATTGCCAGAATCCATAAAAAATTTGGATAGATTGGAGGTGCTGAGAATGAATCATACTCCGATAACTACATTCCCTAAAGATATTGCAAATCTACAGAAGTTGCAAGTCATAACGTTCACTGACTGCTGGAGAATGGAAGGAGAAATTCTGTGTGACATTTCAGGTTTATCATCCTTGAGAATCTTGGAGTTATCGGTTACCCAGATCAGTAGCCTACCTGAGAGCATTTGTCAGCTTTCTCATATCCACACTCTCCACTTGCTTAGCTGTGACAAACTTCAGACTCTACCAAAATTACCATCTAGTTTAGTGAGTTTGCGCTGGGGAACCAACAACATGAGGGTAGTTCAGAATTTTTCATATTTGAGAGATTTGAAAGTTCTGGAATTAGTTAATGTTCCTGATGAGGGGGACATACCGTCCTCTGAGCTGTCCCAAACGGAAAGCTTTGGCTGGATATCAAGTTTATCTAACTTGGAGACCCTAAACCTGTCCCTTCCAAATGTTACTAGTCTACCAGAAAATTTTAAAGATCTTACTCAACTTAAAAAACTTGATTTGTCCTGCATAAACCTGCAAGAGCTCCCACAACTTCCCTCAAGCTTGTCAAAACTACTTATCAAGAATTGCAAGAGCCAGAGGGTGGATTTCTCTAATCTAAAAACTCTGTCCGAATTGGAGCTCTGTGACTGCAATGCATCGGAAATTCTTGGTCTTGGGAACCTCCAGTTCCTGCAAGTGTTGAAGATATCTGGCTGCAACATTAAGAACCTTGATGGTCTTGAAAAAGCATCACTATTGAGGTGGTTTTCCATGTCTGATTGCCATTCTCTTAATAGGTTGCCGGACCTATCAAAGTGCACAAGTCTGGAAATTGAGGAAATAGAATTTTGCAACATTCAGGATCAACCCCGTGAGAGGCACTGTGGAAGTTGCTGCTCGAGGCGCTGTGATTGTCCGTACCAATATCAACGTGATGGTTGATGCATGTTGTGATCTTAACAGCAAAGTCCAAGGATGCTCTCTATTACCGATTGAAAGAGGTTGGAATTTATTCCTTTCTCCAAGGTAAGTACTGCACTTTTTCTCTGCATCTACAATTGGTAGACCTTATTATTCCGACAGCATCTCCAAGGTGAATAATTCAACTTAGTTGTTTTTCTTCATTTCTTTTTACCTGTTTTCTGCAGCGACATTTCTCTTTCCCATTGTCATATTCTACTTAATCTGTGCCTCTTCTCTGGGGTAAAGATGAGATTCAAGCAATAATTATCACATGGACTGTGAAAATGTGGTCAGTATTGGAGTACCCAGTTTAATGCACTGGATGATTCCTCATTGATCTATAAACAATCAGCATAAACCAACTCTAGCAGTTCTTTTTCTGTTGAGAGCAAAAACTATTTGCGAAAAACTTTGATCTACAAGTTGATGGATTCACCAAGCTGGACTTGGTAAATTTTCGTGGCATAAGAATTTACATGCTAGTACTTTTATTAGAATGTGCTCCGAAATTCTGGGAGAAACCTGATTCTCCAAATTTCAGGACTGTGTTACAGTCATGCCGGATTGGACATGGAGAAATCTTGAGAAAATCAATTGCCTGAAATAAACTTTTCTTATTTCATACAATCTACACCTGTGTTCTAATGAAGTTTAAAAATTTTATCTTATCTTTTAGATGTAATAAGACGTAATATTGCAATGCTTCATGTGAGTAAGCAGGCATATCCAAACTGTCTAAGTGTGTTGTTTTGGGGCATCGAAAGTACCAGGTTTCCAGAATTGTTCGTTATTAGGGATTTTTTGGAGAAATTAAATTTGCATAATAGAATCAGACACGTCGACTATGTGTAAAGTAAAACCTGTAAAAGGAAACATGGAAAACTGGTAAGTTATTGAAAGACAGTTTAGTTTGTAAGTAACACAACATGTTGTAGTGCTAAGTCGACACTTGAGTACGTCTCTGTTTGTACATTTTTATGCTTACCCCCCATTGCATAATATAGTATCATGCTCCAATGAAGGCTTCCATGAAACTAAAGGCAAAAACATGCTTGTGATACGTAAATATGTAAGTAATTTTTGTGCGAATATGAAATTCTTCATATGCCATCATGCTACTAGTTAAATGTCAAACCAATTAACCATGATTGAATGAGCCATTTCTTGCTATTAGTGTCCTATCAATTAGTTGTTAATTTCATCGATGGTAACTCAATCAAGAGATTGTGTTACTTCAACATATCTGCCTGCTAAAACATTAAATAGGCGGTAGCTCATGTTCCTAGTAAATATTGAATTGATGATTCGGAATCAACATTTTTTCAGATTACTCCAGGATTGGATTGGGTAGGGAGTTCGGTTTTGAACTTCTTCAGGACGACATGCGAGTTGAAGATCAAGGGCATTGGTGAAGATAAACTGAGAGGGATCGACGTCATCGCATTACATGGGTGCGATGGTTAGACAGAAAACGAAGGGCGAAATGCCGTTTTGTCAACCTTGAAAAGCAGGCGCGCCGCACCTTGCGCCTTCCCTTGTGATTTCTGCCTGTTCTTATTCCAAACTTCTGTTAGATTTTTCTTCTTGTTGATGCTGTGTAACAAGGCCTCTTCAGCTGATGGAAGGAAGGCCTATCATCCTGTTCATCCAGGACTTATATGAAGTGTAGATTTTGCTTTCTCCATGTTGAATAATACTGCTGTACATTATATTCTGCACCTCTCAACCTGTAACCAGCCCTCTTGGTTAGTCCATTGTCATTTGTCACTCTCCTGTCTCTTGCTGCAAAAGCAGAGACCATCCGATTACAGTTTCCGAAGGTTTTTAGGACGATTGTAGGAAGCATGTCATAGGGATATACTTGGATGGACTAACACAGTTGCAGGATGTTTCAAGCAGTTTGGCATTGAGTCCATACATTGATTTGGCAGATTTCTAAAATTGAAGCAGTTAGTTCCACGGATGGTAGATGTATAACGTACGCAGTAAATTTGGAATTGATGGTAAATAAAAGGATCGTAAAAGGTGATCAGCAACTCGTTAATCTAGTTAACTATTTATAAGTAACCAATGAAATAACAATTTTGCCATCGATAATCCTAATAATAAATTACCACATACTTTTAGATTTTACAAGGAGCAAATATTTGTATGTTACCAATGAAATAAAAATTTTACTATCGACAAATTTAATAGCAAATTACTAGCAATTATTGTGAGGAAAAATTACTAAAAATATCTTAAACATATTGCAATTGGCTTCTTTTTTTTTTGGCATTGATGTACACTAGTTTTCTTTTTTATTTTGGGCCTAGTACTAAACATGGAAATATGTAATTTGGGGGAGGGGGGAATAGGGGTTTAGAAGGATCAAGACCTTCTGCTTCAATAATGTGTGAGATTACGTGGAATCACCCCAACTATTCGAAAAGGTTAAATTATTAGATGAATGCATGGTTTATTATTTAAATATTTTAACAAGCTAGATAGACTAAATTATACTGAATTGATGTAATTACAATAAGTTTAGGACTTTTTAGGCAATTATCCCATTGTTGTGATATAGTTTTACGTGATAAATTATATATATATATAAATAGAAACACACATCATAGTTGGTACTTACTAGGTTACTGAAACATTGAAAGTTGTAATTTGCTAACATTATTGACAAATTTCATCAATGTACCTAATCAATATGTAGCAAATTGCACGATTGTACCATCTTTATTTAGAATTTACCAATGGTGTTACAAATATATTTCGAACAGAACATTATCAAAAGACTTTCTCAAGATCATTGATGAAATTTGGGTGCATCACATGTGATGGAAAAATCTGGCAATCTTGGATGTTGAATTGACTCCGAGGTATTTCATTTAAGTTCATGCATGTTCCTTCTCGTCTTATGACTTTTTTTTTTTTTTGGTCAAAATATTCCTTGATATTCATTGAAATTCAAGAGTGCTTAGACAAAAGGTCCCAATATAAGGCGTCCAAACATTAAAAAAAAAAAAAAAAAAAACATTAAAAAAAATCCCAAAAAGATGAAAGGGAATTTGAATGATGGGCCTTCGTGACCCAATTAACTTCTTTGCTTGCGTACCTATAACAATGGGCCAGCGGGATAGACTTAAATTGGGCCATTCAGATCCCAGCCTCTTCATCAGCGTCTCCAGCTCCCACTACACGTGCGCCTTCCCTTAAGTTCGTCCACTAGCTCAGCACAGTCGGTCTCAATCTCCATATCCCTCTCCCTCCTCGGCTCAAACCACTTCAGAGCTTCAATCAGAGCCAAAATTTCCGTCTGAATCGGCGACAAAGACGAAACTTTCATGGTAAAACCATCCAGTAGAGCGCCTCCGTCATTTCTGAGGACCCCAGAGACCACCCCTTTCGTTGCACCATCCAGAAAGCTCCATCTATGTTGATTCTCAAGATGTGTACTTTAGTTAAACATGGTGCTGGTCCTGTCAAATAAGCACCGTTCTCCTCTTCAGGAGACTGAAGACTTTCCTTCAATTTATGCAGTTTTACTTTTCTTTTTTTGGGTTGTCAAATGCAATCAATTTCACCAAGAATATAAAAGCTGAAACTTTTTTGACTGATATTCAAGAAAAGAGAAGCTGTGGGAAAAAGAATGTCCTCATAGATATCTGTCTTGACCCATCATTTAACTCAGAATGTTTCTTTATTTTTACTAGTAATGAGTGTCTCGGGCATTTTATTTAGATAATTCAATTCTCAAAGTACTGACTATGCATAACACGAGAAAAATCAATGTGTTGAAAATTATAAAATTTCCTTAATCAATTACTTAACTATTATCCATGACACACCTGTTGACAAAATCTTTGCTCGGCAAGGAGCAATGTCTGCGAGACTGCGACCAATAATGATATAAATGTTAGATTATCGAGGATGTTGTAACTTTGGTAAGTCGTGAAAATAAAGGAATTTAAACTAAAATCTTACGGACTATGATAAGTAAATATTGAAAACAGCATCGACCATGGACGGCTGTAGAGCGATTGCCCTCCAACAACTTTGTTAAAACGAGAACGATGTCCGCAACCAGTAATGGTACATTATTTCGTGTGAATATTTTATTTTATTTTCTTTTTTAAATAGTCACTTTTGTTTGATACATTATTTGGAAAACATTTTTCTAAAATAGCCATTTGTCTTAGTTGAAATAATTAGTTAATGAAAATGTTTCTCATTAACTAATTATTTATGTTTTCAAATTTTCGTAGACGATGAAAATGTTTTACAGAGTTATTCCTTTTTGTATGCGATACAAGAGATAGTTTTTAGAAAAACATTTTCAAGATCACTCATTTTTTACGAAATAAATTAAATCTCTATGTAAGTACCAAATAGAAACCCGACTGTTGTTCTCGTGAACAACCTTGCATCTCCACGAGCCTTCTTATTTAGAAACTATCATTTTTCAAAAAGTTATCTAAATTCATATGCCCACTCAAGGTGTTCAATTACAAGGTGTTCAATTATTAACTAAAAGCAAACCACTTGAACCAGAAGTAAGAAGCTAAGTTGATTTGGCAAGGAGGGGCAATCTGGCCAATTACACTCAGGGTTTTGCCTCGACGTATAATGAAGAGGTATTTAACAAAAAAATAAAAAAAGGTTCATAAGTAATCCTTCGATTAAATTTGAGATATTATTTTCGGCCAGAAATTGATATACTCCGACAGGACTAGACTTGAATACATGGCATAGCAATGATCAAAAGTTTTGGTTAGACTCATCAGATGGGATGGTTGAGCCGAAAATGGTCAGACCCAAATTAACACGTCCTAACCCATTTTGACTTATTTGTAGTAACTTATATCCATACCATATTGCTAAAACACTTATATATCTAACCCGATAAGAAAAATCATAACTAAACCAAGGTAAAAGCATGGAGGGAGAGCGAGAGTGAGATTGAGTGAGAGCGAAGAGAGAGTTATAGAGGCAAGTTGGGTTTAAGTTAATTGTAAACTCATTCAATATTCATATTATCTTGAGTTTTGTCATTTTAAACTCATTTATGACTCATTTATCAAATATGACTAATTCGTATAACATACTCAACCCATCAAATGTAGGTTAAGAAATGAGCATATAATCCATTTTAACAGGTCTAGTTTTGATTAGAGGTAATCGTTTTCCAGTTTAGTCCACTCCAACCCAAGAATTGGGAACCGGACCACCTAGCCTTGGGATCAATCTCGTTGGGTTCTTGGCCAATCCAATAGAATCAATGGATTCATATATCTTGGCCAAAAGTTTTGGATTAATTGAATTGTTAATTTGTGTCACAATTCAAAACTAGGATTTCATCCGAGATTTGCAAAGAAGACAAAGATTATGGGCCCATAATTGTAGGGGCTAGCTCAAAAAAAGGAGGAAGATTCAATGGATTCTTTTCCATTAATGACAACTCAGCCCAAGTAAGGAAAGTAAAATTGGTGAATAACCAAAGAAACTAAAATAAAGAAAGATACAAGTGACAAAAGGGGCAAGTTCTATGAATCGGTGCAACAATATAAAAGAAACAAAGATTCACTTCATCATCTTGAATAAGCTAAGGCGTGAGCGGAGAATATGGTTGAGGTCTACACATTAATTATTTAAGAAATAAACAAATAAACAAATATAAATCGCTTTGAGCAATCCGATTCCCATCCTAGAGCATGGAACCAAACTGGAAATCACCGGTTTTAATTTTATGGAGCTGGATCGGCGCCATCTAGAACTACCCAAAATCGGCCGATCTCAGCGTTTCTCGATCCAAGCGGTTGTAGTACCGACCCCTAGTTTTGAACTTTTGATGGATTCTAACGTTCCCCCCATGTTTGCTGCACGGTTTGTTGCTGTCGAGGGCAAGTGGATCCAGCTAAAAGCAGCCTGCACAAACTGTCAAACCAAGTAAGAGAGAGAGAGAACATGGAGGCCGGCTTTGAATTTGAATGGTCCTCACGAGTCACTGCATAAACAACGTCCGTTTTTTCGCTCATTTGCATAGCTGGAGTTCCTTCTCCCCTTTTTACTTTCCCTTTTACTGTTTTTCTATTTTGGGGGACCAACGCGGCAGCTGAAATGCCGGAAACAGCATAAAAAGACATCACCAGACGACAAAACGTCATCCCAAAATCCACAGAGAGAGAGAGAGGAGAGAGGAGGAGAGGGGGAGAGATGGTGGTGGCGGCGATGGAGGATCGAGAAGACGGCGTGATGGCGACGGACTTCTTCTGGTCCTACACCGACGAGCCCCACACCTCGCGGCGGCGTCAGATCCTCTCTCAGTACCCTCAGATCAAGCAGCTCTTCGGCCCCGACCCCTGGGCCTTCCTCAAGGTCGGCCCTTTCGCCGTCAAAATTACTGCTTGACTCGGTTTTCTTGGTGGGTTCGTGTCTCGTGGAAGCGGGCAGTTCTTGATTCGTCCGGGGAATGGGAGTCTTTGTGTGGGTTTAGTGTCCCCCTCGTGGGTTGGTTTCGCTTGCGTTGCATTGCATTTGCATCGTCTCTTTAGTGATGATTTGCTCTTATTCTCGTGTCGGTGTCCGTCTCGATCTGAGCTACAGTGGGATCTTTCTCTTTGGTTTTGCTGCGTTCGTGCGTAAATATGAGTGGATACGATGTCGCCATCCGAATCCACCTAGTCCGAAGTAGGTGCGGCGATTCGCGGCCTATTTAAATGTTTGAAGAGATTCCTCAGTGGGATTCCCTTGTGGGTTTTCCCCTTTTGTAGATCTCGATTGGCATGTTTTCCATTGTTGCTTTCTTGTAAAGAAATGGAAAAGAGTTCTTTTTCTAGCTTTTAGCCTTCTATTGGCATATTAACCTTGATTTTACTTGTTAGGGGTTTCTTTTCCATTTTCCATTTTATTTGAAAGGGCTAATTCAATTAGGCTTTTTGCTCCTCCATTGCTGATTGCGCAGCGCAAGCTGCTCCACGATTCATTTTATCTCGTAATTTCTTAAGGGGGTGTAAACTGTCTCTCCTTGTTTTTTTTTTTTTTTTTTTGGTTATTCAGCCTTCCATAATGAGATGAAGTCATTCGCCCTTTGTTGTCCTGAATGGAAAATTTAAAAAACTGGTCTTTGGTAACTTCAGTGATATTGTTATTTCTTTTCTTGCAATTGCGTATTCATCAGAAACCACTGGAGAACATTTGCAAATCTACATTATCCTGATTTGTGGAAAGGTGGTCGCTTTTAAGATGTTTTGGTGAATGTGACTTGTTGAGAGCACCTTAATGCATACGCTTAGGAGTAATGTGCCAATTCGTGCAATATATGTCAGCTGTGTCTTTTAACTTTGATCGTCTCATATATTGTCTTTATCATTTTGTGCAGATTACTGTTGCAGTGCTGCTACAGCTAGGAACCGCTACTTTGCTCCATGATGCAGGGTGGCTAAAGATTCTGGTTATCTCCTATTTCTTTGGCTCTTTTCTCAACCACAATCTCTTTCTAGCCATCCATGAACTCAGCCACAATCTCGCATTCTCAACTCCGGTATACAACCGCTGGCTTGGAATATTCGCTAATCTCCCCATTGGTGTTCCCATGTCTGTAACCTTCCAAAAGTATCACCTGGAGCACCATCGCTACCAGGGAGTTGATGGGATAGATATGGACATTCCGAGCCTTGCTGAAGCCTATCTTGTGAGAAATGCTTTCACGAAATCCATATGGGTAGTCTTACAACTCTTCTTCTATGCTCTGCGACCTCTGTTTCTCAAACCTAAACCTCCTGGTATTTGGGAGTTTGCCAATTTAGTCATTCAGGTGTCCCTCGATGTGTCCATGGTTTATTACTGGGGTTGGAAGTCTTTTGCTTATTTGATCCTTTCTACATTTGTTGGGGGTGGATTGCACCCAATGGCTGGTCACTTCATCTCAGAACACTACGTTTTCAAGCCAGACCAAGAGACATATTCCTACTATGGTCCCCTGAATCTTATGACATGGAGCGTGGGATACCACAATGAGCACCATGATTTCCCTAGGATTCCAGGAAGCAAACTTCATAAGGTGAAGGAGATTGCACCAGAGTATTATGAGGGGTTTGATGCATATAAATCTTGGAGCCAGGTCATTTACATGTATATTATGGACTGCACTGTGGGGCCTTTCAGCCGAATGAAGAGGAAACCATCGGCGACTTCCAAGAAATCTGAATAGATTCACCTCGACTTCTCTCTTCTTGGTTCTCTGTATTGGTTACTGCAATTTTTCTCTGTGATTATGTACACTTAAGCAATTAGTATTTATGTAGCTGTAGACTGAAAAGACCGAGTTATTTGTTGATTGGTTAACTTAAACACCAGATAATTTATTGATTTATGTTGACGAGGCATCTGGTATATGAGGTATTTGGGAAGTATCTTTTAGATACTATCACACTTGTCATTGAAATAGGGATGGCAGTGGGCAAACCCCGGCACAAAAGTCCTTACATTTGTGATGAGATAAGATCTTCCTCTCTACAATTTTACCCCTAATTGTGGATGGGTATTTATACTGCCAGTCATTTGTGTAAATATCGAAGGGCAAGTCATTCCTGTAGAGAGTATCCGCTTCATTGACTCGGTCAAAGGCTGATGCTAGTGCCAGGTATCTCTTTAGAAGATCTTTATGCTAAGAACCACTTTGGCTGTCTGATGCTATGGTGGGCATTTCATGAAATTGGTTTCAAGTACTTGAAACCTACTTTTGAACTGTAGGGAGTAGTGATCTTGGGCCCTGAGAGTTTATACGTCTGAGCTTATCGCTATTGGTAAGCGAAAATTTGATGTTTAACTCTGTGACCATGATTTTGACATTCCTTACATTTATTCTCGTCAAAGCCAAAAAGGAGAAGGTGCTTTGTTTTATGGTCTTACTAAACAACACCAGTAAGCACCAAGCAAAAATTAACATAGACGCTGTTCTCGTCTTGCTGTCGATTTCTTGCTTCAAAGCTTCTGCGCCGAATCCTTATCCAATTATAAATAACTATGACCGTAAGGTATAGAAAAGCTCAAGCAGCAAAAGCTTCCCCAAGGGTGGAGAGGAGTGCTGTTGAACGCAGCCCTTTGCTAAGAGTTTTCATAAGTATTATTTTGTAATCTGAAGCTTTAAACACTGGGTCCTAAATCAGAGTGGTTTGTTGCGTTTTAAATTCAAGGGCAACCCGACATCATTGATTAGTGAGTACTAATAAATTTTGGGAGAATTACTAATAAAGTCCTAAACCTATTACAATTGTGCTAATTCAGTCATAATTTTTTTTTTGGGCTAATTTAGTCATAAACCTTTTATAATTGTGCTAATTCAGTTTATCTGGCCGGCACTGACGTGGACATCGACAGGGACAGCTGACCGGCGAACGCTAATGTGACAATTTTAAAATATTTTTTAAATATATTTTTTTGAATTTTTGAATTTTTGAATTTTTTTTTCCTCTTCTTCTCCTTCCTCGGCCGGCCGGTGGCGAGGGCCGGCGAGACCACTGGTGAAGGCAAGCCTCACCCAGCGATCGCGAGGTCAACCCCAACCTCGCCAGATCTGGCGATGGCCAACCTTGCCCACCCCAATTCCCTTGACCCTCATTAGTGTGCTTAGGAGAGCCTCGTCTTTCATCTTGAGAATCAACTCGTTCGACAACGCGCCACTCCTGTAATTCTCGGCAAGGTCATGGAGGTACCCGGCTTTGCGACCAAAGACCCCGGCTTGCCGCAGCTGCTGGGGCGAGAGCGGGAGGAGTGAGTCCGGGGAGACGCTATCCTCGCCACTGCCGCCGAAGAGCGCGAGGAAGTATGCATAGATGGTTTGGGGAGCTGTTGGGCGAGGTTGGGGCCTAGCCAGATCTGGCGACGGCTGCCTCACCGTCGCTAGGCGAGGCTCGCCTTTGCCAGTGGCTGGCGAGGTCTGGCTAGCCAGCCAAAGGAAGGAGAAGAAGGGGAAAAAAAAGAAAAAAAATTCAAAAATTCAAAAAAAAATTCAAAATTCAAAAAAAATATTTAAAAATTGCCACATCAGTGTTTGCCAGCCAACTGTCCCTGGCCGGCGTCCACGTTAGCATCGGCCACATCAGTGCTTGCCGGCTAATTTTGGCCGGATAGACTTAATTGGTACAATTGTAAAAGATTTAAAATTAATTTGACCTCAAAAAAAGTTTATGACTGAATTGGCAAAATTGCAATAAGTTTAAAGCTTTTTTGGTAATTCTCCCATAAATTTCTTGGCTCATAATGATTTTCTTCGGCTGCGCGCAATTGACCTTTTCAATCAATTCCAAAGCTTATATACTTGATAACTTCAATGACATGCTAAAAGTTATTCAAAAGTGGGGTGCATGACATTTTTTAACTGGTCTTGGTTTTTCAATCAATTCAACTGCTCATTGATGGCTACCTTGCAATAACAGGAAACACAGGATAGACACCGGCCAAAGGATATGGTTGTTGCTCTATTAAACATCATTCAGCTTGATCTAAACACAATCACATGTCATGACAGCAATCAACACCTTCCGTTGCTATGAGAACCATCCTCAAATCTCATTTACATGATCAAAGAAGTTATCCTTCTCCAGAACTTCACATGCCGACTCAAAAGTTTCCTACGTAAACACGCTTCATGATGTTATGCTAGCTCTAGTTATACAATTTGTATGCTTGTTTCCCTTCCCTATCATCACGAGTCATCAAATGGCAACCATCTTCAACTGTTTTTAAGATCGCTCCCCAGTTTTGCTGATCTAGTGCATCAGCTTACATGCTTAATGGAGTAAAATCAACAATTCTGAGATGCGACAGTATAATCTCCGCAATCTAATAATTTTAGCACATCCATCAGGGCCTTCGTTGGATTAGATTGCTTCACATGTCATGTCACTCTCAAACTTCAATGACGTATAAGCAACAAAGTTCTGGCTTATTGCCTCTGGCGGCGAAGATGCTCTCTCATGTGCACGTGCACATCTGTCTTCACTACTAGCCTCATTTTCTTTGAATCCTCCCACAACAAACCACCATACTCCCGTGCAAAGTCGCAGGTAGCCTCAAAGACATCCTACAGAATTAGAGAGACCAAACATAAAAAATAATCCTGGCACTGGAAGATGAGTATATCACTTGAAGTTCACCAATTTTTACCCGAGTAGGAAATTCGTCATAGAAATGTGCAGGAGTCATCTCAACCCGGTTAAGATCAGATTCCCACAATCTAATCTGTCAAAAACCTGAAAAATGAGATAGGAAATGGCTTTGCCAACTATAGCACACCAGGATTGATGTGTCAATCACAGATTACAAGCTATGAGTTAATAAAATTGAAGCAGTCGTTTTTCCAAAGTCATGGGTGGTCATCATACAAACGTCACACACTTAATCTAGGTACCTCATTGAGAAGCAACATAACCAAGTCATTGCCTGAGTCAGAAATCTAGTTCTCTTCAACTACTAGAAGGTGATTTTTTTTTTTTTTAAAGCAGATAGCTGAGATGTGATCAACATTTCTGGGATGGGGGCATGACTGATAGGAACAGGACGTAACTGACACCTGACAGAACCGATTTATGTTAATTGCCTGGCATGCAATTTTAAAAGGACTAGGTACTGGAGATTAAGCACCAGCATTCAAGGAAGTATGTTGTGTTGTTTGCAAGATAAGACTAGCTACCATATTCTCTCTAATTGATGTCTCTCTTAAGTCCGTCTAGTCCAAATGTCTAGCCACGTGGTGATTTTAGGAAACAAGTAGAACCGAGCCTGAATTAATTAGCTGGATTAAGAACATAAAGGATGGACTACTCCGAACTCATGATCAGGATGGTTTGGATTGCTTGTCTATACCACATGCAAGATGAGAAATGAAACAATTCATTATCAAAAGTTACCTAATGTTGCTCGCTGAACTAAAAGCCATAGGTAAGATGAAGTACAGGAATGAGGACTTTGATGCTTAGAGCAGTCAATTACTTTTCAAAACACTGTTAGCATTTGCAAGCTGTACTTGTGAATTAATTCTGTTCTGTGTCATTGAACCTTTATAAAGCCTGTAGTGGGGAGCAGCCAATGCTTCCCTGCTTGAACTTTATGAAATGCAATGGTTTACTTATCTTAAGAAAAGAAGGAAAAAAAGTAATGTCAACCAGGGATGGTACCTGATCTGTAACATTTTCAGGAACAGATGGTACTCTCTCCGCAACACGGGGATGCGCATTTTGTTGGAGAAAAGAAATAATCTGCAGCACGAAAAAAGAAATTTGATGAATGGCAGGTAGTTTTCTTCAATTATGTAAGCATTCATCCACAATACGCTATGCCTGCATCTATTCTTGAAGCAATGATATTGACATAATATCTAAATCAGGTGCGTATAACAGCACTATCTGATTACTGATGTTATGGATGTCAAAGCAAAATCTCATCATCAGAAAATTGAAGAGATATTGATAGTCCCAATACAAGTAACCATAATAGGCCAAAAACTAAATATGCTTTTCACAAAGCATTAAATTTCAAGTAATTCAATAACACCATTAGATGCCTCTTTCTAAATATTAATCATCCACGAGGCAAACCTTCACAAGGAGCTCCATGAAATTAAACAGGCACATAAAATCAGGAACCTTGCAAGTCAGTCAAATTCGCTCACAATGATAGGGCCTCTAAGAAGGAAATAAATCCTTACAGAAACAAATATTATGTTCACACTATAGTCCACACAAAATTTTATAAAAATGAAAGTTGCCCACTAAGCAACAAAAACTTACCTGCTCTGCTGTGATCCCATTGTCAAATGCATTATACAAGCTTTCTTTAGTAATAGCCCCCACTATAAGGTTTGGTAGCTGATACTCAATTCTGCAATAAAAGCATTCTATTAGTACCTCTGCAGTTAATGACAAACAGAAATAAGTTCGTAGAATGCAGAAAATGGTGGAGATCAGGTATATTATGAGAAGTAAAGAGAATTGACCAATAGAAAAGAGCAGATGAATTGAGAGAGAGAGAGAGAGAGGAAAACTGTGTGCAAATGACAAACAATAAAAATGGCAAGTCTATTCTGGATACCGCTTTTGTGTCTGTGGGATCAAGCAAACATCTAATTGTTCATTCTGTACCTTGCTAATTCACAATTAAGGACTCATTGGCCAGGATATAATCTTCATATTCCTTTAAACCCGTTTAGCACCATGCTAAGAAGATGTGCAGTTTGAATCTATTCTCAAGAGATTCTAAGAATCTATTTTATGAGAGACTGTGTTTGAAGGGGCACTAAGTTGCTCGCTTTCCCATCTATCAAAAAACCCACACAATTGTCAAGTTCTCAAATTTAGGACGTGCATAAAATTATATCGTGACAGGTTCTAATTGAACCATAAAAGAAAATCCAAATATTTGCCCAAAACAGTTATTGTTAATTCCATGCAGACATAAGTCAGTCTTGTATTGCAAGAGTGGGCACGAGATTTTAGCTTTGAAAAGAAAGTTCTCCTGTAATAATGGATAGACAATCACAACTAATTTAATGCTTGTCATCTTGAACTCAAGACTTACTTCACTGGATTTGCGCACAAGGGATCCAGCAACATTAAAGTAAGTAGAGCAATTGGCTGCTCCACATGAACACCTCAAACAAAACATGATTTAAGATTTGGGTTTCTGCATAGTGGCCAGTAGATAAGCATATTGGCCCCAGGGCCCAGTAAAGGAAAGATGACGAAGATTGATTCCTTTTCCCAGAAAGATTGCAGGTTCCCAGCCCATATAACACCCCACAATTCAAATGGTGAACAAAATGAGATCAGAAAGTTCCATGACCAGACAGAATAGAAAACGTGGAAAGAAGAAAGCAGGCAGAGATTCAGACTAGGAAAAACATTAATATGGAATAAAATTAACCAGTGGCGCAATTTCATTTGATGTATTGCACGCTTGCTCAAATCCGGTTTCTTTCCGTTTCCTAATCCAGCTTTTTTATGACCATACCTTGAGAAAAGTCGCAGAATTTCACAATGCAACTTAGATGTCGAGTACGCATAAATCCTAAAATTTGTTTCCACAACAACAAATCCCTGCAGAGAGAACAAACCAAATTAAAAATTTAACAGCATAACATGCATAATACTGGAGGTGTAATGTCCCAATGGAGAATACATGGAACTTCCAAAAGTAATAGTGGTTCAAATTTCAAGGGAGAACATAGAACTTTCTAAGACATAACAGATCAGTGGCAGCATTTGGACAAATTTAAAGCCCTTCCACAAGTGCTAGAAAAACATGCAGGTAAAGAAAAGGTCATGGTTTGTCTAATGTTTGCAACTAGAAAAAAGCATGTCTTACAATTACTGTCCTTGAGACCTGGCCTGAATTGTTAGCAACACTTAATCAATCAATATAGCAATTAGCAATTCAAGAGGTTGTCGTAAAATGGGTATTCGGTTGTGCATGTTTGTGCAATGTTAATTTATAGAAAAAATAACAAAAGTAATTACACCTTTTCATGAATCAACAAAGAAGCTATTGTTTGCAAAATAAAGAACAAAAACATAGTGCCCACAGTCATATTAAATACGCAAAGGAAATACCTCTTTTCGAGATGATGAATCAGTCAAACTCACGGAGAGATTAGTAGTTAATTTGGTTGGTATGAACCAACTTTCTTTTCTTCCCTGGAAATATACACATAAAAGTAGCAATAAATCCATTAAAAGGTTTTATTTATAAAGCAAGCGCTACATCTTGCACCAATAAAAAAGAACTAAAGAGCTGCCATACCTGTTGAAGTTTGACTAAGCCCAAGTCAGCAAGGTCCTTGAGTGTGTTCCTCTGGACTTCAGTCAGTGTATTCATGTTATATGCCTAGCACACGTTTGACAAGCACGACAGAGTCATAGTGAGTCACCTAAGCAAAGCTTTTCAGGCAAACATTGCACAACCTAAAGAGATTTATCTCATAGAAAACTTATGTCCTGTGAAACTTTGTGCATGAACATAACACATGCAAACTACTGTACCTCTCCTGTAGCATGAAAACTAAGCTCAAGCAGAAATGAAATCAGATCAGCTGAATCTACATCTCGCTCCTGCACCAAATTGAGACTCCATTTAGAAAGAGAGCGGCAGATACTGCAAATAAATGAACATGTCATCTCTATTGAATGGAATTTCATCAGCAAAGTGTTTTTGACAAAACAAATCAACAAAATGTCAGGTTGTCAAGCCAACGGACAAACTCAATGACACTAATGGTGTCAACAATTGGGGTACAGCACTATCCTATTCTTGAGTAATCATAATTCTTTTTATAACTCTTTCATGAGAAAGAAAGGCCCACGATGAAAGACTAAAAAAAAGCTATAGCTGTAGGTAATGCCTTAAAGTACATCAGACTTAAAGCTCAACACCATTGAAGAAGAGATTACAGGAGAAGCGAGTTGAGACCCCCTTACACTCTTTTGTGATTCCACAAGACAGCATTACACTCTCAGTCCCTTAAGCCAGTGAGGCTGGTGAGACAAGAAAGGTTTCTACTTTGAACTTCCACAGAAAGGAGGGTATTATCTCCAATTAGTCTCTCCAATTAGTCAAACTCTAAACTTGCCACTGCAATAATGGACCCCCCAACTATACTTGTGAAGAAGCTAGAAGATGTATATGTCTCAATGGCTCATCTCCTGGAATCATGTTGATCAAGATGTGAATATTCAGGAGCCCAAACACCCACTACATTAGGATCACAAATTCCACTAGGACAAGCAATATCCAAATGCAAGTAGTCACCAACAGAGTTGAGTGAAAAGACAATTACTTTGCAGAGCTCTCAGATTGTGTCATTACAGAGCCAATCATGGTTTATGCTATTGAATAGCTAAAATCCTCTTAGAATTAGCCAATAATTCGAGTTATTCTTATTTCATAAACATGACCTTTAAGGAATGACTTGAAAAGGAGGATTCTAACTGGTCACATACAGAGGAAATAAAAGGAATAAGGTGGCTGTACATATATGAATATTATTCATTATACAATCATACCTCAGAATTTGATATGTATTCTCTGATGATGTACCATAGTTGTGCATTTGTATCCATCAACTGCAGTTCACACAAAGCAACTATTATTAAAGAATATGCCAACAGAAATGCCAACAGACTTAAAAGTGGGTCATGATTCTTTTATGCGTACCAAGAACTGGAAGCCACTCTCAGTTAACCTAGGAGGTTCTTTGTCCCTGTAGAAATGGCACAGACCAGTCACCAATCAACCAGATTTGCAACCATCCAAAAAGAGCTCCAAACATATAATATATGTAAAGAAAAATAAACAACCTCTGAGTTAGAAGTCCCCTTTGGAAGATTCTCATCATAGAGGGACTTATATTCGTCATCTTTTCAGCTTGGGTTGAGTTTATAAGTTGCAGAAGAAAACACTGTTTTATCACAATTGAAGCTTCATGAAAGAGCAAAGTAAATGAAGCAACAAAACCAATCAATGGCGGCTAATTAAACTGATAAATTCAGTCAAATGAGCAAGACTTTAAGAAGAGTCAATGCAGCCATCTGTAAGAAGAAAGACCCAAGAAGAAGAAGAAGAAGAAGAAGAAAATTCTCACCTCCCATTGTTCAAGAGCAAAGGCCGCGAGATCCTCCAAGCTTGGGAGCCTGGCGGTGATGTTTGATGGCATTGGTTCCCTTGGCAAAACTCCTCTGCATGGTTCAACTTTCAGTCATGCACTAAGGATTGTGTCAAGAAAAACAACTGATGAACTAAGCTGAAGTCCAATATTTGGCAATTTACAGGAAAAATACTTGGTGACGGAAGATATCCCAATAATTCTAATGCCATGAATATGCCTTACCAGGATGATCTATTAATATGTATCAGTACTATATGTATCTATCCATCTTCAGCCATGATTTGATGCAGTAATATGAGAAAAAAACAGAAGCAAGGAGAAAAATGAGCAGCGGAGACATGCTAGCATAAATGTGATAGCATGTTCTTAAGATTGGCAAAGGCAGAAAAGATAATATACAACAAAAAAGGGGGACTATATGATCCTTAATTAGGTAGGAACAAGATAAAACGCAAAAAAGGATCTATGTATTATAGCTTTCATCAGTCTGATTTAATTCAAAATGAATGCTTAAGGGTATATGTCAAATTGGTGATCCAGAACCTGTGAAGCATTGCAAAATTTTTCAATTTTCTGCAATGTATGATAAATAAAAATTCCAGCAGAAGCTATACAACAAAAATCATATCTTATCATTGGGCTTCAAGTGCTACTTAACAAAAGGTTGAGTTCTCAGTTCTTGACAAAATCTTGAAACATACTGATGTCTTAATGCAAACCCGAGCTACATATTACCCAAGATAAATTCAAACAAAGCATCGTTCCTCTCTATCCCACCAGATCCTAAAAAAATAAAAAATGAAAGAAATAGAAGCCACAAACAAATCTGTAACTTACCCACAGGTTATGTGTTTCTGGAGGTTAGTCTGAAAGGTTGGATTTAGCCTGTAGCTGGTTCCACTACTTCTGCCATTACAATTTTAAATTCAGAAACCGACATAGTAAAAACAAATCAAAAAGTTTATAATACGAAATTCTCTCTTGAATTTCCACGAAGTGCAAATGCTTATTCTGATTACCCTCACAACCCAGAGAGAGAAAGAGAGAGAGCGAGAGAGGGGTAATTGGCAATGCATCTCTGAACCACTTCTAATGTCAACAGGTATAGGATGTAGCACAAAGAAAATTTAACAATAAAGAAAACAAGTAAATTGACATGCAAAAATCCAAGGAAAAACAAAATGAATTTCTGTTTCCAGTGCATGCAGATTTTTTGCAAAATAACATAGGAGGTGAACAACTGCAAAGAAAAGATGCTTATATGAAATCACGTGCTTTGTAGATATGAAGAATTAAAAATTGCTCGAACAACTTTCTACAGAAACTTATACAGTGGAAGCCATTTATTATGAGCAGCTTATGAGGTAATTAGATCAGCCATATATATGGTAACTACAGACAAGCATTTCGCTATTCCGCAGACTGAAGAAGCATACGGTTACCAACTAACTTACTTATCCCAGACGTCTTGATTTGTTTGTAGGGTTTACAAAGATGTAAAGGAAGGGCCGGGGAAACATTTTTACCAAAAAAGGGTGTACCGTCACACAATCTACTTGCCTTTCAGCTCGACATATGAAACATGAGCAGGCCTATAAAAATTCCCTTCAATCACAAGGAAGCTAAAATTCTCATAAATCTGAGTGTCAAACTTCCCACTTCTCCAACTGTTATCTATTGCTACACTAGGAACATTTCTAGGCAGGGAAAAAAATACTAGGAATATAAAGCTAAGCATACAATCCGTCCAAGACCTCATCCTCATCTTGGGGCAATATACAGTTATGAAGAGAAAATCAAACAGAAGACCCATTTCACCTGTCGAAAGCCTCAGAGAAAATCCTCAACTGAAGCAACCGGTCAATCGCGACTTTATGCTTGGAGAGTCCGTCCGGAAGCACCCACTCCTCGATCGACTTGGTCGTCACTGCCTCTTCGATGTACAGCATCTGTATCACGTACTTCTTCGCCAACGGGGGCAGCGACCTGAGCGCAACAAGAACGAAATCACAACGGCCACCCTCAACCCCCCTCTCAGGTGTCGAAATTGCTTTCATTTTATACAAGTTCAACTCGCTATTTCTACAGTGTACACCGGTGCATAGGATGCTCAATGCTCACTAGTCTGCAATGACGGCAAAAAAAGGGCGTTTTGAAGTACAATTCCATCGGAGCCGATGCAGTGAACTTAGTGCTTGCGATCAACCAGAAGCCGACGATCTCTCTCATTCGTTCAAGTTCATTCTCGGCGGACCGAATGACGATTGCGATTGAAGCGATCGAGAGAGAGACCTGAGAATCGCCTCGCAGATGAAGGCGTTCTGGTAGAGCTGGTCGAGCTTCATGGCGGGCAGGGCCGCGACCATGTCCATGAAGTTCCTGGCGATGATCTTCACCTGAGGCATCTTCTCCGCCGCCGCTCGAGGTCGATCCCCAAGGCCCTTCGCGGGGGTCGTCGGAACCGGAACCGGTCGCCGCCGCTGATCGGAGCTCCGAAAGTTTAGCGATTCCGGGCTCTTCCGAATCCTCCGGCGCCCGCGCTCTCTTCCGATCGGTTTCGTGGGTGAGAGTTTTAGAGGGACATGGGAGGAGCTGTGAAGTTGGGCTTTTAACGCACAAGGGCCCATTTAGGGTTTACTTGGGATCAAGTTCAACGTAATTGCAAACCAATAAACCCACCGCAGCCAAATTGAAAAATGAATAATTTAAATAGTCAATATCATGAAAAATCTTAAATTGGTACATCTATGACGAATTTATCAAAAAAACCCTCAAAGTGGTACATCTGTGACGATTTGCCCTTTATTAATTTCCGTTAAATTCTACTATCAAGTTGTTGAATTGGATAGCACATGACGGTTGATAGATGTACTTGATTTGATTTTTACCATCCATTTATCATGGGTATAATAGTTTGTGATTTTTTGTACTATTAATTCAATTTAACAGAAACTAATGGATAGTAAATTTGTCATAAATATACCAGTTTGTGGTTTTTAATAATCAAAATATTAATTTGGGATAAAATTTTCATATGTGTATCAACTTGGGGTTTTAGTGGCATTAACCCTAATTTAAAAATATTTTTCTAAATATAATCGTTTTATATCATTTATAAAAATTAATAAACGAAAAGTTACTTCACCATCCACAAAAATGATTAGACAACAATGATGAAAACAATTTTTGTTAACTAATTATTTCAAACAATATAAATAATCATTTTGAGGAAAATATTTTTGCAATTATCCAAATTTTGCGAAACAAATGGAGTTGCTGGGAATTGATGAGCTCGGCTTAAGGGTTTATTTATTTGGTTTTGGTTTAGATTTTTTTTTTTTTATCAATTTCGTTTTGGTTTATAACTTTGGAAACTGATAAAATTGAACTAAGTCAACAAATTTAGTGCATAAATAAATAAATTTTCTTTTTGATTAAGTGAGGTTTGTAGCTCAACCTAACCAAGTAAATGTTTCTCACCTAAGGTTGCTCTATACTATTAAATTAAAATATTTTTATTTCGGAAATGGACCATTATCGATTGATTTTTAATCCCAAACAATACTGCTAAAATAGTTTGCTATGCTCCTTTGTGCTCTTACATTTAATTAAATATTTTTTTTAGTGCTATAGATAAAGTAACTTGATTTAATTGTGATTGTATCCTCTTTTTTTTTTTTTTTTTTCTCAACGGATCTGTGGGAAATAGGTGCCTTTTTTCTTTTCTTAATTTGCATTACGCATTCAACGTAAAAGTTCAATTTTGTCGTCTGGCGGACTGAAAATCCCATTAGTAAAATGAGAAAAAGAAACGAAAAACTGAAGGTGACAAAAGTCAAAAGTCAAGCTTCAATGCAAGCTCAGGTTTCTCAACCCTCCTTTGTTTAGGTCTTGCCTTTCCTTTTTGGTCTCTCTTATCTAATTTTACTCGTTCTTGATAAAATATATATATATAAAGAAAGTGACACATGACATAAATAGTTCATGAATTTTAGTCAAATATATAATTTAGTTCATAAATTTTTAATTTATTTAATGCGATCCTTGAACTTTAACTCAATGTGTAATTCGGTCCCTGAACTTCTAATTTGCTCAATGTAGTCCTTGAACATTTTTATACTGTTCAGAGTTTGAATTGGACATGTACTAGAAGTTCAGAGGCTAGATTAAGAAATTAAAAGTTTATAGACCACATTGCACATTGTGTTAAAGTTCAAGGATCACATTGAACAAATTAAAAGTTTTGTGACCAAATTACACATTGGGCTAAAGTTTAAGGACTGTTTGTATCATTATTCCATACTGTGAAAATCCCAAATTGATATTCTTGTGATAATTTTATTTCAAACTAATTTTTTCACCACAAAAAACCTTAAATAAGTACACTTATAGTAAATTTACCCCCAAACTTATTTTTTTATCACAAAAAATCCCAAATTAGTACGTTTGTGACAAATTTACTCTCCATTAATGTAATGACCCCAACTCTATCTCCAAGGTCACAGGCGGTGGGAATTATTTTCGCAACATCGTAGGCCCATCACCAACCCGTTTCTTTTTAATATTCGATTTAAGCATGTACGGAAGAGTACATACAATAATCATACAACAATAAATAGCTAGGAAAACAATCACTTACAAATATATAATTACATCGGTTATACTTACAAGATTTTTCTCACTGGCCATTATATTTACAACCACTATATGTTTTATGCTTAAAAGGTCGAGGTAAACCTTAGCTCATTTAGAGATACTGCAACTCCAAAAATTGTGTGAGACCTCCATGCTTACAATTTTTAAAAACAACGGGGTGAGTCATGAACTCAGTAAGTAAATTTACTAATTTTCGGGTAGGAGGATGCCTCGCCATCGAACAACCACGTGAACATAACTGCATTAATAAGTCGATGACAAATCAATAGCAAAAGAAAAGCTTTATCTTGATTAGAACATGAGAAATCCTCAGTCAATAATATGCAAGCATAAACCAAGAATCATTCCATAATATGGGAACTTACGCCTCACTCAATAATATGCAAGTATAAACCAAGATCATTCTATAATATGAGGAACTCATTACTAGATTCATTATTAATCGACCGAAATCCATTGGTTCTTCTGGAATCCACCGGACATTCGAACTTAATTGGGAAACATCTCCTAATTCAAGGATGACAGCTAGAATTATCACAACATTCCATTGGCGTGGGGGCATAATCGCCATCTTATGTGGCAACAATTCTTATCTTTCATTAGATGATCACACGTTGTGCATCACACAAGCCGGTTTATCATCTTTCATCTTAGCCGATACAAGCAAAGCTCAAGGGCGTGAATCATGCCAACTATATAATATGCTTTACCTTTCCAAAACTGTACATCATGCCGGGCACGAATCAAGGATCGCGGCTTGATCCGACAAGTTTGAGTACCGATCTAGTATCACATACATTGCCTCTCCCATATGCTTCAGTTCAAAATTCTTATAGATAAATTTTGAGATATAGACATCCCAAGTGTCAAAACTTGGCATAGGTGGACACATAATTTCTAGATACGGACACCCCAAAAGCTTTATGCTTCCCATAAACTATCAACACTTCAACAAACACAATACCAAGAAAATTAACCTAAAAAACCAGTATGATATTAGAAGCAATAAGAAATCAACAAAGTCTAATTGATCTCTTGACTAAAACATTCAAATAAGGACAATCAAGTGCTGACACCTTTGGACTTGTGCACAGCAGGATGAATTACGTTAACAACCATAGAAAGGCACATTCTTGCACTTCATCAGCTTTCATAAGACAACATTAATGAGGAAAAAAATAGAGATATCCACTTGTACATCCATAGATGGAAGGTCTTAAACAATAAAAATGTACTGACAATTCATAGATAATGATTATCAGCATTCCAGCTATACCACATATGCTAATGGACAACTCATGACTCAATTACAATGTATATCGAGTCTAGCAGCAATAGTAAAGGATTATAAAACCTCATGGATGAGGGAACCACCTTCATTCTTCATGATTTGTGACAAAATATCTAATGCAATTTGTGCATTATCTTCTTTAGCTCTCTTTTTCTAGGGAATGCCTTAAGAGATTTGATGCTTTAGCCATCTGAACTAGTACCCACATTGTACATATCCTATCTTCATTTTCCTCAATCGATTGATTAGTTCCCACATAATCAAGTAAAATACCTTTGATAGAGCCATATTATGTTCTTGCAAATTGGATATCTTGAAGAAATCATGAACAAACCTGTTTCAATCGCCTAAAACCTTCCAACCATAAATGTAGGTCAATTGGATATCTCTACTTTTTTCCTCATTGATATTTTTTTGTTGGTAATTAATATTGTCTTATAAAAGCTAATAATATGCAAGAACTTGCCCAACTATTTTTAACATAATTCATACTCTTTTTTACACACGTCCAATGGGGGTAAACTTTTATTCTCGTTAAATAAAAATTTTTGTCGTGTGGTCAATAGGACCTTGTTGTTCCATGTTATTATGTCTATTGAAAGGGAGAAAATATCTAGTGATTTCAAAACGCCGCGTCAATTGTTGATGTGGTGTGCGTTTTTGACTCATGTCTAATAATAAGATGACATGTGGCTGCCGAGTTGGAATAAAAAAAGTAAAAAGACCAAATTCTCCCCTTCTTCCTCCTCCCTCCTTCGTTCTCCTCCATCCCAGCTCGACGATAGAAAAACTCAAGTAGTCTCGATGAGGGATCTGAAAAATGCAATGACCCAGAGAAGCTTCCATTATCGACATCGTTCATCCATGGACAAGATTTGGAGCTCACCATCAAAACTCACTCTCACGGTCAATCTGCGGTTGCGAGATTTGTGGATGAGGCTCCTTGTGAACCATGGACAATCAAAGTTTGCAACCATGGATGGTGGAGGACCACTTCTGACATCACTCGCAGTTGGCCTGAGCCTCCCTTCCGACCCCTTTTTTTCTAGCTTTTTCCAACCTCCAAATCTGGCATTGTGTCCCTAGTCCATGGTCGTCACCTTTGTTGGCATCGCTCACCAAATATGCAAAGCTAGCCATCCATGGCTGAATGCATTCAGGCATCATGTCGTTTGTCCATGACTGTCATTGATGTTGAGCAACGCTAGAATGGGCGGCTCAATTTGGAAGTTCGGCCAAATCTGGAGCCAGGTCGCGAGCAATGACAACTTGTTCGACCATGGAAGAGGGATGCTCACGAAGGTGACGAGGGTCATGGATGAGGGATGCCGACAAAGATGACGACGACCATGGCTGTCGAAGGTCATCAGCGTCGAGCAACACCAGAAAGGGTGGCTCAATTTGGAAGTTCGGCCAAATTTGGAGCCAAACCGCGAGCGATGACAACTCGTTTGGCCATGGACAATGGACGTTGACAAAGGTGATGAGGGTCATGGATGAGGGACGCCGATGAAGATGACGACGACTGTGGTCATCAAAGGTCACCTTCTTGCTATTACTCCTCGAAGGATAAAGGAGGAAGAAAGGGAGAATTTTATCTTTTTAGTTTTCTTATTCCAACTCAGCAACCACGTCATCTTATTATTGGACATGAGTAAAAAACACACACCATGTTGGCAATTGAAATGGCAGTTTGAAACCACTTAATGTTTTCTCATTGAAAGACGAACTTTTTACACGATTAAATGGAAAGCACTAAGTCAATTGAGGAAGATGGGCATAAGTACAACGCGAGTGCCAAAACTTGGGGAGATACTTAGGACGCGTTTGGTAACCATTCTATTCTTGGAAATAATTTTTTATTAGAAATGATTTTTTTTTATTCTGTTCCCATGAATAATTTCTTGGCAAAAGAGTACAATTGGTAACTATAGAAAATATCTATTTTAGGGATAAAAATGTGTTTGGTAGGATTCTTAATTTTTTTTTTTATTTCTTTTAATTTTTAAATAATTTTATTATATTTTTCTCTTTTTTTCTTTTATTATTTATTTTTTTCTTTTCCCTTTTTTTCTTCTTCTTCCTCCTTTTTTGTGGTTGGTGACTAGCTGAGTGAGGTCTGGCGAGTTCATTGGAGCCTCCTGGGGCTAGGATGAGGCTTCAGCGAGCTTGCCGAAGGCTTGCTTGGCCAGATCTAGGCAAGGCCGGGCCTCGCCGATGGCAAGGTGAGGTTCGACCTCGCCTAGGTGGGACGAGATTGGCCTCACCTTGGCCTGGCAAGGCCAAGCCTCACGTCGACTGGCAAGGCTCTCCTTGTTAGATCTCGCAAGGCAAGTCTTGCCCAGCCACTAGTGAGGCTCGGCTCTACTAGCCAACTCAAGATTGGCCTTGCCAGGCTAGGGCGAGACTGACCTTGCGCCACCTGGGTGAGGCCAAGTCTCATTGGTGGCTAGGCGAGGTTGAGCCTCACTAGATTGCTTGGTCACCAACGAGGCTCGGCCTAGCCCAGATTTGGCGAGGCTTAGGCTTGCCATGGCTAGGTGAGACTCCAGCGAGCTCGTCGAACCTCGCCTAGTCAGTCGCCACTCACCGTCGGTGGTGACGGTAGTGGTTGGTGACCAATTAGGGCTGGAAGGAGGAAGAATAATAAGAAGAAGAAGAAGAGAGAAGGAGAAAGAAAGAAAAGAAAGGAAAAAAAATAAAGTTAGACTTGATTCTTGAAATTGTTCCGAGAAATAAGAAGCAACTTTTTTTAACTTCTTGATTTTGTTCCAAATATATTCCCGGAAACAAAAATTTTATCAAACGAATTTCTATTTTTTTTTTGTCCTGGGGATTAAAAGAACATAAATAGTTATTCCAAAGATGGTTACCAAATAGGGCCTTAAGTGCCAAGTTCGGCAACCCTAGCCGGAAGTTCTTTTTTTTTTTGAAAATTCGGACACCTGAGTACTAAGTCTGACAACCCTAGCCAAAATCTTACATGGCAATTTTTTATTAATATAGCTTGCATACATGGCTCACCAAAGAGTTAAGTTAGGAAAAAAGAGGCAAAATGATGTCATTTTGCTTCGTGTTTTAATTTTAGTATAAATCTTAATTAAATTAAATTTAAAATAACGGGTGAAGAGATTGTAGAAAGGCAAGGGTTTACACAACACTCGCCCACTTTCTGCAACTTCTTCTTCGTCTTTTCTAAAATAATTTAGTTTTAAATTTAATTTAATTAATATTTATATTAAAATTCGAATTCGAGGCAAAAGGACGTTGTTTTTTGCTTATCTTAGTCATGTTAGTATCCAAAACAACATTGTTTTGCACTTGTCTCATAGGAAAAATGCCACATTAGCATTTGACCAAATTTTTTCGCTATCAACACTTAATCGATCCATTTTACTCTGATTTTAACACTTAAGTGTACATTTCTTAACTTTTGGCATTCAAGAGTTTGTTTGGTAATATTTTATTTCGGGGAACAATTTCCTTTTAGATAGTCTTTTTCAATTTCTATTCCCTAGAATAATTTCTGAGTAAAAGAATGTGGTTAGTAACTTCACAAAATTTCTATCATTGGAATAGAAAAAGAACAAGAATGCGTTTGGTACAATCCACAAACATGGTATTTTTTTTTTTAAATTTAAGAATTTTTTTTTTGTCGCCGATTATTGCCAATTGCCGACAGCCGGCGACAATGGCCATGAGCGACAAGGAAGAAGAAGAAAGGAAAAAGAAAAAAATAAACTTATTTCTAGAAATTATTCTCGAGAATAAAAAACTACTTTTTTTTTTCTTTTTCTATTTCTTGTTTCGTTTCAAATCTCTTCCCTGGTCACTTTTCTATCCCTGGGAATAAAAAAGTTAATTGAAGTTACCAAATGAATTTCTATTATTTTTCTATTTTGAAGAGCAAAACAAAAATAAAAAAATAGAAGCTTTGCCAAACGGAGCTTAAGTGTCCAGCCTGCCAAGTTTTGGCACCCTAAGGGTCCAGGTGTCGAGGAAAATGTATAATGTAGGTCCTAAATTACATAGTTAAAGCTTCACATCTCCCAACATGTTCCCTAGGTTAAGGAAGCCGAAGAAGATGCTATTTAAATTGCATTAGATCTTTTGTCATAAAAGATCAAGGTTGTCTCTCAAATGTGGTTTCAAAACTTATTACTTATGCTGCTATGCTTGATAGATATTGCACTCGAGTTACTCAAATTGTCTATAAGCATACGCGATATAGCCAAAATGTGTTAAATCCTTATTTTTGAATTGTTGCCATAATCTTATCGTGCAAAGTGGATATCATGAAGAAACCTTGAATTGACTAAATTAAGTCATTTATGACCTTCCAACTATTAATGTACATTTTTGTGGATATCTCTGCTTTTATACGCACGTCCAAGATGTTCATGATTTTTATATGATCTTAAGGTTTATTTTCACAGTATTGTGGCAATTCAAAGATAATAGTTTACAGCATTTCAGTTATACTACATATGCTAACATACAATTCAAGCGACTCGATTGCAATGTATATCAAGCATAGTGGCAATAAGTAAAGAGTTGTGAAACATTGCGGACAACAAGACAACCTTCATCCTTCATCTTTTTTTGTGACAAAAGATTTAATGCAATTTGCGCTAACATCTTCTTTGGCTTCAATTTTCTAAGGGAAGGTGTTGGGAGATGTGAAGTTTTAACTTTTTAAGTTAGGACCCACATTGTATATTTATGCATCCCATCTTCATCTTCCTCAATCAATTTATTGCTTCCCATATAGGTGAGTAAAAATATCAGCTCTTCAATAAACACAATAATAAGAAAAATTAGCCTAAAACTTCCGTTAGATATCAAGAACAATTGAGAAAGCAGCAAGGTCCCATTGACCACGTGATAGAAACATTTAACTAAGGAGAATCAAATGTTGACCCCTTTGGACCTCAGCACACGGCAGGATGAGTTTTTTTTTTTTCTTCTTTCAATCAAAAAAGCATTTATAGAGTTCTCATTCAAGTAAGAGTTTGGATAGTAGAAGCACGAGCTTCAGAACATAACAAATCCAAAAGACAAGATGGGGGATATAAAATCTAATTAGCTAGAAGGGCCTCTCTTTGATGGGCCTTGACGACCCAGTCCGCCACTTGACTACACTCTCTTCGACAATGGGCTATTCTCATATTTGGGAAGGTTTTAACACGCGCTTGGACTTCGAATATCAGTGCGTCTATTTCCCAGTTGACCCATGGTGTACCTTCCACCAAAGCCTTTGCTAGTTTAGAGTTGTCGGTCTTCATCTCCATCTGCAATTCATCTTTCCCTTCAAAGTACTTTAGGGTTTGTAACACCGCTTCTACTTTTGCCTGGATCACTGAGGAAGCTTGCATCGTGCGTGCAAATCCATCTATGAGGACGCCTCTACTGTCTCGGCAGACATGAGCTACGGTTGCTTCCCCTGTCTCTTGAAGAAAAGAACCATTGACATTGATTTTGAGCATATCGTGCGACGGAGGAGTCCAGATTTGAGGTGGGTGAGTCCGCATATGCTCTTTTTGGGTATGTTTTCCCACCCATCTGTTGAAGTTTTCCTCCATGGCTTTAGCTGAGGTGATTGTGTGCTGAGGACTCAACGATTTGGCTCTTAACAACTAATTGTTACGGGATTTCCAGATCTGCCATAGTAATAGGGCTAGTCGCTCGAAAGAAACTGAGGTATGTTGAAATTTTGCCACCATTCCTCTATCCAAGTTACCCTGTGACCATCTTTTTGTATTTTCACTTCAGCGCCATCCCAGACTTGTTTTGTCCATGAACAAAGGAGGAAGAGATGCTCGATTGATTCTAGGTATTTGTTATAGATAATGCAAGTGGCCTTAGGTATAATCTGACTTTAGGCTGTAGTTGGGCATTCCATATTTTGTTCCACAATGTCCGTGGTGCTTGATAGGACGATGATGTGTGGTTTTGCTTTTGGATTTCTCCTTGTGCCTTGAGCTTGTTATATGCACTCTTGACTGTGAATTGGCCTGCTTTGGTTGGCTTACAAACCAATTTGTCCTCTGGGAATTAAGGGTTAAGGTGGATAGCTAGAATTTCTTGGGATACTTTGTGGTCAAAAAGTTCTAGCACTCTATTTTCCTTCTAGGTTGCATTCTCTCTATTTATCAGTTTTGAAACCCATGATGGGTCATCTCTATTTACAGGTCCTCCAATTAAACCTCTCAGTAATTGCTGATCATTCCTAATGCTGATTTTTTCTCCATTTCCAACCACCCACTGTGATGAATGATTTATAGTGTTTCTTCCCAAGATTAGACTTTGCCAACCCCAAGATGGTCTTGAGCCTTTCTCTGCATATAATGCATCTGTGTGTAGAAAGTATAGTTCTTTAAGAATTCGACTCCAAAGAGAATTAGGATTCTAAATTAGCCTCCATGCTTGCCAACCCAATAATGCTTCGTTGAATTTAATTAGATCTCGAAAGCCTAGCCCACCTTCATCCTCTCTTGATTTAAGTGTGTCTCAGTTTCTCCAATGCAAACTGCCCTATTCTCATTATTTTTCCACTAGAAAGCTACTATTTTCCTATTAATGGCACGGCAAACAGATAAGGGGATTTTAAAAATAGACATAGCATATTGCGATAGAGCTTGCACCACAGTTTTAAGAAGGATTTCCTTCCCTACCTTTGATAAAATGTTCTTTTCCCAGCCCTCTAGTTTCATGTTGACTCTTGCAAGAATCAAGTTGGATATTTGCTTTTAAGATCTACCCCAATCAGAAGGTATTCCGAGATATTTCCGCAACTTTCCTAGCTCTGGTTCTCTCATTTCATTAGTCAAGTTACTCCTCAATTCTCTTGGACAGTCTTTACTAAAGAGCATGCTAGACTTGTTCAAATTTATAGCTTATCCAGACACAAAACAAGATTGGTTTAGGATCATAGCTATATTTTGACATTTGAGCAATTTTCCTTCCAAGAATAAGATTAAATCATCTGCAAATAGGAGATGAGATAATGAGGGACAAAATCTATTTAGTTTAATTCCCTTATTTCTGCCATTTTCCATTTCTCTTTTCAGCATCATAGATAGAACATTAGCCACAATGATAGACGCATCTTTAAAGCAGCTTTTGGAGAAGCCACGCTTCATAGTATTAGTTATATCTACATGTGAAAAGCTACCAGAGAACTTGAGATGGGTAGACGATAAATGAAGTTTACCTTTCGTAGTGGAATGGGTTCGAGATAAGGGGCACTAGATAAAATCACAGTGAAGGCACCTTTCAGTGTCGTGACTTTGATTCATAAATTGTATGAGCTCAAACAGTTGAATGAAGGAGAAAACAAAAATGAAATTTATCTAAAAACTCTTGAAGACAAGAAGAATGCCATGCTCAATTCACTCTGGTGAATTAATGTGGTTGATATAAAGTGAACTCTATCACATGTCCGCCAAGTAGTTCTTAAAGACCCTAATGCTTCTAGGGATGTTGTCAAGCATTGTGCTAAAGCTTTGAAGAATCTTGGGACAATCTTTCAAGGTTCTAAATTTGCTTACAGAAAAGCGAACAACTTGCAACATGAGGGTGACATCAAAGCAGACGAAGCTTCAAGTTCATAATGTTTTATTTACCCGGCATCCTTGCCGTGTGTGTTTGACCTCTCTCATGTCGTAGACATTCTTTAAGCCCTCTGGTTGTTGCATTTTCTTTTTAAGGGCTTCTGACATGATTGGAATTTAGCCCAAGTAGGGTGTTCAAAGCCTGTCATTTGCATTGACCATAATTGTAGCTTGGCGATTATTTGATGTGTTTTTATCTGAAATAGAGTTTTAGGCCATCCTATATCTTAGCAGATGATGAATGTGGACTTTCGACTAAGCACGAAGCTTGGGAATATCCCTAGAAGCATTAAGGTCTTTAAGAACTACTTGGCAGACATGTGATAAAGTTGACTCTATATCAACCACATTAATTTGCTAGAGTGAATTGAGCATGGCATCCTTCTTGTCTTCAAGAATTTTTAGATGAATCTCATTTTTTTTCTCCTTCATTCAACCGTTTTAGCTTATCCAGTTTATGAATCAAAGTCACGGCACCGGAAGTGCATTCACTTGCGATTTTATCTAGTGCCCCTTATCTCAAACCCATTCCGCTACAAAAGGCAACTTCATATATTGTCTATCCTTCTCAAGTTCTCTAGCAGCTTTTTCACCTATAGGTATAACCAATAGTATGAAGCATGACTTCTCCAAAGGCTGCTTTAGAAAGGCATATGTCAAGCATGGGAATGCAAGATTTACTCAAGACACCATGTTGGACCTCTCAGTCGTGTTTAAAATGCTTTTTGGTAGTGACCTATTCGAAGAAGCCAATGTAGGTTGCTGACATAACCTTCAAACAAGTCACTCCCAAAAAGCATCCCAAACATAGCTGAGGGGTCCAACATGGTGTCTTGAGTTACTCTTGCCTTCCCATGCTTGACATATGTCTCTCTAAAGCAGCCTTTAGAGAAGTCATGCTTCATACTATTGGTTATACCTATAGGCGAAAAACTGCTAGAGAACTTGCGAAGGATATATAATATATGAAGCTACCTTTTGTAGCAAAATGGGTTCGAGATAAAAGGCACCAGATAAAATCACAAGTGAAGGTAGCTTCCGGTGCTGTGACCATGATTTATAAACCGGATGAGCTGAAACAGTTGAGTGAAGCAAAAAACAAAAATGAGATTTATCTAAAAACTCTTGAATACAAGAAGGATGCCATGCTTAATTTATTCTAACGAATTAACGTGGTTGATGTAGAGTCAACTTTATTGCATGTTTGCCAAATAGTTCTCAAAGACCCTAATGCTTCTAGGGACTTGAAGCTTCATCTGCTTTGATGTTACTGTCATGTTGCAAGCTATTCACTTTTCTGTAAGTAGATTTAGAACCTTGAAAGATTGTCCCAAGCTTCTTCTGCTTTGATGTTACCATCATGTTGCAAGCTATTCACTTTTCTGTAAGCAGACTTAGAACCTTGAAAGATTGTCCCAAGCTTCTTCAAAACTTTAGCACAAAACTTGAGAACATTCCTGGAAGCATTAAGGTCTTTAAGTACTGCTTGACAGACATGCGATAAATGTGACTTTATATCAACCATGTTAATTCGCCATAGTGAATTGAGCAAGGCATCCTTCTTGTCTTGAAGAGTTTTTAGATAAATCTCAATTTTGTTTTCTGCTTCATTCGATTGTTTGAGCTCATCCTCTTTATGAATTAAAGTTAGGGCACCGGAAGCTGCCTTCACTTACGATTTTATTTGGTTCCCTTGTCTTGAATCCATTCTGCTACAAAAGGTAACTTCATATGTCGTCTATCCTTCTCATGTTCTCTAGCAGCTTTTCGCATGTAGGTATAACTAATAGTATGATGCATGGCTTCTCCAAAAGTTGCTTTAAAGAGAAAACAAAAATGAGATTAATCTAAAAACTATTGAAGACAAAAAGGATGCCATGCGCAATTCACTAGAAGCTTCATCTCCCTTAACGTTACCCTCATGTTGCAAGATGTTCACTCTTCTGTAAGCAGACTTGGAACCTTGAAAGATTGTCCCAAGGTTCTTCAAAACTTTAGCACAAAGCTTGAGAACATCCCTGGAAGCATTAGGGTCTTTAAGTATTACTTGGTAGACATGCGATAAAGTTGACTCTATATCAACCACATTAATTCACCAGAGTGAATTGAGCATGTCATCCTTCTTGTCTTCAAGAGCTTTTAAATGGATCTCATTTTTGTTTTCTCCTTCATTCAACTGTTTGAACTCATCTAGTTTATGAACCAAAGTCACACGACCAGAAGTTGCCTTCACTTGTGATCTCTAGCGAGCCTTACCTCGAACCCATTCTACTATAAAAGGTAACTCCCTATGTCGTCTATCCTTCCCAAGTTCTCTAGCAACTTTTCACCTAGAAGTATAATCGATAGTATGAAGCATGGCTTCTCCAAAAGCTGCTTTAGAGAGGCATATGTCAAGCATGGAAAGGCAGGAGTTACTCAAGACACCATGTTGGACCCCTCAGCCATGCTTGGGATTGTTTTTGGGAGTGACTTGCTTAAGATTATGTTGGGCAACTCGCGTTGGCTTCTTCCACAAGGATTGAAGCAAAAGAAGATTCTCAAGATCATGCTGTCCATTGGCAAAAAGTTCAGGAAAAAAAGGAAGGCACTACAAAATGAAAGGGAAGAATAGCATACAAATATTTTGAAGGATTGCTTTTGGCCTTTTGACGAAGGTCAAACAGAATAGTTTGTGAAGTGGGCAAATTTAGAAGAAACACGCATCTCTAAAGCAGCTTTTGGAGAAGGCATGCTTCATACTATTAGTTATACCTACGTGCGAAAAGCTTCTATAAAACTTGAGATATGAAGTTACCTTTTGCAATGGAACGAGTTTGAGATAAGGTACACCAAATAAAATCGCAGTGAAGGCAGCTTTCGGTGCCTTGACTTTGATTCATAAATTGTATGAGCTCATAAAATTGAATGAAGGTGAAAACAAAAATGAGATTTATCTAAAAACTCTTGAACACAAAAATGAGCTTGAGCCTCGCCTAGCTTGTTGCTGGCCGTCACCTTGCCGGCCACCGGCTAAGGAAGGAGGAAAAAGAAAGAAAAAAAGAAAAGAAAAGAAAATTGAAATATGAAAAATAATTATAATTTCAATTTTTTTATATAAAAAAAATATTTTTATAAAGTTAAAGAGGGAAAGATTGTGTATGGCTTGGGTTGGAAATTTAGAAATGGGTTTTAAGGTTCTAACCCACTTGATATTTTAAATGGGTCGAAAATTGATCACAAGTTTTGACCCATTTTTGACCAATTTTTAGTTGGGTTTTTAAAAGCCCATGACCCATATACAACTCATATAAATAAAATATGAGTCCAAAAATGGGTCCATGACCTATTTTGACACCTCTAAAGTTGATGAGGTGACAATAGGACCGGATTCGTATACTTGAGTTAAGCCTAGAAAACCATGTGCTTCGATCCCAATCAAACAAAAGAACTATTTCTTCAATAAAAAATTTGGGCGGCAGAGAGCAACTAAAGTTATCTTGTACTATTACTCATCTAATGTTAACAAGTACACTCTTGCACATGTTATCCAAATCTGAAGCAAAATCAAAAGGCATGAGATTGTGTTAATAAGTTTTAAAACTTGGTAGAAATTGCAATTTTGGGCAAAATATGGATTCTTTGTTTTAAAACTAGGCTTAATTGGCAAAATCAAAAGATTTATAACTAAATTGACAAAAGTACAATAGACTTAGGACTTTTGAACAATTTTCTTTTAAAAAATTTGACCGTCAAATTGGCTTTTTACTCCTCCACAAGCCTTATGGACTCTTTTTTGTTTAGATTCTAGTAATGAATAATGCTTTTATAGAACAAACAAAAAAGAAGAGTGAGACTAGGTTTTCAATCAATTCAAAATTAAAATTTGTTTATTTATTACATTTTAATTATTGATAACCTTGCCAGATAAGTCATATGTTTTTTTTCATATATCTTTCTCAAAATTTATAAGGGGATTTTACCTTTAGGGATAAGTTTTTTGTTTTTTGAAAAACAAAAAATATTTTGGCTCTGCGAAGATGTTATTTAGCTTTGATTGTCAACCTACGCTTGAAAAACTCGATGCCTTTGAGGAATTTTGCACTCCCTTGTCTGAAGAGGATGGCTTAGAGATTATAGAATATTTTTTTTTTTTAAAAAGAAAAAATACTACTCTAGATAGAGGACTGGAGTGGACGAAAGTGAAGAATAGAAGAAAGAAGAAAATGCTTAAGCCATAAGCATGTAAAAAAGATGAGGAATGAGGCAAAAGTGAAACCAAACGCCTAAAGGAGTAGAGATGGTAAGTGCTTTTGATTAGGCATTTTAATTTAGCAATTTTTTTAATCTAGGCCCAAATTAGCACAATAATTCTATTCCATATGGATATCTTCGATCCCTATTTCTTTTATACTTCTTGGTTTAATATAGTCTCACAAGAGAGTTTGCCGCACTTTGCACTATGGATGCAAAATGAATGACATATTTTGGCGTCTCACGTACATGGAGAGTAAGTGATTAGGAAGAATGTGACATGTGACTGAAAACTTGCAACAAAGAGTGGGGCTGCACTTAAGATATATGATATGGATGTATTTGGGCTCTCATATTGGACATCAAAGTCCTTGCCTTCAATTTCAAGTTTTTATCTTCATTTTCGGCAAAGGAGCTAACTTTGTCCCCTATATATTAACCTGAAGAAAGAATCGCCCTCCATTATGGCAATTAGATGTCCTTGAATTGCTAGAGACATAAGATACAGATAGGGATGAGCATACTGGACTATCCAGACCTGATCGGACTGGCCAGTTTGGTCCCATCATGGAGGCATCAGTCTAGTTCCCAATTCCATAAAAATGAAATCGGTGATTTTTTATTTGATTCCTTATTCTGGGGGAACCGGATTGGATCGAATCGACGGATTGGACTGAGTTTTTTTTTTTAATATTTTTTAATTTCTTAAAAATAACAAAAAACCCTAAAATTTTTATAACTATAATATTTTTAAAATTTTTAATATTTGTTTGCTAAAGTGGCCGGTTCCATCAGTTCCCTTTTTTTGGGATTGAGGACCGGATCAGATGAACTAAACTTGTCGGTTCGGTTCGGCTCGGTCCTCAATCCCAATAAATGGGACTGATCATTCCTAGATACAAAGACATGAGATACAATAGTTACAAGAATATTGCTGCTAGCCGGTGTCAAAATACTCCAAATAGAGCCATTTTACAACTTTTAAGTCCCCACAAATTGCATTAAATTGCTTGTCTTAGACAGAGACCACGACCCAGTAAACACCTTGACAAAGGTAATCATTAAAGAAACTAAATCATTCTTAAACCATTCATAACTATCTAATTGAAACTAAACCAATTCTAATACTAAGACCTAACAACCTAATCAAGGTTTGTTTCTCTAACAATTTTTCCAATTTTTTTTATTTTTCAAATTCTTTTAAATTTTTATATTTTTTCTAGTTTCTGAGATTGAGGATTCAGACCGGGCCCTTGGGCTGGGTCTGAAAATGGGCCACATCCCGATCTATCTGGTCTGGGCTAATGGGCACAATCCGAGCTTTCATATTTAGGCCCACTCTAATTCTAACCCTTTCTCTTCCTTTTTTTCACTCCATCGTCTTCCTCACAGTGTCACCGGACATGCCACAACTTACGCCATGCCTTCATGAACTTCAAGGTTTACAAACAGAGACTGTTAAATTATTGATCCAATTTCTAGAAACTTCAAGAGTGATATTAGCTAGAAAAGACAAGAAAAATCCTTTAAAAAGAAAATCTAGCTTAGGTGGCAAAGAAAAGTGTAGAAGCACAAATATAGAAGTCTCTAGAAAAAGAGTGGCTAAACTACAATCTAGAATTTCCTAGATGAAGCCTACATGGACAACATTCTACAAAAATTTAGAATATTGTACTTAGTCGGTGGAGCACCCTATAAATAGGAAAGAGGGGGGATGGTAGTAGAACAACAAATGTAAACAAGCTCCTCCCCTTCCCTTTGTACTATAATCAATAATAAAAAAGTTCTTTTTTGTTCCCTTGTACTTCTCTTTTAACACTCCCTTGCACACACATTAAACACACGCTTCCGCATATACCAACAGAGACCAATCTACCATCAAATCTTAAACCATGAATGTATAAAAATTCGCTATTCACTACTTCCGGCCATTGGCGCCATGGCCGTCGCCTCCGACCACCATCCATCAATAGAACACTACCATCGACCGCCACTGATTCTCGAAGATCTTCGAACTCACGGCCTCACAGATAATAATTCAACACATGAACAACGCGATGAAAATATAAAAGGAGAAAAAGATCGAGAAAAGCTGACCTCATGTCATCATGGTCGAAGTGTTACGCAAACTTCGGGCCACTTCTCACAGATAGACCAATGCCGCAACAACCCATAAATGCCTCGACGAAACGGAGTTCTAATCACGATCAATGATCGAGCAAAACCCCGAGATAGCCATGGAAACTCGTCGCCAATGAGGATATGTGCCGGGTGGTGAAGCTTCAGTCGAGATCGGAATCAATCAGACTTCTCGGCTGGGGGAGAAACGGAGCAGTGGGTCCTACGCACTGGAGCCTGGTGGTGATGAATACGACGGGCAATTTTGGAGACGGTTGACGAGCCTGGAGGATCGATTTCTACTCTTGAAGCCTCTTGGCTCTCTGCGTATGGTATCTGTTTCTCCCTCTAAAAAAGGGCGCCTCCAAAGAAAAAAACCGCTACGGTTAACGAAGGTCGGGAAGATGACCGCCCCCGTTGGCGGCGGCGCTGGGACTTGTGATGATTGGCCATGGGGGAGATTCATTCAGCGTAACTTGAGACACTGTGATGGAAGGCGAAATCTACGATAACCGAGCTTGAGACAATTTTCGTGGATGAAGATGATCCCCGAGTCCCGCAAAAAAGAGATCTCTAAAATCCGTGCTTCCCTCATCAAAACGAATTATGTCAGGGAAAACCCATAATTTATATAGCCCCTCAATTTTAATTTATTGTGCAATGAGATCCTAAATTTTCGATACATGTTTAATTTAGCCTATAAACTATATGAAAGTGTTTAATGTCATCTCCAAACTTAAATTGTCAAATTGTTACCACTTTTGAGAGATTTACTTGACAAAAACACATCAATACTACTTTTAATCGCTAGACCGATCTAGTTGTTACAAATTTATCAAAGGCTCATCAAGGATTGGCGTGTAGATTTGAGGAAATAATCAGGACCTTCGACCAATAAAATTATATCTATATCTATATAAGACATTGAAAACCAAAGCTATTGGAGCATCTCAAGCTTCCTCTAGCCAAAATCGGATTTTATCCATTCGTTCGTTTTCCCAATTGTTAATATCTACCTATTTTCATGAGACTTCTTTTCCATCGAACTTTGCAAGCAAAACAAATTTTAGACTACCGTGAGAATAATAACTTGTTGTGAGTCACAAATTTTTGAAGGAGTGGGTCTAACAATAACTTTGTGATTCAAAATAGATTATTATTTTCACAGTAAATTAAATATGACCACTCAATCATTTTTCTTTTCCATCCATTTCATAACCTACTCTACAGGGAAAAAAAAAAAAAACTTGATTAATAATTTTTTGTTGATTAACACTCGAAATTTCCCTATCAAAATGGAATTGAACATAGAAAGATAGATAATAACGCATTAATTATAATATATACTATGCTAATACGTACATAATAAAATTATAACAATCTTCGATAAGTGGGTTTACACACAATTACGCACGCACGCACGCTCCACTTTCGAAAAAGACATCACTAGTCTAATCAAAGTATTAAGTCGTGCAAACAAAAATCCCAGGAAAAACAAACTGAGTTTCTGTTTCCAGTGCACGCAGATTTTTTGCAACATAATGGAGGAAGTGAACAACTGCAAACAAAAGATGCTTATATGAAAACACGTGCTTTGTAGATATGAAGAACTAAAAATTGCTCGAACAAATTTCTGCTAAAACTTATGCAGTGGAAGCCATTTATTATCAGCAGCTTATAAGGTAATTAGATCATCCATATATATATGGTAACTACGGACAAGCATTTCCCAATTCCACAGACTGAAGAAGCATGCAGTTTTCAGCTAATGTACTTATCCCAGACGTCTTAATTTGTTTGTAGGGTTTACAAAGATGCAAAGGAAGAGCCGAGGAAGGTATTTCTACCATAAAAAGGGTGTACCGTCACGCGATCTACTTGCCTTTCATCTTGACATATGAAACATGAGCAGGCGTATAAAAACTCCCTTCAATCCAAGAAAGATAGATCTAGCTTAAAGAAAAAGAGCTAGCATAAGGAAGCTAAAATTCTCATAAATTGGAGTGTTAAACTTCCCCACTTTTCCAATGTTCTCTATTGCTACAGTAGGAAATTTCTAGGCAGGGAAAAAAATACTAGGAATATGAAGCCAAACATACAATCCGTTGAAGACCTCATCTCGGGGCAAAAGATATTAGATAACCCTCAGGCAATAGTTACGAAGAGAAAATCGAACAGAAGACCCACTTCACCTGTCGAAAGCCTCGGACAAGATCCTCAACTAAAGCAACCGGTCGATTGCAACTTTATGCTTGGAGAATCCGCCCGTAAGGACCCACTCGTCCATCGACTTTGCTGTCACTGCCTCTTCGATGTACAGCATTTGTATCACGTACTTCTTTGCAAACGGGGGCAGCGACCTGAGCACAACAAGAACGAAATTACATGGACGACTCGCGAACCCCCCATGTCGAAATTGCTCGCTTTCATATTACGCCGCCACACGGGCATTCCACAGGCATTCGAAATTAAAAATTTTTTTACTTCTTTTACAGTGTACACCAGCGTATAGGACGCTCGATGCTGGCTAGTCTGCAATGGCGCCATCAAAACGAGAGAAACGATGATCAAGAAAGTGCATTTCAACTCCTGTTTACGATCGGCCAGAAGGAGTCGATCTCTTATCCGTTCAAGTTCCTTCTCGGCAGACTCGATGACGATTTACAACAAGGTTTGCTCTGCTGCAAAACAGAGGACGGGAAAGAACTGCAGAGAGTGCGAGAGACCGACCGACCTGAGAATTGCCTCACAGATGAAGGCGTTCTGGTAGAGCTGGTCGAGCTTCATGGCGGGCAGGGCCGCGACCATGTCCATGAAGTTCCTGGCGATTATCTTCACCTGAGGCATCTCCACCGCCGCTCGAGTTCGATCCCCAGAGCCCTTCGTGACGATCGTCGGAACCGGAACTGGTCGCCGCCGCGGATCGGAGCTCCGAAGGGTTTAGCGATCCCGGCTCTTCCGAAACCTCTGGCGCCGGCGCTCTCTTCCGATCGCTTTCGTCAGCGAGAGTTTAAAAGGACATGGGAAGAGCTGTGAAGATGGGCTTTTTACGCTCAAGGGCCCATTTAGGGTTCTGATCAAGTTGAACGTAATTGCAAATCAATAAACCAACCACAACCAAATTGAAAAATGAATAATTTAAATTGTTAATATTATGAAAAATCTCAAACCAGTACATCTATGATGAATTTATACCAAACTGATTTAATAACCATAAACAAACCCTTGAAGTAGTACACCTATGATGATTTTCCCTCTATTCGTTTCCGTTAAATTTTATTGTCAAGTTGTTGAATTGGATGACATGTGACAGTTGATGGACGTAATTATTTAGATTTTTACCATCATTTTTCATATTATTAATCCAATTTAATGGTAAATTTGTCACAGGTATGTCAACTTATGGTTTTTGGTGGTCAAAATATTAATTTGAGATAAATTTGTTATAAGTGTACTGACTTTGGGTTTTTGGTAGCATTAATCCTAATTTAAAAATATTTTTCAAAGAATAATCGTTTTTATATCACTTATAAAAATTAAAAAACGAAAAGTTATCTCACCATCCACAATAATGATTAGACAACAATTATGAAAATAGTTTTTGTTAACTAATTATTTCAAGCAATAGAAATAATCATTTTTAGGAAAATATTTTCCTAATAATTCAAATTTTGCGAAACAAATGGAGTTGCTGGAAACCGATAAGCTTGGCTTATGAGTTTATTGATTTGGTTTTGGTTTAGATTTCTTTTTATCGATTTCATTTTGGTTTATAAATTTGGAAACTGATAATATTGAACTAAGTCAATAAATTTACTGCATAAATAAATATATTTTCTTTTTGATTAAGTAAGGTTTGCAGGTTAACCTGACCAAGTAAATGTTTCTCACCTAAGGTTGTTCTATACTATTAAATGAAAATATTTTTATTTCGGAAATGGACCATTATCGATTGATTTTTGATCCCAAACGATACTGCTAAAATAGTTTGCTATACTCTCGTTTGTGCTCTTACATTTAATTAAATAATTTCTTTTGGTGCTATAGATAAAGTAACTTGATTTAATTGTGATTGTATCCTCTCTCTTTTTTCTCAGCAGATGTGTAGGAAATAGGTGCCTTTTTTCTTTTGTTAATTTGCATTGCGCATTGAACGTAAACATTTCAATTTTGTTATCTGTTGTACTGAAAATCCCATTTAGAAAATGAGAAAAAGAAACGAAAACTGAAGGTGGACAAATTCAAAAGTCAAGCTTCAAAGCAAGCTCAGGTTTTTCAACCCTCCTTCGTGTAAGTCTTGCCTTTCTCTCTCTTATCTAATTTTACTCGTTCTTGATAAATAAATTAATAATAATAGAGTTAATATTGCGAAAATCCCAAATTGGTATGCTTATAATAAATTTACCATAAATTAATTTTTTTACCACAAAAAACCTTAAATAAGTACACCTATAATAATTTTACCCAAAACTTTTTTTTTAATCACCAAAAATCCCCAATTTGGTATGTTAATGGAAAATTTTCCATTCATTAATTTTCATTAAATTAAATTAATACCACGAACAATCACAACTTGATTCAAATGGGGAGTAAAACCTCAAATTGATATACAAGTCAACTGTAAAGTGACATAACTTAATAGTTCGATAGTAATATTTAACGGAAATTAATATGGGTAAATTTGTCATAAGTATACTAGCTTAAGATTTTTAGTGGTTAAAAAACTAGTTTGGAGTAAATTTGTTACAAGTGTACTAATTTAAGATTTTTCATTATATTAACCATTAATATTAATTATCTCGGGTCTGTATCACTTTGCTTCCTTCTGTAAAGTGCCCCATGGATCATGATTTCTCCATAAATTAAGGTGGCTTAATTTTTTTGCTAGATTTTAATGCATGGCCCATTGTATTTGTATAGGATCGAACTGTCATTGTTTGACACTTTGATTCATTTGAATAGTTGACTTTTGGCTTTTGACTTTATTGAATATGATTCAAGAACTTATCTACAATAAATCATGTTGATAACAAGGGTGATTAGAGGGAAAGTTCATGTAATTTGGGGACAAATGTAACTCTACGTACATATATATGAGGTGTGGCGACAAATTCTAGGGATTTGCCGTTTGTGGTGGATATTCCAGAAAAACTAAAATGATTTTGTTAAATCTAAAGAGGTGAACTAGGAAAAATGACATAACAATGGGTAAAAAGAGTTTTAAATAGAATTCTCTCTCGATCAATCAAAACTAAAACAAAAAATTTCAACGTCACATGATGTAAGAGTTTGGGAGAATCCGAGCCAATTAAGGATCACTGGTCCATTCTTGGCGTTACCTCTAAACCTATCTCCTATAGAAACCCCTTTGGGAGGGGCATGACAATGGTAACATGCCTTTTTCAGAGTATCTTCATATATGTCGACATGACTTTTGATTTGGCATTTACTTCAATATGCCCTTCCTATGAAGTTTAGAGTTTTGTGATTAGAGTTGTTGTCTGAGTAAAGAACAAAACATGTATTCTCTCTTTTCTCCCCCTCATATTCTAAAATGGTCAAAAGAGATGGATGTTAATGCTGTAAAGTGAGGAATATGCATCATTGATAACCAAAAAAGAACCCTTTCATAATATATATGTAGACCGTTTGTTTTCGCTGAAAACAATTTTTAGGAATTTTTTTTTATAGATTTTTCCAGTGTTTGATTCACAAAAAAAAAAAAAAAAAAATTAATCAAGAAAAACATTTTTCCAACAATGGAAAAAATATCTTCAAAAAGAGGAAATTTGAGTCTCTTTGGCCTGTGGTGAGGATTGAGCTTGTTGATCTGGCAAAGCTTGAGGACATTGGCTTGAGGTGAGGTCGAGGACTCTTAACTTTGGCAAGCTCCAAGCTCATCTATTTGGCGAGGTGGAGCCTTGCTCAATGCTAGCTTGGCTCGCAAGAATTAGCAAGCTCAAGCCTCACTAGCCTTGGGCGAGCTAGTCCCTTGCCCTTAATTAGCAACTAGTCGAGGAAGAAGGAAAAACAAAAGAAAAGAAAACGATAAAAAAATTAAAAATAAAAATAAAATTGAATATATTGGTAAATTTCCCTAGGAAAATCAAAGGATATTTTCCATACCAAACAGTCCAAAATATTTTCTAGTTTATTTTCAAGTTTTAGTTAAACGCTAGAAAATGACTTTCTGAAATATTTTTTCAAGAAACATCACATTTTTCTGTGAAATAAATGGAGTCATAATTTATTCAAGCGTTCCAAAGAAAATGATGCACAAAAATCAGTTAAATAATATATGCAGAAGTAAGTGTTGCCTTTCCCTATTTATAATAATACTATCGATGAAGGATTTCAACATACCCCAACATGTATGGATTAATGAGGAAAGCTTCACATCTCCCAGCATGTTCCACTAGAAAAAGGAAGCTGAAAAAGAAGTTGCTCGAATTGCATTAGATCTTTCGTTGCAAAAGAAGAAGGATGAAGGTTGTCCTCTCTTCCATGAGGTTCATATCTTTACTTATTGCTACTAAGCTTAATATACATTGCAATCGAGTCCCTTGAATTGTCCATTTGCATATGTGGTATAGCTGAATATTGTAAATCATGATCTTTTATTGTTGCATACAAAATGAATATCTTGAAGAAACCTTAAATTAAACCAATTAATTCAAACCTTCCAACAATGAATGTATGACATGTGGATATTTATGCCTTTTCTCCTCCATAATGTTGTCTTACAAAAGCTGAAGTGCATAAACGTGCCTTTTTATAGTCATTAACATAATTCATTTTAGTTCTGTGCGCACATCCAAAGGAAGTATTGATTGTCATTATTTAGATTTTCCTATCATGTGGTTAACCTTGTTAATTTCTCCAATGTTCCTAGTTTCTAGTCTGCCCTTTAGGTTAATTTTCTCGATATTATGTCTATGGAAGAGTTGATAGTTTTACTTGATTATATGGGAACCACTAAATTGATTGAGGAAGATGAAGATAGGAGTACGGTTGTGCAATCTAACTTACATAGTTAAAGCTTCACATCTCCCAACACCTTCCCCTAGAGAAAGAAAGTTGAAGAAGATGTCGCTCAAATTGCATTAGATCTTTTGTCAAAGAAGATGGAGGATGAATGATGTCATCTCTTGCATAAGGTTTTATATTTCTTTACTTAATACTACTAGGCTTGATATGCAATGCAGTCGATATAAGTGATAACATAATTCTTTAATGCGGAAAATATAAAAAGGAGATTTTTTATCTTCATGACTTTTCACGATAATAGGAATGAAAACTTACAAACATTGTAATCCGATCCTATATCTTGGCCTCATCGGCGCCATTGATTTTTTCAAAGTTCTCATGCATTTCGATTGTGTTTGTGAAGTATGTTCTTATACTTGAATCAGCAATAGTATATACTAAATGTAGTTATTTGGTATGAGTTGACGAGGGCTTTGTTGGACAACTTAGAGGTTTCAATGGTCCCCTCGTTTCAACGGTGATGGCTTGCTGATGGGCAAGGTAGTCGATTTTGGTGGAGTGGTGTGACGATCTTAGGTGACCCGACCTTTCCTAGCACTATGTATTTTGTTGTGTTTTGCTTAATGTTGTATCAAGTTGGTAGCTATTGATGTTATTATAAAGAAGATGCATATGTATATTTATTAAGCCCGTGCGCTTTCTTATGTGGGGGTGCTGTGAAAATTTTGTTGTGCTTCTACATGCTTATAATAGTAATTGGAAAAGACACGTCTCGTGTCTAACATTCTGGGGCATCACAAAATGCACCCTTATGTTCACTCGCCTTTTTGCTTATCGGAAGAGAGGTGATGTTGGATTGAATGAGGAACCATTAGTGGCGAGAAAAGGCAACGACCTAAGTTTTCTGAAAGGTACGGTGAAAATTTAGCTTCAATAAACTGTTTGTGAAAATTCTAGGATGAATATGATAGCGTTTTCTTCGATGAGCTCTAGGAGATGCAACTTTAATAGTTAAAAGGCCACTCTTCACTTGGTTCATCCCCAAAAGGTGAAAGGCTACACTTTGCGTCGCATACATTTCGGAAAATCACTTCAAGTTAAATATATAAAATGTTTTGTCTATTTTCACAACATTACAATTCTTGATAACAACACTAATATTATTGTGATATAAATTACAGTGAAATTAACTCACTCAATTTATTGCCTAAATAAAGAGAGTAGCCAATGTGATCCATGTGTCTCAAGCAACTAGACAGGGGATGTTCTGAGTTGTAGTTATGTTTAGAATTATAGTTACGTGAAAACAAGCATAATAACCCTGTCCAAAGAAGGTGGAGAATGGTCGCCAAGGCCAAAGGGCTCGAACAAGGTGCTGTTCCTGATGGGCTTCTATGATAATGAAGAGGGCAGAAATAAGCTGAATTGCACATTGAATTGGGAGAGAGTATATATAAAAACTAAAATTGACTCATGGAGGTATCTTTTGACATAATGAAACTTTTGGAACTCCAAAGTTAAGACCTAGAAGCTATAGCACTATCAAAATTAGTGACTCTACAAAAAGTGCTTGCCTGCATGTCAAAGGACAAAACTGTAAGACTCGGTATGAGATGGGCTAGTAATTCAGAGGCGTCACATTAGTGATCTAGAACTTCATAGTGTCGTTATTCGATTCTGAGTTGTCCTTGAGGTTTGGTCGTGGAAGATAGGAGTCACTTGATGTAATGGACACGCAATTTGATTTATCATCTATGTTTTACTAAATAGTAAGTATCTTAAGCATAAAAATTCATATTTCATAATTCCACCAACACCTATCTTGATCACGACATATATCACTAGACGGCACGCATTCGTTAATCCCGAAAGGAACATGCGAGTGTCTGGCGAGAACTTCTGCGTGAAAGGCGAAATGAGGTCGAAGAATTTGAGGAGTTTCCCGAATGGAACGAGGAACCGCCCCAAGGCAAGGGCAATAAGAACTTGATTTGGGCCTCCTTTGGTACGGAAACTATGATGGCACAACCAGGCCCGAATGTTCTACGACGCCTTCTACCCGTTCGATTTGGGATCACATTTTTCTCCTCGGAAAGAAATGTGGGGTAGCAGAATACACTGTCTCCACGTGAAGTTGAAATTTTGGGCTCTTCATAATATTAACAAATCCTGACCTATCCCCAGAGAATTCATATTTGACGAGGTTGAACTAATTAGCCGGGTTTAACCCATCTGTCAGCCCTTAGATCATGGCGAAAAATGCATCCCTCTTGTCCTTTTATTTATTGAGAGTCAAAACATATGCCACGTGTCATGAATGAGGCCTATAATCAAATTTAGCGAACGTTGCCTAATGCATCCATCGGGAATCCAAAGGATGTCTTTGATTGAATTTGAAAAGGTGGAGTAGCCAATCCCAGGGATAAAAGGAATTTCATGCGGAGCTCACATGCGGTGATCGCATCTCTTACTATTATTTGGTCCAGACATCATCATTTTACGTGCCACCAATACATGCTTACATGGTTCAAGCAACTAAGGCCGCATTTAATAACCATTTTGTTCCCGAAAACAATTTTTGATAAGAAATATTTTTTTTATTTTATTTTCGAGAACAATTCTTAAGCATTTTAAATCGTTTGGTAACTGTTCAAAATTTTTACTCGTGGAATAGAATTGCGTTTGGTACATTTCTGAAAGTTTCTAATCCAAATAATTTTCTTTTCATTTTAAATAATTTTATTTATTTTATTTATTTTCTTTTCTTTCCCTTATTCTTCTTCAAGGTTTGCTGGTCATTGGTCTTGAGATGACCGGTAACCAGCCAGACAAGGGCTGGCTACCTCTCCAGAGCGTTACTAGTCGTTGGTGAGGATCGCCAATGGCCGAGGGAGGCCCGCCTTGCCACCAGCAAGCTCGCTGAATCTTGCCTTAGCCTGGCGAGCCTTCGGCGAGCTCGCCAAACCCCAACCGGTCATCGGCAAATGGTGGTGGCGGACGGCAATAGCGGCGGCAGCGACGGTTGAAGAAGAAAAGAGAGGGAAGAAGAACAAGAAGAAATAAGAGAAAAGAGGAAAAAAAAAAATAAGTTGGCTTGATTCTAAAATTGTTCCCGGGAACAAATAATCAACTTTTTTTTTACTTTTCAATTTTGTTCCAAATCTACTTTCGTGAACAAAAAAATAGAAATTTGTTCTCAAAAACAAAAATTTTACCAAATGGATTTCTGTTTAAAATCTACTTCCGGGAACAAAGAATAAAAATTTTCATTATTTGGCCGGTTGCGAAACGCGCTCTAAGTAGACCAATCTGTGATGTCTACAAAAGCAATTCCTTAATTTTTGCAGGCACAGCTCTTGATGATTGTTCACCACTTCCACTTTTCTCTTGTCAAATATTGTGATGACTTTGATAATATGGCGTTAATCTACGACTATATGGCTAATGGTAATTGACATATTGATTTGATAGGCTGGTAAACCATCAATATCTAATCAAATCTGTCGCTGTGTCTAAGAAAAACTTAACCATGTGTTCCTATGGTGATCCTAACTAATGTAAACAAATTTTAAGACCAGAAATTCACTAAGAGGGAAGAGGAACTCTAACTAATCACGGTATGAACGGCGAGATAAATGCTCACACTTGCTAATCACTGCTGTCTCCACAAAGATAGTTCAGAGTTTTTGGAGACGATATAATTGTGCATAATAAGAAAGCAAGTACTTATGCCTTGTCTCTTCGCATTTGAGTTCAACTCCATATAGGATATTCTCAAGGAAAAAAAGAAAAAGAAAAAAAGAAGAAGCAGGGTGCGTATCCCAGGGGACAATCCAAACGGTCATGACGTCAATCTCGATATATTATATTTAATCTACCAATGGTCGATATGTCGTCAATCGAAAGCAGTCTATTAACGTTTCTTTCGGTTCTTAGACTTTGATACATATTCACGAAGACCTAGCAGCAAGTCTTGGTCTTCTTATAACAACATAAAGTGCAAGAAAGGAAAATCAGGATACGAAATATTAGATACCGATGGAAATATATTGACCCATAGCCATTAGGATGATGTCAGCCCGTCGTATCAAGAGCTCTTGACATTGATATAATGCGGTGCATGCATATATCTTCCTCACATTTGCTCTCTTCGACAATCTCCATTGCTCCATGACGATGCAAAGATCAATTACAGCTTTCTCGTTCGCATTGCTTGCTTCTTTAGCTTCAGGAATTTTCGTCGTGGTTCAAGCCAAAGAAAATTCAGGTCTCTCTCTCTCTCTCTCTCTCTCTCTCTCTCTCTCTCTCTCTCTTTCTCTCTTCGCTCTGCATTGAGAAAAGTTTCTGAGTTTGCATCTGATGCTGATTTTACCTCGGAGTAGAGTTTCGTGCTTCTCATTACTTTGGAATATTGCGGAATGCTTTTTGTATGTGATAAGAACATCACAAGATTAAATGCCAGCAAAATGTATCGATTCATTCGATATACCAGATGTCAAACTTGGGATTTGCAGTCCAAAAAAAGGCTAATAATTTCAGGCAAGCAGGCATGATATTATCTTTTTTTAAAAATTCTGGATTTTATTTTTCATTGTGCTCGAGCCCCAGCTATGGCCAGCACACTAACCATTGGGCGAAGGGAGGGCTTTGTGCCCTTGTCCATAATGGAAAAAAAATTAAAAATTTAAAAGATAATTATGAAAACTTTCAAAAATTTCAAAAATTGTCTATGTTAGCTGCATCATATAGAATGGCAAGTGTCTACATCGGCAATTTTTTTTTTAATCAAAATTGGCTAAAATGACTAAAATTAGTAAATTGACTATCGTTTAAAAGTTTATGACTCAATTGGCTAGATTAAAATGTTTTTGAATTGGCATTCGTACAATTGGTTCAGGATTTTATTTTATTTTTTGTTATTATCTCCTTGTAAATCACAATCATTAATTAAACAAAATGGTTTCTTCTTTTCTTTATAGTCATTCTCATTTGATCTCGGCTTCAAATTGTTGACATGCTAGATAAAATAGTGTGGAATTTTGTGACTGATCGAGATTCACTAAACTTGCTCTAATGGTCCAACAAAAACCGTCATTCCAATTCACTGAGTTTTTCTTTTCTCTACACTTACAAGGTTTCCTTAACTTTGATTGTGGAGCATCTAATGAATTCACCGATGAGAAGAGTGCAATACGCTTTCCTAACGGAACGAGGAACTGTTGCACTTTAAAACACGATCAAGCCAAGAACAATGCCTATTTGATTAGGGCGTCATTTCGGTATAGCAAACCTGATGAGAATCGGACTTCATTCGACCTATACATTGATGTTAATTATTGGGCCACAGTGAGCTCTTCGACATTTATATATAAAGAAATCATGTACGTATCCCAGGCAGATGATGTGCAAGTATGTCTTGTGAACACTGGCAATGGAGTGCCTTTCATTACGGCGTTGGGACGAAGACGTCTTGATGATGACATCTACCGGTTTGAGTACGGATTCTTGCGACTCAATTGGCGGTACGACATCGGCGGAAGGTTGAATTCTCCTATCAGGTAATCAATTAATTTTTGAAATACAGATGTATAGTAATTGTAGTAAATAGGAAAATTTCCAAATAATGATATGAAGTGCTCTTATTTTTTCAAATAAGGGCAAGTGAATTTTATTTCAAATAAGGATATGAAGTGGCTATATTAGTCTCAAAAAATGGCTTGAAGTGGTTATGATTATTTTTAATAAGGGCCTAGCCTTGCCGGCTCATCGGCCAGCAAAATATTCCAACAATCAAGGGTGTTTTTGTCCAAACACAAGTTAAATTTAAATTAAATTAGATTAATCTAAAAAAAGCTTTAAAAATGGAAAAACATAAGGCCGCCATCCCATCACTAGTGGGGCGGCAACAAAGACCGGAGGGGTCGTCAACGCCTAGGCGAGGGTTGGCAACCCTTGCCGGAGCCGAGGCGAGGGTGAGTGACCCTCGCCTAGATCTGAGAAAGGTTTGCCACCCTCTCCCACGTAGCTAGGGTAGCTTGCCCTCACCTTAGCCTGGGTGAAGGTCTCTAGCCCTTGCCTAGGCTACCCCACTAGCCATGGGTAGCCTGTGTTTTCCTTTATTTTTTTAATGTTTTTTTTTTGTTCTTTAAAAGGAAAAACTGAATAAATTAAAAAATTTTAAATTTTAAAAGATAAAATTGCCCCTCACATCTAGTGAGTTCATTCTTTGAGATTGATATACGCACTTCAAGCCCTTATTTGAAATAAGATCCATTTCAGGCTTTTATTTGAGAAAATAAGAGCACTTCATGCATTTATTTGAAATAATTTCTACTTCAAACCCTTATTTGAGAAAATGAGGATATTTCAGACTTTTTTTTGAATTTTTCCCTTGTAAATAAAATGAAAAATAAAGATAATTGAGAAAATGATAATAGTTGTCAAAGATTGCCACAAAAATCATTAGATGATTAAAAAGAATGAAGGGAGGAACAGAAAAACCATTAGGTTCCAAGAAGAAAAATTATATGAAATATTGAAATTATGATTCAAATCAATCTAAGAATTTCATATAGGTATCAAAAGCAGCCTAACATGCTCCATCGTAACAAGCGAACTCATTGATCCATTCTGGAAAAGATTTCAACGCCATTACAAAATTTAGTAATCATTTGTAATAATTTTCAGCCCCGCTATGTACATAAAAATTAACTAACCTTATATGAATTATATACTATCATAATAATTCGAATTGGGTATTGACAATAATATTTCAAATTATTTACTATATAACATTAATGTCATAAAAGAAAGTCTGTTTTTATACATAAATTATAGACATTAAATAAATTTAAGAGTGATTTTGAGTTGCATATAGTATTTGAAGAAAACTCACCATCAGATGATGTGGTTGGGGAAAAATTATTAAGGCAACATTGATAGATAAACTTTAATACAAAGATTTACTGACATTATAAAATGAAATTTTTGTAATATGAGGAAATCCACTTATTGTAGGTATATTGTAATGTCAACAAACGTTATTATGTTCCCCTACCTACCTGCTACCAGGCATGCATGAATTTAATTTTTTCTTAATCACACTCTAATTCAAAAAAGTGACAATTTCATAACATTACTAATTTATTTTAAGGTAACGTTTGTACATGTATTATATACTAAATCCAAAGGGACTTTTTCGTGTGTAGTTGCATACCATGGGATTTGGCTGCTACTAGTTTTGGCAATTTTTAGCTTCTATCAATCATCGAACACATGAGGAAAAAAAAATTGTATAGGTTCACAAGCATTTTCTAGATCTCTACTGTTAGTAAAGAGTATCTCATAGATATAAAGGATCACAATCCTTTTTTCATCTCCAAGATTGTATAAATATTATATAAAAAGAAAATTTTTAAATTAATGATTTTATCTTATCTCTCGAGTATTTCAAGAAAAATTAAATATTTTATATCTTGTAAAGAGCCTTGTTTTTCTCTTTCCATATATATGCATATATGTATGTTCAATTCCTTTAAGTGGTGTCAATAATTATTTCTACTAATAATTAATAATTCAAATATTTCATAATAAGATGATTTTCCAAAATCTCATAAATGTCAATTTTTTTGCGGATACACAATACATGTGCACTTTTGCTAGATAATAGATGATAACGGTATCTTCCTTCGAGTTGCCTTTTTAGGTTGACACATGATTTCAATTTGTAGGGGTTTGATCAATTTTCTTGAAAGGGATTGATAATTTTTCTTGGAATGAGTATTTTTTTTTTTTTTTTTTTTTTTTTTTGGGGGCGAACTACACTCATTTTGCAATCTAATAATAAAACGTGTTCCTCTCCCTCTCTTTTTGCTATTTCTTTATTCTAATTGTACCTCTTTCCTATCAAACGAATTCGAATGTAACCATAATATTCGTATTAGTATACAAGTACGTTTACTAAAGAAAAAATACTTTAGATTACGTGTGCTCGAGACATTGTGCGTATTCTAATTTGTGAGGTTGATCATTCTTCTTAAAAGTGAGCACTTTTCTTTCACTTTCCACTCTTGTGTATTAAAAGTGTTACTTATTTATTACTCGTCTCTCTCCCTTGTTCTCTCTATGATTCATTTTTATTCCAATTGTACATCTTTCGCACCAAAGAAGTTTCCTACCTTAATGTTAACATAATATTTTATATTAGCATATAAGTAGATATGCAAAATAAAAATACACAAATTACGTGTTCTTCAGACATAGTAAGAACAAATGAAATGAAAAAGGTGAAAACATCATTTGACTATTTCCTTCCTTAAATTCCTGAGAAGCTATGTTAACATTAGAATCTCATATTATTAATATATAGATGCGATTTTTTTATGCTTAAATGTCTATATATGTTCCTATTATAAATATGACAAAAATCCGCAGAAAGTGCAGATTACATCTATTACATATTAGAACTTGATGTTTACTGAAGAAAAGGGAACTTTCGTGTGTGTGTATATATATATGTTTATATATAAATGTATAAGTTCTAAAGAGTACTTCCCGGACACTTGCTAAGGGTAATTAATTATACTTTGAAAATATGAAATTTTTTATTTAAAATAGTCTACTTACTTGAAATATGTTGGCTTTCAATTCGCAAAACATATTGGTGTCCATTTGTACTAATTTAGCGGTCTTAAATATTCTCATGGGATAGTCGTTAACAATATATTTTCTCTGAAGTTTGAAAAATACAGAACTAATAATTATCGCTATTTTGAAGTGTTTAATTTCCATTTAGGATCTGACTAGGAAACATTCCAACAGTGGATAAAGCAGGTCCCGACTCCGTCCAAAACCCGTTTGGCTTGTAAAATAAAATATTATATATATATATATATATTCATCTAATAAAATTCTACGAACCAATAAAATTTGTGTTTAATTACATAAATTGAACTATAAAAAGCTGATGTTTGGTATATACATTTACTTCTGTTGAGTATAGTAGCTTCAACATTCCTATTGCAGATCCATATGAATTGGCATTTGCTAGTCACTTAGTCAATTACTTAATAGTTTGCTCTTCAACTATTGTCGAAATGCCGCACACAGGTACCCTGCTGATGTTTACGGTCGGATCTGGACAGCTCAAAACTTTAAAAACTGGTTCATACTGAACACCACATCTTCCACTCAATTATCTAACGACATTGATGCGGATAAATACAAGGTTCCCTGGGAAGTTCTCCAAACTGCTCAAAGATCAATGAATGCTAGTTTTCCCTTGCAATTTCAGTGGGCACCTTCGAACTCGCGGAAATGGATTGTATACTTTCATTTCGTAGAGATTGAGAGACTGACGAGTGGCCTACAAAGGGAGTTCACAATTTCCATGAATGGTAATCAATTCACGAAGACGGTAAGCCTTGAATACTTGAAGCCAGTGGTTGTAGTTTCCACTCCAGTTAGCGGGTCGCCCATCATCTTCTCGATTGAATCGACGAATAAATCTGGAAATCCACCTATACTCAATGCCGTGGAGTTCTATACTGTTGGTGATCTTCCGAATGTGCCCACAACACAAGATGATGGTGTGCTTTTATTCTTCTACATGTTTTTATTGTCGACATACACTTTCTATAGTTGTGCTACAGTTGACATCAGTAATAATTGGACAGATATTCCATTGTCAATAAGGAAGATTAGGGAATCCTATGCTAAATATACTAGTCTCCATTGCGGGTCTTATGTTATTCGTAAATTCTCAGCAATAGTTGCTTTGTTGGAATGGCCAGATGTGGCTAAGTATTACTCTGCTATCTGCTTAATTCCCTGCTTTGGCTACTTTTTGATGCTAGCCTTCAAGTCAAAGCCGCGAAATGTTACAAGTCTTTTGAAAGCTGAAAATCTATATAACTTATATCTGATCACAACTGCACTTTCCATCTCCTTTCTTCTCTCTAAATAATAGATTTTTTCGTGTGATTTCAAACACAGTGAAAGCTATCACTGACATCAAACTGGCGTACCACATTGAGAGAGAAAGCTGGCAAGGTGATCCGTGCGTACCAAGTGAATACAAATGGGATGGTCTAAGTTGTAGCTATGGAAATCCTCCAAGAATTATATCACTGTGAGTCACCTGACACTGTTTCTTAGATAGTACTGATTTTCTAGAGGAAACTTAAAAAAAAAAAAAAAAATTCTTTCATCATGAAAACCGGAAGTTCTATATATTAGCGAGAAAGAACAGTTAAGATCAATGCAATCATTCAGGCGTGAATTCTCAAATAGTCCGAGAAATTCTGTCGTGTAGTTACGTTACACCTATAGTCTCTCGTGAAATGGGACAGAGCACGTGAGGTGACTAAAAATTTGACACCTGGCCCCAAAAGTCAGCCGCTTGATTAGCCGTTTTGGGCTTCGTCCACAAGGATTTGACTAGGATATTAAAAATCATTATTAGAGTACGACACTCTCCACTACTCATTTTTGGGCTATCACAAAATAGGAGTGGAGCACTCGTTCTTGAGCACTCGTTCTTGAATACAATGGCATATATTGCAAGTTGGCTTGACCAAGGCAGAGCGTAATTATTAGGCCACTTGCAGGGCTACTAAGATTGCCATGAGAGTTAGACTGGACCAACTCACACGTCGAAAGGGGTAAGAGTGCCGCCAAGCTATGGGGGCATGGTGAGAACTTCAATCTTTTAAAAGGAGGAGTTTTTGACACCCCAAGGCTCCAATGGTATAGAAGGGAGCTTATAAACTCTCATAAACTGATCCCTAAATTGGTACTCACCTTCAAAAGTCACCACCTCCAATATATATATTTTTTGGGGGTTGCTTAATACGGATGGGGTCGATCATAACAAGTTTTATACTCATTGATCGGCAATAAGTGCTTTGTTCTTTTCCAACATATCGCTAAGTTGTCTGTGCAACTTTTTGCACCAATAACTTACTTCCAAATTTTTGGATAAGTGTTCCAAATTGCATTGTGTATGAGCAAGTATTAGCTGATCCGAAAACAATATTTAGGTAATCTAGGTCTAGTAATAACCAAACTTACAGAACAAGGAGGTAAGAAGATCCACGCACGTAATGAAATTGACGATTATGAATGGTCTTCTAGTACCTCAAACATTTACACCAGGAGGACCTTAATTCTGAAGAATATATTGCACTAACTTTTCTTTGTTGTAGCAAAAAATCTGCCTCTAGAAAGATGGCAATGACAGGATCTCCTATTTTGGTTTATTATGGTCAGGAATTTGAGCTCAAGCAATTTGAGTGGCGACATAATCTCATCATTTTCATATGTATCAACTATGGAATACTTGTAAGTTTCATCGTCTGTTTACTTAGTTGTGTTTGCACATCACTCTTGATTAAGCAACCCAAGGGAGTCAACTCATGATTGAATGATTAAGGTTGTGCTTTAGGAGACATAAGCTGTTGAAATATTGCCCTAATGTGTGGGAAACATCCTACTTTTGGCCATGGAACTGGTTAACTTGAGATTAGGTGTTCTAAACTTTTTCTTTTCCAGAGATTTATCCAACAATCAGCTTACGGGAGCAATACCGAAACTCTAGCGAATTACCAAATCTAAGATTGCTGTAAGTTAATGTGTCTAAGTGAAGCAACAAAGTATTCAAAGTGGACAAATCTCTAATCATGGCTACATTTGCAGAAATTTGAGTGGAAACAACTTGATTGGATCGGTTCTGAAGCTCTTAAGAAAAGGGTTGCAGACAATGCTTTAAGCATGAGGTGCTCCCTCACTCCCTCCCTCCCTCTCTCCCTCTCGTTACGCAACTTTTACAGGCTCGTGATCAGCATTTGGCAAATGAATCCGGACATATTTTGAGAGGAATATAAGTTCAGCTCCTTCATTCTTTTTGGCGGTTTGGTGGGAAACCCAAATCTTTTCCTAGCGATCCTTGCCAGCAGAAGAAGAAACAAAATACCATCCACATTTTAGTTGTTACATCAGTTTCAGGCTTCTTCATAGTTCTCTTTGGTGCTTTGGCTACTATTTGGTTAATTAAACGAAAACGGACAACGGGTAAGTTTTTCTGTGCTGTGCATTACATTTGACGACATTCTTGAATTTGCTTTTCACTTTGGTACAGTTCTATCTGCAACAATGTCTTTTCTAGGATAATTTAGTTGATAATATACAACTCAGCAACTAGGTATCTTTTCTCACCCATCCTAAGAGTGTTCTTTTACAATCTCATCCACATTGCACTAGAAAGTAAAGGTAGCTTTAATCAAAATTTCCTGATGCTAGTAATATGAATTACATAGTATTCACAAATAAATGGAGATGAGAGATACAGGGATCACCGCAGCGTGGTTGCATCAACATCACAAAATGTACATTATTCAGCTTAATTATCGACAATCAAATTTCTAATTCTTTTATCGAAAGTAACCTGCTATGCACGGGAATGACTTATAACAACTTCAGAGTGCAACTTTGGACAACTTTGTCCCTGACATTTCAATGCTCCCTAAGGATGTGTTTGTCTGAGTGAATGAGTTTTCTGCAAATTAGTTTTATGGACTCTCTTTTTTGGTTTGCTGAAGATAATAAGTCAACAAAAAATCATTAACAGTCATAAAAAAACATTCAAGGCTAGAATTAGGAAAGTGAATTCCCTAATTTGAAGGGGTGAAAACATTATTTGAAGCTTCCCAACAAATGTTAATCAGTTACTGAGACAATAGATGCTTTACAGTTGTATGTTAAAAAAAAAAAATTATATACATGTTCCTATCATAATGATAAATTGAGTTATATATATCTAAATAGTTTTGAGTATTATATAAATTGAGCTTTAATTAGCTAAAGTACCGCTATTTTTTTTTTTAAAGCATTTCTCGCATTTTTAGATTTAAGTTTTAGAGCCATTGTGTAATATGCAGTCAGACCTAAACTTACACTCCAAGAATTTCGATTTTGCATTTAGCAATGCGCACAATATTGCGTGCAATTTTGTTACAGACAAATATATATTAGGGGTAAGCAGTTCTAGTTTTCGTACAAGTTCCACCTAAAACCTGCTAGTTGAAACATGTTCCTCATTTTTTGGAATCTAAAACATACCATTCATACCCTTGAAATAAGAATGTGGAACCTACTTTGTCACAAGTTTCAAGGTCTACCTAAATTCCACTTGTATTATTAATTGAATTATTGCAATTAAGTGTCACCTTTTATTACCACTACTTGCTTCTACAATCAACTAACTACAACTTGTATTTAAATGCACACAAAAAATAAAACATTAACAAAATAAGAGTCTAAGTCATAAAATGAAAACCAAATTAGTGGTTCCAAATTATACACTTATAATTGGACACCACGGAAACTGTGTGATCACAGAAAGACACAAACCAAGAAAAATACAAAAAGTTGTTCTAGGTTCTATGTTCCAAGTTCTACTTACCTAGAACCCAAAACCTATCCGTCGAAATAGGTTCCCTAATTTTTGGAACTTGAAACTTACTCTGCATACCCTGAAACCTAGAATTGGATAGGTTTCCATCGATCTGGTCATCAAGTTATAAGTTATACTCTAGAACCATGCTCACCCTTAATATATACACGAGAACAACTTTACCTATGAAAATAGTTGTAACTTTTTTTGTGACATGGGGTAATAAATTTTTGTGGCACTCAACTAATCTCATTAGCATTAATTTCTAGGAGAGAAAACCACTTTGGAAAGGCTCCATTGAAATTAATTCTAGAAAATCGAGAGGCACACTATTATGATTTGTTAGTTCAAATGTTAACCAGTTAGATAGACTTTGGAGTAATCTATGAGATTGAAATCATTTTTCAAATGAGATCCAAATCCTCGAACGTTTTCAATTGTCGAGGACGTAGTTGGAGTTATTTACCTTAAAAGTTTGCTATCCAAAGCAATAGTCGCAATACTTATTGGAACCTTTTTGGTACAGAATCTAGTGAAAGGACGTTGATATTTAAGAATCGACCTTTTAAGTATGGAGAGGTTTCAAGAATCACAGGAAACTTTAGACGAGTGATTGGTGAAGGTGGATTTGGAAAGGTATATCATGGTACACTAGATAATGGCACGGTAGTTGCAGTGAAGATGCTCTCTGAATCATCGAAGCAAGGGTACAAGGAATTTCAAGCTGAGGTTAGATAGGGTGATGGAATCACTTCTCCTTTTAAAATCAACTTGTGTTGATTTACACTAATGTAATTTAGAAACATCCTGGTAGATTATTATCAGTATATGTTTTGATAATGCGAACTCATGATAATGCAGGCTCAACTCTTAATGATTGTTCACCATGGAAACCTGGTTTCTTTGTTGGGATATTGTGATGATTCCAAGCACGTGGCACTAATATATGAATACATGGCCAATGGAAATTTAAGGCAACATTTGTCAGGTGCGTATTCATGTTTGTTGTGTTATTTCTTCTGTAAAATAATTATGAAAAACTCTATTTCTTGCTCATATGTAAAGTTAAGGTGAAGTCGACAGAGGACCATTCAAAAGTCTTGACATGGAATCAGAGACTGAAAATAGCTATGGATGCAGCACAAGGTATGTGAACAAGATATCCGTAATTGAACATTTTTTTCCTATCATTGTTTTGGTATTTTTGACACAGTTTTTCTGAGGATTTTAGGTTTGGATTATTTGCATAATGGTTGCAAGCCACCCATCATCCATAGAGACTTGAAGACTACTAACATCTTGTTGAACGAAGATTTCCGAGCCAAAATAGCTGATTTTGGCTTGTCAAGAGCATTTATAACTGAAAAGGACTCTTATGTGTCAACTTCTCTTGCGGGCACTCCTGGCTATGTCGACCCTGAGTAAAGGCTAAAACTCAATATTACTATTTTGGTTTAGTTCAAGATCTCAATTTGCATAAAAATGTTGACATAACCAAGGATTTCATCTTTGATATAAATATCTATATATTTTTTTCCTCCCCCCAGGATCCAATCTTCTGGAAACTTTAACAAGAAGAGTGATGTTTATAGTTTTGGAATCGTATTATTCGAGTTGATCACAGGACGACCTGCAATAATGAGAAGTCTTAATGGCAGCACCAACATTCACCTTCTTCAATGGCTAATTCCCATCATCGAAAGTGGTGATATACAGGGAATTATGGATCCAATGTTACAAGGAAACCTGGACATCAACTCAGCTTGGAAAGTAGTGGAGATTGCTATGTCTTGCACACGAGCAACGGCGATTCGAAGGCCGGACATAAATGACGTATTGGTAGAGTTGAAGGGGTCTTCACAGAGCAAATCAAGTGGTTCTTTTGAAATGACCTCCTTGGACCTCCATTCTGACAATGCCCCTATGGCAAGGTAGTAGAGATTTTCCAATGCAAAAATGGTCCCTTCCTTTTTAAATAAGGATTAGTGCATTGAAAGACCTAAAGTTTATCATGAAAGTATAATTTAGTCCTAAAACTTTCAAAAATGCAATTAAGTCGTAAAGTTGTTACAAAAGTGCAATTAAGTTCTAAAATTTTTAAAAGTTCAATTAAGTCCTAAAACTTGTCAAATTGATCTAACCAAGTTCTTTCGTTGATTGCAATTTGAAAGTTTTAGGATACTATTGAACTTTTGTGACTAGTTTTAAGATTTAATTGCACTTTTTGAAAGTTTTTGTACTTAATTGTTCTTTTGTGGTAAGTTTTAGAATTTCTAGTATACTTATCCCTTTTAGATAAAAGATTCACTATTGTCTGCAAATCCACCTTAATAGTTTCTTCCACAAATATTATGAAAATGTTTTGCCTCTTGAGGTTCTGTTTGTCTATTAAATGAACTTTACTAGTATATTTACATTTTTATTTTATGTTTGGTCATATTGTGGAAATGATATTGAAGTCATGCAAAAAAAATAAAAGTGAAATGGACTTTAGAGAAAAAGTTTCGAGTACAACTCCAGGTCCGGGAGACTCAAGCTCGAGCATTGGGGCCTTGGTCCCAGCCTCGAGCAAATTGAGGCGCAATTGTCACGCCCTGAACCCCGGGCACGCGCACATCCCTCAATGGTTGATTTAAAAATGCAACATCCCAGGACGCGTTGCCAACCCATTCTTTTTATCTTTCAATTAAACGCATGCAGAAGCGAATTAAATAAACATCTAGTCAATCATCAGAAATAGGAATAGTAAAAACATGCCAGCGATATTTCACAAACTACGATTTAATTTATATCAAGTTAACCCTACAAGTTCATGTATACAAGTTTGCCTAAAAAAGGAACTCCTAGGCGATCTACGCCTTGGACCCCTTTGACTCAAGCTCTGGATCCACCACAACACCATCCGGGATGTCAATATCCATGGGGTAACTTACCTACCCATCCTTGGTCCCAATGGGCAGTCCATCAAAACCCTGCAAGGGACCCTCTCAAGCACCGTTGGACTCATTGATGAACCACACCTTGAAGCGATGAGGCACCACATTAAAGAAACCCTCATTGACCGAGATCGTGGTCACAACCAACTCGCGAGTTCGGTTGGTCCCGGGGATAAGGAAGAAGGTAGACTCTACCTCCATATCCCACAGAACTCCAAAACGAATTGGACGGATCTCCATACTAAGAACCTGAAAAAGGTTAACTATGATGAGGTAAGATAAATCTCAGCGAGTCAACAGCCTAAACCCCGATTAGGACGCAAATTTGCCTCGAATGCGGTCTAAGCACGCACCACACACAACTCACCTCACCTCAACATGTCCCTACATATTAGCACATCACATATGTCATTATAAATACAACAAGCATAGTTAATAACCAGAATACATAATTCTTGCCCTTCAAACATTCACATGGGTCCCGATTATAAGGTAAAACCATTATGACACGTCTCATACCATGCCTAACAATTTTGCCCCATAATCAGACGCAAAGTATCACAATCATTCAAGCGTGTTTTGATTATTATGACCCCTTGGTCACGGCCAACTCAAAAGTCGGCGGTCATCCAGTGTAATCGGGCATCGTCCTGCCCCATCAGGCATGGCAACGTCTAGCATCCTCCACCTAGACGGCATTCCACAAAGGAGCTTCATCCCGAAATCCATCCATGAACAACATCTCGTTGACTTGAGGGCATCCCCTTGACTTGAGGGCATCCAAAATTAATTAGGTATCGTCTCGCATAAACACATCAGGATGGGTTCCAATAAGTGACCACACGAGCACATATTTAGCCAAGAACACCATGCTTTGAGTTCAAATGCCTTGTTTTCAAATAATGAACTTGGCTAATTTTTCTTCTTATTAAAAATCCCGGTAAAATAATTATGTGTGGTCACGTGTTCAGAATTGAACCGTCAAACTTAATACACTCTCATTGTAAAACTCTACGGTTTTATATAGTACATAAAAGTTGGCGTCAAAACCTAACACCTCGGATTTTTCTATTTAAATACCTATAAAACCAAGTTTTGTACTAAAAATCAATAACTGCCATCATGCAATCAATTGCACATCATAGCACATATAAGCCATCAAAAACACATATAATTTCATCCAAGAGAACATGCATAAAATTCTACAAAACAGCTAATCTGTCACTAATTACACTAATTGCAATTAATTAATTAAATTAATTAAGCTAATCCAACTTAATTAACATAACTATGATTAATTAACCTAATCATGATTAACTAACATAACAATGATTAATTAACCTAACCATGGTTAACTAACCTAACATAGGTTAACTAATCTAACCAAGCTTAATTAACACTAATACTTCTTAGCAATAATCTATTAAAACTAATATAAACACTCAATAAGCACAATTAACAGATTAATCAATGAGTAGGGAGTTAACTCATGGTTTTCGATAGCGGCAGGCTCATGGCAATGGCAATGTGATGGCAACGAGAACACGAAACAACCGCGGCTTGCACAGAGGCTCGACGGTGGTTGTGGCTGCCCTACAAGTGCTCGGTGGAGGTGGGCGATTTAGCTAGGGCTGGTCGGTGGAAGTGACGAACGCTAGGGCTTCTGGTGGCAAAGCTAGCTATTGGCAGTGGCATGAGACGGACGAGGACAGAAGGATGGCGATGCTGGACGGTTGGATAAAGTTGTTGGCGTTGGGAGTGGTAGCGGGCGCTGGGATGTGGACGGTGTGTCGGGCTGTGGAGTTGGGACGGGTGGAGAGCTGCAGCAGGAAGGAGGGTTGGCAAAAGCAGGGGGGAAATCTTGCACGCATGAAAGGAAGGAAAAAGAGTGGAAGGAGAGAGAGAGGAAGTTAATAGCACAACCAATGAGAAGCTTAGGAAAATATTTACACCATCATCACCTAAGCCCCCAAAGTCCTTTGATCATCCAATCACAAAATTACCTCAATTTCCCACAATTAAGCCATTTTTTGGTAGAAAAACCTATTTTCTCTACCCATCCGAATTTCACTTTTTATTTTCTTTTTGTCCGAAAATCGTTTTTCCTCAAAATTTCGGACTCGACGAAAATTCGCCGAAAGATGAGACAACATGCAATAAATGAATCGTGACATGCTTGAACGTTCGATTCCCGAAACCGAATTCAATTTCGTGATTAAAATCGACCAAACGCGACTTTGGTACGACCTAACCTATTGGGTATTTGGGGGATTTTTGTGCATTTGACCCATGGTCGATAATTTTTTATCCACGTTTGTGCATCTCCGAATCGTAGACGAATCTCATTTGTCATAAAATTGTGATGGTTCAATCACGTGTCCCAAATATAATATCAATAGAAAATCGAGTTATTACCGTTTGACGCAAATATCGTAATCGTGCAGAACCACCCACAAGTTGACTACGTACATCCATCGAATCGACTTATATCCATCCGCTAATCGATTTATAACGGTGTTATATTGACAATTACCGATTATTATGGTCAAGAGGTCGATTTCTAATCGAATTCTTTAGTCTATCATGTTTATATCCTTTAACGGCCTCACTTAATAGATTAGTTAACTTGTGAATGGCCAATTCCAAGTAAAACAAACATAAGCATGTTGACGAAACAATCATTTCATATATTCGAAATGGGACAAAATTTTGGGATGTCACAACTCTTCCCCTCTTATAAAAATTTCGTCCTTGAAATTCAAACTATTACAATCCTTCCTAAAAAAATGTGGGGGTATTGACATCTCATCGACTGCTCACTTTCCCACGTGGCTCCCTCCGTTCTGTAGTGTTGCCAAACCACTTTAACCAAGGGGATCGTCTTGCTGCGCAGCACTTGCTCGATCCACTATCCGAATCGGTCTCTTCACGCACGACACTCTTTCATCCACATCTATTTCCTTGAAATTTAGCACGTGGGTTGGATTAGGTTCGTACTTTCTTAACATCAACACGTGGAAGACGTCATGCACTTGTGCAAGTCTCAGTGGCAACGCAAGATGATATGCCAAAATCCCAATTTGCTCCAAAATTTCAAAGGGACCGATGTACCTCGAGCTTAGCTTTCCTTTCTTGCCAAAGCGCGAAGTACCCCTCATCGGTGACACTTTGAGGAATACATATTCACTAACTTGGAATTCCAATGGTTTACACCGCTTATCTGCATAACTCTTTTGATGACTCTAAGTGGTCTTGAGTCTATCTCGAATGACTTTGACGGCATCAACAAACTGCTGAACCAACTCAGGGCCCGTAATCTTACATTCTCTAACTTCGTCCCAACAAATAGGAGTTTTGCAAGCTCTACCATACAACGCTTCAAACGGTGCAATTTGGATATTCTGTTGATAGTTGTTGTTGTAGGCGAACTCAACTAGATGAAGCCGTTCCTCCCAACTTCCTTTGAAATCTAATATGCAAGCTCACAGCATGTCCTTGAGGGTTTGATCACTTGGCTAATATTTATGGATGTTCTGCTTTCTAATCAACTTATTCAATTCTTCCACAAATTGTTTCATGGAAAGTAGGAGAATATTATTGGACTAAAAGAATATTATTTTATTACTAGATTCTAAACAAAGAAGAGCCCATAGGGCTTATATAATGCTTTTATTTATTAAAAAAAAAACAAAAAGAAAAGAGAGGACAAGACCAAATTTTTCCAACTTAAGTTGGTCAAAGTGTAGAATGGCCATAAATATCAACCATATGATCACAGCAACACCAACTATTTCAAATGACACGGTGGTTTTACTATAGGGGTAAAATACCAGTGTAGAAATTGTGTATGTGACCACTGCTAGTATGATGGTGACCCCTTCATCAAGACCATCAGGTTTGTGAATATCCACCCTTTTTTTTAAGATTACTATTAACAATTAAGGTTACACCTCAAGGCGCCATTAAATTAATATTATTATATGTAATTAAAAAATTCATATGCGATGAGAGACTGGTCAATTCTTGAGGTGGATTTAGCCCCGTCTAGAACACCACTGTTGCGAGCACCACGGCGACTACCACAACGATCGCCGTTTGGGCAAGGGTCATGGGTGAAGTTGTTGGAGAAATCTTTCCAGAATATTTTGAAGCTGACAAAACGTTTCTATCAGTCTAAGTCTGGATATTCGGAGACCGAAGATTAAAAGTCTCAAGACTCAAGACTCAAGACTCAAGATTATTCTCACTGACAGTCTTTCTATTCCAGTGGTGAAGGAAATCCAGAGCCGAAGCTTATGGTTGAGGATTCGATCCTATCCTCTGGAAAAGATCCCTTGGTTGGATAAACATCTCGGATTCTTTGTTTGTTCTTATCTAGATTGATTGAAGATCCGATGGTTGACGAAGTATTCTTGGAATGTTCTATTCTTGGAAACTAAGATCCTGATTGTATGGGCGAACAGGATTGATGGGCTATCGCCAGGTTCCTTAAATAGCTCGAATGATCTTCGTGATTGATTCCGTCCAACGGGTAGATTGGAGGAATTCCTTTGGTAAGTGCCAACGGCTATGATGGCATAAAGGAGTATTAAAGGAAGACATTCAAGTTGTTTTAGAGAGCATGATTGATAGAAAAATTCCGTAGTCGAAGACCCTTGATTATTTAGTCGATCTTTGTTTGAGCAAAATTGTATACACAGAGAGTGTTCGTTCTTAGTGATACCTTAAAAGAGTGTGGTAGATCGTCTACACCGAGAAGTCAAGGAAGATCATTACTGTAACATCTCTTTGTTCATAGTGAAATCCAGCCAATAGGCTGTCAGTGCAGAAGAGTAGACGTAGGCTTGAATCAAGCCGAACCACTATAAACCGCGTGTCCAATTCTCTCTTTCCTTTACTCAGTCTTACGATTGATTTTTAATTGCTGCAAATCGTTCATCTATCTAAGTAGTGTGTAATTATCAAAAGAAAAATCTTTTATACCTATTCACCCCCCTCTAGGTAATCGTACTAGCTATATCAGAAGTAGCCTTGCCCAAAAACTGGGCGAGGCTGCCTTCACCCAAATTTTTTAATGGAAAATTGTTTAAAAGTCTTTTGGTTCTATAAAAGCATTATTTCATTTGTAGAGTCTCAACAAAGAAGAGCCTATAAGGCTTGTGGAGGAGTAAAAAGCCAATTCAATAGTCAAATATTTTAAGGGAAAATTGTTCAAAAAGTCCTAAACCTATAGTATTTTTTTCAATTCGATCATAAATCTTTCGATTTTCTCAATTGTGACCAATTTTAAACAAAACATCCAAATTTTGCCCAAAATTGCAATTTCAGTCCCGTTTTAAAATTATCAACACAATCTCATGCTATTTGGTTTTGCTTCAAATCTAGACCCCATGTACAAGAATTCACTTGATAATATTACATCAATAGTAGTACAAGATAACTTCAGCTACCCTCCGTCATCCAATATTTTATCGAAGGAATAGTTCTTTTGTTTGATTGGATTCGAAGTAGAGAGAGAGAGAGAGAGAGAGAGGAACGCAACATGTGACTAATAACTTGCGATAGAGAGTGGGGCTACACTTAAGATATATGATATGGATGTATATTTTGGGCTTTCAAACACAATATCAAAGTCCTTACCTTCAATTTCAAGTTTTTATCTTCATTTTCGGCAAAGGAGCTAACTTTGTGCCCTATAGATTAACCTGAAGAAAGAATCGCTCTCCATTGTGGCAATTAGATGTCCTTGAATTGCTAGAAACATGAGATTCATATAAGAGCGAGCATATCATACCATTCGTATTGAAAATCACCTAGATCTAATCGGACTAGCCGGTTTGGTTCAGTTTCCAAAGGCATCGGTCTAGTTTCTAGTTCCATAAAAATGGAATTGGCGATTTTCAATATGGTTGCTGATTTTAGGGGGAACTAGACCGAACTGAACCAACTCTTTTTAAAAATATATAAATATATATTTTTTAATTTCTTAAAATAATGATCCCTAAAATTGTAATAACTCTTGTATTTTTAAATTTGTCATCTTTTTTGCTAAGTGGTTGATTCCACTAGACGAAACTGGACCAATCATGATCCTAAGACAATCCAGTCCGGTCCTCAGTTTCAAAAAATGGGAACTGATCTCTCCTAGATATAGACACATGAGATACAATAGTTATGAGAATGTTGTCACTAGGCGGTGTGAAAATACTTCAAATAAAGCTATTTTAGAACTTTTTAAGTCCCCACAAATTTGAGGAAAAAAATAAAAAAAGTCCCCACAAATTGCATAATTTGCTTGTTTTGGACAGAGACCACCACCCAATAAACACCTTGATAAGGGTAATCATTAAAGAGATTAAAACATTTCTAACTATCTAATTGAAACTAAACCAATTCTAATACTAAGATGTAACAACCTAATCAATGCCTATTTTTCTAACTATTAATCCAAATTTTTTATTTTTCAGATTCTATTAAATTTTTATGTTTTTTTAGTTTCTGAAAATGAGGATTCAGACCCGGCCCTTGGGCCTGGTCCAAAAATGGGCCGCACGCTGATCTCTCTAGACTGGGCTAATGGGTGCAATCCGGGCTTTTGTATTCAGGCCCACTCTAACTCTTTAACTTTTTATCTCCCCTTCCACTCCGTCTTCATCGCGGTGTCACCCAACATGCCAGAACTTACGCCATGCTTTCATGAACTTCAAGATTTACAAACAAAGATCAATCTACCCTCAAATCCTAAACCATGAATGTATAAAACTTTGCTATTCACTACTTCCGGCCATTGGCACGATGATGGCCGTAGCCTCCACTGTCCATCACTAGAGCACCACCATCAACCGCCACCGATCATTTGAAGATCTTTGAACTCACAGCGTCACAGATAATAATTCAACACATGAACAACACGATGAGAATACAAAGGAGAAAAAGGATCGAGAAAAGCTTATCTCCGGTCATCGTTATCAAGCATTACATGAACTCCGGGCCATTTCTCATGGATTAACCACGATAGAGTCACCGCCCGAACCTTGACAAAAAGGAGTAAAACTCCGAGACAGCCATGGAACCTCGTCGCCAACGAGGATATGCGCCGAGTGGTTGAAGCTTCAATCGAGACCAGGATCAATCAGACTTCTCGGTTGGGGGAGAAACAGAGCAGCAGGTCCTATGCACTTCCGGAGCCAGAGCCTGGCGGCGATCGATGAATGACGACGGGTGATTTCTAAGAAGATCGATGAACCTGGAGGATTGATTTTTCTCTCCTCTCAAAGCCTTTTGGCTCTCTGCGTATGGTTTGTTTCTCTCTCTAAAAAACAATGCCTCCGAAGAAGAAAACTGCCGTGGTTAACTTGAGACGCCGTGATGGATGGCAATATCTACGATAACCGACGCTCGAGATGGTTTTCGTGGATGAAGAAGACCTCCGAATCCTCAAAAAGACACCTCTAAAATCCCACTAACTTTGTTAAAAAAAATTGCATAATTAATCCATTAACTTTAAATTTATTTCATATGGTCCCTAAATTCTAATTTATTGTACAACAAAATTTAGTCCATGAATTACGTTAAACTATTTAATGATGTTCCCAAATTTAAATTTTGTATTATTGTCACTTTTGAGATATTAATTTGACAAAAAACGCGTAAAAATTACTTTTTATAGTTAGACTAATTTGGCCATTGCAAAATTTATCAAAGGTTGGTTTCCAAAAACAGAAATCAATGGGTAGATTTGAGGAATCAATTATGACTTTCAACCTATTAAATTATATTTCTATCTATATTATCTATTGAAAACCAAACTCATTGGAGCATCTTAAGCTTCCTCAAACCAAAATTAGATTCTATTCATTCGTTAATTATGCTCGGTCATTGATACTTATCTACTTTTATAATACTCGTTTTTCACATGTCATAACCTACTCCACAAAAAGGCCTTGGTTAATAATTCAATGTTGATTAACACTTGAAATTTTCCAGATTAAAATGGAATTGAACATAGAAAAATACATAATGTCACATTAGTTATAACATAATATGATACCGCGTACATAATAAAAATTTTGCCAAGGGGAGATGAGTGGGTTTACACGTAGGTGTCACGGCCTGAAAGAAAGCATGTCCAAGATGTTTCCATGGCACGAGCGTGACACATTAATGACCTTTGGCTTATGTCCCCGAGACTTAGAGTATTCTCCTGGAGGCAGGCGATACTGTATTTGTACACATACGTTATAAATGTGAGCAACTGGTAGTTGGCTATAAATGCTGGTAGTTGGTAGATGGGGAGGTGCAATCTCCACCGTTAGATCTAAAGGAGATCTACGAATACGGTTTGCCTTATACTTGTATATAAATAGGTCTCCTCCCTCATTATATTCTCATTCAGAAGCAATACAAAAACCAGAGCTTCTCTCTCTAAGAGTTTTTCTTTTTATATATGAAGTCTTGTGAGTCGAGTGTTGAAAAGCTGCTTAGGGGTAAAACCTTTAAGCTGCACGGGTCAACCTACGTGTGATCGAGAGTGAATCGATCGGCCAGTGACAAGTGGTATCAGAGCTGATTTTGATCCAAGCGCAAGTGCAATGGTTGGTCTACGATCTAATGAGGCGCTCGCCATGGGTGGTGATGGTGCTGATTGTGGGTGGAATGCTGAGAAGGGCGGCACCAAGGGAAAGAAGACCAGTGGTGGTTTGAGGGATCCAACGGGGGGATCTTGCACAACGGATGGCGAAGCTAAAATTGTTCATCATCGATGTCCAAGGATCGGTCGATGACCTAACCCAGACCATGGACGGAGTTGATGCTAGAAGAGAGGAGCTGGTTGCAGATGTGCAAGAGCTCAAGACCGGCATGGGAGAACTCCGCCATGAGTTGCTGGAGACCTTACAGGAGGAACTTGCGCAACGGTATAAACCCTTGGAAGCCACGATGGCAACCATGCACGCGGAGATAGTGAAGCTTATGGGTAAGCTCGCTAAAGCACAAGCCGCACGCATGAACGGAGTGATCACAGTGCAACGTCCACGAGTGGACACACCGAAGCCAAAGGAGTTTCGAGGCTCACAGGTGGCCAAAGATGTTGACAACTTTTTGTGGTACATGAAGCGATACTTCCAGGCCATGGGAATTAATGACGACCAAACACTGGTAAACATTACTTTGATGTATTTAGCTGATAGTGCATTGTTATGGTGGCGTCGTCGGTCGGATGATAGGTGTGGGAATCCTATGGTGACTTGGGGTGGTTTCGTTGAGGAGTTCTGACGGAACTACTTTCCCACATACGCTGAGGAGGAAGCTCGTGACGAGCTAAAATGTCTGGACTAGAAGGACGGTGTGCACGACTACATAAAGCAGTTTTCGGAGTTGCTGCTCCAAATCCCCTCGATGAATGAAGTCGAGGCATTTCACCAATTCATTGATGGTCTCGAGCCATGGACAAAGCAAGAGTTGAAGCGGTACAACGTGGGAGATCTCACTACGGCCATGACCGTAGCCGAGTCGCTTGTGGAGTATAAAGCGTCGCCTTCCACATCCCAACCGGATACTCGTCCAAGGGACAAAGCCACTGGTGGGGGAGATTGGGGGAGATACAACCGCCCGACTGGAGGTAGACCACCACCAGCTGGTCCTCATCCTCATTGGGCTCATGTGGGGCCAAACGAAGGAGGGCAGAGGAAGGTACGCTCGTATAGCTATTTCTCTTGCGACGGTCCACACATGGCACGGGATTGCCCGAACAAGGCCAAGTTGGCTGCTCTTTGCAAAGAGGATGAGCCTAGGGAGGAAGCACGATTGGGATCGTTGCGACTCCTTAGCACGATCAAGTCTAAGAAGGCGAAGGAGCGTAAAGGCTTGATGTTCGCAAACATAAAGATCAGAGTGACCACGATGAGTGCGCTCGTGGACACGGGAGCATCCGACATCTTCATCTCGGAGGAAGCCGCGAAGAAACTTAACTTACGGGTTGAGAAGGGAGCCAGTTGGCTCAAGATGGTGAACTGAAAGGAAATCCTTGCGATTGAGGTTACAAGGGACATGGAGCTACAACTCGGATCATGGAAAGGCAAAGAAACTCTAGAGGTAATTCCACTTGACGATTACGATATTGTCATTGGAATCAAATTCCTTGATAAAATCCATGCGGTTGTAGTTCTCTTTGCTGAATGTATATGCGTGTTGGACAAGAATTGTCAATGCATGATTCCAGTCCATTGTGAGTCGGATCGTGATCGAAAGATGATCTCGGCCATGCAACTCACCAAAGGAGTAAGGGGGGGCGAAGTGACCTTCTTGGCAGCCTTGAAGATCAAGGAAGACAAAGGTGAAGGGAAGGAAGTCCCGACGAAAGCAACCCAAGTCCTTGACTTGTTCAAGGATGTTATGCCTTTGGAGCTATCGAAGAAGCTACCACCCAAGAGAGAGATGGATCACCGGATCGAGCTAGTGCCTGACACTCGACCGCTTGCCATAGCGCCTTACTGTATGGCGCAGCCCGAATTGGAAGAGTTGAGGAGGCAACTCAAGGAGCTGTTCGATGCAGGCTACATACGGCTGTCAAAAGCCCCGTTCGGTGTGCCGGTTCTATTTCAAAAGAAGCACGATGGGTCACTCTGGATGTGCATCAACCACCGGACGCTGAACAAGCTGATTATGAAGAACAAGTACCCGATCCCGCTCATCGTGGATCTCTTCGATCAACTTGGTGGAGCTCAGTGGTTTACCAAGCTGGATCTCCGATCAGGCTACTATCAAGTTCGGATCGCTGAAGGGGATGAGCTAAAGACAGCTTGCGTGACGCGGTATGGATCCTACGAGTTCTTGGTAATGCCGTTCGGCTTGACCAACGCTCCAGCTACTTTCTGCACAATGATGAATAAGGTACTTCACCCTTTCCTAGATAGGTTTGTAGTGATTTACCTAGATGATATTGTCATATATAGTCGAACGTTGGAAGAGCATGTCGAACATATAAGGCAGGTTTTCCAAACTTTACGCCATAACGAGTTATATGTTAAGCGTGAGAAGTGTGCTTTCGCCGAAGAGGAAGTTCCGTTCTTGGGGCACATCGTCAAAGGTGGGCAAGGGCGAATGGACAAGGCGAAGATCCAATCAATTGTCGAATGGGAGCCACCAACAAAGGTGTCGGCATTGAGGTCATTCTTGAGCCTCATTAACTACTACCGACGATTCATCCAGAACTACTCGAGCATCATCATGCCACTCACAAACTTACTAAAGAAGGAGAAGGTGTGGGAATGAACGGATCGATGCCAAAGAGACTTCGACCGATTGAAGTGAGCCATGACCGAGGAGCTGGTGTTGGCGTTGTCCAACCACACCAAACCCTATGAGGTAGAGATGGACGCATTGGATTATGCTATCGGTGGCGTTCTTATGCATGATGGACATCCGGTGACGTTCGAGTCTCGGAAGCTGAACAACATCGAGCATCGATACACAGTCCAAGAGAAGGAGATGATCATGGTGGTGCACTACCTTCGGACGTGGAGACACTACATCCTGGGATCGAAGTTCATCGTAAGGATGGACAACGTGACCACAAGCTACTTCCAGACCCAAAAGAAACTGAGTCCGAAGCAAACTGGATGGCAGGACTTCTTAGCAGAGTTCGACTATGCATTGGAGTACAAGCCGGGGAAGGCCAACTCTGTGGCAGACGCCTTGAGCTAGAAGACGGAACTGATGAGCCATATGGTGAGTTGACCGAGTTGTCCTTAGGTCGACCGCATCAAGGAGGGGTTGACGCATGATCTAAGAACTGCCCTCAAAGGAAGGTAAGACTCAATAATTTTGGTGTGAGGACGAGCTCCTTTACACCAAGGGAAGGCGACTGCATGTGCTCTTCCATGGGAAGCTGAGGAAGGAGATATTGCACGAGTGCCACGACTCAAAGTGGGCGAGTCATCCAGGGATCCACCGCACATTGGCCCTCGTCAAAGATCGATTCTACTGGCCAAAAATGCGAGACGACGTTGAAGCATATGTGAAAACTTGTATGGTATGTCAACAAGACAAGCTGGAGCAATGGTCGTCACCGAGTTTGATGGAACCACTTCCCGTTCCAACTCATTCATGGGAAAGCATTTCCATGGACTTCATCGTTAACTTGCCGAAATCCAAAGGGTGTCGGACTCTAATGGTGGTGGTTGAAAGATTCTCAAAGTATGCAACTTTTGTTCCTGCGACAAAGGATTGCTCGGCCGAAGAGGCGATCAAATTGTTCATGAAGCATGTGGTGAAGTACTAGGGAGTACCACAAACGATCATGAGCGATCGGGATCCTTGCTTCACGAGACATTTTTAGTCCGAGTTGTTCAAGCTGCTAGGGTCGAAGCTGAACATGTCAGCGAGTTTGCATCCCCAAACCGATGGTCAGACGGAGTGGGTCAATGCTCTCTTGGAGATCTACCTACGACACTATGTTAGCATGACGCAAGTGAATTGTGCGAAGCTAATCGATGTAGCCCAGTTCTCCTACAACTTGCAATGGAGCGAGTCGACTGACCAGAGTCCGTTCGAGGTTGCGACTAGACAGCAACCGAACACCCCGAGCACAATTGCTTTGGGTTACCGGGGGAGTAGTCCGCCCGCGTACAAGTTCGCCAAGAATATGCAAGAAGAGGCGGACTTGGCACAGGCGTGTCTACACAAAGCCTCCAAGCACATGAAGAAATGGGTGGATAAGGAGCGACGGCACGTGGAGTTCCAAGTTGGAGACCAAGTGTTGGCCAAGCTGCATGTGGTTCTTTGATATAAGGACGTGCACAAAGGGTTGATCCGTCGCTACGAAGGGCCATTTCGAGTGCTACGACAGGTTGGAAAGGTTGCATACAAGCTAGAGCTAACACCAAAGCTAAATGTGCATCTGGTTTTCCATATAAGTATGCTTAAACCCTTCCAAGTTGACGAGGAAGACCCAGATCATGGGGAGTCACAACGGGCGCCGCTCGGGGCAAAGACCTCGTATGATCGAGAAGTCGAAAGCATCTTAGAGGATCGAGTCATACAGAAGAGGTATTGCGTGGCCAAGCGTGAATATTTGATATGATGGAAGGGTCTTCTGGAGAGTGAAGCCAGTTGGGAGCCCGAGGAGAGTCTTTGGCAGTTCAAGAAAGAGATTGATGCCTTTCATGCCGAAGATGCGACGAGGGTGTCGCCTGATTAGGTGGGGGAGAATGTCAGGCCCGAAAGAAAGCATGTCCAAGAGGTTTCCATGGCACGGGCGTGACACATTAATGACCCTCGGCTTATGTCCCCGAGACTTAGAGTATTCTCCTAGGGGTGGGTGATACTGTATTTGTACGTATACGTTATAAATGCGAGCAGCTGGTAGTTGACTATAAATGCTAGTAGCTGGTAGATGGGGAGGTGCAATCTCCACCGTTAGATCTAAGGGAGATCTACGGATACGGTTTGCTTTATACTTGTATATAAATGGGTCTCCCCCCTCATTGTATTCTCATTCAGAAGCAATACAAAAACCAGAGCTTCTCTCTCTAAGAGCTTCACTCTCTATATACGAGTCTTGTGAGTCGAGTGTTGAAAGGCTGCTTAGGGGTAAAACCTTAAGACCACACTAGTCAGCCTACATGTGATCGAGAGTGAATCGATCGGCTCGTGACACAGGCACGCACGCTCCACTTTGGAAAAAGACATCGCTAGTTGAATCAAAGTATATGGTTGTGCCAACAGAAAAGAAATAATGACTTATTTTCCCCTGATCGACTACAAAATATTTTATCAAATTGCTCTGTGGAATCTTACATGTGGCGCAGTATGGTTGAATCTATCAAAGGCTCGAGCCCACCGTGCTCCTGTGGAATGGAATCTTGAGCCATATCCTTACCCCAAAAAATCAAAATATTTAGGAGAGGGAAGAAAAAATGACAAGAGGGAGCTGACTCTGATAGCGCTTCACGACTCGTGAGGAAGCACGAATTTCTGCGAAGCTCTCTCTCTCTCTCTCTCTCTCTCATCGAGATTTTAGAGAGAGAGAGAGAGAGAGAGGGAGGAATGGAGCATCTGCAATGGCGGATCTTGCCGGCGCTGATCCTGCTGGTTTCCTTCGCCGCCTATCTCTACGTGAAGGAACCACTGAAGGTCAGCTCTCGTGTCGCTTTCCTTTTATCATCTCTTCGACTAGTCGTCTCCGTCGTCATATTCCTCACAAATCCATCATTTCCGAAAGATGATTATGTTCTTTTTTTTTTATGAGATCATGCAATGAAGCAATCAGTTTGGTGTAGTAGACAAACAGAGCATTTGTTCAGAGCATCCTAACACTTGATCGCACGCTCGCTTTGAGCGTGCAGCGTCACGGATTTAGCAAATGGAAAATGGACTTTCTGGTTGAGATTAAGGTGTCTAGGATTCACACGTTGGTTGCTTTGCCAATAACTCAGGGAGACGATATGCAGTTTGGTGTAGAAGTTTCTACTCAGCCTTTGCTAGACAAACGGAGCATTGTCTAGCACTCTGATGCTTCGTCACACGCTCGCTTTGAACATGCGGTGTCACGAATTTAGTGAATGGAAATGGTGTTTCTCATTGCGATTGAGTTTTCTAGTCATGGGGATGCTCACAAAAGTGGCATTCCAGACAGAGCTGAATCCACTTTAAAAAATGGCACAATCTCTCATCACTTGTAAATTTTTTATGATATGTAATTAGATTAATTTAGTGGCATCCATAAGTGCAACCTTAATTCTTATTAGCAGCTTTCAACAAAAAGCGGGTGTTCACTAGACTAACAATCCTAATGATGTGGATCGCCATTATCCTAGCGATGGCCATGTACGCAAGTCCTACACAAGTACTCCACCCGTACAGTAAAACTAACGTGTCATTTGAAATAATCGGCATTACTATGATCACATGGCTGATATTTATGGCCATTCTGCTTTTCAACCAACTTATTCAATTCTTCCACAAATTATTTTGTAGAAAGTTGGAGAATATTTGTCACGCCCCGAACCTCGAGCGCACACACGTCCCTCGGTGGTCGATAAAATTGCGACGTCTCAAGACGCGTCACCGACCCACTTTTTTTCTTGCACATGCGGAAGCGTATAAACAATCTCCAAACAACACAGATATGGGATAGAAAAGCAGGATACAAATTTTCACAAAACATTTTTATAAACAAACTAGCTCGGTTGATCTGGTTAGTTTTCTAGCTCGTTTAGTTACAGAGTTGGAGATCCGGGATACTTTATTCTCTCTAGCTAGCGGTAAGGCACCGGGACCGGATGGCTTCACAGTCGAATTCTTTAAAGAAAATTGGAAAACGGTTGGGCACCTAGTTACTGTAGCAGCATTGGACTTCTTCTCCACCGGGAGGCTCCTAAGGGAGATCAATAACACCATTTTGGTATTGGTGCCAAAAGTGCTGAATGCGACTTCCATTGAGGATTATAGGCCCATTGCCTATTGCCACCCTATCTACAAGTGTATTACCAAAGTGTTGGCCAACTAGGTAGCAGCTGTCTTGAAGGACATCATTAGCCCTTTTCAGAACGCGTTTGTGAAGGGCGGGAGGATTGAAGATAAAATCTTGCTGGTCTAGGAACTCTTTTCCGACTTCCATCTTCGACCATACTTGCCTAAGTGTGCGATCAATGTAGACTTTAGAAAAGCTTATGACACTGTCGATTGGGGTTTCCTTGAGGCAGTCCTCTTGGCTTTTGGTTTCCTTGAGTTTATAACTCAGCTAATTAGGACGTGTATTCACACTCCTAAGTTTTCGATTGCATTGAATGGAGAGCTTCATGGATTATTCGCTAGTGGTCATGGCCTTCGTCAAGGTGATCCTATCTCTACCTATTTATTTACTTTAGTGATGGAAGTCCTATACGGGATCTTATTTAGATCCTCTTTGAAGCCGGAGTTTAAGTTCTTTTGGAGATGTAAGCCCACGAGCCTTTCGCATCTTTTTCTTTGTGGATGATGTTTTCTTGTTTTCGAAGGCGGATTTGCCCACTATAGCTCTCCTTAAAGAATGCCTTCAAACCTTCTTTACTTGGAGTGGCTTGTTCCCAAGTCCAAATAAGAGTGAAATATTCCTTGCTGGAGGTACGCCGTCCTTAAGGAATCAGATTATCTCTGAGTTGGGTTTTCACAAAGGAAACTTGTTGGTTTGCTATATGGGGGTTCCTATCATCACCTTGAGGCTCACTAAGGCTGACTATTGCACTCTCGTCAACCGCATCACGGCGAGGGTTCAATCTTGGACTCATCGCTTCCTTTCTCTGGCTAGTCATTTGCAACTCATCAAGTCAGTTTTTCAAGCTATCCAAGCCTATTGAGCAAGTGCTTTTGCTTTACTTATAGCTATTCTGGATCAGATTGAGAAAATCCTTAGAAAATTCTTTTGGAAAGCCCGAAGTTAGGTAGAGGGGGTGCCAAGGTTGCTTGAGAGGATGCGTGCCTTCCAAAGAATGAAGGAGGGCTTGGTATCAGGAGGCTTAAAGATTGCAACAAGGCTGCCATGTTGAAACATATATGGCTCATGTTCTCAGATAAAGAGGCTTTTGTGGTGCAAGTGGGTTCATTCCATGTTTTTAAAGGATATGAACTTTTAGGTCGCTAAGAAGCCAACCTTTTGTTCTTGAGCCTAGAAGAAGCTTCAAGTCTCAGGAGCGAATTCCGGAACGCCTTCTTTTGGAGGATTAGGGATGGCCGCTCGATCTCTCTTTGGTTCGACAAATGGCACCCTAGGAGACTACTTAATTTAATCTTCTTAGACTCGCTTATCTACAGCTTAAGATAATCTAGACAGAACTCAGTTGTAGATCTTTTCTCTGATGCTGGCCAGGCTCTCAAAACAGCCCTTGAGTCATGTGATTATCCTCTTCCGACCCCTACTCATGTAGCGAATTGCTGTTGCTGGAGGGAAAACTCGTTGGGCCAGTTCACGGTAGCAATTGCTTGGGAAACCATTAGGCGCAAGTGGAACATCATCTTTTGGCATGATTTCATATGGGATAATGCAATCACACCAAGGTATCAGCTTAACCTTTGGCTCATGGCCAAGCGCAAATTGCCCACATAATCTCTGTTATTGTCTCATGGTAGAATAGAGAGGGAATCCTGTGCGTTCTGCAATGGGTTGCCTAATTCCATAGATCATTTGTTTTTTGATTGCTTTGTCACAGCCGGTGTTGCTTTCTTTTGGGCGGCGAGATACAATTTGCCTTGCCAGAATAGGTCTTGGGGAGAGAATCTCCATTGGGCCACCTCTTTCTTGAAGGGTAAGGACTTCTTTAAATACATTGCTCGCTTTTCCTTTAGGGCTCTTTCTGTCGCGACCTGATCTCCCCGCCCTCGAAAAGTTTAAGGTGGGAAAGGTCAGGTTTAGGGGTACTTGATCATGAGAGTTCCCTCACGAGATCGCGAGTTCTCCCAAGCTCGTACCCCACATGACAGCAGGCTTATTTATGCGGTTTTAATTGTTTAACAACCTAAGAATATACAGCAGTCGCCACTAGCCTCATTCTTTGGGGGTTGGCTAGAAAACCCAATCGAGGGTCGGGAGAGTTCCCTCGATTCCTACGCAACCAGATATCTAGGTTCGGGAACTTGAGTTACGCTAATATTTCTATTAACGCCCTTTCGGTACCTAAACAGTATGTTATGTTTTTTCCTAACATGTCCATGTGTTTCTTTTTATATTTTTAGGATCGTTATTTCTAGACTAAGTGATCATGCGTGGTGGATTACTTTCATTCTATTATATTATATTATATTCTATTTATTAAGAAATGAAAGGAAAACAAACAATGAAAATGAAATTGCAAGACATGAAGTAAACAATCAAGAAAAGTAGTTAAACCTAATCATGTAATTCTAAAAATATAAAAGAGAAAACAATTGGGAAAGAAAGGAAACCCGCAACTTGTCGGGTTTTATACAATGCATGGAACCCGAGACATATGTCAGGAAAACAAATAGTACATGACAACGGTCGGAGTGGACATCGACCTCCACCATCTTCATGCAAAGGTCCATCTTTGGGGCCCTAATCTAAACCTAATCTAAGAAATCTGGATGACTAGATGCATACAAATGAAAGAAACAATCATCATGTATCAAAACAATCAAAAGCAAGACATTTTTTTATGTTCACAAATGGTGACTAATGTCACGAAGTCCCTAAGTCAAGTTCTATGTGGAATCCCAAAGGCACTTACATTATCCTGCATCGCACCCAAATCATTTATCTAACAATCACATGCGAAGCATATTAATTGACATGCATTTAGGCCATAGGATATTGATTCTTAATCATTCCAAACCAATGAGTGAACCAACTAAGGATCACTTATTCAAACACATGCACCATTGAATTCGCTCAACACATGTATTCAAGGGGAATGAAGCAATCAATATTTAACCCACATGATATCTAAAACCGTTTTATAGACAATTGACAAAGGACATCATTTTAAAAGATTTGATGAAAAGGGAGATATCAGTTCATCAAGTCATAGAATGTATCTAGTCATCAAGGCAAACTTAGGAGCATCATGGGCACAACTGATCAAGCTTCAAGGACGCTCTAAACATGTTTCAAACCTCAGATAGCATTGTTGTCAAGCCAAAAGCATGATTCTGAAATTTGGAAATACAACATGAAAACCTGGAAATTTTATGCATCGCGAACTAGATCATTTAGTAAGTGACACAATTAGGATGTAAGAACACAACGTTTCATAGACACTGAAGCATAAGAGAACGGAAACTTTTGAAAGCAAAGGGAAACAATACATGGCAGCAAAATCGATAAAATCCCACCAAGGTTATATGGTAGCAAAGGAAATTTGCTTCTTTGTACTACAAAAAGCTTTGCCATCTAACATCAGTTAACACAGCAAATGCACACATGAACAGCAAACATCAAATGCACAATCGAACAATTCCACATACCAGGGCATATGAATAGCAAGCATGCACATAATAGACATAATCTGTAACATAACACATTGGTACGAACACAACAATTTTCCAGAACTACTCCCTAACTTTTAAAGAAGGTTTCATGTGGCTAATGATATCGGATTAGGGTATGTTATAGCTTGTTGGAAAGCTAGTCGAACCATCTTCAACTCTCATGAAGGTATCAAACACAGAAAACCGTAGCAACTAGCTCGTATCAGGTTATTTGTACAAAAGGTCATCCAAAACAGAGAACCAATTAGAACAGCAAAATTTCAAACAGAGTCAGGGATATTCTAGACATATTCGACCTGAGTAAATGATCTTCAATTATCATGAAATTTTTACTTGATATAGATTGGAACCTAATGAATAACTTTCATTTAGGCATCAACTTTAGAATCTAATCACAAAAAAATCATGTGAAAATGGCAAACATCACAGGTCATGCTAGAAGCTTATCATCGAAGAATTGAAGTCAGAATTTCCAGAGAATGCAAATGATCACAATCAACATATTGATCATCTATTATCCATTGCGACCTCTATAATCCATTATTTCAGCATGCAATCAAAATTGTAAGAGAGCAAACGAGACTGCAAATTATGATTGTTTGATGACAAATTGCCATGAAATTGAAGCCATATATTCTCACAAACACATATGAGTTTACTTGATCAAAATGGCATCAATCCATAATCAAACTAATCTCAAGTTGGAATCAAATGCACACCCAATCATGGGATATCAAGACATGGTCAGCATCTGGTATATGTAAGCTCGTAACTACTACAATTGCAAAAATGCCAAGAACAGTCGAGAGCAATCCCAACATCATCATTTGCTTAAAAAGCTTTCAAACATAATATGAATGGCAGCTTAAATCAAAGGTTATGATCATCAAAATCTGCTGCAAGAATATTTGCACCAGAAAAAGTCAGATGCGAAGGAACCAACAACCTTTTTCTATTTTCCTGCATATGTCACATAGAAAACTATGTATGCCAACTGAAAAATTGCACCTGTGGAGTTCACCATCATGACCAACATGTTGTCACTCTATATTAGCGGCGTGCCATACCATGTGCAGCGAGACTATACTAACCCCAACCACAGCCATGATCACTTACAAGTCGCAGCACTTCTAGGTTGGACTGACAGAACACTACAGAAACTACCGAATGAAAACTAAAGCTAAATCCATGTTATTGCTCTACATAAAAGAAACACAAGAAAAAGCAATTGAACCACAGAGCAATCCAAGAGAGAGAGCAACAGATCATGCGTGAGACAGAGCAATCAAGAAAGAGAAAGAGAGAGAAAGGGAACCTGATCCGGCGAGCCTGATCTAGAAAGAAAACCACCGATCGAGCGAGCAGACGTCTGATCTCCGAGAAAGAACCAAATCCTCACGATCTCCAACCGCTGGCGCTCGATCTCTGATCGCACGCCAATGGAGGAAAACCTTTGCCTCCGACTAGAGCTCGGGAAAGAAAAGCGAAAACCGAGAGATCCATAGAGGGAGCTCTGAGAGAGAATCGAGAACCGAGAGTCTCTCTGCTCGAGCAAGCTAACCTCCGATCTCCAGAAAGAGAGACAAATATGCTATCGCCGTCGTCGTCGATGTCACCGATTAGAGAGCCGAACCTGCAGGAGAGCCACCGAGAGAGAAAAACGAAGAACTAGAGAGATCGAGCGAGAGCCGCCTCATGTGGACGAACACCGGCGGCAAAATCTGTAACGAACTCCCACTCCACTTGCTAGAGACCGGGATTTCGGTGGAGGAAGAGGTTATCACCACCGAGAAGAGAGAGAGATCCGGCAATTTAGGGTTTTCTCCAGTCTCCCATTGAAGAGCTCCATCGAGTAGTTACAGAGACTCCCCGAGAGAGTACGTGAGTCCAGAGGTTTCAAGAGAGCTCGTGAGAGAGAATCCGCGCGTGAAAAATGAGAGACCCCCCCCCCCGCCAAGGCCAAAAAAATGAGCAAGCCTTTATATATTTTTTTTCAATGTTTTTCCCTTTTTTTTTTTGTCTTTTTGTTTCTTTTATTTTTTCTTGTTTGCTTTACATTTTTTTTAATGTTTTCATTCTTTTTCATTCATTTCATTTTTTTTTGGCTCTTTATTTTTTTATATTTTCTTGCAAAATGAATGTTTAAAATGTCGACAAAAAATCGGGTGTCAACAGCTCTTTGTCACATTATTTGGAAAAATAGGAATAACATCCTATTCAGAGAACAACCCCTTACCATCCCGGCTATGAAGAATCATCTTTTTAAGGTGGTTAGGGATAGAGCTAGCATCTTCAGAAACATTGAGGATAGCTTCAGAAACAGAAGGTTGCAAAGGAGTCGGGGCATTGATCTCATTATCTTTTCAGGGGACCCGTAATCGACCCTGGTTTCGGCCGATGCTTCAAGGAACTATTGGTGCTCTAGAGCTGACGTCTCTCTCCTCCTTCACTAAGGTGTTTGTTTCTTTGCCGGTTGTTCATGCCATGCTTTCTTGTTGTTGTTTGCCTTCTTTTAGGCGCTGCTTTGTGTTTTACATTATGGCATCTTTCCACTCATTATAAGTGTTCATCTTGAGTGCAAGTTTTTGGTGCCGTGATCTTTTGTACTTTTGGCCTTTCCTCCTTATATCTATTACATTTTACCAAAAAAAAAAAAAACAAACAAACAAACTAGTCTGTCTACAAAAAGATCGGCTTTCAAAAAGAAGTTGTCCTATGGCCTACTAGTCGGACACATTCGCCGATCCTTCGGACTCCGCCTTCATAGGCTCCGGGGGCTTCGGGTCCTCCACAACCCCATTAGGAGGGTCAGCTGCACCCTTGCATGGAGCGGCATTGAACGCAACGGCATGATATCAAAACCCTGAAAGGGACCTTCCCTATGTTGGAGGTTATAAGTTTGAAAGAGAAGAAGCAGTTGCTTGAAGTCAAAAGTGTAAACAATTGTTTCTATGTTTCAATTTAAAATATCATAGTTACTAAGTCATTAAAGTCAAATAATCTAGCATCAAGTTTGAAATAAGATCATTTAATCAAAAGGATAGTCCAACCTAGTTGAATTATATCATCAAGTTTGGAATAACACAAGCTTCCCTAATAGAACATTCGAATTAGGTTAATGTCATCTTCATCGAGTTTGGAATGAGACAACTCACATTTTTCAAATTAGTTAGCAACTGTGAACATCAATGAAACATATAAACTATGCTTATCATTATAGCCAATAAAGGAAGATTCGATAATTCAAAATACACAATTAGAATGTAAGTAAATGGTAGTTAAGACTTGCCTATATAGTCTTTAACCCTATTTCCCCTACTTTTTGAATAATCGATCTTTGGGCATACTTTTGGTGAGAGTATCGGCTATGTTATCCTTCGATCTCACATCAATCAAGATAATAACCCCTTGTTCTCTCAATAATTTAACAATGCATATCTCAGTCTCACATGTCTTCTCTTTGAATTAAAGAGAGCATTCTTAACAACTTGGACAATTGCTTGATTATCACAAAATAGGCTTAAAGAATTAATCTTTAGCCGAGTCAAATGAATATCCATAATCAGATTATTTATCAACTCGATCTCTTTGCTGGCCGAGGCTACAGCAAAAAGTTCTGATTCTATAAATGACAATGCAAGACAAGTTTATCATTTGGATTTCCAAGTAATAGCAATTTCACTTAAAGTGAATATATATCCACTAGTGGACTTACTATTTTCAATATCTGAGCACCATGAGGCATCAGAATATACATCCACAATTGGAGGATAACCAAAATAATAAAGAGCATAATCTTTAGTACCTTTAAGGTATCTCATTAGCCTATCGATGGCATCCTGATGCTCTTTACTAGGATTACTAGTAAAACATATATGAGACTACCAAGCAGTTTCGAGTACTTTAATTAATTCACGCTAGTCCCTTTACTATGACTCAGTTTAATATTATAATCACGTAGTGTCTTACTTGATTTACACTTATCGTATCTCCAAATAAAAAGTAACTACTCAATGTAATGAGTTTGGCTAAGGGAGATGACTTGCCGTTTAAAGTTTACTTTCATACCAAGAATGGTATTAGCAATACCAAGATCTTTCATGTCAAATTCTTTAGCTAAAATAGCTCTCACGTCACTCACTACAAAATGATCGGAACGAAGAATTAACATGTCATCAACATACAAGTAAGTGATGACTATCTTATTTAACATAAAACGATGGTAAAGACATTTATCTGAATAACTTGACTGAAAGTCATAACTCTTTACCACTTTGTCAAATTTAAGATGTCACATCTTAGGTGCTTGTATGAGACCATGCAATGATTTGTTCAATTTACAAACTTTGTCCTCAAGACCTTTCATAACATATCTTTCCGGTTGTTCCTTGTAAATTTCCTCATTTAACTCCCCATTTAAGAAAGTTGTTCTTACATCCATTTGATGCATTATAAAGTGTTCAATAGATACTAAAGCAAGAAGAATTCTTATAGTTGATAGATGACACACAAGTTAATAAATATCAAAATAATATATTCCACTCTATTATCTATAGCCTTTAGCTACTAAACGTGATTTGTATTTGGTTATTGATCCATTACTATTTAGTTTCTTCTTCAATACCCATTTACAGCCTATAACCTTAGCCCCTTTTGGCAAATTTACTAGCTATCAAATGTGGTTTTGCAGTAGAGAGCTCGTTTCATCATCTATGGCTTCTGCCCACAATAGGGATTCCCTAGATCTCATTGTTTCCCGATAGGAGAATAAATTATCCTTAAGATGGTAAGTAACAAAATCCTCGTCAAAACTTTTGGGAATTCTCTCTCTCATAAGTACTCCAACTGGAAATTGTTCAACGACCAGTTGTATGGAGTTAATGTTAGAAGGGCTTGCTTCAGATTCTACAGGAGATTCTGAGATCATATATGTAGATCCAGAAACATTCAAGCCTTGATCTCTTAGAAATTTGTTTTCGAAGAACATCTCTAGATTCTATTACCGTGTTAGTAGATAGATTTAAAAACTTATTTGCAGTACTATCTTCTGCACTACCTAAATATATACAAGTAATGGTTTTAGGTCTCACCTTCGGTCTCTTAGAATCTGGTATGTTTACATAAGTAATATAGCCCCAAATCTTAAGAGTATCGTATTTACAAGAGCACTTATGCCATATCTCATAAGGTGTCATAGAAAACTTAGAGTGCGGCAAGTTATTCAAGATGTGATTAGCAGTTAGAACTGCTTCTCCCTAGTAGGAGAAAGGCATGCCAACTGTAAGTAACATGAAGTTTAATATTTCAGTTAACGTTCTATTCTTATGCTCAGCAACACCATTTGATTGGGGTGAATAAGGAATAGTGGTTTCAACTATTATACCTTTTGAAACACAAAATTCCTTGAACCTTGTCATTGTTTATTCTTCTCCTCTATCAGTCCTAAACCTCTTAATTTTTAAGTTGAGTTGATTTTCTACTCTAGACTTGTGGCATCCCGAACCCCCTTAGGTCACCACAGGCACCTAATGCTACACCTAATTACATCTCTTAGAAGAAGCGTCGTAAATCATAGACATTTTTTTTTAAAAGGTCCCAGTGCGACTCATTAGCGGAAGCAAAATATAATATCGCCATCTCCCCCTCCAACAACCATGATACAATTGCACACCACTAAACATCATAAGAAAAGATAAAGCCATGCCACTTTTATTTACATATTTTTGTGATGGATTTTTCGCGGGTCGATACAACAAAAGAAGGCCAAGATTTTCAGCTACACTCGGCCACATCCCATAAAGATACTACGACCCCTAAAGTAATCACATGACGTCCTCCATCTAACAACGGCGGCTACTCCCAAAAAGAGACACCAACTATCTACCCCTCACGCAACCATCACACCCATCCTGGCGCGTCAGGTGGTGGTGGCGGCAACATCCCCCTAATCACTCTGTCTTGGCGGACATGAACTGACAAAAACTCTTGGATGACTGGGCCCCCAGCTAGGCTCACATCGTACATAACCAACACTTGCACTCGCACAAATGTCAGTCCAGGGATGGTGACGCAGTCGATCTCCGTACACTCTACTTCTACATCCGAGGGGAGGCCATAGAAGGTGCCTCGCGTGACGGTAGGGAGCGGCATCTTTCTAATCTGAAATGTTGGTCCCCGAAAGGGTGAGTATAGCCACTCAGTAGGTAAAAGATCCAATAACCACTCAATGCATCACACAATACAATCATAACATAGTACATGCCATTCATGCCTCCAAGCATAATTTACCTTACAGCCATGCATATACAAACACACTATATGTACATACATCCTCATATACTCATCACAATCATATCACATACATATCATCACGCCATAGGTGATCATCCTCATATCGTATATGCATGTCATCATGCCATAAGCGATCATCATCGTATCATATATGCATGTCATCATACCACAGGTGATCATCATCATATCATATATACATGTCATCATGCCATAGGTGATCATCATTATGTCTCACACATATCATCATACCATAGGTGATCATCATTATATCATCTATGCATGTCTCAATTTCCACTTTTATCTTTCAATTCGATCAACACATCTCCCTTTCCCGGGATCAATAATTGCATCCCATATTTTATCACTCGCACCCCATCCTGGCATCGCGAGATAAACCTCCGGCACACACCACCGGGCATTCGGCACCCTCACATTCCGGGCATCTTGCATCCCAATTGGCATCACGAGGCATCCCCTTGAGCAAAAACCTCCGAGGCTTCCAGCACCCAACCATTCCAGGCATCTCAAAACTCCCAAGGACATCTAGCCTTGTATCTCAATACAATCCAGGCATCCGGCACCCCCCATCCCGGGCATCCTGACACTCCCAGGACATTATCATCCGCCTCCAACAGTTTCATCATTTATCGTAATTTATGTTCACCCAATTATGTCTCAACTCAGCATAGCATATGATGTAATGGCAAACAAGATCACTTCCATCCTTTTAATTTTTACATGCATTTCAAATCATCATCATACATGCAACAAGACACAATCATTCATAAAAATACAATTCATGGAATCCATACAATTTAGAATAGTCCATTTATCATGCCTTTTCTTTTGAAGTTTATGAAATTCCAACTTGTACCATTTTAGAAAATATTTAAATTAAATATCCATATGATTCTCAAAAATCATGAAATCAAGACATGTGATAGACAAGACAATAAGATGACAATTTCATGAAGAACACATGCCCAAACGAGTTTCACACAAGAAAATATAATTCACACAATTACAGCATGTAATTTCGGATAAAATCAGATTGCGCAGTTTTTGAAATAATTCGATTAAAATACCCGAATGACCTCCAAAAATTATGAAATTTTACCAGGTTATATTTAAAACCGTAAAGTAGATTTTTCATGAAGACATCTAGGCCATATTCGTTTTAGATAATTTTCTATAGTCATCCGAAGCTTCTGATTCCAGCACCAAAACGTCCAGTGTAGTTATCTCCGAAATATCGAGTTTTCACTCACTTATTCTTCTTAGTTTCCTCTGAAATTTGGATATGTTTTACGTCAAGAGGTCTCCTACAACTTTCATTCAGGGATCTAAGACAAATTTCCAAATAATAGTCACCATATGGGTCCATAAATTCTCGGGTGTCCAGTACCGTGTTTCCAGATTTACCGTCTTCAAGAGTAGGTCGATTCACTAGGCTAAACTTGCTCATTTTACCTCAAATTTGAGTATGTTATTCTTTAGGATGTTCTCTACAATTTTCATGAAGAAGTCGAAGTGAGAGTCTCGGTAAAATTCAACATGCAACCCACAAACTACCAAAAGGTCAGCAAAATAGTTCCAGATCTAATGTCTTCGTAGGAAGAGGGTTTCACCTCTCAAAACTCAGTATTTTTCTCTCAAATTTTAGTATGTTATACTTTGAGATTTTTTCTACAACTTTCATGAAGGAGTCGAAGTCAAAATCGAACTCAAAACATGCATGCAAGCCTCCACAAGATTCTGGGTCAGGCGGTTCACCCGAGATCAGCAAGCATTTTCAAGAACAAACCACATTAGCTTCGGTTCCTTGCCTCTAAACATCCTAGATTTCAACCACACATGCAAAAAAAACATGCAAGAGTAGAAAGTGGATCCTAACTTGCCTCTAAAACCAAGCGAATGACAGCAAAAGGGACGGCACACTGGCGATGGACGGACGGTGTGCAGGCGGCGACGGGCGAGCTCCTCCTCCTCCTCGGTTCCTCTCCCTCTCTTGGCGATTCTCTCTCTCTCTCTCTCTCTCTCTCTCACTTGTCTTGGCCGAATGTCACTAACCGGCCACCCTCTCTCTCTCTTTCCCCTTTTATTTCCCCAAATCTCCATCATTGGCAATGATTACTTGCCTCTCCACAAGCCAATGCATGCAATCTTCCTTTTTGCCACTTGGCCAAGCTCATGCAAGATGGGCTTGGGCTTGGGCTTGAATTGGAAGATGTGGGCCGGCCACTCCTCCCCCCCTTGGTCGACGGTCACTCCTCATGGGCCTCAATTGGGCCGGCCATTCGGCCCACCAAAAGCTCAAGCCAATGGGCCTAAGGCCCAACCTAATTAAACCCGCAATTTCATTTTCAATTATTCATCTTTAATTATTTCTTTTATAGATTTCAAATTTTAAATTTCACATGGCCAAGAATAAATCATTCTTATTAATTTATCCTATATTACTAATTTAAAAAAAAAAAAACTCATGAACACAAGCACATATCACTTAGTCTTAAGAGGAGACTAATGGCTAAAGCATAAACTGTTGGTAATTTCATTACCTAATTAGGGGCTTTAATACACCTTAGATCTTGTCTTGAATTTTTTGGGATGCCACAAGACTTGAAAATCTTAAATTTTTCAAAAGCCTCATCTTTCGATTTCAACATATAGACATGACAATATCTAAAAAAATCGTTTATGAATGTTATTAGATACTTCCGACCACCTCTAATAATGTAATTTTTAAAGTCACAAAGTCATAATGTATTAGCTCAAGAAGTTGTGTGTTTTTAGAAACCAACTTAAAGGGTTTTCTAGTAATTTTAACCTATGCACACACTTCACATTTGTCAAATCGAATAGAAGTATCTAATGAAATGTTGTAAGTTTTAGCTAGATGTTGCATTTTCTTGTAATTTACATGTCCAAGTCTATTGTGTAGCAATTTTAGATCAATCAAAATAGAATTCACATGGTTTATGCTATCAGTATTTAAACTCAACCTATACATACTATTAACCATGAATACACAACCGAAATAATATGAGTTAACAGATAAAGTTACTCTACCATTCATAGTTGAAAAAGACATACCAACTTTATCAAGTAAACTCATAGATATCAAATTTTTTTTAAGTAAAGGTACTACTCTAACATGTTTCAGAGTTAGTAATTTACCTGAAGAAAGCACCAAATTTGTAGTTCCAGCATGAGTCACATTTGCCTCACCACCATTGCAATTTTCCATAGTGTCTTTCACTTTTGTAACCTTAGTGAGTAAGTTTTTGTCATTTGTAGCATGACAAGTAACGCCACTATCCAACCACCACTCAGAAGAGATGCTGGCCTTTACATTCTTCATCATTCCAATAAAGGCTCAAGGCTCAAATTCTCTAATTAGCATATTGGCCTCATTTTGTAGTGTGTTATTCTTTGGCTTCTTTAGTAACTTACACTCTGTTGCCCAGTGACTCTACTTTCCATAGTTATGGCACTTGTCCTTCTTCTTCTTTTTAGAGATGGTCTTTTTGGCCTCTAACTGCAAAAAATAATAATAATAATAATAAATTAAAAAATTAAAAAAAAATTCACATTTTGGTGACTTGGACTTTTTCTAAGATTTATTAGTATGAAACTAAGTTGACAACTAACTTTTATTGTCTTACTTGTTCCAAACTCTTTCTAGTAGTATTTTTATCATCAATGTGAATATACCTCTTTAATTCATCCAGTCACATCTATATCTTCAGTCTATGCATTTTAGTCTTGGAAGAACTCCATTCAATTGGTAGCTTGTTCAACACAAGACCGACAAAGAGATTATCAAACATATCAGAGTTATCATCTTTCAGCTTGTTCCTCATGTTCTCAAATTCAACTAACTGAGAGGTAATACTTGAATTCATAGTGAATTTAAAGTCAAAAAATTTCAATGTTATGAGAGTTTTAGAGAGCCCCTCTTGTTTTTGGAATAGAGCGTTCAAGTAATCCCATATCTCTTTCGCCATCTTATACTCAGTATAAGTCATAGCTAAATTAGGATTTATAGAGTTTAACAAGTAATCTTTGCAAAAATCATCATCTTTGTTCCATTGATATTCATTCACATCTTCAGTAGTAGATGCAAAATCACTTAAATACAGTATAGAATATGTCACGTTCTTTCATGCCAAATTGAACATGTAATTTCCAACCATGAAATTCAGTAATATCAAATTATTGCAACTTTATAATATCATAGGAACTATGCTTTGCTATTTTAATCAGAGCAAAGTGTTAAAATAAGTGTACCTTGGAGTCTTCGGAGCCACAAAGTCGAATAACTCCCCTAACCTTGATCAAACTGCTCTGTAGAGATGGAATTTACAAAAACAAACTCCAAAAACAGATCTAGAGTGCCCAAAAACCATATGATGGACTGCCTTTGTCGTCGAAACTCGCTGGAAATTTCCATCGCCAAAATTCACTGGAAATTTCGTTGCCAAAATTCGCTAGAAATTCAGAGGGAAACTTTCAGGTATCGTAACTTCTCCGTTTGACCTCCAATCGATGTGAGTAACCACTCAAAACGTTTGTATCAACGAGTAGAACAAAGCCCAAGTGGTTTCACCCTCTAAAATTGGCTATAATTTTTGGATTTTTGAATCAAAGATTTCGGTCATCCAAATCTTCAAACTCAGATCCCAGCTAATACCACAATCAAAATCGAAAGTAAATTACACCTATGAGTTCATTTTGATGAAATCTTCAAGAAGACACCTTACTCGCTCAAATCTGACACACGAACATAATACTTCAAAATTGTTGAAGGTTATAGATTTTAGAGAGAAGAAGCGGTTGCTTGAAGTATTACACCAAGAGACGTCAAGTTTGGAACGCTCAACAGTGTTACCTCTAGCGTAGGGGAACCCTAAAGTTTTTATATGCAAGTTATTGGGCTCCGGCCCATATGGACCCAAATAACCGTGCTTTTACCTATTGGGCTTGTATGTAAACATAATATTTTGGACTATTTTAACAATATATCCAACACCCTATACCCATTGAGCCCATGACGAAACCACATCCTGAATCGATGAGGTACCCTCTAAGGTAGGCCCTCATCGACCTAGATAATGGTCACCACAAGTTCATAGACCCACTGACTCCCAAGGACAAGGACATCTATACTCCACTCAGTAATCCCTCAAGGCTGTCCAAAACGAACTGGAGGGACCGCCATATAAGGACCTGAAAAAGTTAAGCCCACGACGAGGTGAGACAACGTCTTAGCAAGTTCACCTCCTAAACTCCTATTAGGAAGGAAATACACTTAGGGTGGCCTAACCACACAATCAATGAGACTCACCTCGCATCAATTCCTCCCTACATGTCAATACAGTTCATATACTCAATGTATATAATAGATGCACACATCAATTAGAACATCTCAATCACATCTCAATCAACCACATGGGTCCCAATTATAAAGCCAAATCGTTATGACACATCCCATATCGTGCTACACAATTTTGTCCCATAATCCAGCGCGTTTATCTCAATCAATCATGCGTTCCAATTGATTACTACCCACACAGACATGATCTACCCGACGCACATCGGTCTTCAAGCATAGCCAAGTTTCGCTTCATCCCATAAGCGCGGTAACGTCCACCCGACACACATCAGTGACGGCATTCCCAAAGGAACTTTGATTTGGCCTCTACCACGATCTGGCATCCCTTGTCCAGGGACAACGTCCACTCAATGCACATTGGGGACAGGTTCTCATGACCATCACACAATCATTTAATCCCGACCAAGGACACTGTGCTATGCATTCAAATGCCTTAATTAAGATAACAAACTTGGCATATTTTCTTCATATTAAAATACCCGCTAAAATAATCGTGTGTGGGTACATTATCAGTTTGAGCCAAAAATGCGATATATTCCCTTTTAAAAATCCAAATATTTAATATAGTACCTAGAAATATTTTTGGCGTTAAAAATTGACGCCCGATATTTTCTAATCAAATACCAAAATTTCAGAATTTTAAAATAATAACCCAAAATTAACAATCACCTCACAAAATTTCGATCACCAACTATTTCGATGTAATTTCTGAAAAATATTAAATAATTAAATAAAAAAATTAATTAAATAAATGCAATTTAAATCAATAAATGCATACTTAGGCATAAAATGCTAATTTGACCACCTAAACCGGCCTAGAAAAATAATGCACCTATCCACATAAATCAAGCAACCTAGTTAACCCGTAACTAGTCTAATCTAACCACCTAATTATCCTAATTAAGCAATTAAATCACTATATGCAACTAACTAACCACCTAATCTTATCTTAGGCTAAGCTAACCAACCATTAAGCATAATTAACCTCCTAAGTAAGGTTTAGTGAATAAACTCACCGGATTAGCGAACCGGTGAGTCCACGGTGATGGCAACGCCAAGGCGGGTGAGACTCAAGCTTGGAGCAACACTCAACGAGGCTTGGAAGGGGTTGGGAAAGCCTAGCAAACCTCACGGTTTGCTGCTAGCTTCGCTTCTGTCTAGGGCTGAGGCGAGCTGACTCGGGGCATACTGAGAGGGAAAGGAGGGTGGCGAACAGCCAGGCGGGCAACTACGGGTGAGCAGGAGCAACGGTGCTGCAGCTTCCAAGCGAGCTCGATGGCTCGAGACAACGAGCTAGGCTTGCAAGAACGGCGACCAAGAGCGGATGAGCGCACAGGCGGGATGACGGGTCCGGTAGTGCAAGGCGGGCTCGGGACGGCTTGCGGAAGGCTAGCTAATCTTGACTGGACTACAACAACAATAGGGAAAGCAAACAAAGGAAGAAGAAGAAGAGAGCTGTAGCTAGTGGGGGACCCAAATGGCCTCAAAAGTCTCATAAAAATATCCAAACCATCATCACAAGGCCCCCACCTGTTGTTGTCCTTATCCTTAGTCATTTCTACACCAAAACTTCTTATAGAAGCCATTCAAAGGGTCCAAAAGGTTGCAATCCCAAGGACCTACGAATTTTGAACATTTGCCCTCCAATTTCATTCAATTCCAACTCAAATTAATCCAAATTGGTGCCCATAAATTCAGCCAAGGTGTCCACATCCATCCCATGATTTTTCCTCATCAATTGAACCAACTTGACGGCCAAAGGTGCACTAAAAAATGGTTCTCTAATTTTCCCGGTCCAAAATAGCCCCACTTTGATTTTTTGCCAAAAACTCGGGTTTGCTTAAATTAATTTAGTGGCATCCTTGAGTGTAGCCTTAATTGTTATTAGCAACCTTCAACAAAAATGGTGGGTAATCATTGAACTAATGGTCCTGATGACAGGGGTCACCATCTCCCTGCGGTGGTCACGTACACAATTTCTACACTAGTACTTTACCTCTATGGTAAAACCAACGCGTCATTTGAAATAGTCGGTGTTGCTGTGATCGTTTGGCTAGTGTTTATGGCTATTCTACTCTTCTACCAACTTAAATAGGAAAATATGGTCTTACCCTCTCTTTTCTTTTTATTTTTTATTTTTATAAAAGCATTATATAAGTCCTATGGGCTCTTCTTTGTTTAGACTCTAGTGATAAGATAATATTCTTGGAGTCCAATAATATTCTCCCACTTTCAGCGAAGCAAACAAATTGTGAAAGAATTGAATAAGTTGGTTGAAAAGTAGAACGTCCATAAAATACTAACCATGTTATCACAGCAATTTCGATTATTTCAAATGGTGCGTTGGTTTCACTCTATGGGTGGAATACCAGTGTAGGACTTTCGTACGTAGCCATCGCTAGGATAATGGCAACCCACGTCATCAGGATGACGAGATTCGTGAATACTTGTCCTTTTTTGTTGAAGGCCGTTAATAAGAATTAAGGTTGCACTTGTGGACACCACTAAATTAATACTAATGCACATTATAAAAAATTTACATGCGATGAGAGACTAAGCCATTTTTTAAGGTGGATTTAGCTTAGCCTAGAATGCCACTGTTGTGAGCATCAAAGTGACTACCACTGCGATGACGAAGGTTGTGGGTGAAGCAACCTCACCCAAAAACTAGGAGAGGCCGCCTTTGCCCTAATAAGCTTCTACCATTTTGAATTTTTCCAACATTGCTAGATGCAGTTAATTGCTAGTTGTGCTTAAAACTACCATTGTTGGTCTCTTCTCTCTCTCTCTCTCTCTCTCTCTCTCTCTCTCTCTCTCTCTCTCTCTCTCTAACAATGGAACTACTCCTCTGATGAAATGTTTCGCAGCAGAAGGTAGTTAAAGTTATCTTGTATTGTTGATCATGTAATATTAACAATGCGGTCCAAATCTAAAGCAAAATCAAATGGCATGAGATTATGCACATAAGTTTTAAAACTTAGTTGAAATGGTAATTTTGGCAAAATGTGGATTCTTTGGTTTAAAACTCAGCTGAAATATTTGAGCCTAGTTTTAAACCAAAGAATCCACATTTTGCCAAAATTACAATTTCAGCTGAGTTTTAAAACTTATGTGCATAATCTCATGCCATTTGATTTTGCTTTAGATTTGGACCGCATCATTAATATTACATGAGCAACAATACCAGATAACTTTAGCTACCTTCTGCTGCAAAACATTTCATTAGAGGAGCAGCTCCATTGTTCGATTGGGGTAGAGAGAGAGAGAGAGAGAGAGAGAGAGAGAGAGAAAGAGACCAACAATGGTAGTTTCAAATACAACTAGCAATGAACTGCATCTAGCAATGTTGGAAAAATTCAAAATGGTAGAAGCTTATTAGGGCAAAGGCGGCCTCTCCTAGTTTTTGGGCGAGGTTGCTTCACCCACAACCTTCGTCATCGCAGTGGTAGTCACTTTGATGCTCGCAACTGATATAGCTAGATTAAGTACCTAGAGGGGGGTGAATAGGTATATGCGGGATTTTTCTCGATAATTGCTCAATACTAGACAGTTAATAGATATGAGACAAATAATAATCAAAGTAAGACTGAGAGAAGAGAGAATTGAACATGCGGTTTATAGTGGTTCGGCTTATTTCGGCCTACGTCCACTCTTCGCACCGACGGCCTATTGGCTGGATTCCACTATGAACAAAGAGATGTTACAAACGATGTTCTCCCTTGAATTCTTGGTGTAGATGATCTCCCACACTCGCTCAAGGTATCACTAAGTATAGACACTCTCTGTGTGTACAATTTCGCTCAGAATGAATCGACTAATAATCAAGGTGTTTCAGACTCTGGAATTTCTCTATCGATCATACACTAAAGCAGCTAGAACGACTTCATTTTATACTCCTTTATGCCATCATACCCGTTGGCACTTACCAAAGGAATTCCTCCAATCTACCCGTTGGACGGAATCAATCAAGAAGATCATTCGAGCTATTAAAGGAACTTGACGATAGCCCATCAATCTGTTCGCCCATACAATCAGGATCTTGGTTTCCAAGAATAGAACCTTCCAAAAATACTTCGTCGATCATCGGATCTTCAAACGATCTTGATAACGAATGAATGAATCCGTTAGAATTATCCAGCCAAGAGATCTTCTCCAGAGGATAGGAATAAATCTTCAACCAAATACTTCGGCTCTGGAATTCCTTCGTCACTGGATTAGAAAAACTGTCAATGAGAATAGTCTTGAGTCTTGAGTCTTGAGTACTGAGTCTGGTGATCTTGAAAGTCTTCAGACGCTAAACAAAAGGCTTGCAAATATCCAGACTAGACTGATAGAAACGTTTTGTCAGCTTCAAAATATTTTAGATAGATTTCTCCAACAATCTCCCCCTTTTTGATGGTGACAAAACTTTCCTCGTAGATTTGAACAACTTTGACCCGCAAAATAATACTCAAGCAATATGGCTATCTCATAAAGATTTATAAAATCAACAAACAACCGCACTCTGCATCCACGAAAATCGGTTAGTCTTTCATGAGTAAACCATATAGCAATACTTGATATAAATGCAACTAGTCAAACATTCAAAGTCTACATCAGCAAATTTAAGTTCACACCCAAGTTATTCTCAAAACAAAAACATTTAAACACACAAAAACAAATTTAAAGTCAAAGATTGAGTTTAGAGTTGAGTTCAAATTGCAATTCTCCCCCTTTTTGTCATCATTAAAAAGGTGAGAAAAGTCAATTCTGCTTGGGAATGCGCACGATCTGGTAATCTCCCATTGACTGCACGATGCCTTCCAGCCACTTCAAGTCTTCCCGTAGATAAGTTACCTCTTCTCCTTTGGCATTGGCTTGAATTTGAAGAGCTAGGTCTTTCATTTGATCTGCTAGGGAAACAGAAGATGCTTGTCCAACATTTTTCAGGGCTTGAATTTCGCAGTCCAGAGCATATATTTGACCACGCATTTCCAGAAGAACATTAAGGATATGACGAAAATATGCTGTATTGTCCGTCTGTGTGCTTGCATGTGCTTTCTTAGATGGAGTGCCGACAGACGATGGAGCTTCGGTGACATCGAGCAAATCTGGTGCTGACGTATCATGTCCTTTTTCAGGCATTCGAGAAGCCTGAAAATCTTCTGGATTTACTAGTGAGCGACTCACACCTTCATTGTGAATTGCTTCTGGTGTAGTCCTTTCTTGCTCTCCATCTCCCCCTGTCTCTAAGACCTCGATTGGGGAAGAATGATGGTCATGCTCTTCATTCCCTTTCTCTGCTGCTTCATCTGCAGACTTTTCTTTTTCTGCTTCCTCTTCTTCTCCTTCTTCAATCTCTTTCTCTTTCTCTTGATGCTCCTCTGCTTCTCTGTTCTTCTCTTGTCCCTCTTTTTCTCTCTGTTCTGCTGATTCTGGTACAGAACGTCTGGTTCTTTTCAGTGCAGGAATAGAGAGATCTTCCTCTTCATCTTCATCTTCTAAGATAAGAGTTCTTCTCTTTTTGACTAGAGCACTCATGGGCTCCTTCCCTTTCTTCTTTGAAGCAGAAGATGCTAGAGTCTTCACTTTGAATTGCTCCATTGCCTTGCTAAGCTCTTTCAGACGCATTTTTATCATCATTTTCAAACCTACCACCATTTTGTCGCATGGTCGAACACAAAGAGTGTGTGGAGGCTCAATGTTCAAGTGTCTGAAGATCTTGGTCACAAGACCTGCGTAAGGCAATTGGCCCTTGTCCTTCACCATTGCTCTGTACATGTGAAAGAGAATGGTGTGAGGGAGAGAGAACTTCCTTCCCGAGTTGATCGCGTACATCAATTTTGCTTCGAGTTAGACATGTCGGTCTTTGATGTAGACTTCGGCCCGAGACAGCTTGATCACAATTTTGTGAAGCACGATGTTGATGGCACTCATCCTCGAGTAGGTAATTCTCTTCTCTATATCCCTGTCTTTGACAAGTTCCAGTGTAGTACGAGCAACCGAAACTTTGATTGGTTGATACCGTCCTCGTTCAACTCCAACTATGTCTGCCAGCATGTCCACATCTACCACGTAGACTTGGTCTCGAACACTGAATGATATTCTATTCGCATCTAAAAAGCTGAGATTCGAATAGAAATATGCTGTTAACTGTGCATACCCGTCTGTGGTGTCGGAGCAGAATTTCTCAAGTTGAAGTAAATTGAACTTCTCTCTTAAGTTCACGTTTATCGCATCCAAGAAGTCGAAATCAACACTCCTAGGGTTTATCACCCCTCTTTTCAACAGTCTGAAATACAGATTCTCCTGACCCTTTGATTTGAACAAATCCATCCGATTTCCTTTCACCTTTGCTGCCACACCCATTCTCGGTTGGAATTCAAGGAACATTCTGTCATCATCGTTTCCTTCAGTCAGATTCTGTCCTGGTACACGAGGGTCACTTGAAATGTTCGCAAGTGCTTCCTCTGCCTTTCCTTTCGGAGCAACTCCCAAATCCTCCATTTTCTGCAGAAAACGATACTCATTCTCATAGTTCTTATCTTTAAGAAATTCATCTATGATATTCAGCGGAGACCCAATGCTTTTCAACGCACGATAAAGCTTATAAATAAAAGCGGGTTTTTGGATTCTTAAAGGGTCTGCGTCCTCGATTATTTCTTCCTCCTGATGATGACTCACACCTTGTGGGGTAGATGGTGAAGATTGACGTGGAGGAGAGTGAATCGGGCTCTGTCACTGACTCGGTAATTCTTCTTCCTCGGTGAGATCAAAATGGGTAGGCCCCTTTCCCATTCTCTGTGGTCCCCTGTTCGCGATTCTCGACGACTTTCTTGAAGAAGACATCCTTCTTTGTCGATGAAAGATTCCTTCAATCGCTTTCCCAAGAAAAGTTGACTACTTTCTCGAATATGAACACGAAGTAGAGACAGGTTTGGGAGGAGAATGCTTTTCTAGGGTTTTGTAGTTTAGTCGAGAAAAACTGTATATATATATATATATATATAACCAATCGACACAAAGAAAGTGAACAGTCGTATCTTTTGAAATTGATAACTGCCATTTTTAAGTTAATCCTTTTTGAAAAGACACGATCCCATTTATCACGGAAATTATAAATTAACTGAACTAATAATCGTACCTTTTCAAGATTGAATATAACAACTTATAGTCGATAGCCATGAATGTCTGAGTCTGAGGATTGGATAGTCTCTAGACTTTAACTTCCTCAAGCTTCAGAATGTTGAGTCTGGAACGTATAAAATCGAATTGATTTTTCTCCAAAGGCTTTGTGAATATATCCGCAAGTTGGCTTTTTGAATCAACAAATTGAATTGAGATTTCTCCATTTTGAACATGATCTCTGATGAAATGATGTCGAATCTCTATATGCTTCGCTCTTGAGTGAAGGATTGGATTTTTAGTGAGATTGATTACGCTGGTGTTGTCACATCTGATCTCTGTGCTTGAGTCTTCTATTCCAAAGTCTTGTAGCTGTTGTTTTATCCATAGAATTTGTGAACAGCAACTTCCAAGAGCTACATATTCTCGCTTCGTTGTTGAGAGAGCCACGATTTTGTTTTCTTGAAAACCAAGACACTATCCTGCTTCCAAGCAACTGGCAAGTTCCCGAAGTGCTCTTTCTATCGACTCTGCAACCGGCCAGATCTGCGTCTAAATATCCCAGAAGACTAAAGTCTCCCTTCTTAGGATACCAGAGACCGATACTTGATGATGAAGCAACATATTTAATAATACGTTTCGCAGCACTGAGATGAGATTCTCTAGGATCTGATTGAAACCTAGCATAGATGCAAACACTCAACAAAATGTCAGGTCTAGAAGCAGTAAGATAGAGAAGTGAACCAATGATGCTCCTGTACAGCTTTTGATCAACTTTCTTTCCTTCTTCATCTTTATCTATCTTCATCGAACTTGACATTGGTATGTCGGTCTTTTTGCACTTTTCCAATCCAAACCTCTTGACAAGATCATTAGCATATTTTTCTTGATAGATAAAAGTTCCTTCCTTCAATTGTTTTATTTGAAGTCCAAGAAAGAATGTTAACTCTCCCATCATACTCATTTCAAATTCATCCTGCATAAACTTAGAAAATATCTTGCACAGAATTTCATTAGAGGATCCAAAAATAATATCATCCACATATATTTGAACAAGTAAAAAGCTTTTGTTTTCCTTTTTGATAAATAAAGTAGTATCTACTTTACCTTTGACAAAACCATTCTTTATTAAGAACTTACTTAGCCTGTTGTACCAAGCTCGAGGTGCTTGCTTTAAACCATACAAGGCATTTTTCAGTCTAAAGACTAAGTCTGGCTTCTTTGGGTCTTCAAACCCTGGTGGTTGTTCCACATAGACTTCCTCATGGATAAATCCATTTAGGAAGGCACTTTTGACGTCCATTTGGAATAACTTGAAATTTTTGTAACAAGCAAACGCAAGTAATAATCGAATAGCTCCTAACCTTGCTACTAGAGCGTAGGTCTCATCATAGTCTATTCCTTCTTCTTGCGTATATCCCTTGGCCACGAGTCTTGCTTTGTTTCGTACAACTTTCCCTTTCTCATTCATCTTGTTCCTGAACACCCATTTGGCTCCAATAACAGTTTTACCTCTTGGTTTAGGTGTCAATTCCCAGACGTCATTAATGTTGAACTGTCTGAGCTCTTCTTGCATAGCTTCAATCCAGCTCATCAGATAAAGCTTCTTCTATGCTCTTTGGTTCAATTTCAGAGATGAGAGCCACAGCACTAGACTCTTCATGTCTTTTAGATCTGGTGCGAATTCCTTCATTGATGTCGCCAATGATAAGATCTTTGGGATGACTGGACTTATGCTTCCAGTTACTAGTTGATTTATCAGGATGATGATCTCTTTCTTTATTTGAATTTTCACAATCATCTTGATGCTGGTTTTCCAGAGTCTGAGATGCTTCTAGAGATGTAGGCTTTGGAGGGTCTGAAGCAGGTTCAGATTCTTCATGATGAGTCTGACTGGAATCGTCTTGCATAGAGTCTTGAAATTTAACATTCATTGACTCATCCACAGACTGACTTTTCTTGTTGTAGACTCTGTAGGCTTTGCTTGAAGAAGAATATCCAAGGAAGATGCCTTCATCTGATCTCTCTTCAAACTTACCAATTTGATCTTTAGCATTTTTCAATATAAAGCATTTGCAACCGAACACATGAAAGTATGAAACAATAGGCTTCTTACCTTTGAATAACTCATACGGGGTTTTGTCAAGAGAAGGTCTTAAAAAGACTCTATTGATTATATAGCATGCTTTGTTGAAACTTCAAATTTCAAAATCGTGAAGAAATCTTACTTTCAATTAAAAGAGTTCTAGCCATTTCTTGAAGAGATCTGTTCTTCCTTTCCACAACTCCATTTTGCTTTGAGGAGTGTATGGAGAAGAGAACACATGCTTAAATCCAGATTCATCACAAAATTTTGTAAAATTTTGATTTTCAAATTCACCTCCATGATCTATCTTTATTCTCGAGATAACACGTCCTTTTTCATTTTGAACCTTTTTAGCAAATTTTTCAAAATACGAAAAGGATTCGAGACTTACTTGCAAGGAAATATACCCAAGTAAAGCGGGAGTAGTCGTCCACAATTACTAGGCAATATTTCTTACCTCCAATACTCGAGTTCGGTTGGTCCGAAGAGATCCATATGCAACAACCTATGCAAGACATGATTAGTAGAAACATGATTTATTGGTTTAAATGAATTTCTTACCTGTTTTCCCGAATACATGGAGTGCATGGATTAGACTTTTGGTATTGTAATTTGGGAAGACCTCGAACAAGCCGTTTTGATGAAATTTTGGCCAACCGCTTCATGTTGACATGACCAAGCTTTCGTGCCATAAGCTTGCTTCGTCTTGTATTGAGATTAGGCATTGTGATTCATCCGGTTTCACGTCCGTAAGATAGATATTTCCATGTCTTCGACCCATGAAAGACGAGTAGAGTCTTTACTTGGTTCCGAACATGTTCCTTCTTGAAAGAAGATCTTAAAACCAAGTGTCACACAATTGGCTAATACTTTGAGAAGATTGTAATTGAGTCCTTCCACTAAGGAAACATTACTTATGGTGAGATTTCCAATTTTCACAGTTCCAAATCCCACAATACTTCCTTTGTCAAGTTTCCTCCAAATGAAACTTTTCCACCATTTACTTGCACAAGCTTTATGAAGCAATTTGAGTCTCTGTCATGTGTCTTGAACATCCACTGTCAAGATACCACTTTACCTTTTTCTTGACGGAGACCTGCATTTAAAAGAGAGTCTCAAACTTTCTTTGGTACCCAAACTTTCTTGGGTCCTTTGGTGTTAGTAAAATAAACAAAGATATGCCCATACTTTCTTAACAGGTTTCCAAACCATAGGACACTCTTTTTCAAAGTGATCCGGACTTTTGCACTTTGAACATCCGAGGGCATTTCGTCCTACGTACTTTACAAAAACTTTCTTGAAATGATTTTTGTAAGCCTCTCTCGGGGTCTTTTCTTAATTCTTTCTTTTACTTTAGGAAAATCAATCAAGGGAATTGTTTCTCACTGCTGTCATACCTAGACCGGACTTATTAAACTAAGGTCTTTGAACCGAAAGAATTTTTCAAGATTTTCGGATCCTATTGAAAATTTCTTTGAAATATTTGATAAGTCGGTTTTTAAAAGAGAATTTTCTTTCAAAAATTTTCTTTATTTTCTTTAAGAGAAGAGATATTTAAGTCTCGAACTTTTAACTCTTTCTTCTAAAACGATTTCCTTTTGTTTTAGAGCTGAGTTTTCCTTTTTAAGTTCGGAAATTCTTTTGAGAGAAGTCTTAAGACTAAAACACAATTCATCAATGTATTTAGAAACTTTGGCAGGAATTTTAAAATCACTTACCTCAAATTCACTGTCTGAGTCTGATCCAGAGTTTGAGTCTGAGTCTAAATGTGCCATCAGACATAGATTGGCATATTCATTATCACTTTCTTCACACTCTGTATCACTCCAGGTTTTGGCTTTGAGAGCTTTTCGAAACTTTTCAGCTTTTCCTCTTTTCTTCTTCAGAAGAGGACAATTGGGTCTGATGTGTCCCTTTTTCTTACATTCGAAGCAAACTACATCTTTGTTTGGTTCCTCATCATCAACAGACTTAGTCTACTATCTTTGAAAACTTTGTTTCCTTGAGTTGAACCTTCTTCCTTTTCTATTCGGTTTTCAAATCTTCTTATCATGAGAGCAAGCTCCTCATCATCCATGTCATCTTCAAAATCTGTATCATCAGAATCATCAATTGATTTTAATGCAATGGATTTCTTACCTTTTGGATCTTCGTCTTCATTGATTCGTTCCACTTCATAAGACTGAAGAGTTCCAATCAGCTCGTCGACAGATAGTGGCATAATCATTTGCGTCTCTCTGATTGAAGTCTTTATATGATTCCAATCCTTGGAGAGTCCACGCAGTAGCTTGTTTACCTTCATGGGATCAGAAATTTTCTGTCCTTGATTCTCAAGACCATTGACAATATCTGTAAAAGGGCTAAACATGTCAGTTATTGATTCTCCTGGTTTCATTTTGAAGGCTTCATATTGACCGAGGAGAATGTTAATTCTTGTCTCCTTCACTCGATCTGTTCCTTCATAGGTGATGTGCAATCTATCCCAAACTTCTTTTGCTGTAACACAAGAAGATATTCTGTTATATTCAGTGGGTGATAAAGCACAATATAAAGAGTAAATTGCTTTTGCATCGAGTGCTTGTCTCTTGATAATCTCTTCTTGAGTCATTTTGCTGGTCTCAACAGTTTCTTTTCCTCTTTCTGAGACTGATGCAACTGTAGGAGTAATTCCTCTTTCTACAACGCCCATTCCAGAGGATCCTTTGATCGTAAGAAGGCTTTCATCTTGTTCTTCCGGATGTTGTAATCCTTTCCATCAAAGTAGGGTGGTCTGGTATTGCTCTGACCTTCCACCAGCCCTAGTGCTAACATACTAGCCATGGATCTTTTACTCTGAAGTAAAACACTTCAAATAAAGGGAATACACGAGCTCTGATACCAATTGATATCTAGATTAAGTACCTAGAGGGGGGTGAATAGGTATATGCGGGATTTTTCTCGATAATTGCTCAATACTAGATAGTTAATAGATATGAGACAAATAATAATCAAAGTAAGACTGAGAGAAGAGAGAATTGAACACGCGGTTTATAGTGGTTCGGCTTATTTCAGGCCTACGTCCACTCTTCTTCACTGACAGCCTATTGACTGGATTCCCCTATGAACAAAGAGATGTTACAGCGATGTTCTCCCTTGAATTCTTGGTGTAGATGATCTCCCACACTCGCTCAAGGTATCACTAAGTATAGACACTCTCTGTGTGTACAATTTCGCTCAAAATGAATCGACTAATAATCAAGGTGCTTCAGACTCTGGAATTTCTCTATCGATCATACACTAAAGCAAAATAGAACGACTTCCTTTTATACTCATTTATGCCATCATACCCGTTGGCACTTACCAAAGGAATTCCTCCAATCTACCCGTTGGACGGAATCAATCAAGAAGATCATTCGAGCTATTAAAGGAACTTGACGATAGCCCATCAATCATGTTCGCCCATACAATCAGGATCTTGGTTTCCAAGAATAGAACCTTCCAAAAATACTTCGTCGATCATCGGATCTTCAAACGATCTTGATAACGAATGAATGAATCCGTTAGAATTATCCAGCCAAGAGATCTTCTCCAGAGGATAGGAATAAATCTTCAACCAAATACTTCGGCTCTGAATTCCTTCGTCATTGGATTAGAAAAAGCTGTCAATGAGAATAGTCTTGAGTCTTGAGTCTTGAGTCTTTGAGTCTGGTGATCTTGAAAGTCTTCAGACGCTAAACAGAAGGCTTGCAAATATCCAGACTAGACTGATAGAAACGTTTTGTCAGCTTCAAAATATTCTGGATAGATTTCTCCAACAGCAACAGTGGCATTCCAGACTAAGCTAAATCCACCTTAAAAAATGGCTCAGTCTCTCATTGCATGTAATTTTTTTTATAATGTGTATTGGTATTAATTTAGTGGTGTCCACAAGTGCAACCTTAATTCTTATTAATGGCCTTCAACAAAAAGGACAAGTATTCACGAAACTCGTCATCCTGATGACGTGGGTTGCCATTATCCTAGCGACGGCTGTGTACGCAAGTCCTACACTAGTATTCCACCCATATAGTGAAACCAACGCACCATTTGAAATAATCGACATTGCTGTGATCACATGGTTAGTATTTTATGGACGTTCTACTTTTCAACCAACTTATTCAATTCTTTCACAATTTGTTTGCTTCGCTGAAAGTGGGAGAATATTATTGGACTCCAAGAATATTATCTTATCACTAGAGTCTAAACAAAGAAGAGCCCATAGGACTTATATAATGCTTTTATAAAAAATAAAAAATAAAAAGAAAAGAGAGGGTAAGACCATATTTTCCTATTTAAGTTGGTAGAAGAGTAGAATAGCCATATACACTAGCCAAATGATCACAGCAACACCGACTATTTCAAATGACGCGTTGGTTTCACTATAGAGGTCAAGTACCAGTGTAGAAATTGTGTACGTGACCACCGCTAGGATGATGTTGACCCTTGTCATCAGGACCATTATTTCAATGATTACCCACTCTTTTTTGTTGAAGGCTGCTAATAACAATTAAGGCTACACTTAGGGACGCAACTAAATTAATATTATTACATGTAATCAAAAATTTACATGCGATGGGAGACTAGGCCATTTCTAGAGGTGGATTCAGCCCCATATGGAACACCATTGTTGCAAGCACCATTGTGACTAGTGACTACCACCACGATGGCCATTTGGATGAGGGTTACGGGTGAAGCAGCCTTGCCCAAAAACAAGGTCAAGTCTCCTCCCCCAAATTTTTTAAAGGAAAATATATATATTTTACAATAACATTATTTCATTAATAGTCTAAACGAAGAATAGCCCATAAGGCTGTGGAGTAAAAAGTCAATTCAACTGTCAAATTTTTTAAGGGTAAATTGTTCAAAAAGTCCTAAATTTATTGTACATTTACCAAGTCTATCCTAAATATCAATTTTGCCAATTGAGCCCAATTTTAAACCGAAGAATCCACATTTTGCCCAAAATCACAATTTCATCCCAGTTTTATAACTTATCCGCACAATCTCACGCCTTTTGATTTTGCTTTGGATTTGGACCGCATGCTCATGAGTGCACTCATTGATATTACAAGAGTAACGGTACAAGATAACTTTAGCTATCCTCTGCCACCCAACATTTCATCAAGGGAATAGTTCCATTGTTCGATTTGGGTCGAGAGAGAGAGAGAGAGTGGAGACCAACAAGGGTAGTTTCAAAGGCAGCTAACGACGAACCACATCTTGCAATGTTGGAAAAATCAAAAATGAAAGAAGAAAATTTGGGCAAAGGCAACATCTCCTAGTTTTTGGGTGAGGCTGCTTCACCCACAACCTTTGCCATCGCAGTGGTAGTCACTATGATGCTCGCAATAGTGGCGATCTAGATGAAGCTATACCCACCTTAAAAAATGGCCTACTCTCTCATCACATGTAATTTTTTTATGACGTGTAATTGTATTAATATAGTGTCATCCATTAGTGCAACCTAAATTCTTACTAAGGGCCTTCAACAAAAAGGGCGAGTATTTATTGAACTCATAATCCTGATGACGTGGATCGTCATTATCCTAACAACGGTCATGTACGCAAGTCATACACTGGTATTTCACCCTTATAGTAATACCAACGCGTCATTTGAAATAATTGGCATCGCTGTGATCACATGTCTTATATTTAGGCTGTTCTGCTTTTCATCCAACGTATTCAGTTCTTCCACAAATTGTTTCGTGGAAAATGGGAGAATATGTTGGGCTCAAAGACTATTATTTTATTACTACAGTCTAAACAAAGAAGAGCCGATATGGCTTATATAATGCTTTTATTATATTTATAAAAAAAAAAAGAGGCAAGACCAGATTTTCCTAATTAAGTTGGTAGATGAGTGGAGTGGCCATAAATATCAACAATATGATCACAGCAACACCGACCATTTCAAATGACATGGTTCTTTTACTATAAGGGTAAAATACCAATGTGGAAATTGTGTACGTGGCAACCGTTGGGATGATGGTGACCCCTATCATTAGGACCATTAGTGATTACCCCATCATTTTTGTTGATGATTTCTAGTAACAATTAAGATTACACTTACGGACACCATTAAATTAATATTATTACATGTAATAAAAATTTTATATACAATGGGAGACTAGGCCATCTCTTATGGTGGATTTAGCTCCGATACCATTGTTGCAAGCACCACTGCACGAGGGCCATTTGGACAAGGGTCACGGGTAAAGCAACCTCGCCCAAAAACTAGGCGAGGCCACCTCCCCCAAAATTTTTAAAAGAAAATTGTTTAAAGAATATATCTTGTTTTTCTTTTTTGTTACAATAACATTATTTCATTAGTAGAGTCTAAACAAAGAACAGCCTATAAGGCTTGTGGAGGAGTAAAAAGTCAATTCTGTTGTCAAATTTTTTAAGGGTAAATTGCTCAAAAAGTCCTAAACCTATTGTCCCTTTACCAAGTCTATCCTAAATATTTTGAATTTGCCAATTGAGCCCAATTTTAAACTAAAGAATCCACATTTTGTCCAAAATTGCAATTTCAACCCAGTTTTAAAACTTTTCTGCACAATCTCACATTGTTTGATTTTGCTTTAGATTTGGACCACATGCACAAGTGTTTACTCGTTAATATTACATGAGTAACAGTACAAGATAACTTTAGCTACCCTTTGTCGCCCAACATTTTATCAAAGGAATAGTTCCATTGTTCAATTGGGGTAGAGAGAGAGAGAGGGGGGGGGAGACCGACATTTAGCAGTGTTGGGAAAATCCAAAATGGAAGAAGAAGATTTGGGGCAAAGGCGACCTCTCCTAGTTTTTGGGCGAGGTTGCTTCACCCATAACCTTCACCATTGTAGGGGTAGTTTCAGTGATACTCGCAATAGTGGTGCTCCAAACAGAGCTAAATCCACCTTAAGAAATAGTTCAATCTCTTATGGTACATAAATTTTTTATGACGTGTAATTGTATTAATTTAGTAGCGTCCATAAGTGCAACCTTAATCTTATTAGCGGCTTTCAACAAAAGGAGTGGGTATTCACAAAACCAGTAATCCTAATGATGTGGGTCGCTATTACATACACAAGTTCTACCCTGATATCCCACCCATATAATAAAACAAACGCATCATTTGAAATAATCAGCATTGCTATGATCACATGGCTAATATTTATGATTGTTCTGCTTTTCAACCAACTTATTTAATTCTTCCATTAAATTGTTTCGCAGAAAATGGGAGAATATTATTGGACTCTAAGAATATTATTTTATTTCTAGAGTCTAAACAAAGAAGAGCCCATAGGGCTTATATAATGCGTTTATAAAAATTAAAATAAAAATAAAAAAAGGAAAGGAGAGGGCAAGACCAAATTTTCCTAATTAAGTTGGTAGAAGAATGGAATGGCCACAAATATTAATCATATGATCACAGCAACACCGAATATTTCAAATGACGCACTGGTTTTACTATAGGGGTAAAATACCAATGTAAAAATTGTGTATGTGGCCACTGCTGGGATGGTTGTGACCCCGTCATCAAGACCATCAGGTCAGAAATTATCCACCCTTTTTGTTGAAGACTGCTGGTAACAATGAAGGTTAACCTATAGATGCCATTAAATTAATATTATTACATGTAATTAAAAAATTTATATACGATGGGAGACTGAGTCATTTCTTGAGGTAGATTTTCGCCCCATCTAGAACACCATTGTTGTGAGCATCACCGCAACTCCAACGGCGATCGCCATTTGGGTGAGGGTCATGGGTGATGTAGCCTTGCCCAAAAACTGGGCGAGGCCGCCTTCACCCAAATTTTTTAATGGAAAATTGTTTGAAAGTTTTTTGGTTCTATAAAAGCATTATTTCATTTGTAGAGTATCAACAAAGAAGGGCCCGTAAGGCTTGTGGAGCAGTAAAAAGCCAATTTGATAATCAAATTTTTTAAGGAAAAATTCTTCAAAAAATCCTAAATCTATAATACTTTTTTCAATTCGATCATAAATATTTCAATTTTGTCAATTGTGACCAATTTTAAAATAAAGAATCCACATTTTGCCCAAAATTGCAATTTCAGTCCTGTTTTAAAAATTATCAGCACAATCTCACGCTATTTGATTTTGCTTCAGATCTAGACCACATGTACAAGAGTTCACTAATTAATATTACATGAGTAACAATACAAGATAACTTCAATTACCCTCCGCCATCCAACATTTTATTGAAGGAACGGTTCTTTTGTTTGATTGGGTTCGAAGCAGAGAGAGAGAGATTAAGAGGAACGCAACATGTGACTAATAACTTGCGACCAGAGAGTGAGGCTACACTTGAGATATATGATATGGATGTATATTTTGGGCTCCCAGACACAATATCAAAGTCCTTACCTTCAATTTCAAGTTTTTATCTTCATTTTTGGCAAAGGAGATAACTTTGTGCCCTATAGATTAACCTGAAGAAAGAACCGCTCTCCATTGTTGCAATTAGATGTCCATGAATTGCTAGAGACATGAGATTCAGATAAGAGTGAGCATATTAGATTGTTTGGACTAAGAATCACCTAGACCTAATCGGACCAATCGATTTAGTCCAGTTCCCAAGAATGTCGGTCCGGTTTTGATTCCATAAAAATGGAACCGATGATTTTTAGTCTAGTTGCTGATTTCAAGGGGAACCAGACCGAACCTAACCAACACTTTTTAAAATATATATATATATATATATATATATATATATATTTAATTTCTTAAAATAATAATAATAAGCCCTAAAATTGTAATAACTCTTGCATTTAAAAAAAAAAAAAATTCATCTTTTTTACTAAGTGGTTGATTCCATTGGACCGAACTAGACTAGTCCTGATCCTAAGACCCTTCCGGTCCTCAGTTCCAAAAATGGGAACTAATCACTACTAGATGTAGAGACAAGATACAATAGTTACAAGAATGTTGCCGCTAGCCGGTGTGAAAATACTAGCTTTTAGAACTATTTAAGTCCCCACAAATTACATTAATTTGCTTGTCTTGGACAGAGACCACCACCCAGTAAACACCATGATAGAGGCAATCGTTGAAGAGTCTAAACCATTTCTAACTATCTAATTGAAACTAAACCAATCTAATACTAAGATGTAACAACCTAATCAATGCTTATTTTTCAAACTATTAATCCATTTTTTTTTCAGATTCAATTAAAATTTTATGTTATTTTAGTTTCTGAAAATGAGGATTCAGACCGGGCCCTTGGGCCTGGTCCAAAAATGGGCCGCACGCTGATCTCTCTGGACTGGGCTAATGGACGCAATCCGGGCTTTTGTATTCAGGCCCACTCAACTTTTTATCTCCGTTTCCGCTCCATCGTCTTCCTCACGGTGTCACCCGACATGCCAGAACTTACGCCATGCCTTCATGAACTTCAAGGTTTACAAACAGAGATCAATCTACCCTCAAATCCTAAACCATGAATGTATAAAACTTTGCTATTCACTACTTCCGGCCATCGGCATGATGGCCATCGCCTCCACCGTCCATCACTAGAACACCACCATCAACCGCCACCGATCATTTGAAGATCTTTGAACTCACAACGTTACAGATAATAATTCAACACATGAACAGCACGATGAGGATACAAAGGAGAAAAAGGATTGAGAAAAGCTTATCTCTGGTTATCGTTGTCAAGCATTACACGAACTCCGGGCCATTTCTCATGGATCAACCACCATAGAGTCACTGCCCGCACCTTGACGAAAAGGAGTAAAACTCCGAGACAGCAATGGAACCTCATCGCCAACGAGGATAGGGACCTGGTGGTTGAAGCCCGGCGGCAATGAATGACGACGGGCGATTTCAGAGACGATCGACGAACCTGGAGGATCGATTTTTCACTCTCTCGATGGCTCTTGGCTCTCTGCATATGGTATCGGTTTCTCTCTTTAAAAAACGAAGAAAACCGCTGCGGTTAACTTGAGACGCCGTGATGGAAGGCGATATTTACGATAACCGACGCTCGAGACGGTTTTCGTGGATGAAGAAGACCTCCGGATCCCCGAGAAAGACAGCTTTAAAATCCCCGCGCTTCCCTCCTCAAAACTAACTTTGTTGGATAAAATTGCATAATTGATCCATTAACTTTAAATTTGTTTCATAATCCCTAAATTCTTATTTATTATACAATGAGGTCCCTAGATTTTCTATAATGTTCAATTTAGTTCATGAATTATGTTAAAATATTTAATATTGTCTCCAAATTTAAATTGTCATATCATCATCACTTTTGAGAGATTAACTTGACAAAAACATGTAAAAACTACTTTTTATTGATAGACCAATCTGACTGTTATAGAACTTATCAAATGTTCGTTTTAGAAAACAAAAATTGATGCATGGATTTGAGGAATCAATTACCACTTTCAACCTATTAAATTATATTTCTATCTATATTATATATTGAAAACCAAAGCCATTAGAGCATCTAGAGCTTCCTCTAGTCAAAATTAGATTCTATTCATTCGTTCATTATGCCCGGTTGTTGATATGTACTCTCTAGTTAAATGTATCCTGAGCTAGTTTAAGCATATCTCGGTGAGTTCCCCACCGGATGCTTCTCCATAAGGCATTTTCAATCCTTCTGCCAGAGTGTCAGTTTCAGTTTTAGTTCTAAGCGCATCTAGGTCCATTACTTCTGCCTTGGATCAAGTTGCATTGGTAAGATAAGCTCACGGAGTTGCCTTACCAGTGAGGAAGTATCTAGCTTCATTTCTAGGGTAAGCCCTTCTCAATGCGAATTTTGTTACATCCTATGAGTAAGTTTTTTCACTTTTCATGTGAGCAAGCAAAGGAATTAGCCTCTTGAAGGCAAGCAGGAAGTCAAATGAGCAAGCCTCTACCTACTTTTATAATACTCGTTTTCCACCTATGTCATAATCTACTCCACAAAAAAGCTTCTGTTAATAATCTAATGTCAATTAACACTTGAAATTTTGCGTATTAAAATGGAATTGAACATAGAAAAATAGATAATATCGCGTTGATTATAATATAAAATAATATCGCATACATAATAAGAATTCCACCATTGGGAGATGAGTGGGTTTACACACAGGCACGCACGCTCCACTTTGGAAAAAGACATCGCTAGTTGAATCAAAGTATATGGTCGTGCCAACAGAAAAGAAATAATAATTTCCTTTCCCCTGAACGACTACAAAATATTTTACCAAATTGCTCTGTGGAATCTTACACGTGGCATGGTACGGTTGAATCTATCAAAGGCCCGACCACACCGTGCTCCAGTGCAACGTGTCATCGTTCCATTGGTCGGCAGGTAAAATATTCTTTCACGGCCACGTTGCTCCCGTGGAATGGAATCTCGGGCCATATCCTTACGCCGAAAAATCAAAATATTTAGGAGAGAGGGAAGAAAAAACGACGAGAGGGAGCTGACTCTGATAGCGCTTCGCGACTCGTGAGGGAGCGCGAATTTCTGCGAAGCTCTCTCTCTCTCCTCTCTGCGTCATCGAGATTCTAGAGAGAGAGAGAGAGAGGGAGGAATGAAGCATCTGCAATGGCGGATCCTGCCGGCGCTGATCCTGCTGGCTTCCTTCGCCGCCTATCTCTACGTGAAGGAGCCGTCGAAGGTCAGCTCTCTCGTCGCTCTCGCGCCCTTTTCCTTTCCTTTTATCATCTCTTCAACCGGTCGCCTCCGTCGTTGTCTTCCTAGCAAGTTCATCGTTTCCGAGAGACGATTACGTTCTTCTTCTTTTTTTAATGAGATCATGCAATGAAGCAATCGGTTCGGTGTAGTAGACGAACAGAGCGTTTGTTAGGCATCCTGATGCTGGATCGCGCGCTCCCTTCAAGTTTTTATCTTCATTTTTGGCGAAGGAGCAAACTTTGTCCCCTATATATTAACCTAAAGAAAGAACCGCCCTCCATTGTGGCAATTAGATGTCCTTGAATTGCTAGGGACATAAGATATAGATGGGGATGAGCATATTGGACTGTCCAGACCTGATCGGATTACCCTGTTTAGTCCTATCCTGGAGGCATCAGCCTAGTTCCCAATTCCATAAAAATGAAATCGGTGATTTTTATCTGATTCCTTATTCTGGGGAACTAGATTGGACCGAATCGACGGATTGGACTGAGTTTTTTTAAATATTTATTAATTTCTTAAAAATAACAAAAAAACCCTAAAATTTTTATAACTAAAATAATTTTAAAATTTTTAATATTTGTTTGCTAAGTGGCCGGTTCCATCAGTTCCTTTTTTTTTTTTTTTGGGATTGAGGACCGAATTAGATAAACTAAACTGGTCTGTCCAGTCCGGCCCGATCCCCAATCCCAATAAATGTGACCAATCACTCCTAGATACAAAGACATGAGATACAATAGTTACGAGAATATTGCCACTAGCCAGTGTCAAAATACTCCAAATAGAGCCATTTTACAACTTTTAAGTCCCCACAAATTGCATTAAATTGCTTGTCTTAGACAGAGACCATGACCCTGTAAACACCTTAACAGAGCTAATCATTAAAGAAACTAAACCATTCTTAAACCATTCCTAACTATCTAATTGAAACTAAACCAATTCTAATACTAAGACCTAACAACCTAATCAAGGTTTGTTTTTCTAACAACTTTTCCAATTTTTTTTTTTTTTCAGATTATTTTTAATTTTTATATTTTTTTAGTTTCTAAGATTGAGGATTCGGACCGGGCCCTTGGGCTGGGTCCGAAAATGGGCCGTGCGCTGATCTATCTGGTCTGGGCTAATGGGCACAATCCGAGCTTTTATATTCAGGCCCACTCTAATTCTAACCCTTTCTCTTCCTTTTTTTCACTCCATCGTCTTCCTCAGGTGTCACCCCACAACTTACGCCATGCCTTCATGAACTTCAAGGTTTAAAAACAGAGATCAATCTACCCTCAAATCTTAAACCACGAATGTATAAAAATTCACTATTGACTACTTCCGGCCATCGGCACCATGGCCGTCGCCTCTGACCATAGTCCATCAATAGAACATTGCCACCAACCGCCGCTGATCGTTTGAAGATCTTCGAACTCACGGTGTCACAGATAATAATTCAACACATGAACAGCAGGACGAAAATATAAAAGGAGAAAAAGATTGAGAAAAGCTCACCTCTGGTCATCATCGTCAAAGAGTTACGCAAACTTCGGGCCACTTCTCACAAATAGACCAGCGCTGCAACGACCGAGAAACGCCTCGACAAAACGGAGTTCTAATCACGATTGATGATCGAGCGAAACCCCAAGATAGCCATGGAAACTCCTCGCCAATGAGGATACGCGCCAGGTGGTGAAGCTTCGGTTGAGACCGGAATCAATCCGACTTCTTGGCCGGGGAAGAAACAGAGCAGCGGGTCCTGCGTTCTTCCAGGACCAGAGCCTAGCGGCGATGAATGACGACGGGCAATTTCTGAGACGATTGACAAGCCTGGAGGATCGATTTCTACTGTCTCGAAGCCTCTTGGCTCTTTGCGTATGGTATCTGTTTCTCTCTAAAAAGGGCGCCTCCATAGAAGAAAACCGCTGTGGTTGACGAAGGTCGGGAAGATGGCGGCAGCGGCGGCGCTAGGACTTGTGATGATCGGCCATGGGGGAGATTCATTCAGCGTAACTTGGGATGCTGTGATGGAAGGCAATATCTACGATAACCGACGTTCGAGACGATTTTCGTGGATGAAGATGATCTCCGGATCCCGCAAAAAAGAGATCTCTAAAATCCATACTTCCCACCTCAAAACGAATTCTGTCAGAGAAAACCCATATAATTTATCCATGAACTTTAAATTTGTTAGAAATAGCCCCCTCAATCTTAATTTATTATGCAATGAGATCCCTAAATTTCCAATACATGTTCAATTTAGCCTATGAAATTGGTGGGCTTGGAAGAGTCCGCATTAAGCCTGATAAACTTAGCAGGCCATTAGCCTTCGAAGACAATCTTTTTGAACCTAGGCCTTTTTTGTTTAAATGCTTCGCTAACTTGGGTTTTTTTTTTTTTTTTTTTTTTTTTTTTTTTTTCGTGCAGGTTAGTAGCTTAAAGATTGATATTAATAGAAAATTTATTTTATGATTATAAATTGTGATGTATGTTTTAATGTTTTAGCACTACATGTGGCACACACAACTCGGCCGCTAGACCTGGACCGCCATAGGATATTTAGAATGGTATTAAGAAAGATACGGCCTTAAACGTGAGACTGCGATGTAGAGGTTGTCTTTCTTTTTCCCGAATTTCTTTAGGTAGAGCCAAGGTTAAGAAGGTAGGATGCCAATGTTGCGACAAACAAACACCCTCTTAATTTCTCTAAACCTTTTCAGTTAGAAATCAAGCCGCACGTATCATGCACATGTCTATGTACTTATCATTTTCTTTAAAAGTAAAGTGATTTATTTACTTTTTTTTTTTTACTCAGTCTTTTTACTTTATTGGCCCATGCCAATTTAGGTTGGTTTTTTGGGTCCTAGTTTATATACAATGGAAAGAGACAATATCCAGCTTATCCCCTTCCCCAAAGCAAAGTTCTTCAGATGGTGAGGTCAATTGAACTAATTTGCCCAAAAGTGTGTGAAAGCCAAAATTTGTCATCTTTAATCATTATTCCAAATCCCTGTTTATCTTGAAGTTCTATAGGCAATAGCACACTTTCGTTGTCTAAGGACATCCACTTTATGTTTAGTAGGTTTGAGTTAATCCCAACTCTGGAAAAATACAACACTACTATTGGAATGCCTCTCAAGAATAAGCTTATTAGGCCACCAATAGGTATTGACCCGTTGTGTGGGTTAGCGTGACTTTTAAGAACTGAAATTTATGTTATAAGGAAAATTATAGAAATCAACCATAATACCTGTCCACTATCGTTTTTGACTAATTGTTTTGAAAATCAACCTATGAGCCAAAAAGTGAGATTTTCCTCTTAATCTTTTTCAAGTTCATCATTTTCCCCCATAAAAAAGATGCCATAAGTCCCTCGATGGCATGTGTGGTTGATCAGGTCTTAAGGGGAAAAAATTATGTCAACATGATTTTAGCCGAAATAATCCCGTCCCTTAATTGTTTTAAAGAAAATGAAGAAAAAATCATGCTGGCCTCCCTGAAAATTTTACAGGTCTGGTTCTTTTCTCACCAAGCGAATTTGGATGCCTCATGCAATTGTCTAAAATAAATGGTTTCAAAAATCCACTACAAAGATTTGTGGTTCTAAGACTATACATTCCCAACCAAAATTGTTTTGACTAGATAGATTCCCTAAAGGACCCCGCTCCTGAGGCTTCCTATGGTGTCCTGGTTGGTTTCACGAAAGGAGAGCTCGCTTTGCTTACAAATATTGTAATCTGATCCTATTGCTCGGCCTCATCAGTGCCATTGATTTTTTCGAAGTTCTCATGCATTTCGATTGTGTTTTTCAAAGTTCTCATGCAACTTTAATAGTTAAAAGGCCACTCTTCACTTGGTTCATCCCCAAAAGGAGAAAGGCTACACTTTGCGTGACATACATTTCAGAAAATCACTTCAAGTTAAATATATAAAATGTTTTGTCTATTTCCACAACATTACAATTCTTGATAACAACACTAATATTATTGTGATATAAATTATAGTGAAATTAACTCACTCAATGTATTGCCTAAATAAAGAGAGTAGCCAATATGATCCATGTGTCTCAAGCAACTAGACAAGGGATGTTCTGAGTTGTAGTTATGTTTAGAATTATAGTTATGTGAAAACAAGCGTAATAACCCTGTCCGACAAAGGTGGAGAATGGTCGCCAAGGCCAAAGGGCTTGAACAAGGTGCTGTTCCTAATGGGCTTCTATGATGACGAACAGGGCAAAAATAAGCTGAATTGCACATTGAATTGGGAGATGGTATATATAAAAACTAAAATTGACTCATGGAGGTATCTTTTGACATAATGAAACTTTTGGAACTCCAAAGTTAAGACCTAGAAGCTATAGCACTATCAAAATTAGTGACTCTACAAAAAGTGCTTGCCTATATGTCAAAGGACAAAACTGTAAGACTTGGTATAAGATGGGCTAGTAATTCAGAGGTGTCACATTAGTGATCTAGAACTTCATAGTGTGGTTATTCGATTCTAAGTTGTCCTTGAGTTTTGGTCGTGGAAGATAGGAGTCACTTGATGTAGCGGACACGCAATTTGATTTCTCATCTATGTTTTACTAAATAGTAAGTATCTTAAGCATAAAAATTCATATTTCATAATTCCATCAACACCTATCTTGATCACGACATATATCACCAGATGGCACACATTCGTTAATCCCGAAAGGAACATGCGAGTGTCTAGCGAGAACTTCTGCGTGAAAGGCGAAATGAGGTCGAAGAATTTGAGGAGTTTCCCGAATGGAACGAGGAACCGCCCCAAGGCAAGGGCAATAAGAACTTGATTTGGGCCTCCTTTGGTACGGAAACTATGATGGCACAACCAGGCCCGAATGTTCGACGACGCCTTCTACCCGTTCGATTTCGGATCACATTTTTCTCCTCGGAAAGAAATGTGGGGCAGCAGAATACACTGTCTCCTCGTGAAGTTGAAATTTTGGGCTCTTCATAATATTAACAAATCCTGACCTATCCCCGGAGAATTCATATTTGACGAGGTTGAACTAATTAGCCGGGTTTAACCCATCTGTCAGCCCTTAGATCATGGCGAAAAAAGCATCCCTCTTGTCCTTTTATTTATTGAGAGTCAAAACATATGCCACGTGTCATGAATGAGGCCTATAATCAAATTTAGCGAACGTTGCCTAATGCATCCATCGGGTATCCAAAGGATGTCTTTTTGATTGAATTTGAAAAGGTGGAGTATCCAATCCCAGGGATACAAGGAATTTCATGCGGAGCTCACATGCGGTGATCACATCTCTTACGTGCCGCCATTATGTTCACGGAAACAATTTATGATCATAAATAAAATTTCTAATATGAATCATTTTCTTTTCATTTTAGATAATTTTATTATATTTTTCTTTTTTTTTCTTTTTTTTTTTTCTTTCCCTTCTTCTTCTTCAAGGTTTGCCGGTCACCGGCCAAACGAGGGCTGGCGAGCCTCCAGCAAGCTCATCAAACCTCACCCTTGCTTGGCGAGCCTCCGGCAAGCTCGCCAAACCCCAATTGGTCGTCAGCGACTGGTGGCGGCAGACGGCGGTGGCGGCGGCGGCGGCGGCAACAGTTGAAGAAGAAGAGAGAGGGAAGAAGAACAAGAAGAAAGAAGAGAAAAGAGAAAAAAATAAGTTGGCGTGATTCTGAAATCGTTCCCGAGAACAAATAATCAACTTTTTTTTACTTTTCGATTTTGTTCCAAATCTACTTCCGTGAACAAAAAAATAAAAATTTGTTCTCAGAAACAAAAATTTTACCAAATGGATTTTTGTTCTAAATCTATTTTCGGGAACAAAAGAACAGAAATTTTCACTGTTTGGCCAGTTATCAACCGTGCCCTAAGTAGACTAATCTGTGTTGTCTACAAAAGCAATTCCTTAATTTTTGCAGGCACAGCTCTTGATAATTGTTCACCACTTCCACTTTTCTCTTGTCAAATATTGTGATGACTTTGATAATATGGCGTTAATCTACGACTATATGGCTAATGGTAATTGACATATTGATTTGATAGGCTGGTAAACCATCAATATCTAATCAAATCTGTCGCTGTGTCTAAGAAAAACTTAACCATGTGTTCCTATGGTGATCCTAACTAATGTAAACAAATTTTAAGACCAGAAGTTCGCTAAGAGGGAAGAGGAACTCTAACTAATCACGGTATGAACGGCGAGATAAATGCTCACGCTTGCTAATCACTGCTGTCTCCACAAAGATAGTTCAGAGTTTTTGGAGACGACATAATTGAGCATAATAAGAAAGCAAGTACTTATTCCTCGTCTCTTCGCATTTGAGTTCAACCCCATATAGGATATTCTCAAGGAAAAAAAAAAGAAAAAGAGAAGAAGCAGGGTGCGTATTCCAGGGGACAATCCAAACGGTCATGACGTCAATCTCGATATATTATATTTAATCTACCAACGGTCGATATGTCGTCAATCGAAAGCAGTCTATTAACGTTTCTTTCGGTTCTTAGACTTTGATACATATTCAGGAAGACCTAGCAGCAAGTCTTGGTCTTCTTATAACAACATAAAGTGCAAAAAAGGAAAATCAGGATATAATGCGAAGCATGCATATATCTTCCTCACATTTGCTCTCTTCGACAATCTCCATTACTCCATGACGATGCAAAGATCAATTACAGCTTTCTCGTTCGCATTGCTTGCTTCTTTAGCTTCAGGAATTTTCGTCGTGGTTCAAGCCAAAAAAGATTCAGGTCTCTCTCTCTCTCTCTCTTCGCTCCGCATTGAGAAAAGTTTCTGAGTTTGCATCTGATGCTGATTTTATCTCGGAGTAGAGTTTCGTGCTTCTCATTACTTTGGAATATTGCGGAATGCTTTTTGTATGTGATAAGAACATCACAAGATTAAATGCCAGCAAAATGTATCGATTCATTCGATATACCAGATATCAAACTTGGGATTTGCAGTCCAAAAAAAAAGGCTAATATTTTCAGGCAAGCAGGCATGATATTATTTTTTTTTTAAATTCTGAATTTTAATTTTCATTGTGCTCGAGCCCCAGCTATGGCCAGCACACTAACCATTGGGCGAAGGCCCTTGTCAGCTGCTAGGGAGCGCACCCTTCGCCTAGATCTAAAGAGGGCTTTGTGCCCTTGTCCACAATGGAAAAATATATATATATAAAAATTTAAAAGATAATTAGGAAAACTTAAAAAAATTTCAAAAATTGTCTATATTAGCTGCATCATGTAGAATGGCAAGTGTCTACATCGGCAATTTTTTTATTTATCAAAATTGGTCAAAATGACTAAAATTAGTAAATTGACTATTGTTTAAAAGTTGATGACTCAGTTGGCTAGATTAAAATGTTTTTGAATTGGCGTTTGTACAATTGGTTCAGGATTTTTTTTTTTTTTTTATTATCTCCTTGTAAATCACAATCATTAATTAAACAAAATGGTTTCTTCTTTTCTTTATATTCATTCTCATTTGATCTCGGCTTCAAATTGTTGATATGGTAGATAAAATAGTGTGGAATTTTGTGAATGATCGAGAGTCACTGAACTTGCTCTAATGGTCCAACAAAAACCGTCGTTCCATTTCACTGAGTTTTTCTTTTCTCTACACTTAAAGGTTTCCTTAACGTTGATTGTGGAGCATCTAATGAATTCACCGGTGAGAAGAGTGCAATGCGCTTTCCTAATGGAACGAGGAACTGTTGCACTTTAAAACACGATCAAGCCAAGAACAACGCCTATTTGATTAGGGCGTCATTTCGGTATAGCAAACCTGATGAGAATCGGACTTCATTCGACCTATACATTGACGTTAATTATTGGGCCACAAAGTGAGCTCTTCGACATTTATATATAAAGAAATCATGTACGTATCCCAGGCAGATGATGTGCAAGTATGTCTTGTGAACACTGGCAATGGAGTGCCTTTCATTACGGCGTTGGGACGAAGATGTCTTGATGATGACATCTACCGGTTTGAGTACGGATTCTTGCGACTCAATCGGCGGTACGACATCGGCGGAAGGTTGAATTCTCCTATCAGGTGATCAATTAATTTTTGAAATACAGATGTATAGTAATTGTAGTAAATAGGAAAAATTTCAAATAATGATATGAAGTGCTCTTATTTTTTCAAATAAGGGCAAGTGAATTTTATTTCAAATAAGAATATGAAGTGGCTATATTAGTCTCAAAAAATGGCTTGAAGTGGTTATGATTATTTTTAATAAGGGCCTAGCCTTGCCGGCTCATCGGCCAGCAAAATATTCCAACAATCAAGGGTGTTTTTGTCCAAACACAAGTTAAATTTAAATTAAATTAGATTAATTTAAAAAAAGCTTTAAAAATGGAAAAACATAAGGCCGCCATCCCATCACTAGTGGGGCGGCAACAAAGACCGGTGGGGTCGTCAACGCCTGGGCGAGGGTTGGCAACCCTTGCCGGAGCCGAGGCGAGGGTGAGTGACCCTCGCCTAGATCTGAGAAAGGTTTGCCACCCTCTCCCACGTAGCTAGGGTAGCTTGCCCTCACCTTAGCCTAGGTGAAGGTCTCTAGCCCTTGCCTAGGCTACCCCACTAGCAAAGGGTAGCCTGTATTTTCCTTTATTTTTTTAATGTTTTTTTTTTTTGTTCTTTAAAAGGAAAAACTTAATAAATTAAAAAATTAAAAATTTTAAAAGATAAAATTGCCCCTCACATCTAGTGAGTTCATTCTTTGAGATTGATATACACACTTCAAGCCATTATTTAAAATAAGATCCATTTCAGCTTTTATTTGAGAAAATAAGAAAGCACTTCGCATTTATTTGAAATAATTTCTACTTCAAACCCTTATTTGAGAAAATGAGGATATTTCAGACTCTTTTTTGAAATTTTCCCTTGTAAATAAAATGAACAATAAAGATAATTGAGAAAATGATAATAGTTGTCAAAGATTGCCACAAAAATCATTAGATGATTAAAAAGAATGAAGGGAGGAACAGAAAAACCATTAGGTTCCAAGAAGAAAAATTATATGAAATATTGAAATTATGATTCAAATCAATCTAAGAATTTCATATAGGTATCAAAAGCAGCCTAACATGCTCCATCGTAACAAGCGAACTCATTGATCCATTCTGGAAAAGATTTCAACGCCATTACAAAATTTAGTATTCGTTTGTAATAATTTTCAGCCCCGCTATGTACATAAAAATTAACTAACCTTATATGAATTATATACTATCATAATAATTCGAATTGGGTATTGACAATAATATTACAAATTATTTACTATATAACATTAATGTCATAAAAGAAAGTCTGTTTTTATACATAAGTTATAGACATTAAATAAATTTAAGAGTGATTTTGAGTTGCATATAGTATTTGAAGAAAACTCACCATCAGATGATGTGGTTGGGGAAAAATTATTAAGGCAACATCGATAGATAAACTTTAATACAAAGATTTACTGACATTATAAAATGAAATTTTTGTAATATGAGGAAATTCACTTATTGTAGGTAAATTGTAATGTCAACAAACGTAATTATGTTCCCCTACCTACCTGCTACCAGGCATGCATGAATTTAATTTTTTCTTAATCACACTCTAATCCAAAAAAGTGACAATTTCATAACATTACTAATTTATTTTAAGGTAACGTTTGTACATGTATTATATACTAAATCCAAAGGGACTTTTTCGTGTGTAGTTGCATACCATGGGATTTGCCTGCTACTAGTTTTGGTAATTTTTAGCTTCTATCAATCATCGAACACATGAGGAAAAAAAAATTGTATAGGTTCACAAGCATTTTCTAGATCTCTACCGTTAGTAAAGAGTATCTCATACATATAAAGGATCACAATCCTCTTTTCATCTCCAAGATTGTATAAATATTATATAAATAGAAAATTTTTAAATTAATGATTTTATCTTATCTCTCGAGTATTTCAAGAAAATTTAAATATTTTATATCTTGTAAAGAGCCTTGTTTTTCTCTTTCCATATATATGCATATATGTATGTTCAGTTCCTTTAAGTGGTGTCAATAATTATTTCTACTAATAATTAATAATTCAGATATTTCATAATAAGATGATTTTCCAAAATCTCATAAATGTCAATTTTTTTGCGGATACACAATACATGTGCACTTTTGCTAGATAATAGATGAGAACAGTATCTTCCTTCGAGTTGCCTTTTTAGGTTGACACATGATTTCAATTTGTAGGGGTTTGATCAATTTTCTTGAAAGGGATTGATAATTTTTCTTGGAATGAGTATTTTTTTTTTTTTTTGGGCGAACTACACTCATTTTGCAATCTAATAATAAAACGTGTTCGTCTCCCTCTCTTTTTGTTATTTCTTTATTCTAATTGTACCTCTTTCCTATCAAACGAATTCGAATGTAACCGTAATATTCGTATTAGAATACAAGTACGTTTACTAAAGAAAAAATACTTTAGATTACGTGTGCTCGAGACATTGTGCGTATTCTAATTTGTGAGGTTGATCATTCTTCTTAAAAGTGAGCACTTTTCTTTCACTTTCCACTCTTGTGTATTGAAAGTGTTACTTATTTATTACTCTTGTCTCTCTCCCTTGTTCTCTCTATGATTCATTTGTATTCCAATTGTACATCTTTCGCATCAAAGAAGTTTCCTACCTTAATGTTAACATAATATTTTATATTAGCTGATAAGTAGATATGCAAAATAAAAATACACAAATTACGTGTTCTTCAGACATAGTAAGAACAAATGAAATGAAAAAGGTGAAAACATCATTTGACTATTTCCTTCCTTAAATTCCTGAGAAGCTATGTTAACATTAGAATCTCATATTATTAATATATAGATGCGATTTTTTTTATGCTTAAATGTCTATATATGTTCCTATTATAAACATGTACAAAAATCCGCAGAAAGTGCAGATTACATCTTGTACCTATTAGAACTTGATGTTTACTTAAGAAAAGGGAACTTTCACACACACACACACACATATATATATATATATATATATATATATATATATATATATATATATATATATATATATATATATATTTATATATAAATGTATATAAGTTCTAAAGAGTACTTCCCGGACACTTGCTAAGGGTAATTAATTATACTTTGAAAATATGAATTTTTTTATTTATAATAGTCTACTTACATGAAATATGATGGCTTTCAATTTGCAAAACATATTGGTGTCCATTTGTACTAACTTAGCGGTCTTAAATATTTTCATGGGATAGTCGTTAACAATATATTTTTCTCTGAAGTTTGAAAAATACAGAACTAATAATTATCGCTATTTTGAAGTGTTTAATTTCCATTTAGGATCTGACTAGGAAACATTCCAACAGTGGATAAAGTAGGTCCCGACTCCGTCCAAAACCCGTTTGGCTTGTAAAAAAAAAAATTATATATATATTCATCTAATAAAATTCTACGAACCAATAAATTTTTTGTTTAATTACATAAATTGAACTATAAGAAGCTGATGTATGGTATATACATTTACTTCTGTTGAGTATAGTAGCTTCAACATTCCTATTGTAGATCCATATGAATTGGCATTTACTAGTCACTTAGTCAATTACTTAATAGTTTGCTCTTCAACTATTGTCGAGATGCCGCACACAGGTACCCTGTTGATGTTTACGATCGGATCTGAACAGCTCAAAACTTTAAAAACTGCTTCATACTGAATACCACATCTTCCACTCAATTATCTAACGACATTGATGCGGATAAATACAAGGTTCCCTGGGAAGTTCTCCAAACTGCTCAAAGATCAATGAATGCTAGTTTTCCCTTGCAATTTCAGTGGGCACCTTTGATCCCCTCGCGGAAATGGATTGTATACTTTCATTTCGTAGAGATTGAGAGACTGACGAGTGGCCTACAAAGGGAGTTCACAATTTCCATGAATGGTAATCAATTCACGAAGACGGTAAGCCTTGAATACTTGAAGCCAGTGGTTGTAATTTCCACTCCAGTTAGCGGGTCGCTCATCATCTTCTCGATTGAATCGACGAATAAATCTGGAAATCCACCTATTCTCAATGCCGTGGAGTTCTATACTGTTGGTGATCTTCCGAATGTGCCCACAACACAAGATGATGGTGTGCTTTTATTCTTCTACATGTTTTTATTGTCGACATACACTTTCTATAGTTGTGCTACGGTTGACATCAGTAATAATTGGACAGATATTCCATTGTCAATAAGGAAGATTTAGGGAATCCTATGCTAACTATACTAGTCTCCATTGCGGGTCTTATGTTATTCGTGAATTCTGAGCAATAGTTGCTTTGTTGGAATCACCAGATGTGGCTAAGTATTACTCTGCTATCTGCTTAATTCCCTGCTTTGGCTACTTTTTGATGCTAGCCTTCAAGTCAAAGCCGCGAAATGTTACAAGTCTTTTGGAAGCTGAAAGTCTATATAACTTATATCTAATCGCAACTGCATTTTCCATCTCCTTTTTTCTCTCCAAATAATAGATTTTTTTCGTGTGATTTCAAACACAGTGAAAGCTATCAATGACATCAAAGCAGGGTACCACATTGAGAGAGAAAGCTGGCAAGGTGATCCGTGCGTACCAAGTAAATACAAATGGGATGGTCTAAGTTGTAGCTATGGAAATCCTCCAAGAATTATATCACTGTGAGTCATCTGACACTGTTTCTTAGATAGTACTGATTTTCTAGATGAAACTTAAAAGAAAAAATTTTCTTTCATCATCTATATATTAGCGAGAAAGAACAGTTAAGATCAATGCAATCATTTAGGCGTGAATTCTCAAATAGACCGAGAAATTCTGTCGTGTAGTTACGTTACACCTATAGTCTCTCGTGAAATGGGACAGAGCATGTGAGGTGACTAAAAATTTTGACACCTGGCCCCAAAAGTCAGCCGTTTTGGGCTTCGTCCACATGGATTTGACTAGGATATTAAAAATCATTATTAGAGTACGACACCCTCCACTACTCATTTTTGGGCTATCACAAAATAGGAGTGGAGCACTCGTTCTTGAGCACTCGTTCTTGGATACAATAGTATATATTGCAAGTTGGCTTGACCGAGGTATAGAGTAATTATTAGGCCACTTGCAGGGCTACTAAGATTGCCATGAGAGTTAGACTGGACCAACTCACACGTCGAAAGGGGTAAGAGTGCCGCCAGCCCATGGGGGCATGGTGAGAACTTCAATCTTTTAGAAGGAGGAGTTTTTGACACCCCAAGGCTCTGATGGTATAGAAAGGAGCTTATAAACTCTTGGTACCCACCTTCAAAAGTCACCATCTCCAATATATATTTTTTTTGGGGTTGTTTAATACGGATGGGGTCGATCAGAACAAGTTTTATACTCATTGATCGGCAATAAATGCTTTGTTCTTTTCCAACATATCGCTAAGTTGTCTGTGCAACTTTTTGCACCAATGACTTACTTTCAAATTTTTGCATAAGTGTTCCAAATTGCATTGTGTACGAGCAAGTATTAGCTCATCGAAAACAATATTTAGGTACTCTAGGTCTAGTAATAACCATAACTTACAGAACAAGGAGGTAAGAAGATCCATGCACGTAATGAAATTGACGATTATGAATGGTCTTCTAGTACCTCAAACATTTACACCAGGAGGACCTTAATTCTGAAGAATATATTGCACTAACTTTTCTTTATTGTAGCAAAAAATCTGCCTCTAGAAAGATGGCAATGACAGGATCTCCTATTTTGGTTTATTATGGTCAGGAATTTGAGCTCAAGCAATTTGAGTGGCAACATAATCTCATCATTTTCATATGTATCAACTATGGAATACTTGTAAGTTTCATCGTCTGTTTACTTAGTTGTGTTTGCACATCACTCTTGATTAAGCAACCCAAGGGAGTCAACTCATGATTGAATTATTAAGGTTGTGCTTTAGGAGACATAAGCTGTTGAAATATTGCCCTAATGTGTGGGAAACATCCTACGTTTGGCTATGGAACTGGTTAACTTGAGATTAGGTGTTCTAAACTTTTTCTTTTCCAGAGATTTATCCAACAATCAGCTTACAGGAGCAATACCAGAAACTCTAGCAGAATTACCAAATCTAAGATTGCTGTAAGTTAATGTGTCTAAGTGAAGCAACAAAGTATTCAAAGTGGACAAATCTCTAATCATGGCTACATTTGCAGAAATTTGAGTGGAAACAACTTGATTGGATCGGTTCCTGAAGCTCTTAAGAAAAGGGTTGCAGACAATGCTTTAAGCATGAGGTGCTCCCTCACTCCCTCCCTCCCTCCCTCCCTCCCTCTCGTTACGCAACTTTTACAGGCTCGTGATCAGCATTTGGCAAATGAATCCGGACATATTTTGAGAGGAATATAAGTTCAGCTCCTTCATTCTTTTTGGCAGTTTGGTGGGAAACCCAAATCTTTTCCTAGCTGATCCTTGCCAGCAGAAGAAGAAACAAAATACCATCCGCATTTTAGTTGTTACATCAGTTTCAGGCTTCTTCATAGTTCTCTTCGGTGCTTTGGCTACTATTTGGTTAATTAAACGAAAACGGACAAGTAAGTTTTCCTGTGATGTGCATTACATTTGACGACATTCTTGAATTTGCTTTTCACTTTGGTACAGTTCTATCTGCAACAATGTCTTTTCTAGGATAATTTAGTTGATAATATACAACTCAGCAACTAGGTATCTTTTCTCACCCATCCTAAGAGTGTTCTTTTACAATCTCATCCACATTGCATTAGAAAGTAAAGGTAGCTTTAATCAAAATTTCCTGATGCTAGTAATATGAATTACATAGTAATCACAAATAAATGGAGATGAGAGATACAGGGATCACCGCAGCGTGGTTGCATCAACATCACAAAATGTACATTATTCAGCTTAATTATCGACAATCAAATTTCTGATTCTTTTATCGAAAGTAACTTGCTATGCACGGGAATGACTTATAACAACTTCAGAGTGCAACTTTGGACAACTTTGTCCCTGACATTTCAACGCTCCCTAAGGATGTGTTTGTCTGAGTGAATGAGTTTTCTGCAAATTAGTTTTATGGACTCTCTTTTTTGGTTTGCTGAAAATAATAAATCAACAAAAAATCATTAACAGTCATAAAAAAAAAAATTCAAGGCTAGAATTAGGAAAGTGTATTCCCTAATTTGAAGAGGTGAAAACATTATTTGAAGCTTCCCAACAAATGTTAATCTGTTACTGAGACAATAGACGCTTTACAGTTGTATGTTAAAAAAAAAAAAAAATTATATACATGTTCCAATCATAACGATAAATTGAGTTCTATATATCTAAATAGTTTTGAGTATTATATAAATCGAGCTTTAATTAGCTAAAGTACTGCTATTTTTTTTTTGAAGCATTTCTCGCATTTTTAGATTTAAGTTTTAATTAGCTAAAGTACTGCAGTCAGACCTAAACTCACACTCCAAGAATTTCGATTTTGCATTTAGTAATGCGCACAATATTGCGTGCAATTTTGTTACAGACAAATATATATTAGGGGTGAGCAGTTCTACTTTTGGTACAAGTTCCACCTAAAACCTGCTAGTTGAAACATGTTTCTCATTTTTTAGAATCAAAAACTTACCATTCATACCCTTGAAATTAGAATGTGGAACCTACCTTGTCACAAGTTTTAAGGTCTACCTAAATTCCACTTGTATTATTAATTGAATTATTGCAGTTAAGCATCACCTTTTATTACCACTACTTGCTTCTACAATCAACTAACTACAACTTTTATTTAAATGCACGAAAAATATAAAACATTAACAAAATAAGAGTCTAAGTCATAAAATGAAAATCCAAATTAGTAGTTCCAGATTATACACTTATAATTGGACACCACGGAAACTATGTGATCATAGAAAGACACAAACCAAGAAAAATACAAAAAGTTGTTCTAGGTTTTATGTTCCAAGTTCTACTTACCTAGAACCCAAAACCTATCCGTCGAAATAGGTTCCCTAATTTTTGGAACCTGAAACTTACTTTGGATACCTTGAAACCTAGAACTGGATAGGTTTCCATCGGTCCGGTTATCAAGTTGTAGGTCATACTCTAGAACCATGCTCACCCTTAATATATACATGAGAACAACTTTACCTATGAAAATAGTTGCAACTTTTTTTGTGACATGGGGTAATCAATTTTTGTGGCACTCAACTAATCTCATCAGCATTAATTTCTAGGAGAGAAAACCACTTTGGAAAGGCTCCATTGAAATTATTTCTAGAAAATCGAGAGGCACACTATTATGATTTGTTAGTTCAAATGTTAACAAGTTAGATAGACTTTGGAGTAATCTATGAGATTGAAATCATTTTTCAAACGAGATCCAAATCCTCAAACGTTTTCAATTGTCGAGGGCGCAGTTGGAGGTTATTTACCTTAAAAGTTTGCTATCCAAAGCAATAGTCGCAATACTCATTGGAACCTTTTTGGTACAGAATCTAGTGAAAGGACATTGATATTTAAGAATCGACATTTTAAGTATGGAAAGGTTTCAAGAATCACAGGGAACTTTAGACGAGTGATTGGTGAAGGTGGATTTGGAAAGGTATATCATGGTACACTAGATAATGGCACGGTAGTTGCAGTGAAGATGCTCTCTGAATCATCGAAGCAAGGGTACAAGGAATTTCAAGCTGAGGTTAGATAGGGTGATGGAATCACTTCTCCTTTTAAACTCAACTTGTGCTCATTTACACTAATGTAATTTAGAAACACCCTGGTAGATTATTATCAGTATATGTTTTGATAATGCAAACTCATGATAATGCAGGCTCAACTCTTAATGATTGTTCACCATGGAAACCTGGTTTCTTTGTTGGGATATTGTGATGATTCCAAGCACGTGGCACTAATATATGAATACATGGCCAATGGAAATTTAAGGCAACATTTGTCAGGTGCGTATTTATGTTTGTTGTGTTATTTCTTCTGTAAAATAATTCTGAAAAACTCTATTTCTTGCTCATATGTAAAGTTAAGGTGCAGTCGACAGAGGACCATTCAAAAGTCTTGACATGGAATCAAAGATTGAAAATAGCAATGGATGCAGCACAAGGTATGTGAACAAGACATCCATAGTTGAACATTTTCTTCCTATCATTGTTTTGGTATTTTTGACATGGTTTTTCTGAGGATTTTAGGTTTGGACTATTTGCATAATGGTTGCAAGCCACCCATCATCCATAGAGACTTGAAGACTACTAACATCTTGTTGAACGAAGATTTCCGAGCCAAAATAGCTGATTTTGGCTTGTCAAGAGCATTTATGACTGAAAGGGACTCTTATGTTTCAACTTCTCTTGCGGGCACTCCTGGCTACATCGACCCTGAGTAAAGGCTAAAACTCAATACTACTATTTTGGTTCAGTTCAAGATCTCAATTTGCATAAAAATGTTGACATAACCAAGGATTCCATCTTTAATATAAAGATCTATATTTTTTTCCTCCCCCCAGGATCCAATCTTCTGGAAACTTTAACAAGAAGAGTGATGTTTATAGTTTTGGAATCATACTGTTCGAGTTGATCACCGGACGACCTGCAATAATGAGAAGTCTTAATGGCAGCACTAGCATTCACCTTCTTCAATGGCTAATTCCCATCATCGAAAGTGGTGATATACAAGGAATTATGGATCCAATGTTACAAGGAAAATTGGACATCAACTCAGCTTGGAAAGTAGCGGAGATTGCTATGTCTTGCACACGAGCAACGGCGATTCGAAGGCCAGACATAAATGACGTATTGGTAGAGTTGAAGGGGTCTTCACAGAGCAAATCAAGTGGTTCTTTTGAAATGACCTCCTTGGACCTCCATTCTGACAATGCCCCTATGGCAAGGTAGTAGAGATTTTCCAATGCGAAAATGGTCCCTTCCTTTTTAAATAAGGATTAGTGCATTGAAAGACCTAAAGTTTATCATGAAAGTATAATTTAGTCCTAAAACTTCAAAAATGCAATTAAGTCGTAAAGTTGTTACGAAAGTGCAATTAAGTTCTAAAATTTTTAAAAGTTCAATTAAGTCCTAAAACTTGTCAAATTGATCTAACCAAGTTCTTTCGTTGATTGTAATTTTTGAAAGTTTTAGGATACTATTGAACTTTTGTGACAAGTTTTAAGATTTAATTGCACTTTTTGAAAGTTTTGGTACTTAATTGTTCTTTTGTAGCAAGTTTTAGAACTTTTAGTATACTTATTCCTTTTAGATAAAAGATTCACTATTGTCTGCAAATCCACCTTAATAGTTTCTTCCACAAATATTATGAAAATGTTTTGCCTCTTGAGGTTCTGTTTGTCTGTTAAATGAACTTTACTAGTATATTATTTCAAAGAGACATTTTTATTTTATGTTTGGTCATATTGTGCAAATGATGTTGAAGTCATGCAAAAATAAAATAAAAATGAAATGGACTTTAGAGAAAAAGTTTCGAGTACAACTCCAAGTCCGGGAGACTCAAGCTCGAGCATTGGGGCCTTGGTCCTAGCCTCGAGCAAATTGAGGCGCAATTGTCACACCCCGAATCCCGGGCACGCGCACATCCCTCGGCGGTCGATTTAAAAATGCAACGTCCCAGGACATGTCGCCGACCCATTCTTTTTATCTTTCAATTAAACGCATGCGGAAGCGAATTAAATAAACATCTAGTCAATCATCAGAAATAGGAATAGTAAAAACATGCCAGCGATTTTTCACAAACTACAATTTAATATATATCAAGTTAACCCTACAAGTTCATGTATACAAGTTTGCCTCAAAAAGGAACTCCTAGGCGACCTACACCCCGGACCCCTCCGACTCAGGCTCTGGATCCACCACAACACCATCCAGGATGTCAATATCCATGGGGTAACCTACCTGCCCATCCTCGGTCCCAATGGACAGTCCATCAAAACCCTATAAGGGACCCTCTCGACCACCGTTGGGCTCATTGATGAACCACACCTTGAAGTGATGAGGCACCACATTAAAGAAACCCTCATTGACCCAAATTGTGGTCACAATCGACTCGCGAGTTCAGTTGGTCCCGGGGATAGGGAAGAAGGTAGAATCTACCTCCATATCCCATGGAACTCCAAAACGAATTGGACGAATCTCCATACTAAGAACCTGAAAAAGGTTAACCAGGATGGGGTAAGATAAATCTCAGTGAGTCAATAGCTTAAACCCCAATTAGGACGCAAATTCGCCTCGAAGGCGGTCTAAGCATGCGCCACACACAACTCACCTCGCCTCAGCATGTCTTGCATATTAGCGCATCACATATGTCATTATAAATACAACAAGCATAGTTAATAACCAGAACACGTAATTCTCACACTTCAAACATTCACATGGGTCTCAATTATAAGGTAAAACTATTATGACACATCTCATACCATGCCTAACAATTTTGCCCCATAATCAAACACAAAGTATCACAATCATTCAAGCGTGTTCCAATTATTATGACCCCTCGACCACGGCCAACTCAAAAGTCGGTGGTCATCTGGTGTAATCGGGCATCGTCCTGCCCCATCGGGCACGGCAACATCTAGCATCCTCCGCCTAGACGGCATTCCACAAAGGAGCTTCGTCCCGAAATCCATCCGTGAACGGTATCCCGTTGACTTGGGGGCATCCAAACTTAATTAGGCATCATCCCGCGTAAACACATCAAGATGGGTTCCAATAAGTGACCACACGAGCACATATTTAGCCAAGAACACCATGCTTTGAGTTCAAATGCTTTGTTTTCAAATAATGAACTTGGCTAATTTTTCTTCTTGTTAAAAATCCCGGTAAAATAATTATGCGTGGTCAGGTGTTCGTAATCGAACCGTCAAACTTAATACACTCTCATTTTAAAACTCTACATTTTTATATAGTACATAAAAGTTGGCGTCAAAACCTGACACCTCGGATTTTTCTATTTAAATGCCTATAAAACCAAGTTTTGTACTAAAAATCAATAACTACCATCAAGCAATCAATTGCACATCATAGCACATATAAGCCATCAAAAACACACATAATTTCATCCAAGAGAACAGGCATAAAATTCTACGAAATGGCTAATCCGTCACTTATTACACTAATTGCGATTAATTAAGTAAATCGCGATTAATTAAGCTAATTTAACTTAATTAACATAACCATGATTAACTAACCTAACAATGACTAATTAACCTAACCATGGTTAACTAACCTAACATAGGTTAATTAATCTAACCAAGCTTAATTAACACTAATCCTTCTTAGCAATAATCTAACCATGATTAAAACTAATCTAAACACCTATAAGTACAATTAACGGATTAATCAATGATTAGGGAGTTAACTCATGGTTTTCGACAGCGGCAGGCTCACGGCAATGGCAATGCGATGGCAACGAGAACACGAAACAACTGCGGCTTGCACAGAGGCTCGACGGTGGTTGTGGCTGCCCTACAAGTGCTCGGTGGAGGTGGGCGATTTAGCTTGGGCTGGTCGGTGGAGGTGACGAACGCAAGGGCTGCTAGTGGCAAAGCTAGCTATTGGCAGTGGCATGAGACGGACGAGGACAGAAGGATGGCGATGCTGGACGGTTGGACAGAGTTGCTGGCGTTGGGAGTGGTAGCGGGCGCTGGGATGCGGACGATGTTTCGAGCTATGGAGTTGGGACAGGTGGAGAGCTGCGGCTACTGGAGTTGTTGGTGGATGTTGAGGGCGTGAAGAGTTGGGCGTGAGGTGGACACGGGGTGGTGGTGGCTGCGCATACGGCAGCAAAGAAGTGGAAGAAGAGAAGAAAAAGGGAACGGAGCAAGGGGCTGACGTAGAGTTGGGTGTCTGCCTATGGGAAGAGAAATGGAGGAGAGAAAAGTTGAAGAAGAAAGGGAACGTGGGCAAGAAGGAGGGTCGATAGAAGCAGGGGGAAATCTTGCACGCATGAAAGGAAGGAAAAAGAGTGGGGGGGAGAGAGAAGAGAGAGGAAGTCAATAGTACAACCATTGAGAAACTTAGGAAAATATTGACACCATCATCACCTAAGCCCCCAAAGTCTTCATGCCCCCAGAGTCCTTTGATCGTCCAATCACAAAATTACCTCAATTTCCCACAATTAAGCCATTTTTGGGGTAGAAAAACCTATTTTCTCTACCCATCCGAATTTCACTTTTTATTTTCTTTTTGTCCGAAAATCATTTTTCCGCAAAATTTTGGACTCGACGAAAATTCGCCGAAAGATGAGACGACATCCAATAAATGAATCGTAACACGCTCGAACGTTCGATTCTCGAAACTGAATTCAATTTTGTGGTTAAAATCAACCAAACGCGACTTTAGTACGACCTAACCTATTGGGTATTTTGGGGATTTTTGTGCATTTGACCCATGATCAATAATTTTTTATCCACGTTTGTGCATCACCAAATCGTAGACGACTCTCGGTTGTCATAAGATTGCAATGGCTCAATCACGTGTCCCAAATATAATATCAATAGAAAATCGGGTTATTACCGTTTGACGCGAATATCGTAATCATGCAGAACCACCCGCAATTCGACTATGTACATCCATCGAATCGACTTATATCCGTCTGCTAATCGATTTATAACGGTGTCGTATTGACTATTGCCGATTATTATGGTTGAGCGGTCAATTTTTAATCGAATTCTTTAGTCTGTCGTGTTTATATCCCTTAACGGCCTTACCTAATAGATTAGTTAACTTGTGAGTGGTCAGTTCCAAGTAAAACAAACATAAGAACGTCGACGAAACAACCATTTCATATATTCGAAACGAGACAAAATTTCGGGATGTCACAACTATTCCCCTCTTATAAAAATTGCGTCCTCGAAATTTAAACTACAATCCTTCCTAAAAAAAAATGTGGGGTATTGACGTCTCATCGACTCCTCGCTTTCCCACGTGGCTCCCTCCATTCTGTGGTGTTGCCAAATCACTTTAACGAAGGGGATCGTCTTGCTGCATAGCACTTGCTCGATCCACTATCCAAATCAGTCTCTCCACTTATGACACTCTCTCGTCCACATCTATTTCCTCGAAATTCAATACGTGGATTAGATCAGGTTCGTACTTTCTCAACATCGACATGTGGAAGACGTCATACACTTGTACAAGTCTCGGCGGCAACGCAAGATGATACGCCAAAATCCCAATTCGCTCCAAAATTTCAAAGGGACCGACGTATCTCGGGCTTAGCTTTCCTTTATTGCCAAAGCGCAAAGTACCCCTCATCGGTGACACTTTGAGAAATACGTATTCACCAACTTGGAATTCCAATAGTTTACACTACTTATCTGCATAACTCTTCTAACGACTCTAAGCGGTCTTGAGTCTATCTCGAATGACTTTGACGACGTCGACTGACTGCTGAACCAACTCAGGGCCCGTAATCTTACGTTCTCCAACTTCATCCCAACAATGCTTCAAACGGTGCAATCTGGATATTCTGTTGATAGTTGTTGTAGGTGAACTCAACTAGATGAAGCTGTTCCTCCCAGCTTCCTTTGAAGTCCGATATGCAAGCTCACAGCATGTCCTTGAGGGTTTGATCACTTGGCTAATATTTATGGATGTTCTGCTTTCCAATCGACTTAGTCAATTCTTCCACAAATTGTTTCCCGGAAAATAGGAGAATATTATTGGACTCAAAGAATATTATTTTATTACTAGAGTCTAAACAAAGAAGAGCCCATAGGGCTTATATAATGCTTTTATTAAAAAGAAAAAAAGAAAAAAGAAAAGAGAGGGCAAGACCAAATTTTTCCAACTTAAGTTGGTCAAAGTGTAGAATGGCCATAAATATCAACCATATGATCACAGCAACACCGACTATTTCAAATGACATAGTGGTTTTACTATAGGGGTAAAATACCAGTGTAGAAATTGTGTATGTGACCACTGCTAGTATGATGGTGACCCTTTCATCAAGACCATTAGGTTTGTGAATATCCACCCTTTTTGTTGAAGACTGCTAGTAACAATTAAGGTTCCACCTCAAGACGCCATTAAATTAATATTATTATATGTAATTAAAAAATTCATATGCAATGGGAGACTGGTCAATTCTTGAGGTGGATTTAGCCTCGTCTAGAACACCATTGTTGTGAGCACCACGGCGACTACCACAACGATGGCCGTTTGGGCAAGGGTCATGGGTGAAGTAGCCTCGCCCAAAAACTAGGCGAGGTCGCCTTCACCCAAATTTTTTAATGGAAAATTGTTTAAAAGTCTTTTGGTTCTATAAAAGCATTATTTCATTTGTAGAGTCTCAACAAAGAAGAGCCCATAAGGCTTGTGGAGGAGTAAAAAGCCAATTCAATAGTCAAATTTTTTAAGGAAAAATTGTTCAAAAAGTCCTAAACCTATAGTACTTTTTTTTTCAATTTGATCATAAATCTTTCGATTTTCTCAATTGTGACCAAATTTAAACAAAACATCCAAATTTTGCCCAAAATTGCAATTTCAATCCCTTTTAAAATTATCAACACAATCTCACGCTATTTGGTTTTGCTTCAAATCTAGACCCCATGTACGAGAATTCACTCGTTAATATTACATCAATAGTAGTACAAGATAACTTCAGCTACCCTCCGTCATCCAATATTTTATCGAAGGAATAGTTCTTTTGTTTGATTGGGATCGAAGTAGAGAGAGAGAGAGAGAGAGAGAGAGAGAGAGAGAGAGAGAGAGAGATTAAGAGGAACACGACATGTGACCAATAACTTGCGATAGAGACTGGGGCTACACTCAAGATATATGATATGGATGTATATTTTGGGCTTTCAATTTCAAGTTTTTATCTTCATTTTCGGCAAAGGAGCGAACTTTGTGCCCTATAGATTAACCTGAAGAAAGAATCGCTCTCCATTGTGGCAATTAGATGTCCTTGAATTGCTAGAAACATGAGATTCATATAAGAGCGAGCATATCATACCGTTCAGATTGAAAATCACCTAGACCTAATCGGACCGGCCGGTTTGGTTAAGTTTCCAAGGGCATCGGTCCAATTTCTAGTTTCGTAAAAATGGAATTGGTGATTTTCAATATGGTTGCTGATTTCAGGAGAACTGGACCAAACCAAACCAACTCTTTTTAAAAATATATAAATATATATTTTTTAATTTTTTAAAATAATGATCCCTAAAATTGTAATAACTCTTGTATTTTTAAATTTGTCATCTTTTTTGCTAAGTGGTCGATTCTACTAGACGAAACTGGACCAGTCATGATCCTAAGACAATCCAGTCCAATCCTCAGTTTCAAAAAATGGGAACTGATCTCTCCTAAATATAGAGACATGAGATACAATAGTTATGAGAATGTTGTTGCTAGGCGGTGTGAAAATACTTCAAATAAAGCTATTTTAGAACTTTTTAAGTCCCCACAAATTTGAGGCAAAAAAAAAAAAAAAGGTCCCCACAAATTGCATAATTTGCTTGTTTGGGACAGAGACCACCTCCCAATAAACACCTTGATAAGAGTAATCATTAAAGAGATTCAAACATTTCTAACTATCTAATTGAAACTAAACCAATTCTAACACTAAGATGTAACAACCTAATCAATGCCTATTTTTCTAACTATTAATCCAATTTTTTTTATTTTTCAGATTCTATTAAATTTTTATGTTTTTTTAGTTTCGGAAAATGAGGATTCAGACCGGGCCCTTGGGCCGGGTCCAAAAATGGGCCGCACGCTGATTTCTCTGGACTGGGTTAATGGGCGCAATCTGGGCTTCTGTATTCAAGCCCACTCTAACTCTTAACTTTTTATCTCCCTTTCCACTCCGTCTTCATCACGGTGTCACCTGACATGCCAGAACTTACGCCATGCAGAGATCAATCTACCCTCAAATCCTAAACCATGAATGTATAAAACTTTGCCATTCACTACTTCCGGCCATCGGCACGATGGCCATCGCCTCCACTGTCCATCACTAGAACACCACCATCAACTGCCACCGATCATTTGAAGATCTTTGAACTCATAGCGTCACAAATAATAATTCAACAAATGAACAGTGTGATGAGATTATAAACGAGAAAAAGGATTGAGAAAAGCTTATCTCCGGTCATTGTCATCAAGCGTTACACGAACTCCGTGCCATTTCTCACGGATCAACCACCATAGAGTCACCGCCCGCACCTTGACGAAAAGGAGTAAAACTCTGAGACAGCCATGGAACCTCATCGCCAACGAGAATACGCACCGGGTGGTCGAAGCTTCAGTCAAGACCAGGATCAATCAGACTTCTCGGCTGGGGGAGAAACAAAGTAGCAGGTCCTGTGCACTTCCGGAACCGGAGCCCGGTGGCGATTGATGAATGACAACGGGCGATTTCGGAGACGATCGACGAACCTGGAGGATCGATTTTTCACTCTCTCGAAGGCTCTTGGCTCTCTGCGTATGGTATCCGTTTCTCTCTCTGAAAAACGGCGCCTCCGAAGAAGAAAACCACTGCGGTTAACTTGAGACGCCGTGATGGAAGACAATGTCTACGATAACTGACACTCAAGACGGTTTTCGTGACGAAGAAGACCTCCGAATCCCCAAAAAGACACCTCTAAAATCCCACTAACTTTGTTGGATAAAATTGCATAATTGATCCATTAACTTTAAATTTATTTCATATAGTTCCTAAATTCTAATTTATTGTACAACAAGGTCCCTAGATTTTTTATATATATTCAATTTAGTCCATGAATTACGTTAAAATATTTAATGTTGTCCCCAAATTTAAATTGTCATATTATTGTCACTTTTGAGATATTAACTTGACAAAAACGCATAAAAACTACTTGTTATTGTTAGACTAATTTAGCCCTTAAATAATTTATCAAAGGTTGGTTTCTAGAAAACAAAAATCGGTGTGTAGATTTGAGGAATCAATTACCACTTTCAACCTATTAAATTATATTTCAATCTATATTATATATTGAAAACCAAAATCATTGGAGCATCTTGAGCTTCCTCTAATCAAAATTAGATTCTATTCATTCATTTGTTATGCTCGGTCATTAATATCTATCTACTTTTATAATACTCATTTTTCGCATGTCACAACCTACTCCACAAAAAAGCATCGGTTAATAATTCAATGTCAATTAGCACTTGAAATTTTCCATATTAAAATGGAATTGAACATAGAAAAATACATAATGTTGCATTAGTTATAATAAAATATGATATCGTGTACATAATAAAAATTTCGCCAATGGGAGATAAGTTGTAACGGCCCCGGCCCCATTGTGTAATATTGTCCGCTTTGGACACTGAGTCCTCACGACTTTAAAACGCGTTTTACAGATTAAAGGGACCCAAATCTTTATAAATTAGCCCAGAAATCCCCCCTTAAGCGATGTGGGACGGAAGACATGTCCTTAGCTTCACCCGCGTACTGCCAAGGTGATCTCAGTCCATCCTTCCATATTGCCCCGAGTTTGGGTCGTCACATAAGTAGGTTTACATGCAGGCACGCACGCTCCACTCTGGAAAAAGACATCGCTAGTTGAATCAAAGTACATGGTCGTGCCAATAGAAAAGAAATAATAATTTCTTTTCCCCTAATCGACTACAAAATATTTTATCAAATTGCTCTGTGGAATCTTACACGTGGCACGGTACGGTTGAATCTATCAAAGGCCCGAGCCCACCGCGCTCCAGTGCCATGTGGCATCATGCCATTGGCCGGCGGGTAAAATATTCTTTCACGGCCACGCTGCTCCCGTGGAATGGAATCTCGAGCCATATCCTTACCCCGAAGAATCAAAATATTAAGGAGAGAGAGGGAAGAAAAAACGACAAGAGGGAGCTGACTCTGATAGCGCTTCGCGACTCGTGAGGGAGCGCGAATTTCTGCGAAGCTCTCTCTCTCTCTCTCCTCTCTGCGTCATCGAGATTCTAGAGAGAGAGAGAGAGAGAGAAAGAGAGAGAGGGAGGAATGGAGCATCTGCAATGGCGGATTCCTGCGATGATCCTGCTGGCTTCCTTCGCCGCCTATCTCTACGTGAAGGAGCCGTCGAAGGTCAACTCTCGCGTCGCTCTCGCGCCCTTTTCCTTTCCTTTTATCATCTCTTCGACCGGTCGTCTCTGTCGTCATCTTCCTCGCAAGTTCATCGTTTCCAAGAGACGATTACGTTCTTCTTCTTTTTTTCTTTTTTCTTTTTTTAACGAGATCATGCAACGAAGCAATCGGTTCGGTGTAGTAGACGAACAGAGCGTTTGTTCGGCATCCTGATGCTGGCTCGCGCGCTCCCTTCGAACATGCAGCGTCACGGATTTAGCGAACGGAAAATGGACTTTCTGGTTGCGATTGAGGTCTCTAGGATTCACGCGTCGGTTGCTTTGCCAGTAACTCAGGGAGACGATAAGCGGTTCGGTGTAGAAGTTTCTGTTGGAGGTAATAGGTTTGAGAGAGAAGAAGTAGTTGCTTGAAGTATTACACCAAGAGACGTCAAGTTTGGAACGCTTGTTACCTCCAGCGTAGGAAACCCTAGAGTTTTTATATGCACGTTATTGGGCTTCGGCCCATATGGACCCAAATAACCATGCTTTTACCTATTGGGCTTGTATGTGAACATATTATTTTGGACTATATTAATAATATATCCAACAATCTCCTCCTATGTTCACCATACAAAGACAATCCAATAAGTTGGTCGAGTGTAATGTTCAAACAAACATGAATCATCCACATTCAGTCCAAGATAATCAACTCGGATCGAGTCAAAGAGTATTCCAGCAGTAAAATATTAAACTAAATCATCATGTGCAAACTAAATAAGTGAATCATTCTTATCATGAATCTGTTCTGAGATTAAAATTCAAATCCCAAAATAATTCTCAGATTCAGTTCACAACCAATATATGCATAATAATCAAGTATAAGTAGGCCAGTCAAAATAGTCTAAGGTCTTACAAATATAAGAAATAAACATAATAATGTCCACAAAATAGAAATAGCAAAATGCAAGTCTCAAGTAAATGAACTTCATCAAAATAGGCAATAGCAGGTAAACTGTCAAGTCCCCACACGCTCTAAGTGATATATATTCATTCATCAAGTAGATCATCCTGGTCGGGATCCCACTCATTAAGCTCTCCTCCATCTCTACCATCCCCGTAGAATATCAAATATGAATTTCATATTATCATGAATTCAATCAATTGAATAAAAGCTTAGCACCATTCCATCGGGCGGAGAAGAACATATATCGATGTCATAAAGCATCATAATATCATGTCATAAGCATCAAGCCGCTTTCATAAATTATGAACAAGACCTAAATAATGTGATTTACAAAGAGCCATCAACTTAAGTTTATTTGTAGGAGAATAACTATTGTCTAGTTTCAAAGAACAAGACCAATAGTCAAGTCACTTACAATAACCTAGTCATGTAATATCAAGTTTCAATTAAGAACAAGACAAATAGGCTTCTTATGTAAACAATTGTTTCTATGTTTCAATTTGAAATGTCACAATTACGATTCCTTAAAGTCAAATAATCTAGCATCAAGTTTGGAATGAGATCATTTAACCAAAAAGGATAGTCCAATCTAGTTGAATTGTATCATCAAGTTTGGAATGACACAATTTTTCCGATAGAACATTTGAATTAGGTTAAAGTCATCTTCATCAAATTTGGAATGAGACAACTCACCCTCTTCAATTAGTCAAAGAATCGTGAACATCGATGAAACATATAAACTGTGCTTATCATTGTAGCCAATAAAAAAAAAAAATTGATAATTCAAAACACAGGTAAGTAAATGGTAGTTAAGACTTGCCTATATAGTCTTTAACCCCGTTCCCCACTGTTTTGAATAATCGATCTTTAGGCATACCTTTGGTGAGAGCATCGGCTATGTTATCCTTCGATCTCACATCGATCAAGGTGATAATCCCTTGTTCTCTCGTATAATTCAACAACGCATGTCTCGCCTCACATGTCTTCTCTTTGAATTAAAGAGAGTATTATTGACGACTTGGACAAATGCTCGATTATCACAAAATAGGCTTAAAGAATTAATCTTTAGCCGAGTCAAAGGAATATCCATAATCAGATTCTTTATCCACTCTGGCTCTTCACCGGCTGAGGTTAAAGCAAAAAGTTCCGATTCCATAGACGACAATGCAATACAAGTCTGTCGTTTGGATTTCCAGGTAATAGCAGCTCCACCCAAAGTGAATACATACCCACTAGTGGACTTACTATTTCCAATATCTGAGCACCATGAGGCATCAGAATATCCATCCACAATTGGAGGATAACCAGAATAATAAAGAGCATAATCTTTTGTACCTTTAAGGTATCTCATTAGCCTATTAAGGGCATCCCAATGCTCTTTACTAGGATTACTAGTAAAACGACTCAGCATACCAACTGTAAAGGCTATGTCGGGTCTAGTGCAACTCATAGCATACATGAGACTACCAATCAGTTTCGAGTATTTTAACTGATCCACACTGGTCCCTTCATTAGGACTCAGTCTATTATTATAATCACATGGTGTCTCACTCGGTTTACACTTATCGTATCCCCAAGTAGAAAGTAGCTGCTCAATATAATGAGTCTAGCTAAGGGAGATGACTTGCCGTTCAAAACTTACTTTCATACCAAGAATGGTATTAGCAATACCAAGATCTTTAATGTCAAATTCTTTAGCTAAAGTAGCTTTCACGTCACTCACTACAGAATGATCGGAACCAAGAATTAACATGTCATCAACATACAAGCAAATGATGACTATCTTATTTGACATAGAACGATGGTAAAGGCATTTATTTGAATAACTAGACTGAAAGCCATAACTCTTTACCACTTCATCAAATTTAAGATGCCACATCTTAGGTGCTTGTTTAAGACCATATAAAGATTTATTTAATTTACAAACTTTGTCCTCAAGACCTTTCATAACATATCCTTCCGGTTGTTCCATGTAAATTTCTTCATTTAAATCCCCATTTAAGAAAGCTGTTTTTACATCTATTTGATGCACTACAAAGTGTTCAATAGATGCCAAAGCAAGAAGAATTCTTATAGTTGATAGATGACACACGGGTGAATAGACATCAAAATAGTCTATTCCACTCGTTGTTTATAGCCTTTAGCTACTAAGCGTGCTTTGTATCTGGCTATTGATCCATCACTATTCAATTTCTTCTTCAACACCCATTTACAGCCTATAGCTTTAGCCCTTTTTGGCAAATTTACTAGCTGCGCAAGTGTGATTCTCGCAGCGAGAGCTCATTTCATCATCTATGGCTTCTGTCCACAGTAGAGATTCCCTAGATCTCATTGCTTCATGATAGGAGAATGGATCATTCTCAAGATGGTAAGCAACAAAGTCTTCACCAAAACTTTTGGGAATTCTCTCTCTTGTAGATACTCTAACTGGAATTGGTTCAATAGCCAACTGTGTGGAATTAGTGTCAGAAGGACCTGCTTCAGATTCTACAGAAGATTCTGAAATCATATCTCGTAGATCCGAAACATTCAAGCCTTGATCTCGATAAACTTGTTTTCAAAGAACACTGCATCTCTAGATTCTATCACTGTGTTAGTAGATAGATCTAAAAACCTATTTGCAGCGCTATCTTCTGCACTACCTAGATATACACAAGTAATAGTTCTAGATCCCACCTTAGGTTTTTTTTTGATCTGGTATACTTACATAAGCAATACAGCCCCAAGTCTTAAGAGTATCATATCTACAAGAGCGCTTATGCCATATCTCATAAGGTGTCATGGACAACTTAGAGTGCGGCAACCTGTTCAAGATGTGATTAGCAGTTAGAACTGCTTCTCCCCAGTAGGAGGAAGGCATGCCAGCTATAAGTAACATAGAGTTTAACATTTCAGTTAACGTTCTATTCTTACGCTCTGCAACACCATTTGATTGGGGTGAATAAGGAGCAGTGGTTTCAAGTATTATACCTTCTAAAGCACAAAATTCCTTGAACCTTGACATAGTATATTCTCCTCCTCTATCACTCCTAAACCTCTTAATTTTCAAGTTGAGTTGATTTTCTACTCTAGACTTGAAAATCTTAAATTTTTCAAAAGCCTCATCTTTCGATTTCAACAAATAGACATGACAATATCTAGAAAAATCGTCTATGAATGTTATTAGATACTTCCGACCACCTTTAGTAATGTAATTTCTAAAATCACAAATGTCAGAATGTATTAGCTCAAGAAGTTGTGTGCTTTTAGAAATCAATTTAAAGGGTTTTCTAGTGATTTTAGCTTGTGCACACACTTCACACTTATCAAATCGAATAGAAGTATCTAATGGAATGTTATGAGTTTTAGCTAAATGTTGCATTTTCCTGTAATTCACATGTCCAAGTCTATTGTGTAGCAACTTTGGATCAATCAAAGTAGAATTCACATGATTTATGCTATCAGCATTTAAACTCAACCTATACATACCATTAACCATGAATGCACAACCAAAATAATATGAGTTAACAGATAAAGTTACTCTACCATTCATAGTTGAAAAAGACATACCAGCTTTATCAAGTAAACTCATAGATATTAAATTCTTCTTAAGTAAAGGTACTACTCTAACATGTTTCAGAGTTAGTAATTTACCTGAAGAAAGCACCAAATTTGCAGTTTGTTCAACACAAGACTGACAAAGAGATTATCAAACATATCAGAATTATCATCTTTCAACTTGTTCCTCATGTTCTCAAATTCAACTAACTGTGAGAGGTGATGCTTGAATTCATAGTGAATTTAAAGTCAAAAAATTTCTCCGCTAGGAGGGTTTTAGATAACCCCTCTTGTTTTTGGAACTGAGCGTTCAAGTGATCCCATATCTCTTTCGCCGTCTTATACTCACTATAAGTCATAGCCAAATTAGGATTTAGAGAGTTCAACAAGTAATCTCTACAAAAATCCTCATCTTTGTTCCATTGATATTTATTCACATCTTCAAGTGGTAGATGTAAAATCGCTCAATACAAGATAGAATATGTCACGTTCTTTCATGCCAAATTGAACATGTAATTTCCAGCCATGAAATTCAGTAACATCAAAAGATTGCAATTTTATAATATCATAGGAACTACGCTTTGCCATTTTAATCAAAGCAAAGTATTAGAAAGAGTGCACCTTGAAGTCCTCAGAGCAACAAAGTTGAATAACTCCCCTAACCTTGATCAAACCGCTCTGTAGAGATGGAATTTGCCAAAACAAACCCCAAAAACGGATCTGGAGCGCCCAAAAACCTTAAGATGGACTGCCCTTGTTGCTGAAACTTGCTGAAAAATTTCGCCCCCGAAATTCGCTAGAAATTTCGTCCCCAAAATTCGCTAGAAATTCAGATGGAAACTTCCGGGTGCCGTAACATCTTCGTCCGACCTCCGATTGACGCGAGTGACCACTCAAAACGTTCGTAGCGACGAGTAGATCAAAGCCCAAATGGTTTCACCCTCTTAAATTGGCTATCATTTTTGGGTTTTTGAATCAAAGATTTCGGTCACCCGAATCTTCAAACTCAGATCCCGGCCAATATCACCGTCGAAATCAAAAGTAAATTACAGTCGCGAGTTCGTCTTGACGAAATCTTCAAGAACACACTTTACTCGCTCAAATCCGACACACGAACCTACTACTTCAAGATTGTTGGAGGTAATAGGTTTGAGAGAGAAGAAGTAGTTGCTTGAAGTATTACACCAAGAGACGTCAAGTTTGGAACGCTTGTTACCTCCAGCGTAGGAAACCTAGAGTTTTTATATGCACGTTATTGGGCTTCGGCCCATATGGACCCAAATAACCATGCTTTTACCTATTGGGCTTGTATGTGAACATATTATTTTGGACTATATTAATAATATATCCAACAGTTTCTACTCGGCCTTTGCTAGACGAACGGAGCGTTGACCAGCACTCCGATGCTCCGTCACGCGCTCGCTTTGAACATGCAATGTCACGGATTTAGTGAACGGAAATGGTGTTTCCGGTTGTGATTGAGTTTTCTAGTCATGGGGATGCTCACAAAAGTGGCATTCCAGACGGAGCTAAATCCACTTTAAAAAATGGCACAATCTCTCATCGCTTGTAAATTTTTTTATGATATGTAATTAGATTAATTTAGTGGCATCCATAAGTGCAACCTTAAGTCTTATTAGCAGCTTTCAACAAAAAGTGCGGGTGTTCACTAGACTAACAACCCTAATGACGTGGGTCACCATTATCCTAGCAATGGCCACGTACGCAAGTCCTACACAAGGTTTCCACCCATATAGTAAAACCAACGTGTCATTCGAAATAATCGGCGTTACTTTGATCATATGGCTAATGTTTATGGCCGTTCTGCTTTTCAACCAACTCATTCAGTTCTTCCACAAATTATTTCGCAGAAAGTGAAAGAATATTACTAGACTCATAGATTATTATTTTATTACTTGAGTCTAAACAAAGAAGAGCTCATGGAGCTTATATAATGCTTGTATACAAAATAAAAACAAAAAACAAAAAAAAGAAAAATTTTCCTAATTAAGTTGGTAGAAGAGTAGATGGCCATAAATATCAACCATATGATCACAACAATATTGACTATTTCAAATGATGCGTTGGTTTTACTCTAGGGGTAAAATTTCAATGTAGAAATTGTGCATGTGGTTGCTGCTAGGATGATCGTGACCCCTGTCATCAGGATCATCAATTCAGTTACCCACTTTTTTTGTTAAAGACCGCTAATAATATTTAAGGTTATACTTGGGGATGACACTAAATTGATAGTATTACATGTAATAAAAAACTCATATGCAATGGGAAATTGGGCCATTTCTTTAGGTGGATTCAGCCTTATCTGGAACACCATTGTCACGAGCACCACCGCGACTACCACGGCATAGGCTGTTTGGGCGAAGGTCATGGGTGAAGTAGCCTCACCAAAATTTTTTAAGGGAAAATTGTTTAAAAATTTTATTTACCATAACATTATTTCACTAGGAGGGTCTAAACAAAGAATAGCCCATAAGGCTTGTGAAGGAGTAAAAAGCCAATTCAACTGTTAAATTTTTCACCAAGTCTATCATAAATATTTTGATTTTGCCAATTGAGCCTAGTTTTAAATCAAAGAATCCACATTTTGCCAAAATTGCAATTTCAGTTGAGTTTTAAAACTTATGTGCATAATCTCATGCCATTTGATTTTGCTTCAGATTTGGACCACATGTACAAGAGTTCACTCGTTAATATTACATGAGCAACAATTTAAGATAACTTTGGCTACCTTCTGCTACGAAACATTTCATCAGAGGAGTAGCTCCATTGTTCGATTGGGGTCGAGTGAGAGAGAAGAGACCAACAATGGTAGTTTCAAACACAACTAGCAATGAACCGCATCTAGCAATGTTGGAAAAATTCAAAATGGAAGAAGCTTATTAGGGCAAAGGTGGCCTCTCCCAGTTTTTGGGCGAGGCTGCTTCACCCACAATCTTTGCCATCGCAGTGGTAGTCACTTTGATGCTCGCAATAGTAGCGTTCCAGACTAAGCTAAATCCACCTTAAAAAATGGCTCAGTCTCTCATCGCATGTAAATTTTTTATGATGTGTATTAGTATTAATTTAGTGGCATCCATAAGTGCAACCTTAATTCTTATTAGCGCCCTTCAACAAAAAGGACAAGTATTCACGAAACTCATCATCCTAATGACATGGATTGCCATTATCCTAGCAACAGCTGCATACGCAAGTCCTACACTTATTCCACCCATATAGCAAAACCAACGTGCCATATGAAATAATCAACATTGCTGTGATCACATGGCTAAGTATTTATGGCCGTTCTACTTTTCAACCAACTTACTCAATTCTTTCACAAATTATTTGCTTCGCCGAAAGTGGGAGAATATTATTGGACTCCAAGAATATTATCTTATCACGAGTCTAAACAGAGAAGAGCCCATAGGACTTATATAATGCTTTTATAAAAATAAAAAAGAAAAAGAAAAAAGAGGGTAAGACCATATTTTCCTATTTAAGTTAGTAGAAGAGTAGAATAGCCATAAACACTAGCCATATGATCACAGCAACACCGACTGTTTCAAATGACGCATTGGTTTTACTATAGAGGTGAGGTACCAGTGTGGAAATTGTGTACATGACCACCACTGGGATGATGGTGACCCCTGTCGTCAGGACCATTAGTTCAATGATTACCCACCCTTTTTGTTGAAGGCTGCTAATAACAATTAAGGCTACACTTAAGGACGCCACTAAATTAAATATTATTATATGTAATCAAAAATTTACATTCGATGGGAGACTAGGCCATTTCTAGAGGTGAATTTAACCCCGTTTGGAACACCATTGTTGCGAGCACCATCACGACTACCATCACGATGGCCATTTGGGCGAGGGTTACGGGTGAAGCAGCCTTGCCCAAAAACTAGGCAAAGTCTCCTCCCCCAAATTTTTTAAAGGAAAATTGTTTAAATTTTTTTTTTTTTACAATAACATTATTTCATTAATAGTCTAAACGAAGAATAGCCCATAATGCTGTGGAGGAGTAAAAAGTCAATTTAACTGTCATATTGTTTAAGGGTAAATTGTTCTAAAAGTCCTAAATTTATTGTACCTTTACCAAGTCTATCCTAAATATCAAGTTTGCCAATTAAGCCTAGTTATAAACCAAAGAATCCATATTTTGCAAAAATCGCAATTTCATCCCAGTTTTATAACTTACAGCACAATCTCACGCCTTTTGATTTTGCTTCGGATTTGGACCGCATGCACATGAGTGCACTCATTAATATTACAAGAGTAACGGTACAAGATAACTTTAGCTATCCTCTGCCGCCCAACATTTCATCAAGGGAATAGTTCCATTGTTCGATTTGGGTCGAGAGAGAGAGAGAGAGAGAGAGAGAGAGGAGACCAACAAGGGTAGTTTCAAAGGCAGCTAACGATGAACCACATCTTGCAATGTTGGAAAAATAAAAAATGAAAGAAGAAAATTTGGGCAAAGGCAACATCTCCTAGTTTTTGGGTGAGACTGCTTCACCCACATCCTTTGCCATCGCAGTGGTAGTCACGACGATGCTCGCAATAGTGGCGATCTAGATGAAGCTATACCCACCTTAAAAAATGGCCTAGTCTCTCATCACATTTAATTTTTTTATGATGTGTAATTGTATTAATTTAGTGGCATTCATTAGTGCAACCTAAATTCTTACTAAGGGCCTTCAACAAAAAGGGCGAGTATTTACTGAACTCGTAATCCTGATGATGTGGATCGTCATTATCCTAGCAATGGTCATGTAGGCAAGTCATACACTGATATTTCACCCGTATAGTAAAACCAATGCGTCATTTGAAATAATCGGCATTGCTATGATCACATGTCTTATATTTAGGGCCATTCTGCTTTTCAACCAACGTATTCAGTTCTTTCACAAATTGTTTCGTGGAAAATGGGAGAATATTATTGGGCTCAGAGACTATTATTTTATTACTAGAGTCTAAACAAAGAAGAGCCCATAGGGCTTATATAATGCTTTTATTATATTAAAAAAAAAAAAAGAGGCAAGACCAGATTTTCCTAATTAAGTTGGTAGATAAGTAGAGTGGCCATAAATATTAGCCATATGATTACAGCAACACCGACTATTTCAAATGCTGCGGTTCTTTTACTGTAGGGGTAAAATACCAATGTAGAAATTGTGTACGTGGCCACCGATGGGTTGAAAGTGACCCCTGTCATTAGGACCATCAGTGATTACCCTATCGTTTTTGTTGATGGTTTCTAGTAATAATTAAGATTACACTTAAGGACACCATTAAATTAATATTATAACATGTAATAAAAATTTATTTGCAATGGGAGACTAGGCCATTTCTTAAGGTGGATTTAGCCCCATCTGGAATACCATTGTCGCGAGCACCACTGGACTACCACAACAAGGGCCATTTGGGCAAGGGTCACGGGTAAAGCAACCTCGCCCAAAAACTAGGCAAAGCCACCTCCCCCAAATTTTTTAAAAGAAAATTGTTTACAAAATAATTTTTTTTTTTTACAATAACATTATTTCATTAGTAGAGTCTAAACAAGGAACAGTCTATAAGGCTTGTGGAGGAGTAAAAAGTCAATTTAGCTGTCAAATTGTTTAAGGGTAAATTGCTCAAAAAGTCCTAAACCTATTGTCCTTCTACCAAGTCTATCCTACCCAAAATTGCAATTTCAACCCAGTTTTAAAACTTGTTTACACAATCTCATGCTGTTTGATTTTGCTTTAGATTTGGACCACATGTACAAGTGTTCGCTCGTTAATATTACATGAGTAATAGTAGAGAGAGAGAGAGAGAGAGAGAGAGAGAGAGAAATGAACCACATTTAGCAGTATTGGGAAAATCTAAAATGGAAGAAGAAGATTTGGGCAAAGGCGACCTCTCCTAGTTTTTGGGTGAGGCTACTTCACCCACAACCTTCACCATAGTAGTGCTAGTTTTGGTGATACTCGCAATAGTGATGCTCCAAAATCCACCTTAAGAAATAGTTCAGTCTCTCATAAAAATTTTATGACATGTAATTGTATTAATTTAGTAGCATCCATAAGTGCAACCTTAATTCTTATTAGCGACTTTCAACAAAAGGGGTTGGTATTCACAAAACCAGTAATCCTAATGACATGGGTCGCTATTACATACACAAGTCCTACCCTGATATCCCACCCATATAATAAAACAAACGCATCATTTGAAATAATCAGCATTGCTATGATCACATGGCTAATATTTATGGTTGTTCTGCTTTTCAACCAACTTATTCAATTCTTCCATTAAATTGTTTAGCAAGAAATGGGAGAATATTAGTGAACTCAAAGAATATTATTTTTATTTCTAGAGTTTTTCATAGAGCTCATATAATGCCTTTATAAAAATAAAAATAAAAATAAAAATAAAAAAAGGAAAGGAGAGGGCAAGACCAAATTTTCCTAATTAAGTTGGTAGAAGAATGGAATGGCCACAAATATCAACCATATGATCACAGCAACACCGACTATTTCAAATGACGTGTTGAGTTTACTATAGGGGTAAAATACCGGTGTAAAAATTGTGTACGTGGCCACTGTTGGGATGATTGTGACCCTTGTCATCAAGACCATCAAGTCAGTGATTATCCACACTTTTTGTTGAAGACTGCTAGTAACAATTAAGGTTCCACCTATAGATGTCATTAAATTAACATTATTACATGTAATTAAAAAATTTATATGCAATGGGAGACTGAGTCATTTCTTGAGGTAGATTTTAGCCCCATCTTAAACATCATTGTTGTGAGCATCACCACGACTACCATGGCAATGGCCATTTGGGTGAGGGTCATGGGTGAAGTAGCCTCGCCCAAAAACTAGGCGAGGCCACCTTCACCCAAATTTTCTAATGGAAAATTGTTTAAAAGTTTTTTGGTTCTATAATAGCATTATTTCATTCGTAGAGTATCAACAAAGAAGAGCCCATAAGGCTTGTGGAGCAGTAAAAAGCCAATTCGATAGTCAAATTTTCTAAGGAAAGATTATTCAAAAAATCCTAAATCTATAGTACTTTTTTCAATTTGATCATAAATATTTCAATTTTGTCAATTGTGACCAATTTTAAAACAAAGAATCCACATTTTGCCCAAAATTGCAATTGTGTGCATGGCCATCATTGGGATGATGGGGACCCCTATAATTAGGACCATCAGTTTAGTAATTACCCACCGCTTTTGTTGATGGTTGCTAATACCAATTAAAATTACACTTAGGGATGACATTAAATTAATACTATTACATGTAATAAAAAAATTATAAGTGATGTGAGACTAGGCCATTTCTTGAGGTGGATTCAGCCTCGTCTAGAACACCATTGTCGCGAGCACCACTGCGACTACCACAATGAGGGCCATTTGGGCGAAGGTCACATGTGAAACAGCCTTGCCCAAAAACTAGGCAAGGCCGCCTCCCCTAAATTTTGTAAAGAAAATTGTTATTTTTTTTTAACAAAAACACTATTTCATTAGTAGAGTCTAAACAAAGAACTGCCTATAAGGCTTGTGGAGGAGTTAAAAACCAATTCAACTGTCAAATTTATTTCGGGTAAATTGTTCAAAAATTCCTAAACCTATTGTCCCTTTACCAAGTCTATCCTGATGAAATGATAGTTCCATTGTTCGATTGGGGTCAAAACACAGAGAGAGAGAGAGAGAGAGAGAGAGAGAGAGAGAGAGAGAGAGAGAGAGAGAGAGAGAGAGAGAGAGAGAGAGAGAGAGAGAGAGAGAGAGAGAGAGGGGCAACAGTGGCACTCTAGACAGAGCTAAATCCACCTTAAGAAATGGCCTAGTCTCTCATAAGGGTGTGCAACGGGAACCGCCCAAACCGGGAACCGGCCGGACCGGACCGAACCGGCCAGTTTTGGGCAGTTCCCACGATCGGTAATCCGGTTCCTGGTTCCTAATCTTGGAACTGGTGGCCGATCGGTCCGGTTCCTGGTTTCAAGATGGGAACCGAATCGACCGGATCGAACCAAATTTTTTAATATATAATTTATATACATAGAATTAATAAAATATATAAACATGATAACTTATTGTGATCAAAATTGCAATTTGAGGTAGGAACCTCTTATGTGGTCAAGAGACCATTAAAACCATTTTTGTTACTCTTTTATCTATACAAAAAATCTCCTTGTTAGTAATGTGGGCTGTGACTTGAGTTCTTTGTTTTCAAGGTTCCTCGAGTGGTACCAGCAAGTTAGTTATCGAGAGAAAGAGGGAAAGTAAGAGACTCTTTCTTTTTTAATTGATTTATTGGGGATTTTGTGATGAATGGTTGAATGATCCTTGCTTTGTGTCTTGTTCTGCCTGCTTGAGGAAATTAGATGATATACTCTTTAGCGAATAAGATTACAATTTTTTGACTTCTAGTGATTAAAATGTCCCAATGTTACTTGTTTATAGGATTACAATTTAAGCCAAGTCCAACCTTTAGCCAAATTGTTCATGGACTTTATGGTTAAAGTTAAGTGTGATTCACACAAGTGAAGTTTGAATATTTTGCACGTGAGAACATGTGTGATTAGTTTCGTTGAATCACCCAAGAACCGAATTAGATTGATTGGTCCGGAGCGCGGTCACTCTTTAGCGCAAAAAAGTCGGTCACTCTTTAGTGCAAAAAAGTAGATCCGATTTTGTTGGACCGGACAGTCACTTTTTAGTGCAAAAAAGTAGAAACAATTTTGTTGGACTAGACCAGACCGGATCGGAACCGATGGTCCAATCCGATTCCCGGTCCTAGGACCAAACAGTCCGGTCCACGGTTCGCAATTTTGGGCACCAGTGCTCCCAGTCTGGTTCCCGGTTCCAAGGTGGAATCGGACTGAACCGGGAACCGATCACCCCTAGTCTCTCATCGCTTGTAATAAAGAATTTATATGCGATGAGAGAGAGAGAGAGAGAGAGAGAAGCAACAGTGGCACTCTAGACAGAGCTAAATCCACCTTAAGAAATGGCCTAGTCTCTCATCGCCTGTAATAAAAAAGTTATATGCGATGAGAGACTAGATCATTTCTTGAGGTGGATTTAGCTCCGTCTAAAACACCATTGTTGCGAACACCACCGCAACTACCACGGCGATGGCCGTTTAGGCGAGGGTCACAGGTGAAGTAGCCTCACCCAAAAACTGGGCGAGGCCGCCTTCACCCAATTCTTTTAAGAGAAACTTGTTTAAAAGTTTTGTGGTTCAATAAAGGCATTATTTCATTTGTAGAGTTAACAAAGAAGAGCCCATAAGACTTGTGGAGGAGTAAAAAGCCAATTAAATAGTCAAATTTTTTAAAGGAAAAATTGTTCGAAAAATCCTAAATCAATAGTATTTTTTTTTAATTCGATCATAAATCTTTCAATTTAGTCCATTGTCACCAATTTTAAAACAAATAATCCACATTCTGCCCAAAATTGCAATTTCAGCCCCGTTTTAAACATGATCAACACAATCTCATGCCATTTAATTTTACTTCAAATCAAAACCCACATTTTGCCCAAAATCGCAATTTCAGCCCCGTTTTAAAAATTATCAACACAATCTCACACTATTTGATTTTGCTTCAAATCAAGACCCACATTTTACCCTAAATTGCAATTTCAGCCCTGTTTTAAAAATTATCATCACAATCTCACACCATTTGATTTTGCTTCAAATCAAGACCAGATGTACAATAATTCACTTGTTAATATTACATGAGTAAGAGTATAAGATAACTTTAGCTACCTTCGCCATCCAACATTTTATAGAAGGGATAGTTCTTTTGTTTGATTGGGGTCGAAGGAGAGAGAGAGAGAGAGAGATTAAGAGGAATGCGACATGTGACCAATAACTTGCGACAAAGAGTGGGGCTACATTAAAGATATATGATACGGATGTATATTTTGGGCTCTCAAACACGATATTAGAGTCTTTACCTTCAATTTCAAGTTTTTATCTTCATTTTCGGCAAAGGAGCTAACTTTGTGGCCTATAGATTAACCTGAAGAAAGAACCGCTCCCCATTGTGGCAATTAGACATGAGATTCAGATAAGACTGAGCATATTAGACCGTCCGGACTGAGAATCACCTAGACCTAATCGGACCGGCTAGTTTGATCCGATTCTCATGACGTCAGTTCGATTTCTAGTTCCGTAAAAATGGAACTAGTGATTTTCAGTCTGGTTGCTGATTTCAGGGAAACCAAACCTGACCGAACTGAACCGACTCTTTAAAAATATATATATATGTTTTTTACTTTCTTAAAATGAATATAACCCTAAAATTGTAATAACTCTCATATTTTCTAAATTTTTCATCGTTTTTGCTAAGTGGCTGATTCCATTGGACCGAACCGAACCAGCCTTAATGCTAAAACTGTCCGATCCGATCCTTAATTCCAAAAAATGGGAACCAATCACCCCAAGATATAGAGACATGAGATACGATAGTTACGAGAATGTTGCCACTAGCTGGTGTGAAAATACTTCAAATAAAGCCATATTAGAAATTTTTAAGTCCCCACAAATTGCATTAATTTGCTTGTCTTGGACAGAGACCACCACCTAGTAAACACCTTGATAGAGGTCATCATGAAACTAAACCATTTCTAACTATCTAATTGAAACTAAACCAATTCTAATACTAAGATGTAACAACCTAATCAATGCCTATTGTCTAACTATTAATCCAATTTTTTTTTTTTTCAGATTCTTTTAGATTTTTATATTTTTTTAGTTTCTGAAAATGAGGATTCAGACCGGGTCCTTGGGCCGGGTCCAAAAATGGGCCGCACGCTGATCTCTCTGGACTGGGCTAATGGGCGCAATCCGGGCTTTTGTACTCAGGCCCACTCAAGTTTTTATCTCCCTTTCCGCTCCATCGTCTTCCTCACGGTGTCACCCGACATGCCAGAACTTACGCCATGCCTTCGTGAACTTCAAGGTTTACGAACAGAGATCAATCTACCCTCAAATCCTAAACCATGAATGTATAAAACTTTGCTATTCACTACTTCCGGCCATCGGCATGATGGCCGTCGCCTCACCGTCCATCACTAGAACACCACCATCAACCGCCACCGATCATTTGAAGATCTTTGAACTCACAGCGTCACAGATAATAATTCAACACATGAACAGCACAATGAGAATACAAAGGAGAAAAAGGATTGAGAAAAGCTTATCTATGGTTATCGTCGTCAAGCGTTACACGAACTCCGGGTCATTTCTCATGGATCAACCACCATATAGTCACCGCCCGCACCTTGACGAAAAGGAGTAAAACTCTGAGACAGCCATGGAACCTCGTCGCCAATGAGGATACGCACCGGGTGGTTGAAGCTTCAGTCGAGACCGGGATCAATCAGACTTCTCAGCCGGGGGAGAAACAGAGCAGCGGGTCCTGTGCACTTCTGGAACCGGAGCCCGGCGGCAATCGATGAATGATGATGGGCGATTTCGGAGACGACCGACGAACTTGAAGGATCGATTTTTCACTCTCTCGAAGCCTCTTGACTCTCTGCGTATGGTATCTGTTTCTCTCTCTAAAAAAACGGCGCCTCCAAAGAAGAAAACCGCTGCGGTTAACTCGAGACGCCGTGATGGAAGGCAATATATATGATAACCGACGCTCGAGACGATTTTTGTGGATGAAGAAGACCAAAAAGGACACCTCTAAAATCCCACTAACTTTGTTGGATAAAATTGCATAATTAATCCATTAACTTTAAATTTATTTCATATAATCCCTAAACTCTAATTTATTGTACAACAAAATTCAGTCCATGAATTACGTTAAAATATTTAATGTTGTTCCCAAATTTAAACTTCATATTATTGTCACTTTTGAGATATTAATTTGACAAAAAAAAATGCGTAAAAACTATTTTTTATTGTTAGACTATTCTGGCCTTTGCATAATTTATCAAAGGTTGGTTTCAGAAAACAAAAATTAGTGTGTAGATTTGAGGAATCAATTACAATTTTCAACCTATATATTTCTATCTATATTATATATTGAAAACCAAAGCCATTAGAGCATCTCGAGCTTCGTCTAGCCAAAATTAGATTCTATTCATTCGTTCGTCATGCCTGATCATTGATATCTACATACATTTATAACACTCGTTTTCCACGTATGTCATAACCTACTCCACAAAAAAGCCTCAGTTAATAATTTAATGTCAATAAACACTTGAAATTTTCCAGATTAAAATAGAATTGAACATAGGAAAATACATAATATCGGATTAGTTATAATATAAAATGATATCGCGTACATAATAAAAATTTCGCCAATGGGAGACAAGTGGGCTTACACGCATGCACGCACGCTCCACTAAAGTCATAGACGAGACATCGCTTTGGAAAAATCAAAGTATTTGGTCGTGCCCAGAAGAAGAAATATTATTTTCCCCTTATCGATTACAAAAACCTTTATTAAATTGCCTCGGTGAATGCTACACGTGGCGTGGAACGACTGGATAGATCACAGGCCCACCGCCGAGCGACAAGCGTCAGAGTTCCATTGGTCGGTAGGTAAATATTCTTTATGCAGCCACGCACGCTGCTCCCGTGGAATGGAATCTCGAGCCATATCCTTACCCCGAAGAATCAAAATATTAAGGAGAGAGAGGGAAGAAAAAAACGACAAGAGGGAGCTGACTCTGATAGCGCTTCGCGACTCGTGAGGGAGCGCGAATTTCTGCGAAGCTCTCTCTCTCCTCTCTGCGTCATCGAGATTCTAGAGAGAGAGAGGGAGGGAGGAATGGAGCATCTGCAATGGCGGATTCCTGTGATGATCCTGCTGACTTCCTTCGCCGCCTATCTCTACGTGAAGGAGCCGTCGAAGGTCAGCTCTCGCGTCGCTCTCGCGCCCTTTTCCTTTCCTTTTATCATCTCTTCGACCGGTCGTCTCCGTCGTCGTCGTCGTCGTCGTCGTCTTCCTCGCGAGTTCATCGTCTCCGAGAGATGATTACGTTCGTTTTTTTCCGAACGAGATCGTGCATCGAAGCAATCGGTTCGGTGTAGTAAGACGAACAGAGCGTTTGTTCAGAGCATCCTGATGCTGGATCGCGCGCTCGCCTCGAACATGCAGCGTCACGGATTTAGCGAACGGAAAATGGACTTTCTGGTTGCGATTGAGGTCTCTAGGATTCACGCGTCGGTTGCTTTGCCAGTAACTCAGGGAGACGATATGCGGTTCGGTGTAGAAGTTTATACTCGGCCTTTGTTAGACAAACGGAGCGTTGTCCGGCCCTCCGATGCTCGTCACGCGCTCGCTTTGAACATGCGGTCTAACGGATTTAGTGAACGGAAATGGTGTTTCCGGTTGCGATTGAGTTTTCTAGGATTTACGCGTCGGCTGCTTTGTTGGGAAATCGGTGAAACGATATGCTCATGGGAGTCCTGGTGATGTGTTTTGGAATGAGATTGTGTGACGAAGCAATCGGTTTGGTGTAGAAGTTTCTACTCGGCCTTTGTTAGAGAAACAGAACGTTGTTTAGCGTTCTGATGCTTGATCGCGTGCTCGCTTTGAACGTGCAGTGTCACGGATTTAGTGAATGAAAAATGGACGTTTTTTGTGGCGATTGTGGTTTCTAGGACTTGTGCGACGAACTGCTTTGCCAGTAAATCGGCGAAACGATATGCAGATGGAAGTTTTGGTGATGTGCTTCGGAATGGGATGGTGCAAGGAAGCGAGCGGTTTGGTGTAGAAGTTTCTACTCGGCCTTTGCTGGACAAACAGAGCCTTTGTTCAGCGTTCTGATGCTTGCGCTTGCTTTGAACATGCAGCGTCACAGAGTAGCGAACAGAAATGGGCTTTCTTGTCGCCATTGAGGTTTCTAGGACTTTTGCATCAACTCCTTTGCCGGTGATATGCTGATGGACGTTTTTGGTGATTTGTTTTGGAATGAGATTGTGCAACGAAGCAATCGGTTTGGTGTAGAAGTTTCTACTCTGCCTTTGCTAGACAAACAGAGCGTCGTTCGGCAATCTGATGCTCAATCGCACGCTTGCTTTGAATGTGCAGCATCACAGATTAGCGAACGAAAAATGGACTTTCTTGTTGTGATTGAGGTTTCTAGGACTATGTGTATCGGCTGCTTTGCTGGTAAATTGGCAAAACGATATGCTGATGGAAGTTTATGGTGATGCATATTGCAGGTTCCTCGTGATGATTGCAGCCTTTTGCCAGACCATCATTATTGGATAAAGAGCAAACGCATAGTGACGCCAGATGGGATCATTTGCGGGGCAGGTTTGTTGCTCCATGTGTGACTGCTTTATAGTCTTTCGTAGCTGTATTATTTGCTCTAAAATGGTGTCGAACTAATCTGCAACTCAAAGTGAGCGACAAAGTTTGCTTTTTGCGAGATAGAAGGAAATGTAACTGCCTCATCAACTTTGTGCTATTTAGAAAAAAAAAAAAAAAAAAAACTTTAATTGGCTGTTATTGTAGATTGATAACAAAGGTTTTGGTTTGACCTTTAACTTATTCATGTTTCTAATGTATGTTTATGAGCAGTCGAGGTGAAGGGGAAATTCATTACCTCTGTTGTAACGGAGAATGATTGGCGAGGGGCTTCCAAAGGAGAGCAAGTAATTGATTATGGAGAGGCTGTTGTCATGCCTGGCTTGGTTGATGTGTAAGATGCATCTCTGCTCCAAATAATGTTTATATCTCATCACCTTCAACCGGAAAAAAGGTTTTAGTAGATAGTATAACATTGGATGATAAACAGAGGGACCAATAAAAGCAACATGACCATGGTACTTCCTTTACCTCCACACTTCTAGTCTTGCCGTCATCTTCAGAAGGTTGGAAGGGTGAATGATAACTGGATGACTGAAATATTGGTAAAACTTAAATTAAGTAGAGGGTGCTCATTTTTCGGTAATTTGGTCTTACTTAGATATCTACTGCCAAATTATGCTTTAGGTGTCCCTCTATAAACTAATGTAATTATGCTTAAGAGTTGAGCAATCATATCCTTTTTAGAAAAACTTACACTCATATACATTTTATAAAATGTCTTGAGGCAGGCATGCACATCTTGATGACCCTGGAAGAGCTGATTGGGAAGGATTTCCTTCAGGGACTAAAGCAGCAGCTGCTGGTAAATTAGACTCTCTTCAAGTTTCTGCCCTTCAGTGACATCTTAGTTAATGAATTTCCTGAAATGCTAGTGAGGGTCAGCCAACACTCCATTGACTAGATCATCTTTTTTTAGGAGAAAAGTCGCTTAAATTTCACATAGATTGCTTTCTCTTGCTAAATCTGTGGTGGATGAGATTAGCATAACATTCTGAGCCTTATACAAACAGAAAATGAAGCATGAATCTACTTTTCTGTATCATTGTATTTTGTCAGCGATTGCGCTGTAAAACATCTAATGTGAAAACTAGAAGTACTGAACTGTGATCATTTTTATATGTTGAGCTTTACTTGAGTGATTACTTTTTTTTCTCATGCAGGTGGAATAACAACATTGATTGATATGCCCCTCAATAGTGATCCCTCAACTACTTCCACAGAAAGCCTGGAATTGAAGGTACGAGAAGTAGGGAGGTTACTTTGCACTTTTTATCTGGCAAGTAACCATATGTTTCTGAAAACCACGCACTGCATTTTTTAAGTCCCTCTAGTCTGGATATTTCTTCATAGCCCTTATCCTGGCCAAATAAATAGAAATATGAGCCTTGCATCTCCAATTTCTGTTCTCTTTATAAAATGTAAGTTCATGGTTTCTATTCATGATTTTCCACCTTCCTTGGCAGATTAAAGCTGCAGAGAAGAACATTTATGTCGATGTCGGTATGAACTGAAAATGACACATGAGCAGGCTAGATATCCTTTATGAGGTGCATGTAAATTCTCACCTTGGTTTCCACAGGTTTCTGGGGAGGTTTAGTTCCTGGAAATGCATTCAATTCAAGCACGCTGGAAGCTCTCCTAGAGGCTGGTGTTCTTGGTCTGAAGGTAATTACCAGAATCTCGGTGTCATCAATTACTTCTTTATCAAATTTTTGCCACTGTCTCTTTATGGTAAGTTTTTGAAAGTCCCAAGTTACAGAGATTTGATGTGAAAATTCAACTGGACCTGGACTTATTTTGTCTGATGCACTACATCATTATTTGCATGGTTTTGGATATTTGTGCTGCAAGTACTATCAAACAGAAAGTTTCAAGTTCTCAAGGAAATAGTAAATTGAGACAATGAAGTAAAAGAAGTGAAAACTTTTTCTTTGGGCCAATTTGCTATCTGACAATTTCACTGTCCTTGTTTTGTAGTCCTTTATGTGTCCCTCAGGAATCAACGACTTTCCCATGACAAATGCTGATCATATCAAGGTTCGTCATGCGACACTCATATTTACTTTTGAGCCCCAATATTATAGCAGAGGACTCAAACTGCTCGTTACAACTTTGATTTTCGTGTCAACTAAGAGTTTGTGGCATGTATTGATAGAGCAATGCTTTATTGTCCTTTAACCCGACCTGAGATCAAAACAATCACATGAATTAGTTACGTTGTTCGCTAAAATTTAGCAAAGTTCTCTGTTCTCGTGTAATATTATCTTTTCACTATAGTCATGGGTCAATGATTAGTTATCGATTATTTATGCAGGAAGGATTGTTGGTCTTAGCAAAATATAGAAGACCATTGCTTGTTCATGCAGAACTCCAACTAGACTCCGAAAGCCACTTGGATCTAAATACAGAAGATGCCCGATCTTATTCCACCTATCTGAAGACAAGGCCACCTGCCTGGCAAGATTTCCTTACAATTGATTAGAAATATCACAACTATCTATTTAAGAAATTTGGTGTTAGCTTTTTAATGTTCTTATGGAGGTGATTGGCATATAGTTTAATGGAGTAGCTGATGTTCCATTAAGAACGTTAAGTTGTCTGGATCTATGATCTAGCTAATTACTCTTTAAAATATTCCCTCAGATTCATAGCTACCGGCTTCCAATCCTCATAATTCTAGATTTTGTTGCTTTAATCAATGTGTTTACTTATGAGAGATGCAACGGTAGTATGAAAATATTTTTCAAATTCCAAAGAGTAGGTTATCTTCCATAATAGGAATCCAGAATGCTTTTTCAGGTTTAGTGTCTGTAATTTTATCGAATTCAGCCATTTATGGGCACAAAATTAAGGAGAAAAGCTTTTCTTGAATAAGATAGATGAGTTTCTTCGAAAATTACTGCTTGATATGTTTGCAAAGTTTTGCCAGCCTACTATAAGAGGATAATCATGTCAAGGTCTTCACCCAATCAAGTTGAATTATGAGCTCATCTTCCTCTTATCTCTAGCAGATCTCTTGTGGCAATGTTAAATAGACTTGGCTATTCATATCAATTAATTTTTATAAACAGGGAGGAGGCAGCTATTCGTGAGCTTTTAACTGTGACAAAGGACACAAGGATCGGTGGCTCTGCTGAAGGAGCTCATCTTCATATTGTTCATTTGTCTGATGCAAGTTCATCCTTGGATCTGATAAAGGTATATCATCTTTATCACCTCTTGTTAATAAGATCTCCTGGGAAGCTTCTCATCCAGTGGGTATACAAAAATACCAGAAGTGTGTAAAATTTCTGGAAAATTTCTTTATGCTTTTCTGGACATTGATGTGTGACTTGCCTAAAAGGAGATCATATACCTCCCCATATTGCATTCCAAGTTCAGTTGGAGGTTCCTAATACACATTGTTAAATTCAGCTGTTTTGGGATTGTGACTTCCTATGATGAAAAGTTTGATGATTAGTTACAGGCACCTTTTTGACCAAAACTACTTTCTTGAACCTTTTTTCTGTCTCTTATTTGTAGAAAAAATGTTCATAAATCAATTTTATAGAATGTATATGCAAGATTTTTTCAGTGAAAGATCAGTAGCAATAATTGCTGAGTCAGTTGTGATAGTCTGCTATAATTGTTATTAGTCGTGGTAATGTTTTATGGACACAGCACTAGTGTTTCCTATCCTATCCTATGCAAAAGAACTAAACCTAATTTTATTTTCTGTTTTGCACAGGAAGCAAAAGTTAATGGTGACAGTTTAAGTGTTGAGACTTGTCCCCATTACCTAGCCTTCACAGCAGAAGAAATTCAGGATGGAGATACACGCTTTAAATGTGCTCCCCCCATCCGTGATGCACCTAATAGAGAAAAGTTGTGGGAGGCTTTAATGGTACTTCTAATTTTCTGGATTCTCTATGTGCCACATGCCCCATTCTTTTAATTTGTTTGCTCTATATATCAGGATGGCCACATTGACATGCTGAGTTCTGACCATTCCCCAACAGTTCCAGAGCTGAAACTGCTGGGTGAAGGCAACTTTTTGAGAGCTTGGGGTGGAATTTCTGGCTTGCAGGTTGGTCTATCTTTATAATGTACTTTGACTGATGTAAGCATGTATTCTCATTATGTCCTATACCTGATAAAGCTTGCCTGACTCAGCTGTGATTATTTGATTAATGAGAATCTGTAATACCATTGGCTCAGATGTGCCGAAATCTGTAATACCATTGCCACATAAGAAACTACTGACAAATACTAATTTTTTGGTTGATGGAGGAGGTTAGGTATTATAACTGAGAGTTGAATCTGATTACTTCTATCAGATTCAGGGTTCTGACATTAACCACTATAGCATTGCAAAAGCGCTTTGTTGCAGAGTTATGTGGCACTTTCACACCAGGACCGCTTTATCACTTATTGTTGTAGGCATTATCAGAGGGTTCTATGTCCGCACATTATGGTTTTATTTCCTACTCAAATTGTTTAAGCACATGACATTTAGCATTAGATAAATTAAGCATGTGCATGCATAATTGGCTGTAGAGAGTTATAAGGTTCTGGCATTCTTTTTTACGATGTTCAGTCATGAGGTTCAATCTCCCTCTGGGTAGTTTGTTTGTAGAGCATTTACTTAAGAGGCTATGGCAATTGATCTACTCTCTAAGTTGTGTTCTGTAGGTGCATAGAATTGCAGATGATATGTCATTAAGTTAGCTCCTTTGGTTGAACTGTTAAATGCGTTTTTTCAATATTGAGAAATCATGTATCTCCTCTCTGAATTTCATCTAAAAGTAATTTGTGAAAATCTGCAGTTTGTTCTTCCTGTCACCTGGTCATATGGCAAAAAATATGGGGTTACTTTGGAACAGGTAGCTTTATGGTGGAGCGAGAGGCCTGCGAAAATCGCTGGACTTAAGTTAAAGGTGATTGCTTTCAGCATCATCAGTTTCCCTTCTAATTTAAGATTATGAAATTATCATGTCACATTTTAGGAGAACTTTTCACAGAGTAGACTTGTTTCAAAGATCTTACTGTATGACTGACTACCTTTTCTTGGTAAAAACTTATCAAAGTAGTTATTCTCAGAAAAGCAACCCTTATTTAATACGTCTCCTAAAATGACTTTTTTTTATTTATTTAAACAAATGGAACTTTGGTTTATTTTAACATGGTGCCAATCAGATCAGGTTTCTCCATCTCCATATGCTCTTAAAGAACAGGCAATGAATAGAATAGGCTCCTGCTTTCGGCTTACAGTCTTCATGATGAAAAGAGTGACAATTCTATTTGCAGGGAGCCATTGCAAGTGGAAACTTTGCAGATATTGTAGTATGGGATCCCAGTGCGGAGTTTGAACTCACCAATGAGTACCCTGTATATATTAAACACCCGGTAAGTAGGCTGGTTTACCATTGAAAATATACCTATTCGATAATGCACAATCAGCACCTCATTTTTCTTCAAAAGCGTCAGTTGAAGATAATATTTCAGAGGTTTAAATAGATCAAGAAACCGGTGGTCAACAATTTTTCAGATGACTTGCTGCAGCTTGGGTCTCCTCATCTCTGCAGAAGTCGCAAAACAAAGCATTTTTTTGGGGGCTCTTTGGGAGTAGAGTTACAGACCTAATGTATTACTTAGAACATCCAGATGACACTTATTTTGAATCTACATATAGGGTGAACCTATTTCCTTCCCTTAACCACAAAGCATGGATGCATTATCGTTTTGTCTAATGCTTTACAAGGTTTGTCTGTTTAGTAAATTGACATGTGAACAATCTTGTGAGCAGTCTATCTCAGCCTACATGGGAAAAAGATTAGCTGGGAAAGTTTTTGCTACTTTTGTTGGAGGAAATCTTGTGTATAAAGAGGGAAAGCATGCTCCCACTGCCTGTGGTGTTCAGATCCTTGCCAAAAGATGAACAAATCAACAGGTAATCCCATTGTTCTTCCCCCAAATATTCTTCTTTCGACTTCTTCACTTTCAGATATGTATTTTACTATAACTTTCACTTTTCTTTACGTCATTATACCTGTTTAGTCTTCTCTAGCTATATTCATAGTTGTGGGCCAAAGGCTCAATTAGCTGAAAGGCAATAGTTTGTTCAGTAGGGAGGGTTGTGTACTAAGATTGCATCTTTGAAATGAAAAGATTTGCATCCTGATTTCACTCTCAAGTGGAGCCACAGGGTTTTAAGGACACAGGGGTCTATAACTAGTAATGGTAGGTCGAAAACTTATTGTACTAAGAGGACATGTACTCGATTAATCCTGCTGAAAATTGATGCTTAGTCATACCAATAGAGCAAATTTGCATTTACAGCATCGGTGTAGACATGAGCGGAAATTCCTAATTGGCAATGTCATGTCCTTGTCTTTGGTGAACATGTGAATAGACAACTTTGCGCTAATATTGTTGGAGCCATGGTGCTAAAGTTTTAGAAGAACATTTCATTCTTCAAAAAGGGACCACCTGCCATATAAATGGGGGTAACCATGTTCTTTCACTTGATGAATCGCATATTATGTCGGTGGTATATCTTGAACAGGCCTATCCATCCAACAACCTTTGCACATTTTGTGAAGCATCGATTACCCATCTAAGCAAAAGGCAAAGCAAGGAAATTTCGCTCAGCCAGGAGATTTGTGGTTTGGAACTGAACGAGAACTTGCGACGAGGATAGAAGAGAGATTGCTATGCAAATGGAATGAAGAGATAAGATGATACTACTTTAGCATCTCTATTTGGCCCCGGTTTTGTATAGTTCATGCTTTGAAGTCTGCAATGTCTAATGCTTTTATTCTCAAGCTTATTTTAAGTTAACTCAAAATATTTCATGTCAATCTGATACTGAAGTCAATCTCTCTCTCTCTCTCTCTCTCTCTCTCTCTCTCTCTCTCTAAATGGATGGATTTAATTGAACAAATATCGGTAGATCTTTCTAACGTTTGTGAGGAAAAACAAATACGTGACAACTTGAGCTAGCGTAGGAAATGTCCTTATCTTGTGCATGCGGGTGATGTACCATTGGATCAATGCTCAGATTTGGTGATAATTTGCTTGTCATCAAACAAAATCGAGACTGATGAATGGCTGAGTTTTGTGTCGATGACGAAGCAATGGCTGGTTTCTCAAACTCTCACAGAAAAGAAGAACGGCTAAGTGCTATGCATCTTGATGATCAAGTTCTCTTGTCTGCCGATGGCCATGGAGTTGGCGAAAGGAATTCTCCCTAAGCTCTATTTATTGGTGGGTGTATGCAGAAGATTATGTTTGTTTCACGAGGAATTTAGGAAGCTCCAATCATTTAGTTACATTCTTTTTTTTTTTTTTTTGGTCAATATTTAGTTACATTCAAGAGATAAGATTGTATATCCGTTTCTTCGCTTATCCTGATAACGTGTATTGAATTTGTTATGGTTGGATGTTAGGGTTTGCAGCATTGAGCATACGTGGGTGAGTCAGTCGAGTACGCGACGTGTCCTCAGTTTGGTGTCATGGATTATGATCTCGCTCTTCGCGAGAGAGCAAGTCTGGAAAATGTTCTGCTTCAATTCCTCTAGTTTTCCTGAGATTGCTCTTCCATTTCATTTTCTTGGACGACTTCTCGGTTTCACGATATGATCTGCGAAGAAATCAAGTGGGGAAAAAAGATCGCAGCAATTGATTTTATGTCATGGAGGAATTGCATCTGATCTCGGTGATGGAGTTTTCACCACTGCGCTACAACATGAGTGATAGAGCGTGGGCAAGAACATGGCATACAACAAACCCGATATCTGAGGTACTACAAACAGAAATATTCTCATTCTGTGGGTGGTTTCTGTTCTTTCTGTTGGGGCATGAAAGGTTTGTGTCTATTTCGACTGGGACCACTGTCGGGAAAGCGAGAAAACGCCTGTACAAATTTGGTTTAGGAGTGATATGGAACTTGTGTTTTTCAGCGGAGCCTAGTATGAGCCCTATGAAATCTTGTAATGTACTTGGTTCGGTTTGGCCTATTATGCGTAATTTATATATAAATTTTATTAACAAGTGCCCTTAGGATATTGATTAAGCAACCAATTAATGAAATTTTACGATTTCCAGTTTACTGATTACCCTCGTGTTATGAGCGATGAATGTCTTCAATTGAGTTGTTCCAAGTAAAAAATACTTACTGGGATTCGCCCCAGTTGCCACCCTTCCAACATGGAAGGGGAGTGAGGGGTTCAAATCCCCACATTCTCAAGGAGGGATGGGGTGGGGACGCGTAAGTTTCGAGTGAGTTTGACCCCACGCCCGGCAAGCGGGCGAAAAGTACGAGAGTGAGTATAAAGTAGAAATAGAGTAGGATTGACAAAAAAAAAAGTAAAAAATACTTAATTAATGTGATAGGGGCACTCTTTAACAGTACCCTTAATTCAATACTTGTCAGAGACTCAGAAGTGCTCCCTCACGATCTATGTCATCGAAATGCGGCCTCCTTAACAGTATCGCAGCCACCATTACCTCTAAATCGTCGTGGCCACAAAGAAGCTTAGCCATCATTGCATACCTGGTCGCCACTTTAATTACAACGACTGTTCATCTCGCCCAACGATTGCTAATAATTCGTAGCAAGATTGCACTATCTTAATTAAGAAGGCTGTGTTATTTAATCTTGTCAACCAAATGGTCTATGTACAGAAGACATTTTAAGCGATTTTTTTTTTTTGATGCAGTCAGATTTATTTATTTATTTTATGTTCGTGCATCTTAATCCGGTGGAAACTCAAGGCCAACACAAGCTGCTTTGCATCTACGCTCAAAATTACAAAAGAGAACGTAATTATATCTTACACATCACAATCAAATTCACTTCCATTGATTGCATTTTGACGTCAGATAAGATCCATCATGGATCAAGACAATCACGATCGTTATTATAGATTGATTTCATATGAACCTCACATGACCCGATAAATTGTGATGATACGAATTCATATATAGTCTGTGTAAATGCTTCTCTTTAATAAAGCATCCGAAGATTGATGACTTCTCAGGAAGCTGAACGACCATCCCTTTCAGCTAACGCGATTTTTGCTTTTGGAAGCTACTGACAGATTTGAGGTTTACCCAGTGAAGAAGTTTCCCTTTCAACCACCCATGAGAAGTTCTTCCAGCTTCAGCTATCGATGGATAAAAAATCGTTTCCAGTGGCCCATAAGGCAAAAAGAATCTTTAATCAACGACTTTGGAGAGTCGACCTGCAGGCGAAAGCGACGACCTCCAATTGGAATCTGGCCCTGAAAAAAACCTCCACTGGGAAGTTAATGATGCTTGGAAGCTACCAGGGCATGTTTCTTAAGTTTCAGGGAAAGCAAAAAAGTAGTGCTTTTCCTTGCTAAGATTTGAAATCTTATTCGAATTTCAAGAAAATTAGCAGTGAATTAATGTATAAAAAATTCGGGTATTGTGGGCTAAGAAAGAGTCCAGGACCCCAACTACATCCGCCGCAAGTTTGAAATGAGTGGAAAGGATAAAGTAAAAGGCCATGTGATTTGACGGATTTCATGACAATTGACAATGTTCTCGTGATATTATTCATGACACCAGATGAGGCAAATCTCTCAAAATCTCTTATTTGTGACTTTGGAAATTATTTTATGAGCTTAAAACTTTAAATCAAATTCCAGTTTATGAATTAAAAATAAAAAGGGAGAGGTGGAGAATTCAAATTCTCATTTTTTTAGAGATTAGAATGGAAACTATTTAGCATCATGTGTAGATTTTGATTCCCATACTCTATAAGGAGATATGATAAAAGTTTGAAAGTGAGAGTTAGAGTTAAAGTAAAAATATCATAAGATCGACAAAAAAAAATATTAAATTATGTTTCCATCCCATGTCTTAAATTCTTAAAATTGTCAAAATTTGTCTCACAAGATATTATTAATATGATGTTCTTAAAGCAACCCAGAATCTTAGATACGACAACATTCCACTCACTTTACTTTTCTTGCGCCGACCTTCCCACTCACTTCCTTAGAAAACTTATTTCCTTTGCTTTTTGCAAGTTGAATTGATGAATTAATTAATCTACCCTAGTGTCCCGAATAGAGGATAAGTTTATAAGACGTTACTAAATCGAGCTCGAGCATCAAGTTGTAATTGAGCCCAACCCAAAGCATTGAAGTGTATTGACTTGACTTAGCACGATCATATGTCCTTGGACGGGGGCCTTTGATATGCGATTGAATCATTAAACTAGCTAGTTCAGCAAAGAATTGTTGAATTGACTAAAATGAGAGGAAAAAAAATGTCCATTTGTCACGTTGAAAACGAATTATCTATGAAATTCTTTTTTGAAAAATGATAGGATATATTGCAAATATAAATTATAAGATGGGAAGGAGCAATCATCATTCAACAACCTCCTCTAAGCATCACCACAAGAGTTTTACATCCGTGACAGGATGTTTATTTTAGATCCTAACTAATGCTCGTTTTGAGCAAGTCTCTTATTTGCACCCTATGGTGGCATTAGTAGAAATATAGCCGGAGTTTTTTCTTTTTTTTTTTTTGGTTCTGGAGGAACCGGTTTGCAGCCGACAGCTGCGTCGTAAACCCCTAGGTGACACGTAAGCAGGAAGACCCACCACCCCTGGAGTCATACTTCATACATTTAGCTCCTCCCCTAAATTTCGAACCCTTCACCTCTTGGCTGAGGATTTAGCAGAGCCTTATCCAGCGAAGTCACTGCGGCCGGTGGTCGTTATTTTACGCCATGATGTGGCCTAAATTTATGCCACAAACAAACCAAAACTTCTGAAGGCTGGGGAGGGATCGGCGAATCTAACTCTGTGACCAATGAACCTTAGATCAATTGAGAGAGAGCCTTGAACCCCTAGGCCGTCCATTGCCATCGCTCGATATTAGTGTATTCCTACCTATATATTTATCGAGGATGATAATCAATATGTCTTTTTTGTTTATTATTTTTGTAGGACCGTTTTCAATTTTCATGAGGCTCAATATCATGAAAAAGGCCAAATTGATATACTTGTAATGATTTTGCTCCCTTCTAAGGTTTTTGCTTCTCTCTAATGACGATGGTATGACTCACTTTGTTACCAAAAACCTTAAATTGGAATATATGCGAAAATTTTATCATTCATTAGTTTTCATCAAATTTTACCAATGAAAATTATTAGTTGTACAATAGTTTGTGGTTTTTTGTAATATTAATATAAGTTAACAGAATCTAAAGAGATGATCAAATTTGTTATAAATGTATTGGTTTGGGTTTTTTTTTAGTGGTAAAAAATTAGTTTTGTGTAAATTTATCATAAATGTCCTAGTTTAGCACTTTTGGTGATTAACATTTTAATTTGGAGATAAGCGTTTTGGTTTGAGATTTTTTATAATATTAATTCTTAGAATGAATAATTTTCCAAATCGTTTCGGAAAAAAAAAAAAAAGAGAAAAAGAGGAGGAAAAGCTTGCGAGGGAAGGTACGGCGGAGATGGTTTTGGAGGAATAAAAAAACTAAAAAAACAAAAAAACAAAAAACAAAAAAAGCGCCCTTCACTCTCTCTCTCTCTCATCGGTCAATCCATCGTTGACCATCGCCGTCTCTTTCTATAAAAACGCCCGCAGCCGATCGCAAATCGTCTCTCGCACGCCGAGAATCCGCGCGATTGGCCACTTGCTGACTGCTCGTCCTCCTTCGCCACCATTGCCTCCTCTCTCTCTCTCTCTCCCTCTCCCTCTCGCTCGCCGCCGGCGAGAGGGCGAAGCGCGGAGGCATTTCCGGCCGAGCAGCCGCCGTCCCGAGCCGCCGCGGCTCCGCCCTCTTCCGACCCTTCCGAGGTGCCCCCCCCTCCCTTCCCATCTCTCCCTCTGTGGCTTGATCCGTGTGGTTGTATCGTAGTCAGTTTCGTGCTGTTTTTTTCACTGCTTGATTGGACGGGGGGGTTTCTGCCGCCCCGCCGGCGGCGGCTGCTCCGTCGCATTGTGCGTGGCGTGATCGTTCGTGGGCGCGCTTAAATGTCTCGACTTTTTTCGCCGCATTGCCGGGATGTGGTTCGGCTCCTCTCTCTCGTGTCGTCGAAATGTTGGGTTTTGCGGCGTGTTTCTCCAGTGAAAGTGTCCTTTGTCATTGCCGGGTACCCAGAAAAAAATGGGAGTGATTGTTAGAATTATTTTTCCTTCTTGTTATTCTAGACCGGTTCTTTTCTTTGGTGTCAAGGCTTCTTTTGCCAGGATCATCTTGCTTGTCGCGCGGTGCTAATGATTCTGTTGAGGTGTGATGTCAACTTTACTCGATTCGGTTAGTACATTTTCTTTGGTGGTGTTCTCTTGCTGGAGAAGTGTTCAGTAGCCTAACACTCTTGACAGCCAGAATTTTGATTATATGACGAATGGATGTGTCTGCACTGCATGTCTTAAGCTTTTCAGATTAAAGGACCATGTTTGTGGGACAATGGCAAAATTTCTGCTTTCAGAATAGATCTGCATTGACCTGTTCTGTGCAAGGTATGGTGCGGATGGATGATACTTGCTGGCTACAAAAGATTAAAAAAAAATAATAATAATAAGGCAAAAATTCCTTTCCTGATAGTTGTGGTTTACTAAAGTGCTCTTCTAGTGTGGCACTAAAAGTTAGCTTCATGTTGTGGATTCTCACTCGCTTCCTCCTCAGTACTCAGTGGGAACTTGGTCTTGGTTATGTTAAAGAAGAGCAAAAGGAAAATTCATGATAAATGGCTAGGTGAGCGGGAATTCAGATGTATTATCAAGTTGTTGGATGGCAATTGAGATAATGCTCCATTTAGAATGTGAGAGTAAGATCGACGTTTTGAAGGTCTGATCGGGCCCGTTCAATCCAACTTTCAGACTGCGATGAGGTCTAAGGTTTCCAACTGAGATCATTAAATGTTGTATGGTAAAAAACACCTAACCAAACTGCTGTTTACCCATTTGACCTGGTTCTATTGGATAGAGAATGAAAAAGGAAAGAAAAGGCAACATATCCGGCATCTTAGACCGCGGTTCTGTTCTTGGAAATGCAACTGTCACACTTCCTCATAGTTATAATTATGAATTAAAATATTAAACAGAAACCAAGCTATAAAATATGGAATACACAGATAAAACTGGGGTTACAGAAGCACATTGCGAGAAAGGAACTGCTCATTTAAGCTTTCTCATGTGTAGCAGCTTAGAGATATATCCACTGTATTTGAGTTGGCAATGTCACTTTGGAAAATCTTAAATCTAACATGAAGTCTGATGCAATGGAGATTGATATGGCAATATAATTTCATGAGTAGCATTTTTAATTTAGCTTAAGGAGCATCCCCAAAATGTAGCATACAGTAAAGAGAGCTAAGTAGTAATGATGATTAATAAGGGATACTCATATTGCGGTCACACACAACATGGGGTTTATAGTATGCAGGGCAGAGGATGATCCCGTCCCCTTTCTGTGGTCCGCACTGGGCAACAAGCTAATTCCTGTCCCTACCCCAACTCTGTCATTGGTAGGGCAGTCCCACCCCACGTGGAGAGGGTTTGATGGGTCACTACTAGTATAGTTTTTTTCCCTCATTCTTAAGTTCACTTAAGCAGTCCATCATTGGTCTGGGTAAATAACCATTAGCAGTTTGGGAAAGTTGGGTAAAGCGTGGGGAAGGAAATTTCGGTGAGTTCATTGATGTTGGAAATGTTTTCATTTATTCTTTTAATAGCCAACTGTGATGGATGTTGATCTTTTATGTAACCATAGTAACATCTACCAATAATGTATGCTTTATTTCCCCATTTTTGCTTGTCATAATTGTATGCTTTATTGACTTGAAACTGACTATTGTCTCTTCTTAGTAGATTCGGGATGGACGCATCCGGCTTAATGGTACAGAAATGTGATGATGACCAGAAAGGATTGAAGGTTCTACTGGATGCATTTGGTTCTTTTTTTTCTCTGGAAGAGATTGCTTCTGCTTACTGCAATGCGGGCAGGAATGCAGATGATGCAGGTTATGTGTTGAGTGACATGAAGGGAAGCTCCTTTGCATCTACCACCAGTAGTACTAATTGTGTTGGAGAAAGTGAATCGTCTGAAGAACTTTCCTGTGGTAACTTTTCTGAGAAGTTGATTCCGGCTGATGGAAATCCCAGATCTTCAAAACAGAAGTGGCGTACTATTTCTGTTGGTAGTGTTTCAAGTGTTAGTGGTAAAGATTATGTCAGGTCTACATCCTTGGCAAATGGTTCTTGTATGGCAGCACAACCTTCGAAACTGGACTCCAAGGTGTTGCCAGCATCCGAGCTTTTAGGCAAAGATTCCAAAATGGATGCTTCTAAGGATGATCAAATGCACCAGGACGTGGAAGATTTTCTGTTCAAAATGCTAGGAGATGGCTTTCAGCTCGATAGGGATGTCATTCGAGAAGTTCTTGGTAAGCATTGTCTTGGGTAATGCCATACAAGTGATCTTCAGTTGCCTTCAAACTTTAATAATTTATCATTTCCTTCCTTGATATACCTAATAGCTCATATGTAACTTACATTGAGTTGAGGAAAATGGGAAGAGAACTAGGAAACAAGCACATAGGTTTATTTGATTAGATGTCGATGGAGAGATTGGTAAAATTTCACTTGTGCTGCTATTGTCATGGAATGAATTCCAGCTTGAGCTTTCAGTGGTCTGTTGGAAGAAGCCCTTGTGTGACTTCTACTGGAGCAAGACCTCTGTAACTAGGTGACATGATGCAGCTGCAGCTTAGTCTCTTAAGTGTCAGAAGTTTCCTAATGAAATAGCAAAAATAGAGATGCGTGAGGAATATAGTTTGACCTTTGCCATATAAGTTCAAAATGGAATTATGCTTCATCAATGGTAGCATCAGCCTGCTACCTCCTGGCTTTCTCTCTCTCTCTTTTTTTTCCTTTCCTTCCCTCAATTTAGCTCCCAGTTGTGCGAACTTTAAAATAATTATTAGCTTGAGCAAGGAAGTTTTAGTTTACAAAGGACTAGTGAGACACTCCTCTATTTAAAAATTAGCGTTTATGGTGACTTAGTTTGATTATGAGTTTGCCTTTGTGAACTCTTAGGTTGTGTACTGACAAACCTTGCCTTGGATGCAGGTAATTGTGGATATAATATGGAAAAGGTATGCATGATTTGATTTTACTATTAAAAAAATGCATGAATACCATCTTTTAAAGAAAAAAGCTCTCTTGTGCTATATAGCATTCTCTGTCCCTCACATGATATTTATTATGATGGAGAATTATAGGATATTAATTACTTCTATTTCTTGTTGGGTCATTTAGAGCATGGACAAGCTAATTGATTTGTCAGCTGCAATTTCAAGGAGAGGAAACAACTTTCTCGGCGAGTCTAAGAAGGTTGGTCTGATGGTTTGTCTGATAATAATGCTTCTCACACCGAGTGAATTCATAATATGTTTTATCAATAAAATTCAAAGTGATTCCATGTTGATTATTTAGGTATATGCCTTGTTTAAGGATTAATCAGTCTGCAATGAGAACCATTTGTTTGTGATAGTAGAAGTAATGGATTCCACTGAGTATGAGTTCTCCAATCACACTTTGAGTAGTGTCTAAATTGCCATAACATTCTTGCAACTTGATATAGATATGGTAGCTTTGCTTGGATTTTATTTGGGTGGATTTTTTTCTGTCTGATGCAATAGCATGTGTTCTCATAAATGGCTTGATATAAAAATTTGCTCTGCACATATTATTCTCTATGGGATGCATATTCAGCTGGGGCCCTTCCCTTTTTGCTTGATGATAAGCATGAGCCTCAAATTCTCTAACTCTTGGGAGCAGCTGATACAAGGTCTGAGTGGAATAGCTGTTACATCCATATTAAAGCTTTTGGAAATATTACTATCTGGCAGTATTTATCATGATGCTTTGCCAGATTTCAATTTCAAATGTTGCATCTTTTTGTATGCCTTCATCTGGCAAAGTAGAGTTGACGATGCTATATGAAACCATGTGTCTGGCATAGTCATTTTTCCCTGCCCTTCTGGCAAAGAAGACAAGGTATGCAGTAACTGCATTTTCTGCAAGCTCGTTTGGACCAAACACTTGGTTATTGGCTTTGTGGAATTTACTTGATTTTCTTTTCCAATTGAGCCATGTGTAAAATGGGCTTGTCTGCATTGCCTTCTGGGAATATAGATCACTTGGGATGATAATGGATATAGTCCTCAAGTCCTATTGATAGCTAGATGATATGCAACCCATAGGTTCTATATTTTTTTGTCAAATATACATTCCTAATTGGTTGGCTTACACATAGTCCTTCATGTCCTTCTCTGGCTTAATTTTGCAGGAGGAACTTCAAAGCCAAAAAGAGAAGCAAAGTGTAGATAATTCAGAAGGGTTTGTTTATTTTCTCTTCTCCTCCACTCCTTTTGTTTAATTGAATGAATAGAACAGTTTTATGGCAGAGAAGGGTCAATGCATATCACAAAACTTCTTTTCCATAGTGTTCCAGGTACATCTGGAGGTAAATTAAATAGACAGCAGAGACCGAGAAACAATCTTGAAGAAGAAGTTCTGGCTGCATTATTCAATAATTCCGGAAGACAGACGAAATCGTCTAGGGTAAAAGCTGTCAAGAGGCCTAAAGCATATGGTCAAGTGGTGGCTACACCTCTTCCAGATTCTTTTCTACTTGACAGGAATGAAATAGTAGATTTTCAACAAGATAATAATGAGGATGGTATGCACTTTTCTCCAGATAGCTTGGAAAAGTTCCTTATGCTATCATTATTATATAAATTCCGAAGTCTACCTATTTGTTGAAACTTTGAAGCAGATATGGACAGGCTCTAAGATTCTTTTTGACATATTAAATTTTGTTTTGATCTTGCACCCTGCCTTCTTGGGATGGGCTTGTGACTGGACAGTTGTATCTCAGAACAAAGGATTTCATTATGTCATATTTTTCTTAATTGTTTACCCAAAATATTGATAGGCAGATATTTGTTCAATATATGTAACCTTCATTTTCCTCGCCGTTTGATTTATGTACACTTTTTCTCCAGTAGAAAAACTAGATGAAGAGGGTAGCTATGAGGCTCTTCGTAAAGCTGTAGAGGAATATAGGGCTACAATGAAGGAGTATTATAAGGCGGTGAGTTCTTTGTTCAGGATACCTTCACTTCATTATGTAATGGTTGTATCTCCTGATATGGTCATGCTAGTCTGCTTAAAGTTTGGTACCTCCTCTTGTTAGGCCGTTGAAGCATTTGCTAAGGGCGATCGTGCTCGGGCGAGCAAACTTTTAGAACAGGTAAGCAAAGTTGAAATTTCCTGCTGAGACTTTTCCCTCTCTCATAATAATTTGGATGTGATGTTTTAACAAGTTCAGTGAAGTCAAATGCTTGCAACGTGTAAACTCAGAACCAATATCCTTTTATTATGGTAATAGAAATGGATGGCATTATTAGTTTCATGAGCAAAGCCTATAACATCTTCTATCGTCTCTAACCATCATCACCAATTATTTTGGTATGATCCTATATTAATTGTTCCTATGAGCAAGAGAAAGATGTGTTCTTCCTAGTTTTTCTGATCTGAGATAATTCATTACTATCCCTTTTAGCTAGAAAGTTGTGTCTCTGATAGATAGTGCCGCACAGGATATTCAGCTACTAAAAAGGATTTCTCCAATGACAGGGACGCTTCTTCTGCAAAAAGGCTCGTGAAGTTGATGAAGAGTCCTATCAGAAGATATTTGAAACAAGGTTAGTGCCCCATCAAACATGACGAGTGTCTCTCTCTCTCTCTCTCTCTCTCTCTCTCTCTCTCTCTCTCTCTCTCTATATATATATATATATATATATATATATAAGTGGTGGTTTCGGTATCTTTTATAATACTCAGTAGTTTTCTTTTAATATGAGAGGTGGAGTTGGCTCCCTCCCTCCCCTATGTCCAGTTTGTGTAACGCCTTGTACTGCTCTTCTCAATGATGTGCAGAAACAAGGATACAGCAGACTTTGTGTCGCTTGACTTGCATGACCATGATGCCGAAGAGGCAATACGTCTTCTTAAGCGCCACCTCTTGTCTCTGGCTGGCATCCCAAGTATGTATCTGTTCTGCAGGTTAAACCTTGCTTTTGATTTTCTACATAGTAAATGATCTTTTGTGTTTTGAAATCAGCATTCAACTATCTTAAAGTAATCATCGAAACAAATGAAGAAGATGCCTCGAAAGTGACTCGTAAGCGGCGGCTGGTAAGATATGCTGCTCTATTTGTGTGACTCCAATTCTACAGAGTGAAAATTCTAACGAGGCTAGTCTTTTCAATAGCTACAAACTCCCTCTATCTACATGGTCAATATTAATAAATCCCAGTGGAACTATGATCTTTCAGATGAAAACATTGCTTTCTCGCCTCCTTTTCCATCTTGTACCCCAGCTTTTTAGATGTGAGACAGTTTTAAATATTTACTTAGCCAAGGATTTTCTTTATGTCGAAACAGGTTATGAAATTATTGGAGAGGGGATCGATTCAGTGGACTGAAGAAGGAAATGCTGGAGTAATACTTATTCCCCTGACTAATATAAATCCAAAACTCTTGAGTTTTGCCAAAAAATAGATTTCTGCTTGGACTTCAGTTGGTTGCAGAAATACGTGATGAAGTAATTATATAAGTGAAAGAGGACTATGATCTCTCTATTTTACCAAGGGCCTCTCATTAAGAGGGATTAAAGCGGAAATTCTTAAGCGTCATTGGCGGCTGGCGCTTAATTTTGGTCCTGTTTTCTAGGATACTGATGGCTGTTTGTATGTGTTGGTAGAAACCGAGTTAAGAGGTCTGCCGTTCACTTTTGTTTTCTTTTTCTCTAAGTTAAGGGAATTAGAGGATTAGAGTTCAAAATGAAGATATTGAGGATGGTGTTGAAGCTTTTTCATGTCACACGGTTCAATCAAGGAAAAGAAAGGCATTCTTCGTTTGCTATCTTTTATGTAGATGATCTTCAGCTTTTGTGGAGCACACATGGATAATCTTTTATTTTTTGGCGAAAAATCTTGTGTTGATGACTCGTGCTGTGTTCTCTATATGGAGCTTTATGTAGTTGCCCTTTTTTAAGTGAACGTGTCATGATTAATTACTCCTTGCCCAATCATTCCGGATAATGCTTGCATTCTTGGATTATCACTGCTGCTGGTGGCACAGAGTTACACTATCTATTTATAACTACTCTATCAATAATAATAATAATAATAATAATAATAATAATAATAATAGTAATAATAATAGTAATAATAATAATAATAATAATAATAATAATAATAATAATAATAATAATAATAATAATAAAAATAATAATAATAATAATAATAATAATAATAATAATAATAATAATAATAATAATAATAATAATAATAATAATAATAAAAATAAAAAAATCGAAGGTTAATGTAAATAGGATTCCAATTGATCAATGAACTTTCTATTCCACATGCTTTGAAACCAAAGCAATATTTTGGGCTTTTTCTATTTTGGTCTAAATCACTTCTTTATTTCTTTGTGAGTTTTGGGAATATCCCCATTCATAGGTTGGAGATTCACGTCTATGAATTGAGAGGTCCGAATGATCAACTCTGTCCTGGATCGACTTCCGGATCATAATTGCTCTAGTGAATAACTAAATAAAATAAGTGTCTGTAGGTGGCCTTTTTAAGTCCGCTGTCAAATTCCAAGGCTCGATTAAATGAAAAATTTTAGATTTTTGGCTTTCAATGCATTGGGCACAAGAAATGAGTTGAGAAAGGGAAAGAAATGTAGTAAAATACTACGTCTGAACCGGAACTCCATGGCATGCAGTGAGTTAACATGTGCTCATGACATTGTTAAGGAATGGAAAACATAAACAAAATGAGCTAGGAGCTAATGGCGAATTCGAAACTCTGTTATCTGTTGCTAGTAAACTTGCATTTCATCTTAGTTTGAGTCCGAGATATGTACTGGGAATTTGGGATGTTCAAATGAGACTCCATTATTTAGCTAAGCCTGTGCATCTTCAATGTTGCACCACTGTTGGCCTGTTCCTATGCATCGTCAATGTAATAAAGGGACAGGTTGGGCTTGCAATTCTACACGTTCAAGGAGGATTGCCCCGTCAGTCATTCTAGTCAGCCAATTATCATTGCCTTAGTCTGCCTCTTGATCTTGTGGTCACTTCTAAACTTGGAGAATAGGGAAGTCATTGAACCAACAATTTGTGTAGTTTCGCTGACGTGCGCGAGCGAGTCCACCGGCTCATAAGCCATCAGGTTCTGGTTGTCTGTTCGAGCTCAAATCGAGATTGAGATCTTGCCAGACTAATTGGGTATTTCCATTTTAGTTGTGTCTTCAGAGCAGCCCTTGTATATTTTAGGGCTGTACTATTTTTCTGGTTCCAACTAGACCAGACCGCACATAGAAATAGGTCTGATTCTCAGTTCCAATGGCAACGGTCCAGTTCCCGATTCCAAAATTTTGAAATCTATTATGCAGAAAAGTTCCATGGTCTGGTGTTGAATCTACCCACCCACCCAAACCTGATTAGAACTCATTTTTTGAAGTTGGAAGAAGATGATTAAGTATTGTTAAATGAGCTTAACTTCACTATTGCTTTATATTTCTGTTTTTTTTCGTTGCTCATATTATTTTCCTATAAATCGTATCCCGAATGGACCTTGAAACTAGACCAGATAAACCTAATATATTTGGAAATTGTTGCTTAGGTTTATCCTTTTATTCTTGCCAAAACAACTACGGCAACGAACATAACTTCTTTTCAGAAAATTGAATTCTTTTCTTGTGCTTCTAGTTTCATCTCAGATGCTGAACTATGGCCATCTCAGATGCTGAACTATGGCAATCTCGAATAAACTTTAGTTGTGTCTCTTTCTCTATCTTCTATTCTAAATCGGTCGGAGCCGTCCGAAGATGCGGAATCACCTAATTGCTTTGCTTCGTCGATGTGAATGAGACTGACCGTAAGTGGATATTCGAATATATTAGTCATGTTCATCACCAAATTCAAGTATATCACATCGATTAATATATGAATTTTACAGATTAAGCATATTATAGCCAGCATTATTCAATTTTCCGTAGGCACTGCTCCATACATTTGCTCATTCCGGATGGATATTCCAACATGCTTGGATGCGGACGTGCTGATCAAGAACCTAACTCACGAAATCTCGCTGATGTTTTCCGAATATAATATTTTGAAGTAGGTTTTGAAATGGATTTTGGACTTTATAAGCGGGTAAAATAAAAATTCAATAATAGAGGATCATAAGCATTATTTACCTTTGCTTTTATTCTGGATTTTTTTTTTAAATAATAATTTTGTGTTGAGGTGATCGGAAAATTTTGGCTTTGTAAAGCAATCAACTTGAGACTCTGTGCAAGGAGTAGTCTCAGTGTTTTCTTGATCTTCATGTCCGGCTACACACGTCCGGCTTCCGACCTGAGCATGCTATTTTTCTTGATAATTGGGAGGCAACCCACGTCTGCAGAGTCTTACAGTTCAATAAAATCTTGAAGGCGTGTGCAAGCCGTCCGGTGTCGACCTCTCTTCCGAGATTAGCAACCCGAACCCCGCCGGTGTTCTACGACGCCTTGGCGAGGCAAGCATCCTAGCGCTAATTTGGCTTAGGTTTGACACAAGATCAGGCCATCTTCCTTCAGCAATGGAATCCTGGAGCTCCCCATGATTGAAGAGGATAAGATTTGCATTAGGAAAGGCGATCAACGACTAGACCATGCATCGATTAAGACCATCTGAAGAAAGCAACTGAGCACTTTAGGGTAGAGAGACAGGCAGAACAATTCCCAGGACAAGCTGGCCCCAACAACCAAAACCAAAAGCATATATGATGACTGATATGTAATTTGACACCTTGAAATAGACAAAAGGGCCCGAAGGGCATATAAAAAGTGAGATGCTGAATCGAGCACGACCACCGCTAGTGCATCCCACACCGATTTCTTTGGATAGGAGGCCAGCAAAAGTGGTCAAAAGGCAAGCATTTCGAGGTTGCTTCTTCGTGCAAAAATTGATGCAGAAAACGATAGTTTGAATCGAAATGCTTGTCGAGTTCAGCTCACCTGGCCTAGGCAATGCCGACCCTCGCCACGAGGACTCTCCCTTGCCTGGCCAAGCTTGACTTGTGGTGGGTGAGGCCAGCTAGTGGCCGTCACCAGCAAAAAGAAGAGAGAAAGGGAAAAATTCAGAAAAAAATGAAAAATGTTAATAAAAAAAATTTGAGAAATATTGAAATATTATAAAAATAATCTATATCGATATCGGCCACATAGAATGGCCAATGTATATGTTAGCGAATTTTGGCGAAAATTAATCGTATAGACTCAATTAACAAAATTTGAAAATGTTTTAACACCGAATTGACAATATTAAAAGGTTTAGAACTGAATTGACAAAAGTGTTATGAATTTAGAATTTTTTGGATAATTTTTCCTAGATTTCTTTGGACTGGAGGCAAGCAAAAGTGGTCAAAAGGCAAGCATTTCGAGGTTGCTTCTCTGTGGAAAAAAAATGATGCAGAAGGACAATTTGGATCGAAATGCTCCTTGAGTTGAGCTTTACCAAACCAAAGAAGAGCCCTCCCTGACCGAAAGAAATCAATTCCAAAGCTCATGTGCTTCGCCGTCGATGAAAGATCCTAAAAATCTCGTTTAAAGATGTCAAAATCATAGGGCGATCTGTCAATGCCAGCAGCCCTCAGGCGAATCTCTTTTAGATTTTTTTTTTGTCATAATCTCTTTTAGATTGAAACGCAATGTAGTAGTTGACCTATCAGAGCTATAACATTATACGATGGTAGTTTCTTTCGTTCACCACATGACACCGATATATATTTTGTCCAAATATCATATAGTAGCCATCAATTAACTAAAGTATCCAATTCTCTAAGCCCGTCGTAATAATCTTCGCAATTCCCACCATTACTCAACTTGGACCACCCGCCAGCACTCCTTATCACCCATTTTTCCATATTCGTTGGACCAACCGGAGCCAATCCAACTTTGCACGGACGAGAGATTAGCGCGCATCTGTACCGCAGAGTACCTCGTTCTTTATGGGATGTCCACTACTATTCAGTTCTAGATCTCTATAGTTCAGTTGGGTGCGATTGATTTGTCCTTATTCGTTTTTGTTTCGGTAATTTCGCTGTATGCCGACCATGGTTTTCATAATGATTTCGTTAATAAGTGCCCTAAGGACATTAGTTGAGTGCACTAAAAATTATAATAATGCCTGCCGACACAGTTTAAAGATTGAGCAAGAACTCTTTCCAAAAAGTCACTTAAAAATAGATATATTTATGTTTCCAAAGCTCAACCCTTAACTGGTGCCATGGGGGCGCTCTTCACAATTTCTTTTTCTATAATTTGATAGGTGAAACAAGATAAGGTTACTTTTATTTTGTGATTTCTAGGAAGAACCGATCTGCATCCCGACAATAGGCAAAATGGTACAAACTTTAGCTGATGAAACAAGGATACATTGTCTTACATGATCTAAAACAGTGTGAACTATGAAGCAAACTGGTAAGAAATTCCAATACGATTTCTCATTACTGTTATAATCTCCTTTACAGGCTGAGATATGCGGTCCTCTCAAACATTCAAAAACCAACTAATTTGGACAAGATAAGATAAGCTTCAGGATACTGCATCGGGTTGCTTCACATATGCATGGAGTTTCAGAGGTAAAACACTCTTTACAAGTAGGCTAAATAGCTAGGCCAAATCTGCATAGCTTATTCAGAACACAATAAGGCAAAGTAGGAAGCAACAGAAAAGGAAAACCGAAACTCTGTTCAGTGATTTATCTGCCTGCATCTCCTGCCTTCTCAACCTGGGGCTCTGCCCCCCGACAATGTGATAAGAGTGAGGGTAACCATACAAGCTCAACGAGTTGCCAAACACCCTCGCGTAAACCATCTCACCAAACATACCCACCATAGTATTCTGAGAGCTCGGGTTTCCAAAGTTGAGCAACGATGATGAAGCTTCATCCTCATAACTGCTCAAAGGACCAGTATAGAAGTGTTGGTTTTGATAAGGGTTTCGATATGGAAGCTGCTGAGTGGTTGGACCTGCCGTAGATGCCAGAGCTCGAGTTCCACAGGCAGCTGGTCTCGGTGGTATGACCACAGCACGATTTGAAGACTTCCCTTCCAGCCCGAGTTGACTGGAGCATTGGCCCCGCCCATAGAGGGGGACCATGGCTGTATGTGAGATCTCGGACTTGCAGACAGGGCATTGTGGGTGCTCATCTGAAGCAAGAGATGCACTTTGCACATGGAGCCATTTGTAGATGCAGGGCCAGCAGTATAGGTGACCACAGAGGGTGACCACGGGTTCGTGAGCAGATTCCAGGCAGATATTGCAGTCAAAGCAGCCGATGCTATTTCCTGGATCAATTGCGTCACTGTTGCCTGAGGTGGATTTCCATTCCTTAGCAAAATACTGCTCCAAAACCATGGATCCTTCTGAACAAAACTTGTTTAGGGACAACGGGAGTCTGGGATTGACAAGGGAGAAAGAGAAGGTAAGAGACAGGAGTCCAATGTTGCAAGGAATGAAGCAAATGATCTACCCCCAAAACGCATAAAATACACCAACGCATAAAATACACCAACGCTTTCAAACTTTATCGGAATTATCTAAAACAATGCCAAGAAAGCAAACAAGATGACCCCACAAATTCATTGAGAGACAAGAAAAAGGGCCAAAATGAGGACGCATCTCAAGAAAGAAAGCGAAATGAAGGGCCCACAACATTGCTTTAAGTTAAAAATTTCAAATAAAGAAACTCAAGATAGGCTATCTAGAATACAATTACTGTATATGCAGCAACTGGACCTGTAGACCCCGTGCAAGAACCTGTTCATATGTTAACATTCTTTTTTAAAATTTGCTTTCATCTTCCACGGAAATTTTCTTTTGACATTCACTTCTCCCGAAAGACATGCTTATAGAGATTTACTGTGGTGCTTTGATACCATGAAAAATGCTTTTGACTGTATAGTCCACAAGCTAAATTATCCAAAATGTGCATCACACTAGACCCTGTTCATGATAAAGTTACATAGAAGATAAGATCATATCCAAATAAAACGAAAAGTCCAACTAGAGCAACATGCATTGATAGTCTGCTAAAAATTATTGAAGAAAAGGAGGAAAAAGTCAAATTTACATATTTAAAAGCTCTTGGCAAGAAGACAAACAATGCCGTTCACAACTTGTACTCCCATAATCCAAGTCCAGATTTCTCATCTTCCACCAAATTACAGTGATGGCAACAGACAGACTTCCAGGAAAACTCAAAAGGACTTACTTGGAATTAGCTAAGCACTAAACCTAAACATTCAACCGTGGCCCTTCCACATTAATAAAGCACAAATTCAGCAACATACATTTTCCAAGGCAAAATGCAGGCCCGAGAAAAATGTTTCACAACGTCTTTCCAGATCTCGTCTTGTAGGTATCGCCAGAGGGAAGAGGTGAACACATCGAGAAGCTACCCGTCATTTACATGTTGAATTCTTAATCAGAACAAAAATTGATCACACTTGACTTCTGTTCGGTTTTCAAAATATAGTTAAGAATATGTAGCTGGACTCTGCATTGTCTTCATCAGAATGAAACATTTTTATTTGTAAATAGAACTTAGAAGGAACCAATTATTCTGAATAGGATTGGACCTCTCCAAGTGTAGCCTAGAACCACAAATCCATAAGGCAATAAACTTGATACAAAAGCTCCAAGCATTTATTTGAGCAAGCAGAGAACAGCTACACAAGATCCAATTTAGATGTTTAAAAATTTGCTGCTGCACTTAGAATATGAAGTCCCTTCATCTATATTACGTTACAGGAGACTGTATTTGCAGTTTGTTCTAATTTCAATTCTTACATTGGAATAATACTGCAAACAGTGGCAGGACTCGAGTCTCTATCCAAATCATATGTATGAAATGGAAAAACTAAACCTCAAGTACAAAGCATAAGCCTAAAAAAAACCTAAACTTATACAGGCATATACTTCGAGGAAATACTAAAGAAATTTTCAACTGACATTTTAGGACTCTTCCCCATATAACAACTGTCGAAAACTTCTCAGCCGAAGATATAGGGACGACTAACCGCACAGATACATTATCACAAGACAAAGCTGAATGCTTATAGTCATTTGGAGCAGAAGGAAAAATTACTACCGACTTTAACCCACTAGGAAATCATTTGCTCGAAATGTTAGCAGCCATAGGAGAACCTAACACCTCCGCCTTCCTATTAGAATGCTCGAATACAGTTTTGAACCCGATATGGGATCGGTGAGCAAGAATTCTGGTGAAGAAATACACAGAAGAAGTGGGCATAATTCGAGCCGACCCGGGTCTTAAATTCACCTCAAACCCAACATAGAACTCCCAATTCTACCCAGCCTTACATTCATTTCAAACCCAACACCAAAAAATTCCCAAGAAATCACCAACACAATCAAACAAAGACACAACCTCGAAATTTTTCAATTTCTCCCCTGGTCAGAGGGACCTAGATGCGCGACAGAGATGGGTACAAAATTCGAATCCTTCCGAATCCATCGGACGTTCCATGTCCCCATAAATTCTCTCGAAAGACAACCCACAAAATGGAGGCTTCCTCCGTCGGTCGACCCTTCAAAACACCTCTCGACAGTACGTTAAACCTCCGCACACGGCGGAGGGGACAGAGACAGACTCACCAGAGAACGAGACGCCACGACGCGAAGATCATTCGACGGAGAGAGATGGGGAATGCTGCAGGAAGGTGGGTTGGACGGAGAGGCTTCAAAGCGAGAGAAATACAGAGAGAGGGAGGGAGGGGATGTGCGGCATTTCCTTTATTCTGAAGCGAGTGAATCTTCTTCTCTTCTTCCGGGGTTTACGTGCGGCCCCCCCCGTGCACCGTCATCACTGTATATGCACGGGGAAAATGGGACGCACATGATCTTCCACTTCGGCCGGATATGCAGGCCCTGAATTTTTAATTTACCTTTTATGACTTCTAAATTGTAGCTTAATGTGTCACGTGGTAATTAACTTTTTAATTTATTCACTATGATTTTTAAATTTTTGATACATATTTAACTTAATCTCCAAATTATATTCATATAATTCGTGAATTAAAATTGAATATGCACAAAAAATTTAGGGTTATATTGAATAAATTAAAAGATTTTTTTTTACCGACCAAAAAAAAAAAAATTCCTAACTTTTCTTACCCTAGACTTTGTTTTTTTTTATATTAAAAACTCTAAATTTTACCAACTGTGATACATTTATCCTCAATTTTTTTAATCTCTAAACTTATACTTATGTAACACATTTTCTCCAATTTTTTTTGTGGCACCAAAAACCTCACATTTTTTTGTGACACCAAATTTTTGCGGTAAATGTGTCACACAATTACAAGTTTGGTTTAGAGTAAATGTATTACATAAATATAATTTTGAGGAATTTTATATTACAAAAAAAGTATCGAGTAAATGTGTAACACTTGGCAAAGTTTTTTTTTTTTTTTGGGTTTTGACTTTTAAAATGGTTACCAAACCATATTTTAGCCCATATTAATTAAAATGGGCGGTGAATGGGTCAGCTCTTATTTATCATATTAATGGGTTCTCAAAAGAAAAAGTCCAAAATGAATAGGTGTCAATGGTTCCGAAAATCACGCTCGCCCCGTATAACCAAAACAGTCCTCGTCGACAGAATTTCCGGAGAACGATTCAGGCGGCTTCAGCTTCCGTCTTCTGCTAACCTCCTCTCTTTGCACCGCTCCTCCTCGTTCATGGCGACCAAGACCATTTCGCTTATTTCGTACCCCGACTTCGCCTCCTTCCCTGTCCCGCTCGCTCTCGCTTTTTCCGTTTGAACTCGACCCCATGGCTGTTCTCCTCCTCGGCATGCACAGTCATTCTGGCTTCTGACTTCTCTCTTAACCATCCACGAGCTCGTCGATTAGGAAAGCTCTTTCATTTGTATATGTTTCTGTTTTCGTTCGTCGTCGGCGGTAGTTCACTGGATGCTTTGAGAAATCATATTGTTCTTGTTGTCATCAACACTTGAACTCTCTGAAGGTAAGTTCTTAGATAGGTCTTGCTGTATAATGACGTGGTCATGGTCAGTAGTCTGTCGAGGTCGCTTGAGATGCTCGCACTTCTCTTTTTCTTACCGTTTTTTTTTTTTTTTAAAGTTTTTTATATAAGGAACGTAGAAAAGCAATTATCAGTGCGTTTTAATATTATGAGTCGGATTAGTATGCTAAATTTTTATTGCCTATAAATGAGTCAATTTAGGTTGGATCATTTTCGACTCAGCTCAATTAAATTCATCATTTGGCTGCCCTATTCATCATTGAACAAGATCAACCATCCCTCGCCTTGTATAAATATAAAAAATATTAGGAGTCATCGGTCCTATCGCAAAACTGTGAATTAGACTAAAGGGACCGGTTCCTAATTTTCGAAACCAGGGACTAGATCGGAAAGAACTGACTAATCCGGTTCAGTTCTTGAGCGATCCCGTGGAACTGATTGAGTCCAGAGGAGAGAATGCCCTGAATTCTATGAGTGGTGAAAGAGACCTAGAGAAAGGGAAAGAGTGAAAGAAAAGAGTAAGTAGTGTCGTGGGACAAAAGGAAAAGACCGAAAGAGGAGAGGGAGCATGCATGAGATATTTAATAGATAAACAAATAAATAAACAACAATTGACCCAGGCACTTATGTTCCCCCATGGAATCAAGAATTGAGAATCGGACTGCCTAGACGCTAATTCCACTTTTAGGAGTCGAGAATTGGACTAGCACTCTCAAGAATTGAACCATATTGGACAGTTCTCAGTTTGGTCGGTTAATCTTGGTCATTCTTAGAAAATATCAAAATGCATAGAAAGTTAATAAGAGTAAAGCAAATATTAGGAAAAAAGTAAGAAAAAAGTTAAAATATTATTAAAATATTCTACATCAGCCTCGACCATGCCATCTACGATGGTTGTCATCCATGTCAACAATTTCGGCCAAAATGGGTTGGGTGGACTCAATTGGTAAAATGTAAAAAGATTCATGACTCAATTTGTACAATTAAAAGGTTTAAGGCTAAATTGATACAATTGCCATAAGTTTAGGATTTTCTTGGTAATTTTCCCAAATTGCAACCTGTGTTAGCATTGCCATTTTTCTCTCCAATTTAATGACAAGCACGATTAATTTACTTACAATAACAACGTTAATTAATTTATCTCAAACGCACAAATATATATTTATAGAAACATGATAGCTAATCAGTTAGCTAGCGCATAGAAATGTTTGAAGCTCATAATCAACTTGCTAGTATAGTTTATAGAACTTTATCAAGTTAATGAATAAAAGGGGTCCTTATTTCCCTTTTCAAAATTCTCCTCCGTACCTTCTCTCTTTTTTTCTCCTTGATTCTCTCTCTCTCTCTCTCTCTCTGTTAGTGGGTTTATGAGAGTGAGAGTTACCGCTAGCTGGCCCCTGAAGTGAAGGTTCTGACTGACGACTGCATTGATTTCGCTTGCTTCTCTGGCGAGTTCCTTTTCCCTTGCTACGAAAGACCAGCTAGTCTTGATATGAGTATCCATACGAAAGAAGGGTCCATAGGATCGAATCCAATTCACTTTCTTCTCTCAGTCATGCCTTGCATTTCGAGTTCTTAAACAAGCTCAATTTCAGAATAAAGAATCAAGTTTTCCCTTGTAGTTTTTGGGTTGGAGTTGAAGATCTAGTTAGAGTTCTGGATATTCCCACTCAAAAAAGAGGAAGTCAAATCCAGTTCATCCATCTAGGTTAAGGGCAAAGGAAGCTAGCTCGGTATATGCTTTCTCCAAGTCTTTTTCAGAGTTTCCTTCAAGCCAGGCACTCTCTCTCTCTCTCTCTCTCTCTCTCTCTCTCTCTCATAACTCGCTCATCTTTTTTCTTTCCAGGGTCTTTCATCAAAATTGAATTAAATGGGCTCGATCTTGTAAATTCAATTAAGATTAAAATGAAATTCATGCTCACCTATTACTATTACATCCTCCTAACATGCAATTAAAATTCTCTCTCTCTCTCTCTCATAACTCGCTCATCTTTTTTCTTTCCAGGATCTTTCATCAAAATTGAATTAAATGGGCTCGATCTTGTAAATTCAATTAAGATTAAAATGAAATTCATGCTCACCTATTACTATTACATCCTCCTAACATGCAATTAAAATTTAACAAATTTTTTGTTTAGGGGCTAGTGCCGACTCTTAAATTTCTAGATAATGAATAACTAAATAATTCATCAAAATTTAGGTACCAACACCTATCCTTACCATTGTCAGGCTCGCCTCTTTCTCCTCCCCTTGTTTTGTAGTGGGATGCCCCCCTCTCTCTCTATGAGCAAAGCTTTGTAGTAATACGTGGGTTTACTATTGATGCGTGACCATACCATGGTCGATGTTCAGTTGTGGTGCTCACATGAATGTGGCTTTTGGAATGGTCGGGCTCCGGTTGAGTGGTCGACATTGAGCTTGTGTTGGATGGGTGCCCGTGCCCCTAATGGGGACTACGGTGGGCGCCGCAAGGCCGGGCGCTGGAGATCGCACGGACACGATAGCAGGGTGGAGCAGAATGGTGGTGCAGCGGCCATGGTTGAACCAGTAGAGAGACGAAAAGAGATAGAGGGGGATGGGCCGATTCTGGTTATCTTCTTTTCCTTTTCCTTTTCCTTTTCCTTTTCCTTTTCCTTTTTTTTTTTGTTTTTTATTTTTGTTTTCTGGTCATATTTTTTTAGAGTTACACGTGAGAAACTTTATGTAACCCACTAATCAAGGATCAGTAGAAGCAAAATCCCGACTTGTCTAGTTTGTTTGGCTCATGGAACCTACCCATGACAACCATTAGAAGAGAACGAACATCACATTCAAGTTCACAAAATTTTCCTATTGAAGTCAAATTTAAGGAGAGTTCGGAACCATAAAAGTATTAGGCAATGATAACATATCATCTTTGTTAGCTATTATATTATAATAGCAGTTTCAAAGGGAAAAAAAGTTTTCCTTTTTGGAAATATATATACTGGAAAACAATGCACTAATCAAATAAACAACTTATAAATCACCATCTACTCTATCCTAAACTTTTGGTTCTGATAGAAGGCTAGTATTGATTGGAGGGTGCTGATAAAATCACCTGCAAGATACAAGTAGTTAATTTGGCCAAGAGTACCTTATTTAACTCTCTATTATCAAAATTTAAATCGACATGAAATGAAACTCAGAGGGAAATCTTAATAATATGTGGTTAAATCACTCTTATGGTTTAGAATATATATATATATAAAAAAAAAAAAAGAAGAGATTGCACAAGAAGCGCACGGCACGCGCACGGCACTCGCATGCACTTGCCTCTGCACTGTGTGTCAGGTGTGTGTGTGTGCAGAGGCAAGTGCGTGCATGGCACTCGCCGATGCGGGGCACTCTTTTTGCTTGGTTTGCTGAAAGATTCAAGAATAATTTCGTTTTCTTGAGAGAAACATGAGTAATAAGGAGGCAATCGTAATGATCGTGGGAAGAACGCTAAGAAGGGCACTACCAAGGGAAAGAAGAACCGTGGTGGTTCGAGTTTGAGCGATTCAATGGGAGATCTGGAGCATCGGATGATGAAGTTCAAGTTGTTCGTCACCAAAGTCGAAGGATTTACTTGGCTCAAAATGTGTATAGAGATGTGAGGGTTGGCGATCGTCTTAACATTACCATCGGTCTTCTTTTCCATTGGGAATTACCTTCACAATACTCCATTGACGGTAACACATTGGTTTACACTCCTTCCGGAGCATTGCCATCAAATATAAATGACCCCCCATACAACAGTAGGTTCAAGGGAGGGAAGAGCAGTATTTTCCAATAAATAAAAAATCTTGTTGAAGGAGTTTCAACAAAATCAGAGTGGCGCAGCGGAAGCGTGGTGGGCCCATAACCCACAGGTCCCAGGATCGAAACCTGGCTCTGATATTAAACATTAGAGCAGCTTCCTAATCTCATGAATAGAGTTGATAAAAAAAAAATGCGACACTCTTACCTACTTCATTATTTTTCCCTCTCTTTTTTCTTTTTAAATTTTTTTCCCTCTTCCATCGTTCTTTAATAATATTTAAATAATAAATTATACTAATATACCTAAATACTAATATATGTAATAGATATAACTACTAAATATATATTTATATATATCCAATTTACATTATAAAATACCAAGACACTCAAATACATAGATAAAAATATGAATAAATTAAAATGAATTTGTCATTATTTTGGATTATATTAGAATTATAATATTATTTATATTCAAATGTTATTTTAATTTTATTAATTTAAAAAGTTATTATTTGAAAAAAATAACTTTTCTGTTGTGAATATTAAAAATCCTATTTATTGCAAATTTAGTGTAGCTACTCATTACGTGTTGCTCAAAATAGATAGATTCCATTTTCAGTGACCATATAAATGTAAGGATGTACATCCTAGTGGTATTTATGATGATTTAAGAAGGGCCACGGTATTATACACATATTGCTTAATGAAAACTACATTTAGAGAAAAAGAAATGATATTATGAACTTATCCTTTTATTTACACTCATTATTTAAAAATTTCAGTACATTTAACTCGATTGGAAATTTGTTTTGATTTAGTTTTGAGCGTGTTTGGAGTTCATTCGGAACTATCAGTTGACGTATAAATTATACAAAGATTCCTATGAATTGCCACTTGTCAATTATTACAAGACAGAAATTTACCTCTTTGTCTTTTGTTGCCATTCTTTTGATGGTCGCCAGCTTCTTAGCATCAAAGTGGAAAGATTTATATACGAGTTATTGCTTATAATGCTGTCATGTTTGATACATCACTTATGTGAACAAAGTCCTTGTAAACACCATTGATTTGAGGAGGCACTCTTGCTTTTAGTATAGTTCTATCATGAGAAGGGACGAGGGCTAATGGCTTGCCTCTTGCTATTTTAGCCCATGTGTTCATAAAATCCATTGTTGACCCTCCATCTACCGTGCAATAGTCCACATCTAAATTTAGTCACCTGTAATTTGTCTTCAAAGTTAATAATGTTTCAACAGAGAATGTAGAACATGTCAACATGTGAAAACATTCTTGCGTGGATTGAGTTTATGCACTTTATGTTCATGTAAAATCTTACATTCAGTGGGAGCAAATGGAATAGGGATGAATGTAGTTGATCCATGCCATAATATCTTGACTTTTTGCCTTTGATAAGGAGAAAGATTTGCCTAGACTCGATACACCACATATTTGATGAATCTCAATTGCTAACCTCATCGTTTAAGTGGGGGCCACAGCTTTATCCAACAGTACCAAATCAATCACCTATCACCTGGTAGACTGAACAATCATTCCTCATGAGACCTTAACAGGACGAGTTATAGCCCATCAGGAATAATAAGGGAAAAGGACACTCAAAGTGTAAAAATTACTTACGGCACTCATTTTAGTATTAAAAGTTTTTGTCAACTCACTTAAATGTCAAATAAGAGAAAAAAAACGACCACTTAAGTGCCTTCAGTAATAAATTCCGGTCAAATTGATTATGTGGCATTTACAATTTAAATTTTAGTATGATTTGGCATATTTTTTAAAAATTTTGTCCTCGTGGATGTCCAAAACAACGTCGCATAATAATCATTTTTTAATTGAGATTGGTACTAAAGTGATCAAATTTTAACAACGACTAGCACTGAAGTGGTCATTTTTTAATAACAATTAGTACTTAAGTAATCACTTTTAACAATAATTGGTACTCAAATGATCCATATTTACAAATTTTGGCACTCAAATAATCACTCGTTAACTTGTCAATACAATGTCGTTTGGGGGTTATATGCTAATTTGGCACTCTAGCGGGCCACATAGGACTGAGATATTAATAAAATAGGCTCACGTAGAATTTCCAGTAACTCAAATCGGAATTGACACTTAAATGATCGTTTTTGTTAAAAAGTAGCACCTAAGTAATTTAGAAAAAGCTTTTGGCATTAAAGTAAGCGTTGCATATAGTTTTTAGCATTGCTAGTGTTTCTTCTCCTGGAAAGGTAGCTATCTCTATTTTCCTTTTTTTATAGGCAAGTTACTATCTAAATGGATAGTTATAAGTTGGCATTGAATTTGAAAATTTATTATGTCATTCAGAAAGATACTAGATAAAGTGCCAATTTTCCATCTTTTTGGACCATGAAGAAGCTGCTTCATAATATTTTTTGTCATGGAGATACTAATTTACTGGAGAAATAACTAAATGATTACAAATATACTGACCTTTGCCAAAAATAAAAAACAAATAAAGTTCTCAATCAATTATATAGAGAAAAAACTGGTTACCTGCATTTAGATAATTATTATACTAGATGAAAAGTTAGAATTACCTCTTGCAAAAATAAGTTGAAACTTCTGCTTTATTATAAGTAGAAAATATTAATTAACAATACAGGAAGTTGCTAATCACTATCGAGTTTTTTTCATGTGAATTACTTGTCATATAAAAAAAAAGTAAATAACTTCTTACCAAAAGAAAATTATCATCTTCTAAATCTTAAGCAAAGTTAACGAATCAGGAACCCAACTAGTTAAACGCGAATTTGTTCTACCAAAACAAATAGACAATCATGTTTAATGGAGAAAAACAAATAAAAGGGCAAAAAGGAGTATTTATGATCTTTACATAGAAATCTGAAATGAAATGAATAGATTAGAAAAGCACTCTCAAGCATCACCAGGAAAAAACAAAAAAATTGTTCCTTACCTGTGCAGTTTTCAGCATTTTCAAGGGGAGACTTTCATTTGAAAGCTCCTTCAAGGAGGTTGCCAAACACCCTATTTTAGGGTGAAAGGGCTTTGGGGCTTGGATGGGCTTTCTAAATGCCCATCCAAACGCACCCTTAGAAGGGGGGCAACTTCAGGTATATCTTCCGTAGGATCCTTGTAGATAAGCTTACCTAGAACATCAGAATTCGAAAATTCTCGTATCACCCAGACTTTCATTATCACGATGAGCTATTGCCTCCACAAATGGGACTCCTAACTTCTTTTGGCAATCAACAACCAACTTCCCTCGAGAGGTTTTAGCTAATCTCCCTGCAAGCGGATAGTAACAGACCAGAACTTCGGCCAAAGCATGCTTAATCACGTCTACCACATTTGCGTCACCCCTGTCGTAAGATTAAACAATCAATATTATCGCTTTTGCCGTTTCATCAAGGCTATTTAAGAAAAGGGAACCCCCCGGAGTTTCTTGTTCTGGCAGGACGGCGAGAGGGACGGATCTTTCTTACCATGAGGGCACTGTTCTTCGTGGTTTGGAAGGCCTCCAATCGGAGAAGTCCGGAATTCTATATCCTGCTCTCTTACTGAGATGGAAAAAAAAGTGTTTGAAAGTTCAAACAAAGTTATTAGGTAGAGAGATATCACATCTGAGTTAAAAGAGTTCCATTAATCCTGTACATAAGCAAAGTGTAGTTTAAGAAAACCGATCTCATGTGCGATTCCGGATGGAATCAATTCATACTAATTTCGGAAAACAGACGGTGTCAAGGAATGTGAAATAACATGGATGAGGATCACAAGAAAGCAACGTGAAGTCTCGAACATGTCTTCAATTCCGTGCATGGTCGAAGATACAATTTGAAATTTTAAACAATTTGCAAGTGGAGCGGAATACTTTAACATAAAGTGCGTTCTCCTTAGTAACAAAGATTTGGTTGTGTCTTGTCATGGGAAGGCATACCATACAAGGATAGTGAGAGATATTAAAGATGAACGTTCCTGAATTTGGATTAGCTTCTCTATGCGGATTTTGGAAAGTGGCCGTTTCTGCGGGCAATTTAAATAGGTCTGGAGTTCATGTCTATGGTTTTTAATATGAAAACTTGGCTGGTTAGTCAATCGCCCCAGAGGAACCCAGAAATTCTAATAATGTAGTTTCCCAAATTCTATGATCACTTCGAAAGGGGCTTCTTGGAAGTTGAAATTGCATATATCATTAACAGTTTCCATCGTTTAGTTTTTCATTTCAGGTGGTCCAGATGACAGTTCTAGGATAGCCACGCGTTATATTTGCTTTCCGTCAATTGCTGGAAAAAGGCCTTGCGTTGCACAGGGACAGATACTCCATTACATTTCATAAAATGAGATAATTGCAATAAAACAACCTGAACCGACGTAAGCACCTTCGTCATTTGATTTCGAGTCACGTCCTGATTATTACAATATTTAAACAACAAACACAACTTCATTCAAATTCAAGTTGATTTATATTAATTCACCTTGCCTTGGGAAAAAAATAATTCAAACAATATCATAAAATCTCATATAGTATCAAAACAAAAAGTCCCGCATTTGAACTTTTTTGAACTTCATTTGTCTCCCCAATTAAATATTTCCATATTTAGTATTAAGCAAAAAATATCGAACTAAGCGTGAGAGAGAGTATTGGAATATTTAAATAATAAACCATACTTTCATCTAACAGTTTAAGCTTTTAAAATAGTTGACAGTATTCCTATAAAATCTCACTTCGTATCAAAGCACCAGTTGATCCTGAAGTGCACTTGATGCACTCGCACCCAATGCACACCAAAGCTAATTTTGCTTCTTGTTATTTTTTTCCCCAAATAAGTCCTAACATTCTCAAGTCAACATTGATTTCAACATTATTCATCTCGTTCAATAACCAACGAACTTTTGTTGCATAGTTTTCAAAGCCCTCTCATATAAGCAAGTGCTTAGTTGAATCCATTCCGTGATGGTTGTATTTTGATGCCAATCGCAATTGCTGCATCACCCAGTCAAGCCTTTCACATAGGTGGCTTTTCTTTCAATGCCAACCTCATAGATTGCATTGCTTAGTAACTATTTTTCCAAACCAACCATATAGGCCGCTTGATGCCATGATGGCAGTCATATAGACTACGTCACTCAATTACCCTTTTGCAAGCTAGCCACATCAGCCGCTTGCTATTTCCCTTCCGATTCTCGACATTTTGCATGTTGTTTCGAGAATCGACACCATCATCAGACTCGTCGCTCTAGACTAGCTAGATCTAAAAGTTTTGCCATGAACAATCGTTGGATGTAGTCTCATCCACCACATCTTAGCCGTTGGACAATGTTTAGATTTGTATGCATACTCAAGTTGACATCTTCAATGCACTTTACATTTAAGAGGGATGTTAGAGATATTTAGTATAATTATAATGGTTTTTTGTGTCTCTCAAAATATGCGAATATCTCTATTTAATTGTGCATATCTCGATTGATATGTCATCTTATTCAGTCATTTAATGAAACTTATAAATAGGCTAATGTAACCTTGGTTGTTACGCAATGATATATACACAAATTTTACGTTGGCATTATTATTCTTTAATTCTGACATCTCCTCCACTCATCTTCTACCAACTTGCTGTCTTTTTCCCAGACTACCCTCCTCCCAAAAACGAACAAACATAACCTGCCTTTCTCTCTCCTCCATCATCTCTTTCCTACCCCACAACTGCTCGGTCGCTGCATCCCAGCCGAGCCCATCGTCGTCACGAGGGCTTCGCCTCTAATCTTGTCCCTATCGAGGTCCACCGTGGCCACAACATGGGAGAACAAGAGCTTTGTGATAGAGCCAGCATCCGCTGCAGGCTTTGTCACGTTGTTCGTTGAGTCACACGAGCCCCACAAAGTCGAGCTCATAGCTCCAGCGAGCTCGAGCTCTAGCACATGACGAGAGAGAGAGAGAGAGAGAGAGAGAGAGAGAGAGAGAGCTCATAGCTCCAGCGAGCTCGAGCTCTAGCACATGACGAGAGAGAGAGAGAGAGAGAGAGAGAGAGAGAGAGGTGGTGAGAGACTTCGCGGTGGCGTCTGGTGGCGTCTGCAACAATGGGGGATGGAGAGAGCGGGGGAGCAACTTTGCTAGCCCTACAGAGATGAGAGTGAGGGTGGGCGAGATGAGAGGGAGAGAAAGGAGGGAATGGGTGGGAATATTTATTGTCGTGGCCCAACTTTTTTCCGCCACATTAAGAGAAAAAGAAGAGGTTTAAAGGTATTGCTCAAAAGAGGTGTAGACTATCTTAAGTTCATACATCACCCAACGTTAGATTCATTTTAAGTTCGATACAGCTTACTATGTTCTATGTGAGACGTGAATCACCATTAGCCTAATAGGATCGGTTAGAAATTAAGTGCGGAGTTGGAGATTGCCTCGCTTCCTATGCCACTAAAGGTTTATTAGTTTGGAGGACTTATTACACTAATAGTCTATTTAGCATCCTTTCAACACCTCTAACTTGGTTGGGATGTACATGTAAGTGATCAAACTATTTCTTTTATCAACTATGATTTTAAGGGTCATTCAATGTCGCTATGTGTTCATGCTAGTCCTAGCCATTTTAGAAAGAAAATGAGCAAACAATGTATTTAAAGTGCGGGAATCATCCCGACCTTCGCAAACGTGAACCAGCCAAGGGAAAGATAATGATTTACTAAACCCAAAGACTCAACATAGTCTCTCCCAAACCTACCAATTGCAACTTTTGGATCTTAATTTTAACATACAAATCAATTTATTCGGGACTAATCTATTGTGGATCAATTAGTAACCCAAATAAAGTGTGGAAGAATACTTTACTTATACGAACCATAATAGATTCAAGAACTTAATTACATTAGATTAATCTAATGCCATTTCGATAGCTTTCTCTTTATTTTGAATGATATTTTTGCAAACAATCTTGATTAATTTTAAGTCTAAGCCACTAACATGTAAAAGAGTTCGTGCGGGTGCGTAATCAAGAATTTAACACTCAATAATCAAAGAATTAAATAAATTGATAGAATAGGACAAGAACTTAAATACCTCAAGCAAGCAATGAACAACCTTATCAGTTAATTCCCCCCAATATCCGCAAGATTTTAGAAAGAAAATGCATGCCCTAAACACGATGACGTGGCAAATTATGATATAGAATTGATGCAACTTGTTCTATATATTTAGATAGTTTTGTATTGTTAAAGAGATGTGTGTGTGTGTGTGTGTGTGTGTGTGTGTGTGTGTGTGATTAATGCTAATTAAATCCTATATTAAATTAGAAAATTTCCTAAATTACTACATATTTCCTAAACATGTAATTCGAACTAGTGAACTAACATAGACTAACATGCAAGGAGATTTTTGATATTTTTTAATAAGGAAATTTATTAAAATGATAACATGTTATATAACAAAATCACGCAATTAAATATTCCAATCAAATCAAAATAAACAGACCGCAAAATCATATGTTCCACTCAATCCAAACTAGGAAACGAATGCAATCTATAACCCGATACTGGTGCTTAAAGATCGAATTATATCTTATGCATGGCTCGAAATGATAATTTTCCTTACTCGGATAGGCCTAAACATTTCAAACAAATCAAGTTAGATTCGAATAATTACGAATTAGGCAACGAACATTCAATTCAAGAATAGTTTAGGAAATTACATAAGTTAGCTCATCGACTCAAACGACGACCGGCGGCAGTGGACTTACAACGACTGGCGATGGGGGGATACTGTGAAGGACAGCAACAGCAGTGACCAGGAACAGTGGAGACGTCAAGCGAATAGCGATGACTTTGAACGAGCGGCGGATAATGCGTAGAATTCGTGGATGAACAATTGTTTTTCTCTTGAAGACGTCAATGTCTCTCAATGGTCAGAGAGATGAGTCTCCGTGTGCCTCCAAGTCTAAAGTCTGTGAAAGCTTTATTAGATTTGGGCTTAAGGCCCTATCCGCCCAAGCTGGGCCCAGAAAGCCTGGCCCACGGGAATAAGGCCCGTGGAAGGGGCAAGGTATAAAAGGAAGAGAGAGAGAGAGAGAGAAGAGGTCTGTTGAATCATAACTCACGTACGTTTCCCTCTCCCGCGCGTTTTCTCTCTAAAGGAAAAACAAGAAGCATACGGCGCTTTTCCTTCCCTTCAAGGCTTCATCGGATCGGATTGCTCGGTTTCTCTTCCTCCATCAACGTCGGTGTTTAATCTGGTGGCTAACAAGGTACGCTCGAATCCGTGGTGTGCTTTACGATCGGTGATACGTGTCGTTTTCTTGGGCTTCGTCTTCCGCTTGAGTTTAGGGGTTCGATTTAGTGTCGAATCCGCTTTTCGGGGATCCGTTATTCCCAACATTGGTATCAGAGCCCAAGTTCACGTTTTCCCGATCAATTTGATGCTTTTTTGATTGATTTTTCGCAAAAGGAACTTCGGCCGTACGGATCGGGGCGAGCAATCCCGACACCCGAGACTTCTTCGGCCATTTTCATGAGTTTTCGAATGTCAAAAACAAATTCTCGAAAGGGATTTGGAAGAAAGGCGACGTCGAGACGAGTCCGGAGATGCCTCGAGCGCCGCCGGGAGACGCCGCACGCGCCCACACGCGCGGCGGAAGGCGCCGCGCGTGGGCGCGACGCGCCCGAAGCGCTCGATCGCCGAGCACGTGCGGCACACGCGCCGGTCGGCGAATCGCGCGTGCGTGCGTGCCGCCGCCGGCGGCCGGCTGACAAGACGCTGCCGGCCCATGACCGACAGCGTCGACGCCAGCATGACGTCACCCAACGGCCGAATCGCTGGGGGTGACGCGTCATCGATGACGTCGATGATGACGTCGGTTGACCGGCGACGACCCGACCCGCGAACCGACCCGGCCGACGATGGCACGCGCACGGCACGTCGCCGACGCGTCTGCGTGACGCGCCCGAGCACGCGCGTGGCACGTGCGCGTCGTCCCGTCCCGCGCGAGCGGCTCGACCGCCCGACCGACGCGACGGGCCGACCGGCCCGTCCGGCTTCGACCGGTCCGACAACCGACGACCGTTGACCACCGTTGACCGTTGACCGACGTCCGTTGACCACCGTTGACCGACGTCCGTTGACCACCGTTGACCGTTGACCGACGTCCGTTGACCGTTGACCGACGACCGTTGACCGTTGACTTGACCGTTGACCGTTGACTTTGACCGTTGACCAAAAAAAAAAAAGAATGTGTTTCTTTTTCAATTAAGTCTATGAGGATTATATGTAATCCCTTATTTGTTTCGCATTTGTTGCGAACAATCTCCCCCGAGGTTGCGCACACCTATTCGCGCGATTCTACCACGAACAAAAGGAAAGCGCCTGTCTGCAGGCGATAAATGAAATGACGATCATCGATGGGAGAGTGGTGACTTAATTGATCACGTCCTTGAAGTCAACGTGAAAATTCAACAGGTCATATGGAATGGTCGTCCCATGTCACATCGAGAGATGGTGCGATTTTTCATAAACACTCTTCCACCCGAATGGCAAGATGTGTTGAATCGCATATGGGATGTCAACGGAGCTTCCTATAAAAAAATTGTGATGAATTTTGTAAATGAATATTACTGTATTGTTTCAAGGGAAAAGATCAAGAAATTGAACAAAATAGGATCTTTCCCAGTTCGTGTGCTGACTTGGTGTTAGTTGTATTTTTTTTTTTGGTAAAGAAGGTGTTAGTTGTATTGACTGATATATGTTGAGTGTGATTTGTGGACATATTATGTAATGATTACTACCTAATTGTGTTAATTGAAAGCATTATTGTTTTATTGGAATTCAATTATCTTTGCTTTCATTATTCTTTGGTTCTTTGTGGGTAATTAGGCGAGGGTAGTTATAGAAGTTTTTTGTAACTTCATAGAATTGATTTTGCATATGACAATTATATTAATGATAATTTTAAGTTAGGATTTTTGGAGGATGATTGGGAACGTAGTGACCTTTTGATTCTGAAGCCTTACTTGAAATTATTCATTAATATGATGGGTCTATGCAAATAGGGATGCATAAATGATAGGCATTAATAATTCGTGCATATTTGTCTGATGTGTTCAGATCAATGGCTTCAGCCACAAAGAGCATAGTTGCTGAGCTGAACAAAGGTGAAAAGCTCACTGGAGACAACTATGAAATTTGGCAAATGAAAATCCAGTATGTGCTGGAAGAGCAAGAATCACTTGAGGCTCTTGTCATGACCATGGTAGAACCTAAAGAGGGACCCACCGAACAAAGACAAAAGGACAAAGAAGCTTTTTCTGTGTGGAAAAGAATGAACTCTCTAGCTCGCATCACGTTGCTGAGCAGCATGGAAAATGATGTCATGCGAGAGTTTCGGCGTTTTGACAATGCCAAAGAAATGTGGGAGGCACCGGAAGCTAGGTTTGGTCATACTTCGGTGACTAGGCGAGGCGGCTTACTATCGATTTGACTCTTATAAGAAGCCTCATGGTCGACCATGAAGCAACATCTTAGAAAGATGTCAAATATGATAACCGAGTTGAGAGACGCCGGCCATATCCTCACGGATGAACAAAGAGTGCAAGCGGTGATTCGTTCGTTCCTTGCCTCAGAGTTGGGAGCATATGAAGGTGCACCTGACTCATAATGAGAATATCAAAACATTTGAGGATGCAATGCGTCATCTTGAGCTGGAAGAGGACCGCCTGTTGGCGGCTAAGCCAGATGCTGAGCTTTTATTATGCTGGTTCTAGCTCAAATGGAGCTTCGAGCTCCAAGCGCAAGCGCCCTAACTGGTTTGATAAGGGTAAAGGCAAGGAAGAAGCTGGTCCTTCAGGGAAGAAACCCAAATTTAACCAACATGATAGAGGAAAACGTCCTCACATGAAAAAGCTAACAAGGGTGAAATGCTACAACTGTGACAAGAAGGGTCACTATGCTCGCGATTGTCGTGAGCCAAAGAAGGTATGCACCCCTTGTACTTTTCAGAACTTTGCTTATGTGTCAAGTTCTGTATTCTTAACTGAGTCTAATCCTTTGTGGACTATGGATTCAGGGGCGACGGACCATGTAGCGAAGGATAGAGGATCCTTCGTGGAATTCCGACGAGTACCTACTTTTGAACTAAGTGGATCTATGTGGGAAACAACTCCGAGTGAAGTGAAAGGAATTGGCACATGCCAACCGAATATGCGTGGTGGACGCACTTTGTTCCTTCATGATGTGATGTATGCTCCGGAGATTCGTCGGAATTTAGTGTCTGTATTAGTGTTGGTTAGATTAGGTTTTAATATGAACTTCTGTAGTAGAGGTGTGAATTTGTTCTTGAATACAAATTACTATGGTTGTGGCTATTTTCTAGATGGTTTTATTGTATTAGATGTTGATTATGTTAATGCTAATGTTTGTTATTCCCTTCTCACGTCTCCTAATAAATATGATAATGATGTGAATGTGTGGCATGCTAGACTTGGTCACATTGGCCAACAAATGTATGAATAGACTAGCCAAAGAGGGCTTGTTGGGCAATATTGAAAAAGTCGATTTGCCCGTATGTAAGCATTGCCTAGAAGGGAAAGCAACACGAAAACCATTTGGAAAAGGAAAAAGAGCTGAATTTCCTCTACATTTAATCCATTCTGATGTCTGTGGTCCAATGAATGTGAGAGGAAGGCATGGGGCTGTTTATTTCATCACATTTATTGATGATTATACTCGATTCGGATATGTCTATTTGATTTCTCATAAATCTGAAGCAATAAGTTGTTTTTAAAAGGTTCATGAACCTGGTAGAGAATCAATTAGACAAGAAAATAAAAGCATTGAGATCCGATCGAGGTCGAGAATATTTATCGATGAGTTCAGAAAATTATGTGATGAAAAAGGAATAGAAAGACAGTTGTCTATTCCGTATACTCCTCAACAAAATGGTGTTGCGGAGAGAAGAAACGAGAACCCTACTTTGGAAATGGTTAGGTCTATGATGGCGCATGCTAATTTACCTATCACCTTTTGGAGTGATGCGTTATTAACTCGCTGCCTATATACTTAACCGGGTGCCTTCCAAATCGCTTACTTCCACTCCATATGAGTTATGGACGGAGTAGAAAACCGGAATTAAGTTTCCTTAAGCTATGGGGTTGTGCTGCCTATACACATGAGTCCTCTCACAAGTTTGGGAAATTAGGTCCCAGAGGAAAGAAGAGTATTTTCATAAGATACTCGGAATACTCGAAAGGGTATGTGTTCATTGGTGAGCAGGAAAGTGGGAGTATAACTGAATATGAATCTCGAGATGTAACATTCTTAGAGGATGAGTTTCCTAAGAAGGGCGAAATAGGGGAAGATAACTCCCTATTTGAAACCTTGGATCAAGATAAAGATATTAGTGGAGTTCATCCAAGTGGGAGCACAATAGGGAATGATGTGCAAAGTGTACAATCTCCCATACGGCGAACAAGTCGCCAAAGTATTCCCCGTCGACGTTTTGACATTGAAGGGGAAACTTTTATGGTTGCTCCACAAGATGAGGATGAGCCAAGAAATATCAATGAGGCTCAAGTGCCCTAGTAAGGAAAAATGGATTAATGCAATGGAAGAGGAAATGGAGTCAATGGAATCAAACCAAGTTTGGGAACTGGTTGATCTTCCAAAAGGACGTAGAGCTATTGGGAACAAATGGGTTCTCAAAATAAAGCGAAAGGCTGATGGCTCGATAGAAAGGCATAAGGCTTGCCTTGTGGCGAAGGGGTATAATCAACAGGAAGGAATTGATTATGAAGATACGTTTTCTCCTGTAGTAAGATTTACTTCGATTCGCATTATTCTGGCAATAGTGGCTAGTCTGGATCTTGAGTTACATCAAATGGATGTAAAGACCGCTTTCCTCAATGGAGAATTAGAGGAGGAAATATATATGGAACAACCCGCTGGTTTCATAGTGAAAGGCCAAGAAGAAAAAGTATGTCGACTTTTGAGGTCGATATATGGTCTTAAGCGATCATCAAGACAATGGTATATACGTTTTCATAATGCAATAATGGCATATGATTTTACAATGATAGATGAGGATCATTGTGTATATATCAAAAGATCCAAGGATCAATTTGTGATCATATCATTATATGTTGATGATATACTAATTGCCGGAAGCAATATGGAGTTGGTTAGTACCGTCAAGAGATGGTTGTCTTCTAACTTTGAGATGAAGGATATGGGTGAGGCTGCATACATTCTTGGAGTTAAGATTTCAAGAAATCGTTCGAAGAAATCGTTGTCTCTTTCGCAAGAAACCTATATAAATAAGGTTCTTGAACGATTTCGTATGCAAGACTGTAAACCCATAGACACTCCTATTGCAAAAGGTGAAGGATTGAGCCATAGATCGTGTCCGGGGACTCCACAAGAGAAGGAACAAATGAAAAATGTTCCTTATGCTAGTGCTTTGTTGGGAGCTTGATGTACGCTATGATGTGTACAAGACCCGACATATGTTTTGCAGTTGGAATGGTGAGTAGATACCAATCCAACCCGGGTCCAGCACATTGGAAAGCCGTAAAGAGAATACTGAGGTATTTGAAGGGAACTGCTGATTTCAAGTTGAATTATCAAGGAAAGGATCTGCGACTTGAAGGCTATTCGGATGCTGATTGGGGAGGAGATTTAGATGAAAGGAAATCTACCTCGGATTTGCTTTCTTCTCGAACAATGGCACCATATCATGGAGCAAAAAGAAGCAAACGTGTATAGCCTTGTCCACGATGGAAGCTGAGTTCGTGGCATTATCGCGGCGGGTACAAGAAGGAGTTTGGCTTAAGAGATTTTTGGATCATTTAGGTGTTATTGAGAAAGCTGCAAATCCATTATTAGTTAACTGTGATAGCCAAGCAGCTATAGCGTACACCAAAGATCCAAAATATCATGGCAAGACCAAACATATAGATACCAAGTATAACTTTGTGAAAGATATGGTTGCACGAAAGGATGTGAACTTACAGTACATATCTACGCATAGAATGGTAGCAGATCCTATGACAAAGCCAATACCTAGAGATGTGTTTTGTGGTCATGTAAAATCTCTAGGATTGCGTAGAGTCGATGTACTTGAATTGTAATTTCCCTGAGTTGTTCACATTTATGAGATTTTGTTTTTCATTGATTAATGCCTATGAATCTTTGTGTGATCTTTATGCATCTTAATGCTCAGTGCATTATTTTAAGTTGAGAAGTATGTCGGACAGATATAAGATTAGCCCACTCACACGGGTAATCGCCTCATTTCTTGTGTGATAAATAGAGATGAGACTGATTTTAAGCTTATTATCTAGGTGATAATCGAGAGCTCAAGCTTAAAATATATATGTTGCCTTAACTAAGTGTTAAGATGAGGACATAATTCTTACGATGTCCGAAAGTAAAATACCCCACATATTTTACTCTATCTGTCTAAGATGCCAGATGTGAGTTCTGATGAATTTTGTGATTGAGTAGATACGTGAACTCAAGTTAGACATTAGGTATGTCTGAACTATCATCTGTACGGTATTGAAAAGTGTAGACATACGCTCCATGGGAAAGGAGTTAATACCGTAATACGTATTTCATACTACGTATGCATGAAACGACCAATAAGAGTGGCAAAAGTTTGATCTCAACTTTTATGACGTGTGAGACTCTTGAGGAAAAGAGTTCCTCAATTTTTTTAGTCCCCTCGGGACTCTTACTTATTCTCAAGGTTTCTATTTAGTGTTTGCTATCTTAGGGTGTTGCCAATGGTCATGAGATGATTCGATCTAATGGGGCATTTCTAGAAAAGCAAGCCGGACTGAAATTGAGAGTTTGAAGGAAAGAGGAAGATCGATTTTGGAGAATCACATTGTGGTTTTGTATTCACTGGTCGACCAATTATGACTGTCTTTGTGATAATTATAATTGTGAATACAATATATATATATTATGTTTAAAAGAGATCAAGAGAGATATAAATGTGATCGATCGATCTAGGGTACTGCATACTAAATCTACTCAAAGTGAGACGCCCATTATGAGCTGCTATATATTCCTAACGTATGTATAGCAACGAGCTCTCAAAGTATGCTGGTCGCACGGATTATTCACCAGTATGAATGTTGAAGAGAGGTAAAGAGAATCCTATTCGGCCCACCTTGTGCGAGTGGGAGATGAAAGCTTTATTAGATTTGGGCTTAAGGCCCTATCCGCCCAAGCTGGGCCCAGAAAGCCCGGCCCACGGGAATAAGGCCCGTGGAAGGGGCAAGGTATAAAAGGAAGAGAGAGAGAGAGAGAGAAAAGGTCTGTTGAATCATAACTCACGTACGTTTCCCTCTCCCGCGTTTTTCTCTCTAAAGGAAAAACAAGTAAGCATACTGCGCTTTTCCTTCCCTTCAAGGCTTCATCGGATCGGATTGCTCGCTCTTCCTCCATCAACGTCGGTGTTTAATCTGTGGCTAACAAGGTACGCTCGAATCCGTGGTGTGCTTTACGATCGGTGATACGTGTCGTTTTCTTGGGCTTCGTCTTCCGCTTGAGTTTAGGGGTTCGATTTAGTGTCGAATCCGCTTTTCGGGGATCCGTTATTCCCAACAGTCTGAATATATATATGCTCGTATCTCTCGGTTTTCTCAATGAAGACCCAAGAATCTGCTCCCTCTAGGGAAGATGAAAACTGGGAAATTCTTATTCGTTCGAAAACCTGATCCGAATCTCGTCTTCCCCCCAAGTGGACTGAATAATTAATATCTGTGTTTTGGGGTTGGGGTTGATCCCTAATTTTCTATGTAATTGATCGCTAAATTTTAGGTGTCAATAGGAATTAAGCACCTAATTATTGAAAGGCTTGAAGTAAAGGTGCAAAAATGAAAACCCGATATTTGTCGGACAAAGAATATTACTTCTCATTGTTCTAAGTCTTGGGACATGAACCCTATTGGTGGATTGATCAACACATTTAGAAAAAAATTTCAAACTCAAAGACCGATAAGTATACAAAGTACCCCCATTTATTAATGTTTACTTGTCTTATACTACACGAAATGCTAAAGTTTGAGCCAAACAAATTCACTTTAAAATCAATTAGACTAAACATTGGAAAAGAGAGAAAACCCATTGAAAAATCTATAAAGATTCTTATAACCAAAACATTTTGCAAAATTCTAATATTCTATCTTGGAAGTCAAAGTTAAAAGGAATATCATCATAAAAGAAACGGGAAAGGAAGGAAAAATTTTCTTACTACCTTCAAGGCTTGAAAAATAAAACAACAAATATATTCCAAGAAAGCCACATCATCACTTAATTATTCCCCAGGCAATTATTTAATATATATATAAAATCGATGGGCATAGGAAATAATTCATTTAATAATATCAAACTGTTTTATACTAAACGAAATGCTAAAGTTTGAACTAAACGAAATCACTTTGTCAAATAGACATAAAACTGAAAAAGAGATAAACCCCATGGAAAAAATTTATAGTGATTATGATAAGCAAAAGATTTTGCAAAATTCTATTAATTTATGCTGCGGTCAAAGGTAAAAGGAAATATTATCTCCAGCAAAAAAAAGGAAACCGAAAGGACAATTTTCTTCCTTACCCTCTAGAAAACGACATCATCCCTCTAAAATTCGCTTCGCAATCATCTCGATGTATATAGACTACTATAAGACCCGTGCAAGGCAGGGGATTGAAACATAGTGCAAGTATTTTCAATCATGACAACTAGAAAAAACTAACATCAAGTGATTTATGTCGAACTGATTGAATTGATGTAGAGTTTTGTGGAAGAGATGGTATTATTTGATATAAAATACAGGTGTAATCTGAGCATTAAATCATTCATACTATGATATAAAGCAAAGAGGACCTCCCTACTTTTAAGCGATCATTTTAGCACAATATACTCAATTAGTTATTCCATGAATAATCTACCGATGCGCAGATACATAAATAATAATTTTACTTTACTTTTTAAGTATTTCAATTTCAAAATCTAAATCTTTCCACATAAAGATGTCATTGAACATTACAAGTTCAAGAAATTTACAATATCGGTAATCAATAATAGTCTCACTTAAATATATAATAAACAATATCAAATTTGCAAATACAATTAATTATTGAAAACTCACGCATTGTAAATCTCCAATTAGAAATCTATGGTATTCCAAAATATAAGACTGAAAGAATTTAATATTGATGATAATCAAAAGCTAAGATCTAACAGTAATAAGAAGCTAGGTATAAAGTGGTGTTAGTAGTTATGTACTTTTTATTATGAATCTGTGCGTGGTGTTAGTTAATTATGTATTAAGACCAATGGCTTAAGTTAATTATATATTGAGTTTTTTTGGCAAAGACAATCGGTGTTGAAGGCTCTCAATCGGCAACTACAGCTAGTCGACAACGGAACTAGTTCAGCCAACAAGGAATACGAAAGAAAACTAACAAGTATTGGAGCATAGGTGTCGGTGAATGAAACTTGGTTTGGTGAACAAAAGCCATGACTAACATGATCTTAGATGGGCTGTAAACATGAGTTTCGCTATCTTTTTCGGCAATTGAGGCATTTGATTTGCAACTGCTGCATCAAAAGTGAATGCGATGAACTCAAAATGAGCGAGCAACTTTAAACAGTAGGATATCGTAGAGACCCCACAGAATCGATGTATGGTCCAAGGTCACGAGTCCTCCCAAATTTTTACTGTGCATAATGTTGAAAGGATTCATTCACTTGATCGAGATTCTATTAAATAAAGGAGTCATCATTAGTCGATTAGAACCAATTAAAAGCAAAGTAGAACATTTGGAGGATGATTGATTATAAAAATTGCACGAGTTGATTAGGAAGGCTGGCTGTTGAGGTCCTCTTATTTGAGGCCCGAATATTATTTGATGTTGGCAAATTTAGCCATGAATCTTTTACTTGAATCAATCATAAGAGTAATTCGGGACCTAATCCTCGGATTATTGGAATAGTTTGTTCCAAAACTTTATATTTCAAAGATTTTAAAAAGAATCATTTAGATCGGTTGAATCACACTGATCATAACAATCCCTTGTCCTATTGAAACCAAGCAATCAACACTCACTAGGGTGAGCATTGATCCAAAGATCCCTAGACCAATCCTGGACAAGCCTAACCTAATCAGTCCTGGTTTGATTCCCTAGAGAGCTGGATTGGTCTTTGGTCCTGAGACCCCTAGAACTTGCATTGTGTGGGTTGGTCCTCAATCCTATAAGTATATAATATATAATATATTATATATTATACGCTTTTGTCTAGCACCTCTTCCTTTATTTTCTTGGTAGGTCAATTTACTATGTAAATTAGAAAGTAGAAAGTGACCCAACCCTAATTCGACCATCAAAAAAGAAGAAGAAAGAAACCCTCTTCACTTGCCTTGGCCTTGCTCACAACTTACCTCGCACGGCTCACCTCTCTTGCTCGCCTTGCCCACCTTGCCACTCGCCTTTGTTCGCGCGCATCGCCGCTTCCCTCTAGCCTCTCTTCGTTTGCTTCACGTGTTCGTTTTTATGGTTTGTTACTTTTAGCAAGTGAAATTTTTGTCATTATCTTATCTTATATTTATGTTTGATAAGTAGTGATGTTCAAAAGTTTGATTGATCAATGTCGCATTGTTGATAGATATGTAATTAGAAATATTTTTGTCCTTTTAAGGAATACAAAAAATAGAAAAAAAATATATATAATCAATTGGTCTTAGGTTGATCTTAGAATCGGACCAGACCCATGGGACTGGACCGATCCTCCGTTTCAAGCTCAACATGATTGGTCATCGGTCCCAAAAATTAGGGATTAACACTATATGAGTTGGTCCCTACATTAAGTGCTGGATTGGCCCAACGTGAATCATGCTTACTACTAATGCCTACATCCAATGAGGTAAAATTTTCTAGCTAGTTTGATTTATCAAGCTTTGTTATTATTAGGACTCGAATCTCAAAGTGATTTTCTCCATGAATGCGTGCTCGATTCGTTGGCGAATTCATATGTCAACATGGTGAAGCAAGTAGAGGTTCTCGTAAGACTAATAATATGACAAAGTTGTTAAGTAAGTGTCGCGACCCGATCTCGCCCGCCCCCTCGAAAATGGATCCAAGAAGGGGAAAGGTCGGGTTTAGGGGTACTTGATCTCAAGAGTTCTCTCACGGCTTGCATTCCAAAAGACGTCATCACCTCGCCTTTTGGATCAAGCCTCTTGTGAGTTCACTTCACGAGATCGCGAGCTCTCCCAAGCTCGTACCCCGCGTGACAGCGGAATGTCACGATCCATACCCACATAAGCGACATACCTAAAAAAGGGGTCGAATGTGGATATTGGATTTAAGGGTACTTTTACCATGGTAGCCCTCTTGATAGTACGCTTCACCCATTAGGATGGCATCACTTCATCATTTGGGTTATTCCCATATCAAGTATGCTAAACCATAGTGAGTTTCATCGAAACTCATACCCCGCGTGACAGCGGATTTATTTAAACAATCTAAGTATTTAACAACCTAAAAATATAAAGGAGTCGCCACTAGCCTTATTTTGGGGGTCGGCTAGAAACCCAACCGAGGGTCGGGAGTATTCCCTCGATTCCTACGTAACCAGATATCTAGGTTCGGGGACTTGGGTTACGCTAATATTGCTATTAGCACCCTTTCGGTACCTAAATAGTATGTTGTGTTTTTCCTAATATGTCCATGCATTTCTTTTTACATTCTCGGGATCATTAATTCCTAGACTAAGTGATCGGGCGTGGTTGATCATTTTCATGCTATTCTATTTCTAAAAAAAAAATAGAAAGGAAAACAATCAATGAAATTGAAATTGCAAGGCATTAAGTAAGCAATCAAGGGAAAGCTGTAAATCTATCAGGCATTCCTAAGAATACAAAAGAGAAACAATTAAAAAGAAAAGAAAGAAACCCGCAACTCGTCGGGTTTTATACAATGCATGGAACCCGAGACATATGTCGGGAAAATGGGTATTACATGAAAATGGTCGGAATGGACATCGACCTCCACCATCTTCACGCCTTCTCTGTCTTCAAGATCCTAATCTAAACTTAATCTAAGAAATTTATGACTAGGTACATACAAATAAAAGAAACAGTCAAACACGTATCAAAACAATCAAAAGCGGGACATTTTTTTATGTTCACAAAGAGTGACTAAAGTCATAAAATCTTCTAGATCAAGCTCTAAGTGGTATCCCAAGATTCATCATTATTATATGTCACATCTAAATTCTTCATCACATAACCTATACACTCGACATAGACTCAATAAAAACACAATCAATGACTATCTCATCCTAAAATTTTTATGACAGGTGAATCAGCATATGCGGAACAAACTTCATGAAGAAATATCCTAAAATTCTAGGCACGTGAATTCATAACATCCTGGAAGAGATCAATGGTCAATCAAGAACAGAACATGATGCATGAAAGAAAGCTAGTTAAGCCACCTATATGATGCATGAAAGTTATGACATGTACACATGATATAGGGAAAAATGTAATGAATAAATTTGATGAAAACATCTAACCCTAGATCAGTACAAGGAAAGTCATACAAATTCGTGAATGTCACTAGGTAAGCTAACATCTCCTAAAAAACAAACATAGCAGAATTGGACTAAACATAGCAACAACTTCGCGAGGCAAATTCATAGGGCAAATGATCCACAATTGGCATGAATTATATGTCATTTTAAAGCTTGAGATGCCTATTACAATTATCTAGAAGACATTAAGTCCTAAAAACATCATCTACTAGCTCATTTCAAATGATTTACACGGAAGGTCATCCGAAACAGAGAGCAAGTCTGAACAAGAAAATTTTCCAGAAAACTGGTACTAAATGCCGAGCTATTTTCAGGTAGTGAACGACATCGAATCAGAGCGTTCTATGGGTCGATGGAAAGATAATCAAACCATCTTCGACCTTCATGAAGATTCCGAACACAGAAAAGCACAATAACCAGCTCGTATTGGGTTATTTGCAAAAAAGGTCGTCCAAAACAGGGCACAAGTCAGAACGAATTTCCAGAAATTGGTGCTAAATGCCAAGCTATTTTCAGGTAGTGAACGACATCGAATCAGAGCGTTCTATGGGTCGATGGAAAGATAATCAAACCATCTTCAACCTTCATGAAGATTCCGAACACAGAAAAGCACAATAACCAGCTCGTATTGGGTTATTTGCAAAAAAGGTCATCCAAAACAGGGCACAAGTCAGAACGAATTTCCAGAAATTGGTGCTAAATGCCAAGCTATTTTCAGGTAGTGAACGACATCGAATCAGAGCGTTCTATGGGTCGATGGAAAGATAATCAAACCATCTTCAACCTTCATGAAGATTCCGAACACAGAAAAGCACAATAACCAGCTCGTATTGGGTTATTTGCAAAAAGGTCATCCAAAACAGGGCACAAGTCAGAACGAATTTCCAGAAATTGGTGCTAAATGCCAATACATGCCAAGGAAAACTGACAGCCACATTACAAGACAAAAAGCCAGGAAGGAAGGTTTTCATAAACCCACAAAGAATTTAGTACCAAAAAAAAAAATGAACTCAGCAAGCGTTAATTCAACGCTAGTCCATCAATAATTCGTACATTTCATTAATGGAAATGCAGTACACAACTCCAGCCACTATTCTTTTGCAAACAACAAATGAATGATTACTCTTATCTTTTGCGGGCCATGGAAATTGCAGCAGCCACCAGAAATGTAGTGAGAATTCATCTAATATGGGTTTGAGCCTTATTATCAAATCAAAGATGCCGTAGCATCGAATATGCATGACTGCCATTCCGAGGTACCAAAGAGGAGCATATGATGATGACAAGTCCAGAAACGGCTACCAAATTGAAAACACGAGCGTGGATGATCTATTGGAAAGTGACATATAGGCCCGTCCATAGAACGAAATATGCAAAACGAAACATAAGGAATAACAAACAATTCAAAATGGTCACCAAGGAGGAAGAAAGCATTGATCGAGTACAAACAAACAATAAGAAGATATAGCCTATAATCTGCTAAGGTCATAAAGGGATATAGAATAAGCCAACATACAAAGCATCTCGTAAACATCATCGCACCTATACTCCTCCGTCAACTCGTTACCACCGCTACCGACTATACGAATATGAGCTTCACAGCCGTGGGAGAATTACCTCGAGAAACGAACGAAGAAAAGATCAAAAGTCGTTGCTTTGTTGATTCTCGGAAAACCGAATCCCTGTCGAACTCCTTGTCAAGCCATTCCGTCTTTGATCGAGCGAGCGAGAACAATCTGTCGAACTAGAACAGAGAGGTATAGATCGGGAGCGGCTGTCATCACGGTCGTCGTCGCCGCCGCTTCAATCAATCGAAATCCCCCAAAACCCTAGACGTCGAGGCACCGATCGAAGAGCCCAATCTCTATCGCACCGCTGTTGTTGTCGTCGTCGTCGTCACCACCGACGATTGTTTCGATCGACTCGAATCGCACGCGAAGCGGGGAAGGGAGCGATGGCGATCCGGTGATTTTCCTCCCCTCGATTCCCCTTTCTTCCTCGTGAGTTCTTCGCCGAGCAAGCGGTCAAGACAGTCCGTTTTTCTTCCCCCGTTCGAGAGAGAAAATCCCCCGAAAAGAAACCCCCAAATCCAGAGAATTGTCGAGAGGATTTTTTTGAAAAAAATTCTGTTCGAGAGAGAATTCGTGGGCGGAGAGGGAGAATCCGTCGCCGGGAGAGAGATCCCCCGGAGAATCCGAGAGCCGCTTCTCCTATTTTTAGAGAGAGAGAGAGACCCCCAAAAAAAAAAAAAAAAAACCCCAAAACGATCGTGAATCCCCCTTTTATGCTCCCCCTTTTTTTTTTTTTTTTTTTTTTTTGTTTTCTTTTTTTATTCTAACTTTTCTTCTGCTTTTCATTTCATTTCATTTTTTTGTTTTGTTTTCATTTTCACTTTCATTTCATTTTTTTTATGCTTTCCTTCATCCATTTTTTTTTATCTTTTGAGCTCTTTGTTCTTTTTCTCTCTTTCTTTTTTTTTTTTTTTTTATTTCTAATTTTTTTCTTTTCATTTCAAAATTTTTTAACTTTTGCGAATTGAATGTTTAAAACGTCGACAAAAATTTCGGGTGTCAATAATGCCCCTCTTTGAGTGGGAGCTCGGAGAGGTTCCACTCAAAGACAAAATTGATACCTGAAATTTTTAGTCGACTCGACTTTGAAAGATAGAAAATGACAAAAGAAATGATGGTTGGTTAGGGACTCACCTGATACCTACCTTTGCTCATCAGGGTATCTGGACTCTTGCTGGGATTTACTCGCTCTATATCTGTTTCTCTCTCTCGTGGAATGAAATGAAGACAATGAAATCAATAAATGGAAAAGGAATGGTTTAAGGATAACCTACAAACCGTATGGTTTAGACGGGAGAAAGGTCTCACCGTGTAAAAACAGGGTTTCGAATGGGTGCAATGCCTCACCGCATAAAAACGGATATGGATTGGATGTGATGTCTCACCGTGTAAAAACGGATGTTGACTGGATGTAATGTTTCACCGTGTAAAAACGGATGTTGACTAGATGTGATGTCTCACCGTGTAAAAACGGGTTTCGACTGGATGTGAAAGGTCTCGCCGTATACAAACGGGTTTCGACTGGAAGAAAAGTCTCACCGTGTACAAACGGGTTTCGACTGGAAGAAAAGTCTCACTGTGTAAAAACGGGTTTCGACTGGGAAGAGGGTTTTATCGTGTAAAAACGAGTTTTGACTGGAAGAAAAGTCTCATCGTGTAAAAACGAGTTTCGACTGGAAAGTGAAGTCTCACCGTGTAAAAACGAGTTTTGGATTGAGGGGAAGGTCTTTTCGACCAATTATAAGTTTCGAAATTGCTGGAGAATCAAACTTGCAATAACATTGATTACCAAATTCTTTCAGAAAAGATTTTAACAGAAATGAGATTTGATTAACCATCTAAGGGTTAAATCAAATAGGCCAAGTGGAAATATTCTAATCAAAAGAGGTCTTTCACACTAGCTCTCAAAAAGGCTTTTGTTCCCAACCATTGATATGGGAAAACTGTTTAAATCTCACTGGAGGAGTCTCACTCAACCTATATCTAAGGTTTTCGGAAACGTTCACAGTGAATACAATCCATTGATCAAAAGGTCTTTTAAAGGGACCGTAATGATGGCTTGGTCATAGGCTTATACAAAGGGTATGCATTTTGAGGCCAAGAAATGAACATTCAGTCAATATCTTCATCAGGTTTACAAGTCAAGAACCTTGAAGATAAGATAAGATAGGATTGCTTCTACTCCTTCTAGCGGTAGCTCCTATGTGATATTCTTACTTCAACTCGAACCATCCCAATCGAAAGAGACTTCGGATAAGGGTTGTAGTGTTGGTTCGGGTGAAGCTTAAAAAGGCTTGAAAAACTTTCAGATATCAAAGGGTTAAAAGGTGAGTGATTATCTTGGCATCATTACCATCACACGACTTTTCAAAGATTCAACTCTTGAAATTTAACCTATCTCGAGAGTCCTTTTGGTAGTTTGTCTTGAGACATGAGAGCTTCGCTCTTTGTTCTAATGATATTGCTTGCAATACATGTTTTCTCTTGCAAGATATTTCTTTTGTTTTTCAACAAATGATCTTTTGCATGATCATGGATTTCGCTCTTTTTTTTTTGGCATTGTTTTTTCTTTTTTTTTTTTTATCTTTTTTTTTTTTTTTTTTTTTTTGGCATGGCCTTGCTTTTACCAGGCACACTGCTTTTTCATGCCCCCTAGTTTTCATCATCTTTTGAGTATCTAGGACTCTCGAGTGGCATTTACAAACATTATCAATGTTCTCAATTTTGTTGGTAAATCATGTGCCTTGCCCCAGTGTAGGGAGATAATTATCACCTGGGGTAATGAAAGAATTGTATAAGGCTCAAATTGGCTAAGCAAAGGATAATTGTGTTTGTGGTAGTGAACGGAATGCTCTTCGTCACTTCGGGATGCTTCGAGTTTCGATAAGAAATCACCTGAAGCTAGCACAAGAAGATTGATACAAGTGAAAGCAATAAAATCTTTCTTAATCTTTTGCTCCCTGATTTTCAACCAAGACCTCCTATTTTGCCCCAATGTGGGGTTGTTCTTGACAGGGTTATTTTGAAATGCTCCCTGTTTGGCTCGAAGTGGCTTGCAAGGGATATCAATAGTGTTTGGGGATTGAGAAATGAAATGCCTTTATCATTTCAAATCATGTATTCATTGTGAATGAATCCTATGCCCTAAGACATGGTTCTTTCCACTCAATTCTGTCAAAGAGTGTATGAGGACGTGTTTGGTAAAGGGGTTGCCTCTCATCATTTTAGGCACTACCAACTGGCATATTTAATAATCCTTTTCAGGTTTTCCAAAGCACATTTTGGTTAAATTCAACTCCCTGGGGAAATGAAAATATAATGAAATTTTGTCTAAAATGACATGTTTCCTTGACCCTACCGGGAGATTTTTGGAAGTAAGGTTTGACAAAATTTGTAGATAGAATAGGCTTTGCTTAGCATATGGGTTCATTTCTAGAGTTGTACTTCTAGAGTTCTAGCCGACTCTTTTGGCATTTTAAAGGGTAAGGTCACTTCTAAGTTCTAAAGAAGAATGGACACTTTTGAAAGTTTTGCATTCTTGAGATGAACCTCCTACGAATAGGTAGAATCCTCATCAGAGATCCTGCAAAATGAACAAACATGTAGGTGTAATATGTATGCATGAAAATGCATGATGCAAACATCCTAACATGGCTCAGATTCAATCCAAAAATGGCTCGAAGGCCTTTCACTTTATTTATGGATAATACTTCTTGACAGCATCAGCATTTACAGGTCTTGGCAATTCATGACCATCCATTTCTACAAGGATTAGTGCTCCACCAGGTAGCACTTTCTTTACAATATATGGACCTTCATAGTTTGGAGTAAACTTCCCACGAGGATCTGGAATGATAGGTAAAACCTTCCTCAAGACAAGATCGTTAATCTCAAAATGTCTTGGTCTAACTTTACGGTTGAATGATTTAGCTACCCTCTTCTGATAGCTTTGTCCATGGCATAAAGCTTTTACCCTCTTTTCATCAATCATATTGAGTTGTTCAAATCTTTGTTGAACCCATTCAGTTTCAGAGAGTTTGATTTGAGAAAGTACCCTTAGTGAAGGAATTTCCACTTCCACGGGTAATACAAACTTTCCATCCCATAAACCAATGAGAATGGTGTTGCCCCGAATCGAAGTACGAATTGAAGTTCGATAAGCAAACAAAGCATATGGCAACCGATCATGCCAATCACGATAATTTTCCGCCGTTTTGGCTAAAATCTTCTTGATATTCTTGTTTGCCGCTTCCACGCTCCATTCATTTGTGGGCGGTAGGGAGAAGAATTCAAATGGCGAATGTGGAATTCTCCAAGTAAATCATCCACCACTTTATTGTTCAAGTTTGATCCATTATCTGTGATGATCGCTTCCGGAACTCCATATCGGGCGATGATATCACGACGTATAAATTTTTCCACACTCTTTGCAGTAACATGGGCATAAGAATTGGCTTCAATCCATTTGGTGAAGTAATCAATTGCTACTAAGATAAAACGATGCCCATTTGATGCTTTAGGATTAATTGGTCCGATGATGTCGATGCCCCACATTGAAAAAGGCCAGGATTCGGACATTTGATGTAGCTCATTAGGAGGAGCATTAATTTTGTCCCCATAGACTTGGCATTGATGACAGCACCTCACATGCTGAATACAATCGGCTTCCATGGTCAACCAATAGTAACCGAGCCTCATAATTTTTCTAGCCAAGAGATGACCATTCATATGTGGACCACATTCTCCTTCATGTATTTCTTTCATCGGGAGTTTAGCTTCTTGTGCGTCCACACATTTCAATAAAATTGAATCAAAAGACCTTTTATAGAGGGCTCCTCCACCGAGGAAGAATTTGGATGCCAACTTCATCAAGTATTTTCGATCATTGGTTTGACTACCACAGGGAAATTTGCCTTCTCGAAGGTAATTCGTGATGTCATAATACCGGGGTTGACCATCGGTTCTTCTTCTATCATCGGGCAATAAACAGGCTTTTTCAAAACGTCGATTTGCAAAGGATCAACGCTTAAACCGTCGCTTACTTGCAACATCGAAGATAAAGTTGCCAAGGCATCGCAAGAACTGATTTTGTGATCTCGGCAGATAATCAAAAGAGATCTCGTCAAATTCCTTGACCAAGTCTTCGAGATATTCATGGTAAGGGATTAATTTTATATCCCGTGTTTGCCATTCACCTTCCGTTTGGTGGATGATGAGTGCAGAATCATCATAAACTTGAAGCTTTCTGACTTTCATATCAATGGCTAATTGCAAGCCAATGATGCACGCTTCATATTCAGAAATATTATTGGTACAAGGGAATACCAGCTTTGCAGCTACTGGATAATGTTGACCTTCTGGGGATATTAAAACTGCCCCAGTGCCATAACCAGAAAGGTTAACTGCACCATCAAAGTACATGGTCCACTTATCAGGCGAGACCAAATAAATCCGTTCATCAATTTCATCCCAATCATTAGATTTCCCGGGATTTTCGGCTAACATATCAGCTATAGCTCGCCCTTTGACAGACTTTTGTGCCATGCTTAGAATATCAAACTCAGAGAGTAATATTTGCCATTTAGCGAGCCTTCCAACCAATGCAAGGCTTCTCCAAAGATATTTGATCGGGTCATTTTCGGTTACCGGAAGGATGCGGTGATGCAAAGTGTATTGTCTCAATCGGTGTAAAACCCAAATCAAGGCTACACAGTCTTTTCCACCTTAAGATATCGAATTTCGGAAGTAGTAAACTTCTTACGAGGTAATATATGGCACGTTCTATTCCATCCTTTGGTCCTTTTTGTGCTAACATGGCTCCTAAAGACTCCTCATGAATTGTGAGATACAAAATCGAGGTACGCCTTGGATAGGTGGTACAAGTACGGAGACTGTGAAAGATATCGCTTTAGTTCTTCAAATGATTTCTGACATTCTTCATCCCAATTGACCTTAGCGTTCTTCTTCAATAGCTTGAAAAATGGCTTAGCAGTCTCTGACAATTGAAAGATAAATCTTGCAACATAATTCAATCTTCCCAATAAGCTTCGAACTTCTTTAACTGTAGAAGGAGGTTTCAAATCACATATGGCCTTCACCTTAGAAGGATCTATCTTGATACCTTTGTCACTAACCATAAATCCAAGAAGCTTCCCAGACTTTGCCCCAAATATGCATTTTGCGGGGTTAAGTCTCAGCTTGAATTTCCTCAAACGGTCAAATAATCTTCTTAAGATTTCAACATGATCTTCACCTTGTCTTGACTTTGCAATCATGTCATCAACATAGACTTCAATCTCCTTATGCATCATGTCATGGAATAGTGTCACCATGGCTCTTTGATATGTTGCCCCCGCGTTCTTTAAGCCAAAAGGCATAACTTTATAGCAAAATGTTCCCCACGGGGTGATAAATGAAGTTTTAGTCTTATCATCCTCTTTCATCCGGATTTGGTTATAACTAGAAAATCCATCCATGAATGAGAACAATTCAAATCCAGCAGTGCTGTCAACTAAAACATCAATGTGCGGCAGAGGAAAATCATCCTTAGGGCTCGCCTTATTCAGATCACGGTAATCAACACATACTCGGACTCGTCCATCCTTCTTCATAACCGGGACTATATTAGCAATCCAATCCGCATATTGGGTGACTTCAATAAAACCAACATTTAAAAGCTTCATGACTTCTTCTTCAATCTTTTTGGACAATTCAGGTTTCGTCCTTCTGAGCTTTTGCTTCTTCGGCAGAATATTAGGATCAAGTGGTAACGCATGCTCCACGATATCAGGATCTAAACCCGGCATATCAACATACGACCAAGCAAAAATATCTCGATATTCTTTCAAAAGCCCAATTAGTCTATTGGCATCTGCTTGAGAGAGACATGCCCCAATCTTGGTTTCTTTAGGGTTGTCTGAATCTCCCAAATTTACAGTGACCGGCTGTTCGGTGGTAGGAGGCTTGGATTCTTCATGTCTGAGCCATTCTTTTTCAATACCTCGAGGATCATCTTCATTCTTTGAGTCGGAATAATCGAGTTCGTCAAAATCTTTTGAATGCGAATCCGAGCCATGTAAATGACTATCGTGATGTGAAATGTCATGCCTGAGATATAGTTGAAAAATGGTTAGCATATATATACATATAAACGAATGCAATGAATGTAAATGTCATGAAAATTTTATTTTCAAATTCAAGTTGTTGTTTTGAAAAATTTATTGGGAACTAATCCTCATGTCATTGGACGTCTTCGTTCCACTAAAACAAACTATAGATCGTGTGGAGGCTCAGGCCTCAAAGCATCATCATAGGACTGATTTGGGCCTCACACATCTATTAACAAAACATGAATTTTATTGATATGCGAAAATTGCATTACAACGTATATCATCTTGGATCTAGAAAGTTTATGATCCAGATTATTACAAGCACAAACGAATGAAATGACGGAATTCCCTCGCGGGGGAGAAATGAATGAAATTCCCTCGCGGGGAGAAATGAATAGAATTCCCTCGCGGGGAGAAATGAATCAAATACATCTAAAAATTAAATGCAAGAACTAAAAACATCCCTTACACAAAGTGGGAACCGTAGGCTCTTCATCTTTATCGATAGTGCCAACCATGCTGACATCTTCAGAATGCTTTGGAAGGGGGTTTTGTTGGACATTCGGTGCCGAGTCTTTAAAAGTGAGCAGCTTTTTATCCAGCAAATTCTGGATCTTATAACGGAGCACCAGACAGTTGTCCACATGATGACCTTTTTCACCCATATGATACTCACATGTCTTATTAAGGTCAAATCCGGCAAACTTTGGTGGATTATCCCTTGGGATCTCTTTTGCCACAAGATGATTTTCAATTAGCATTGGAAGTAGTTGTGACATGGGCCTAGGCAATGGAGTAAATTGCCTTGGAGGGGCCTTTCCTTTACGCTCAAGGTTCCTAGAAGATCCCCCTACTTCCATGGCAGATTTATGAGCTTGAGGAATATACGGCTTCTGAGAAGAGGTATTTTGTACATAAGCGATCTCCACTGTCGATTCCTTATCCCTCTTCGGGGTATATCGACGATTTGTGTTCTCAGACAACCTACCTTCCCGCATAATCCCCTCGATACGTTCTCCCAACTCTACAAACGTAGCAAAATTCATACAGGTATGATTGTACATCTTTTCAAAAAAATCACGGGGCATAGCCTGAAGCAACAATTTCATGGTCTCTTTCTCAGATAATGGTGGTTTCACTTGAGACGCAGTGACCCTCCATCTTTGAGCGTAGGCCCTAAATGATTCGGTTCTTCTTTTCTCAACTCGAACCAATTCTTCTCGAGTTGGAGCAATTTCAGTATTGAATTTGTATTGCTGAAGAAATTCATCAACGAGATCTTCCCAAGTACGGATTTTCTCCATGTCCAACTCTATGAACCAGGTTAACGCAGGACCAACCAGGCTGTCCTGAAATGAATTGATTAAGAGTGGAGGATTATCTGAATAACGGGCCATCTTGCCCAGATAGTATTTCAAATGAGTCTTCGGACATCCGATGCCGTCGTATTTTCTTGTGAATTCCGGCTCCTTATAGAACTCGGGGACCGTAACTTTAGCAAAGGGTGACAGTTTATCAACCCCACAATCGATAGCCTTGCAAAGCATGCAAAGGCGTTCTTCGATCTTTGCTAGGCGCCTTGAATTCTCCTCATCGAAGTGTGAAGTCGGAATCTCTTTAGATGAAGGCTCTGGACCGATAACTATCGGGATCGCGGTGGGGATCTCTTCCACAGGCCTTTTTGCCATGGGCTCTGCTACCGACACTTCAGGGGGTGCAGTAGGAATATTCATGGTAGAAGAAGTAGACGTCAAGCTTTTGACTTGGCTAGAGAGATCGGCCAATAATGTCACCAGTGGGCCATTTGATTTTCCATATTAATGACACGGGCTCGGGTATCTTCGTTTTCCATCTTTGTTTGGCGGCGAGTTCGTATAACAAATTTTTCTTCAGCCGTTTTTTTTTCAAAACCTCCTGCAAAAGAAAATGACTCGAATTAGTACCAATCAAAAGAAACCATCAAAGTACAAATCCTAGTCAATTTTATATTTTCTTGAGATGAAATAATGATAAGAAGTGTATATGATCCCAAAAGTATCATATAACATCTTCTTATCAAAATTTCCTCAAAAGAAATTATACAATTGAAAAGGAACGACGGCAAATATTTAATCAGAATGCCCCTTTTCTAAAAGTTACATGAAAATGTTCATGAATTTCATTCATTTCAGTTGAACAATTACAAGGGAAACAGAACCTTGCTTTCTTGAAGCTTACAAAGTAGTTCAACTTTACATGTGATTTTTACAAGGAAGATGAAAATGAATACAAGTAAATCTCAATAGAAAAGAGGGAAACATAAAGGAAATCCCTTTACAAGAAAAGCATATGAAATGAAAACCTAAGTACTAGGTGGGATCGCGTGGAGACGCTTGTTATCATGGGCCAAGCGTTCCTCATTGATCAAAGCACTGTCTTCTTGTTCCTTAATATGAGCTCCCTGTCTTCTTGTTCCTTAATATGAGCTCCCTGAAATCCTAAGGCTCGGGAATTTTTCCACAATCTTGATGTCTTGGGTCGAGATTCACCAATAGTCTTGAGATTCCCAAGCATGGGATCGCATCGACTTCGAGTCTACCCATCTAAACCTAAACCTAAAGGGGCATCCATGATTAAAACATATCGCCGTTGGAATATAAAACGCATAATTGAAATATGAAAAGTAAAAAGATAAGGACGATAAAAAAGGAACAATCACTTACCCACCAAACATATGGCAAGCACAAGTCACATGTCGCATGAAACTGTGAGGTTTCGACGCCTAAGGTAAGGGTGCTAAAGGCTCAAGGTCCTCATCCCAAAAGATAAAAATAGTTTACCCACCGCTACTATCGTCGGTCAGTGCTATTTTTATCGGTTGGGATGAGCAGGTTTATGTAAGTAATGGATTACCACGAGCGTTCACTCGCGGGTTCCACCCATAAACCCTCCTAAGGTCCTAAATTGGGCGATCGGGGTTTTAGACCGCGGTTGTGTGTGCGGTGTCGTGCTAAAGCTGGTAAACATGCATTTAAATTAAAACATCCAGCACTTCAATATAAACCCACATACATTCATACAACCTCACACCACCTGCAAAACAAATGGTTTACAACCACGCCTCCCCTTATAACTCCAACCTACAAAACCATTTAACACAATGTTAGCGACTAACCCGATTTTCCACGCGACTTTGACATGCAGGCGATCCTACATAAGACATGTTAGTTAAAACACAACAACCATTTTTAAACGGCTTCAAGTCCTCTTAGCCTAGTAACCAGTCCCCAGCGGAGTCGCCAAGCCTGTCGCGACCCGATCTCGCCCGCCCCCTCGAAAATGGATCCAAGGAGGGGAAAGGTCGGGTTTAGGGGTACTTGATCTCAAGAGTTCTCTCACGGCTTGCATTCCAAAAGACGTCATCACCTCGCCTTTTGGATCAAGCCTCTTGTGAGTTCACTTCACGAGATCGCGAGCTCTCCCAAGCTCGTACCCCGCGTGACAGCGGAATGTCACGATCCATACCCACATAAGCGACATACCTAAAAAAAGGGTCGAATGTGGATATTGGATTTAAGGGTACTTTTACCATGGTAGCCCTCTTGATAGTACGCTTCACCCATTAGGATGGCATCACTTCATCCTTTGGGTTATTCCCATATCAAGTATGCTAAACCATAGTGAGTTTCATCGAAACTCATACCCCTCGTGACAGCGGATTTATTTAAACAATCTAAGTATTTAACAACCTAAAAATATAAAGGAGTCGCCACTAGCCTTATTTTGGGGGTCGGCTAGAAACCCAACCGAGGGTCGGGAGTATTCCCTCGATTCCTACGTAACCGAGATATCTAGGTTCGGGGACTTGGGTTACGCTAATATTGCTATTAGCGCCCTTTCGGTACCTAAATAGTATGTTGTGTTTTTCCTAATATGTCCATGCATTTCTTTTTACATTCTCGGGATCATTAATTCCTAGACTAAGTGATCGGGCGTGGTTGATCATTTTCATGCTATTCTATTTCTAAAAAAAAAATAGAAAGGAAAACAATCAATGAAATTGAAATTGCAAGGCATTAAGTAAGCAATCAAGGGAAAGCTGTAAATCTATCGGCATTCCTAAGAATACAAAAGAGAAACAATTAAAAAGAAAAGAAAGAAACCCGCAACTCGTCGGGTTTTATACAATGCATGGAACCCGAGACATATGTCGGGAAAATGGGTATTACATGAAAATGGTCGGAATGGACATCGACCTCCACCATCTTCACGCCTTCTCTGTCTTCAAGATCCTAATCTAAACTTAATCTAAGAAATTTATGACTAGGTACATACAAATAAAAGAAACAGTCAAACACGTATCAAAACAATCAAAAGCGGGACATTTTTTTATGTTCACAAAGAGTGACTAAAGTCATAAAATCTTCTAGATCAAGCTCTAAGTGGTATCCCAAGATTCATCATTATTATATGTCACATCTAAATTCTTCATCACATAACCTATACACTCGACATAGACTCAATAAAAACACAATCAATGACTATCTCATCCTAAAATTTTTATGACAGGTGAATCAGCATATGCGGAACAAACTTCATGAAGAAATATCCTAAAATTCTAGGCACGTGAATTCATAACATCCTGGAAGAGATCAATGGTCAATCAAGAACAGAACATGATGCATGAAAGAAAGCTAGTTAAGCCACCTATATGATGCATGAAAGTTATGACATGTACACATGATATAGGGAAAAATGTAATGAATAAATTTGATGAAAACATCTAACCCTAGATCAGTACAAGGAAAGTCATACAAATTCGTGAATGTCACTAGGTAAGCTAACATCTCCTAAAAAACAAACATAGCAGAATTGGACTAAACATAGCAACAACTTCGCGAGGCAAATTCATAGGGCAAATGATCCACAATTGGCATGAATTATATGTCATTTTAAAGCTTGAGATGCCTATTACAATTATCTAGAAGACATTAAGTCCTAAAAACATCATCTACTAGCTCATTTCAAATGATTTACACGGAAGGTCATCCGAAACAGAGAGCAAGTCTGAACAAGAAAATTTTCCAGAAAACTGGTACTAAATGCCGAGCTATTTTCAGGTAGTGAACGACATCGAATCAGAGCGTTCTATGGGTCGATGGAAAGATAATCAAACCATCTTCGACCTTCATGAAGATTCCGAACACAGAAAAGCACAATAACCAGCTCGTATTGGGTTATTTGCAAAAAGGTCGTCCAAAACAGGGCACAAGTCAGAACGAATTTCCAGAAATTGGTGCTAAATGCCAAGCTATTTTCAGGTAGTGAACGACATCGAATCAGAGCGTTCTATGGGTCGATGGAAAGATAATCAAACCATCTTCAACCTTCATGAAGATTCCGAACACAGAAAAGCACAATAACCAGCTCGTATTGGGTTATTTGCAAAAAGGTCATCCAAAACAGGGCACAAGTCAGAACGAATTTCCAGAAATTGGTGCTAAATGCCAAGCTATTTTCAGGTAGTGAACGACATCGAATCAGAGCGTTCTATGGGTCGATGGAAAGATAATCAAACCATCTTCAACCTTCATGAAGATTCCGAACACAGAAAAGCACAATAACCAGCTCGTATTGGGTTATTTGCAAAAAGGTCATCCAAAACAGGGCACAAGTCAGAACGAATTTCCAGAAATTGGTGCTAAATGCCAATACATGCCAAGGAAAACTGACAGCCACATTACAAGACAAAAAGCCAGGAAGGAAGGTTTTCATAAACCCACAAAGAATTTAGTACCAAAAAAAAAAAAAAATGAACTCAGCAAGCGTTAATTCAACGCTAGTCCATCAATAATTCGTACATTTCATTAATGGAAATGCAGTACACAACTCCAGCCACTATTCTTTTGCAAACAACAAATGAATGATTACTCTTATCTTTTGCGGGCCATGGAAATTGCAGCAGCCACCAGAAATGTAGTGAGAATTCATCTAATATGGGTTTGAGCCTTATTATCAAATCAAAGATGCCGTAGCATCGAATATGCATGACTGCCATTCTGAGGTACCAAAGAGGAGCATATGATGATGACAAGTCCAGAAACGGCTACCAAATTGAAAACACGAGCGTGGATGATCTATTGGAAAGTGACATATAGGCCCGTCCATAGAACGAAATATGCAAAACGAAACATAAGGAATAACAAACAATTCAAAATGGTCACCAAGGAGGAAGAAAGCATTGATCGAGTACAAACAAACAATAAGAAGATATAGCCTATAATCTGCTAAGGTCATAAAGGGATATAGAATAAGCCAACATACAGCATCTGTAAACATCATCGCACCTATACTCCTCCGTCAACTCTGTTACCACCGCTACTGACTATACGAATATGAGCTTCACAGCCGTGGGAGAATTACCTGAGAAACAGAACGAAGAAAAGATCAAAAGTCGTTGCTTTTGATTCTCGGAAAACCGAATCCCCGTCGAACTCCTTGTCAAGCCATTCCGTCTTTGATCGAGCGAGCGAGAACAATCTGTCGAACTAGAACGAGAGAGGTATAGATCGGGAGCGGCTGTCATCACTGGTCGTCGTCGCCGCCGCTTCAATCAATCGAAATCCCCCAAAAACCCTAGACGTCGAGGCACCGATCGAAGAGCCCAATCTCTATCGCACCGCTGTTGTTGTCGTCGTCGTCGTCACCACCGACGATTGTTCCGATCGACTCGAATCGCACGCGAAGCAGGGGAAGGGAGCGATGGCGATCCAGTGATTTTCCTCCCCTCGATTCCCCTTTCTTCCTCGTGAGTTCTTCGCCGAGCAAGCGGTCAAGACAGTCCGTTTTTCTTCCCCCCGTTCAGAGAGAGAAATCCCCCGAAAAGAAACCCCCCAAATCCAGAGAATTGTCGAGAGGATTTTTTTGAAAAAATTCTGTTCGAGAGAGAATTCGTGGGCGGAGAGGGAGAATCCGTCAGTCAGGAGAGAGAGATCCCCCAGAGAATCCGAGAGCCGCTTCTCCTATTTTTAGAGAGAGAGAGAGACCCCCAAAAAAAAAAAAAAAACCCCAAAACGATCGTGAATCCCCCTTTTATGCTCCCCCTTTTTTTTTTTTTTTTTTCTTTTTTTTTGTTGTTTTCTTTTTATTCTAACTTTTCTTCTGCTTTTCATTTCATTTCATTTTTTTGTTTTGTTTTCATTTTCACTTTCATTTCATTTTTTTTATGCTTTCCTTCATCCATTTTTTTTTTATCTTTTGAGCTCTTTGTTCTTTTTCTCTCTTCTTTCTTTTTTTTTTTTTTTATTTCTAATTTTTTTCTTTTCATTTCAAAATTTTTTAACTTTTGCGAATTGAATGTTTAAAACGTCGACAAAAATTTCGGGTGTCAACAGTAAGCAAATGATATGTGTAGGCGAAGGAGTTGTGGAAAGCTGACATGCATAGACGAGAACTCACAAACAGGTGAAAAGAGAGCATCACAAATTGATATCGCAAGACTTCTGTACGTGCCACCACGTTTTGATTTCCATTTTGATTTTCTTTTCTATTGCCAGAAATTCATTTTATAATATTTTTTTCCCCTTTTGGGCCATTAAATACAATAAGTTTTTTGGGTATGCTGTAGAGGTTGGTTTGGGGATTGGTTGCTGAGGGCGGTGTGGGAGGTGGAAAAGATTCAGATTCTCATTTTTTATTTTTTTTTTAAAAAGGGAGAGAGAGAGGGGCAAGCATTCTAACTTATTCTCTTTCAATTTTGCAATCAACTCACGAGAGGGATTTATAGCAATTACTAAAATTACTAAGTGGTAACTAACTAGTCGGTTAATTACACCGGTCGAAGATGGTTGGTAGTCACGCAAACATAAATGTCGGTATCAAAGGAGGCACACTAATAACATAATTTTGTTGACTTTTTAGATTTTTCTAAATTAAATATTTTAATTTCTATTATATGGAATGAATAGTGATTGATGACATTTCCAATATCATAAACTATACTAGGAGTGATAGATCGTTATTGCTAAGCATCCTGATTCCTACGGCCATTGGGATGACGTGAAGATAAGTGGCCAAGCTGTGTTGAACAACAAATCATGAGAGGCCAAGAATAGTGATGGTGGGTAGTCACGCAAATATAACAAATAGTGATTACCAACTAGTTGATTAATCACACCAGCTAAAGATGGTGGGTAGTCACGCAATCATAAACGTTGGTATCACAGGGAGCGACGTATTTAGATATATTTTGTTGACTTTTTAGATTTTCTAAATTGATTATTTTGATTTCTATCATATGGAATGAATAGCAGTGATTAATGACATTTATCGATATCATAAGAATAATTAGAAGATCAATCTAAATTATGAGAAGGGAATGTTCAAAATGAGTGAGGAAATCTGGTAGCAATAAAGAGAAAGAAAGAAAATCATGATTACTTCCTTATATAATTCAACGATGGCAAAGAGTATCAACGATGGCGAAAAGTTTCAATAAGCGTCACCACTGACGCAAGAGGTTGGACGGTGCTCAATTCGATGGTGAAGAGTATCAATAAGCGTCACCACTGACGCAAGGAGTTGGACAGTGCTCAATTAGAGAAATGAATCACTTTTCTCTAGGGTAGTCCTCTTATACCAATTATTCAAGTGGTTGACCTTTCTATAAGCATGCTTTTCAACTGGATCATCTCCTAAAGGCTATGATCCTAAATTCAATTATTGCGTCTAAGGAGACCTCATCAAATTATACTTCTAGAAATCAAATCATCAGCTGAGGAGCTGACTTCGTTTAATTCAGCAAAAAAGATCATCTTAACGTCCAAATGAAAAAGATGTCATTGAATGACATGAGTAAAGAAATCAATAAATTTCTCAATTAGATCATCCCCTAAAGAGAGTTATCAATTTTCACAAATCGATTTTTGCACTTACTAAAAGCTTATCAAATCGTATTTCCAAAAATCAAACCATTGGCCTAGGAGATAACATGAGTTGGTTCAGAAAGCATAATCATTCTAACAACTAGAAGAGATGTAGTTGAACATTACGATGTTTAACAAATCAATAAATATAAAGATTGAACTATTCTATAAGTATGTTTTTCAACTATAACTCCAACTGATTTTTTGCATCAAGAAAGCCTATAAAATTACATTTCTAGAAAAAAAAAAATTGGCTGACGAGCTAATTGATCATTTTAATCATTATGATATGGAATCAATATCTTGATGGTGTTACACATAATATAAGAAACATGAGGTGTCATGCTTGTTGAATACTCGGATTCATGCAATCACAAGACGGATCACAATGGCTCATTACTCTGATTCCTGTAATTACAAGACTAACCAAAGCGACGATGATAATATATAAGTAATAGGAATCATATGAAAAATTTCAAAAGACCAAGTCAAATATAAACCACATAATCTTATGGGAAGGTTGTAAAGAGTACTCGAACTTTCTTATGAGCATGCTTTTCACTGGATCATCTTCGGCTACGATCCTAAATCCAACTAACTTGCTTTTTTCATTTGCAGAAAGCTCATTAAATTAAAATTAAATCATTGACTAAGGAGCTAATTTGATTTGGTTCGGGAAGTAGATTATCCAACATCCAAACAAAAAGATGTCACTTCAAAAGAAATCAACCAACTTTTCAAGAGCTACTCAACTTTCACCTACGGGAAGTTTATTTGTTGGTCCTAAATTTGGTCTTGTATGAGAAACTAGACCTGTCAAATAACTTCCCCTGGAGGGTGATGGTGCAAATCCAATGAACTCGATTGTTAAATGGCATGGCCTAAGAAGTATGATCATCCATAAGAGAAACAATATGAAATTCAAGAAATCAACAAATATGAGGTTTTATCCATGAATTAAGATCATGTTTTTTAGCTTTTCAACCAGGTCATCTCATAGAGGGAAATGATTTTGAATCTAACCAACTCAATTTTTGCAATCATGTAAAGATCAATAAATTACATTTTTGAAGGTTAACCATTGGAGCAAACATGGTTTGGTCTGCAAAGAAGGAACATCTTAAAATTAGAATATATATATTTCTGCACATAGAACTCCGCAATGCTATTCTATAAGTATTAGTCTATAGGGCAATGCTCTCCACTAGATCATTCTAAAACTCCGCACTTCTAAATCCAACCAACTCGATTTTTTCATCTACAAAAAATTAATTGAATTACATTTCTAAAAATCAAATCATTGGTTGAGGAGCTAACTTAACTTGATTTCAAACTTGAATAAAGCCTTCATCTATAATTATCTTTCAAGAATTAGGAGCCATGGATCTTCTAATCGATTTAGATGAATTTGAATTCTCTCCTCATTTTGTGGTGTTAATGAAATTACATTTCTAAAAATTAATTCATTGGCCAAGGAGCTAACTTAACATGGTTTCAAACATCTAAAGTTATATATTGAGAATTTGGAGCCATGGATCTTCTAATAGATTTAGATGGATTTGAATTTTATCCTCATTTTGTGGCGCATTACGCCTTTGACCGGGAACACAATTCATCTCCACATGCTAGGGGAGAGAAACCAGTAATTTTTAAGGTTGTCTTTGCCTGATTGTATCTAAGGTGGTGATATTGGGAATTTTGCGTTGGATTTGAAATGAATTTAAGACTTGAAGACCCTAGTCACTTAAGGTGCGCATGACAAAATTTCTAGAACTGAAATTGATTCCTAGCCAGAAATTAATTTCTCAATTTCTATTTCAGAAATTGAGAAGTTAAATATTTTAGCTCCTGATTTTTTCTTTAAATTTATTTTTGAAATAGAAATTTGTTTCAAAAATAGAAAAATCAAATTGTGTTACCAAACGGTTTACTCCAAATCATTCTAACAGAGAAATAGAGAAATAGAAAAATAAAAATTTTATCATACGCACCTTTATTATGTGGATTTCTTTGGCGCAATTTTTGTGTGCTGCTTCTCTATATTTGCCCAAGGGCTTTTAGAGCCCAGGAGGCTGTGACATGGTGGTTCCCGAATATATTTCAGTTTATTTGGCGGCTTTGTACTTGGGTTTTATTTGCGCCATTTCATGTTTATGGTTCGGAGAGAGACCTGAGTCCTACAATTGTTTGACCTTTTTTCTAAATATTTTTTTTGCAACTTCTTCCTCACATGCTATATCTTATAATGTAATGTCTGAAAAATGAAACTAAAAATATTACCACTTTTTTACGGCACTCACTTTAGTATAAAATTTTTTCATCAAATCAAAGTGTCACTTAAAAAAAAATATTTGCAATTCAAGATGCTGGAAATCAAGTGTGGCAGGCATACCTAATAAGTAATAATAGTCCTAAACAATACCGTTTAACACATGACTGCCCCAAATAATCTCCACCAGTGGATTGAAAGATAGGTCTATCCAACCTTTCTTCAAACCCTAACGTCACAATAAATGATTTGGGGAAAAATTCAGCTTCTTCCTCAAACCATACACTTACAACCGTGAATTTGGGGCAAAATTAGTGACCGAAACTTACAATAGAGTTTGCTACTTCATTTGTGTGATTTTATTTCACATTGCAATTTTTATGGTGGGATATTGAGGACCGATAACAACAAAGAGCCATAGTGAAGGTTCAACGGAGGACGATGTCACCCTTGCGAATGCGCATAGCAGAGAGGCGGGAGGCAAGGGAGTCGACGGAGTGCCAGAGCTTGCGGAAGGGGACATGGAGATCGGAGGAGGCATTAATGCAGGTGGTCAAGCCGCAGTGGGAACAGAAGGAGACGAAGGTGGTGATGTCGAGCGAGGGGTTGGGGGAAGGGGAATAGATTGCGCTTTGCTGTGGAAGGTGGGGTCGTCATTGAAGATGAATCCTGATTTCTTGAGAGCTTAAGTTTCAAGCCAAGTGAACTATGTTATGGGATGAGAGGAGAAAAGAGAACTGAGAGAGAATGAGTTCAAAGGGCAAGTCATCGTCCACGCTGGACTTTCTTTCTTTAAAAGAAAGCTACATAGACATTAAAATTTTGTTACATGGGACGAGTTGTCAGAATTTATCATTAAAAGCACCTAAATAATCATTTTTTTTCTCTCTAATTCGGCATTTATACGATCCAACAAAAAGTTTTGACATCAAAATAGATGTTGTATGAAAGTTATGTCTCTTCATTTTCCCTTCTTTAGTCTTTTTCATTGTTTTTCCTCATTAGCAACATTGCAATCAACTATACACTTGCACTTCATTTAGACTTCGTTTGTTTTGCAAAAAATATAATGCTTCTAAGAAAACATACTCTATGAAGCATTTTTTGGGGAAAATAATCATATTTTCCTATATTTGGCAGAACATTTTTTGTTGTTCAGTAAGGAAAATCTTTTCCTCCATGCACCAACTTTAATAAATTTTTTATTATTATATTTTAAAAATCGATTTTTAATTATTTTTATTCCTTTTCTTTTTCTTCTTTTTCTTTTTTTTTTTTTCCGGCTGACGATCAGACAATGAAGAAAAAAAAAAAAAAACAAAAAAAAAACGAAAAGGAAAAAAAGGAAAAAGAATAAAGATAATTAAAAATCAATTTAAAAAAAAGAAAAAAGTATTTGATGAAAGAGAATGAAGTGAAAGAAGATGTGAAAAATGTTTTCGCTCTTTCTCAAAAGTATAAAACATTTTCTTCTATCTTAAAAGACTTTTTTGCTTTTATGGAAAATGTGTTTCCTAACCAATTCATTTTCCGTGAAAAATTCGAAAAAAATTTCTTAGCAATTATTTTCCGTTAATCAAACGGAATCTTAATTTGGAACTTGGCAAACCGACCCAGCTGACTTGTCAATCGCAAAGATCTCGTCGGCCAGCAAAACGAAGATGAACGACCACGGTCCCAATGAGCTCGCCAAAGACCCAATTACCCAGAGATAGTCATTAACGTAGCCCATTCACGATTCTAACGTTGAGGCGGAAACACGTTACTGCGTATCTGTTCGGAATACTCCTTAAAAGCAGCAGCACTTCCGAAAACACGACCATCGCCATATCGCGGTTTGCTGCCGCCGGTTCATAAAATGTTCAGAGGGACATAAAATCTTTGGGCAAAAGTTTGAGAAGCAGATCATACGGCACATAAAATCTTTCAGGCTTCAAGAACTAATACATAGGCATGTACATAAGGGACTTCAATTCGGATACTAACCGCATTCTAACTAGCAATCCTTGATTGGCTTCTAGGAACAGACCCAGGCAGGCAAAAACATCTCACACGCCAGCAGTATTAGGGAAATATTTTGAGGATCGTTTTGATGCAGCTGTTAGGTCTTAACTTATCTCTGGCTGAGATCCTCTGAAACTGCAAATCTGGCTGCAGGGACCTTTTTGGGTTTTCATAGTGCAGGCACCCGAAGAAATGAGTCCAAAAAGCATGAGCGTAGCTTGGGCAGATGCAAAGAATTTGCCTTCATTCCCCGTTGATGTTAACATCTGCACAAGAAGCATACACAGATTTTTAGAGCAGTTCCATACGAGAATAGAAGCCTACTAGGATGCAGGGCAGTACATAATAATAAGGCATAACAAAGTTCCAACTGGGGAAGTATAAATTCGGGATTCAGCAAGCATATCTCAATTATGTGGATGATATAACAAACATGCACTTGGACCGGAAAAAAGCATTCAGAAAATGATACTACCTGCAGAACTGTAGATTTGCGTGTGCCCATCAAGGAACTGTACTGGGAGGGGGAAGTCTCCCCTGCTGTTCCGCCCATGGGGACCTTTTGTTGTGCTCCTAGTGATACAGATTAATACTCAGTTTAGGCATTACCATAAACAAATCAAGTTAAAGCTTGATGTACGTGGAAAGGACTGATGCTTGTAAACAACCATGAATATATCCAATCAGTCACCCAAGTGCCAGGTCTTGTCAATGAGACCGTGCCAATGGAGGGAAAGTAACTTTGTTGCCTCAACATGTTAAATAGTTTCAAGTGAAAGGAAAATTAAGAAAATAATACAGACTTAATGATCAATTTAAGACTAGCCAAGAGGGACCAGAAACGGGAATAACACCCCACCACTCAAAAAATCTTCAAAATCACAGCTAAATCATACAAGTATCTAATTCAACTTGGGTGTCCGTCGAGCATTTGCCGACAGTTAAAAAAGATACATACAATTGTAATTTGGTTCCTCATGTCCACAAAAAGTAGAAGTCCATCAATGTGAAATATTTCCAGTCACAAAAATGGTTATATATGTCCTAAAGGGACCCTAAGGATCATGGGACCCAAAAATTTCTACTGCCACTGATGTTTGCCATGGGAACCCACTCCACGGATGAAGGAAGTTAAAAGATATATCTACCAAGTATGGTCACGCAAAAGTTATTCAAGCAAACAGTTTGCATACCCCAATTTCTGTCACAGAACGGCAGGCCGAACACTTGACTGCTGGAGCGCCATACGGGTACATAAGCAACATCGCACATGTACCACACTTAACTTGTCCAAGCTGATGCTCTGATAGAAACAAGAACAAAGTATTTCATTTATTTTAGACTGTGAACAACTTCAGCTTCAAAACTGAATTGTTTTAGTCTCTTCTTCAATTATGCTCTTCTTGCAACAGAAATATGACATAATTAGTCTGAATGCAAAATAAAAGAGTAATTGCTCATCAATTGTATCCCTCCATAATATTATTATGCGATAAGATTTCATACTACTGTGGCAAAAGCTGCAGCGTTGGAGGCAAAACTTTAATCGACAAAGGATATAACCATTTTCAGCCTGAAACTAATGCAAAAGAGATCTGAGCTAATATGACATTGGGGGGAAAACTATCCAGTAAACTCAAGACATGCCAACGACCAGCTTCTCAAAGCTTATAGTATGGTATATCACCCAGGCACCTACTTACTTCTCCGACAGACTCAAGTCACTTGACCTCCAATGACTACTTACTGTTGAACTCTTCCAGTTTAATTTCCCAAGGCACCATAGGGGCATCCATTTGGAAATTCATGTGAATTCTGACAAATTGCTTAACAAAGTGACATGTTACAGGCAGATATAGGTCTCTTCTTGATAGGCTTACTCTTCTCTCTTTTTTCCAGGATCAGACTCGAGCTGGATCTGACTATAATAATTTCTCTAATGGTTGCTATAGAGAGTATTTCCTATTTTAAAAACTTTTGCATCCAAGCATCGAGGAAGAAGTACAGTTGTAATTGCATCAATTGTTATCACAACAATATGTCCAGCACAAACACATCATGAATACATAAAGCAAGTCAAAGAAATTCGAGCTGGATCAGACTATAATAAATTCTCTAATGGTTGCCATAGAGAGTATTTCCTATTCTAAAAACTTTTGCATCCAAGCATCAAGGAAGGACAGTCGTAATTGCATCAATTTTTATCACAACAATATGTCCAGAACAAATACATCATGCATACATAAAGCAAGTCCAAAAAAATTTCACTCCTATAGAACAGTTTTGTTCCTCAACCTACATCTACCATGCTGCATAGCTATCTTTGACTCCCACTTCCTCCCACAACCCCATCTCACCAATCCCATCCCCATTCTATAATAAAAAGGCAAAAGGTTAAAATCCAAGATCACAAGATTAAGCACAAAACAATCTTATGTCCCACATGTAAGACAAAAATTCTGCATAAACCAACAAGCCATTTACATATTCCGAGAAGAAACTGCAGTGTCATGAAACATATGGGACTGATGGTATGACATCATATTTTTACTGCAATAAAAAGTCAAACTTAAACTTGAACAAGTCATGGAATCTTCTAGAGGATAATGCCACAGCAGCTCAGAACATAGTTACATACTAACGAGTTCTTTTAGCTCTGTGAAGCAGAAGTATAGGGAGTAACTAGGTGTGGGTCCACATCTACCATCTTACTATTGCAGATTAGAGTTGCTCTTACGCAGCAGCAATCAATGCACTTGCTGATCTATCAATCAATACACAAACCATATGAGTTCGAAGTCCTGTCAATGTGTATAGTTCTTGAAAAGGGAAAAGGAAATATAATGATAAAAGTAACACCAGTAAAGATTCAGTGATAAACCTTCCAACACAAAGTTAATCGTCTTGCAGCATAAGCATTGCACATATTTGGCTCCTGGCTGATATGAAATCAATCTTTGGCAGGAACCACAAACCATTTGAGCCATTTCTGCAGCATCATTGTCTCAATAAGACATCAAGCATCAAGATGTTGTCGCGATTGCATGAAAAACTAGCAGATATGAGCCTCAGAAACATGACTAAACTCCAAAAGAGGCCAATGAGTTTGACTTGTCTAATCCTAAGTCTACCAAAACAACGACCTGATAGCAGAGTACAATGGTATGGGAAAGAAGTACAAGCTAACAATCCATACGCATCCCCTCATGAAGCATGGTCAGCTTAAATTAAATGCACTCTTCTCTTTGCTTAAACAACCAGTTCTTACCAAAGAAATGTTGAAAGAACAATCCAAAAGATGGCTGTTACCCGATCTTCTATTACAAAGATGAGCATCCAGAGCATGAGGAACCATCATTACACAAATTTTACTCAATAGGGCCAGCACTTCCATATCTACCACAGCAAATTGTGCCCATGATAATATGACGAAAGATTAAAAAATATATAGATGAAACAGCAAAAGAAGAAGCAAACATGAAGCCACTATAAGCCCTTGAATGTGTGAATAAACAAGAAAGCCCTCAAAAACCACCAATCAGTCGTTCATCTTGCAGGTAGCCCGCTAAGACTAGAGCTATGATCTCCGCAAGAAACCTACTCATCAGAACAAAACAGGTACCGCAACTATTGAAGGGACCGGAGTCATCTCCACCGGAAAGCTTACTCATAGTAAAATGACCATTAGATCATGTCAACCGTCCAAGCAAGGACGAAGTGAAAATCACCCCTAGCAACGAACTTTAGAGAATCAAAAGAGAATGACGCTACAGACCACCTGCTAAAGCAACTACCACTCATCAAAAAATGAACTTGGGATATGGTCGGTCGCACTGACCTGAGGTACGCCGACCAGGCTGCGGGGTCGACGGCACTAACGTGGCCGGCGCTGGCTGCGGCACCTTAGAGGCGAGCGGCGGTGGGGTAGGTTCCCAACCAGGAGGTGCGCCGTCGTCCTTCACTCTCTCTTCTTCCACAACTCGTTCGCTCTCGATTCCCTCGCTCCCCGGTTCGATCGAGCGATGAGGAGCGTTTCCCCAACCAGGAGGCGGGCCGTCCTCCTCCATTTCGTCTCCCTCCGCTCTCTCTCCCATCCCATTTTCTTCCGCGGCTCCTTCGCTCTCAATCGTCTCGCTTTGCGGCTCGATCGTAGAATGTGGACCGATTCCCCAACCAGGTGGCGGACCGTCCTCCACTCCTCCTTCTTTCTTCGCTCCCTCTCCCATCGCATTTTCTCGTGCGGATTCCTCGCTCTCGATTCTCTCGCTTTGCGGCTCGACCGAAGGATGAGAATCGATTCCCCAACCAGGAGGTGGCCCGTCCTCCTCCGCTTCCTCCGCCTCCTCCATTTCCTCGCTCTTCACCACTCTCTCACTCGGCGGCTCGATCGGACGATGAGGATCGATTCCCCAACCAGAAGGCAGACCGTCGTCCACTTCCTCCTTCGCTCTCTCTTCCATGACTGCTTCGCTTTCCATCCCCTCGCTCCCCGGTTCAAGCGAGGGACGAGCGCCGGTTTCCCAACCAGGAGGCGGACCGTCCTGTTCCTCCTCCTCCTCCTCCATTCTCTCTCCCGCCGCCCTCTCTTCTCCTACAAGCGCGACTGCTTCGCTTTCCATCCCCTCGCTTTGCTGTCCGATCGAGGGACACGCAGCGGCTTCCCAACCAGGAGGCGGACTTTCTTCTTCTTCTTCTTCCCGTTCTCTCTCTTCGGCTTCACTCAGTTGTTCCTTCTGCTCTTCTCCTACTACTTCCATGGCGGCGCTGGTCTCGATTCTCGCGGAGCGAGGCGACGTCAGCAACGGCGGAGGGGGCCCGGACTCCCATCCAGGAGGCGGCCCTTCTTCTTCTTCCTCCTCCACCTCGTCTTCCGCCATTCGTTCTTCCCTGAGCTCTTCTTGGGCTTCCATGCTCTCTCCCTCCCTCTCTCTCTCTCCCAGACAGTAGCGAAATTGAAATACCTGCAACATAGACGACGGTTCAGCGGACGCCGGCCGAACCCGACGACCCGTCTCGCTCGCTGTTGCATCCGGTTCACTTAAGTGAACCGGAGTCAGGTTTTCCGGCGCCAGAATTAAATTCAATTTCTCCGAGGGTCCAAACCGGTCGGGATTCAAGGACTAATAAAGATTCCTCGCCTCCCAGGATTTCCGAAATACCAAAGTTCCGATCACTATCTATTGAGCCTTGGTTATATTTGCTTTAAAGATTTTAATTTCCTTATCAGTTCCTACACAAAGTAGAGATCTCCACACGGGTTTACATATCTTGTTTCACCACCTCGTCTTCTCCTACTCAAAACTACGCCAGTCCTGCCAACTTCGGACCATATTGAAATGCGATTTCAATCGGCTACAATCCTAAAGCTGCAGTACACCATGCAAGGAAGGTCCTTAGTCGTGAAAAAACGATCGTGCCAATTGGGTGAACGGGACTTAAACTCTGTTAAAGTCAGGTGGTGATGACAGGTCTTGATTTGCACTTAGACCGGGGATCGAGTAAAATGTAAGAGAAAAGTAAATGAACAAAGGACTCAAGGGCCCAACTTCCTATTGAACCGGTATCATCCTAGTTCCCCGGTTAAGCCGGAAGACATTCTACATACAGCCGGCCATTAAAATTAAAATTGGTTTTTGCACCGAGAATTATCGAGGCTCGAATACAAGGGATATCTTGCCTTCACTCGGCAAATTGATTTTACTAAACATACAATTTCTTTTGCTAGATAAAATTTCAGTCCTTTGGACAAACAAACAAGAATTTACTTTAAGCTGAACACTGATGCCTTACATCGCGGGGACATCTCCTTTACCGAGAAGAACCGAGTCCCTCATTACAGAGAGTTAGGTGCTTGACACTGATAAAGTACAAGGCCATACAAAACAGCAGTGCTCGACCAATCGAACCAAATGGAATCTCGACTACCCGAGTTCAGGCACCCTTTTTCTTCTGGTCCTTTGCTGGTTTGATATCCTTGGTGAGCATTCTCGGTGCTATGGCCATGGACATAAGCTCTTGGAAGAGCAATTTACAAGCATAAGGAATGTGAACCTGCACAAGGTCATGAGAGAACATCATTTGCGTCATCATGACAAATACGATTATCGCCTAGGACAAGTTAGACAGCCTCAGCCTATCCAACTACAGAAGCATGCGGAGCCCACAGAGAAAATAACAAACCCAGAGCTTAAATCTAAAAAGTGAACGACACTTTTGACTCTACCCTAACTTAATCAGAGGTGAGAAGTAAGCACCAAATGAAAGCACTGGATGAAAGCGATACACACCTGAACAATGTCGGTTTTGTTTTTGCAACCTCTGCACTCAAAAGAATTCTTCTTCAGGTTTGCAATGGCAATCAATCCACAGCGTTCACACACATGGACTCTATACGCATCGCTTTGGTCAAACAACCTCTCCTTGAGAAAATGAGCGGCTCCATGAGCAATCATGCAATCTCTTTCCATCTCTCCAAATCGGAGACCACCATCTCGAGATCGTCCCTCAGCAGGCTGCCTTGTAAGAATTTGCACAGGACCCCGACCACGGGAATGGATCTTATCATCCACCATGTGCTTGAGTCTCTGATAATATGTTGGACCCAGGAAAATCATAGCAGTGAGCCGCCGGCCAGTGTGACCATTATACATTGTCTCGAATCCTCGCATTTGATACCCACATTTATGAAGAGCTTTGCTGATGTTATCCACCTAAGTACCAGAAAATAGGGATTAGACATCAAGTCTTGCTGTCACAACTAAAAACAAAGGAATGTATAACTACGCAGTTATGACCAACTTCCAACATGAAAAATGCAGCTTGAAAGCAAAAGTAAAAGCTTATCTTCCAACCTGACACCCCATTAAACAACAAATTAATCCCCGCAATCACAGCATTTAAGAACACAAGTGAAAATGTCTCGCCAGATCAGGTTGAGGAGCCATTGTTCTTATACAAAGCACATTTGTCAATGCAGCTTGAGAAAAGTAGCCCTATCTCTGCCAAATGGAAAATATATATGATATGCCTCCACCTCCTTACTCCATCATATCTAAACTGCATCACCTAACTCCCAAGATTCTAATGAGCATTTAAAAAATCTAGGCCAAAACAAAAAGATTAGGAGACATCAGAACTCACAGTCACATCTGTGAATGGAGTAGCATCTCCTTCCTTTCCCATGTGAGCAGCAACCTTGCCCATGATACACTCAATAAGCTGCCCAATTGTCATGCGAGAGGGAATAGCATGTGGGTTCACGACTATATCAGGTGTAATGCCTTCCACAGTCCAAGGCATGTCTTCTTGCGTGTATGTCATGCCCACTGTTCCTTTTTGCCCATGCCTACTGCTAAACTTATCCCCAATTTGAGGTATTCGAACAGATCTCACTCTTACTTTGACAAATCTCAAGCCATCAGCATTTGTTGTCAGCAGAACCTGCATTCGCCAAAGTATAAAGGGGATCGAATCAAAATAGAAGGTTTGATTACTGCAAGAATCTCTATTGAAATAGTAAACCAACAGGTAAGCAATCATTAATTCAGAACCGAAAGAAACAGTACGCTAAGCCTGTATCAGTGAAGTCAACGCAGGCCTAACCTGATCAACTATCCCAGTCTCACTGTGCCGTAAACTTATGCTGTGATCACGCCTTGAATAACGGGAGGCTTGTCCCTGAGCATCATCTTGTGCGATTGGAGTTGTTTTTCCAATAATGACATCTTCACCTGAAACCCTCGTTCCCTATCACAGAAAACTGAATTAAGTGAAACCTATCTTTAAACCAAAAACAGATTATCCAGTGGACGTGCAAGTACTCACAGGAGGGGCAAGGCCATCATCGTCCAATTTATCATAGGAACCATGCCTCATGCCCTGTGCAACAAAGATGAAGTTAGATTCCACTACTTTTGCAATAGGAAAGGATGAAGAGCATTCAAATGGTTCTCACCATTGTATTGGCTCTGTCAGGACGACCGAAATCCTCTTTGACCAGAGTCCCCATTTTTTTCTCCTCATCCCTAAGAGAATAGTTTTAACGCAATATTAAAACTAAATTGGAAATAATTTAAAATATCATCAGGTTTATCACCAAGCCACTAGCATCTTTACCTGTATGATCGGAAAAACAGAGATCGGAAAAATCCACGATCTATTGATGACTGGTTCATAATGACGGAATCTTCTTGATTGTACCCAGAATAGCAAGCAATGGCAACAATGGCATTCTAACCAAAACAAGATACAAAAGGTGTGACGAAGCATGATAAGATCATCACATAGGCAAAAGATGCAACCCACTCCCAAAACTAAATGCTTACAATGCCAGCAGGGAGCTGCCTGAAGTGAAGGTGCTCCATAGCTCGTGTAGTAACAAGTGGCTTTTGAGGGTAGTATAGCACATATGCCAATGTATCCTGGAAAGATAACATGTTTTAAGTAAGAATTTATTATATTAAGGAAACAAAAAAATTATAAAAATCTGGAGTGAAAACCCACCATCCGAAATTGGTAGTTGGTGACGTAAATTCCCATGGCTTGCTTTCCCATTGCTGATTGATACGTATTACGTGGAGACTAGCCCACCAAAAGAAAAACTTCACTTTAAGTTGAATTCCTATGATTAACTTTGATAAATGAAGTTCATTGGCATGACTGGCCTACCTGGTTATGGTCAGGGAACGGTATGATTGAAGCACAAACACCTAGGATCAATGATGGATGGATTTCACAGTGGGTGTAAGTTTCTGAATATGCCTCCTCAGGGTTAAGCCGTGCTTGCACAAGGTCCTGAAACAGATGTCGGACAATTTAAATTGGGTGTGTCACTGAGATGCTCCAAAACATGCTTATTCTGAGAAATCTATCCGCTCACATTAATGGTCATGGAAATCATAGTAGTTTCTTCTTCCTCAGTGTCGATATACTCTATGAATCCCTTAGCCACTAACTCATGCCACCCCACATCGTCCGGGCTCCCTTCCTGGAAAGCAGATAAAGACTCAAAATAAGCACCAGCAGTGTTTCAAGCAAATAACAGGTTTACATTCGAAGGCATACTCTCAGTTGCAATGCAAGTATATGCTGCTTCTTTATTAGAAGTCTCTGTTTCTCAACTATAAACAGTGGACGACTACACCGTCCATAATCAGTGTATATCCTCAGTTCCTTCAATCTGATATCTCTGACGACCCCAACTTCAGTATTGACATCAACCTGCACAATGTGAGAGCCCATCAGCACCAGGAGCTAACTCTCAATCTCTTCAACGACTAGTATCTAGATATCCTTATCATAACAAGAACATTGGAAAACATGCTGCTGATCCTGAAAAAGCCTGACAAGAAGTACTCTTAACTACTAAACATAAAAGATCTTATGCACTCACCCTTCTCCTCAACCGTCGTAACGTTTTCACCAACATATCAGGGTCACGATGGATGCCAACCCAGCAACCATTGACAAAAATTTTTGTCGCTTGAGGAATAACCACAGGAGAAATTTCCTACCATGAATAAACAATAAAATTTGTTAAAAATCCTTAAGAAAACACAGAACTAGATCAATTAGCAAAAACACTTTGACAACCTCAAAATTCTCCGTGCCCCATTCTTCCAAAAATTCCAATATGGGATATGCCGCTGACCCAACCGTAATATAGACCATCAAAGCAAGATTCTTCACCAGTCCGCAAGCCTGATTAACATATCAATTGAATTTAAAGACGCCATAAAATAAGAGATTATCTTCACAAACCAACATAGATATTTGCTAATAGGCAAAACACTCACTTGTCCCTCAGGAGTCTCAGCTGGACACATCATTCCCCATTGCGAATTGTGCAGCTGTCGTGGCTTTGCCAATTTACCTGTAGAGAAAAGCATTACTCATAGGAAAAAAATATGAGAAAAACAAGCACATGCCTTGATAACTGTTGATAAAACATTCTCCGTGGTAAGAACAATCCACACAACTGGAGCTCCCAGAGTAACTAACTTTACCTTCACGCCCTATTGGTGAATTTAGTCTTCTCAAATGTGACAACGTCGAAGCATATGTTAACCGATTCAGCACCTGAATATCAATAAAAGTTTCCCATCAACAGCACTGAGGAAAAAATCCTCATAATCAAAATTCAAAAGCATTGGGTAGCATAACAAACTTAAAAGGCAGCTTCAGGAAAAAGAAAATGCAAAAAACCTGTGACACTCCAGCTCTTGTTCCAGCAGCATTGGCTTGTCCCCAGTTCCCCGTGGCAAGCGAGTACTTAAGACCACTAGTTATGGTTTTTGCTTTTATTGCAAATTGGAGGTTGACATCCTTTCCATTGTCAACACACTGTCATTCATGAACACCAGTAAGGACACAGAAGTGGTATGGCCAACATGTGGTTCAGCAGAAGGGGATATAGTAATTAACCTTCTGCACATATCCCCTAACATCCCTTGTCAATTTTCTAAAAAGCTGCATACACCAAAAGGAAAATAATCTTAGAACACAGAAAAAATAATGGACCAGCAAAGGAATTCCACGACAGACACTTCCATAGGACAGACCATTCTGAACAAGCCTCCAAGTAAAGGTCCAGCAAGATCTAGCCTCTTGTTGCCATAGTGATCACGGTCATCTTCTGCCCTTCGACCAAGAGCACATAAAAGAAGCCGATGGATGATGTATCTGGTGCAAGCAGCACAGACTTACTAAGCACTTGCTGTGTCTCCATGAAAAATTAGTTCTGAGGGAAATGAACCTACCCAAAGTAATAAGCTTTTTTTGTCTCGCAATACTCTTCAACACCAACATGTGGAAGCATTTCTTTCTGAAGGATTTCTTTGGCATACCTGTGCAAAGAAGGACATAAGTCACCACAATACTATCAAAAGTTGCCTGAAGCAAATGTTACAGTGGTTGCCACATACTTTATACGTTTTTCTCGAGTCACACCAACTGTCGCTCCTCGCTTACCAATGTAGTCTAGAGCAACCTACAGTTAAAAGAAAGCTAGATCATGTCAAGAAGGCCAGATAACTTGTGCTGGAACTAGAAGACTCAACTTATTTCTTGGTAGACACAAGAAAAATGAGGTTCATATGCAAGGAAAAAGATGTAAAGATATCACATACTCTGACATCAAGAAATATAGTTGCATCATTCTAATTACAAAACTGTTGACTAAAAATATAAACTGATAAAACATCATAAACTCTTGTATAGATAAAAGTCACAGACTGTAAACAGAAAACTCATAAATCTATTATCAAACAAATTGCTCGTGTCTTTCCACTTATAACTTAGAAACAGAAGTCCATTTCCTCATCCTAGTTAACAATAAAAAGTCATGCTTGAGGCAACAAACTCCCTTAGCAGCCCCAATCTGAAAAAGAATATTTATGCATCGGCCCGGGAGATCGAATGCGACCTAGAAAATTCAACCTCTCCGTGTGATTGCCTTTTATCCCAGAAGAAGAGATGACAGAAACAAAAATACCTGTTGATTTTGTATTACAAATGCTTCCTCGAGAGAAGGACGAAGCAATTCCATCATTTTAGTATCAGAGAAGTCATAACATATATGCTCTAGTATGTCCTTATCAGCAACAAAACCCAGAGCTCGAAACACGATTATTATAGGGATCTCCGTCCGAATATACGGAAGAGTCGCCCGGATATACTGCCCTGAAGATCCCTGCAGTTTTCGAATTACAACAGCCATGTATTCAAGCAGTTAGAAGTAAAATAGAACCGTCACACCCTTCCAAACCCACCAACCTTGTCGTTGCAGACCCCAGACCCCAATCAGAACGATCAACACCCAGAAAAACGGAAGTGCACACAGAGAAGGAACAGAGAAATTGCATTACCCCTTTAGCACTTGTGCGAGAAAGCATGCGAACAAACATTGTGCTGGGTGGCCTATTTTGAGATTCAGCCATTGACCGAACTTCCCCAACATAGGCGTACTTATTGGGCTGCCTCTTCTTGAACACATACACATGGTTGGTGCTCATCTTCTCCTGAGCAATTAAAACCTTTTCACTTCCATTTATGATAAAATAACCGCCTTGGTCATAAGGACACTCTCCAAGTTCAGTCAAATCCTTCTCTGAATTCTGAAATAATGTGCAATAGCTTGATCGGAGCATTATAGGGACCTAATATCAATGACATCAAAACAGTTAACATGGGCTGCTTCCCGATATACGATATCACCATTCTAGTACTCAAATAACAGACCTTTCCAATAAAAACTTTTTGCAAGTCCTGAGGTTCAGTGAGTTCTTCACCATCATGTCCCTTCTTGATAACTCTCATAGAAACATCAACATACAAGGGAGCTGAGTACGTCAGATTTCTCAACCTCGCAGCTTTGGGAAATAAAGTTGCCGTTTCTCCATCTGACTCAGTCATCATCGGCTTACTCAAGTATATTTGACCAAAGTTGATTTTATATATGGTCTGCAGGCCAACAAAAAGCATTAAGAGCCAAGCAAGATGCAATTGCAAAAGCAGTTACTTAGCAAACTTGACTAACATGTAATCAAAACAAGCAACTCTATGAAGTCGCGCTGTCTAGTCAAGTTTTCCAACCCACTGTCATCAACTAGCCATATATCACCACTCAGAATTTCTCCTCCCTCAGCAATTCTTTGAAATTCTCTCCACCAAAGTCATTGTCATTTAAACTTTTGCACGAATATGTGTCTCATTAACATTACAAAAGGAAAGGAGAGCATCCTTATCCATCACAAAAGGGATCAATATCTTTTTGTATTCTGTGTCTTAGATGGATCCAATCAGACAAATGATATTTGAGGTGGTCTATGACTATACCAATGATAATCAACAAGGGTCTGGTATACAGAATTTCATAGCATTGTTTCTATGCTTGGTTCGCACATGATACAGTTGACTTTATCCCTCAAACATTACTTGACAGACTATTCACCCACTTTGTGGGAATAATATAGCTTTGTAACTTTGACCAGAGTAATATGCAAGAACTTCACAATTTCAAATGCCACAAGTAGAATTTGCCATCATCTGGTAAAGTCAGAAGTTACACTGCAAAAATGAAAAGACATGAGAAATACTCATCATACATATGTAATTTTGAACAAATATCGAACCAACTCCATCCTTTCTCAAATCCAACTTGGACTTAAGAGCACACACTAAGCCTGAAATTAATCTAGCCTCAATTTGGTCTTAATTAACTTAAAGAACAAAAAGGAATTCAAATATTTTGCCCTTTCATTCCTCTAAAGTTCTCACTTCTCGAATGCTGCTGCCGTGTACAACAGGACTTTCAGCAACAAAATGAAACCAGTTTTTCCACAACCAGAAAAAGACAGAATATTTTCACCATGGGAAAGCCTTCCGGCGTACATATCTTTTCAAAATAACCTCAACTAAGGCTTATCAAATTCTCAACAGCTGAAGACCATTGTCAAACTCCCGAGCTAAGAGAGAACCCCATGAACTGATGTTACGGAACTAAGTACGTTCAAGCTCGACAACGTGCCTCACAAACCTCAAATGGGCAAGGTTTCTGAACCATTTCTATAAGCAAGACTCATAAGCTGCTCCAACCAAGAACAGCCTATGCGATAGGCATAGTTATAACCGGATTCACCTAGAGTTAGACCATCTCCAAAAACACAACTCGAACACTACCGTCCTCAAACCAGCCGTCACTAACCTAAAACCCCGTCCGAAGAATCGAAATCCAAAACGCGCAAAAAGAAGCTCACGAGCTCATCTCCAGCGGAACACGAAAAAACCGACCTCGGCGAAATCGGGCTGGTGGCCGGGGTTGTGCTGCGACTCGGGGCGAATCTCGATGTCGGCGGACTCGTCCACGATCTCCTGCATCGTGTTCTGGATGAACTCGTCGAAGGAGTCGAGCTGCTGCCGCACCAGGCCCTTGTCCTCGAAGTAGGCCGAGATGACGGCCCACGCGTCCTCCTGCGTGATCTCGTCGTCGTCCTCCTCCCCCTCCCCCTCGGCGTACGCCGGATCGTACTCCTGCTCGTCCTCCATGGCCGCCGCGAGCTTCGAAACCCTAAATCGCCCCCTGGATTCTCCCCCCGGATCGAGCTTTACGGCGTTAGCTGTTCGAGTTAGGAAGCGAGTTCGTTCGTTCGTTCGAAGGAGTTCGATTTGTTTGGGAGGGAAGTCGTTCGCGGCGCACCTGCTCGCGCACGGGGCTGAGAGGAGAGGGAGAGATCGCGAGTCTCTCCGAAAAGTGACGGAAGGATGGGGTGAGGGGGTATTTATAGAGGGGAGACGGACGGGAGGAGGGTCAACTATTCTCGGGATGGCGGTGGGTTTACGTTTTGCACGGTTTATTACGTGAGAAGTTCGGAATTTTTTTTGAAAAATTATTTTTCGAAAAGGCATTTTGGGAAATTGATGATATATTTTCGATATTTGACTGAAATCTATAAACAAAACAAAAATTATTTTCCAAATTTTCATTTTTCTACGGAGAAATGTACTGTTCGGGTAATATAAGAATTACGAATGCTATATCCTTGAAATTTGAAAAGTGTTTTGTCGAATTAGATTTTCCTTACCTTTTTATATCTTGTAATATTTTATCGACACTTTTTCCATTATGGTTGACATAAGCACCTAGAAAAAAAAATAAGGTGGTTTACTTTTTATATGTTGTGTAACGTAAGCTAACTTATTTTTTCTTTTATTTTTTCCTCCATGATGACTATATAAGAAGATTTATTATTTTTCTTTTTGTCATTACAAGATCTGTTGCCGTATATTTAACAATACATAACATTGTTTGAAACATCAATTCTTAGTGATCCATAAATCAATTACTCAGATAAATATGATCCTAATAAGCTCCCTATATTTGACTGAAAATTGACTTTGCAGGAAAATATTTCCAATGTAAATGGTCATTTTTCCTATGTTTGGTTGCATTTTGCAAATAATATTGAAATTATCACCTCACGTTGGTCACAAAAGAAATTCCTCAAATGTATTTGAGAAAAAAAGTCTCAAGTTTCACCCAAGGTCTTGCATTCAAGACTCGAGGACCCAACTTGGGTGGTTAGGTCCCAAGCTCAAGTGTTGTTGGCTTGGGCATGAGAGTGAGGTACGTGAGCATGGTTGCTAGAGACCTAGGCATGGGGACTTGGGTTTGGGGACCAACCTTTATGGAGTGAGGCCTGATAGTTACGGAATTGAGCTTAGCGTTGATGGATTTGGGGGTGCAAGTGATTTGAGCGCAAAAGCTAGGTAACGGGGCATGGCCATAGGGGACTTGGGGCATTTGTGGACCTAGGCAAGCACGGACGATGAGGTCCAAGGCTTAATCTCAAGAGACTTGAGCCTAGCTTTTGTGGACCTAGGTCCAAGAGATTAGCACTCACCGCTTTGAGGACCCTAGCTCAATTGAAGTCTCAAGCTTGACCTCAATGAACTTGCGTACAATCATTGGGTCCTCATGCCCAAGATCTGAGATATTTGGACTGATTGTAGAGTATTTTGAAAAATTATGTGATTTGTAAATGAGAAAATCATTTTTATAAATTTAATATGCATTTTCCATTGATTATGAAATGATATTTTTTTTTTGACTCATTTTTCTAAGCTATGCAAAAAATGAGAAAGAGGTTTCCGGCAAAAAGTTTTCAGCAAAATAATGGGACCCAAAAGAGGCCTAACGATTTGGCTTGTGCTCTTTTGGTAGAAGAACTTGGCTTTCTTTGATTGAACGTTTTGAATTTCTTGAATAAACTCTTCAGAAAAGACAGACATAATTGAATGAAATTTTCGTATATTCCCCATATTGACCAGATTCAAGTTCTCCCTAAACAGCATTTTCTCAAATTGCTTCTTGTACCTCACAAAACCGTACCAAAATGCCCCCTCACTCCTCATCGGACGACGTTCAATACCCTCATCGCCGGACGCACGCTTCTCCAACGTGACCCTTTCCCCAGCAAACTGAAGAGCAGCTGCGAATGAATAAGTTATACTCCCTCTCTCTCTCTTTCTCTCTAAATCGAAAGGCGGCGGCAGTTAGGGGTGTAAACGGTTCGGTTCGGTTTTTTTGAAAAACCGAACCGAACCGAACCATTAGGAAAAACATTTGAACCGAATCGAATGAGACCCAAACTGAATACAAACCAAACTGAAATTTTGGTTCGATTCAGTTCGATTCGATTTTTCAGTTTTTGATTTTCAACTTTCAATTTTTGGTTTTTGCATTTTTTTTTATTTTTTTTTCATTTCCAAGAAATAAGCTCTTATCAATTTGTTAGTTCAGTTTAGTTCGGTTAACCGATAAAAACCGAGCCGATAAAAATAAATTTCGATTTTTAATAAGGATCGAACCGAACCGAAAAAATCGAATTTTTTTATTTGATTTTCAGTTCGGTTCGATTTTTGACACCCCCTAGCGGCAATGCTCCCGCCCCATGTCACCATAGGCCAGGCAGTCCTTGGGCAGCCATGCCCGACCGGCGGCTCCCCACCCACCTCCCTCTTCTCTCTCTATTCCTACGACAGTTTTGGATTATTATTTCTTAATATTTTGATCATTGTCACCATCACAAACGCCACAAACAAATCCATAGTATTTTCAATTAGTCCAATCAGCGCTAACTTGATGTCGATACGCCAATTCACGTTAGTATTTCTATTTTGTATATTTAGTAAGAAAGATTCAATTGCAAAATGAAAAAAAAACCGATATAGAAACAAGTTTCATTTATTTCTTAGAAAATAAATAAATTGAAAAATATTTTTCAAAAAGTGATTGCTTACATCGCTTATCAAAATGAATGGATGAAAATATTGAGATAAATATTATTATTTATAATTGAATTAATTTTCAATTGGCAAAAAACTACCTAATGAGACAAATTACAAAAAACTTAGGAATTACTTAGGGTGTCAATGATTCAGTTTGGTTCGATTTAAAAAAAAAAAACCAAACCAAATTGAACTATTAGGAAAAACTTCCGAACCGAACTAAATGAGATCCAAACCGAGATTTTGGTTCTATTCGATTCAATTTTTCAATTTTTAGCTTTCAACTTTTGCATTTTTTTCGTTTTTTTTTCTGTTGTATATATTTTTTGTTTCCAAGAAATAAGTTCTTATTTGGTCCGTTGGTTCGGTTAATCGATAATTTTTTTTTATTTTTAATAAGAATCAAATCGAATAAAAACAGAAAAAAAAATGTCGAATTTTTCGATTTGATTCGATTTTCACTTCGATTTTTGACGCCCTTAGAATTCCTAACGAAAAGATTCTCATTAGCCACGGACCACGTCATAAAAATCTCGCCAGCACGAGTATCTGACGGGGCATATCCTACACACGACGACACACAAGCCTCGGACTCGTGAGGACAACATTCGTTGTTGTCCGGAACGCGGTCCCGCATCGCTCAAAGCATCTGGTATTGTTCTCTCTCGCCTGCATCGGAAGTCGTCGATCGAAGACATTCGTCGGCCGGAAAAGATGGTTCCGGGAGTCATCACCGCCCTGACGAGCCCTCCGTTCGCGACCTCCTCCTCGAGGTCGTCGAGGTTCGGGGTCGGCGTCCAGAGGCCACCGGAGATCCACCGCCGCCGCAGCTCGGCCGTTCCAGCGGTGCGGTGCGAGGCGAGCCCCGCGCCGCCTTTAACCGAGGGTAACGACTCTTCTTCTCCATCTTCTTCTTCGTCTTCCGTGTCTTTCTGAATGTGTGGCGTTTGTCATGTGTAAAGAGTAGAGTAGACATGCAGTGACTGATTTCACTGAAGTCTTTTGGGTTGTCTGTTGGATGCGACTGTCTGATTCGGAAGGCCAGTTGATTTGCGAAACCACGTTCGTCTGGTGTGAAACGAGTGATAGACAAAGCACAAGCGTAGAGAGATGCAGAACTAGTGAGGTTTATATGCAAAATGGTAGGTGAAGAGTGATTTGTTGGGAGAGTAATGTGGGAAGAATTATAGAGCGCCACTGTTCTGCAATTCCTGCAATACAGTTGATGACTGATCTTATGTTTCAAAATTATAGAGAAAAGAAAAAGAGAAATTCTTTATGCTTGGACGAAGTCTATGTTTATCTATCAGAAGTCATGGGCTTTTATCATAACTTTAATTTGGCAAAAGAAACCATGAAAGTATAATTTGGCTGGTTTGGCGATGCGTCGGTTTTGATCATTACTTCAGCTAGAAAGCATCTTTTATTGTGGAATATCTTCAATTTATTGGCGAGACCGAGAGAGATCTGCAGTAGCCATCTTGCTGATTACTTCTAGATGGACATTTCAACTTGAGTTGATTGTGATTTAACCCACGCCTCCTCCACAGAGAGACTTGAAAATGGTGCTTCCGTGACTGGTGGTGCGTATGATTTTTCCAGAGCAACAACATCACTTACTGGGAAGATGCTGGATTCGTCAAAGAGGGTCACTCTTGTTAGGCATGGTCTTAGCTCTTGGAATGACGAAGGCAGAGTCCAGGTTTGGCTGTTATCTGATTAAGTTAATAGACATTTTACTAGGGAAAGATAGTTCACTTCCTGTTGCTTGGATTGTTTGTGACCTGACAAATCTTGTCATTTTATCATATATTTTCTTCACTTGTGATGATTTTAGAGTAATTCTTCAGCTAATAATCTTCCCATATATGAAACACAGGGAAGCTCAAATCTTTCTGTGCTAACAGAGACTGGGGTGAAGCAAGCTGAGCGGTGCAGACAAGCCTTGTCAGAGATGCACTTTGATCAGTGTTTCTCAAGTCCAATATCCCGTGCGAAGGTTTGAAAATGATAATCGAGATGGTCAAACTAGTACTTAGTCATCCTTTTATCAGCAATCAATTTCGAGTGTTAATGCAGACTACTGCGGAAGTCCTATGGCAAGGAAGGGAAGAGCCATTGATTTTCCTGGATTCACTGAAGGAGGCCCATCTATTTTACCTTGAAGGAATGAAAAATGGTCAGTTCTTGTCTTCTTCTGATTCAGGCGCCTCAAATCTCAATAATGCTTCCTAAGCTCTCATTGGCATAAATTTGTCATGCTTTTCACTGCTTTTTCTGTGCTAAGTTCCTGAAGCGTTCAAATTTCAAATTCATCAAGCCATAGACTTCCTTTCCACGTATAAATTTCGCCTTTAGCTTTTGTTATATGCCTGTATGCTAAATGAAACTCAGAATTTGGAGGCAGTTGATGCTCGGAAGATATATCCAAAGGAGTATACATCATGGAGGGAGGATCCATCAAACTTTTGCGTGTATGGTTTTTACCCTGTAAGGGAATTGTGGGGGACAGCAAGAGAGGCTTGGAAGGAGATCTTGCTATCACCTGTTAGTTCTCTACTCATCATGAGATATTTTGTTGCTGAGAGTTGCATTGCCACTCATCTTCCTCCTTTTTCTGTTTTTCCAGGGGAAAGATTTTCTGGTTGTGACCCACAAATCACTGTTGAGGGCACTGATATGTGTAGCTCTTGGTCTAGGGCCGGAGAGGTAGGTGCAGGATTATGATTATTAAGCAATTCTTGGATTGTTCTTTAAAAAATGTTGTTGGTGTATTCAATCATCATGAAAAGTCCAAAAGGAATGCTCATGAGCGAATTTTTTTTTTTTTTTTTCTGAGAATTGTTACCTTGGCTTGGTGCAATGCCTCTGTCTACAATTCTTGTATATCTGCGAAGATCCAAGGATGGTTTTGCATTTCTTTATGGCAAATGGCAATAGCCTTGACTCGCTCTTCATCAAAGTCTATGAAACTCATGGATGTCATTCTACAACTGCCAGATTCTCTGTAATATCTATTTGACTTTCTTTTGCCACTTTTTCAGGTTTCGAGCAACAGATATTAATAATGGCGGGATTTCTGTATTCAGCTTCAACAAAAAAGGAGAACCGATGCTGCAGTCATTGAACATGACAACGCACATGTACGAAGATCATGTCTACAAGTACTAGAAGCTCTCGATGACCTTTCTTCTATATGCAAACGTCAGGATAAATGCAATGGCTGGAGCAGCAGGCACTCTCATTAATGCATGAGAAAGGGTTCACGATCTCCTGAATCCTAGCAAGATGAACCAGGGCTTCATCTTCTTTCTTCGAATCTATGCTTAGATTATGTTCGCTCTGATAGTTGCATGAGAGATTAAAGCTTCACCGGTGCTGCAATGAAGAAGCAGGGGCACTGAAATCTTGGATTTCGATTTGTATCATCTTTCCATGTATATATATTTTAGTGTAAAATGACGCTTTTAAGAATCTCTCTCATGGTCTTACAGAGGAAGTTATATAGAGAAAGTAGGACTATAATGGACCTCATATCATACAGCAACTAGTACAGGTTTGTGGAACTAAAGAGTGTTAGTTCCATCGCTAGTTTAACGAGTGAAAATTTTTTTGGGAGCTTTCCCCCATGGTTTGTATGAACTACCAAATCAAGCACTCTCCAGTAAGGTATCTCCAATATGGTAATTGCTTCACGCTCGGACTATGAAGGTTCTTTCCTTTCATGCGAATTAGAATGCTACACCAATTCAAATTGACAGTTTTCTGCCAAAATAACCGACACCCATGTGTTGCGGGCTGAGACTTTTCTAAACTGAAGACAAGCTCGTGGAGCGCCTGATGAGCTAGGATACAAGACCAGCTTTCCTACTGTGCCAACCATATGTGATTTTTAGTTAGTTATAATATTATGATTATTTGGTCCTGGGATGAGAAAAGGACTACATTGATCTGACCGTATGGCTTCAAAATTGTCGCGACCTCTTTTTTTTTTTTGGCGCCCGCAGTAGGGCACGAGCGCCTAAGGAGGCTAATGGCTCGGCTGAAATTGGTTAAGCCCGGACTCTCCCAAGTCACCAATTCACGACTTAATGGTTCAAGTTTTTAATCAGTAAATCAATTTTTAAAATGGAGTCGCCACTAATCGATTTGGGGTGGGTTGATTAAAACCCAAGTGAAGTATCGGGAGAAATACTCACTCTGCGCAACTGCAGAGAAATTAGGATCGGGGACTTGATTACACTAGTTAATCACTAATGCCCTTTCGGTACCTAATCTTGTTTAAACCCCGAGGTTTTTGGATGTTCGAGGATTTTCCATGCATTTTGGGAGGAAAACATTTTTGAGTCATTTTCTAATTTTTAGACACAAAAGGGATTTTTTGAGATTTTTTTTTGGAAAATACAAGTCTTTTTGGCTTTTTCTAAATTTTTTGGCTTTTTCATGAATTTTTGGCTTTTTTGGATTTTTTGCATTTTTGGAAAATATGAAATATTTTTGATTTTTTTGATTTTTCAGAAAATAAAATATTTTTTAAATATTTTTTTATATTTTTGGAAAATAAATTATTTTTTAATTTTCTCGAAATTTTTGGGAAATGAAACATTTTTTAACATTTTTAATATTTTCTGATTTTTTTGGAAATTAAAACATTTTTGATTTTTTTTTTGAAAATAAAATATTTTTTGGATATTTTTGTTTTTTTTGGAAATTAAAATGCCTTTTTTAATATATTTCAAAAAGAAAATATATTTTTTGCCTTTTTTTTGGAAAATAAATTATTTATTTATTATTAAAATGTTATTTTAAAATAAAAACCAACCCGGCCGGATCCATGGGCTGTGTCCGACCCAGGCCAAGAACCCGAACGAGGACGGGCCCGCAACGTGGGCCCGACTCGGATTTTTTTCATTTTTTTTTTTAATTTATTGAAAACGACGCCGTGGCCGGGCGTTTGGAGACGCTCGGCCCGGCCCGACGACCTGGGTCCACGACCCGCTCCGCGACCCGGCTCCCTGCGAACCCTACCCGGATCCGACCCAAATCGCGACCCGGTCTTCCGCCGCGCCCACAATTTGCGGAATCCCTACCCGGTTCCCGATCCGGTCCGACCCGACAACCCGGGTCGCACCCGGGAAAATCGGGAACCCTAGGGTTCCCGAATCGCGGCGCCGAGGCACAACAAATGGGGGCGACGGTGACGGCGACGACGCGGCAACGGCGACGATGGTGACAACGACGGCGTAGCGACGAGGGTTGGACTTTGGAGGGGGAGCTATGGCGACGGCAACGGCGGCGGTGGCGGTAACACTACCCGCTCGTGGCGACGGCGTCCGGATGGTGGTGGGCTGGGCAACTCGGTTTCCCGACCTGGCGCGGCGTCGGCGAACCGATCACGACAACGGCTTCGCAGGTGGGGCACGGCAACAAGCCGTCGAGGCAACGGCGTCGGGACTGAGGCGAACGGCTGCGGCACGGCGTCTGGCGGTAACAACGGCAAAAAAAACCAGATCTACTCGGCCGGACCCTCCTCGGCCTTGATTCCTCCTCACTCAGGCCAGATCCGAGCCTCCACCGGCCGAATCTGACCTTCTCGAAGTCACTCGCCGCCGGCCTTCCCCGAAGTCTCTCGGTGGAAGGTGGGCTGAGCTCGCGACTCGAGCTCTCTCCTGCGCTCGCCCTTCAACCCTTCCCGATGTCTCTCAGTGAAGGATCTCCGAGCTCGCCACCCCCTCCGACGATGCTTGCGGCCACCTATTTATAGGCGAAGGAACTCCGGTCGACGGAGGGGTTCGGTCGCCCGGCCTCCGGCTTACCCATCGGTTACGCTCGGCCGAACCGGTGTCCCATCGAGCTTTCAAATGGCTCGCTCGGCATTAATGGCGCCCGATCTTATCCTCTCCGGCCGACGTCGGCCTACTCCCCTCGGCCGTAGGCCGTCCTTCGCGCGCGTCGCCGGCCACCGCGTGAACTACGAGGTGGAGAAAGATGGAGCGAGGAAGAAGAAGAGGGAAGAAGCAGAAGGAAGGAGGGTGGGGCCAAGCCGCATAAGCCCACGTGAAGAAAATGGGGGGGCTTTTGTTTTTCTTTTCTTTTGTTTTTACTATTTTTTGTTGTTTTTGCTATTTATTTGGTTTTTGTTATCTAAAAGAAATTAAGACCTAATTAAACCTAATTAAAATTTTAGGTGTCGGCAACACCGCCCCTCTTTGAAGGTGAGTTCGCAGAGGTTGCATTCAAAGACAAACCGATACCTAAAATTTGTCTATACATATGCAATAGATTATATTTTATTTGGCACCTATTGCCCTATGCAGAAAATGAGCAATATAACATTACATATACTAAGACAGATAAGAAGATACCTATAGTTACTTACCGGGAGTGAGTGAGATAAGGTGTGAACCCCGAGTTTTGGTAAGTATCAAGGCGTCATTTTACCTGGTGATATGAGGAGGTTGCTCTTCCAGGGCTCGAACCATTCTTCGGTCACCTGTTAAAACAATCAATGATTTGTCTAGCACCCGAACCATTCTTCGGTCGCCTTGACGGGAGATTGCTCTTCTAGGACCCGAACCATTATTCGGTCGCCTGTTGGAGTAATCAGTGGTTTGTCTCGGACCCGAACCATTCTTCGATCGCCGTGACAGAGATCGCTCTTCCAGACCCGAACCATTCTTCGGTTGCTGTTAAAACAATCCATGATTTATCTAGGACCCGAACCTTTCTTCGGTCGCCTTGACGGGAGATGCACCGACCTTTCTCAGGGCATCTCATTTGTGGGTGCCTGATTTGTATCGAGGACACCAGTTGGTACCCGACCTTTCTCGGGAGATGCGCCGACCTTTCTCAGAGCATCTACTTTGTGGGGCGTCTGACTTCCGTCAAAGTCACCAATTGGAACCCGACCTTTCTCGGGAGGATGCGCTGACCTTTCTCAGGGCATCAATTTGTGGGGTGTCTGACTTCTGTCGAAGACACTGCTAGGAACCCGACCTTTCTCGGGAGGATGCGCTAACCTTTCTCAGGGCATCAATTTGTTGGGGTGTCGACTTCATCAAAGACACTTTGGTTGGAACCCGACCTTTCTCGGGAGGATGCACCGACCTTTCTCAGGGCATCAATTTGTGAGGTGTCTGACTTTTGTCGAAGACACCAATTGGAACCCGACCTTTCTCGGGAGGATGCGCCGACCTTTCTCGGGCATCAATTTGTGGGGTGTCGACTTCGTCGAAGACACCGCTAGGAACCCGACCTTTCTCGGGAGGATGCGCCGACCTTTCTCGGGGCATCAATTTGTTGGGGTGTCGACTTCATCAAAGACACTTTGGTTGGAACCCGACCTTTCTCGGGAGGATGCACCGACCTTTCTCAGGGCATCAATTTGTGAGGTGTCTGACTTTTGTCGAAGACACCAATTGGAACCCGACCTTTCTCGGGAGGATGCGCTGACCTTTCTCAGGGCATCAATTTGTGGGGTGTCTGACTTCCGTCGAAGACACCGCTAGGAACCCGACCTTTCTCGGGAGGATGCGCCGACCTTTCTCGGGGCATCAATTTGTTGGGGTGTCGACTTCATCAAAGACACCGGTTGGAACCCGACCTTTCTCGGGAGGATGCACCGACCTTTCTCAGGGCATCAATTTGTGAGGTGTCTGACTTTTGTCGAAGACACCAATTGGAACCCTACCTTTTTTCGGGAGGATGCGCCGACCTTTCTCAGGGCATCGATTTTGGAAGATACCTGGACATTCACAAGCATATCAAAGAGTACCTGGATAATCACAAGTACTAACCTAGAGGATATTTGGGCATTTGCAAGCATCAAAATGGATATTTTGGCTGACCATAGGCATTGAAGGGGTACTTGGATGATCACAAGTATAAATTCTTGGGGGATACTTGGACATTCACAACTATCGAAGGGGTGCTTGATAATTGGAAATATTGAGAATATATCTTGGATATTCGTGAAGGTCTCTCACTTTCTGGTAATTGGGAATATCGAGGACGTGCCTGGGATATTCGTGAAGGTCTCTCACCTCCTGGTAATTGGAATATCGAGGACGTACCTGGGATATTTGTGAAGGTCTCTCACCTCCTGGTAAATGGGAATATCGAGGGCGTGCCTCGCATACTCGTGAAGGTCTCTCACCTCCTGGTAAAAGGGAATATCGATGGCGTACCTGAGATATTCGTGAAGGTCTCTCGCCTCCTGGTAATGGGAATATCGAGGACGTACCTGGGATATTTGTGAAGGTCTCTCACCTCCTGGTAAAAGGGAATATCGATGGCGTACCTGAGATATTCGTGAAGGTCTCTCGCCTCCTGGTAATGGGAATATCGAGGGCGTGCCCCACATATTCGTGAAGGTCTCTCACCTCCTGGTAATGGGAATATCGAGGGCGTGCCCTGCATATTCGCGAAGGTCTCTCACCTCCTAGTAATTGGGAATGTCGAGGACGTACCTTGGATATTCGCGAAGGTCTCTCACCTCCTGGTAATTGGGAATATCGAGGACGTACCTTGGATATTCGCGAAGGTCTCTCACCTCCTGGTATTATAAACTTGAGTGAGGTATGAGGCTTACCTGGATGGCCGCAAGCACTTAAAAGGGTGGAACACCTGAGTAGCCGCAGATGTACAAAGTACTGGAATTCTTGGATAAACACAAGTATTTAATGATATGATCTGGGACCACTCAGGCTGGTCCAAGTGCTAGAAAGCATACCTGGACGGCGGTGCCAAGCAAAGCAATGGAATGCTTGAACAGCTACTATATAATTTGGGGACAACTCGGGCAGGTTGAGTGTCGTGAAAAGGAAGTACCGGACAACGGTGGGTACTTGATGATATGGGGATACCTAGACAAAGGTAGATATTCAACGATAAAGGGATACTTGGTCAATCACAAGCATTAATACTCTAAGGACAACTCGAATAGGTCGAGTGTCGGGAAAAGGGAGTATTCGAACGGTGGCTGGCGGTACTAAAAAATAATGGGGATACCTAGACAACAAAAGTAGGTTCCCAAACTCAAAGGATGACTCAAATAGGTTGAGTGTCAATAAGAGAGTACCTAGATAGCAAAAGAGGTACCTTAAGACAAATGGGGATAGGGATATGCTTACCTAGCAATATCTCTAATCTCCGAGAGTATGTCTCGCTATTTGCACAATATGCACACATGATTGTATATGCTATAAATTCATGAGTTCAAATGAGATTCATGCATGATAATTTTGTCGCTTTGCATCTTTTGATTTCCACTAGGGAAGATTTTGAAAGACAACCTTCATTTAGAATGTAGATGTCTTGAGCATGCCAAATGAGGGACTTTCGATGCCGAAAGGACTTTTCGCTCACTCTCATGGAAAAGGCTATCCCGACCATTGATGCGGGATTCATAAGGACCACACTATCTCACCGTCATCATGTCAACGGGGTCCGAGTATTCTCGCAAATGGTACGGCTTTACCAATGTGAGAGGTCTTTGTTGAAATTGTGATGAAGACTTGGTCAACGGCTCATCAAATGGGACCGTCGAGGTCAAGGCTCTGAACGAAGTGCCGCACGATCATCTTCAAGTTTGCAAGTCAAGAATCCTGTGAAAAGAGATAGAATAGTCTTGCTCGTACTTCTTCAAGCGATGCTTATAGACACATGAAATCTTACGTTAATTGAAGTGCCCCTAGTCTGAAGAGACTTTCACAATGGGAACGTGACGTAGACTCGGCTTCATATGTAAGAGGGTGAGAGTTGGTGACTATTTTGGCATTTGTCACTAATCTTTCTTGTCAGATGGAGGTTCTATGGACCACAACATCAACTTTTTCTTGGCTGTATTTTTGACTGGGGGGTATTGGCCTTGCTTTTACCAGCACACCGCTTTTTCATGCCCCTATTTTTTATCCCAGTTCCTTCATTCATGGGCATTGACCTTGCTTTTTACCAGTACATTTGCTTTTTTATGCCATGCTTTTCATTCTTGTTGTCGGAGGAACTGGCCTAGGCAAGTTTAATCGAAGCACCGTTATTAGACTCTTGAGTCTTTATCTTCAACCGGCACTCGAGCTATGGCAATAACTTCGCTTTGTCTCAATGTGAGGGTAAAATTACGAGCTCACTTGGGTTGTACAATGGATACAAGTGCGTAAAGAAAGAATTGCTCTTCATGACTCTAGGGCACTTAAATTAACGCGAGTGTTCATATGCAATAAAGACACTCAAAGATTGATGCAAGTGCAAGCAAGAGAATTCTTATCTCTCTTCTCACCTTGTGATGCTTTGTTTGTCTCGATCCGCCCCAATGTGGGGTGGTTCTTGACGGGGTATGAGAGATGCTTCTCCAGTGTATGGGGCTCAATGGAGTGAGCGATGGAATGCCTCTCACTATTTTGGTTATCGTACCATTCGCGAGAGAACTCTTTACCCTGTAGTCATGGAATCTTCTACACTCATCTCACAAGTGTATAGATGGGGGACTGTGTGTAGGATATGGCTTGCCTTTCATCATTCCGATGCGCCTCATCCAGCATGCTCAATTAATCTTGTATTCTTCACTTAGCTGTCTATTCTAATAATCCTTAATGGAATCGGTGATTTAGACAGACAAAATCATCATGCGAAATCCATTTGGAAAAGGCATGCAAGCATTTTAAATGTGATGGAGTTTGTACTTCTCAGAACAAATGAATGGTTTTGGCTCAAAAAGACATTCTTAGTAGCTTTAAGAGCCAATAGAATAGTATTGTTAAATTTTAAACATCAAAAGGGTTATTCACAAAGGGGTGTCAATGGATTGCTCCTATTGGTTAGGGATATGACACATGAAGGATTAGCCAAGGATTAAGAATTTGATTAAACGTCTTTGTTTTTTGCCCCGGGCTTGGATCACTTGGTTTACTCTATTTAACCATTTAATCTGGCTCTTGAATCCCAATGCCTCCTATCAATATGAGTTCAGAGAGTGAGTGTCAGAAATGATGCCAAGTTACCTTTCCCCCAGAGTTTATTTGTGCTGGCTCTTAGGGAAGTTGCTGATGGCTCTTTTTTACATTTCAATGCTTCCTTCGGCTGGCCTTTCCTACTTGTGGCCACATATGCATAATTGCTGGTCGTTGATTGATTTTCAAAGCTTTCCTTCTGTGGAATTTTTCCTTCCACCTCTGATTATAGCAGCGTCAGGCAAAGTCATGTACCTCAAGCGTCTATGGAATTTGAGATGGACAATCAAAACTTCCAATTCTCCAATGGTAATTACTTCTTGTAAGAGCATGTGTCGGAACAAGAAGTGAAGCCTCCAGATTCTAAGTTTGTTGACTCGGGACGAAGATTCCTTTTGACCGAGACGGGTTCCCGAATGACGCGTCCCTTACACCGAGCTAGGCGAAATTGATATGAATTACTCTTACGCGTCTGCTTGGGTAACGTCGATTTGCTCAAGTTATGACATCGAGTTTGCTACTTGATTTTCAACATTTCCTTAAGTGCTGATGATTACCATTCATTTTTCTTCATTGAGTCAACCCAAACACACGTTTTTTATGATGGTGTAAACACATCACTCATATATAAAGGTGCATAGGCATTTTCATTATGATAGGGAAATGCTTGGTAGTGCCGCACAATGAACATCTTTCAAGGGTAGTACTTTTTCACATCGGAATTAACTGGTTTAGAAAATTCTCGCCCATCCATCTCGCCGAATCAAGGCTCCTCCGGAAGTATCTTCTTTATTACATAGGGACCCTTGTAATTTGGGGCGAACTTGCCTCCGGCTCTGGAAAGATTGGTAGTATCTTTCTCAAGACTAGCTCGTTTACCTCAAAGTGCTTGGGTCGCACCTTTTGATTGAACGATCGAGCTACCCTCTGCTGGTAACACTGACCATGACAGAGGGCTTTCAGTCGTTTTTCGTCGATCATATTCAGTTGCTCAAGCCTTTGTTGTGTCCATTCTTCCTTGGACAATCCTGCCTGGGATAAAATTCGCAAGGAAGGGATTTCTACTTCTACAGGCAAAACCGCCTCCATGCCGTAAACCAAGGAAAAAGGCGTTGCCCCGTGGAAGTTCGAATCGAAGTTCGATATGCCGTTAGTGCGAAGGGTAACCTCTCATGCCAGTCGCGGTAGTTTTCAGCTGTCTTGGATAGGATTCTCTTGATGTTCTTGTTGACGGCTTCCATGGCTCCATTCATTTGTGGACGATAAGGGGACGAGTTCAAATGTTGGATTTTGAACTCAGAAAACAATTGATCAATCAACTTGTTGTTCAGGTTTGACCCATTGTCGGTGACGATAGCTTCTGGTACGCCATAACGAGCGATTATGTCACGTCTGATGAATTTCATAACGTTTCGTGCAGTTACGCTCGCATAGGATGTGGCCTCGATCCATTTTGAGAAGTAGTCGATTGCGACCAAAATGAATCGGTGCCCATTTGACGCCTTCGGATTGATTGGGCCAATTACATCAATGCCCCACATTGAAAATGGCCACGGCTCGATAACCGATGCAATTCGGTTGGAGGGACATTTATCTTGTCCCCGTGAATCGACAACGATGACAGCTTCGCACATGCCGAGCACAATCACTCTCTAAGGGAACCAAGTAATAACCCAATCTCATTATTTTCTTGGCCAACATATGTCCATTCATGTGAGGGCCACATACTCCTCCATGTATTTCTTGCATTATTTGTGTGGCTTCATTTGCATCCACACACCTTAGCAGGACTGAGTTATATGATCTTTTGTACAAATTTTCACCGCTGACGAAAAACCTCGAAGCCATTTTCATTAGGTATTTTCGATTAGAGGGAGTGCTTTCTTTAGAGAATTCCTGCTTCTGGACGTACCTCATGATGTCATAATACCAGGGTTTCCCGTCGGGCTCTTCGATTATAGTCATGCAATGGGCCCGTCTTGTCGGGACTTCAATCTTCAAAGGCTCTACTTCTAACCCTTTCGTTACTTGCAACATAGATGATAGTGTTGCTAGTGCATCAAAGAACCGGTTATGAATTCTAGGTAGGTATTCAAACGAGACGTCCCGGAATTCTCCTACCGCTTCTTCCAAATAGTCGTGATAAGGCACTAGCTTGGTGTCTCTTGTCTTCCACTCGCCCACAGTCTGGAGGATAATTAAGGTGGAGTCACCGAACACTTTTAGTTTTGACACCTCCATTCCAATAGCCGCTTGTAGGCCGAGGATGCATGCTTCATATTCGGCTATATTGTTGGTGCATGGAAACATCAATTTTGCAGCCACAGGATAATGTTGCCCATTTGGGGATATCAAGACCACCCCGGTGCCTGAACCTGACAAATTTACAGCTCCGTCAAAGAACATAGTCCATGTGTCCTCTTCTACTGTTGAAATTCGGTCGTCTGGGGAATGATCCTCGCATACTTCTTTAGGGCAATCTGCTAACATATCGCAATCACCCGACCTTTAATCGATTTTTGCGACATCACTTGGATGTCGAATTCGAGATCGGGATTTGCCATTTGGCCAATTTTCCCACCAAGGCCGGACAACCGAGCAAATACTTGATTGGGTCACTCTCGATTACAAGGAATGTCCGGTAATGCAAGGTATACCTTCGGAGTCTCAGTGCAACACCCATACCAATGCAGCGCATGTTTTTTCTGATTTGGAGTAATTTTGTTCTGACGTGGTGAACTTTTTACTCAAATAGTAAATGGCTCGTTCCTTCCCATCATGGGGTCCTTTTTGTGCCAACATTGCACCTAGGGATTCACTGTTGATGGTAAGGTAGAGGGTCAAAGGGTGTCCCGGAGTCGGGGTACTAAAACAGGGGTTTCATCGTGTGCGCTTTAAATTTTCAAACGCCGCCTCGGGCAGTCATCATCCCATTTGATTTGTGCATCTTTCCCGAGAAGTTTAAAGAAAGGCTTTGCAATTTCGGAAAGTCGGGAAATGAATCGCGCAATGTAATTTAATCTTCCCAGGAGACTCCTGGACTTCTTTTACAAATGAGGGAGGAGGTATCTCAAATATCGCTTTAGTTTTTGACGGGTCCACTTCTATCCCTTTACAGCTCATAATGAATCCAAGTAATTTGCCAGAAGTTGCCCCGAACACATATTTCGCTGGATTCAATCGCAACTTAAACTGGCGAAGTCGCTCAAATAGTTTCTCCAAGGTCTTCACATGGTTTTCTCCATGTTTGGTTTTAGCGATCATGTCATCGACATATACTTCAATTTCTTTGTGCATCATGTCATGGAAAAGGGTAACCATGGCTCGCCGGGTAAGTTGCTCCAAAGATTTTTCGGCCAAAAGGCATGACCTTATAGTGGAAAGTTCCCCATGGAGTAATGAACGCCGTTTTTTCCTTGTCTTCCTCCTTCATCTTTATTTGGTTGTATCCCGAGAATCCATCCATAAAAGAGAACAGTTTGAACCCTGCAGTACTATCTACCAGAACATCTATGTGGGGGTAATGGGAAATCATCTTTCGGGCTTGCTTGGTTCAAGTCACGATAGTCGACACAAACACGTATTCGACCATCCTTCTTCTTCACTGGCACAATGTTTGCTACCCAAATTGGGGTATTGCGAGACTTCGAGGAAACCCACTTCAAGGAGCTTCATTACCTCTTCTTCAATCTTTTTGACAATTCGGTTTGGTTCTTCTTAGCCGTTGCTTCTTGGGGGCCATATCAGGGTTGGTTGGCAAACTATGCTCCACGATCATTGGATCAAGGCCTGGCATATCCGTGTATGACCATGCGAATACGTCTTGATACCTCTTTAAAAGAGCAATCGATCTGCACTTCTTCTTCGGGAAGGCTAGCGCTAATCTTTATCTCTCTTGGACCTTCGTGCTTTGCCTAAATTGATAGTGACGGTGTCTTCGGTGGTAGAGGGCCTTGCTTCTTCATGACGCTCCCGTCTCGTTGAATTTCATCGGAATTATCAAAGTCATCATCGAGCTATCGAACGCTATCATGGCTATCCATGACGTTGGTTTGGACCGTTCCCATACCCTCTTTGCCCGCTAGATTATTCCCGTGTCATAGAGTAAATAGGCTAAGGGAACAAATAAGGCTAACAACATGAATGCTTCTTTCTTTTGAAAAGGTGATAAATTGTTCTTGAAGATTTAGGACAAGGAAACATGAGGAGACCCGGGCCTCGATTTCTTCTTTCATTTGACGGTGGCTATCATCAACGGGCCGGTTTGGTGTGTCTCCTCATGCCCTCAAAATGTTTTCAACTTTATTTATTAGTAGACGGATTTACAAGGTGATTTCAAAAAATAGTTCCTTGAGTGGGACTGATGTTGAAAACAAAACAAGCCAGACTTTAAGAAATATGTACGGGCTCCCACGTAGGGGGAGTATGCAAAGGAATTAAAAAAGGGTTCTACTCGAGCGGTCCCGCACCCATTTCCCCGACGGTCCTTCGTTGATAGCGCCCACGAAGAAGTCTTCATACCGATCACCGATCCACGATTCCTTGTGCTCCCAACTTTGTGGACTTCGGATCGTCCATGCCTCCCCATCCATCGGGGACGATGCTCGATGATGGTCATAGAAACCTTGGGAATTGAATAGTTGACATAATAGTCGAATTTACCACTTGGTTGGCCCAAAGTGTCCATGATTGCCTTTCCTCTATGTGCTTCCTTAACATGCTCATGGAGCATGGTATGGGTGCTAGGTACCACGAGAAGGTCATCTTTGCCATAACATAGCCACGGGGAGCGGAATGTGAATACCCCAGCATCCAAAAGATCCTGAATCTTGTCTCTCAGGATGATACAGTCATCTAGCGAGTGTCCTAATTCCCCCGAATGATAGTCACAGTACTTGGATGGATCATAATCAAGGAAGTACTCCGGAGTAGGACGCCTCAGTTCCCTAGAGATTATTCCTTGCTCTAGGAGGATGGGGAAAATAGTGACCATCGATTTAGGAAGAGGCGAATATGACCGCGTGCTTCTTGAGGACTGTGGTAGCCGAGCTCCTTGCCAGATTGTGTCAGTAGGGTCTTCTTTACTTACTTTGGCTACCAACTCCTCATTGTGACGAGAGCGGAATGTACGGGCAGCTTGAACAAAATTTTCTGTCAAGTGGTGTATGCTATCGTGTAGTTCATCGACTTGACGCTGAAGCTGAATGAACGAAAAGTTATCGCCTGTTTCTTCTAGCTGTTCCTCCTCAATGGCACCTACGAAAAGGTCCCCAAACATGGTGGTCACGTCATCGGCCCTTCTTTCTTTGTAAGTACGGGCCGAGTTATGCTCTTCGACCCATGCCCAAATAAATGGGAAACTTCATGCTTTCATGGTTGAATTGTTTTGGAACGCCGATCATTTCTTCTTCCTCATGCATCATCTTCGCGGGGCACAGGAAGGTTTCCTCAAGGCGAGGTATACAAGGCCGCTTCTTTTTTTGCTTTTCCTTCACGGTATTGCTTCTGATATCCTAAACCGATGGTGTGAGGTCTCCTCAAGGCTTTGATAGGCTCGCGGATGCCTTGGTTTCCCCTGCCGAGCCCTTGGCCCGGGGTAAAACCGTATCCAGTCATGATTTTCCCTACCATGATTGCAGTGCTTGATATTTCCGGGACAAGGGATGGAGTCCCTCGAGTTTCGTGTATAGTAGACACAAGCTTGAATGATTGATAGCTGGATTCATTTTTGTCACTAGGTTCAACATAAGGGATGGCCGTCTCATGGTAGATGCGGTGATCTTCTTCTCCGCGAATCGTGATCAGTTTTCCTCCGATCACGAACTTTACATTTTGGTGGAGGCTTGAAGGTACTGCTCCAGCGACGTGGATCCATGGGCGGCCTAAGAGGAAATTGAACGCAGTAGGGATATCCATCACCCGGAACAAAATTTTGAATATGGTTGGGCCTATTTGAACGTCAAGCTCGATCTCTCCCATTTGTTTCCTTCTTTGTTCCATCGAATGCTCGAACGGAAGTCTTGGGTGTCTGGATTCGTGATGTCTCTATTTTAAGACGACAGAGTGTTGCTAATGGACATATGTTAAGAGCAGATCCATTGTCAATTAGTACTCGAGCGACATGAGATGCGTTGCACTTGACTGATATGTAGAGGCCCTTGGTGTGTCCTCTACCTTCCTCAGGAATTTCTTCATCAGAAAATGCCATTTGATCCTTTAAAAGGATTGTACTGACAAATTCTTCGAGTTTGTCATGCTCAATCGTTTCAGGGACATGTACTTCACTTAATACTTTCATGAGGGATTTCTGGTGCTTGACAGATGTCTCGAAGCAATTCCAGCGAGAGAGATCTCATGGCTTTGGTGATTTTCGAATCGTTCCACCACATTATATTCACGGCCTTAACTACGGCTAAAAACTCCTTGGCTTCTTCGTCGGTGACGGGCTTAGCGGCGAGTATTTGCTTGAGCATAGGTTCGCCCAGATCTCGTGACTAAACCAACATTAAGGTCATAAGACCATGGTACTGCATTGTTGTACTCGTATTTGTAAGGCTGGGGGATTTCGATGACTATAGTGTTTCTGCTGTTGATGCTTGAACAATGGCTCCCTCCCTTTCAAAGATGCTCTCAGGTGAGATGGAATCCTTCTTCTCCTTTTCCGCATTTAGAGCAGCAAATTCTTCATCCCAGTTGATGAGGACTTGCGATATGGTAGAAACTGCTGGCGTGGCCAGTGTACACAATTATTCCGGCCTCTATCATTCCTAATACTCTTTCCTCCATTATTGCAAAGGGTGGTATCTCATCACCCGAATAATACCCGGTTTCTACTAGCCCTCGATAGATGTCAACAATATGTGCATTGACATTTCTGATTCGACCGGCTTCGGGCGAATATCATGTTTACTTTGTCAGCATGCTCAGGGAGCGGATTGCTTTGGACATTTGGCTTTGCCGTTTGGAATGAGAAGGCCTTAGTATCCAGCAAGTTCTGGATCCGATGCTTAAGGACGAAACACTCATCAGTTGAATGGCCTACTTCTCCCATGTGATAGTCACATTTTTTTGACGGGTCATAGCTGGAGAAGTTTTCAGCATTGGGTCGTTTTTGGTTCGATTGAAAGGAGGCTCTTGTTTCGGAGGATTGCCAAAACTTGGGAGGGAGATCCAGGAAGCGGAGTGAATTGTCTTCGGTTGTTGTAGCGCTGGGGTGGACGGCTATTAGTCTGTTGTTGACTTGTGCTTGTCTGAACAGTCGGGAGATGACCGGTGTTTGCGGTGTAGGTGGCGTTGACATCAATCAAGGATTCTTTATCTTTTTTCATGTTGAGCCTTCTGCTGATAGGTGTAGGCTCAGTAAACCAGCCGTCCCTTAAACCTGTCTCAATTTGCTCCCCCACTGGAATAAGTTGATTGAATGATTCGGCGATCGTAGTCACCATCCGATTGCGGTATTCGAAAGGGAGGGTTTTGATGAACATTTTTCTCAATTCAAAGTCAGTTGGCTCAGGACTGATCTGGGCGGCAAGATTCCTCCATCTAATAGCATATTCTTTGAAAGATTCCTGTTTTTTCTTTTCCGTGCGATCGAGATCCTCACGAGAAGGGGTAATGTCCATTATGAATTTGTACTTGCTTGAGGAATGCTTCACTTGCTTCACTCCATGTCTCGATGAGGTTAATGTTCTTTTTGATGTACCATCTCAGGGCGGGACCTACCAGGCTTGATTGGAACAACTGGATCATTAAAGGTTCATTATTAACGTACTGGGTCATTCGAACCAAATACATCTGCAAGTGAGCTCTTGGGCATGTCGTGCCATCGTATTTCTCGAACTCAGGCATTTTGAACTTTTCCGGCATTTTGACCTTAGAGTAGATGGAGAGGTCTCATTTGGAGTAGGATCTTGAAGACCCTGCAATTGTTTTAGCCTCTCTTCAAGTTTCTCAAGGCGTTTGTCATGCTCAGTCTTAGACAAACTGTTGGGCTTTGCTTTCTCAACTATGATTTGGTGCGTATCATCCTCCAATTCGGGCATGTTATCATCAGTATCTCTTCCTTGATCACCTCGGGTAGACGATTGTGGTAACAATACTTCGATGGAGGGCCGGGCGGGAGCCAATTTGCCTTGGATGGAATCTATCTCGCTTTGAGAGTTGTTGAAGCACATTGAAGACTTGCTTCATTTCACTTTCCATAATCTCGACACGGCTTGGTACGTTTTCTTCAGCCATTCTAGCTTTTGGATTTGGCAAATACGACTATGATGTGATTACCCAGGCCACGAAAAATGGAGAAAATGTAAACAAGGGAAACACATAGAAAACGGCTCATAGCAAGGGTCGAGTCATTCTTATTTATTAAGAGGAGATTTATACAATGCCAAAAGGGCTTTTTACACAAGTCAGAACGACCCTAGATATTCACATTAGAAATATTCACATCAAAAGTCCCGCTGCCCATTTTTATATGCGATGGGAAGTTCCAGTCTTGTGGAGTTGCCTGCTTCTTCGTACTAGCTTCGATACGTGCCTCCTGCTTGTCTCCAAACTCTTTTCAAGAGATTCGATTCGTCCTTGCAGGGTAAGTTTATCAACCACATCAGGGATTACTGGTTGCAGCTCATCAGGAATTATATGGTTGAGGATGTAGAATGTGGATGCATGATGAGCTTTTTCTTGCCCCTTCAACCTTCCTCAGGGTATGACAATCTTTTCGGGGTGACATCTACTCCATGCATTCTGAATTATGCGGATCTCTTCCAAGTAGTTGTAGTCTCAGACGGGTGAAAAGGATTCGGAACAATCCTGATTTGAGCGGTGGCGGGATTTCTTGGAGGACCATGTACTGACGAGCCACCCTATATGGATAATATGAGGTGGCTCCGGAGAAGCCCAGCAATGGGATGGGGTTGTAATAATTAAGCGCAAAGCGCACCTCTCCCCCGCCATGAACCACTTAGCTCGCCATAGGAATGTCTCGGGGACAGGGTTTCTTAATAAGTTAATCCATCGAGAATATTCCTCGTTGGGAGAGTATTTTTCCAAGCTTTGAAACTTTTGCAATGGGTGTTTGAATTCATTGATTTCAAATATTTGCATGAGGTGCCCAAATCCTTTGATATGGGAAAAGAACCACATTTGTAAAATTCTGGGGCGGCTCTCATGATTTTTTCTTTTTTTTCTTTAAAACGATTAAGGGATAAAAATGTTTCGGCTAAAACCATGTTCACATATCCTGCTCCAAAAATGACTTGATTTACCACCCATGTGATTGAAGGATTTATAGCATTCTTTCGATGGGGAAAGATAATAAAACCAAAGAATGCTAAGAGGAAGATCTTGGCTTTTTGGGTCATTGATTGTTTTTCAAAGCATTCAGTTAAAGATGATAGCGGAAAAGCATTGTTGTTGGCTTGAACAATTTCTCTTACCGAATGATTTTTTAGAAACCGCGATAGACTAACCACAGGGTCAATGCCGATTGGTGGTGTGGCAAGCTCGCTTCCCAGGGGCATTCCTATGGCGAGACTGTACTCTTCTAAAGTCGGAGTCAGTTCAAATTTGCCGAACATGAAGGTGGATGCTTCAGGGCACCAGAAATGTGGTAGTGCTTGCATGACTCCAGAGTGGATATTGATTTGGAGCAATGGAAGGAGATGACCGATTCTTGCTTTGACGCACTCTTGGCCAAGCTGATCTAACCGCTTCCACCATCTCGAGAAGCTCTCCCTTTGGGGTAGGAATGAACTGGATATCAATTCTTCCCATCGCATATAAGAACGGGAAATACACAACCTGACCCCATTTTGCCATGAACCAGAAAAGACTGAGTAAAAGTAAATAAATTACTTTGCTTTTTACGAAAAATGGCAAGCACGAGACATACGAGATGGGACGTGTGGCTCGATTTCTAACGAGAAGGTTTGTTGAGATTAAAAGAATATCCGCCCATCGCAGTCTCGCGTTAGCGGATACCCTCCTAACCTCGGGCTGAGAAATTCGGGAAAAGAAAGGCAACCTCTACATCGCAGTCTCGCGTTCGAGGTCGTATCTTTCTTAACACCATCCTAGAAATCCTATGGCGGCCCGGTCCGGCGGCCGGGTTGTGTGTGCCATGTGTAGTGTTAAAACAAGAAAGCATGCATAGCAATTTATAATCACAAGATAATCTATTTTAAGTAAAATTAAAATAAATTTCTAAGCTACTAACCCGTATAAAAAATAAAAACAAATCGGAAAGAATTTAAACAAGACAAAATGGCCTAAGTCCTCGAATTCCCAAATGGAGTCGCCAAGCCGTCGCGACCTCTTTTTTTTTTTTTTTTTTGGCGCCCGCGATGGGGTACGAGCGCCTAAGGAGGCTAATGGCTCGGCTGAAATTGTTAAGCCCGGACTCTCCCAAGTCCACCAATTCACGACTTAATGGTTCAAGTTTTTAATCTGTAAATCAATTTTTAAAATGGAGTCGCCACTAATCGATTTGGGGTGGGTTGATTAGAAACCCAAGTGAAGTATCGGGAGAAATACTCACTCCTGCGCAACCAGAGAAATTAGGATCGGGGACTTGATTACACTAGTTAATCACTAATGCCCTTTCGGTACCTAATCTTGTTTAAACCCTGAGGTTTTTTGGATGTTCGAGGGATTTTCCATGCATTTTTGGGAGGAAAAACATTTTTGAGTCATTTTCTAATTTTTGGACACAAAAGGGATTTTTTGAGATTTTTTTTTGGAAAATACAAGTCTTTTTGGCTTTTTCTAAATTTTTTGGCTTTTTCATGAATTTTTGGCTTTTTTGGATTTTTTGCATTTTTTGGAAAATATGAAATATTTTTGATTTTTTTGATTTTTCAGAAAATAAAATATTTTTTTAAATATTTTTTATATTTTTGGAAAATAAATTATTTTTTAATTTTCTCGAAATTTTTGGGAAATGAAACATTTTTTAACATTTTTAATATTTTCTGATTTTTTTGGAAATTAAAACATTTTTGATTTTTTTTTGGAAAATAAAATATTTTTTGGATATTTTTGTTTTTTTTGGAAATTAAAATGCCTTTTTTAATATATTTCAAAAAGAAAATATATTTTTTGCCTTTTTTTTTTTGGAAAATAAATTATTTATTTATTATTAAAATGTTATTTTAAAATAAAAACCAACCCGGCCTCGGATCCATGGGCCGTGTCCGACCCGGCCGAACCCGAATGAGGACGGGCCCACAACGTGGCCCGACTCGGATTTTTTTAATTTTTCTTTTTTTTTTATTGAAAACGACGCCGTGGCGGGCGTTTGGAGACGCCCGCCCGCCCGACGACCTGGGTCCACGACCCGCTCCGCGACCCGGCTCCCTGCGAACCCTACCCGGATCCGACCCGAATCGCGACCCGGTCTTCCGCCGCGCCCACAATTTGCGGAATCCCTACCCGGTTCCCGATCCGGGTCCGACCCGACAACCCGGGGTCGCGACCCGGAAAATCGGGAACCCTAGGGTTCCCGAATCGCGGCGCCGAGGCACAACAGCGGGGACGACGGTGACGGCGACGACAGCGGCAACGACGACGGTGGTGACAGCGACGGTAGCGACGAGGGTTGGACTTTGGAGGGGGGGAGCTATGGCGACGGCAACGGCGGCGCGGCGGTAACACTACCTCGCTCGTGGCGACGGCGTCCGGATGGTGGTGGTGGCAACTCGGTTTCCCGACCAGCGCGGCGTCGGCGAACCGATCACGACAACGGCCGCGGGTGGGGCACGGCAACAAGCCGTCGAGGCAACGGCGTCGGGACGAGGCGAACGGCTGCGGCACGGCGTCCGAGTGGTAACAACAAAAGAAAAAAACCAGATCTACTCGGCCGGACCCTCCTCGGCCTTGATTCCTCCTCACTCGGGCCGGATCCGAGCCTCCACCGGCCGGATCGACCTTCTCGAAGTCACTCGCTGCCGGCCTTCCCGAAGTCTCTCGGTGGAAGGTGGGGGTGAGCTCGCGACTCGAGCTCTCTCCGCGCTCGCCCTTCAACCCTTCCCGATGTCTCTCGGTGAAGGATCTCCGAGCTCGCCACCCCCCTCCGACGATGCTTGCGGCCACCTATTTATAGGCGAAGGAACTCCGGTCGACGGAGGGGTTCGGTCGCCGGCCTCCGGCTTACCCATCGGTTACGCTCGGCCGAACCGGTGTCCCATCGAGCTTTCCAGTGGCTCGCTCGGCATTAATGGCGCCCGATCTTATCCTCTCGGCCGACGTCGGCCTACTCCCCTCGGCCGTAGGCCGTCCTTCGCGCGCGCGCCGGCCACCGCGCGTGAACTACAGAGGCGGAGAAAGATGGAGCGAGAAAGAAGAAGAGGGAAGAAGCAGAAGGAAGGAGGGTGGGGCCAAGCCGCATAAGCCCACGTGAAGAAAATGGGGGGGGCTTTTGTTTTTCTTTTCTTTTGTTTTTACTATTTTTTGTTGTTTTTGCTATTTATTTGGTTTTTGTTATCTAAAAGAAATTAAGACCTAATTAAACCTAATTAAAATTTTAGGTGTCAACAAAAATTCAATGAAGATATGAAATGATTCTTTCTCTAAGATGAGGACTTCAAGGTCGTTGTGTTCTGCTAGTGTTGATTTCTGCCAGCATAGATTTGTTTCTGAAACGGGAGCCTTGCCTTGTGCGGTTTGTGTTATCATGGCAAATTGCAGATAGTTCTGTCTTTGCAAGATCTGAAGATCTTTTGGCTTCGAAAGCATGCACATCATGAATATGGTTCGCTGAGTGACATGTTTGAAAGATGTGCATGTAAGTTGTCTGCAGTCTCGATCCAAGAGGGAGTTCTAAATCTCTATGCATGATCAGCTTAAACAGCTTAGCTTTTCATGCTTATTCGTGAATCTTAATGAAAGAAAGACAATTGAATCGTCTTGTACATGTTGGGATGGCTGCTCATTCGCTCAAATTTCAAAGCTAATAGGTGCTGAATAACTTGCTTGATTGGTTGTAAAATGTATAGGCCAATCTGGGGTCAAACACCGGTTAAAATCCCTGAAGTAACATTCCTTGGTTTCTAACGCCTGCGATCTTCCATTCCAATATGTCAAGCGACATTCCTTGGATTGACTTTATCCAATATGTTTTCATAGGAGAGTCAAGTGGCGAGAGAGGGCCCGCGTTCAGGTACCCGGAACCACCAAGAAAAGCTGTTCAGCTGGTTTCCACGAGCTCATTGTATCCATTTATAAATGCCTACATCGGCCATTTTGAACCACCTTAACTAATCTTATCTACGCCTCAGTCACCTTCAGCATCTCCATCCCAGAAACTCCACGATCCTCTGACTCAAGATGAAGGTAAAAACACAGGTTGCGATGAGATAGGAGGAGCATACTCGTAAAGCCGATGCAGTTTTCAGCAACCCGTCGCCATAAGTACTATTTGGCCATGTCTTTGTAATGGATGATTCTTGACTTAGTACGGTGCATCGCAAAAGCTGAGAAAGCTAAGAACGAACCATGCTCTCATTAGGGTAGAATTGAAGGCCTTTCATCAATCTGTTTCTCTCCACTCGCAAATGCGACATTAGCATGCTACCTTGTGTACACTAAACTTGCTTACGGAAATGCACTGTGAACAGGTACTTTCACGGTCAGTGAACGTGCTTAACATTTCCTTACATGATTGGACGATCTTGATTGTAGTAGCTAGGAATCTACCCAGAGCTTACAACTTTTATACCATTATACAAGGTGCCTACTTTTCCAATCCACTTGATTTATATTTTGGAGGAATTCATGGGAATCTGTTCTTTATTCCACTTCTAGGACATGGGTTTTATTGTGAGTAGGCCACATTGATCTACATATATGAACTTCATGTCGTCTCTTGCATTGGTGGAATTTAATAAATTGTTAAACCTTAATGGCTTAGATTGGATGAAACTAGAACCTTGAGAAGAGTTCATTGACGGCCACATGGATTACTTTTGGGAAAAGTGATTTCAGGGGAAGCAGGGAAAACCAAGATCTCTAGGAGAATCAATTTCATCCTACAAAGCTACAAAAAGAGTTAACCAAGCTTTTGTCCCTTAAAACAAGCAGCGAAACAGAAAACAAATCATGGACCTCCCGCTGGATAGACTCCTCAACTGTCCCTCGAGTTTGGAGGTGGATCGCAGAATAGGCAGTTTGTTTCACTGTGATTGAGATGACTACGATGATGACGAGATTGATATTGAGTGGACCATCAGTGCGATACTTCGTAGATGCAAGGAAATTTGTGCAGATAGGAACAAGAACGATTGGCGAAAGAGTAATTATCTTTCCTTATCAAGAAGATGTTTGTCTACAGAAGTGGATTCATGCCAGCGCACCCTTTGAGAGGTGCAATTCATAAATCAAGGATGCGGAAGGTCCGTACATGGTTGAGCTTTTCTTTAATCAATATTTGAAGGTTCCAGCATTAAAATCGTGAATTGAACTTTACTGTCATTAGAAATTCGTGAATTATGGATATTGTAGAACTCGTTAGTCTGTACCACAACCATGCACACCAGTTTACTTTCCAAAACATAGCCTCCCCCACTCATGATCCAGTTTCATGCTTGTCTAAGTTGCGGTTTGAGTTGGCTTCCAGATGTAATATTTAGTTAGAGATTCTTGCAAAGCCCTATCTTGTACCATCAGATAAGAATGAGGTCGTTTATCCGTGTACTCATTTTATTATCATAATTTTGTGCTGTTTTATTCTCAGCACAAAGTATCATTGGAAACTAAAAAAATTAGTTAGCTAACCCTTCCTTTTCATGGTGCATCTTTTGAGTACAATAATTCACAGGAAAATCTATCCCTGAAATGCATCTCGAGCATCATTGGTTAAGAAATACTTTGGCATAAACCACTGCCATAATTAGAAGAGGAAAAAACAACGGGGAAGATATCAGAAACTTGGTCAAAACAGATTCTGACTGTAAGGAGTTGCATTACAAGGAGTGAATCAACGGATTTCGTAGTCTTAGTAGTACAGCCACTCTTGGCTTACTTGCTCATTGTGGTGCTGCCACTTCCAGTGCGCTGTATAAATGTTTTAGCCAAAAGCTATGTCTTGATTGGCAGCAACTTTCCTAGACGAACATAAGTCCTACATTCAGGGAACCACTTGGGTCAAATATGTTCAGTGAAGATGTAACGACACGTCCACGTTCCTGAATCAAACATAGCCAGATATGCATGGCGAATAGCGAAATCCTAAAACAGTTAGCTGACCAATTGATCTGTCAACCCTTGGTTTGAGATATCTTTTCGGAGATGTAGAACTGCCTCCTCCAACTGCCGCCTTAAAATCACAGGGTGAGAGGATCCTCATAGTTTCGTTCTCCAAAAATGTCATAAGACAAACTCGTTTCTCTAGACTATTTGTAAGTATTAACATATCCATATGTATCTATGCGTGTACATTTTAGTTTCATAAAGATATAAGTCTAGGATCATCCCGAAACTATTCGCTTTACAAGAGGTTCGGCAGAGCATCCAATAACAGCCAGCAACGTTGATAAGGGCTGTATACTACAGCAATTGAAAGCATGAACAATTCATTAATGGTCTAGACATAAATAATCGGAAAGTTGGGTAGAAGGGAGTTTCGTGGTCGAGTCACGGTATCACGAAACTCCAATCCCTTCCCCTTCCCTTATATTAATTAGAATAAACCAAGCTTAATTATTTATTTAGCATTGATGTTTTTAATAAAATATTTTAAAATTTGATAGCGTAATACATAAAGAGATCATTACTCATCAATTATATATCTTGAATAATTAAGATGTGAAATCTTTTAATCCAAGATAAAGAAGCACGCGTTCCTATTTCTTTGGTATTGGTTAAAAAAGTTTGCAATACGTACATATATATGTTTGTGTACAAAGTCTCTTCCTTACATATCTGAAAAATATTTGCAATATATATATATATATATATATATATATATATATATATATATATATATATATATATAATTTCTTCCTTATCTATGGGATATATACAGAGGCCATTACTAATCAATTATCTTTGTTGAATAATAATTAATTGATTGATTGATTAATTAAGTTAATAGGCAAAAGAATAAAAACTGCAACAAATTAAAAAGAAAAGTGTAATTTCTTATATATGGCAGTTGCATGTGAATTCGTATGGTTCTGTTAGGTGGCGTGACACACGTGTCTATGTTCATAATGTGGTGCTGCATGAAATATGATCATTGGTGAAAATTTTATTTGGCTCACTGAATATAATGTAACCTAACATGCTTGTAATATGTTATAGTCATAATTACATATAAGCAAGTATTCTGCATTAATATTGTCAATTACCTTAGTATTTAATTAGGTTTTAATTTTTATGTTTGATCTAACGTGGTTGATGCTATCGAGTAGTTTCTTTTCATAGAAAATTGTAGATTACATATATGCACAAATTTTTACAATGAAATCAACTCTGAGCTTCTCAATTTTAGGTTTCACCTTGTAAGAAAAGGTTACCGCAGTCTTATCTTGACAAAATTGGACATTCTACGAAAACACAAAGGAAGGAAAGAGGGCTAAATAGCTATTACTGGGGAACAGATTGTCAAAATGAAGTTGCTGGAAGTGTATATTACAAAAGCATGCTGGTGAGAGCAGGTGCCCGTGAGAAAAAGCAGCTGTGCATAACGCGAGACATTCACATCCACCCGTTAAAGTCCTACAAATGTATTGGGCACCAGAGGCATTTGCCTAATGATTTACCAAGTAATGCAAGATATTATGACCTTTGGTTTCTCTTTCTGTATTCCCAAATCACTATCCCTACCAGCCAATCTGGGGTCAAAGATTGGTTAAAATCCCTGGACCGACATTCCTTGGTTTCTGACCCCAGTGGTCTTCCCTTCCCTTGCATGGATGAGAGCTTTGATGCTCCACATCCGATGACTAAAAAGGCCTGTTAAGCAAGCTTTATCAAGCATCCATATCATCTTGGCATCTCAAGTCGGACGCTTTTTTTGGTTCTGTTCGTCACGTCTCCTATAATTTGACTTTATCCAATTTATTTTCGTGAGTCATTTGGCTAGAATGGGCCGCAATCAGGTAACTCAGTCACCTTCAGCGCCTCCATCCCAGACACTCCACAATCCTCTGATTCAAGATGAAAGTATAAACACCTGTGGCAGTGATGAATTTTGTTCAAACTCTGCTCTCTCAAACACAAATACAAGGATTCATTTGCTCAGCTGGATGCAGAGCAAGCTGAACGCGAGACAGGAGTCGTCTACTCCTTAAGCCTAAGCAGTTCCAGTAGCCCGTAACTGGAAGCACTATTTTGGCATGTCTTTCTAAATAATAATACTTAACTCATTGTGTAGATCACAAAAGATGAGAAAGTTAAGAAGCTTACCATACTCTCATTAGGGTGGAATCAAAGGCCTTTCATTTATCTGTTTCTCTCCACTGGTGAATACCATGTTGCCATATGTACATTGCACTTGCCATCTGCACTGTGAATGGGGGCTTCTATGGCCAGTGAACGTGCTTCTCATTTCCTTACATGACTACATGATCTTGATTGCAATGACCAGGAGTCTTCTCGGAGCCTACAGCTTTCGTGTCATTATAAAAAGTGACTACTTTTCCAATCAACATACTTCATAATTTGGAGGAATTCAGTGGAATTCGTCCTTATTCCATTTCTGGAGAGCACGAGTTTTGTTGAGAGTATACCAAATTACGTAGATATACATGAACTTCATGTCATCTCTTGCATTGGCGGAATGTCATGTTTAAACCTTAATGGTTCAGATCAGGTTAATATAGAACAATGAAAAGAGTTCACCGACTTGCAGCATGGATTACTTGCAAATGGGACTTTTGGGAAAACTGATTTCAGGGTTAGCCGGGAAAACCAAAATCTCAAGCAGAAATCCGTTTTCACAAAAGTTCGAAAGTCACAGAAGAGCTAACCAAGCTTTTGTCCCTTAAAAGAAGCAACGATCTTGGAGGTGGTCCGCAGAATCAGTTCACAGTGATTTAGATGGCTATGATGATGACGAGACTGGTATTGAGCAGACCACCAGTGTGAACTTTGTAAACGCAAGGAAATTTTGCGCAGATAGTAACAAGAAGGCGATCAGCAAAAAATCATCATTCTTTCCTAATCAAGAAGCTTGTTTGTCTGCAGAAGTGGATTTATGCCAGCACCCTCTTAGAGAGGTGCACTTCAAGAATCAAGGATGGAGAAGTATTTGAAGGTTTTTGCATCAAAACCGTGAATTGACATTTACCCGTCATTAGAAATATACTCAAGTTTTTTCTTTATGAGGAGGAGTAAATTGACAAACTTCATAATCTTAGTAGTACAGCCAATGTTAGCTTACTTGTTCATTGGCCGCGCTGTTCTTCCAATATTGCATAGATGCTTGAATTAAAAGCTGCACCTTCATCGGCAGCCACTTTCCCAGATGAAAACGAAAGTTCAAATTATGTTCTTTACAGGACCACTTGGGTCAAACATTGGCACTGAAAAATTAAAGGCCATGACCATATTCCTGAGTCGCCTCACAACTCACTTTTCAAGCCATGGTTTCAGATATTGTTTTGGAGATGTAGAATCTGCCTTCGTCCGCTGCAACATCAAAGTCACAAGGTGAGAGGACCTTTTAAGTTTCTTTTTCGAAAATGTTAAACGTAAACTCGTTTCTGTAACCTGTTCTGTTTTTACATTTTACCTATGCAAATGATTCTATGTAGGTTCTTTTCAGTTCCTTGGACGTGATGAGTGGATATCATCCTGAAACGATTCAAAGTTTCAGAGGTTTGTCAGAGGACCAAGTATAGCCGGGATCATCGAGAAGGAATGATGTGCTCCAGCAATTGAAAGCATCAACAATTTCATTAACGATGCCATTGCAATTGGAAGAGCTTTGACATACTGTTCGGGGGGCTTCCATGATGCTTCATGGTTTAATGCATCAATGGACTAGTAGTGATCCCCTTTACCGTATGCTAGCAAGCTAGATGAAGTTCCATTTATCATCTAATTTTTCCACACTTCTTGCAATTATTTTATATATGTGAGGTACTGTGGATCGGTATCTGGGAAAAATTGTCCAAAAAATTATAACATATTACATTTTTATCAATTCAGTCATAAATCTTTCAATTTTACCAATTGAGTCCATCTAGCTAATTTTGGTCAAAAATTGCTAACATGGACGTTGGTTGTTCTATATGATATGGTTGGCATTGACGTAAATTATTTTAATAATATTCTAACTTTTTTTCAAATATTTATGTATCCATTTCATCTTTTTTTCTTTTCATTTTCCCTTTCTCTTACTTTCTCTTATTTTTCTTCTAATTTCCTTTTAGAATTTCATCTTGAATGTGTTATTAAACTTTTGTGATAAAAGATAAGAAGAGAGAAATATGAACAATAGAGTATTATGAAGAAGAGAAAGTTTTTTTTTTTTAAAGAAAACAATATGTGATAATAGAAAAACAACACATCTCTCGAAAATAAGTACTTTATTGGAACCATCACCACTTTTTATGCTCAATAATTACTTCTCTTCATGTCAATAATCACTTCTTTTCATATAAAACAATTACTTGTTTTCACGTCCAATTCTCTTTTCTTAAATAATTATTGATAACAATGTAGGAGCCACTACTAATGTTGATGTGGTGTGTATTTTGGGGTGGCAATTCTTATCTTAGACACGGTCCAATCACAAGCAGCATGGACTGGAGCCAACCAAAGTTGTCAGTCACGTGATTTTCACTCAAATTCCACAAATTTCAATGGCTATGATTGCGTATAGTTCATCATGGGCCTTGGTCAACAAATGTACATCCCTTACTTTGGGGTGGAAATTTGAGAGAAACTTAGCTATTGGGATGTTTATTTCTAAGTTAATTAGTTCGGTGACCACACCATTGTTTTACTACATCACAAAATAAATTGGAGTATCAAATGGTCACGACTTTGATACTCTTAAATGATAAGTAAAAATTATGTTTCGAATTGCAATCAAGTCATGTGTAAAAATTAACTCTCGCATGAGATATGTTTTGCCAATGAAACTCCCTAATCCATTGACAGCACACAAAAGAAAAAAAGAAAAATGGGAGAACAAGAGGCAAAGGCAGAGTAGAATCCTTGTATTGAAAAGTTGTTCCTTTATGATCAATTCATCCTACTCTCTCTAGTACTTGGGGGAAATCGTTCAAAAAGTCCTAAAACTATTGTAATTTTCCCAGTTCAACTCTAAGTATTTCAATTTTACCAATTGAGTTCTAAAACATTTCCATGTTTTGCCAATTGAGTACATCGAACTAATTTTGGCCGCAAATCGTGAAGAGGACATTGGCTTTCCTATGTGGCACAATCGAGCTAATGTGGACAATTTTAATAATATTTTAATTTTTTTCAATTATTTACTTTTTCCTTTTTTTCTTTTCATTCTTTTTTTTTTTTTCCTTTTTTTTTCTTCCATGTTTTCCCCTTTTCTCTTCGCCAACCACTATCAAGCCTCATCGATGGCTGATAGAGGTTGCCGACTACTAGCCTCAAGCTAGGGCCACCTTTTATCGGCCCTGGGCAAGGGTTGCCCAGGCTTAGGCTAGTGAGGGCAGCCTTTGCCTTGGCGAGGGTGGCAATCCCCTGCCCAAGCGAATGCAGCCTACAATCGCCCACCTAAGTGAGGGCCACCCTCGACCGGCCAAGCGAGGGTAGCCCCTCGCTAGTCTAGGCATAGATGTCCCTCGCCCAAGGTTGATGAGGGTGGCGACTGTTGCTAGCCATTAATGAGGCCTGGTGATGATTGGTGAAGGGAAAAAGAGAAAAAAACAAAAAACAAAAAAGAACAAAAAAAATAAGAGAAAAGAAAAGAAAATTAAAAAAAATATATTATAATATTATTAAAAATTCTCCACGTGTCATGCCTCGAACCCCGAGCACGCGCACATCCCTCGATGGTCGATTGAAATGCGATGTTCTCAGGACGCGTCACCGACCCTTTCCTTTTATCTTTCAATTAAATACATGCGGAAGCGAATTAAATAAACACCCGGACAACCATCAAACATAGGGATAGTAAAACATGCTAATGCTTTTTCACAAACCACACTTTATAAACATACACGGTTAACCTAGGAGTTTATATTCACAAGTCGGTCTCAAAAGAAAGTCCTAGGTAACCTACACTCCACTAGTGATAGAGCCAGCCAAAAGGTGTCGCATCATGTGCCCACCACATCCGCACTTGGCAAATCTTCACGCTACGGCCCTAAAAAAGGGTTAACCACTACAGAGTGAGATAAATCTCGGTGAATCAATACCTTAAACTTCAATTAGGACGCAAATTCACTCAGAGGTAGCCTATACATGCGTCAACTTACCTCGCCTCAGCACGTTCCTATATATTAGTGCGTCACATATATCATATGCATACATCAAACATATTTAATAACAGAAATACCTCAATTTATCTTTCAAATAATCACATGGGTGCTGATTATAAGGTAAAACCGTTATGACACGTCTCATTCCGTGCCAAACAATTTTGCCCCATAATTAGGCGCAGCCATCACAACTACTCAAGCGTGTTCTAATTATTACGACCCATTGGCCATGGCCAACTCAACGGTTGGCAGTCATCTGGCATAATCGGGCGTTGTTTCGCCCATCGAGCATGTCATCGTCCCGTGTAAACGCATTAAGATGGAATTTCATAAAAGAGCATCGGCTCGGTCTCCACTGCGACCGGCATCTGTTGACATGGGGCATCCGAACTTAATCAAGCATCGTCCCGCGTAAACGCATCAGGACAGGCTCACTACCCCACATAAATTTAGGTTAACTAAGGACACCATGCTTCGTGTTCAAATGCCTCGTTTTCAAATAATGAACTTGGCTAATTTTCATTCGTATTAAAAATCTCGGTAAAATAATCGTGCGTGGTCACATATTTAAATTGAACCAATAAACGTAGTATGCTCTCATTTCAAAATTCCACGATTTTATATAATACATAAAAATTTGGCGTAAAAAATCAACACTCGGTATTTTTTCTATTTAAATACCATAAAAATCAAATTTTGCAATAATAATCCATAATGATCACCAAGTACTCAATTACACAAATAAGCAATCAATTCCACATATAAATTCAACCACGAGAATCAGCGTAAAATTTCATGAAATGGTTATCCCGTCACTATTTACGCTAATTATGATTAATTAAATACATTGCGATTAATTAAATTAATCCAACTTAATTAAACTAATCATGGTTAATTAACCTAACCATAGTTAATTATCCCAACCATGGTTAACTAACTAACCCAAGTTAACTAATCTAACCTAAGGTAGGCTAACTACCTAAACTAACCACCTAACCAAACTAACCTAACTAAACTAACCAATCCTAACTAACTAGTTACTCTAACTAGATTAACCACTAATCTCTAATTAACACTAACATAACCTACTAGGTGTAATTAACCACCAAATCTAGGATTAGGGAGCTAACTCACTGGAATTCAACGGCGACGAGTTCACGGTGACGGTGGTGAGATCTCGAGACAACCATTTCTCCAACAGAGGCTCGACCGAGGCTGAAATCAGCCCAGCAAGCTCATGGCTAAAGGGGCAGTTCTATGGAAGGGCTAAGCTGGTCGGGTGGTCGAGTGGGCTGGCTGAGGCGGTTGGACGAAGTTGGTGGGTGGCTGGCGGACAGACAGGGCTGGCTGGGCTAGTGGTTCGACGATGGGGGCGTGAGGTGGTGCGGATTGTGGAGGGCGTCGAACGTGAAATTGCTAGTATGAACACCTAGAGGGGGTGAATAAGTGTGAAGAAAATTTTTCACTAAATGTAGTAAAATATTTTGTTTTTGAAACTGAGTCTGAAGAACAACAGATTTTGAGCAAGTTCAAACTTTAGCAATTAAATAGAACTACAAACAAAATAATGAGATTTAGGAAAGAGAATAAGAATGCAAAATTTATAGTGGTTCGGTTTAGATCAAGCCTACGTCCACTCTCCCACACTAACAGCCTTATTGGCTGGATTCCACTAGTAATTAACAAGAGATTACAACTTTGAGTACAAACACTTAGTAGTAAATCACATTATCTCACTAAGCCACTCTTTTGGTATTTCTCTCATGATCACAAATGTTTAAACTCATCAAAGACAAGTGTATGATCAAATGTCGCTTAGACTTTGGAATTATAAATTCTACGCTCCGTCTCTTACTTGTTCATTGGTCCTTAATCTCCTTAAATACTCATCTACTTCCAAATTAGCCGTTGGACGATATCTTGAGGATCGTCTTCCAATCTACTCATTAGACAAATCTATATCTAAAAGATTTGGTAGCCGTTGAGTAATAGAAGTAGAATCCCAAATTAATTATGATCGCCCATACAAACAGATCTTGATTTCCATAAGTAGAGCTTCTCTGTATAGAAAGTTCTTGTCTTCAAAATCCAATTATCAATCAATTAGATTGAGTCAATCAAATCAATTTTGATTTAGAATTTAAATCAGATCACTAACGGTTATACATTTAGGGCTTGTGTTACATGGTCTTGTTCTGAATGTAAAGTCTGAGAGTAATAGACTTTACAATATGAGTCTGAGCATAATCTGCTTTTGAATAGATTTAACCTTAAGGTTTGAACACAATCTGAATAAGTTTAGTTTCAGCATAGAATCTGTTTTCTGGTTCTTCATTCACGTTTAGTCTAGAATTTGTTAGAGTTGGTAGACTTCTGATATAGAACAGACTTTGACACTAAAGTCTATCAATTTTCAAACTTTGACACATAAGTCTGGAAATCTTCATAATAAACTTTGGATAATATCTTTTACATATTCTATCATCTGCATAATCTGTTACTCAACAATTAATCACATTAGTAGCCTTTGATTTATTTTGTCATATTCAAAACATTATAGGGGATTTCCCTAACAGGATAGAGTTGAGTTGAGGTGGGCGGCAGCTCAAGACAGGGGTTGCTGGGAGGACACGGGTTGGCAGTGGCAAGCTAAAAGTGGCGCGGTGCTAGACAGAAGACGACAGCGTGGGCTGGCTAGCTGCTGGAGGCTTGCGGCACCAAGGGAAATGGAAATGAAGAAGAAGAAGAAGAAGAAGAAGAAGAAGAAGAAGAAGCAGTAAGGGTGGGGGTTCGGATGGCTGAAGTTCACGCACAAGGAGGGAGAGAGGGGGAAAACTAAGTCAAGGTGAGGGCCAATGGGAGTCCAAGGGAAATATTCATGCACTCAAGTGCATTTGGCCTCAAAGTCTTCAGCCAAGAAGTTAAGGCTCTTTCCAATGGCTAATTTCCTCTCATTTCTTTCCAAACAAAGCAATTTTGGCAGCCAATAAACCCCTTAGAGCAACCCATACAAATTTCCATAATTTCTTTTTGTCCAAAATTGATTTTTCGCAAAAATTCCGGACTCGACGAAATTTCTCCGAAAGATGAGACGGTGTCCTTAAGATGAATCATGACACACTCGAATGTTCAATTCCCGAAAATAAATTCAATTTCGTGGTTAAAATCGACTGAATGCGATTTTAGTATAACTTAACCTATTGGTAGCTTTTAAGGATTTTAACGAGTTTAACCCGTGGTTGATAATTTTCGATCTACGTTTGTGCATCTCTGACTCATAGGGGACTCTCGGCTGTCATAAACTTGGATGACCATCGGAGATGAGAAGGAGCAAAGTAGAGATCTTGTGCAAATTCGAGAGACTAATCAAGATTGTAGTTGAGGTCGAGACCAAGGTCACTATCAAGGTGGAGGTCGAGGGCAAAGCGGAGGAGATATTGATCAAACATCTATTTTTGTAACAATTACAAGGGCCAGTGTGCAAACACATCTTTTTTATCGGCCACATACTTAAAGTCATCTTCCTCTAGTGTCATTCATTGTGATTTTAATTCAGAGAAAGCGATGCTACTGAAGGGCAATATGAAAGCTCTTCCTATAGGGACTTGGCCATGTAGAATTCATTATTAGTGTAACAAAGGAATCCTGCATTTGAGATAGGCACCCAGCTTCTTCCATGGCTACGATGGCCTTGGGACCTATATAGTCCCCATAACTGTAGCTGTCGACACATTTAAATGAAATTTCTAGAGTTTGGCCTCTTGACTGGTATTTAAGGTGTGTTTGATAACATTTTATTTTCGAGAACAATTTCTATTAAAAAATAGTTCTCTTTGGACAAGTTTTTGAGCAAAAGAATGCGTTTGATAACTGTACAAAATTTAGATTTCTGAAATAGAGAAAGAACAAAAATGCATTTGGTACGATCCTAAAAATTTCTAACCCCAATTTTTTAATTATAAAGAGACATAACATTTCATGTTTAGATAATACTGGAATTTTGTAATGATTTAATTGATCAAGATATTCTAAAATGACCTAAGAAAATCAATATAATAGTTAGTTAAAGATAAATGGTTGAAATGGGGGAAAAGTACGAAAAAAGTCTTAAACTTATTATATTTGTACCAATTCAGTCCTCAACTTTTTAATTGAATTAATTTAGTCCTAAACATTTTCGTATTGGTACCAATTAAGTCCATTTGACCAATTTTAGCCAGTCGGCGCTAACGTGGATGCATACTGATGGCCAGACGCTAACATGGCAATTTCTTAAATAATTGTTTTATTTTGTGCGAATTGTTTATTAATTTTTTTTCTTTTTGTCCATTTTCTTTTCTCCCTTGTTCCTCCTTGGATGTCCTTGTGGTGGCCAACGAGGGCCGAGGCCCTCGCCCTGCCTCACCTAGGGCCACTGGTGAGGCGGCTTCACCCAGATTTGGGTGAGGCCAACCTTGCCCTGGCCTTGCCTCAAGTGAAGGTGGCATCGCCCGCGACTAGTGAAGGTAGCCTCGCTAGTGGCCATTGCCAGGCCAGAGGCTCATCGACCACTGGCCCTCACCGAGGTTGCGGCCCTTGCCCGGGGCTGCAGGCAAGGCGGCTTCACCTAGATCTAGGCAAGGTTAGCCTTGCCCTAGCCTTGCCCGCGATTGGCGAGGCCATTGCGGCCCTCACTAGTGACCGGCGAGCCTCTGGCTTGGTGATGACCACCATGGCCTCGCCTAGATCTGAGCGAAGCCACCTCACCGATGGCCCTGGGCATCAGCGCCCGCTAGCCAAAATTGGCTAAATGAACTGAATTTGTATCAATGTAAAAAGGTTTAGGAGTTAATTGGTACCGATATAATAGGTTTATGACTTTTTTTATACTTTCTCCTTGGAAATGGTAACGGAAAGTCTCATTGGTTTACAACTCACAATATGAGGAGATTGATAGTAAATCTTTAAGCATTACAATAAATAGGTGCATAGACCTTTTGAGAAGAAAACAAAAGTTGCTTGGAGTCACCAAGCTTTCGCAATCCAGCATTATCTCTAAAAAAACGACAGTTAAAAATCCATTTAGTAAAGCCCTAAAAGCTTTTCAATTTTGAATCCAATTTTGATCAAAATATTTTTACATTTTTTATGCTAAACTAATTCTAAATTGAAATTAACATTAAAATTTAGTAAAACTACTCAAAATCTAATTTCTCAATTTTTCCTATTTTTATTGTATTTTATTGTATTTTATTTTTTATTTCGAAAAATGGGAACTCGGATCAGGTTAGGAGACTGAACCCTGCGTCGATTGTATAAAGACGAACATTAGATTATGTTGAGCTTATTTTCTAAAATGACATTTTTTTGTGTTTTCGGGAACAAATAAGTAGGTTTATTTATTTATTTTTTATACTTCGTGTTTCTATTCCAATTTATTCCCTTGCTACTAATCTGTTTTGAGGAATATAAAAATTAGCTGACATTATTAAAAGATTTTTGTTCTTTTTTTGTTTCAAGGAATAAAAGAACATAAAAATAAAGAAATAAAAATGTTGTCAAATAGGACCAAACTGTCTAAAAGTAATGTAAAAATCAATCAGAAGATGTGAAATTGCTAATTTAGAGGTAGCTTTCTCGAGTGCTTTGAGAGGCGGGATGGTCCAAATGTGATGAGCTAAAAACACGCTGCGGATTGAGAATGACCTGTCCGAGCCCGTTCACAGGAACGTCTTCACGTCGAATCAGGGACCACACACCGCGGAAGATACTTCCATTCTTAACGAGGCGGTAGGGCCGCATGGGGGCCGTGATGGCGAGAAGGTATTGGCACAACACTCACACCACTCAGGTCACTAGTCGACGATGGTACAATAATAGAACATGCAGAACAAAATATTCTAGCCCGTCGCAAGCGAAGACAAGGAAGACTAGATTCTGATTGGCAAATGACCGGTGGAGAAGCAAGACACAGTTTGCAAGGCATCTCCAACAGCCTCCACCGTTCGCAGGTTGAAAAGCCTTTCCGAAATTCTATACGGTACACGTGTTAAACGTCGTACATCAACCGGCCCGATAGAACCCCACATACTCATGTGCATAACCTAGGCCTCTATTTTGACAAAAATAAAATAAAAAAGAAAAATCTGGGCCACTAGCATTTGGCATAAATCGTTATTTTGGGAAACGATGAATCCGAAAATAATAGTACAATTACTAAAATTATTAAGAGTGTGTTTGATAATATTTTTATTTCATTTCTTTTAAAAATAATTTTTTTCTATTTCGATTCTTAAAATAATTTTTGAGTAAAAGAACGTGTTTATTAGCCTATACAAAATTTTTATTCTCGAAATAAAAAAGAATATAAATACGTTTAGTATAATCTACAATTTCTTTTGTAATGTATAATTTTTTTTAAATTTTTTTCTTTTTTCTTATCTTTTTCATTTTCGCCGCTCACTGCCTAGAAAAGAAAAAATTAACTTATTTCTAGAAATTGTTCTAGGAACAAGAAATGGGTGGCAAGCGGCGAGAAAGAAGAAGAAAAGAAAAAAATAAAAAATAAAAATAACTTATTTTTACAAATTGTTCTTGAAAATAATAAACTACCTTTTTTTTACTTCTTGTTTTTGCTCCAAATTTATTCCCTAATCACTTTATTATTATGGGGAGTAGAAAAATTAATTGATATTATGAAACGAATTTTAGTTATTTTTCTACTGCAGAGAATAAAAGAGCACACAGAGAATAAAAGAGCACACGCGTTACCGTACGGAGCCTAAGCCATTCCTTGCCTATAAATACCCATCAATAATATCTTTGGCACTCATAGAAAAGCGCCTCGTGCTCTCTATCTCTCATTAGAGAAAGCCATAAAAGAAAGGAAAAGAATGTCTCTTCAGATTTCAGCAATTCCGTCTTCTCTTGCAACTCAAGATAAAAGCTTTGTGGTTGAACGCCATTCAGCAAATTTTCATCCAAGCATATGGGGGGATTACTTCCTCAAATATGCCTCTTGCTCTTGCTCAATGGTTAGAACTTAATACATTGCTTCTGACTCAACTATATATATGTATAAATATTTCGTGAATAGTAGTGGTATAGCACGTGAAAATAAATTTCCTTTTATGCACTTCATCTGGAATAATACAAAGCTTCCTCTCGTGCTTAAACTTGGTTCTTCACTTTGTTACTCTATAATGACCAAGGAAATTCTGACATTCTCATTATAAATTTAAAATTTGTGCTAAAAAAGAGTGAAAATATTAGGTAAAGGTGAGAGAGCCCTTTGATGTAAGGTGAAAAGAAATGACATGAAATCCAAACAAATCTCGTAAACAAGGAATGTGAGAATTATCATTATCAATAACATCTTAGTGAATATCCTGGTGCACAATTTCAATAAACACTCTTAGCTATCCCATATTTACCATATTTCTTTCTCTATTTCTTTCTTTTTTTACCTTATGCATTCAAGAATTCAATACCCACGTCCTCTCCGGACCATACCTAGATGATAATTAGTTACAGTTTATGATTATTTGGACTATCCCATACTTTTTTACCATAAAAAATCCCGTACTTGTCCACGTAACTCTAGCCCTTTTCGTACCAACTTCAAATTCCCCCTCCTTTTTGCCGAGAAAATATTAGGTAGCTCTGATGTAGCCAGCACAACAAAAAAGAAGGACCTAAAATGATGACATGTGTCCGAAGTGGGCCCATACGTCAGACTTCCCTGAATGCTCTCTTCTCTCTCCTCTCTCTCCCGAGACTCCCCTGCACGAGTGGGAGATCTGGTGGGGTTTGGAATTGGTACGGTGAGGACTAGAGATAGATGAGCACATCTCTTCATCCTATGGTGAGGAAATCGGATGTGACTACAAGAAGTGACAAATGATCTTTAGGCATGGAATTGAATTATCGTTGCTAAGGGCAAGGGAGGCTTTAACAAAATAGAGTTCTTTCCGGGATAATCGGGGCGTTGCTGTGCGACATCGAGTTGCGGTGTGCATGAGAGAGGAGCGTGTGAGAGAGAAAGGAGGAGAAAATATTAGGTCCTCCTCCTGACAGCAACTAGATGCCGCCTCTCCCTGTGCTCTCGCCACCAGTGAAGTTGCCGCCGCCGCCTCCAGGCTGAGCCTTGGCCACATGTCCGAGTCGCTCCACCGTCTGCCATCGTCCTCATCATCTCCAGGCTAGTCTCTCTTTCTCTCTCTGCGCTCCGCCACCATGATATCAGCGACTCCTCTATAGCTGTTGAGATATTGACGTCACGGTTGAGTCTCATGGCCATAGAGGAGCCGCCGCCCTCCATGGCCATGGAGGTTGAGGTTATAGATCTGGAGGCATTGGCTCCGGATCTGGAGGAGGAGGCAGCTTCTCACTGGCCGGGAGAGATCATGAGACCGCTTGAGCTCCACAATTGACTTTAACATCAAGTAGAGAGAGAGAGAGAGAGAGCCCTTGCGCGAGTGAGAGCAAAGTAAAATATCCACGTGCTGCGGTGTGATGCACAAAGATATCGATTTTGGCCCGGTCCACTGTAGTCTTTTGTATCAGAGAGAAATTGACACCAATAGAAAGCCCCTCTCGTCCTTCCTTACGGGCCAGTGAACTTCTCATGCACTCAGTACCAGAGAGAAATTGACATATGTTTTTCTCTGTTATGTGTAGGAAAATGGCCATGATCAGCATGCGGAACAAGAAATCCAGAAGCTGGATGACGAGGTGAAGAGAATGCTATGCGCTGATGCCGACAAGCCGTCCCAGAAACTGGACATGATTGATCAAATACAACGATTAGGCATTGCACACCACTTCGCAAGTGACATTGATCACGTGTTGAAACAACTTAGTGAGACATGTTTCGTTTGCAACAATGGAGACAGGGATATCGATGACCTCTACACGGCTGCTCTCCTCTTCCGATTGTTGCGACAACAAGGCTACCGAGTTTCATCTGGTGAGTCGCCTTCTTTTGTTTTTAATACTCAGCCACAAAATTGATGATCTATCTACTTTGATCTTTTTCCATTGTCCAAAATCTATCCCCTTTGCCTTTCTCTACCGTGGATCAAGGTCATTCGACAATCAATCACCTGAAGTTACAGACGACCTGCCCAAGTTATTGCACAACAGAACCCCAAAGCCACTATTCGATAAAAGTACAACGCACCTAAATAGTACTCCTACTAGGCAAAATTCTGACCGTAAGGAACTTCATAAATGTGTTAAACTTGTGGCATACTTCACGTTCTTGACCAAATATGCCGGATATCCCTAGAAAACCCTGGAATACAACTAGTTTGCGACTGTTTCTTTTAGAAAAATGCTAGAGATACAGAGAGTGATTTCTACATGTAGTTCACTTAATACACACTAAATGATAGGTCACATGGTTTTCATATCATGAGGAACAGTTGTTATAGGGACTGTCCTTGGCAAGAGATAAAAATAATAACTACAAGTGGCTTCAACCATCGTTTGTAAGTTGGTTGTCATTGTTGCTCGTGAAGATTCTCTGTCTAACAGAGATGTTTACAATAGAAATCCTTATTTCCTTGTGATCTATGAGCAGACATCTTCAACAAGTTCAAGGACCCCAGTGGAAAGTTCAGTGAGAAACATGCAAGTGACGTAAGGGGACTACTAAGTTTGTACGAAGCTAGCCATTTGAGTGTGCATGGAGAAGATGTTCTGGATCAAGCGCTTTCTTTCAGTTTAACCCATCTCGAATCCGTTAAGGAGCAACTAAGCCCTCCTCTCGCAACACAAGTCCATCATGCCTTAAAGCAAACAATTCGTCACGGGGTGCCGAGGCTCGAGGCCAGACGATACATCTCCATGTACGAAGCAGAACCTTCACATAATGAAGTCCTGCTATCACTAGCCAAGTTAGATTTCAACCGCTTGCAGGAGCAACACCAGAAGGAGTTATTTGATTTGACAAGGTTCATCAACTATGAAATCACATGATTAAATAGTTTGAGTTTACACTCTACAGAAGATTTATATGAATAATGCCATTTTACATGTAGGTGGTGGATGGGTTTAGACTTCAAGAGGAAGTTACCATTTGCAAGAGACAGGCTCGTGGAAGGATACTTTTGGATTGTGGGAGTTCATTTTGAGCCCGAATTAGCAGTTGCTAGAAGAATGATGACCAAAGTGATCGCAGTGACTTCAGTTCTTGATGACATATATGATATCTATGGCACCTATGAAGAGCTAGAGCTCTTTACTCAAGCAATTCAAAGGTTAAATTCGCTTTTCTGCCTTTTGGTTTGCAGCATGTGCGTCTTACTTTTCGTACATTATGTTTCACCACTACTTGTATGATGTGGCAAAACGTATCTGATCAGTAACTCTATGTCAAAAGAAGATGGAGTTTGATTGATCAACCTTTTCATATATGGTAATATGGTGATTACCAAATCCTTGTGCGATCTGAAGTTTATAATTATCACGTAGTTTATACCCTATCTTATAATATCTCATAATTTCAGGTGGGACATTGATTGCATACATGAACTTCCAGAGGACATGCAAGTGTTTTACAAAGCACTTATCAATATCTATGTCGAAATTGAAGAAATACTGGCATGCACAGGAAAATCATACTGCCTCTGCTATGCGGTAGAAGCAGTAAGATCGTACCACCTCTACTATATTCTATATTCTTAGTGCTGTCATTCTCGATTGATAGAAATATAATCTTTTGCATTCTCAGATGAAGAGGCAGGCGAGATACTATTTTGCTGAAGCAAAATGGCTGCACCAACAGCACAAGCCCACCATGGATGAGTACATGTCCATTGCACTAGTATCAAGTGGTTACCCATTGTTAGCTGTCACGTCCTTTGTGGGAATGCCCGATATCGTCACAAAAGACGATCTAGATTGGTTGTTCAACTACCCAAAGATCCTCAAGGCTTCAACAATCATCTGCAGGCTCATGGATGATTTGGCGACACATAAGGTACTTTTTGTTCTTGCAAGTGTTCCATGAAGATATAGACCCAACCCAGCTCCTATGGTATATAGACGGTCTTGTTTAAATGTCTTGTTATACATATCTTTGCAGTTTGAACAATCAAGAGGACATGTGGACTCGGCCGTGCAATGTTACATGAAGCAATATGGTGTCACAGAACAAGAAGCGGAAAACAACCTTCGCAAGCAAGTGAATGACTCGTGGAAGGACATCAATGAGGAGTGTCTTCGCCCGACTGCTGTCGCAATGCCACTTCTCGTGGGAATTCTCAACCTCTCGCGAGTGATGGATGTGTTGTACAAGGATGGTGGAGATCATTATACCAATCCTCATATTGCACTGAAAGATTACATACATTCGGTGCTCATAGACCCAGTGCAGTAGTTATGATATGCAATTAGTGCACTAGAAGTTCATCAGCTGGACATTAGAAAACTGGACCCATTGTTCAAAAGATGATGCATCTATGCAGGTGTACTCTGTCCAAAAAGGATTAATCAAGTTTTTGATGAGCTATTTTCATTTCGAATTTCAAAGGATGCGATTTAGAATGGTATGGTTATAAAACTAATTGATTTGATTGGTATGGAGTATGGAAAGAAGAGAATGAGATTTACTATTAGCACGGAATGAAAGCCCACCTACAGGGACTTGGCCATGTAGAATTCATTTTTAGTGCAACAGGAGAATCCCACATTTGAGATAGCGATCTGGCTTCTGTTGGAAATTTTCTATAATATGGGCTTACATTAATTAATTGATTTTCTATTTTAAATAATCGGGTTAATGGATATTCCAATACTTATTGAACCCTAAAGTGATCGATTGAATTGGGTATTGGCGATCTATTGTTAACTACTAGTTGAAGAACAAAGTGTAGAAAAATTGGTGTGTTTGACTGAAGCCCGTAATGGGAAGCCCCGACACGCTATTGATTAGGGTTTCTTTACAGGCCCCTCTCTAGCTTATAAAATGGTAGGTTATACCTATCGATTCTTTAATCCCATTGAAAGCTGCTATATCGAAATAGGTCGTAGAGAGGAAGATCTGATTCCGATAGATCCCCGATTATCGAGTGATCTAGTTTTCTTCCGAAGCGATGGCCAAACAAGCAGTGCGCTTTAATTCCGCCGTATTTATTAATCTCGGTGTTTTACAATCATGTATGGATCCGTTTGTTTTTAATAGATTAATTGTTTATGAGAATAATATTCTACATGTGGTATCAGAGCCGATCGTATATGATTGTAGAACCCAAAATTTTTTTTTATGGACAAATTCGAAATCCTCCTCTTTGAGCCGAATATAGGCATTATTTTTTCGTGTAGATTTTTTGCTTGATTAATCCCGTAACCATAGGGCTTTTTTTCTACACGTCAAGATCTTCCCAACCATATATAATTTGCATAATTTCGTTGAGAATTGAGAGAGAATTTTAGATTTGAAATTCTAGGGTTTGTATGTGAAAAAGTTCTAGAATTTGCAAATTACTTGCAATCGATTGATGTATGATATAAACCGTTGCATGGGTATTGTTATATATTTGTTTTAGTATCTTTTGTTGTATTGAATTGAGTTTTTAGGGTTTAAATTTAGGAAATTCGAAATTCGGCCATGGGAGCTTTAATCCGAAACTTCAAAGCTTGCATGTGGTAGATTTAGTTAGTTTTTTCTCCGTTTAATTCATTATAATCAATTATATTGATGTTATATGCAATATTCATGGATAAATTTCATAAAAAATCAGTGTTTCTATGGTATTTTGGAGCTTCGGGTCAAAACCGGGTCGTGCGACCCGGTTTTCTGTACTTCGGGACCCGGCTGGAGGTTGAAGAAGACCCTCCAGCCGGGCCGGACGAATGGATGGGCGTAGCCCATCCATTCTTTGTTTTTTTTATGTTTAAGGTTCTGGGCGTAGCCTAGGACCTTTATTAAAGAAACATAAAGGTTCTGGGCTCACGCCCAGAACCCAGAAACATAAAGGTTCTGGGTTCACGCCCAGAACCCAGAGCCCAAAATTAATGGGCTTAGCTATTTTTTTATTAATTTGTATGTTTTGAATTTGTGGGCCAATTTTATTCGCGGCCCGCCCGTTTTAAGTGGCTTGCGTGCGGGCCGGGCGCAGGTAGGGGCCCGCGGGTTGGGTCCGTATTATTAAAATAATAATATAAAAATATAAAAATATAAATATAAATATAAATAAATAAATAAATATATACATATATATATATATATTAAAAAAAAAAATTGTGGCAAAAATTGTTATTTGAAAGAATGCAATATGATCTTTGGAAACACATGTTGTGAAGTGTTTCATATTGTTTGATAAATTTTGGGCATAAGTTTTGGAGTTCCCTATTGATAAAAGATTAATATATACAATTACTTGCCCAAAGGGAGTTATTGTGTATATTAATTTGGAAAAATAGCATGAAGTTTATTCCCATATTTAAAAGATGGGGATATATAATTGAAAAATATTTATCTGCCCAAAGGGGATAAATGTTTTGAAAATTATATGTAATTCCCCTCACATTGATATTATGGAGATGTATGATTTAAAGGATTTGTCTCGCCCAAAGGGGATGGATCCTCGACAATTATATGTAATTCTCCTTGTTGCTTTATAAATTTCATGCTGGGAAAAATAATGGTGCATTATACATTCTGCCCAAAGGGAGTTTATGATGTACTAATTATTTTTCTTGAATTGCTTATTGCCCATAATTGATCTTATTGCATTATGTGTGTTAAACAGTTACATTTGCTGTAAATAACAACAATGCCACGGTGGAAATGTTAACTGGATCAAACTTTAAAAGATGGAAGCAAGATATAGAGTTTGCTTTGGGCATCGTTGATATGGACTTAGCTCTACGTGAGGATGAACCTGCCAGGCCCAATGATCAAAGTACTGCAGATCAAAAGGCCCATTATGCTAGATGGGAAAAATCTAATCGACTGAGCCTCATTGCTATGAAGAGGTCTATTGCTGAGCATCTGATTAGTGGTTTACCGGAAGATACGACTGCCAGACAGTTCCTTGAAGCAGTGGGAGAAAGATATAGAGTCTCAGATAAAGCTGAAGCTGGGAATTTGCTGAGTGAGTTAACGAACATGAGGTATGATGCTGCTATGGGTGTTAGAGAATTTATACTGAAGATGGTCCACATTCGCCTAAACTTAAGGCCCATGAGATTGTTCTTTCTGAAAATTATATTGTGCATCAAGCCTTGAATGTTTTGCCAGCTGAATTTAGTCAGATTAAGACTGTTTATAATGCTCAGAATGAGACATGGAGTGTTAATGCCTTGATTACTAAGTGTGTGACTGAGGAAGGGAAATTAAAGAAGGAAAAGTATGAGTCTGCCCACTTAACTACCAATGCCAAGTTGAGTTCGTATAGAGGCAAATGGAAGCCTAAGGGGTCAAATGCTCATGGCCCAAAGAAATGGCAAGACTTTAGGAAAAATGAGAACTATGGGAGGAATGGAGATAAGGATTTTAAATGTTTTCACCGCAAGAAGCGGGGTCACAAGAGAGCCAATTGCTACAAATTTCGAGCTTGGCTAAAAACAAGAAAAGAAAGTCACCAAGGTGAGTTGTTGGTTTGTTTTGAATCAAATTTGGTTGATGTTCCTTTGGATTCTTGGTGGCTTGATTCTGGTGCTACTGTTCATGTGACTACCACCTTACAGGGTCTCACAAATCGAAGGAGTCCAAGTCTGAGGGAGTCAAAGCTTAAAGTTGGAAACAATACTGGAGTTGATGTGGAGCGCATAGGGACAGTTGTTTTGAATTTAGATTCTGGTTTTTAGCTTGTCTTGAACAATGTCTTTTATGTTCCTAATTTTAGGAGAAACTTAGTATCTCTTTCTTCGCTTGACAAAGCTGGATATTGTCTTCATTTTGCGAATAAAAGAGTGGATTTGAGTTATGATTCCAGAATTATTGGGAATTGTGTTTTGTCTGATGGATTATATCGATTATCCTTATCTCCCGATAGACCATATTGCTCTTTCAATGTCGAGAATGTTGTTGCTAAGAAATCTTTAATCAAAGATAGATCTTCAATGCTATGGCATAAGCGATTGGGGCATATCTCCAAAGAACGGGTAAAGCGACTTGTCGTGGCTGATATTCTCCCTCCTCTTGACTCAGATGATATTGAGACTTGTATTGATTGTGTGAGGGGAAAATTAACTAAAACAAAGAAGAAAGGCGCTACTCGAAGTCAAAGTCTATTGGAGATAATTCATACTGATATTAGTGGACCATACTCAACCACCTTGTGTGGAAATAAATACTTCATCACGTTCATTGATGATTTTTCCCGTTATTGTTATCTTTATCTAATTAAGGAGAAGACTGATGCTCTTGACACGTTTAAAGTGTTTCGTACTGAAGTTGAGAAACAATTGGGAAAAATTATCAAGATTGTCAGATCTGATCGCGGTGGTGAGTATAATAGACGATATACTGAGGCTGGACAACAAAAGGGACCTTTTGCAAAATATTTGCAGGATTGTGGTATTGTTGCTCAATATACAATGCCTGGGAGTCCTGAGCAGAATGGTGTAGCTGAACGGCGTAATCGCACACTCATGGAAATGAAACGAAGTATGATGGGCAGTTCTAATTTGCCTGAATACTTATGGGGTGATGCGATTAAAACGACAACTTATATATTGAATCGTGTACCTAGTAAATCGGTGCCGAAAACACCTTTTGAATTGTGGACTGGGAGGAAACCTAGCTTGAATCATTTTCGAGTTTGGGGTTGTCCTGCAGAGGTGAAAATTTATGATCCTTCTCTCGAAGAAGACGGAATCCAGGACTACTAGATGTTATTTTATTGGATATCCTAATCATTCTAAAGGGTATAGGTTCTATTGTCCTTCTCGCGGCACTAGAATCGTTGAATCTCAAACTGCCAAATTCCTGGAATTAGATGTTGCTGAAAAGAGTTCCTCTCAATCTTTTGAAAGGGAAGAACCAAACAAAATGGTCTCTATTCCATTGCCCATCTTACATGATGATTCTATGCGAGATCCTAACAGTGTGGAAATTCAGCAAGAAGTAAATACTGAAAATATGGCAATAGATCATCCCGTTACAAATGAAATTCCCAGATGAATGATGCGGCTCCGTAAATGCTTGTGCGAAGATCACAAATGACAAAGAAGATCAATACTTTTAAATGATTATCATGTCTATCTTGGAGAAGCTGATTTTGACATTGGAAGAGTAGTTGATCCGACGACATTCAAAGAAGCTCTTAATAGTGATCGAGCGAGATAAATGGTTAGGAGCGATGAATGACGAGATGATGTCCATGTCAACTAATCAAGTGTGGAAACTAGTTGATTTACCTGATAGGCATAAACCAATCGGCTGCAAATGGGTATTCAAAACTAAGAAAGACAATAAAGGCAACATAGAGAGATTCAAGGCAAGGTAAAAACAAAGAATGGATTATAATGAAGTCTTTTCCCCAGTATCTACTAAAGACTCTTTTCGGATAATCATGGCTTTGGTGGCTCATTTTGATTTAGAGCTTCACCAAATGGATGTCAAGACAGCTTTTCTCAATGGAGATCTGGATGAAGAAGTATATATGCAAAGCAACTTTGAAGGGTTTAAAGAAGCTAAAAAGGAGCATATGGTGTACAAACTTCAAAGGTCCATATATGGTCTCAAACAAGCATCACGTCAGTGGTACTTAAAATTTCACAAAGTTGTGAGATCATTTGGCTTTGAAGAAAATAAATTTGATCAATGCATCTACATGAAAGTAAGTGGGAGTAAATATATTTTCTTAGTACTTTATGTAGATGACATTTTACTTGCTAGCAATGATGTTGATCTTTTGAATGACACCAAAAATTTCTATCTACAAAGTTTGATATGAAAGATCTTGGGGAAGCCTCTTTTGTTCTAGGCATTGAGATTCATTGTGACAGATCTAAGAAGGTTCTAGGGTTATCTCAGAAAAGTTATATAGATCGTGTTTTGAAAAGATTCAATATGCAGACCTGTAAGTCAGGTGAAGCTCCTGTTGTGAAAGGAGATAAATTGAGCATAGATCAATGCCCCAAGAATGATGTTGAAAAGGAAGTCATGAAAAATGTTCCATATGCTAGTGCGGTTGGCGCCTTATGTATGCACAAGTATGTACCGGACTGATATTGCTTTTGCTGTGAATACTCTTGGAAGATATCCGTCGAATCCAGTCAAGAACATTGGGTTGCAGCTAAGAAGGTGATGAGATATCTACAACGAACAAAGGATTTCATGCTCATTTATAGCAGAGTTGAGGACCTAAAAGTGATTGGATATTCAGATGCTGATTTTGCTAGTTGTTCAGATGATAGAAAATCAACTTCTGGATATATTTTTATGATGGCTGGAGGTGCTATTTCTTGGAAGAGCACAAAGCAAACATTGATTACGAACTCTACAATGTATGCTGAGTTTGTAGCGTGCTACGGTGCGTCGGTTCAAGCGGTTTGGCTCGAAATTTGATCTCGAATTACGTGTTGTGGACTCTATTGCTAGACCTATGGTGATCTACTGCGACAACACTGCAGCTGTGTTTTATTCCAAGCATGACAAGATTAGTAATGCATCCAAACACATGGAGATCAAATATTATACTTTGTTAAGGACTTGGTCAAAAATGGAGACGTTGTAATTGAAAATATCAGAACTGAGTCCATGTTGGCTGATCCTCTAACAAAAGGCTTACGACCCATTTTGTTTAAAGAACATGTAAAGAATATGGGTGTTTTAGAATCTTTTGATTTCTTTTGTTAGTGGGAGTTATATAGTTTGTATTTCTGGATATTATAGTTATATGCAGACTGATAATGCTTTTATGATATCTATTAAAGCATTTATTTTCAATGATTGTTATTATTGATTCTGTTGTTATTTTTTCTCCTGTTGACTGAGAAATAGAAGTATAAAACAGTATCTTTAAACAAATTTTAGTTTAAAGATGACTGGATGTCACTGATTATGAGATCTCATGTTGGATTGTGACATAATTGTGCAATTTCATGTTGTTTAGAAATCGCACTGAGGCAATTTCATGTTGTTTAGAAATTGCGCTAATGCAGTTTCATGTCGTTGAGAAATTGCATTGAGGACCGATAAGAAATAGTGTATATCTTGATCACATGTTGGCACTATTTCTTACTACACTACTAGGCCCATGATCCATGAAAATATAATACTTATTATATGTGATTATGGAAGGTCTTGTGTTGTGGTATTCTCTTAACACATTGATCTCCATAGTCCTATATTGAGGTTATATAGCATTGGTATTGAGATGCCATTATTGGAATATTATTTTTAAAAGTCGTGGCCACATAAAACAAAATTTTAGTTATTAACCCGATAGTGTCGTTTTCAATATAAAATCTTTTTCAAAATAAAATAAGTTAATTAATGTAGCCCAAGTGGGAGAATGTTGGAAATTTCCTATAATATGGGCTTACATTAATTAATTGATTTTCTATTTTAAATAATCGGGTTAATGGATATTCCAATACTTGTTGAACCCTAAAGTGATCGATTGCATTGGGTATTGGCATCTATTGTTAACGGGCCTAGTTGAGCAAAGAAAAGTGTAGGCAATTGTGTTTGACTCAAAGCCCGTAATGGGAAGGGCCCAGTTGACACTCTATTGATTAGGGTTTGCTAGGTCCCCTCTCTAGCCTATAAAAGGGTAGGTTATACCTATCGCTTCTTTAATCCCATTGAAAGCTGCTATATCGAAATAGGTCATGAGAGGAAGATCTGGTATTCCGATAGATCCCTGATTATCAGAGTGATCTAGTTTTCTTCTGAAGCGATGGCTCAAACAGGTACGCTTTAATTCCGCTGTATTTATTAATCTCGGTGTTTTACAATCATGTATGGATCCGTTTGTTTTTAATAGATTAATTGTTTATGAGAATAATATTCTACAGCTTCTTCCATGGTTACGATGGCCTCTAGGCCTATATAGTCCCTGTAACTGTAGCTCTCAACACATTCAAATGAGCTTTCCAGAGTTTGGCACTCTTAACTGGTATTTTACTGTCTAAAAGAATTGTGAAAATCAATTGGAAGATGCGAAACTACTAATTTAGAGGTAGGTAGCTTTCTTGAGTGCGTTGAGAGGCGAGATGGTCCGAATGTGATGAGCTAAAAGCACACTGTGAAATAGAAAAAGGGAGGAACTTGCGAGTGACCTGACCAACATAAAATGGAGTACCACTGCCTTGGATAAACTACGTGAGGTTGGGTGCGGATGTGGACCACAAGCGCTGCACACGTTCACAGGAATGATCTTCACGTTTTAATTAAGAATCAAATCAGGAACCACACAGCGCGGTAGATATCTCCATTCTTAACGAGGTTGCGGCACCGCATGGGCCGTGAAAGCGAAAAGGTGTGGGGGACAACGCTCACGTCACTCGGTTTTTTTTACCTTGGTCGGAACTCAGTTAGTAGTTGACCGCACTGTAATAACGGAAAATATGTAGAGCCTTCTTGCCCGCCGCAAGCGAAAACGAGGAAGACCAAATTGTGATAGGAAAATGAATGGTGGAGAAGCGAAACATAGCGTGCATGATATGTCCGACAGTCTGCACCATTCGCAGGTTAAAGGGCTTTTCCAAAATTCTACTGTCTAAAATCAACGTGAAAATCAATTGGAAGGCTAGAAATTGATAATTTAGAGGCAGCTTTCTTGAGTGCTTTGAGAGGCAGGATGGTCCGAACGCGATGAGCTAAGAACACGCCACGAAAGAGTTAGAGGGAGGAAGTTGTGAATGACCTGACCAAATATTCTTGTTCTGTATCTTCATCATCGCTCAAGCTACCGGAAATATTTGATTGTTGACATCTCTCCCCAAAGCAGTTAACAACTCCCCCTTGCATAAACTCTTTAGAAAGCATCTATTCAATTCTATAAATCTTCTACAACTAGCCAAGAAGCCTCGTTTGCATGTATCAAAATAGATATAAAATCTATTAAATCTAGGCCTAAGATTAAGGAGTAGCTTCTCCACAATCTCTACATATATCATACTAGATGGGTTTTGAAACATGCATTCGCCAACATAATCCCATACCTACGCATATTCTTCCATATACCCACCCATCAATATTTTCATCACCCTCATCTTAGCTCTCTTGCATTGATTCCTTGACACATTAACCCCTATTTGCTCCTTCACTAACTGTTAAAATTGAGAACTTTTGATCTTGGGTATTACTTTGATAGTGTTGGAAAAAATTCTTTGATAACCGCACACTTATTACCCTTTTATTGTTAAAGATAATTGGACAAGTATGCTCCTCCTAGAAGGACCTAATCTGAAATGACCCATTCTTACTCAGCGCGCCATAGAGCTTCCATGAACAATTGGGTTGTGAGTACTTAGCTCTTACAAATTTCTTCGTGTTTCTAATGAATTGAATGCTCCTCTGTTCATCAATGGAGTTCTTCACAACAGCTTCCTTGAACTGTTTGGCATCGTCAAATCTCATGCCCACAAACAAAACGGGTTTATCAACAGTCAGATCATAGCAATGGTACTTACTTTTTCTTCGACGAGTAGGTTCTTCATCATCATTGTCAAGCTCATTCTTCGAACCAGCAACTTCATCGCCGCAGCTTTCTTCATCTTCATTTCTATTACCTTTAGCTGGAACTCAATCCTTATTTACTGGCTTGGGCCTCTTTGCTAAAGCTGCAAGTTTTTTTGTCAAAAATTCCATTTGCTTTTGTCTTGACTATGCGAGTTCATCATCATCTCGTCACTATTTACACTAATTACGATTAATTAAATAAATTGTGATTAATTAAATTAATCCAACTTAATTAAACTAATAATGATTAATTAACCTAACCATAGTTAATTATCCTAACCATGGTTAACTAACTAACCCAAGTTAACTAATTTAACCTAGGGTAGGCTAACTAAGTAAACTAACCACCTAATCAAACTAACCCAACTAAACTTACAAATCCTAACTAACTAGTTACTCTAACTAGATTAACCACCAATCTCTAATTAACACTAACCTAACCTACTAAGTGTAATTAACCATTAAATCCAGGATTAGGGAGCTAACTCACTGGAATTCAACGGCGACGAGTTCACGGCGACGGCGGTGAGATCTCGAGACAACTGTTTCTCCAATGGAGGCTTGATCGAGGCTGAAATCAGCCCAGTAAGCTCACAGTTGAAGGGGTAGTTCTATGGAAGGGCTGAGCTAGTAAGGTGGTTGAGCGGGCTGGTTGAGGCGGTTGGACGAAGCTAGCGGGTGGCTGGCGGACGAATAGGGCTGGCTGAGCTGGTGGTTCGGCGATGGGGGCGTGAGGTGGAGCGGATTGTGGAGGGCTTCGAATGGAGCTGAGTTGAGGTGAGAGGCAGCTCAAGACAGGGGTTGCTGGGCAAACACAAGCTGGCAGTGGCGAGCTGAAGGTGGTGCGATGCTAGACTGAAGATGGTAGCGTGGGCTGGCTGGCTGCTGGAGGCTTGCGGCACCAAGGGAAATGGAAATGAAGAAGAAGAAGAAGAAGAAGCTGTGACATCCCAGATTTTCAACCCTGTTTTCTACTGAATAAATCGGGCTTTTCATTGACACGCTCAAAGGGCTACTCTCAGAGCTGATCACTCTTGAGATAACTAGATTATCAAGGGAAGCTATTAAGGACTTTAAGGTAAATAGACTTGAGAATTCGACCAAGAATCGACTTTTTAATCATGCACATCTTTAGAGGCCATTACGGCACAGTAAAAAATCGATTTGAGATCAAAGATAGGCCTGTTCGATTGAGATGTGTGGCTGATTGTGGGTGACTCCACTAAATTGGAAAATTCTCGTCGATCGGCATTAATATGATTTTATTGTCATATTGGTACCCTGTGTCCGTAATTGAATTCTCGATATTTTCATGACAATCGAAAGTCGTCAATGAGTTGAGTGGGTTCATAGTGGTTCAAAGAAAATTGACTACGGGTCATTTGCCCTAAAAAATTCTGAAAACTACCCGATAGTCTAGGTTACGCTAAAAACGTGCCGAATGGAAATTAACCTCCAATTCAAGTCCGATTTCAAAAATTGAAGATTCTATCATGTCACAATAAATTATAGGAGTATCGACTCAATCTCAGAAGATTTTTTTGACAATTAAGACTTTTTGGGAAAAAGTCGGTTTATGATCGTTTTATGCAAAAAAAAGGCTGGGGATTGTTTTTGATTTCAAATTTGGGAAGTAAGATGGATATATGAGTGAGGAAAAATGCTAAGATGATCAATGGGGTATCAATTGATTTTATAGAATTTATTTGAGGTTGAATTGAAGAGAAATGAGTGACCAATTGAAGCCAATGGAAGCCAATTTCGTAGCACCCCCTTTCCCCTAGTCGAATGGACTATATGAGAGGTTGTATGGGGCTTTTGTGTGGCTCAATCTCAGCCATGGATTACTAGCTTCTTGGGCAAGCTTGGAGGGGGACAAACCATTGGAAAAAACAAGGCCAATGGGGCCCTTGTCTCTCCTCTCTCTTATCTTCTCTTCCTCTCTTCTTCTTGGCCGGCCACACTTCCTCCTCCCCTTCATTTGTGCGACCAGTAGCAGCAGAGGAGGAGATCAACAACCGGAGCAACCGCTTGGACACCACCGCCACGCCGGATCGCCGCCGCCTCACGCGCGCCGTCTGTGCACACCGCTTGCCCTCTCCACCTTCAGCCGTGCCATCCAGCCATCTCACCGTCCAGTAAGCCCAATTGGAGTTCGTTTTTGGTCGTTTCTTCGTCGGTAAACCTCCTTCTAGGCCTGGTTTGGCCTATTCTTTCATTCTCAAGCCTCACCGCACCAAGCCGAGCTGATTTCCTTCCATTTGCAGCCAAGATCAACAACTTATGTTGTGGGTTTTTCAGCCACTTGTAGGACCGCTTTTGAGGTGTTTTGGGCCCCGAACCCGAGGCTCGCTTTGGAGAAAAACGTCCCCTGCGATATCCCTGACGTTTCAATCCGAGCGGATTGTTAAACGGGTGAGTTTAGCTCACTAATCCTTGCTTAGTTTGCTAATGATGCTTAAGGGTTTATTCGATTTAATTAAGTGCAATTAGGTGGTTAGATTAGTTTAGAATAATTTAATTAGTGACTTAATGATGCATATTAGGTGATTGATTAGTGTAATTAGCAAATAGAGATGTACTTCTATTTATTGAATGTATCTCGGGATTTTTCCTGATCCGTTCTAGCATCCAATTAGGCATTATGGGCATAAATTGGATTTTTAGTATTTATTTATTAATTTTCGAAATCTATTAATTATTTATTTATTTTTTAAAAATTAGGTTGGGATAGCTGACGACTGAAATTTTATGCTGATTGTCGTGGTGCAGTCCATTTATTTATTTGAGTTATATGTTGTGTTAAATTGAATTGATTGTGCAATTTGAGGAATTAATCCTAAGTTGATTTGAATTTGAATAATTGATTGGTAGATGGCCGAGTATGATTATATAGCGTCAGTAATATTTTGATGGGCTATAAAGTGGAGAAAATTGTGAGAGTGAACTGAATATACTCTTGGTTAAGACCAATCGGGTTCGATGTCATCGGGTATGTTAAAGTTAAGGAAGAATTAGGTAGCACGTGGCTTGGTGGTTAAGTATATCACCATGGCGAAAATGGCGCCTAAAAGAGAATGCATGTGACTTATGGACATATGTGGCTTGGTGATTAAGTACATTACCATGGCGAAAACAGCGCCTGAAAGAGAATGCACGTAAATTATTTATTATATAAATCACCTTGGTGAAAATGACGCTTTAGAAAAGACACGTGGGTCGGCGATTAGTACATCACCTTGGCGAAAACAGCACCTTAGAAAATGTGCGTAATTGGTGATCGGTACGTCATCTTGGCGAAAACGGCGTCTTAGAGAATGCACAGGGTTGGTGATTGGTACAATGTCTTGGCGAAAATGGTGCCTGAGGGAATATACGTGACTCGATGACTAGGTATATTATATTGGAAATTGATTAATCGAATGGAAATGACCGATGAATGGTTCGATTGACATGTAATCGACTAGGTCGATTGATTGAGATGTCGATTGATTGAGATATGGATATGTGATGTGATTGCTTGGGTGCCTATTAAACTATGCTGATTTGCAGGTGGAATATGAAGTCAAGGTAAGTCCGCTGACCCGGGTGTGCATAGGCAGCCTGAATAGCATATTGGTTTACTAATCGAGTCTTAGGGGGTAGAACTTGCTGAGACGTTGTTTCAATAGTTATTGTATAACAATTTCAGGTTCCTAGATGACAGCACTTCCACCTCCTCGTCCTTCTATGCGTTTTGATATTCCTGAAAAGATCACCGAGGTAGGATACCACTTCCCGATACACCACCACCCAGAAGGGCTAGAGTATGTGTTGGTAGAGTCCAAGGTCTGGGTTGATGTGAATAGAGACGACCTAGTACCCCATGAGTATCGATCATGATATTGTCACTACCATGACGAGCGAAGAGAAGGTCCCATCCCGAAAGGTGATGTGCTTTTGTATGTTCTGGAGGCAGCATTCGGGCTGGGGACGGCAGACTCTAAGGATGGGTCAGTAGTAGATGCCAAGGATCCCAAGTTCGAGAGTGATCCTAAGTCACCGGTATACTTAGGTGAGGATGCTAACTGGAGTGAAGAGGAATGGGAGATAGTCGAGCAAGAGGAGGGATCGGAGGAGGATCAGGAGTGGGAACAGACGGAGGAGGAACCTAAGAACGAGCTTGAGGTGAATTTTGAGGAAGGAGAGCTCGAGGACGAACCTGGAGAAGAAGAAGAATTTGAAGAAGAGGATGATCCAGAGGAGGATCCTGAGCACGACCCGAATGAGGACTGAGATCTCATCTTGTTTGCAAACCTGGGTGGGAACTGATGTGTGATAGTTCAATCTTTAGTGAATAGTATTGTAATATATACAATGTGGTTTGTATTGTATAAAAGTGTGGTCATGGTTTTTCAGTTGTGAAAAATATGGCATATTTTTCTATCCTTATTATTTTATTGTCTGGTGAATTTATTATATGCTTCTGCATACGCATATTAAATGAAAGGGGTCGGCGATGCGTCTTGGGATGTCATTATAAATCGACTAGGTGAGGGATGGGCATGCGTTCGAGAATCGGGGCACGACAGAAGCAGTAGGGGTGAGGGTTCAGCTAGCTGTTCATGCACAAGGAGGGAGAGAGGGAAGAAGGAGGGAGAGAGGGGGAAAACTAAGTCAAGGTGAGGGCCAATGGGAGTCCAAGAGAAATATCCATGCACTCAAGTGCATTTAGCCTCAAAGTCTTCAGCCAAGAAGTCAAGGCTCTTTCCAATGGCTAATTTCCTCTCATTTCTTTCCAAACAAAGCAATTTTGGCAGCCAATAAACCCCTTAGAGCAGCCCATACGAATTTCCATAATTTCTTTTTTCTCCAAAATTGATTTTCTGCAAAAATTCCGAACTCGACGAAATTTCTTCGAAAAATGAGACGGCATCCTAAAAATAAATTGTGACACGCTCGAATGTTCGATTCCTGAAAATAAATTCAATTTTGTGGTTAAAATCGACCAAACGCAATTTTAATATAACCTAACATATCGGTAGCTTTTAGGGATTTTAGCGCGTTTGACCCGTGGTCGATAATTTTCGATCCACGTTTGTGCATCTCCGACTCGTAGGCAACTCTCGATTGTCATAAACTTGGTTGACCATCGGAGATGAGAAGGAGAAGAGTAGAGATCCTGTGCAAATTCGAGAGACTAATTAAGATTGTAGTTGAGGTCGAGACTAAGGTCACTATCAAGGTGGAGGTCGAGGGCGAAGCAGAGGAGATATTGATCAAACATCTATTTTTGTAACTCCAGGTACAATTACAAGGGCCAGTGTGCAAACACATTTTTTTCTCGGCCACATACTTAAAGTCATCTTCCTCTAGTGTCATTCATTGCGATTTTAATTCAGAGAAAGCGATGCTACTAAAGGGCAATACGGAAGCTCTTCCTATAGGGACTTGGCCATGTAGAATTCATTAATAGTGTAACAAAGGAATCCCGCATTCAAGATAGGGACCTAGCTTCTTCCATGGCTACGATGGCCTCAGGACCTATATAGTCCCCACAACTGTAGCTGTCGACACATTTAAATGAAATTTCTAGAGTTTGGCCTTTTGACTGGTATTTAAGGTGTGTTTGATAACATTTTATTTTTTAGAACAATTTATGTTCAAAAATAGTTCTCTTTGGACAAGTTTTTGAGCAAAAGAATACGTTTAATAACTGCACAAAATTTATATTTTCGAAATAGAAAAAGAACAAAAATGCATTTGGTACGATCCTAAAAATTTCTAACACCCAATTTTTTTTATTTAATTATAAAGAGACTTAACATTTCATGTTTAGATAATATTGAAATTTTGTAATGATTTGATTGATCAAGATATTCTACAATGACCTAAGAAAGCCAATATAATAGTTAGTTAAAGAGAAATGGTTGGAAATGGGGGAAAAATACAAAAAAAAGTCTTAAACTTATTATATTGGTATCAATTCAGTTCTAAACTTTTTAATTGAACTAATTTAGTCCTAAACATTTTCGTATTGGTACAAATTTAGTCCATCTGACCAATTTTAGCCAGTCGGCACTAACGTGGATGCATGCTGATGGCCAGACGCTAATGTGGCAATTTCTTAAATAATTGTTTTATTTTGTTCGAATTGTTTATTAATTTTTTCTTTTTGTCCATCGTCTTTTCTCCCTTGTTCCTCCTTGGATGTCCCCGTGGTGGCCGGCGAGGGCCGAGGCCCTCGCCCAGCCTCGCTTATGGCCGCTGGTGAGGCGACTTCACCCAAATTTGGGTGAGGCCAACCTCGCCCTGGCCTTGCCTCAAGTGAAGGTGGCCTCGCCCACGACTAGCGAAGGCAGCCTCGCCAGCGACCATCGCCAAGCTAGAGGCTCGCTGACCACTGGCCCTCGCCCGGCCTCGCCCAAGGTTGTGGGCAAGGCGGCTTCGCCCAGATTTGAGCAAGATCAGCCTCGCCCTAGCCTTGTTGCGGGCAAAGGCGGCCTTGCCCATGATTGGGGAGGCCATTGCGGCCCTCGCCGATGGCCGGAGAGCCTTTGGCTTAGCGATGGCCACCATGCCCTCACTTAGATCTGAGTGAAGCCACCTCACCAATGGCCTTGGGCATCAGTGCCAGCTGGCCAAAATTGGCCGAATGGACTGAATTGGTACCAATGCAAAAATGTTTAAGAGTTGATTGGTACTAATATAATAGGTTTATGACTTTTTTTTTTTTTACTTTCCCCTTGGAAATGGTAACGGAAAGTCTCGTTGGTTTACAACTCACAATATGAGGAGATTGATAGTAAATCTTTAAGCATTACAATAAATAGGTGTATAGACCTTTTGAGAAGAAAAGCAAAAGTTGCTTGGAGTCACCAAGCTTTTGCAATCTAGCATTATCTCTAAAAAAAAAAAAAAAAAAACAATAGTTAAAAATCCATATAGTAAAGCCCTAAAAGCTTTTCAATTTTGAATCCAATTTTCATCAAAATAATTTCACATTTTTTATGCTAAACTAATTCTAAATTGAAATTAACATTAAAATTTAGTAAAACTACTCAAAATCTAATTAAACTACTCAAAATCTAATTTCTCAATTTTTTCCTAATTTTTTTTTTAATTTTTGATTGTATTGTATTTTATTTTTTATTTTGAAAAATGGGAACTCGGATCGAGTTAGGAGACTAAACCTTGTGTCGATTGTATAAAGACGAGCATTAGATTATGTCGAGCTTATTTTCTAAAATGACATTTCTTGTGTTTCCAGGAACAAATAAGTAGGTTTTTTTTTTTTTTTTAAATTTTTATACTTCGTGTTTCTATTCCAATTTATTCCCTTGATACTAATCTGTTTTGAGGAATAGAAAAAATTAGCTAACATTATTAAACAGATTTTTTTTTTTCTGTTTCAAGGAATAAAAGAACAAAAAAATAAAGAAATAAAAATGTATTCAAAGAGGACCAAACTGTCTAAAAGCAATGTGAAAATCAATCAAAAGATGCGAAATTGCTAATTTAGAGGTATTTTTCTCGAGTGCTTTGAGAGGCGGGATGGTCCAAATGTGATGAGCTAAAAAACACACCGCGAATTGTGAATGACCTGTCCGAGCACGACAAGGCCAATTCACACCCACATAAAATGGTTTTTTTTTTTTTTTTTAATTTTTTATACTTGTGTTTCTATTCCAATTTATTCCTCTTCTACTAACTGTTTTGAGGAATAGAAAAATTAGCTGACATTATTAAACAGATTTTTGTTTTTTGTTTTGTTTTGTTTTGTTTTTGTTTTTTTTTTTTTTGTTTGAAATAAAAGAACAGAAAAATAAAGAAATAAAAATGTTATCAAAGAGGACCAAACTGTCTAAAAGTAATGTGAAAATCAATCAAAAGATGCGAAATTGCTAATTTAGAAGTATCTTTCTCAAGTGATCTGAGAGGCGAGATGGTCTAAATGTGATGAACTAAAAAACACACCATGAATTGTGAATGATCTATCTGAGCACGACAAGGCCAATCCACACTTACATAAAATGATGTACTACTGCCTAGGTGGGACTAGGTGAGGTTGGGCGCGGATGCGGACCACAAGTGCTGCACCCGTTCACAGGAAAGATCTTCACGTCAAATCAGAAACTACACACCGTGGAAGATACTTCCATTCTTAAAGAGGCGGTAGCACCGCATGGGGCCGTGATGGCGAGAAGGTATTGGCACATCACTCCCACCACTCAGGTCAGTAGTGGGACCATGGTACAATAATAGAGAACATGCGGAACGGAATCTTCTAGCACGCAGCAAGCGAAGACAAGGAAGACTCGATTCTGATTGGCAAATGAACGGTAGAGAAGCAAAACACAGTTCGAAAGGTATCTCCAACAGCCTCCGCCATTCGCAGGTTGAAAAGCCTTTCCGAAATTCTATACGGTACACGTGTTAAACGTCGTACATCAACCGGCCCGATAGAACCCCACATACTCATGTGCATAACCTAGGCCTCTATTTTGACAAAAAAAAAAAGAAAAAAGAAAAATCTGGGCCGCTAGCATTTGGCATAAATCGTTATTTTGGGAAACGATGAATCCGAAAATAATAGTACAATTACTAAAATTATTAAGAGTGTGTTTGATAATATTTTTATTTTCTTTTCTTTTAAAAATAATTTTTTTCTATTTCTGATTCCTAAAATAATTTTTGAGTAAAATAATGTGTTTATTACCTTATACAAAATTTTTATTCTCGAAATGAAAAAGAATATGAATACATTTAGTATAATCTACAATTTCTTTTGTAATGTATAATTTTTTTTAAATTTTTTTTCTTTTTTCTTATCTTTTTCTTTTTCGCCACTCACCGCCTAGAAAAGAAAAAATTAACTTATTTCTAGAAATTGTTTAGGAACAAGAAATGGGCGGCAAGCGGCGAGGAAGAAGAAAAAAATAAAATAATAAAAAAGTAACTTATTTTTACAAATTGTTTTCGAGAATAAGAAACTACTTTTTTCTACTTTCTTGTTTCTATTTCAAATCTATTCTCCAATCACTTTATTTTTACAAGGAGTAGAAAAATTAATTGATATTATCAAACGGATTTTAGTTATTCTTCTACCGCGGAGAGTAAAAAAGCACAAACGTTAGCATATGGAGCCTAAGCTGTTCCTTGCCTATAAATACCCATCAATAATGTCTTTGGCACTCATAGAAAAGCCCCTCGTGCTCTCTATCTCTCATTAGAGAAAGCCATAAAAGAAAGGAAAAGAATGTCTCTTCCGATTTCAACAATTCCATCTTCTCTTGCAACTCAAGATAAAAGCCATGTGGTTGAACGCCATTCAGCAAATTTTCATCCAAGCATATGGGGGGATTACTTCCTCAAATATGCCTCTTGCTCTTGCTCAATGGTTAGAATTTAATACATTGCTTCTGACTCAACTATATATGTGTATACATATTTCGTGAATAGTAGTGGTATAGCACGTGAAAATAAATTTCCTTTTATGCACTTCATCTGGAATAATACAAAGCTTCCTCTTGTGCTTAAACTTGGTTCTTCACTTTGTTACTCTATAATGACCAAGGAAATTCTGACATTCTCATTATAAATTTAAAATTTTTGCTAAAAAAGAGTGAAAATATTGGGTAAAGGTGAGAGAGCCCTTTGATGTAAGGTGAAAAGAAACGACATGAAATCCAAACAAATCTCGTAAACAAAAAATATGAGAATTATCATTATCAATAACATCTTCGTGAATATCTTGGTGCACAATTTCAATAAACACTCTTAGCTATCCCATATTTACCATCTGTCTTTCTCTATTTCTTTCTTTCTTTTTTTTACCTTATGCATTCAAGAATTCAATACCTACGTCCTCTCCAGACCATACCTAGATGACAATTAGTTACAGTTTATGATTATTTGGACTATCCCGTACTTTTTTACCATAAAAAATCCCGTACTTGTCCACGTAACTCTAGTCCTTTTCGTACCAACTTCAAATTCCCCCTCCTTTTTGTCGAGAAAATATCAGGTACCTCTGATGTAGCCAGCACAATAAAAAAGAAGGACCTAAGATGATGACACGTGTCCGAAGTGGGCCCATACATCAGACTTCCCTGCATGCTCTCTTCTCTCTCCTCTCTCTCCCGAGACTCCCCTGCACGAGTGGGAGGTCTGGTGGGGTTTGGAATTGGTACGGTGAGGACTAGAGATAGATGAACACATCTCTTCATCCTATGGTGAGGAAATCGGATGTGACTACAAGGAAGTGACAAATGATCTTTAGGCATGGAATTGAATTATCGTTGCTAAGGGCAAGGGAGGCTTTAACAAAATAGAGTTCTTTCCGGGATAATCGGGGCGTTGCTGTGCGACATCGAGTTGCGGTGTGCATGAGAGAGGAGCGTGTGAGAGAGAAGGGAGGAGAAAATATTAGGTCCTCCTCCTGACAGCAACTAGATGCCGCCTCTCCCTGTGCTCTCGCCACCAGTGAAGTTGCCGCCGCCGCCTCCAGGCTGAGCCTTGGCCACATGTCTGAGTCGCTCCACCGTCTGCCATCGTCCTCATCATCTCCAGGCTGGTCTCTCTTTCTCTCTCTGCGCTCCGCCACCATGATATCAGCGACTCCTCTATAGCGGTTGAGATATTGACGTCACGGTTGAGTCTCATGGCCATAGAGGAGCCGCCGCCCTCCATGGCCATGGAGGTTGAGGTTATAGATCTGGAGGCATTGGCTCCGGATCTGGAGGAGGAGGCAGCCTCTCACTGGCCGCGAGAGATCATGAGACCGCTTGAGCTCCACAATTGACTTTAACATCAAGCACAGAGAGCAAAGTAAAATATCCACGTGCTGCGGTGTGATGCACAGAGATATCGATTTTGGCCCGGTCCACTGCAGTCTTTTGTATCAGAGAGAAATTGACACCAATAGAAAGCCCCTCTCGTCCTTCCTTACGGGCCAGTGAACTTCTCATGCACTCAGTACCAAGAGAAATTGACATATGTTTTTCTCTGTTATGTGTAGGAAAATGGCCATGATCAGCATGCAGAACAAGAAATCCAGAAGCTGGATGACGAGGTGAAGAGAATGCTATGCGCTGATGCCGACAAGCCGTCCCTGAAACTGGACATGATTGATCAAATACAACGATTAGGCATTGCACACCACTTCGCAAGTGACATTGATCACGTGTTGAAACAACTTAGTGAGACATGTTTCGTTTGCAACAATGGAGACAGGGATGTCGATGACCTCTACACGGCTGCTCTCCTCTTCCGATTGTTGCGACAACAAGGCTACCGAGTTTCATCTGGTGAGTCGCCTTCTTTTGTTTTTACTCAGCCACAAAATTGATGATCTATATACTTTGATCTTTTCCTATTGTCCAAAATCTATCCCCTTTGCCTTTCTCTACCGTGGATCGAGGTCATTCGACAATCAATCACCTGAAGTTACAGACGACCTGCCCAAGTTATTGCACAACAGAACCCCAAAGCCACAATCTGTTAAAAGTATAACGCACCTAAATAGTACTCCTACTAGGCAAAATTCTGACCGTAAGGAACTTCATAAATGTGTTAAACTTGTGGCATACTTCACGTTCTTGACCAAATATGCCGGATATCCCTAGAAAACCCTAGAATACAACTAGTTTGCGACTGTTTCTTTTAGAAAAATGCTAGAGATACAGAGAGTGATTTCTACATATAGTTCACTTAATACACACTAAATGATAGGTCACATGGTTTTCATATCATGAGGAACAATTGTTATAGGGACTGTCCTTGGCAAGAGATAAAAATAATTACAAGTGGCTTCAACCATCGTTTGCAAGTTGGTTGTTATTGTTGCTCGTGAAGAATCTCTGTCTAACAGAGATGTTTACAATAGAAATCCTTATTTCACTGTGATCTATGAGCAGACATCTTCAACAAGTTCAAGGACCCCAGTGGAAAGTTCAGTGAGAAACATGCAAGTGACGTAAGGGGACTACTAAGTTTGTACGAAGCTAGCCATTTGAGTGTGCATGGAGAAGATGTTCTGGATCAAGCGCTTTCTTTCAGTTTAACCCATCTCGAATCCGTTAAGGAGCAACTAAGCCCTCCTCTCGCAACACAAGTCCATCATGCCTTAAAGCAAACAATTCGTCAAGGGGTGCCGAGGCTCGAGGCCAGACGATACATCTCCATGTACGAAGCAGAACCTTCACATAATGAAGTCCTGCTATCACTAGCCAAGTTAGATTTCAACCGCTTGCAGGAGCAACACCAGAAGGAGTTATTTGATTTGACAAGGTTCATCAACTATGAAATCACATGATTAAATAGTTTGAGTTTACACTCTACAGAAGATTTATATGAATAATGCCATTTTACATGTAGGTGGTGGATGGGTTTAGACTTCAAGAGGAAGTTACCATTTGCAAGAGACAGGCTCGTGGAAGGATACTTTTGGATTGTGGGAGTTCATTTTGAGCCCGAATTAGCAGTTGCTAGAAGAATGATGACCAAAGTGATCGCAGTGACTTCAGTTCTTGATGACATATATGATATCTATGGCACCTATGAAGAGCTAGAGCTCTTTACTCAAGCAATTCAAAGGTTAAATTCGCTTTTCTGCCTTTTGGTTTGCAGCATGTGCGTCTTACTTTTCGTACATTATGTTTCACCACTACTTGTATGATGTGGCAAAACGCATCTGATCAGTGACTCTATGTCAAAAGAAGATGGAGTTTGATTGATCAACCTTTTCATATATGGTAATATGGTGATTACCAAATCCTTGTGCGATCTGAAGTTTATAATTATCACGTAGTTTATACCCTATCTTATAATATCTCATAATTTCAGGTGGGACATTGATTGCATACATGAACTTCCAGAGTACATGCAAGTGTTTTACAAAGCACTTATCAATATATATGTCGAAATTGAAGAAATACTGGCATGCACAGGAAAATCATACTGCCTCCGCTATGCGGTAGAAGCAGTAAGATCGTACCACCTCTACTATATTCTATAATCTTAGTGCTGTCATTCTCGATTGATAGAAATATAATCTTTTGCATTCTCAGATGAAGAGGCAGGCGAGATACTATTTTGCTGAAGCAAAATGGCTGCACCAACAGCACAAGCCCACCATGGATGAGTACATGTCCATTGCACTAGTATCAAGTGGTTACCCATTGTTAGCTGTCACGTCCTTTGTGGGAGTGCCCGATATCGTCACAAAAGACGATCTAGATTGGTTGTTCAACGACCCAAAGATCCTCAAGGCTTCAACAATCATCTGCAGGCTCATGGATGATTTGGCGACACATAAGGTACTTTTTGTTCTTGCAAGTGTTCCATGAAGATATAGACCCAACCCAACTCCTGTGGAATATAGACGGTCTTGTTTAAATGTCTTGTTATATATATCTTTGCAGTTTGAACAATCAAGAGGACATGTGGACTCGGCTGTGCAATGTTACATGAAGCAATATGGTGTCACAGAACAAGAAGCGGAAAACAACCTTCGCAAGCAAGTGAATGACTCGTGGAAGGACATCAATGAGGAGTGTCTTCGCCCGACTGCTGTTGCAATGCCACTTCTCGTGGGAATTCTCAACCTAACGCGAGTGATGGATGTGTTGTACAAGGATGGTGGAGATCATTATACCAATCCTCATATTGCACTGAAAGATTACATACATTCGGTGCTCTATAGACCCAGTGCAATAGTTATGATATGCAATTAGTGAACTAGAAGTTCATCAGCTGGACATTAGAAAACTGGACCCATTGTTCAAAAGATGATGCATCTATGCAGGTGTTCTGTGTTAATGGGTGGCAACAAGATGTGGGATACATACGTCAGTTGGGCTAAAATTAAAGCTTTTAGTAATAATGGTTTTTTCATTGAAGAATGAAATGAAGCGTATAATTTATCTGTCCAAAAAAGGATTAATCAAGCTTTTGATGAGCTATTTTCATTTCGAATTTCAAAGGATGCGATTTAGAATGGTATGGTTATAAAACCAATTGATTTGATCGGTATGGAGTATGGAAAGAAGAGAATGAGATCTACTATTAGCACGGAATGAAAGCCCACCTATAGGGACTTGGCCATGTAGAATTCGTTTTTAGTGTAACAGGAGAATCCCACATTTGAGATGGCGATCCGGCTTCTTCCATGGTTACGATGGCCTCTAGGCCTATATATTCCCTGTAACTGTAGCTCTCAATTCAAATGAGCTTTCCAGAGTTTGGCACTCATAACTGGTATTTTACTGTCTAAAAGAATTGTGAAAATCAATTGGAAGATGCGAAACTACTAATTTAGAGGTAGGTAGCTTTCTCGAGTGCGTTGAGAGGCGGGATGGTCCAAATGTGATGAGCTAAAAGCACACTGCGAAATAGAAAAAGGGAGGAACTCGCGAGTGACCTGACCAAGAACAATGAGGCCAATCCACACCCACCTAAAATGAAGTACCACTGCCTTGGATAAACTACGTGAGGTTGGGTGCGGATGTGGACCACAATCGCTGCACACGTTCACAGGGACGATCTTCACGTTTTAATTCAGAATCAAATCAGGAACCGCACAGCGCGGTAGATATCTCCATTCTTAACGAGGTTGCGGCACCGCATGGACCGTGAAAGCGAAAAGGTGTGGGGGACAACGCTCACATCACTCAGTAGTTTTTTTTACCTTGGTCGGAACTCAGTTAGTAGTTGACCGCACTGTAATAACGGAAAATATGTAGAGCCTTCTTGCTCGCCGCAAGCGAAAACGAGGAAGACCAAATTCTGATAGGAAAAAGAATGGTGGAGAAGCGAAACACAGCATGCATGATATGTCCGACAGTCTGCACCATTCGCAGGTTAAAGGGCCTTTCCAAAATTCTACTGTCTAAAATCAACGTGAAAATCAATTGGAAGGCTAGAAATTGATAATTTAGAGGCAGCTTTCTTGAGTGCTTTGAGAGGCAGGATGGTCCGAACGCGATGAGCTAAGAACACGCCATGAAAGAGTTAGAGGGAGGAAGTTGTGAATGACCTGACCAAGAACGGCGAGGCCAATCCACATCCACATGAAATGGAGTGCTGCTGCCCTGGTTAGACCAGGTATGGTTGGGCGTGGATGTAGACCACAAGTGCACAAGTTCACAGAAACATCTTCACATTTTAATTCAGAATCAAATCAGGAACCACATAACGCGAAAGGAATCTCCATTCTTAACGAGATGGCAGCACTTTATGAGGCCGTGAAAGCGAAAAGGCATGGGCACGACACTCTCATCACTCAGAAGGTTACCGCGCACTGTAATAATAGAAAATATGTAGAACCTTCTCGTCCGCAGCAAGCAACCGCAAAGGAAGACCAAATTCTGATAGGAAAATGAACGGTGAAGAAGCTAAACACAGCATGAACTCGCAGGTTAAAGAGTCTTTCCAAAATCCTGCACGGTACCCATGTTAAACGCCGTCCATCGACCGGCCCGATAGAGCCCGATGATAATGCATTTACTAAAAATCAACAGTACTCAGGTGCATAACCTGGGCCACTGGCATTTGGCACGTATTGTTATTGTGGGAGATGAAAAATCCCAAAATGACCATGCAATTACTAGAATTGCTAAGCCATTCCTTGCCTGTAAATACCCTAGAGAGAGAGAGAGAGAGAGAGAGAGAGAGAAGAATGTCTCATATTTCAACAATTCCATCTTCATAATAATTAGTCGAAGATGGATGGTTGGAAATAGTAATAGAGAGTTCCGTTGATTTATAACTTATAATATGAGGAAGTTGATAGTAAATCTCTAAGCATTATGATAAATAGGTGTATAGATCTTTTGAAAAAAAAGAAAAAGAAAAAGTTGTTTGGAGTCATCAAGCTTTCTTAATCTAGTATTGTCTCTAAAAGAAAACGACATTCAAAATCTATATAGTAAAACCCTAAAAGCTTATTCAATCTTGAATCCAATTTTCATCAAAATATTTTTACATTTTTATGTTAAACTAATTCTAAACTAAAGTTTACATAAAAATCCAATAAGACTACTCAACACCTAATTTCTAAATTTTTTTCCCTAAATTTTTGAATTTTTATTTATTTTTTATTCTAAAAAGTTGAGAACTTATATCGGGCCGGAGACCGAACATTGTGTTGATTGTGTAAAGACAAACATTAGGTTATGTTGAGTTTATTTTTCTGAAATAACCTCTCTCTCTCTCTCTTTTTTTTTTTTTTTTTTTTTATTTTACCAAAAGAAAAGAAGTAGGATTTTATTATTTTTTATTTTTATTTCAAATTTATTCTTTGGCTACTGATCTGTTTCACGAAATAAAAAATTGGCTGACGTTACTAAATATGAATCCCATGCCATGGCCACAAAAGACAAACGAGGGGTCTCTCTCTTGCCTGCCCCTTATACGCCCAAAAGGAAAAGGAGAGGTCTGCTATAATTCCGAGCAGGGCAGGGACAAAAGGGTGGAGTCGAAGGAAAAGGACAGAAGCTAAGCTCTTTTCTCCGTGGACTGACGCAAGGGGGTCTGTTCCTCTCTTCCTCTTTGGTCTCCATCCACGTTTACGCAAAAAGAAGCAAAAGAAAGGAAGGAAAAGAAGAGAGGTCTGCTCGTTTTCATGAGAAAGCAAACGGAGAAAAGCTTGATGGGGCAGTTCACAGAAGAAGTAAAAGGAAGAAAGGACGAAAAAAAAAAGGGCGTCCGCACGTTTTCATGAGAAAGGAAAACAGAGAAGAAAAGAAAAGAAAGCTAATGGAGAAAATCTTGAGTTGTGCCGTACAGGTTTTGCGGGGTTTTGCGGCAAAGACCCACAGACGCCAGCCGCAACCGCAACCGCGGCCCTCTCGCGGTGCTCCAACCGACACCGCGTTCGCAGCCGTTGATCGCTAGTCCACGCTGTGCCGCTTGCTGCTGTTCTTGCGCCGCCAGACTTGTCCCAGCGACTCCTCCGGCTACCTCTGCTGTCTCCATCTAGCAACCCTAGGCATCTTCAGCAGTAGTGCTATTTTGCTGGTTTTGATTTCGCGACGAAATATCTTTCACCGAGTGTTATTCTCAGCTTTTGTTTAAAAAGGACGGAGGTTATGTGCTAATTCCGAACAGAGATATCAAATGCAATTTAAAGATTGAATTTCCAATTTCAAACAGTACTATACTATCTCGATAATTAACTTACTAACTCTGAGACCCAATTTGAACCATATGATGGAATCTAATCAATAGTACAGCTTTAAGATAATTTGATACAATGTTGGAACTTAATTGGTGATAATGCACCTAAATAGATGACACAATGTCGAAATATAATCAACGATATTGGACTAGGAATACAATGTTAGAATTTAATCAACAATGCCGTGTTAGGATATAGACACTCGCTGAAATTTAATCGACGACGAAAATCTAAACACTTCAGCTAGGGAAAACTAAAATACAATAAGGAAATAACATTTGATGTGTTGTTTAGGGGTTTCTTGTTGGATGATTGGTGGTATTTTTACAGGAGCTTGGTAACCACCACTCAGTTATTCATTTTTGATAACGGCTTCCAACCTTAAGCACATTCCTTCTTGTTCGTAATCAATCTGCTCATTCCTTTTACAACTGTCTTGATCGTGTCCTAATTTATCAACAATGACTTCACACCTAAATTCTTGGATGTTAACCGCTCTTCAATCGTGCCCTCATTTGATGCTTCTTTGTATATTTCAAATGTTTTTGTCCAAAACTTACCACCGGCATCATTTGGGTAGCCACTTAATATCTGCCGTTTTATTTTAACAATTGACCACGTGGAGGCTTCTTGCTTTGCTCTCGATCCTTGAATCCTCATCCTCTGGCTCATCGATAGTTAACCATATATTACAATCCTATTGATGCACATGTGTAATTTCATTTGACTTCCATCATGTTTTTTGCCCTCGTGATTAATAGGTGATAGTACGATTAATATTGAATGTTAACATATGTCCCATTTTAAAAGAAGTAAATTTGAAATTTATTTCTTTTAAAGAAAATATCTTATGTGCGATTTCCTCCTGGTGACAATCGTGCCTTTCTTTCCTTAAATACTTCTTTTCCTATGCATGGCCAATACAAATCATTACTTCCTAATATTATTTTGATGTGTCCTTTCGAATTTTTGTAGATAATTGATTACTGCGATTTCAAACCATTGTCTTCAACCCTATTATACACATTAGAGACTCCCTTTTAATACTCCTTTTGTCTTCTTCCTTAAACCCTAAAACCTTTTGCATCTCGTTTTCGGCGTCTACTTCAACATCTTCCATTGCATCCAATACCTCAAAATTTCACCCAGATAGTTACATTGCTAATTTTGATGATCTAGAACAAAGTGAGGACGCTGATAATTGTCATTTTGGACTCTTGAGTGTTATGGAAGAACATCATGAACGCCTACTCCTTGGGCCTTGCCTTTTAGACCATCAACACATCCCGCCATCTCTCAAGCCTTGTTTATTGATGAAACGCGAAGAGATACTTCCTATTCAACGCTCTTCTTGATGGACATCTGGACTTCGGCGCCCTTCTGATTTCGTGGTTTTCCGTTGTTTGAAGTAGAATTCCACTCATCGTAATTACGGATGAAGGATTATCTGTGAGTTAAGCTTGCATGGAAAAAAGCAAGGATAGAGACAATACTTGAGGTTAGTATGTTGTCCCATGATCTAAAAAGGGGACTATTGGGTTTTGCAATATGTTTATTGTTGGACGCAAATTGCGCAACCCCAAGATCTCCATAACTAGAACAAAAACATGTATAATTGAATAGAAAGATTAACGCACATATTTTGGGATCCATCGTTCTTGTAGCGGAAGCGGAAACACAATATTCCACGCGCAAGTCCTTCTCCTCTATTGCCTTCCGTATTACTAGCTCAATGAGGTGGCCCCCTCACGTGTAGCGTTAGGTAAACGCCCCTTAGGTGATGATACATGCGAGAAAATTAGGATTAGAGGAGAGACTTGAACACTATTTATAGAGTTTCCAAACCGAGTCCTCTCATTATGAGCTGCCAGCTTAACTCGCCCATACTAGCCAAACCCATATTAGACTAATTAAAAACCTTCTATCTCATCTTAGACCAACCCTGTTTTACGGTAACCATAAAAACAATAAATTACAATATCAATTAATTTAGTCAACATTAGAAAAACTCTTACATTCTCCCACTTGGACTATATTAATTAAAATTGTACCGTATGTGCGCACATTTGGTGTGACATCCCGATTTTCCAATTCTATATTCAATAAATTGAGACGGGCATTTCGTTGGCACGCATATAGTTCTTTTCCTTGAGTCGGCCACTCATATGAAAAACTAGTCTATCGAGTGAAGCTCATTAAGAGTTTCTAATGCATCGACTCGAGAATTTGACCAAGAAGCAACTTTTCGACCGAGCTAATCTTCAAGGGTCATTACGGCACGATTAAAATCGATTAGAGATCGGAGATAGGTCGACTCGACGAGGAGGCATGTGATCGGGTGTGGGTGATTCCACCAGATCGCACAATTCTTGTCGATCGGCACTGGACCGACTTTTCTATCGATTGGGTACCCTGTGTTCGTATTTGACATCTTGAGATTACCTCGACAACCGAAAGTCGCCAATGTTTCAAAGATGTACATTGTGGCTTGAGATGATCAACCACAGGTCAAATGCATGGAAATTTCTAAAGGCTACCCGTAGGTTGGGCCGCGCTATTATCGTGCCAAAGTGAAATTAATCGTGGAATTGAGATCGAATTCGAAATTGGAAGTCAGGGTGTGTCGCAAATCATTTTAGGATCATTAACTTATCTTTGGAAGATTTTTCATGCAATCGAGTTTTTCAAAGAATTAAATCGAAAATGGTTAATTTGGTTCGGAAAATTGGTAGGCCCGCCTTTGGTTGTGCTTTTGAGATCTAAGATGGTTCATGGACAAGTGAAGATGTGAATGGAAGTGTGATGACATTGGATTAATTTTATGGACTTTTGATTCAATGGAAGAGAATCGAAGTGGAATTAGAGAATTGGTTGTACAAAATTGGGCCTTTAAAAATAAAATGGGCCCATTGGAAGAGGTTGTGGAGGATTGGGTGAGTGGAGTGTGATGTCACCCATGATGTCGTGGTGGTGGGCCATTTTTGTGGGTTAAAGAAAAAGAAAAAGAAAAGAAAAAGCCCCCTTCTTCTCTCTCCTCCCTCTCTTCTTCCTCTCTCTTCCGTGCGATTCCTCCATCTTCTTCATCTTCTTCTTCTTCTTCAAACCCAGCAACCAGCAAGTTGGAGAAGCCGCACGCCTCCGCCGTCGTCGTCGCCGCCGCCGCCGTGCGTCCGTCCCGCGCCGCCCGCGCGCGCTCGCCGGCCCGCCGTCGCACCGTCTCCGCCTCCCTCTCGCTGCCCTTGCGTCGCGGTTGCTGCATCAGCCCGTGCCGGAGCCATTCGGCCACCTCCGGCCACCGTTCGGGTCCCGCCTTGGTCCGGTTTGACCCCTCAACCTTCCCCGGTCCTTCTCCATCTCATCCAAGCTCCTAATCTACCCATTCTCGGCCTCAAATCGCCATGGACAGCAGCCAAGAAAAATGGGTATGCAGCGGGTGTTTGGCCCGTTTTGCCACCTTCCCGAGCCCGGATGCTCGGCCCGCTTTGAGGAAAGTCGATCCTCGCGTCGTCCCCGTCGTTTTGGTTCACTCGGCTCGTTAATCCGGTGAGTTTAACTCACTAAATCTTGATTAGAGGGTTAATGATGCCCTAAGTGTGCTTAGTCTAAGTTAAGTGAGATTAGGTTGGTAGATTAGTTTATTTAAATATGGATTAGATTAAGTTGTTTAATTAAAGTTAAACATGTTTAGTTTAAGGGTTAAGTAGGTTTATTTTTAAAATAAACCTTGATGTGACATAAAGGAATTTACTTTTGATTTATTTAAACATTTCGAAATTATTTAATAATTTAATAATATATCATTATTCGAAATTATTAAAATATGATTATTCAATTATTTTCGGAATAAATTTAATTATTTATTTAATTCCGAAAATTTTGTTTTAATCTCTAAATTCTCCGAAATTTCGTGCTACGGTCGCTTGTGTATTCGGATTTTGAAATTGATGGTCGGATATTATAAAATTGAGCGTGAATTGTGAAAAATATGGATATTATTATTTAATTAATTTTCGGAATAAATTTAATTATTTAATAAATTCCGAAAATTATTTTGGGACCCTAAATTCTCGAAAATTTTGTCTTTCGATTCGCCGTGCATTTAGAATTTGAATTTGATGAATGGATGTGGCAAATTAAGTGTTGATTGTGATAAATAAGGATTTTATTCATAAAAATCCAAGTGTCGGGTTTTAATGCAAAAATTGGATTTTCAATATTATATTAAATAGTGGGGTTTGAAAAAGTGAGATATTGGCTTTCTGGTTCGAAATTAGCGTGCCTCCACACACGTGAGTAATTTCGGAATATTTTTAATATGAAGAAAAATGGCGGGATCACTATTTTAAGTGGAAGCGTTGAGTGAAATGCAAAGTGTCCCGGGGCCGAGTATGATTTGACCGTGTGATAATTAAGAGGAATCGTCCCGGGTCACATTGAGCCGGACTTGCCCCTATATGGGATGCCCACGCGGTGGATGCGGGTCGCAGATTGATTCTCGGCCCATGCTCCTTCTGGGAACGCCGTCGATGTCTCGACGAAGCCGCGCTCCAAGGTGGGGAGCGATGCCTGGCTATATGCCGCAGATAGCCGAACAGTAGGTATGCCCTTGTGTGGCGTGAATAACAATTGGAATGCATGTGGAGTGTTGTTGATGTGTCGGATTATGGGACGGAATTGTGTGGCATGGAATGGGACGTGTCATAACGATTTAGTCTTATAATCGGGACCCCGTGGTTGTTGGTATATGAAAGTGAATGTGTTCCGGTTGTTTAAGTCCCTATTGCTATCTCGTGATTGAGTGGTTTGAATTGTGCTAACCTGCGGGGAAGGAACCGAGGCGAGGTAAGTTTTCGTGTGATGTGGCTAGGCCACCGGGCGTATTTTCTTTCTAATAGGGGTTTAGGGGTTGAACTTGCCGAGACATCGTCTCATCCCGGTTGTGGGATTAAAATTTCAGGTCCCCGGTTGACGGAGCGGCTAGATAGCTTTGGTTGGCCTGGAGGAGTTGCGAGAGGTGAAGTGTTCGACTTGTAGGTCGTAGGGACGTTCATTTTTAAGAGCCTGGTCTTTTGTAGACTTTTGACTGTAGGCTTCTATTTGTAATTCTATTGAATTATGAAAGTGCTATGTTGTGATTGATTGCCTGCTTTTCTATCCCAAGTTAAATGTTGTCAGGGGATTTATAATACGTTCCGCTTGCGCAATAATAATTGAATGGGTCGGCGATATATCCTGGGATGTCGCATATTTGATCGACCGCAGTGGGATGTGCACGTGCTCGAGGTTCGGGGCGTGACATCCCCGTTTAAGTGGTATCAGAGCTTGGTCTATATATGGAGTGATAAGGTGCGATAAGTCATGGGATAGTTAGTAGGAAAGGCTTTTAATATGCTGATGCATGTGGTTGATAGCTGATTGGTAGCTTGTTTGTGGGGTCACTCAAATTTCAACCTGATGTTGGAATCGGAAAACAGGTGTCTATAAAGAGCCCAGTAGGATGAGTGGCCGGGAGTGGAGAACTCCTTGGAGGAGGTCGGTAGGACCTATACCTCAGGGTAGGATGCTGACAAGAGTCAGTACCTGAGGTAGAGCGCAGGCTTAGTTCAGCGTGTGTGTGAGAGTACCGCCGCAAGTCGGTACTGGGAGTGTAGCAGCATCAAATGATCTTGGTTTCGATGGGATTGTTCAGGTGCCAGTGTTCCTTGGAAGCTTGTTGGGTCAGTGAGTTCAGGACCGAGCCGTCGCTGTTGCCGTTGTTTCTACCGCTGCCAGTGCTGTGACCGTTGTTGTTGCCGTGCCTGTTAAGGCCTAATCTGGAGTTGTGATCGAGGATCAAGCCGCAGTATCTGAGTCAGGGTTCAGTTTAGACAGAGATGGGAATCAATTGGGGAGAAATGCCGATGTCAGAGGAAAGGTGCCCTATTTCACCTAACCGGAAGAGCAGAGTTGGAAAGTCAGTGTTCAACTCGATTGATGGGTGTCGTGTCTATCGAAAGGACATGGATCCGTCTGTCTTTGTAAAAGGGAAAGAACTTGTTACAGTGTTGCCGAAAGTCATTTAATCAAAGATTGCCCGTATAGGCGAGATGGAACCGCAATGCTTTTCGTCACCGCCGTTGATAAAATAGAACAGATGAATCATGCTTCGGGACATTTAGTGGGGTACTTGGAATGGACCTCAGTGCAAGGATGGATGCATGATGTCACTTGATGGGAGGTAAATGACTCTTCGATTATGTGTCGAGATAGTGGAAAGGAGGCATGAGTCAGCCTGGTGTCAGAGTAAAAAGGGGAGCATGCTTTGAATGTGGCCAAGCACGGCCGTCGGGTCGAGAATTGTCCGTGTAAGTTCGGGAGAGCGTAAGCACTGTTATCGCAGAGATAGGACGCCACTAGGATGGCTAGAGGAGCATGAAGGGATCGACCATGCATCAATCGGAAGAAGAATGTTTATGAGATGTTTTATGCGAGTAATGCGGCAGAATTTTCAAAGTGAAGGTTGTAGAGTTTTCGTTGTGGTAATAAAGTAATAGGAAGATGAGTCTCGACTATAGTCGTACATTCGATGAGTTTGCTTATGTATGACTTGGAAGTCATTTATGAAAAGGTTTGGCTCGAGGAGCTTTCTTGTGTTGAATCGTGGCGTGATATAATTCAATTTGTTCGGTTGGCGTATGAAAGTTTTGAATTACAAGGTTGAAGAGGAACTTCAATCCTTGTTATTCGTCACCGAAGATGACTTGGTTCAGTTGTTGGTTATTGAATCTACATGGCAAATTTGTAATGGATGCGTCGCTTGATGAGCCGAATATGGAGGATATAATCGTGGTACATAAGTCTTCTAAAGTAATTGTTTGAAGAATTGCCAGGTTTGCTATCGAAAAGAAATAGAGTTCGTGATTGAATTAGCACCGGAACCAAGCCGGTCCCCTAAGGCTCCTTACCGGATGGTGTTGCCCGAGTTAAAAGGACTCGAAGGTGTAGATGCGGAAGTGTTGAATAGGGGAGTCATACTTTCCAAAGCATAACCTTGGGGAGCACCCGCCCGTACATGAAGGAGAAATGTGGTTCGTTGTGGTTGTACATCGATATTCTTCAAGATTGACTTGAGGTCAGGATATCATCAATTGAGAATTAGGAAGAAAGACATACCGAAGTTAGTATCTTGCACTTGATACAGCAGTTGTGAGTTCGCCGTAATACCGAGTGGTGTGATGGACACCTTAGCTGGTTGTTTGGATCTAATGAGCGAGAATGTTTAAGAGTACTTGAATCGGTGGTGATCGTGCTCGGTGAAGTTATCATGGGGTGTTCAAAGAGTGCCGAGGAGCGCAAGAGACATTAGAAGATGATATTTCGACTTTGAGGACTCTTGAATCTTATGTTAAATTTAGCAAGTGCGAGTTTTGGATGACTCGTATTGCGCTCCTAAGTCACGTGATTTCAGGCGAAGAAATCTCCGTAGACCCCGTCCAAGATTAAAGCAGTGAACAATTAGCCGAGATTGACTACAGTGACAGAGTAGAAGTTTTTGGGGATTAGCGGGATATTACAGAAGTTTTATGGAAGGGTTTTCAGCGTCAGCGTTGCAGTTAATTCGACTACTGAGGAAGTAAGAAAAGTTCGTGTGGACAGATAAGTGCGAGTGTAGTTTTCAAGGGCCTAAAAAGAGGCTGACTACCGCGCTTGTGCTTACTATTCCATTTGGTCATAGAAGTGATGAGATACATAGTGATGCGTCGTTTAAAGGATTGGGTTGTGTGTTGATACAGCAGGATAGGGTTGTGGCATATGCGTCCCGTCAGTTGAGACCTTGGGAGTTGAATATGAGACAGCGTCGCTGGATGGAACTTATTAAGGACTATGACTATGGTATTTTGTACCACTCTGGAAAGGTGAGCAAAGTTGCAGATGCACTGAGTCGAGAGTCCTTAGTTGCATAGTTGGTACTCAAGGATTTGATCTTAATTGAGAAAATTCGAAATTTGGTTTTCAAATCTAAGGTAGGCCACCTTTGGAATCTTATTACTACCCTCAGAATTGAACCGAGAGAGCAGATCATAATCAAATTGTTTCAATGGACGATTCGAAATTCAGAAACTTTATAAGAGAATGCAGATGAGAGAGAGGTTGATTTTCAGATTTCTGAAGACAGAACGCTAAGGTTCTGAGGATGATTGTGCGTAGTTGATAATGCAGAGATTAAAGAAGACATCTTATGGGAAAATCATCATAGCAATGTCAGCGTTGTCCAGACAGTACGAATAGATCTTTGTTTTGAGTGTGTGACATCCTGATTTTCAAACTCTGATTTCGATTGGTTAAATTGGGCATTTCATCGACGCGATTACAGTGTTTTTCTCTGAGTTGGCCACTTACGAGATAACTAGACTAGTTGGGTGAGTTATCAAGGGCTTTAAGGCAAATAGACTTGAGAATTCGACCGAAATCGACTTCTCGATCGTGCTCATCTTTAGAGATCATTACGGCACGCTTAAAAATCGAATTAAGATTAGAGTTAGGTCGGTTCGACCGAGATGAATGACCGATCGTGGGTGACTCCACTAAATTGGAAAACTCTCGTCGATCGATACTAATTTGATTTTACCGTCGTTTTGGTACCCGTGTCCGTACTTGAATCATTGAGATTTTCACGACACTTGAGAGTCGCCAATGTGTCAAGAGAGTTCATCGTGGCTCGAAGAAAATCGACCACGGGTCATTTGTCCTAAAAAGCTCCGAAAACTACCCAAAGGTAGTCTAGGTCACACCAAAAGCGTATCGGAGTGAAATTAACCGCCAATCTAAGTTCGATTTCGAAAATTGGAGATTCTATCTTGTCACAAAGTGGGTATACCGAAGTGTGTGCATCGGATAATTCACCGGCATGGAGTGCCTCACGATGAATTGTATTTCAAATCTAGATCGAGATGTTCCAAGTTGGCGAGCTTTCAAATGGTTCTTTCTTAGCGGTGCACATCGAGAGTGCGGAATTTCGATTCTGCCGAGATGATGTCGGGGAAAGAAAGATCACGAGGCCGGGTCGATACGGTGGTCGGTGATTGCGATTGCCGAGATCGGTGTCAAAGTTATATCGATCTTGACCGAGGTTCCCGGTTTGCAGATCGACAATTAGTTTCTTTTTAATCGGTGCGGAGCGAGTGTACGGGATTTCGCCGATTGAGATAAGATCGAGATCGAAAATCGCAGTCCAGGATGGGTTAGAAATCGTGATTCGGTCACGCGTTATCGAGAGACAGTTTAGAGACGCCTGTAATCGCCGCTTTAGCTTCGCAGATTTTGTATCGAAGACCTTTGGAATTTTAAGTGGGCAAGTGTTTAGTATTTTTGAAACCGAAAGTTGTTTGAGCAAGATAGCAGGTGATTTGGCGGTATTGGTGCGAAGGAGCAACATGAGAAAGAGAAGATTATATGAGACGACTTACCCCCCCACCTTTTTGTTAAGAATTGGTAAAGGTTTAAATTTCGAGGACGGAATTTTTATAAGAGGGGAAGAGTTGTGACATCCCGATTTTCCAATTCTATATTCAATAAATTGAGACGGGCATTTCGTTGGCACGCATATAGTTCTTTTCCTTGAGTCGGCCACTCATATGAAAACTAGTCTATCGAGTGAAGCTGTTAAGAGTTTCTAATGCATCAGACTCGAGAATTTGACCAAGAAGCAACTTTTCGACCGAGCTAATCTGCAAGGGTCATTACGGCACGATTAAAATCGATTAGAGATCGGAGATAGGTCGACTCGACGAGGCATGTGATCGGTGTGGGTGATTCCACCGGATCGCACAATTCTTGTCGATCGGCAAGACCGGACCGACTTTTCTATCGATTGGGTACCCGTGTTCGTATTTGACATCTTGAGATTACCTCGACAACCGAAAGTCGCCAATGTTTCAAAGATGTACATTGTGGCTTGAGATGATCAACCACAGTCAAATGCATGGAAATTTCTAAAGGCTACCCAGTAGGTTGGGCCGCGCTATTATCGTGCCAAAGTGAAATTAATCGTGGAATTGAGATCGAATTCGAAATTGGAAGTCTGGGTGTGTCGCAAATCATTTTAGGATCATTAACTTATCTTTGGAAGATTTTTCATGCAATCAGAGTTTTTCAGCAATTAAATCAGAAAATGGTTAATTTGGTTCGGAAAATTGGTAGGCCCGCCTTTGGTTGTGCTTTTGAGATCTAAGATGGTTCTATGGACAAGTGAAGATGTGAATGGAAGTGTGATGACATTGGATTAATTTTATGGGCTTCAATTTGATTCAATTGGAAGAGAATCAAGTGGAATTAGAGAATTGGTTGTACAAGAATTGGACCCCGGAAAAATAAAATGGACCCATTGGAAGAGGTTGTGGAGGATTGGGTGAGTGGAGTGTGATGTCACCCATGATGTCGTGGTGGTGGGCCATTTTTGTGGGTTAAAGAAAAAGAAAAAGAAAAGAAAAAGCCCCCCCTTCTTCTCTCTCCTCCCTCTCTTCTTCCTCTCTCTTCCGTGCGATTCCTCCATCTTCTTCATCTTCTTCTTCTTCTTCAAACCCAGCAACCAGCAAGTTGGAGAAGCCGCACGCCTCCGCCGTCGTCGTCGCCGCCGCCGCCGTGCGTCGTCCGTCCCGCGCCGCCGCCGCGCGCTCGCCCGCCCGCCGTCGCACCGTCTCCGCCTCCCTCTCGCCGCCCTTGCGTCGCGGTTGCCGCATCTTGCATCAGCCCGTGCCGGAGCCATTCGGCCACCTCCGGCCACCGTTCGGGTCCCGCCTTGGTCCGGTTTGACCCCTCAACCTTCCCCGGTCCTTCTCCATCTCATCCAAGCTCCTAATCTACCCATTCTCGGCCTCAAATCGCCATGGACAGCAGCCAAGAAAAATGGGTATGCAGCGGGTGTTTGGCCCGTTTTGGCCACCTTCCCGAGCCCGATGCTCGGCCCGCTTTGAGGAAAGTCGATCCTCGCGTCGTCCCCGTCGTTTTGGTTCACTCGGCTCGTTAATCCGGTGAGTTTAACTCACTAAATCTTGATTAGAGGGTTAATGATGCCCTAAGTGTGCTTAGTCTAAGTTAAGTGAGATTAGGTTGGTAGATTAGTTTATTTAAATATGGATTAGATTAAGTTGTTTAATTAAAGTTAAACATGTTTAGTTTAAGGGTTAAGTAGGTTTATTTTTAAAATAAACCTTGATGTGACATAAAGGAATTTACTTTTGATTTATTTAAACATTTCGAAATTATTTAATAATTTAATAATATATCATTATTCGAAATTATTAAAATATGATTATTCAATTATTTTCGGAATAAATTTAATTATTTATTTAATTCCGAAAATTTTGTCGGGACCCTAAATTCTCGAATTTCGTGCCGGTCGGCTTTGTGTATTCGGATTTTGAAATTGATGGTCGGATATTATAAATTGAGCGTGAATTGTGAAAAATATGGATATTATTATTTAATTAATTTTCGGAATAAATTTAATTATTTAATAAATTCCGAAAATTATTTTGGGACCCTAAATTCTCAGAATTTTGTGCTGATCGCTGCTGTGCATTTAGAATTTGAATTTGATGAATGGATGTGGCAAATTAAGTGTTGATTGTGATAAATAAGGATTTTATTCATAAAAATCCAAGTGTCGGGTTTTAATGCAAAAATTGGATTTTCAATATTATATTAAATAGTGGGGTTTGAAAAAGTGAGATATTGGCTTTCCTGTTCGAAATTAGCGTGCCTCCACACACGTGAGTAATTTCGGAATATTTTTAATATGAAGAAAAATGGCGGGATCACTATTTTAAGTGGAAGCGTTGAGTGAAATGCAAAGTGTCCCGGGGCCGAGTATGATTTGACTGTGTGATAATTAAGAGGAATCGTCCCGGGCCGTTGAGCCGGACTTGCCCCTATATGGGATGCCCACGCGGTGGATGCGGGTCGCAGCTTGATTCTCGGGCCCATGCTCCTTCGGGAACGCCGTCGATGTCGACGAAGCCGCGCTCCAAGGTGGGGAGGCGATGCCCGGCTATATGCCGTAGATAGCCGAACAAATGAGTAGGCTATGCCCTTGTGTGGCAGTGAATAACAATTGGAATGCATGTGGAGTGTTGTTGATGTGTCGGATTATGGGACGGAATTGTGTGGCATGGAATGGGACGTGTCATAACGATTTAGTCTTATAATCGGGACCCCGTGGTTGTTGGTATATGAAAGTGAATGTGTTCCGGTTGTTTAAGTCCCTATTGCTATCTCGATTGAGTGGTTTGAATTGTGCTAACCTGCAGAAGGAACCGAGGCGAGGTAAGTTTTCGTGTGATGTGGCTAGGCCACCCGGGCGTATTTTCTTTCTAATAGGGGTTTAGGGGGTTGAACTTGCTGAGACATCGTCTCATCCCGGTTGTGGGATTAAAATTTCAGGTCCCTGGTTGACGGAGCGGCTAGATAGCTTTGGTTGGCCTGGAGGAGTTGCAGAGGTGAAGTGTTCGACTTGTAGGTCGTAGGACAGTTCATTTTTAAGAGCCGGTCTTTTGTAGACTTTTGACTGTAGGCTTCTATTTGTAATTCTATTGAATTATGAAAGTGCTATGTTGTGATTGATTGCCCGCTTTTCTATCCCAAGTTAAATGTTGTCGGGGATTTATAATACGTTCCGCTTGCGCAATAATAATTGAATGGGTCGGCGATATATCCTGGGATGTCGCATATTTGATCGACCGCAGTGGGATGTGCACGTGCTCGAGGTTCGGGGCGTGACATTTGGTCTAAAGATAATTCTTAATAGTCAATCATATCCTATAAAGTCTTAAACACTGAATCATGGCGGTAACTGCATGTATACACACAGAGCTTTCCATGGTCACGAGTGCTCTTAACTTTATTGATATGGATTCAATATGATAATGTGGTAAATGGATAACATCTCTCATAGAGAGATCCCATTTGTCAGTCACCATTCTCTTACCTCATGTGTCATAAAAACTTGTGTCACAGGAAAATGCTTTATGGTTCCAATGAATCCACATATATCTTGTCCTTATGGTTAACATTTCTTTATATATCACAAGACATATGCATAAGGTTAATAACCGGATGCTCGGATGCCCCTAGCATTCACTCAAGGTTTATATAATCTCTTGAAACTTTATCAATATGTATTCAACATAATAACAATACATTCAAAAATATTTTATTGAATACAAAAGTTGATACATATCAAACCGTTACAAAGTGTAACGAACATAGATGAAACCTTTATCAGAGTAAAGCCAAAATAGCTCCCAATAAACAATAACATCTCATGATACTCCTAGGCCCATGCTAACGACATGTCACTCAAATACACACGGGCATAGGCCTTTAGTTAATGGATCTGCAACCACATCATCTGTGAAAATATGTTCTATTAAAATGTCACATTTTTGTACCGTTTGCTTTTGGTAAAAAAAATTGACCACTATATATTTAGACTCCTTGAGACCTTTGTAGTAAATAAATAATACTACAAATTTGTTATCTCAATACAACCATATGGGTCTATCCATAAAGTTAAAACAATCAACTCCTTCATGAGGTTCTGCAGCCTAATAGCCCAAGTAATAGCCAAAAAGAATGTTACTAACACTACTTACATAATAGAAGATAACATAGAACTTTATTTACTGCACTTCCTGCTAACATAAATATGTATTCCGTTATTGATTTTATGTCATTCTAACAGCCAGCAAAGTTTACATCTTAATACCCTACTAGCTGCAAGAATTGAACATGTCTGTAAATTAACATATATTCTCATGTTCTCTTTAAGTACCTTAAAATCTTTTTGACAGCAACCTAGTGATCACGTCATGGATTTGACTGATATCTTCCTAAAAGTCCCGTCACAAAGACGATATTTAGTCTAGTGCAAATTCGAGCATACATTATACTTTTAAGTGCACTAACACAAGGTACACAATTTAATTAGATTTTCTCAATATCTAAATAAGGACAATGTGATAAATTCAGTCCATCACTCTTAACAACATGAGCAATTCCTGGCTTGTAATGATGTATATTGAATATTTCCAATATACAATCAGTAAATGTCCTCCGAGAAAATCTAATATAATATGGCAAAAACAATTCTTACAGATCTCTGTACAAAGGATATAAGATGTCTCAAGGTCACAGCTTGTAAGTAAAATATCATGTACATAAAGTATGAGAAAAAATAAATTTCCTCCCATTGACCATGCAGTATATTGAATTACTTTATTCCAAATTGAACAAAATAATAGCATTATGAAACTTTAATAATATTGTTTGGAAACTTGCTTAAAACTATGAATAAAACTTTTCAGTCTACACGCAAGTTTACTTGAATCTGCTGCAAAATCTTTCAGTTGCACTTATAGATTTTGTATCTATTTAATGTAACTCCAAATAAAAAAGAGCTATTAATGCCATTCACTCTAAAAAAATATTTAAAGAAATAATTATTTCTTCACTATAAACAATTCACCCCTCTTTCAGAGTGAAAACTTTAGTTATCAATTTGGCTTTAAATTCCACAATCTTTCTTTGAAATCAGTTTAGTTTTGTACGGCAATTTGCAACTAATGAACTTGTGATCTTTAGGCAAGTAAGTTAGTTTACAAACTCTATGATGTTTCACAGATTGTATATCGCCTTTTATGGCATCTAATCACATATTTGATTGAAAACAAAAAAACAACATTTATAAATATGCCACTACATCAACCATACAGTGGATATTGCAGTCACGCTCTCACGAATAGACTATATAATTTAATGGAATAACTGATTATTTTTTCCTAACAAATCTCCCGAGTAAAGTTACCACCACTTCATTCTATACTTGAGAGGTTTGAAAAAATTTCATTATAAACTATATCAAGAATAAACCTTAAACCTCAACAAGTTTAGTCTATGGTATATGAGATTCAATAATTGTCTGTACCACAATTATTTGTATAGGCAAAGATAAAGACACAATGATTTTCCATCACACTATTATCCTTAATAGTCTGAGAGCAGCTATCTTCTACAATTACGTCAAACTGTAGAAACTTTATAGTATATGATTTCATAATTCTTATACTTTCTTTAGAGTCATAAAATCAATACCCCTTTAACAATTTAGATAAGATACAAAATAATTCCGAGTGGATTTGAATTCCAACGCACTTAATATTGGATTAGATAACCTCACTTTTGTATGACACCTCTAAATTTCATATGATTCAAGTCATTTATGTCCAGTCTATAACTCAAAAGAAGTTTATGAAACTATTTTTGTATGTGAAAAGGTTACTTTCAAAATATCAGTCCAAAAAAGACCAGATAAATTAGTCTTACTAATCATACTCATCACCATGTTCAATATGGTACATTTATGCCTTTCGGCCAAATTTTTTTCTCAAGATTTTCAGGCATAGTAATTAAGTTACCATCCAAGAATTTACCAAGTATTTGACAAATAACTCTTTAAGTTATTTCGCATTGTCATACTTGCTAAAATACTCACGGCCACTATTAAGCCTGATAATCTTTAAGACTAATTGTAACTATTTCATTATTTATCTCGGTTATTTTCCTTAAATAAAATTTTTTTGGAAACAACCTTTTCAATCATATATGAGATATATATGCTATTAGAACTTAAATACAATCTTTGCAGATGTGTCATAATTTTGGTATTATATAAAACATAACTTCAAGCCATTAAAGCTTTCATCATCTTTTAGCAGTGCAGTCAATAGACAAGCCACTTTTTTAAATGTTCTTGAATGGAACGCTTCATGGACAGTAAACAAATTCTATTGCTCTTTTTCCAAGCAGCAAATCATATGTCCACTACTTAAAAAATTGAAGCAGTTAAAACCTTAATAATAGTAGAGTTATTATTTACAGAAAATGTGATTGAAAAACAAGTAATGTATATAATTAGCATCATATGAGCATCGTGTAATTTGATGTACAAGTACACATCCGGAAAGTTACATGCATAATCATATAATTACCTTTGGACAGAATACATGACATGCAGTTGTACACTCCTCACATGATAGCGGTTATGAGAATATATTCTAATTTTTGTGAATTCATCACTTTTGGACAGATGAACCACTGGGATCAGTCAATCCTCTACCACACCATCATGTATCCCTCAATGAACTAATACACAATCACCTCATTTGAGAGTATGACCACGCATTAGACCAGGAGACATCCCAATTAGCATACGAGACCGAAATTTCTCAAACCCAATCAAGCGTGCCACTTTGGCGGTCCCTACTCAATTGAATTCTTGAAACTCTCTCATACTAGGGATATAAACTTTACTACTCACATACATCATATACATGTGATTTTAACTTTAGTGATTGAGGCAAATTATCACTAAAATCACATATCATGCTAATTATATTGCTTTATCCATTAATAAAAATTAATCATACATATATATATATATATAGCAAACCTAAAAGACAGATTCTAATGAGATTACCAATCATAACAACACAAGAAAATTCTCATAACATAGAAATAAGTATCTCTTGTGCACCCCAATTACTGATTATTAAAATAACATTAAAAGAATACCGATCCAAAGGATTCCTCACAAGTTAACATCAATAGTAATACAAGGTACTCCAAATTGACAAGCTTGATAGCTGATCAACTATTGCTCATGAGTTTCATAAGGCAAAACATGACTCCAAGACCAATAGCTGATTTATTAGCCAATTTTAAGTAACAAATTATCATTACATCAACTAGTGGCCTATAAATTGAGTCAAAATACAGAACCAAATATCTAAACTATAATAGTAGATACAATTGCTCTATGTAAATACTGTTATACTTTTTAATCATAAAAATATTCAAATCGATAGACATTAACCAGCGACCGGATGAGTTTAGATACAATATACAATAACTTAACTGACATGCATTACCCACATTCAGCAAATGTATTAATCAGTACAATCAGTTTGGTCATGAGTTCTTAAGACATTCATCATTCAAAGATTACCAACGTGTCGAGGAGTATGCTTGAGCAACAAAAGTTTTATAACCTTTACTATTTATCATCAGCTCAATACATAGCTCAAATACTATCCCATACTGATTATATCTCATTAAGCCAGTTTCAATTTATAATAAAGTTTGATTTTATTAATGAATCACACCTTCATAATGTGTTTGTGATAACATACTAATAACCCATCACCTGTATTTCCAAAATCACAGAAAATACAAAAAAAATATGCAAAAATACACTAAAAATACACGTAGTTAGGGCTTTGTATGTATTTTCACATCCATAAAATCATCAAACATGTAAAATAAATACACCACAACACCCATTGCCGCCATCCACGTGCCCGCACGCGCCGCTTGAGTGCGCAGCGCGTGGAGTCCACGCGTGGGGCGCGTGAAGGCGCGTGAAGCGCGTCTTCGATGCCTAGGCGGCCCGTGGCCACGCGTGGGGGCGCGTGTGGCCTCCTCCGGCGACGTGCCGCCCATGGTTCTGCTCGTCTCGATGAGCCCAGTCAAATATATAATTTTATTTTATTTTTATTGAACACAAAATCTCGAAAATCTCAAATTAGGGCAAAATCCTATGCGTTCGAGTTCTAGGTTATGGAGGCTCTGATACCACATGTTGGACGTAAATTGCGCAATCCCAAGATCTCCATAACTAGAACAAGAACATGCACAATTAAGTAGAAAAATTAATGCACCTGTTTTGGAATTCATCGTTCTTGTAGCGAAAGCGGAAACACAATGTTCTACGCGCAAGTCCTTCTCCTTTATTGCCCTCCGTATCACTGGCTCAATGAGGCAGCCCCTTCACGTGTAGCGTTAGGTAAACGCCCCTTATGTGATGATATATGTGAGAAAATTAGGGTTAGAGGAGAGACTTGAGCACTATTTATAGAGTTTTTAGTCAGTCCCCCTCATTATAGGCCAGGCTCAACTCGGCTCACACTAACCGGCCCCATATTAGATTAATTAAGAAATATTTTATCTCATCTTAGACCAACCCTATTTTACGGTAACCGTAAAAACAGTAAATTACAATATTAATTAATTTAGTCCACATTAGAAAAACGCTTACATTTCTATCACAATCAACCAATTGCTTCTTTTTCTCTTGGGGACCCAAAATTGTCACTCTTTTAGATATCTTTACCATAGCTGGCTTTGTGCTAAATGGCATTCCTGTAGAAAATTTGGAACCGTTGGAAGTACCTTATATTTCTAAGAGTGTCCTTGCTCATGGGGAATTCCTTGATTGATTCTGCTGCACTTTTGGTCCCATTGACTCCACTAAACGTATTGTCTTTGTGCTCTATTGACTATCGAAATATGTATTCTTTAACTCTTAGAGTTTCAAGGGACCATCTACACATTGCCTCGGATCTTGCAGCGGGTAAATGGTTTGCTCTGGGTCCACTTGTTTTGGCTTCGTTATATAGGGGTTTACTCATGCATCTCTTTCAAAGAATTCCAAAGATGGTATGTTGTCTGGTCCATTTTGGCTTTTGCAAGTATGCCTGGCTCTTTATTTTCTTTGTTTATTCAGTAAATATTCTCGTTATCTTCCACATTACTCTTTAGCGAACTCTAGACATTCTCATCATTTCTCTTTAGTATATCGATTATTAAGTCGTTCACCTTTGAATACACCTATTTGATTTTCTTCCTTTACATTCTATCTTCAAATTCTTTTGGAATTCGACCATGATCTCATCGAATTTTTCCCTTATAAACCTGAAGAATTCAACTACCTCTGCGATTCTACAGCTTTGAACGACTATCAAGAGTTCTAGATTTGGATTTCTGCCAATGATGAACTACAGCTTTGGCCCGATATTGAACAACGAATGAGTGGAGAACAGTCCACGGCTTGGCCCTTGATCGGAAGCCTTGAAGGCCGGCGATGAGCTCTGGCGAGGAGGCTGAATCTTTCCGTTATCCCTCGCCGGCTCACGGTTCTGGAAGTGGAAGGTTGCCATTGGGTCTGCTTTGGTCGCTCGCTCGTTGCTTATCCCTCACTCGCAGACGCACGCTTACTCGGGCACCCGCACGTCGCCCTGTCCCTTTGTTTTGCGTCACAGACACCTCCCTCGTTGCGAATAAGAAGGGCTACCAAAAAGGGCTGGGCCTGTTCTCCGTTTTCTTAATTGTTTCAGATGGGCTCCGTAATGGGCTAAGAGAAAGAAACAAAAGGTGGGCCCAAAGAATTAAAAAGTAGGCTGGGCCAATAGAGGGAGGGGTGTAGAGGGCCCAAAATTTTGCTTAGTGGGCTGGACATACCGGCCCACATGACTTCGCTTTCGAATTATATATATTATTTATTTTTTAATTTTCATTTCATCCATTTTTATTCTTCATTTTGCTTTTTATCTTTTTATACATTTTTGTAAGATAAATGGATACCTAAAAATGTCGACAAAAATTGGGGTGTCATGGTGCCCGCCTAGCAACCTCAGCGACTCCAAACAAGACAGGTAGTCGCGAAACAACAGCCTCGACAAGTCCTTCCTTTTCTCCGTTGACTCCAATGAAGCATCAGCATCCGCGACTCTGGCGTCAGCCCAACGAGCCAGCCCCGACGAGCCCGTGACCACCGAGAGCCGTCCAGCAGGCCTGGTCATCACGCTCATCCTCCTGCCTCACTACAGCTCAGCCGTGTCCAGCTACTTACCAGCGCCTCGGCAAGTCCCGGCGTTCATAGAGAAATTCGGGAGAGACCAGCGATTTTCTCTCGTTTGGTAGGTTTTCCGGCGAGACCATCGCGTCCAGTGGCCTTGGTGTGAAGTCCGGATCAGTCGATATAAAAGAACACCCGCCGTCTGGTGATTGCCCAGTCGCTTTCGCCAAGCCTTGTCGTCGCGCTCAATGGCCGTGCACGCTTCAAACCAGGCGAGTCTTCAAGCACTTCCAGCGAGACCGGAATTCATCGCCGCGTCACCCATCATCCGCCCGCGCCAAACCTATCCACGGTTTCACTTCACAGCCTTTGCATGGTATCCCTTGATTTGTTAGATTTTGCATAGTATTAGTTCCCTTGTTTCGTTCAAGCGCTGTTTCAGTTGACGACTAACCTGGAATTTCTGCAGAATATTGTTTTCTTAAGCTTATTTGACTTTAACGTTTATATTCAGTGTGCATAAAGGTTCTTAAGAGCTTAAACTTCACGACCAAATTTTTATTCCTCGAAAAGAGAATACTTGAGCACTTGATGCAGGATTTGTGAACTGAGGATTGATTGGAAACACGGTGTTTGCTTTGTCCTTTTGTTGATCGTGGGAGTCTTGCGATAAGTCATTTACCTTAGGTCGAGTCACACTTTTTATTGCATTTTTGTAGGCAGGAATGGCTATTGACTCCTTTGCTGCGGTATCATCCCTCATCGATCCCAACACATCCACCGCGACCAAGTTACCGTGGGCTACCTAGCCGTGCCCCCATCGCTGGCCGTCGTCCGAAGCACCTCCGTCCACGTGCCTATGTTGAATTTGACTTGGGAACATTATCTTCGAGTTAGGTGATGATCATTATCCAGAGTTGAATATCTGATTTTATTGCATAATTTGAACGATTGGTATCAAATTGAGATATTTGAATGATTTGTTATCTAATGCATATTGGGAAGATTTTTATGATTACTCAAAATAGGATTATTTGATAATTCATAATGTGTGCATGGATGGTAATCCGATCTTAACCTCAAGATACGATTTCTGTCCACACGGAATAACAGCCATCTATAACCCTTTGAAGATGGTTGATTTATTCTTTTTGAAATTTGAATGGACGGGATATTCAGTGATGCGGTTTGGATAAATATTATTTTGTGATGAGTGCTTATCAGTTATTTGATTGCTTCCTTAAAATAAAATACCAAAAACATCATTTTATAGTAAATTAGAGACTTTTCTAGGATAAGTTGCATGTTTAATTAGGGCATTTTGGTACTTCTCCCATCTTCTCTTAAATAGTTATCTTCAATCTTCCCATTGAAGATGCCTCAAAGAAGTACATAGCCATTATAGATCGGTTGGTGCTGTTGTCTAGAGATGGTGTTGCCCATTTAGTCCTTTTCTCTTAACATTTTCTACCATGTTCGACTCGAACATGTTTGACTAAAAGACAAATCTACCATGTTAGACTCAAACATCAAAGATAAAGGTCAAATGTGGGGCCTATTCTTGATTTAAGATAATTTGTTACATTTTTTTCTACTTTGTTGGTTTTCTTTTTTGTTCTTCCACTAGGGACGAAATTTGTGTCCCTCTTTTCCATAAAAAAATATTTTTTTTGGTAGAACCCAAAAATGGTTTATCTGGCAAATAGCTAACATATTATAGTATTAATGAGTTGTATAATTTTTTTTTAATGGGAAACATTTATTCTAAAATTATCCAAAGTTCAAGTAAAAGTGAAAAGAATGTTCAAAAGCACTATTTAGTAGGGTAAATTGAAACTAGACGAGTAAACCTTTGGAAAATAAAACAAAAAAATCAAGAGTTCAGGCATTGTTAAGATATATTCTCGAAGCTAATTTTAGATTTTGTTATCATATGATGTTAATGAACTTTGGAATCTTGCAAGTTCCTTCTCGTGTTGCTCTTGTAGTAAGTTGAAATCTAATTCAGCCAAGTGGGAGCAAGACTTTGTCATGTGAAGGCTCTTCTTGGTAGAGTGGACTATAACACCTTGCCTCAAGCCTCGGGAAATCCTTGCGAAGTGGCTGCTTTAGGGCATGGCTCGCTTATTTTGCAAGACTAGTGCTCACTTTGCTTTCATTGATCGATTCAACCTAAGTTATAGCAAAAGGGAGTGCTGCTTCCAAAAATAAAATCGCCATAACACCTTAAGTGACAAGCTTCATATAAGCTTAACAATCCACGCGCATCGTTCATGAACGATATTCTTGAATTTTTCAAAGACCTTTGTGCGACCAACCAGCATGGGAAAAAAGATGTAAAATTCAAATCCTATCTAATGTTCTAGGTTTTCTTTTACCTGTTTCTCTTGGAATTCGACTGAGCAATAGAAATATTTTAATTTGTTTTGGATATCTTATTAAATTGGTGCACCACATTTAAGACATACCCGATGAAACATTATAACTTTATTGTCGCAACAATCAAAAGGTAAGAGCCACCATGTGAAGGTCATCTGCCTTAAAATTTCCATGATTAAGTTTGAGAGAAACTCTTGTTGATTTGTTTTAATTGCTCGTCTGTTCCACGCTCAAATTGGTAGTCTATTCCCAAGCGTTGGCTTTGATCAATCAAGTGAAGCGTTTGCAAAGGCTTATCCACGACATCAGTCAGCATCTTCCTCACCTCTCCCTTCAGTTCCTCCATCTGTCCCTTCACTCTTCCATGGAATTTGAACTTCTGCAAATATATTATACGCTATTTCAAATATGAAGCAAGCATGGCATACGTATATTTTACAACTGTTAAAAGGGGGGCCACAATACATGCAACTACCCAGAGCTAAAGAAAGCGGTGAGATCGAAAATGCGATGTGAATGTTGCAGAAGCCAGCAGGGAAGATTCGAACTACATCTGCTGTATGTCTGTCGATTTGATTGCAGCAGGTGGATCATGGATTTCGGATGCACATCCCTCGTGACATTACATAGGGACTGGTTTTCAGATAATCAGTTTAGCAAGAGTGGTGCAGTGTTTATGGGCACCAACGCTGAGTGCGAGGTGGTTGGCATTACTCAATGCATATCAACCATTGAGGGTTAGTCTTATCCGGGAAAAGTGTTAAAAGAGTTATAAACCTTTTGCATTTGTGTTAATTTAGTCCTAAACCATTTTACTTGGTGTCAATTCAATCATTTCCAGCTAATTTTGGCCGGATTTTGCTAACTAGTCATTGACTTGCTGATGTGGTACAATCAACGTTGATGTGGACAACTTTTAATAATAATTTAATATTTTTGAATTTTATTTATTTTCTTTTTTCCTTCTCGTCCTTCCTCTAGCCGGTTGCCGGACCTCTGTGACTGGCCAAAGGCAACAGCCGGCGAGGCTTGAGCCCTTGCCAATGGCCATGATGGCGACCTCGGGATGACCGGCCAGAGGCAATGGCTGTCAAGGCTTGATCCCTCGCTAGTGGCCGCGATGGTGACCTTGCGGCGACCTTGCGCTAGGCGGCGAGGCTCACCCTCCCCGGATCTGGTGAGGGTCAACCCTTGCCGGCCATGGGTGAGGCCATCCTTGCAGCCTAGGTAGCCTCGAGCTAGCCTCACCAGCCACGAAGGCAGCCTCACGCTTGAGTGAGGCTCGACCTTGCTAGATCTGGCGAGGCTCGACCTCACTAGATCCAGTGAGGACGAGCCTTGCTACCCAGCACGATGCCACCCTCGCAGCCACTGGCGATGGCCGGCGAGGCTCGCCAGCCGTCGCCTCTGGCCGATCACCGAGGTCCGGTCTCTGGCTAGAGGAAGGAGAAGGAGAACGAACAAAGAAAAATAAAAATAAAAGGAATAAAAATTCAAAAAATATTAAAATATTATTAAAAGTTGGCCACGCCGATCATGCCACGTCGCTTAGGCGGGCGCCCAATCACCAAAATCTGGCAAAAATTAGCCGAAAATGACTAAATTGTCACCAAGTAAAAAGCTTTAGGATTAAATTGACACAAATACAAAATATTTAGGAGTTTTTTAACACTTTTCCTGTCTTATTCATCAATCACTCTACAGGGCCTTTATAATTTGATATGAGATTTAACGTGTTACAATACATTCGCAGATCCTTATATATAAGACTGGGAACGGTATGCATGTCTTCATCTGACAAAGAAAAAGGAGTTTTGGTAGTTCCCTGATAAGAGAACGTTTGGTGGCTTCCATTATTTTTGCTAAAGGATGACGGTAGTTCTCTGAAAAAAGATAGGAAAAACAACCAAGCTGCGTTTTCTTATTTTTGTACCCATAACAAAGGAAAATTCGGCAATTTCTTTAAAAAGTTGGTCAATTAAGAAAAAAAGAATTATTGGTATGTAACTCAACGGACAAGTTGCTAAAAAAAAAAAAAATCAAACATTGGTAAATAATTCAAATAAAAGTTGACACTCTAAACTAGATAGTAGTTCAATTTGACAAAACTTTGTCACTGTTTTAATTTAGGTTAGTAATTTTATGTAAAAGTTAGCTTATTCAAAGCCTTTGTACATTATGCAAATAAAAACAAGTAAATTAGTGCAAAAATTACTAATTTGCAAATTATCATTAAAAAAAATTGGCAATTTTACAAATGCTTTAATAAGTTATCGGTAAGTTACCTGCAAAAGAAGTCACACAGGTCATATTCTTTACAAATAGTTTTTTGCCACTTTGGAACTTATTGAAATTGTTGGCCAAAAAAAAGACATCGAAATTTACAGGCACGCAAAAAATCCACATTTTGTACATGAATCAATGAAGTTCTACCAGACAATGTGATTGACCGTGGCCAACAGATCAAGCGATACTCTTGATATTGCCATGCAATAAAAGCTCGGACAATTTATTGTTGCCAAATGAGAATACATACAACAAAGAAATGAAGAATCAAGTTTAACCACCAACTATGTTCAATTATTTATGTTTCCTTCATGAAGTAAATAAACGGAGCCTTACATAAGCTGGACATCAAAAAGTTAGGGGAAAAATTGCCCAAAAAATTTTAAACCCATGTATGGTGGCCAATTCAATCTTAAATATCTAAATTGTGCTAATTTAGTCATAAATTTTTAGATAATATGCTAATTTAGGTCTAGACCTTTTGATGATATGCCAATTTAGTCATTCTTGCTAATTTGGTTGGAAGTTGTGGACTTGACGATCTAGCCAACATCAGATGTCTTATGTGTTATGGTTGACATTGACGATTAGCGCTAACATGGATGATTTTTGTAAATATTTTTAAATTTTCTGAATTTTTTTTCTTTCCTTTCTCTTTTTTCCTTCTTTCTTTCTCTTTTTTCCTTTATTTCCCTCTGCCAAATGTTAGCCGCTAGTGAGGGTTGGGTGAGCAGCAAGCTCACCCATATGGTGAGGGTCCTCACCAAGGTGAGGGCGACCCTCACTTGTGGCTAGCAATTGGCAAAAAGAAATAAGGAAAAAAATGAAAAAAAAAAGAAAAGAAAAGAAAAGAAGGAAAAGATCAAAAACATTAAAAAAATTACAAATATCGTCAATGTCAGTGATTTTCGACAATTATTAGCTAGACAAACTTAATTGGAAAATCGTTAAAAGATTTATGACTAAATTGACAAATTATTAAAAATTTTAGTGCTAAATTAGCATAATTGAAAATTTTAAAACTAAATTGGCCACTATAAAATAAGTTTAGGACTTTCTGGATAATTTTCCCAAGAGTTAGGAATTATTAAAATATTTCAATGACACGTTACACTAAACTTTGCAAACTTAGCAACATATGCGTAGTTTATTTATGAGTTTTATCACACACATCAATCTGAAAGTACATAATGATAATAATATTGTCCCTCATACATCAGGAAAAATAGGATTTCAAAGGCATAACCTATAGACTATTGATTTGCAATGACCAAATTGGTTTGACAACGTTTGGTCCAAACTTCACATCAGCAAGGGACTAACGAAGAGCAACGTCACATAATCTTTGAGCTTTGTTTCGGAATGGGTGTAATTATCTCCATCACTATATAACACATCCATCACTCGTGAGAAATTGAGCATTCGTGTGAGAATTGGCATTGGGATTGCGATTGGACGAAGAAACTCTTCATTGATGTCCTTCCATGAATCAATGACTCCTTTATGGAGTTCCTCCCCAGCTTCTTGCTCCGAGACGCCGTGGTATTTCATGAGCAACTCCACTGCAGATACTACGTGCCCCCTCTTTTGCTCAAATTGTATGTCAAACAACATTGGTGTTTCTAGATTAAATGGTGGTCGATCAAACTGTATCATATTTCTAGAGGATAATTATGTTTTATTATACCTGGTGAGAGGCAATGTCATCCATGAGCCTAGAGATGGTTTGTGCAGCCTTCACAATCTTGCAATCACCGATCGACCATTCAAGAGCATGTTTAGTGACCACATCGCCCATTCCCACAAGTGATGTAGTCGCTAACATTCCATATCCAGTCGTTATTAGTTGAAGGGACATGTACTCCTCTAGTGTTGGTATGTAGTTGGTATGGAACCATTTGGCTTCCTGAAAGTATGCTCTTGCTAGCTTCTTCATCTGACGATGGAAACATAAACAAGAATGTTGGGTTTCTAACTAAAGATTGCCTTTGATGTATGTGAAGTGTACCAATGATGCTTACGACTTCTTTTGCATAGACAAGGCGGTATGATCTTTCTTTTGTGGCCAATTCATTCCCAATGTATTCATAGAGCTGGAGAAGCTCCTTATAATAAGCTTGCATATACACTGGCAATCCATCCATGGCATCAACATCCCACCTGAATTCAAGTCTTGGAAAATGACACACTTGACTCTATACAAAATTGATTAAATTCAGAAGTTTGAGAAAGAGTGCGGATTCCATACTTCTGGATTGCTTCGGTGAGGAGCGCAAGTTCTTCCAATGTGCCATAGATGTCATAGATATCATCGAGAATTGAAGTTAAGAGATCACTCTGGTCAGTATATTTTTGGCCATGGCAAATTCAGGCTCGAAATATATTCCCGAGATCCAGAAGAATAACTCCACAATCCTATCTCTAGCAAATGGAAACTTCCTCGGAACATCAATCTCCTTCCACCACCTCTGATTAAACAAACATGAGCATAACTGAAAGTACTTTAGGCCGATAACTTCGCATAGATATACTCCTTTTTTCACTTGTAAAGGACTTTGAAAAACACTATTTAAAAGGGTAAATTGAAACTAATTGAGTTAACTTGTGGAAAACACAATGAGAATAATTGATAGCTTGGGAATTGTTATAACATTATTGATAGTTCGGTATTGTTAAAACATAGTCTAGAAGCTAATTTTAGATTATGCTATCACATGAAGTTAATGAACCTAGTAATCTCGCCAAGTTCCTTCTGGTGTTGCTCTTGCAGTAAGTTGAAATCTAGTTTAGCCAAGGTGAGCAAAACTTCATCATGTGAAGGCTCCTCTTGGTAGAGTGGAATATAACGTCTCGCCTCCAGCCTCGGCAATCCCTTGCGAAGTGGCTGCTCTAGGGCATGACTCACTTGTTTTGCGAGACTAGTGCTCACTTTGCTTTCATCAATCGATTCAAGGTGAGTTGTAGCAAAAGGAAGTGCTTCGTCCAAGATGAAATCGCCATGACACCTTAAATGGCAAGCTTCATATAGGCTTAGCAATCCGCGTGCATCGGTGACAAGCGATTCTCGAAAATTCCCTTCACTATCCTTGAATTTGTTAAAGATCTCTGTGCAACCAACCAACATGGAAAAAAAGATGCAATCAATTAGATATTAGGATGGGGATATGCGTGGTTAACGTTGTAGATATTCTTGTACATGTTTCTCCTAAAATTCGACAAAGCAATAAAAGTATCTTAATACGTATCTTATCATATTAGTTCATTACATTTAACACGTACCTGAAGAAACATTGTAACCTTGTTGTCGCAGTAATCGAAAGATAAGAGCGACCATGTGAAGGTCATCTACCTTGAAATCTTCAAGATGAAGTTGAGAGTAACTTTTGTGGATTTGTTCTAATTGCTCATCTACTTCATGTTCAAAATGGTAGTCAAATCCCAAGCGTTGGATTTGATCAATCAAGTGAAGCATTTGTGAAGGCTTATCCATGACGCTAGCCAGCATCTTCCTCACCTCTCCTTTCAGTTCCTCGATTTGTTCCTCCACTCTTCCAAGAAATTTGAACTTCTACAAATTGTACACTATTTCAAATTAAAGCAAGCATGAAATACTTATACTTTACAAAAACTTAGTTTTGATGGCCCCGTCTGTGTACCCTATTTAGGTATTTCCATGTTCTACGTTCATTCAGATGAAAAGTGAAATTGGATCCATGAGAACAACGAGCATACCAAAGGACGGAGCTGATGCCATAATGAGATGTTTCTTGCAGTAGAGGACATACAGTGGTCGATGAAGCTTTAAGAGTGATCTTTGGACTGAATAATTATTGTTGTTTTCCAAACTGATTTATGTTTTCAGGATTTTCAACTGCATCTTTTTGTGCGGAGAAGGGAACATGTACATTTATGAGACCAATAGAAATCATATATGCGATGTGGAGGAACTCAAGGAAATCGACGTAAGTCTACAAAATGCAATTGCGAGAAAACAAAAGTAGAAGATAACAGAAGAATTACTAACCACTGAGTTGGAGGGGAAAGCATATTTAAGGAAGTAATCCCCCCATATGCTCGGATGATAACCCGCCGATCGACGTTCAATCACATGGTCTGTTCCTATATTTGGAGAAGAACATGGAATTGCTGAAACCTGCAAGTCAGGTTAATTTTATAGAGAAATTTTAATATGTTCAATATCATAGACAGGCGAGGACAAGAATTTTTAGGCTCAAATTCACTCATTGATAAGGTCTATTATAAATCGAGAAAGCCTTGGCTGGGCTTTAGACCATAGGTAATCGAGGCAATTTATATATACTTTTTTTGGAATTTCATATTTTATCTTTTCTCTGTCAAACTCGGGTAACAATGCTTTCATATTCCTTACTATTTACCTGGCAAGGAACATGAAAGCAAAATATTAGAATCAAATAATGCTCTTTTAGGTGCAATATTTTCCCTGCTTATACACGTGAATGTTAAATTTATAATGGGATTGTCAGAATTTCCCTAAAACCAATGTTTAATTACGTGGGGAAGCTTTGTGTTATTCTAGACGAATTGCATAGAATTTCACTTGCTATGCCACTACTATTCACAAAATATGTATACATATATGTAGTTAAGTCAGAAGCAATGTATTAAATTCCTACCGTTGAGGAGGAGCTAGAGGCATATTTGAGGAAGTCATCCCCCAATGTGCTTGGATGAAAATCTGCTGACCAGCAATCGATCACATGGCTTTTTTTTTGAGCTGGAGGAGCAGATGGAATTGTTGAAATCGGATGAGACATTCTCTTCTTTTTTTTTTGGCTATCTCTAATGAGATTTTTGTGTATGACCAATAAATGAAGAGCACGAGAAGTTTTTTGTGAGTGCCAAAGACCCTTATTGATGGGTATTTATAGGCAAGGAACGGCTTAGCAATCCCAGTAATTGCACCGTTTGATCTATTATTTTGGGATTGTCGTTCCCCAAAATAACAATATGTGCCAAATGCCAGTGACCCAGTTATGCACCTGAGTACAGATGCACCATCACCGGGTTCTATTGGGCCGGTTGATGGACAAGGCTTGACATGTGCATTGTGGACAATTTTGGAAAGGTACTTAAACCTGTCAATCCCCAAAATAACACGCATGCTGTGTTTCACTTCTCCACCGTTCATTTTCCTATCAGAACTTAGTCTTCCTCATTTTCACTGCCTGCCGACATCTACTAATTGAGTGACATTTTTTTTTTTTTTTTTTTTTTTTTTTTGCTATCTCTAATGAGATTCTGATGTTTGACCAATTGATAAAGAGCACGAGAGGCTTTTTCATGAGTGCCAAAGACCTTACTGATGGGTAGCAATTCCAGTAATTGCACTGTTATTTTAGGATTTTTCGTGCCGAATGCCATTGGCCCAGGTTATGCACCTGAGCACGGTTGATTTTTAGTAAATGCTTTGTCGTGGGGTTCTATCAGGCCGGTTGATGTACGGCGTTTAACACATATACCATACAGAATTTTGGAAAGGCTTTTTAACCTGCGAATGGTGCAGACTGTCGGGAGAAATCTTGGAAGCTGTGTTTTGCTTCTCCACCGTTCATTTTCCCATCAGAATCTAGCCTACCTTATCTTCACTTGCTGTGGACCAGAACGTTCTGTTCAGCCTTTTCGCTTTCACGGTCCCATGCGGTGCTGCAACATCGTTAAGAATGGAGATATTTACCGCGTTATGTAGTTCCTGATTTGTTTCTGAATTAAAATGTGAAGATCGTTCCTGTGATCGTGTGCAGCACTTGTGGTCCACGCGCGCGCCCAACCTTACCTAGTTTATCCAAGGCAGTAGTACTTCATTTTATGGGGTTGTGGATTGGGGTCATCGTTCTTAATTAGGTCATTCACGTGTTCCTCCCTTTTTTCTATTTTGCAGTATGTTTTTAACTCATCACATTCAAACCATCCCACCTCTCAAAGCACTCGAGAAAGCTGCTTCTAAATTAGTAGTTTCACATCTTCCGATTGATTTTCACGTTGCTTTTAAATAGTTCGGCCTATTTGATAATATTTTTATTTCTCTATTTTTTCGTTCTTTTATTCCTCAGAACAGAAAAATAATAAAAATCAGTTTAGTAATGCCAACCAATTTTTAACCAATTTTTCTATTCCTTGAAACAAATAAATAGTCAAAGGATAAATTTGAAATAAAAATAAGAAGTAGAAAAAATCTATTTCTTTGTTTTTGGAAACACAAAAAAAGAGATAGGTTATTTTAGAAAAATAAACTCAACATAACCTAATATTCGTATTTACACAATCGACCCAATGTTCAGTCTCCTGACCTGATATGAGTTCCCATTTTTTTGGAATAAAAATAAAAAATAAAATAAATTAAAATTGAAAAATTTGGGAAAAAATTTAGAAATTACATGTTGAGTAGATTTACTAGATTTTAATGTTAACTTCCGTTTAGAATTAGTTTAACATAAAAAATGTGAAAATATTTTGATAAAAATTGGATTCAAGATTGAATAAGTTTTTAGGGCTTTACTATTGGATTTTGAATGTTGTTTTCCTTTAGAGACAATGCTCGATCGTGAAAGCTTGGTGACTACAAGCAACTTTTACTTTTCTTTTCAAAAGATCTATACACCTATTTTGTTGTAATGCTCAAAGATTTACTATCAACCTCCTCATATTATAAGTTATAAACCAACGGAACTCTCTATTACTATGTTCGGCTATTCATCATTGACTAATTTTTATGTTGGATTTTCTTAGGTCATTTTATAATATCTTGATCAACTAAATCATTATAAAACAAAGCTTTTGTCCCTTAAAACAAGCAGCGAAACAGAAAACAAGTCATGGACCTCCTGCTGGATAGACTCCTCAACTGTCCACGAGTTTGGAGGTGGACCGCAGAATGGGCAGTTTGTTTCACGGTGATTGAGATGACTACGATGATGACGAGATTGATATTGAGCGGACCATCAGTGCAATACTTCGTAGATGCAAGGAAATTTGTGCAGATGGGAACAAGAATGATTGGCGAAAGAGTAATTATCTTTCCTTATCAAGAAGATGTTTGTCTACAGAAGTGGATTCATGCCAGCGCACACTTTGAGAGGTGCAATTCATAAATCAAGGATGCGGAAGGTCCGTACATGGTTGAGCTTTTCTTTAATCAATATTTGAAGGTTCCAGCATTAAAATCGTGAATTGAACTTTACTGTCATTAGAAATTCGTGAATTATGGATATTGTAGAACTCGTTAGTCTGTACCACAACCTTGCACACCAGTTTACTTTCCAAAACATAGCCTCCCCCACTCATGATCCAGTTTCATGTTTGTCTAAGTTGCGGTTTGAGTTGGCTTCCAGATGTAATATTTAGTTAGAGATTCTTGCAAAGCCCTATCTTGTACCATCAGATAAGAATGAGGTCGTTTATCCGTGTACTCATTTTATTATCATAATTTTGTGCTGTTTTATTCTCAGCACAAAGTATCATTGGAAACTAAAAAAATTAGTTAGCTAACCCTTCTTTTTCATGGTGCATCTTTTGAGTACAATAATTCACAAGAAATTTTTTCCCTGTAATGCATCTCGAGCATCATTGGTTAAGAAATACTTTGGCATAAACCACTGCCATAATTAGTAGAGGAAAAAACAACGGGGAAGATATCAGAAAATTGGTCAAAACAGATTCTGAATCTAAGGAGTTGCATTACAAGGAGTGAATCAACGGATTTCGTAGTCATAGTAGTACAGCCACTCTTGGCTTACTTGCTCATTGTGGTGCTGCCACTTCCAGTGCGCTGTATAAATGTTTTAGCCAAAAGCTATGTCTTGATTGGCAGCAACTTTCCTAGACGAACATAAGTCCTACATTCAGGGAACCACTTGGGTCAAATATGTTCAGTGAAGATGTAACGACACGTCCACGTTCCTGAATCAAACATAGCCAGATATGCATGGCGAATAGCAAAATCCTAAAACAGTTAGCTGACCAATTGATCTGTCAACCCTTGGTTTGAGATATCTTTTTGGAGATGTAGAACTGCCTCATCCAACTGCCGCCTTAAAATCACAGGGTGAGAGGATCCTCATAGTTTCATTCTCCAAAAATGTCATAAGACAAACTCGTTTCTCTAGACTATTTGTAAGTATTTACATATCCATATGTGTCTATGCGCATACATTTTAGTTTCATAAAGATATAAGTCTAGGGAAAATTACCAAAAAAGTCATAAACCTATTGTAATTGTGTCAATTCAGTCATAAACTTATTTTTTTGACTAATTGAGTTATAAACCTTTTACAATTATTCCAAATCAATCCATCCGGTCAAAGTTGACCGGCCGGAGCTAGCGACATATTTTTAATAATATTTTATTTTTTGAAATTTTTTATTAATTTTTTATTATCTTTTTTTCCTCTCTCTCCTTCCTCCTCCTCTCCTCCTTCTTCCCTTGGCTTTGGCGACTGGCTAGAGGGGAGGGCTGGCCGGTTGTCGGACCGAGGCGGGCGGCGACGTGAGCCCTCGCTAGATCCGGCAAGGGGGCCTCATTGTTGCCAGGTTTGGCGGGGGCTCGCCTCGCCATCGCTGGGCACGCGCTGATTGGCGAGGCAAGCCCTTGCCAAACCTAGAGACGGTGAGGCCCCCCTCGCCGGATCTGGCAAGGGCTCGCCCCGCTGGTTGCCTTAGTTTGGTGACCGGCCAGCCCTCCCCTCTGGCTTGTCACTAGAGCCAAGGGAAGAAGGAGAAGAGGAGGAGGAAGGAGGGAGAGGGAGAAGAAAAAAAAAAGGAGGAAGAAAAGATAAAAAAATTAATAAAACATTTCAAAAAATAAAATATTATTAAAAAATGTCGCTGTCACCGGCCGAATGGACTGATCGGGAATAATTGTAAAAGGTATATGACTCAATTGGTAAAAAAAAATAAGTTTAGGAGTGAATTGATACAATTGCAATAGATTTATGACTTTTTTGGTAATTTTCCATATAAGTCTAGGATTATCTCGAAACTATTCGCTTTATAAGAGGTTCGGCAGAGCATCCAATAACAGCCAGCAACGTCGATAAGGGCTGTATACTACAGCAATTGAAAGCATGAACAATTCATCAACGGTCTAGACATAAATAATCGGAAAGTTGGGTAGAAGGGAGTTTCGTGGTCGAGTCACGGTATCACAAAACTGCAATCCCTTCCCCTTCCCTTACATTAATTAGAATAAACCAAGCTTAATTATTTAATTAGCATTGATGTTTCTAATAAAATATTTTAAAATTTGATAGCGTAATACATAAAGAGATCATTACTCATCAATTATATATCTTGAATAATTAAGATGTGAAATCTTTTAATCCAAGATAAAGAAGCACGCGTTCCTATTTCTTTGGTATTGGTTAAAAAAGTTTGCAATACGTACATATTTATGTTTGTGTATAAAGTCTCTTCCTTACATATCTGAAAAATATTTGCAATATATATAAATTTTCTTCCTTATCTATGGGATATATACAGAGGCCATTATTAATCAATTATCTTTGTTGAATAATAATTAATTGATTGATTGATTAAGTTAATAGGCAAAAGAATAAAAACTGCAACAAATTAAAAAGAAAAGTGTAATTTCTTATGTGTCGACAGTTGCATGTGAATTCGTATGGTTTCGTTTGGTGGCATCACACGTGTCTATGTTCACAATGTGGTGCTGCATGGAACATGATCATTGGTGAAAATTTTATTTGGCTCACTGAATATAATGTAACCTAACATGCTTGTAATATGTTATAGTCATAATTACATATAAGCAAGTATTCTGCATTAATATTGTCAATTACTTTAGTATTTAATTAGGTTTTCATTTTTATGTTTGATCTAACGTGGTTGATGCTATCTAGTAGTTTCTTTTCATAGAAAATTGTAGATTACATATAAACACTTTGGTTTACAATGAAATCAACTCTGAGCTTCTCAATTTTAGGTTTCACCTTGTAAGAAAAGGTTACCACAGTCTTATCTTGACAAAATTGGACATTCTACGAAAACACAAAGGAAGGAAAGAGGGCTAAATAGCTATTACTGGGGGACAGATTGTCAAAATGAAGTTGCTGGAAGTGCATATTACAAAAGCATGCTGGTGAGAGCAGGTGCCCGTGAGAAAAAGCAGCTGGTCTGCATAACGCGAGACATTCACATCCACCCGTTAAAAAGTCCTACAAATGTATTGGGCACCAGAGGCATTTGCCTAATGATTTACCAAGTAATGCAAGATATTATGACCTTTGGTTTCCCTTTCTGTATTCCCAAATCACTATCCCTGCCAGCCAATCTGGGGTCAAAGACTGGTTAAAATCCCTGGAGCGACATTCCTTGGTTTCTGACCCCAGTGGTCTTCCCTTCCCTTGCATGGATGAGAGCTTTGATGCTCCACATCCGATGACTAAAAAGGCCTGTTAAGCAAGCTGTATCAAGCATCCATATCATCTTGGCATCTCAAGTCGGACGCTTTTATTGGTTCTGTTCGTCACGTCTCCTATAATTTGACTTTATCCAATTTATTTTCGTGAGTCATTTGGCAAGAATGGGCCGCAATCAGGTAACTCAGTCACCTTCAGCGCCTCCATCCCAGAAACTCCACAATCCTCTGATTCGAGATGAAAGTATAAACACCTGTGGCAGTGATGGAATTTTGTTCGAACTCTGCTCTCTTGAACACAAATACAAGGATTCATTTGCTCAGCTGGATGCAGAACAAGCTGAACGTGAGACAGGAGTCGTCTACTCCTTAAGCCTAAGCAGTTCCAGTAGCCCGTAACTGGAAGCACTATTTTGGCATTTCTTTCCAAATAATAATACTTAACTCATTGGGTACATCACAAAAGATGAGAAAGTTAAGAAGCTTACCATACTCTCATTAGGGTGGAATCAAAGGCCTTTCATTGATCTGTCTCTCCACTGGCGAATGCCATGTTGCCATATGTACATTGCACTTGCCATCTGCGCTGTGAATGGGGGCTTCTATGGCCAGTGAACGTGCTTCTCATTTCCTTACACGATTACATGATCTTGATTACAATGACCAGGAGTCTACTCGGAGCCTACAGCTTTCGTGTCATTATAAAAAGTGCCTACTTTTCCAATCAACATACCTTATATTTTGGAGGAATTCAGTGGAATTCGTCCTTATTCCACTTCTGGAGAGCACGAGTTTTTGTTGAGAGTATACCAAATTACGTAGATATACATGAACTTCATGTCATCTCTTGGATTGGCAGAATTTAATGTCATGTTAAACCTTAATGGTTCAGATCAGGTTAATATAGAACAATGAAAAGAGTTCACCGACTTACCGCATGGATTACTTGCAAATGGGACTTCTAGGAAAACTGATTTCAGGGTTAGCCGGGAAAACCAAAATCTCAAGCAAAAATCCGTTTTCACAAAAGTTCGAAAGCCACAGAAGAGCTAACCAAGCTTTTGTCCCTTAAAAGAAGCAACGATCTTGGAGGTGGTCCGCAGAATCAGTTCACAGTGATTTAGATGGCTATGATGATGACGAGACTGGTATTGAGCAGACCATCAGTGTGGAACTTTGTAGACGCAAGGAAATTTTGCACAGATAGTAACATGAAGGCGATCGGCAAAAATTCATCATTCTTTCCTAATCAAGAAGCTTGTTTGTCTGCAGAAGTGGATTTATGCCAGCACCCTCTTAGAGAGGTGCACTTCAAGAATCAAGGATGGAGAAGTATTTGAAGGTTTCTGCATCAAAACCGTGAATTGACATTTACCCGTCATTAGAAATATACTCAAGTTTTTTCTTTATGAGGAATAAATTGACAAACTTCATAATCTTAGTAGTACAGCCAATGTTAGCTTACTCGTTCATTGGCCGTGCTGTTCTCCCAATATTGCATAGATGCTTGAATTAAAAGATGCACCTTGATCGGCAGCCACTTTCCCAGATGAAAACGAAAGTTCAAATTATGTTCTTTACAGGACCACTTGGGTCAAACATTGGCACTGAAAAATTAAAGGCCATGACCATATTCCTGAGTCGCCTCACAACTCAATTTTCAAGCCATGATTCAGATATTGTTTTGTAGATGTAGAATCTGCCTTCGTCCGCTGCAACATCAAAGTCACAAGGTGAGAGGACCTTTTAAGTTTCTTTTTCGAAAATGTTAAACATAAACTCGTTTCTGTAACCTGTTCTGTTTTTACATTTTACCTATGCAAATGATTCTACGTAGGTTCTTTTCAGTTCCTTGGACGTGATGAGTGGATATCATCCTGAAACGATTCAAAGTTTCAGAGGTTTGTCAGAGGACCAAGTATAGCCGGGATCATCGAGAAGGAATGATGTGCTCCAGCAATTGAAAGCATCACCAATTTCATTAACGATGCCATTGCAATTGGAAGAGCTTTGACATACTGTTCGGGGGGCTTCCGTGATGCTTCATCGTTTAATGCATCAATGGACTAGCGGTGATTCCCTTTACTGTATGCTAGCAAGCTAGATGAACCTCCATTTATCATCTAATTTTTCCACACTTCTTGCAATTATTTTATATATGTGAGGTACTTTGGATCGATCTCTGGGGAAAATTGTCCAAAAAATCATAACATATTACATTTTTGCCAATTCAGTCGTAAATCTTTCAATTTTACCAATTAAGTCCATCTAGCTAATTTTGGTTGAAAATTACTAACATGGACGTTGGCTGTTCTATGTGGTATGGTAGGCACCGACATAAATAATTTTAATAATATTCTATTTTTTTTTTCAAATATTTATGTATCTTTTTCATTTTTTTTCTCTTCATTTTCCATTTTCTCTTACTTTTTCTTATTTTTCTTCTAATCTCCTTTTAGAATTTCATCTTGAATGTGTTGTTAAACTTTTGTGATAAAAGATAAGAAGAGAGAAATATGAACAATAGAGTATTATGAAGAAGAGAAAGTATTTTTTTTTATAAAGAAAACAATATGTGATAATAGAAGTCTCGAAAATAAGTACCTTATTGAAACCATCACCACTTTTCATGCTCAATAATCACTTCTCTTCATGCAATAATCACATATTTTCATATAAAACAATTACTTATTTTCATGTCCAATTCTCTTCTCTTAATTAATTATTGATAACAATGTAGGAGCCACTACTAATGTTGATGTGGCGTGTATTTTGGGGTGGAAATTCTTATCTTAGACACGGTCCAATCACAAGCATCATGGACTGGAGCCAACCAAAACTGTCGGTCACGTGATTTTCACTCAAATTCCACAAATTTCAATGGCTATGATTGCGTATAGTGAAAATTGAAATGTTTTGATAAGTAAAAATTATGTTTCGAATTGCAATCAAGTCAAGTGTAAAAATTAACTCTTGCATGAGATATGTTTTGCTAATGAAACTCCCTAATCCATTGATAGCACACAAAAGAAAAAAGAAAATTGGGAGAACAAGAGGTAGAGGCAGTAGTAAAATCCTTGTATTGAAAAGTTGTTCCTTCGTGATCAATTCATCCTACTATCTCTGGTAACTGGGGGAAATCGTTCAAAAAGTCCTAAAACTATTTTAATTGTCCCCAGGTTCAATTCTAAATATTTCAATTTTGCCAATTGAGTTCTAAAACATTTCTATGTCTTGCCAATTGAGTACATCGAACTAATTTTGGCTGCAAATTGTGAAGAGGACATTGGCTTTCTTATATGGCACGATTAACACTAACGTGGACAATTTTAATAATATTTTAATTTTTTTCAATTTATTAATTTATTAATTTTTCTCTTTTCATTCTTTTTCTTTATTCCTTTTTTTTTTTTTTTCTTCTTTGTTTTCCCCTTTTCTCTTCGCCAACCACTATCAAGCCTCATTGATGGCCGATAGAGGTTGCCGACTGCTAGCCTCAAGCTAGGGCCACCTTTATCGACCTCGGGCAAGGGATGCCTAGGCCTAGGCTAGTGAGGGCAGCCTTTGCCTTGGCGAGGGTGGCAATCCCCTGCCCAGGTGAAGGCGTCCTACACTTGCCTACCTAGGCGAGGGCCACCCTTGACCGGCCAAGCGAGGGTAGCCCCTCGCTAGTCTAGGCTCAGATGTCCCTCGCCCAAGGTTGATGAGGGTGGCGACCTCTGCTAGCCATTAATGAGGCCTAGTGATGATTGGTGGAGGGAAAAATAAAAATAAAACAAAGAAGAATAAACTAAAAAACAAGAGAAAAGAAAAGAAAATTTAAAAAATATTAGAATATTATTAAAAATTTCCATGTGTCATGCCCCAAACCCTGGGCACATCCCTTGATAGTCGACTGAAATGCGATGTTCCCAGGACGTATCGCCGACTCTTTCTTTTTATCTTTCAATTAAGCACATGCGGAAGCGAATTAAATAAACACCCGGGCAACCATCAAACATAGGGATAGTAAAACATGCTAATGCTTTTTCACAAACCACACTTTATAAAAATACACCTTGTTAACCTAGGAGTTTATATTTACAAGTCGGTCTCAAAAGAAAGTCCTAGGTAACCTACACTCCACTAGCCAACCAAAAGGTGTCGCATCATGCACCCACCACATCCGCACACGGCAAATCTCCACGCTACGGCCCTGAAAAAGGGCTAATCATGACGGGGTGAGATAAATCTCGGTGAGTTAAAACCTTAAACCCCGATTAGGATGCAAATTCACTCAAAGGCAGCCTAAACAGGCGTTACACACAAACTTACCTCATCTCAGCACGTCATTGCATATTAATGCATCACATATGTCATATGCATACAAAAAACGTATTTAATAACCAAAACACCTCAATTTATCTTTCAAACAATCACATGGGTCCCGATTATAAGGTAAAACCATTATGACACGTCTCATTCCGTGCCAAACAATTTTACTTCATAATCAAGCGCAGCTATCACAACCACTCAGGTGTGTTCCAGTTATTACGACCCATTGACCACGACCAACTCAACAGTCGACGGTCATCCAGCATAACCGAGTGTCGTCTCGTCTCATCGAGCACAACATCGTCCTGCGTAAACGCATCAAGACGGCATTCCATAAAGGAGCATCAACCTGACCTCCATTGCGACTGGCATTCGTTGACGTAGGGCATCCGAACTTAATTAGGCATCGTCCTACGTAAACATATCAGGACGGGTTCACTACCCTACGTAAACGCATCAAGGTATTTAGGTTAGCCAAGGACACCATGCTTCGTTTTCAAATAATGAACTTGGCCAATTTTCCTTCGTATTAAAAATCTCAGTAAAATAATTTTGCATGGTCACGTATTTAAATTGAACCAATAAACACAGTCCGCTCTAATTTCAAAATTCCACGATTTTATATAGTACATAAAAATTTGGCGTCAAAAACCAACACCCAATATTTTTTCTATTTAAATACCATAAAAATCAAATTTTGCAATAATAATCCATAACGATCACCAAGCACTCAATTGCATAAATAAGCAATCAATTCCATGTATAAATTCAACTACGAGAATTAGTGTAAAATTTCACAAAACGGCTATCTCGTCACTATTTACACTAATTAAGATTAATTAAATAAATTACTATTAATTAAATTAATCAAACTTAATTAAACTAATCATGGTTAATTAACCTAACCATAGTTAATTATCCTAATCATAGTTAACTAACCGTGGTTAACTAACTAACCCAGGTTAACTAATCTAACTTAGGGTAGGCTAACTAACTAAACTAACCACCTAACCAAACTAACCTAACTAAACTAACCAATCCTAACTAACTAGATTAACCACTAATCACTAATTAGCACTAACCTAACTTACTAAGTGTAATTAATCACCAAATTCGGGATTAGGGAGCTGACTTGTCACGCCCCGATCCTCGGGCACGCACACATCCTTCTACTTGGTCGATTTTATTATGCGATATCCCAGGACTAAGTATCGCCGACCCTTTCTTTTATTAAGACACGCGCGGAGATTATAAATCCCCAGATATTAACACAATGGGATAGAAAAGTAAGGCCATATTTTTCATATTGAAATCCACAACCAAACTTTTATACATGGCATAACTTGAAGTCTATTCACAAGACTAATCATAACATTCTAGTCTCACATTATCCACATTTAGAAAGGATTCCTAAAAATATGACGGGACTTCAGTCCTCATCCGATTCGTACTCAGATCATCATCGGGGTTCTCCTCCAGGTACTCCTCTTCGGTTTCTTTCTCCTCAGGCTCCTCATCAGGGTCCTGAAATGTTGTCCCACAACCGGGATGAGACTACGTCTCAGCAAGTTCTACCCCACTAAGACTCGATTAGGAAACCAATACGCTAACCAGGCTGCCTATACACGCACGGGTCAGAGGACTTACCTTGGCCTCAGATTCCACCTGCATATTAGCACAGTTCAATAGGCACATAAGCAATTACATCACGATCAATATCTCGATTCATCGATCTAGTCGATTTCATGTCAATTCGACTATTCCCCAGTCGTTTCCTTTATTTAGTCTCAAATCGTACTCGCGACTTCACGAGCATAGACTACCAAATTTCTTGGCAACAGATTACAGTCCAAAGGACACGACCTATTTTTAGGTAGCAAATTACGGCCCAATGGGCGCAACCTTTAATAGGTGGCAGATTACGGCCTTATCAGGCGCGACCCTTATCAGGTGGCAAATTACGGCCTTATCAGGCGCGACCCATATCAGGTGGCAGATTACGGCCTTATCAGGCGCGACCCATATCGGGTGGCAAATTACGGCCTTATCAGGCGCGACCCATATCGGTGGCAAATTACGGCCTTATCAGGCGCGACCCATATCGGGTGGCAGATTACGGCCTTATCAGGCGCGACCGACTCCAAATTCGGTGGCAAATCTCGGCCCAATTGGCATAGTCATACTTCGGCGGCTTCCGAGGTTCAACTCACAACCTCTCACATTCAAATTCTAATTGAATACCGACATTGATCAATCTTGGGATAAATCCCCACATACTCATCAACTCACTCAATTTTCACACGATATTAACATACTTGATGGATCTTAGCCAAGAGTATATTCAAATCACTCTCACAAACTTCTCCACTTAATAACCCATCAAAGTATTATTGACGCTAAACAATCATACACGGCCATCCGCAATTCAATTACTCAATCTTAATCAATTTATGATTAATTCCTCAAATTGCACAATTAATTCAATTTAGCAAGACAACGTAGAGCTCAAATAAATAAACGGACCGCACCACGACAATCGCACGAAATTTCGGTTGTCGGCTATCATTGCCTAATTTCCGAAAAATAAACAATTAAATAATTAATTTTGAAAATTAATAAATAAATACTAAAAATCCAATTTAGGCCCGTAATGCCTAATCAAGCCTCACTAAGGGTCGAAAAATCCCGAGATGCGTTGATAAATAGTAATACGTCTCTACTTGCTAATGACTAAGTCTAACCACCTAACATACATCATTAAGTCACTAATTTAATTGTTCTAAACTAATCTAACCACATAATTACACTTAATTAAATCTAATCAACCCTTAAGATCATTACCTACTAAGCGAGGATTAGTGAGATTACTCACTGATTAAAAGCGGGGGCCACCGGGACACCGTAACGGCGACGCGACGCGGCCGAAACTCGAACTTTCGGCGGCGTTGACGGACACTTGGCTGCCTCTGGCCTCGCAAGCCCACAGAAATTTCTGGGCTTGGACTTGGCTTCGCGGGCTTCTAAATTTGTTGGGCTTCGCTGAGATGGGCTGCTGGACCAACAAATTTCACTGGGCTTAAAATCCAATGGGCTGAACTTCAAGTGGGCCTGAGCTTGGGCTGACTGCTGTAACTGAAATCACAGGTTGAAGACACAGGCTGCTGCTGGGCTGCTCGCTTGAGAATCACGGAGCTCTTGGGCCCGTGAAATTTCGGTGGAACCGTGGCGTTGAAGCAGCGAGATGGAGTAGCTTCGTCTGGGCCGCGAGGGAGTCAACGAAGAGGAGAGCTCCACCGTTCGTTGACGCAGGCGTGAGCTGAAGACGAAGACGCGTGGAGATGGGATCGCGAGCTGGCTTCGAGAAGTCAATCTCGAGGGGTTTCTGCGGAGACGCGTGGACGTGTGGCTTCAGTTCCTCGCAGCTGAGACGGAGGCAAGCTGAAGGCACGAAGGGAGGAGCAGCAACGTCCGAGAGTTGGTTGGCGTCCACGCGGCTGCTTGCTCGAGTCTCCAGTGGATTTGCTGGACACGAGTGGAGATCGGTCAAACCTGGGGAGGACCTCACCCCCTTGTTGACTCCATTTCACCGCTGAGCATGAGGCCGCGTGGATGCAGAAGGCGGTGGAGACTTCCTTCGGTGTTGCTTCGCTGGCGTCAAGGTTTCGTTGACTGGGTTGAGCAAAGCCACGAGGAAATGAAGTGGGGCGGCAGCAGCGAGAGAGAGAGAATGAGTGGAGAAGATGGGCTGATCGTAGGATCAATGAAAGGAAGCTGAGGTTGCCGAGAAAATCCAATTGGGAGCCAGAGCAGCCAAGGAGATAAGGACGGAGGAGACGTGCTCGTGAAGTTGAGGGAATAAAAGTCCAAACAAAATATCTATTAACATCATTAGCTTGTCTAAAAAGTTTTCAAGCTTATCCAAGGTGTCCCCCAATTACTTTCTTGAAAATTAATACCACAATTATCCAATTTGAGTGCAATTGTTGCACCCCCATGCCTAGTCTGAATTCTTCATTTTGGTCTTCGATCTCTTAAACAAATTCCTAAAATTGAGCTCCGATTTTGATGTAGAAAAATTCCATTCTATTTTCTCGCAAGTCCCCAACACCATATAGGCCGAGGCCTTGGAAGTCTAAATTTTCTTCAATTGATTGCCCATCCGAATTTCCGTTATTTTCCGCGACGCTCGAATTGATTTTCCGTAAAAATCCCGAATCTCCGAAAAATCTTCCGAGACGAGTCACCGTTCCTAAAATAGCTCGTGACACCACAGAACTTTCAATTTTTGAAATCGGGTTCGAATCCACGGTTAATTTCCATTCGACGCGTTTTTAGCGTGACCTAGACTGCCGGGTAGTCTTCATAATTTTTTTAGTGCAAATGACCCGTGGTCGATTTTCTTCGAGCCACAATGAACCCACTCGACACATTGGCAACTCTCGATTGTCGTAGAAATCTCGAGAATTCAAATACGGACACAGGGTACCAAAACGATAGAGAATTCAGTCTAGTGTCGGCCGACGAGAATTTTCCAATTTAGTGGTGTCACCCACGATTAGGCACACATCTCTGTCGAACCGACCTATATCTGATCTCTAATCAATTTACGTCTGTGCCGTAATGATCTCAATGAGATGAACACGGTCGAAGCGGCCGATTCCCTGGTCGAATTCTCAAGTCTATTTGCCTTAAAATTCTTAATAGTTTCCCGGATAGTCTAGTTATCTCTAGAATGATCGGTTACGAGAAATGCCTAGACGCGTCAATGAAATGCCCGATTTATTCAATAGAAAACATGACTGAAAATCTGGGATGTCACATGACTCACCGGAATTCAACGGTGACGGGTTCACGGCGATGGTGGTGCGACGGCGGTGAGATCTTGAGAAAACGTTTCTCCAACGGAGGCTCGGCCGGGGTTGAAATCAACCTAGCAAGCCCACGGCTGAAGGGGTGATTCTGTGGAAGGGTTGAGTTGGTTGGGTGGTCGAGCGGGCTGACTGAGGCGGTTGGACGAAGCTGGTGGTTCGGCAATGGGGGCGTGAGGTAGTGCGGATTGTGGAGGGTGTTGGATGGAGTTGAGTTGAGGTGGGCGGCAGCTCAGGATGGGGGTTGCTGGGTAGACACGGGCTAGCAGTGGTGAGCTGAAGGTGGTGCAGTGCTAGAATGAAGACGGCAACGTGGGCTGACTGGCTGCTGGAGGCTTGCGGCACCAAGGGAAATGGAAATGAAGAAGAAGAAGAAGCAGTAGGGGTGGGGTTCGGCTGGCTGAAGTTCACGCACAAGGAGGGAGAGAGGGAAGAAGGAGGGAGAGAGGGGGAAAACTAAGTCAAGGTGAGGGCCAATGAGAGTCCAAGGAAAATATCCACGTACTCAAGTGCATTTGGTCTCAAAGTCTTCAGCCAAGAAGTTAAGGCTCCCTCCAATGGCTAATTTCCTCTCATTTCTTCCCAAACAAAGTAATCTTGGCAGCCAATAAACCCCTTAGAGCAACCCATACGAATTTCCATAATTTCTTTTTGTCCAAAATTGATTTTCCGCAAAAACTCCAGACTTGACGAAATTTCTCTAAAAGATGAGATGGTGTCCTAAAAATGAATTGTGACACGCTTAAACGTTCGATTCCCAAAAACGAATTCAATTTTGTGGTTAAATCGACCAAACGCGATTTAATATAACATAACATATTGGGTAGCTTTTATGGATTTTAGCACGTTTGACCTATGGTCGATAATTTTTTATCCACGTTTGTGCATCTCTGACTCGTAGGCAACTCTTGGTTGTCATAAACTTGGTTGACCATCAGAGATGAGAAGGAGCAGTAGAGATCTTGTGCAAATTCAAGAGACTAATCAAGATTGTAGTTGAGGTCGAGACCAAGGTCACTATCAAGATGGAGGTCGTGGGCGAAGCGGAGGAGATATTGATCAAACATCTATTTTTGTAACTCTAGGTACAATTACAAGGGCCAGTGTGCAAACACATTTTTTTCTCGGCCACATACTTAAAGTCATCTTCCTCTAGTGTCATTCATTGCGATTTTAATTCAGAGAAAGCAATGCTATTGAAGGGCAATATGAAAGCTCTTCCTATCGGGACTTGGCCATGTAGAATTCATTATTAGTGTAACAAAGGAATCCCGCATTTGAGATAGTGACCCAGCTTCTTCCATGGCTACGATGGCCTCGGGACCTATATAGTCCCCATAACTGTAGCTCTCAACACATTTAAATGAAATTTCTAGGAATCCCGTATTTAAGGTGTGTTTGATAATATTTCTATTTTTGAGAACAATTTATGTTCAAAAAAAGTTCTCTTTGGATAAGTTTCTGAACAAAAAAATGCGTTTGATAACTACACAAAATTTATATTTCCAAAATAGAGAAAGAACAAAAATGCATTTGGTATGATCCTAAAAATTTCTAACCCCAATTTTTTTTATTTAATTATAAAGAGACTTAACATTTCATATTTAGATAATATTGGAATTTTGTAATGATTTAATTGATCAAGATATTCTAAAATGACCTAAGAAAACCAATATAATAGTTAGTTAAAGATAAATGGTTGGAAATGGGGGAAAAGTACAAAAAAAAGTCTTAAAAACCTATTATATTGGTACCAATTTAGTCATAAACTTTTTAATTGGACTAATTTAGTCCTAAACATTTTCGTATTGGTATCAAGTCAGTCCATCTAGCCAATTTTAGCCGAGTCAATGCTTGACGTGGATGCATGTTGATGGCTAGACACTAATGTGGCAATTTCTTAAATAATTGTTTTATTTTGTTCTAATGGTTTATTAATTTTTTCTTTTTGTGCATTTTTTCCCTTTTTCTTTTCTCTCTTGTTCCTCCTTGAATGTCCCTGTGGTGGCCGGCAAGGGTCAGGCCCCTCGCCCAGCCTTGCCTAGGGCCGTGGGTGAGGCAGCTTCAACTAGATTTGGGTGAGGCCAACCTCGCCCTGGCCTTGCCTTAGGTAAAGGTGGCCTCACCCGTGGCTAGCAAAGGCAGCCTCACCAGCGACCATCGCCAGGCTGGAGGCTCATTGATCACTGGCCCTCACTGAGGTTGCAATCCTCGCTCGGCCTCGCCCAGGGTTGCAGGCGAGGCAGCTTTGCCTGGATTTGGGCAAGGTCAGCCTTGCCATATCCTTCTCGCAGGTGAAGGCGACCTTGCCCGCGATTGGCGAGGCCCGCCGATGGCTGATGAGCCTCCGGCTTGGTGATGGCCACCATGGCCTCGCCTAGATCTGAGTGAAGCCACCTCACCAATAGCCCTGGGCGTTAGTGCCAACTGGGTAAAATTGACTAAATAGACTGAATTGTTACCAATGCAAAAATGTTTAGGAGTTAATTGGTACCAACATAATATGTTTATGACTTTTTTTTATACTTTCTACTTGGAAATGGTAACGGAAAGCTTAACCCAAAAAAAAAAAAAAATTGGTAATGGAAAGTCTTGTTGGTTTACAACTCACAATATGAGGAGATTGATAGTAAATCTTTAAGCATTACAATAAATAGGTGTATAGACCTTTTGAGAAGAAAAACAAAAGTTGCTTGGAGTCACCAAGCTTTCGCAATCCAGCATTATCTCTAAAAAAAAAAAAACGATAGTTAAAAATTCATATAGTAAAGCCCTAAAAGCTTTTCAATTTTAAATCCAATTTTCATCAAAATATTTTCACATTTTTTATGCTAAACTAATTCTAAATTGAAATTAACATTAAAATTTAGTAAAACTACTCAAAATCTAATTTCTAAATTTTTTCCTAATTTTTTTAAATTTTTGATTGTATTTTATTTTATTTTTTATTTTGAAAAATGGGAACTCAGATCAAGTTAGGAGACTGAACCTTGTGTCGATTGTATAAAGACGAACATTAGATTATGTTGAGCTTATTTTTCTAAAATGACATTTTTTGTGTTTCCGGGAACAAATAAGTAGGTTATTTATTTATTTATTTATTTATTTATTTTTATTTATACTTTGTGTTTCTATTCCAATTTATTCCCTTGCTACTAATCTGTTTTGAGGAATAGAAAAATTAGCTGACATTATTAAACGGGTTTTTGTTCTTTTTTTGTTTCAAGGAATAAAAGAACATAAAAATAAAGAAATAAAAATGTTATCAAACAAGACCAAATTGTCTAAAAGCAATGTGAAAATCAAACAGAAGATGCGAAATTGCTAATTTAGAGGTAGCTTTCTCAAGTGTTTTGAGAGGCGGGATGGTCCAAATGTGATTAGCTAAGAACTCACTCCGAAATAGAAAGAGGAAGGAACTTGTGAATGACCTTATCGAGAACGACAAGGCCAATCCACATCCACATAAAATGTACTACTGCCCAGGTGGGACTAGGTAAGGTTGGGTGCGGATGCGGACCACAAGTGCTGCACCCATTCACGGGAACGATCTTCATGTTTAATTCAGAATCAAATCAGGGACCACACACCGCAGAAGTTATTTCCATTCTTAACGAGGCGGTAGCAACGCATGGGGCCGTGATGGCGAGAAGGTATTGGCACAACACTCACACCACTCAGGTCAGTTGTCGACCATGGTACAATAATAGAGAACATGCAGAACAAAATCTTCTAGCACGCAGCAAGCGAAGACAAGGAAGACTAGATTCTGATTGGCAAATGAACGGTGGAGAAGCAAAACACAGTTTGCAAGATATCTCCAACAGCGTCCTCCATTCGCAGGTTAAAAAGCCTTTCCGAAATTCTATACGATACACGTGTTAAATGCCGTACATCAACCGGCCCGATACAGCCCGACATACTCATGTGCATAACCTGGGCCACTATTTTGACCAAAAAGAAAAAGAAGAAAAAACCTGGGCCACTAGCATTTGGCATAAATCGTTATTTTGGGAAACGATGAGTCCGAAAATAACAGTACAATTACTAAAATTATTAAGGGTGTGTTTGATAATATTTTTATTTCATTTCTTTTAAAGATAATTTTTTTTATTTCGATTCCTAAAATAATTTTTGAGTAAAAGAACGCGTTTATTAATATACAAAATTTTTATTCTCAAATAGAAAAAGAATATGAATACGTTTAGTATAATCTACAATTTCTTTTGTAATGTATAATTTTTTTTAATTTTTTAATTTTTTTCTTTTTTTCTTATCTTTTTCCTTTTTGCCACTCGCCGCCTAGAGAAGAAAAAAATTAACTTATTTCTAGAAATTGTTCTAGGAACAAAAAATGGGCAGCGGCGGCGAGGAAGAAGAAGAAAAGAAAAAAAATAAAAATAAAAATAACTCATTTTTACAAATTGTTCTCGAGAATAAAAACTACCTTTTTCTACTTTTTTTGTTTCTGTTTCAAATTTATTTCCCAATCACTTTATTATTACAGAGACTAAAAAAATTAATTGATATTATCAAACGGATTTTAGTTATTTTTCTACCGCGGAGAGTAAAAGAGCACAAGCGTTACCACACTGAGCCTAAGCCATTCCTTGCCTATAAATACCCATCAATAATGTCTTTGGCACTCATAGAAAAGCCCCTCGTGTTCTCTATCTCTCATTAGAGAAAGCCATAAAAGAAAGGAAAAGAATGTCTCTTCCGATTTTAGCAACTCCATCTTCTCTTGCAACTCAAGATAAAAGCCATGTGGTTGAACGCCATTCAGCAAATTTTCATCCAAGCATATGGGGGGATTACTTCCTCAAATATGCCTCTTGCTCTTGCTCAATGGTTAGAATTTAATACATTGCTTCTAACTCAACTATATATATGTATACATATTTCGTGAATAGTAGTGGTATAGCATGTGAAAATAAATTTCCTTTTATGCACTTCATCTGGAATAATACAAAGCTTCCTCTCGTGATTAATAACATCTTCGTGAATATCCTGGTGCACAATTTCAATGAGCACTCTTAGTTATCCCATATTTACCATCTTTCTTTCTCTATTTCTTTCTTTTTTTACCTTATGCATTCAGGAATTCAATACCCACGTCCTCTCCAGACCATACCTAGATGATAATTAGTTACAGTTTATGATTATTTGGACTATCCCGTACTTTTTTACCATAAAAAATCCCTGATTATTTGGACTATCCCGTACTTTTTTACCATTAAAAATCCCGTACTTGTCCATCTAACTCTAGTCCTCCTCTTCGTACCAACGTCAAATTCCCCCTCTCCTTTCTCTCTCACACGCTCCTCTCTCATTCACACCGCAACTCGATGTCGCCCCGCAACGCTCCGATTATCCCGGAAAGAACTCTATTTTGGCTCATGAGAAAATATCGACAATTTTACTCTGAACCATTCGCACGTCGACACGTGTCCTCAGGGCCCCGCCACATCAGCCAACTTCAAACCAGCGCTCTCGCGCTCTGCTCTCTCTTCTCTCTTTCTTTACTAAGCGGGTCATTTCTCTCTCCTCTCTCTTCTCACTCTCTCCCCTCTTTCCTGACCCAACAACGTTGTCTCCCAAATAGCGCTCTCCGATGAGGGCCGCGCTCCCACCGACGACGGCGATGCTCCCTCCTGATGACGGCCTCTCTCTCTACTCCACGGCCGTCGGACAGAGCACGGCCGTCCTCAGAGAGCGAAGAGGCCGTGGAGTAGAGATAGAGGCCGTCATCGGGAGGGAGCATCCTGGTCGTCGGACAGAGCGCGGCCGTCGTTGGAGAGCGAAGAGGCTGTGGAGTAGAGAGAGAGGCCGTCATTGGGAGGGAGCGTCGTCGGAGCCGCCGCCCTCCATGGCCATGGAGGTTGAGGTTATAGATCTGGAGGCATTGGCTCTGGATCTGGAGGAGGAGGCAGCCTCTCACTGGCCGGGAGAGAGACCACTTGAGCTCCACAATTGACTTTAACATCAAGGAGAGAGAGAGAGAGAGAGAGAGGGCCCTTGCGCGAGTGAGAGCAAAGTAAAATGTCCACGTGCAGCAGCGTGATGCACAAAGATATCGATTTTGCCCGGTCCACTGCGGTCTTTTTGTTAGATTTTTGTGGAAGCGTGTGTGTGCAAGTGTGTGTATGTGTGAAATATGGGTGGATATAAGTGAACTACAACGGTAAAGTAGGGGTAAAAAAAACAGGACTTTTTATTATGATAGTTGGTATTAAAAGGAAGGAGTATTGCTAATTTTTCTGCTACATAAAACTAACATCCACAACTCCTATTTGTAGGTGTGAGTCATTGCCTTCCTCTACCGACTTTGAGTACAAAATTAATATAAAATTACAAGCTTGCTTCTTGACTCCTGCTTGTTGCGACTTCTTCCGGATCTTCTGGTTGCTTCTCCCTTATTCTCCATTTTTCTATTCTCTGTAGCTCCCTGCCAACTTTTGTTGACTTTATTCAGCCAACTTTCAGCTGACTTTTCTTCCACTTGTTGCCCTCATAGTACTAGAAAATTCTCCAACATATGAGAATCTTAAGCATGTGTAGTCTGGTGTAGTCTAGAGACTTCCAAAAACGGATCACTTTCTAACACTTTTGGATTAGAGAGAAATTGACACCAATAGAAAGCCCCTCTCGTCCTTCCTTACGGGCTAGTGAACTTATCATGCACTTAGTACCAGAGAGAAATTGACATATGTTTTTTTTTTTGGTTGCTGGAGGAACCGCTTTGGCGGACAGCCGCCATGTAAACCCCCAGGTGTCGCTAGCAGGAAAACCACCACTCCGACGTCACGCTTAACTCACCACACAGCGCTTCAGCCTCCCTGCTTCGCAAGGGCTTCGAACCTTGGCCTCCTCGGTGGAGGACAAAGGATCTACCATCCACGCTGCAACGCCCGGTGGTTAAATTGACATATGTTTTTCTCTGTTATGTGTAGAAAAATGGCCATGATCAGCATGCGGAACAAGAAATCCAGAAGCTGGATGACGAGGTGAAGAGAATGCTATGCGCTGATGCCAACAAGCCGTCCCTGAAACTGGACATGATTGATCAAATACAACGATTAGGCATTGCACACCGCTTCGCAAGTGACATTGATCACGTGTTGAAACAACTTAGTGAGACATGTTTCGTTTGCAACAATGGAGACAAGGATATCGATGACCTCTACATGGCTGCTCTCCTCTTCCGATTGTTGCGACAACAAGGCTACCGAGTTTCATCTGGTGAGTCGCGTTCTTTTGTTTTTAATACTCAGCTGCAAAATTGATGATCTTACACTTTGATCTTTTCCCATTGTCCAAAATCTATCCCTTTTGCCTTTCTCTACCGTGGATTGAGGTCATTCGACAATCAATCACCTGAAGTTACAGACGACCTGCCCAAGTTATTGCACAACAGAACCCCAAAGCCACAATCCGATAAAAGTATAACGCACCTAAATAGTACTCCTACCAGGCCGGATATCCCTAGAAAACCCTAGAATACAACTAGTTTGCGACTGTTTCTTTTAGAAAAATGCTAGAGCTACAGAGAGTGATTTCTACATATAGTTCACTTAATACACACTAAATCATAGGTCACATGGTTTTCATATCATGAGGAACAATTGTTATAGGGACTGTCCTTGGCAAGAGATAAAAATAATAACTACAAGTGGCTTCAACCATCGTTTGTAAGTTGGTTGTCATTGTTGCTCGTGAAGAATCTCTGTCTAACAGAGATCTTTACAATAGAAATCCTTATTTCACTGTGATCTATGAGCAGACTTCTTCAACAAGTTCAAGGACCCCAGTGGAAAGTTCAGTGAGAAACATGCAAGTGACGTAAGGGGACTACTAAGTTTGTACGAAGCTAGCCATTTGAGTGTGCATGGAGAAGATGTTCTGGATCAAGCGCTTTCTTTCAGTTTGACCCATCTCGAATCAGTTAAGGAGCAACTAAGCCCTCCTCTCACAACACAAGTCCGTCATGCCTTAAAGCAAACAATTCGTCAAGGGGTGCCGAGGCTCGAGGCCAGACGCTACATCTCCATGTACGAAGCAGAACCTTCACATAATGAAGTCCTGCTATCACTAGCCAAGTTAGATTTCAACCGCTTGCAGGAGCAACACCAGAAGGAGTTATTTGATTTGACAAGGTTCATCAACTATGAAATCACATGATTAAATAGTTTGAGTTTACACTCTACGGAAGATTTATATGAATAATGCCATTTTACATGTAGGTGGTGGATGGGTTTAGACTTCAAGAGGAAGTTACCATTTGCAAGAGACAGGCTTGTGGAAGGATACTTTTGGATTCTGGGAGTCCATTTTGAGCCCGAATTAGCGGTTGCTAGAAGAATGATGACCAAAGTGATCGCAGTGACTTCAGTTCTTGATGACATATATGATGTCTATGGCACCTATGAAGAGCTAGAGCTCTTTACTCAAGCAATTCAAAGGTTAAATTCGCTTTTCAGCCTTTTGGTTTGCAGCATGTGCATCTTACTTTACGTACATTATGTTTCACCACTACTTGTATGATGTGGCAAAACGTATCTGATCAGTAACTCTATGTCAAAAGAAGATGGAGTTTGATTGATCAACCTTTTCATAGTTCTCATATGGTAATATGGTGATTCCCAAATCCTTGTGCGATCTGAAGTTTAAAATTATCACGTAGTTTATACCCTATCTTATAATATCTCATAATTTCAGGTGGGACATTGATTGCATACATGAACTTCCAGAGTACATGCAAGTGTTTTACAAAGCACTTATCAATATATATGTCGAAATTGAAGAAATACTGGCATGCGCAGGAAAATCATACTGCCTCTGCTATGCGGTAGAAGCAGTAAGATTGTACCACCCCTACTATATTCTACAATCTTAGTGCTGTCATTCTCGATTGATAGAAATATAATCTTTTGCATTCTCAGATGAAGAGGCAGGCGAGATCCTATTTTGCTGAAGCAAAATGGCTGCACCAACAGCACAAGCCCACCATGGATGAGTACATGTCCATTGCGCTAGTATCAAGTGGTTACCCATTGTTAGCTGTCACGTCCTTTGTGGGAATGCCCGATATCGTCACAAAAGACGATCTAGATTGGTTGTTCAACGACCCAAAGATCCTCAAGGCTTCAACAATCATCTGCAGGCTCATGGATGATTTGGCGACACATAAGGTACTTTTTGTTCTTGCAAGTGTTCCATGAAGATATAGACCCAACCCAACTCCTATGGAATATAGACGGTCTTGTTTAAATGTCTTGTTATATATATCTTTGCAGTTTGAACAATCAAGAGGACATGTGGACTCGGCTGTGCAATGTTACATGAAGCAATATGGTGTCACAGAACAAGAAGCGGAAAACAACCTTCGCAAGCAAGTGAATGACTCGTGGAAGGACATCAATGAGGAGTGTCTTCGCCCGACTGCTGTTGCAATGCCACTTCTCGTGGGAATTCTCAACCTAACGCGAGTGATGGATGTGTTGTACAAGGATGGTGGAGATCATTATACCAATCCTCATATTGCACTGAAAGATTACATACATTCGGTGCTCATAGACCCAGTGCAATAGTTATGATATGCAATTAGTGAACTAGAAGTTCATCAGCTGGACATTAGAAAACTGGACCCATTGTTCAAAAGATGATGCATCTATGCAGGTGTACTGTGTTAATGAGTGGCAACAAGATGTGGGATACATACGTCAGTTGGGGTAAAATTAAAGCTTTTAGTAATAATGGTTTTTTCATTGAAGAATGAAATGAAGTGAATAATTTATCTGTCCAAAAAGGATTAATCAAGCTTTTGATGAGCTATTTTCATTTCGAATTTCAAAGGATGCGATCTAGAATGGTATGGTTATAAAACCAATTGATTTGATCGGTATGGAGTACGGCAAGAAGAGAATGAGATCTACTATTAGCACGGAACGAAAGCCCACCTACAGGGACTTGGCCATGTAGAATTCATTTTTAGTGCAACAGGAGAATCCCACATTTGAGATAGCGATCCGGCTTCTTCCACGGTTACGATGGCCTCTAGGCCTATATAGTCCCTGTAACTGTAGCTCTCAACACATTCAAATGAGCTTTCCAGAGTTTGGCACTCTTAACTGGTATTTTACTGTCTAAAAGAATTGTGAAAATCAATTGGAAGATGCGAAACTACTAATTTAGAGGTAGGTAGCTTTCTTGAGTGCGTTGAGAGGCGGGATGGTCCGAATGTGATGAGCTAAAAGCACACTGCGAAATAGAAAAAGGGAGGAACTTGCGAGTGACCTGACCAAGAACAACGAGGCCAATCCATACCCACATAAAATGAAGTACCACTGCCTTGGACAAACTACGTGAGGTTGGGTGCGGATGTGGACCACAAGCGCTGCACACGTTCACAGGAACGATCTTCACGTTTTGATTCAGAATCAAATTAGGAACCACACAACTCGGTAGATATCTCCATTCTTAACGAGGTTGCAGCATCGCATGGGCCGTGAAAGCGAAAAGGTATGGGGACAACGCTCACATCACTCAGTGAGTAGTTTTTTTTTTTCAACCTTGGTCGGAACTCAGTTAGTAGTTGACTGCACTGTAATAACAGAAAATATGTAGAACCTTCCTGTCCTCAGCAAGCGAAAATGAGGAAGACCTGTCACACCCCGAACCTCGAGCGCGTGCCCATCCTTATCTGGTCAATAATAATTTGCGACTTTCCAAGACGAGTCACCGACCCTTTCCCTTTTATTGCACATGCGGAAACGAAAAGAAATCCCTGACAGTAATCATCTCGGGATAGAAAAGTAGGATACGAATTCATAAACAAACATGCATTTATATTCATACTGAGTCATATACAAAAGTCTATGGCCAAAAGACTACAAAAGATTGGACTTTCAAAAAGAAGCGGTCCTAACTGACCTACGTTTCCGATCACCTCCTCTCAGCTCCAGGTCCTCCACTCGACGACCCTGAAAATGTTGTCCCACAACAGGGTGAGATATCATCTCAGCAAGTCTAAGCTCTAAACCCCAATTAGGAGGGAAATGCGCCAAGAAGTGTCTTAATTACTAGGGCTGAGCGTGGTTCCCGGGTTACCCGGGAACCGGAACCGAACCGGAGGAGGGTCCGGTTCGGTTCCCGGTTCCAAGGGGATCGGTTCCGGTTCCGGTTCCTTTTTCTAGGAACCGGAACCGGTCCTGAACCGAACCGGAACCGGTTTCGGAACCGAACTGTTTCGAACCGGAACCGGAAGGTTACTTAGGGCAGAAAAAGCTCAACCTTGGATGTTCTAGTGACTTGTATGTGATGTTCTAGTTGAAGTTTGGCTTCGGCCTCTAAATGAAAGTTGTAAAGGACTTTTTGGAGTATAACATACTCAAATTTGGGACAAAACAAACAAGTATAAGTGGGTGAAATCGTTATTCTTTGGAAAGACTGGATCTGGAGATTTTGGGACCGACCCTTGATGAATGCATGGACTGTAAGTCAACCTTTTTGTCGAAATTTCACTTCGGTTTCTTAACAAAAGTTGTAAAGGACATCCTGAGGTACCACATATAAAAAATTTAGAGAACAAAAACAAGAATAGGTAGGTGAAATCGTGGTCCTTTGGAGATGGTTAGATCTGGAATTACGGTACTACGAACAGGGATTTTAACCGTCCATATTTAATTATCTAGGACGAATTTGACTTCGATGTTTTCATGAAGTATCTACCTTATGGTCTTGGCTATCACATAGTCAAATTTCATAATTTTTGAAGGTCATTTGGGTATTTAATCGGAAATGTTTCTAAAACTGTGCAATCTGATGTGTTCGGATCTTGTAAGTTGCAATGCGTGGACTATATCATTTTGTATGAGGTTCTTTTGGAAATGTGTTCTGCATGAAATATCTCTCTTCATGTCTTCCCTACAACATATTTAAATTTCGTAATTTTTGTAGTTCATTTGCCTATTTAACCAAAAGAATTTCAAAAACTGTGCAAGTAGAGAATAGGAAAAGTAAATCGATTTTATCTTTTAATCCAGAACGAATTGGACTATGATTTCTTCATGAAACTTGTACCTCTAGGTCTTAAATACAATGTGTCCAAATTTCAGAATTTTCTGAGTTCATTTAAGAGTTTAATCGAAATTGTTTTCAAAACTTGTACCTCTAGACATTCTTGTTCTAGTGGTATTTTATTTCTACTTTCTAGTTTGCTATTTGTTTTGAAATTTCTAATTATATTCTATTATTGTTGTGCAGTGCGAAGTTAATCTTGATGTCAATGGGAAGTTACCGTGTAGTATACACGTACATTATAATTTTTTTTTGGAAACGTGCGCATACGTTATATTTTTTTTTAGTAACGTGCGTGCACGTTATAGTTTTTTTTTTGGTAACGTGCGCATACGTTATATTTTTTTTGGTAACGTGCGCATATGTTATAGTTTTTTTTTTTTGGTAACGTACACGTATGTTATAGTTTTTTTGGTAACGTGCGCGTACGTTATAGTTTTTTGGGTAACGTGCGCATATGTTATAGTTCAAATCTGAAAATAACAAAAAAAAAAAAAAAAAAAAAAAAGGAACTGTTGGAACCTGAACCGACTCCGGAACCCGTGACGGGGGTAGGTTCCAGGTTCTCGGTTCCCACGGGTAGGTTCCGGTTCCTCATTTTGAGGAACCTATACTCGAGGGTAGGTTCCAGGTTCCAGACGGAACCGAACCGGAACCTGGAACCGCTCACCCCTATTAATTACACAAGCACACAATCAAGGAGACTTACCTCGTCTCAAATCTACCCTGCAAGTCAGTACAATTTATCTCACAAACAACATGAAAGCATGAGTAACAAATAAGCTCCAATAACTGAAACGCCACACTCAATTAATCATGTGTTCCTAGTTTTGATCTTAGCATATAGCATAGCTTACTCTCAGTTTAGCGGTCTTCTGGTATTACTAGGCTTCGTCTCACCTCCATTGAGCACGGCACGTCTCTTTATCAGACAGTTTTCCCGAAAAAGCATAGGGTCCAGAATCAACTGCGAGTGGCTTCCCGTTGTCCAGGGGTATCCTAAATAGGGATAACGTCCAGCTCAATAGTCCGGGACGATTTCTCTTAACCATCACATGATCACTCAAATATGGCCCAGGGCACCGTGCATTGCACTCAAATGCTTTAATTAAAATGGTGAGCCTGGCCTTTTTCTTCGTATTAGAAATTCACATGAAATTACTCATGTGTAGGTACATGGTCAACTTGATCCAGAAAAATTGATATTCATCATTTTTGAAATCCCACTATTTCATATAATACTAAATACTATTTTCGGTGTCAAAACCCGACACCCGGGATTTTCTGAATAAATATTGGAAATTCACAATTTTTGGAATTAAATACCAAAAATCCAATCAACACTCAATTTGCATAATTTAACACTCAATTGCAGAATTAACCACACCATTGCAATCGGCACGAAATTCCGGTCACCGACTATCCCGACCTAATTTTCGGAAAAATAATTAATAATTAAATAATTACTGAAATTAATTAAATAAATCGATTTAAATTCTAGAATACTAACCTAGGCCATAATCATTGAATTAATAACCAATACGGACTCAGAGTAATTCCCGAACCCTTCTAGATAAATAGTACAATTTATTTAGGCCTTAGCTAAACCATGCTAACCACCTAACATGCTAAATTAAATAATTCAATTTTTAATTTAATCTAACCATCTAATTCCTAATAAAATAAATCTAACACCCCTTAAACGTTATTAGCCTACTAAGTAGAGTTTAGAGTATAAACTCACCGGTTAATTACAGAAACTGGTTCACCGCGATGACGGCGCGACGGTGGCCGAAATCCGAATTTTCGGCAGCATTGGCAGACTTGGGCCGGGCCTAAAACAGGCCCAACAAATCTCAGTCCAATCTGAGATTTGCTTTTGAATTGGATTGGGCCTGAAGCGGGCTGACTTCGCGGGCTTGAGCTGCTGAACTGGGCTTAGCTTCATGGGCTTCGAATGGGCTGTGCTTGATGGACTTTGCTGGGCTGAATTCTTGGGTTGAAACTTAGGTTGTTGCTGGACTCTTGAAGATTTCAACTGGGCTGAGAACAGGTTGGATGGGCTGTGGGCTTTGTTGCGGCTGATCCACGACTGGGCTGGACAAGAAGCAGTTGTGGAGATGGGCTCGGTGGATTTGCTGGCCCAAACCGTGGGCTGGGGATGCACGAGCGTAGCGATGGGGCGGCCTGCTCTGCTGGTCTTCGAGGGAATCGGAGAAGTTGACCGACCCAGCTGTAGACACACGTGCAAGAGAAGCAACGAGCGAGCTGCTGAAGACGAAAACTGCTGAGGAAATTCGTTGGCGTCGAGGACGACCAAACGTGCAGCTCGCGGTCAACAAATCGATCAAGAAGATGCACCGTGGACTGAAACGTGGTGGAGCTGGCCGCGTGGAGGAAAGCTGCGGGCGTGATGATGGGTGAAGGCTCCGTTCGGGCGAGGAAGAAATCGAAGCTGAGAAGTGTTGAATGCTGACTCGTGGGATACAAAACTTAGTGGAGATGGGCGTGGGCAGCAGCAAATTGGGTCAACAAATGGGCTTCTGTGGGTGTTGTTGACTGAGGAAGCTGCAGGCTTGGACGCGTGGAGAAGCAAGCTGCTTCGGTGGCTTCGCTGAAACAAAACTCGTGGCCGGCCAAATGAAAATGAAGACTCGGCAGCTTGCAGGGAATTGAGGCAGAGATTTCGGTGGTTTTGCAAGGAAGAAAAATGAAAGAAGAAGGGGCATAATAGTTCGGTTCAGGCGAGAAGAATGAAAGCAAGGCAGAAGAGGCGTGCCAATTTTGCTCGCACAGGGAGGGGAAATGGATGAGTACGAGGGAGAAGCCAGCTAAGAGGGGAGCAAAAGTCTTAAACCCTTAGCCAAACATTAAGAGTGCGCATGATAAAATTCCTAGAACAGAAATTGATTTTTGACTAGAAATTGATTTCTCAATTTCTATTTCAGAAACTGAGAAGCCTAAAAATTTTTGTTTCGATTTATTCTTTAAATCTATTTCGGAATAGAAATCTGTTTCGAAATAGAGAAATCAAATCGTTACCAAACGGTTTGCATTCCAAACCTGTTCTAACGAGAAATAAAGAAATCAAGAAATCGAAAAATTTTATCACGCGAACTTAAATGTTTGGTCTCCCCACAGCCCACACAAATATCTTCTTGCCCCTAATACTTTCTAGGATAAATTGAAGCCAAAATTAGCACAAATGGATGCCAAAAACACAGCCCCAACTCATGCTCCGAATTTTCATTTTTCATTTTATCTTCAATTTCTTCACTCAATTTCCCAAATTGAGATCCAATCTCGATGAAGAAAAATCCTGAACGATTTTCTATAAATCCCTGACACTCACAGGCTTGGCTTGAAAGTCCAAACTCACTTAAATTCAGTCCAAATGAATTTCTGTTAATTTTCCGCAACGTCCGTATCGATTTTCTGCAAAAATCCCGAAATCTTTGAAAATTTCTCGGAGGGTGAGTCGAAGTTCCTAAAATAGATCGTGACACCTCAGAACTTTCAATTTCTGAAATCGGGTTCAAATTCGCAGTTATTTTCAATCCGGCGCGCTTTTAGCGTAACCTAGTCTACTAGGTAACTTTTAGAAATTTTTGGCGCAATTGATCCGTGATCGATTTATCTCGAGTCACAATATACATCTTCGACACATTGGCGATTCTCGATTGTCGTGAAAATCTCAAGATTTCAAATACGGACACAGGGTACCAAAAACGATAGAAAATCAATTTAGTGCCGATCGATGAGAATTTTGCAATAAGGTGGAATCACCTACATTTTGATCACCTATCTCAATCGAATCGACCTATCTCTGATCTTTGATTGATTTTTAAGTGTGCCGTAATGACCCTTGCAAATTAGCATAGTCGAGCAGTCGATTGCTGGTCGAATTCTCAAGCCTTTTGCGTTAAAATCCCTTAATAATTTTCTCAGATAGTCTAGTTATCTCTTGAGTGATCGGTTCAGAGAAAAACACTATAGACGCGTCGATGAAAGGCCCGATTTATTCAATTGAAATTAAATTTGAAAAAATGTCACAAGACCAAATTCTGATAGGAAAATAATGGTGGAGAAGTGAAACACAGCATTCATGATATGTCTGACAGTCTGCATCATTCGCAGGTTAAAGGGCCTTTCCAAAATTCTTTCCAAAATTCTGCTGTCTAAAATTAACTTGAAAATCAATTGGAAGGCTAGAAATCGATAAATTAGAGGCAGCTTTCTCGAGTGCTTTGAGAGGCGGGATGGTCCAAACGCGATGAGCTAAGAACGCGCCACGAAAGAGAAAGAGGGAGGAAGTTGTGAATGACCTGACCAAGAACGGCGAGGCCAATCCACATCCACATGAAATGAAGTGCTGCTGCCCCGGTTAGACCAGGTATGGTTGGGCGTGGATATAGACCACAAGTGCACAAGTTCACAGAAACATCTTCACATTTTAATTCATAATCAAATCAGGAACCACATAACGCGAAAGGAATCTCCATTCTTAACGAGATGGCAGCACTTTATGAGGCCGTGAAAGCGAAAAGGCATGGGCACGACACTCTCATCACTCATAAGGTTACCGCGCGCTGTAATAATAGAAAATATGTAGAACCTTCTCGTCCGCAGCAAGCAACCGCAAAGGAAGACCAAATTCTGATAGGAAAATGAACGGTGAAGAAGCTAAACACAGCATGAACTCGCAGGTTAAAGAGTCTTTCCAAAATCCTGCACGGTACCCATGTTAAACGCGGTCCATCGACCGGCCCGATAGAACCCGATGATAATGCATTTACTAAAAATCAACCGTACTCAGGTGCATAACCTGGGCCACTGGCATTTGGCACGTATTGTTATTGTGGGAGACGAAAAATCCCAAAATGACCATGCAAATACTAGAATTGCTAAGCCGTTCCTTGCCTGTAAATACCAGAGAGAGAGAGAGAGAGAAGAATGTCTCATCATATTTCAACAATTCCATCTTCATAATAATTAGTCAAAGATGGATGGTTAGAAATAGTAACAGAGAGTTCAGTTGATTTATAACTTATATATGAGGAAGTTGATAATAAATCTCTAAGCATTATGATAAAAAGGTGTATAGATCTTTTGAAAAAAAAAAAGAAAAAGTTGCTTGGAGTCATCAAGCTTTCGCAATCTATAATTGTCTCTAAAAGAAAACGACATTCAAAATCTATATAGGAAAACCCTAAAAGCTTATTCAATCTTGAATCCAATTTTCATCAAAATATTTTCACATTTTTATGTTAAACTAATTCTAAACTAAATTTTACATAAAAATCCAATAAGACTACTCAACATCTAATTTCTAAATTTTTTTCCCTAAATTTTTGAATTTTTATTTTATTTTATTTTTTATTCTAAAAAATGAGAACTTATATCGGGTTGGGAGACCGAACATTGTGTTGATCGTGTAAAGACGAACATTAGGTTATGTTGAGTTTATTTTTCTAAAATAACCTCTCTCTCTCTCTCTCTCTCTCTCTTTATTTTTTTTTAATTTTATTTCTAGGAACAAAGAAGTAGGTTTTTTCTATTTTTTTATTTTTATTTCAAATTTATTCTCTGGTTATTGATCTGTTTCGCGAAATAAAAAAATTGGCTGACATTACTAAAGGGATTGTTTTCTGAGGAACAAAAATATAAAAATAGAAAAATAAAAATATTATCAAATAGAATCGAACTATCTAAAAGCAATGTGAAAATCAATTGGAAGACGCAAAACTGCTAATTTAGAGGCAGCCTTCTCGAGTGCTTTGAGAGGCGGGATGGTCCAAATGTGCTGAGTTAAGAACACACCGCACAATAGAAAGAGGGAGGACCTTGTGAATGACCTGACCAAGAACAATGAAGTACTATTGCCTTGGATAAACTAGGTTAGGTTGGGTGCGCATGTGGACCACAAGTGCTGCACACGTTCACAGGAACGATCTTCACATTTTAATTCAGAAACAAATCAGGAACCACACAACGCGGTAAATATCTCCATTCTTAATGAGGTTGCAGCACCGCATGTGGCCGTGAAAGCGAAAAGGTGTTGGTGCAACACTCACATCACTCAGGGGAGTAGTTGATCATGGTGCGATAATGGAGAATATGCAGAACTAAACCTTCTAGTCCGCAGCAGGTGAAGACAAGGAAGACTAGATTCCGATGGAAAAATGAATGGTGGAGAAGCAAAACATAGCTTCCAAGATGTTTTTTTTTTTTTTTTGGTCCTACTCTATTCCTATTCCTACTCTACACTCACTTTCAGACTTTTGCCTTGCCTCTTGCAGGGCGTGGGAGTCGAAACTCACTCCTGAAACTTACGCGTCCCCACCCCATCCCCTCCTGATGTTGGAGAAATCTATCAAGAATATTTTGAAGCTGACAAAACGTTTCTATCAGTCTAGTCTGGATAATTGCAAGCCTTCTGTTTAGCGTCTGAAGACTTTCAAGATCACCAGACTCAGCACTCAAGACTCAAGACTATTCTCATTGACAGTTCTTCCAATCCAGTGACGAAGGAAATCCAGAGCCGAAGTATTTGGTTGAAGATTTATTCCTATCCTCCGGAAAGATCTCTTGACTGGATAATTGTAACGGATTCATTCATTCGTTATCAAGATCGTTTGAAGATCCGATGATCGACGAAGTATTCTTGGAAGGTTCTATTCTTGGAAACCAAGATCTTGATTGTATGGGCGAACATGATTGATGGGCTATCGTCAAGTTCCTTTAATAGCTCGAATGATCTTCTTGATTGATTCCGTCCACGGGTAGATTGGAGGAATTCCTTTGGTAAGTGCCAACGGGTATGATGGCATAAAGGAGTATAAAAGGAAGATGCTCTAGCTGTTTTAGTGTATGATCGATAGAGAAATTCCAGAGTCTGAAGCACCTTGATTATTAGTCGATACATTCTGAGCAAAATTGTACACACAGAGAGTGTCTATACTTAGTGATGCCTTGAGTGAGTGTGGGAGATCATTTACACCGAGAATTCAAGGGAGAACAACGCTGTAACATCTCTTTGTTCATAGTGGAATCCAGCCAATAGGCTGTCAGTGTAGAAGAGTGGACGTAGACTTGAAATAAGCCGAACCACTATAAACCGCGTGTTCAATTTTCTCTTCTCTTAGTCTTACTTTAATTATTGTTTGTCTCAAATCTATCAACTGTCTAGTATTGTGCAATTATCGAGAATTATCTTGCATATACCTATTCACCCCCCCTCTAGGTACTCAAACTAGCTATATCATTTGGTATTAGAGCTCGTGTACTCACTTTATTTGAAGTGTTTTACTTCAGAGTAAAAGATCCATGGCTAGTATGCTAGCACCAGGGCTGGTGGAAGGGCAGAGCAATACCAGACCATCCTACTTTGATGGAAATGATTACAACATCTGGAAAAACAAGATGAAAGCCTTCCTTCGATCAAAGGATCCTCTGGAATGGGACGTTGTAGAAAAATGAATTACTCCTTCAGCTGCATCAGTCTCAGAAAGAGGGAAAGAAACTGTTGAGACCAGCGGAATGACTCATGAAGAGATTATCAAGAGACAAGCACTCGATGCAAAAGCAATTTATTCTTTATATTGTGCTTTGTCACCAACTAAATATAACAGAATATTTTCTTGTGTTACAGCAAAAGAAGTTTGGGATAGATTGCATATCACCTATGAAGGAACAGATCGAGTGAAGGAGACCAGAATTAACATTCTCCTTGGTCAATATGAAGCCTTCAAAATGAAACAAGGAGAATCTATAACTGACATGTTTAGCCGTTTTACAAATATTGTCAATGGTCTTGAGAATCAAGGACAAAAAATTTCTGATCCCATGAAGGTGAACAAGCTACTGCGTGGACTCTCCAAGGATTGGAATCACATAAAGACTTCAATCAGAGAGACGCAAAGAATTATGCCACTATCTGTCGACGAGCTGATTGGAACTCTTCAGTCTTATGAAGTGGAACGAATCAATGAAGACGAAGATCCAAAAGGTAAGAAATCCATTGCATTAAAATCAAATGATGATTCTGATGATACAGATTCTGAAGATGACATGGATGATGAGGAGCTTGCTCTCATGATAAGAAGATCCAGAAAACTGAATAGAAAAGGAAGAAGGTTCAACTCAAAGAAACAAAGTTTTCAAAGACAGCAATGAGACCAAGTCTGTTGATGATGAGGAACCAAACAAAGATGTAGTTTGCTTTGAATGTAAGAAAAATGGACACATCAGACCCAACTGTTCTCTTCTGAAGAAGAAGAGAGGAAAAGCTGAAAAGTTTCGAAAAGCTCTAAAAGCCGAAACCCGGGTGATACGAGTGTGAAGAAAGTGATAATGAATATGCAAACCTATGTCCGATGGCACACTCAGACTCAGACTCAAACTCTGGATCAGACTCAAACAATGAATTTGAGGTAAGTGATTTTAAAATTCTTGTCAAAGTTTCTAAATACATTGATGAATTGTGTTTTAGTCTTAAGACTTCTCTCAAAAGAATTTCTAAACTTAAAAAGGAAAACTCAGCTCTAAAACAAAAGGAAATCGTTTTAGAAGAAAGGGTTAAAAGTTTAGACTTAAATGTCTCCACTCTTAAAGAAAATGAAGATGATCTTTTGAAAGAAAATTCCCTTGTAAAAACTGACTTATCGAATATTTCAAAGAAATTTTCAATAGGGTCCGAAAAACTTGAAAAAATTCTTTCAGCTCAAAGACCTTACTTCAATAAGTTTGGTCTAGGTATGACAGCAGAAACAATTTCCTTGATTGATTTTCCTAAAGTAAAAGAAAGAATTAAGAAAAAACCCTCGAGAGAGGCTTACAAAAATCATTTCAAGAAAGTTTTTGTAAAGTCTGTAGGTCGAAATGCCCTCAGGTGTTCAAAGTGCAAAAGTCCGGATCACTTTGAAAAAGAGTGTCCTATGATTTGGAAACCTGTTAAGAAAGTATGGGCTGATACTGTTTATTCTACTAACATTAAAGGACCCAAGAAAATTTGGATACCAAAGAAAACTTGGGACTTTCTTTTAAATGCAGGTCTCCGTCGAGAAAAAGGTAAAGTGGTATCTTGACAGTGGATGCTCAAGACACATGACAGGAGACTCAAATTGCTTCATAAAGTTTGTGCAAGTAAATGGTGGAAAAGTTTCATTTGGAGGAAACAAAGAAAGGAAGTATTGTGGGATTTGGATGCGTGAAAATTGGAAACCTCACAATAAGTAATGTTTCCTTAGTGGAAGGACTCAATTGCAATCTTCTCAAAGATTAGCCAATTGTGTGACACTCGGTTTTAAGATCTTCTTTCAAGAAGGAACATGTTCAAACCGGTAAAGACTCTACTCGATCTTTCATGGGTCGAAGACATGGAAATATCTATCTTCTGGATGTGAAACCAGATGAATCGCAATACCTAATCTCAATTCAAGACGAAGCAAGCTTATGGCATAGAAAGCTTGGTTATGTCAACATGAAGCAATTATCCAAAATTTCATCAAAGCAGCTTGTTCGAGGTCTACCCAAATTACCATACCAAAAGTCTAATCCATGCACTCCATGTATTCTGGGAAAACAGGTAAGAAATTCATTTAAGCCAATAAATCATGTCTCTACTAATCATGTACTACAGTTGTTGCATATGGATCTCTTTGGACCAACCAGAACCCAGAGCATTGGAGGTAAGAAATATTGCCTAGTAATTGTGGACGACTACTCCCGCTTTACTTAGGTATATTTCTTTGCAAGTAAGTCCGAATCCTTTTCGTATTTTGAAAAATTTGCTAAAAAGGTTCAAAATGAAAAAGGATGTGTTATCTCAAGTATAAGAACAGATCATGGAGGTGAATTTGAAAATCAAGATTTTACAAAATTTTGTGATGAATCTGGATTTAAGCATGTGTTCTCCTCTCCATATACTCCTCAACAAAATGGAGTTGTGGAAAGGAAGAATAGATCTCTTCAAGAAATGGCTAGAACTCTTTTAATTGAAAGTAAGATTTCTTCACGATTTTGGGCTGAAGTCAAGTTTCAACAAATAAGTGCTATATAATCAATAGAGTCTTCTTAAGACCTTCTCTAGAAAAAACCCCTTATGAGTTATTCAAAGGTAAGAAGCCTATTGTTTCATACTTTCATGTGTTCGGTTGCAAATGCTTTATATTGAAAAATGCTAAAGATCGAATTGGTAAGTTTAAAGAAAGATCAGATGAAGGCATCTTCCTTGGATATTCTTCATCAAGCAAAGCCTACAGAGTCTACAACAAGAAGAGTCAGTCTGTGGAGGAGTCAATGAATGTCAAATTTCAAGACTCTATGCTAGACGAATCCAATCAGACTCATCATGAAGAGTCTGAACCTGCCCCATACCCTCCAAAGCTTACAACTCTAGAAGCATCTCAGACTCTGGAAAACCAGCATCAAGTTGTTCGTGAAGATCCAAATAAAGAAAGAGATCATCAACCAGACAAATCAACCAAGAATCGGAAGCATAAGTCCAAATCATCCCAAAGATCTTATCATTGGCGACATCAATGAAGGGATACGCACAAGATCAAAAAGGCATGAAGAGTCTAGTGCTGTGGCTCTCATCTTTGAAATTGAACCAAAGAGCATAGAAGAAGCTTTATCTGATGAAAGCTGGATTGAAGCTATGTAAGAAGAGCTCAGACAGTTCAACATTAATGATGTCTGGGAATTGACATCTAAACCAAGAGGTAAAACTGTTATTGGAGCCAAATTGGTGTTCAAGAACAAGATGAATGAGAAAGGAAAGGTCGTACGAAACAAAGCAAGACTCGTGGCGAAGGGATATACGCAAGAAGAAGGAATAGACTATGATGAGACCTACGCTCCAGTAGCAAGGTTAGAAGCTATTCGATTATTACTTGCGTTTGCTTGTTACAAAAATTTCAGGTTATTCCAAATGGACGTCAAAAGTGCCTTCCTAAATGGATTTATCCATGAGGAAGTTTATGTGGAATAACCACTAGGGTTTGAAGACCCAAAGAAGCCGACTCGCTTTAGACCGAAAAGGCCTTGTATGGTTTAAAGCAAGCACCTCGAGCTTGGTACGACAGGCTAAGTAAGTTCTTAATTCAGAATGGTTTTGTAAAAGGTAAAGTAGATACTACTTTATTCATCAAAAAGGAAAACAAAAGCTTTTTACTTGTTTAAATATATGTGGATGATATTATTTTTGGATCCTCTAATGAAAGTATGTGCAAGAAATTTTCTAAGTCTATGCAGGATGAATTTGAAATGAGTATGATGGGAGAGTTAACATTCTTTCTTGGACTTCAAATAAAACAATTGAAGGAAGAAACTTTTATCTATCAAGAAAAATATGCTAATGATCTTGTCAAAAGGTTTAGACTGGAAAAGTGCAAAAAGACCGACACACCGATGTCAAGTTCTTTGAAGATAGACAAAGATGAAGAAGGGAAGAAAGTTGATCAAAAGCATGTACAGGAGCATCATTGGTTCACTTCTTTATCTTACTGTTTCTAGACCTGACATTTTGTTGAGTGTTTGCATCTGTGCTAGGTTTCAATCAGATCCTAGAGAATCCCATCTCAGTGTTGCGAAACGTATTATTAAATACGTTGCTTCATCATCAAGCATCGGTCTTTGGTATCCTAAGAAGTGAGACTTTAGTCTTCTGGGATATTCAGACGCAGATCTGGTCGGTTGCAGAGTTGATAGAAAGAGCACTTCGGGAACTTGCCAGTTGCTTGGAAGCGGGGGCATATCTTGGTTTTCAAGAAAACAAAGCACCGTGGCTCTCTCAACAACGAAGCGAATATGTAGCTCTTGGAAGTTGCTGTTCGCAAATTCTATGGATAAAACAACAGCTACAAGACTTTGTAATAGAAGACTCAAGCACAGAGATCAGATGTGACAACACCAGCGCAATCAATCTCACAAAAAATCCAATCCTCCACTCAAGAGCGAAGCATATAGAGATTCGACATCATTTCATCAGAGATCATGTTCAAAATGGAGAAATCTCAATTCAATTTGTTGATTCAAAGAACCAACTAGCGAGATATATTCACAAAGCCTTTGGAGAAAAATCAATTCGATTTTATCCGTTCCGCACTCAACATTCCGAAGCTTGAGGAAGTTAAAGTCTAGAGACTATCCAATCCTCGACTCGGACATTCATGGCTATCGACTGTAAGTTGTTATATTCAATCTCGAAAAGGTACGATCATTAGTTCAGTTAATTTATAATTTCCGTGAAAAACGGAATCGTGTCTTTTCAAAAAGATTAACTTAAATTTGGCAGTTATCGATTTCAAAAGAGACGTCTATTCATTTTCCTTGTGCCGATTGGTTATATTTATATATATATATATACAGTTTTTCTCGATTAAACTTCAAAACCCTAGAAAAGCATTCTCCTCCCAAACCTGTCTCCACTTCGTGTTCATACTCGAGAAAGTTGTTAACTTTTCTTGGGAAAGCGAGTGAAGGAATCTTTCAACGACAAGGAAAGATGTCTTCTTCAAGAAAGTCATCAAGAATCGCGAACAGGGGACCACAGAGAATGGGGAAGGGGCCTACCCATTTCGATCTCACCGAGGAGGAAGATTTACCGAGTCAGCGACAGAGCCCGATTCACTCTCCTCCACGTCAAACTTCACCAACTACCCCACAAGGTGTGGGTCATCAACTGGAGGAAGAAATAATCGAGGACACAAACCCTGTAAGAGTCCAAAAACCCGCTTTTATTTACAAACTCTATCGTGCGTTGAAAAGCATTGGGTCTCCGCTGAATGTCATAGATGAATTTCTTAAAGATAAGAATTATGGGAATGAGTATATTTTTCTGCGGAAAATGGAGGATTTGGGAATTGCTCCCAAAGGAAAGGCTGAGGAAGCACTTGCGAACATTCCAAGTGACCCTCGTGTACTAGGACAGAATCTGACTGACGGGAACGATGATGATAGAATGTTCCTTGAATTCCAACCTAGAATGGGTGTTGCAGCAAAGGTGAAGGGAAATCGGATGGATTTGTTCAAATCAAAGGATCAGGAGAATCTGTTTTTCAGACTGTTGAAAAGAGGGGTGATAAACCCTAGGAGTGTTGATTTCGACTTCTTGGATGCCATCAACGTGAACTTAAGAGAGAAGTTCAATCTGCTTCAACTTGAGCAATTTTGCTCCGATACCATAGATGGTTATGCACAATTGACAGCATACTTCTATTCGAATCTCAGCTTTTTAGATGCGAATAGAATATCCTTCAGTGTTCGAGACCAAGTCTATGTGGTAGATGTGGACATGTTGGCAGATATAGTTGGAGTTGAAAGAGGACGCTATCAATCGATCAAAGTTTCGATTGCTCGTACTACACTGGAGCTTGTCAAAGACAGGGATATAGAGAAAAGAATTACCTACTCAAGGATGAGTGCCATCAACATCGTGCTTCACAAAATTGTGATCAACTGTCTCAGGCCAAAGTTTACATCAAAGACTGACGTGTCTAACTCCGAGGCGAAATTGATGTACGCGATCAATTCAGGGAAGAAGTTTTCTCTCCCTCACACCATTCTCTTTCACATGTACAGAGCAATGGTGAAGGACAAGGGCTAATTGCCTTACGCAGTCTTGTGACCAAGATCTTCGACACTTGAACATTGAGCCTCCACATACTCTTTGTGTTCGACCATGCGACAAAATGGTGGTGGGTTTGAAAATGCTAATAAAAATGCGTCTGAAAGAGCTTAGCAAGGCAATGGAGAAATTCAAAGTGAAGACTCCAGTACCTTCTGCATCAAAGAGAAAAGGAAAGGAGCCCATGAGTGCTCCAATCAAAAAGAAAAGAACTCTTATCTTGAAGGATGAAGATGAAGAGGAAGATCTCTCTATTCCTGCATTAAAAAGAACCAGACGTTACGTACCGAATCAACGAACGAGAGAAAAAAGAGGGACAAGCAAAGAACGAGAGAAGCGAGAGGAGCAACAAGAGAAAGAGAAAGAGGTTGAAGAAGAAGAAGAAGAAGAAGCAGTGAAAGAAAAGTCTGCAAATAAAGCATGAGAGAAAGGGAATCAAGGCGCTGAAGAGCATGACCATCACTCTTCCCCAATTGAGGTCTTAGAGACAGGGGGAGATGGCGAGCAAGGAAGGACTACACCACATGCTGAAGGTGAAAGTCGCTCACCAAAGAAATCCAGAAGATTTTTAGGCTTCTCAAATGCCCGAGGAAGGACATGATACGTCAACACCAAATTTGCTCGATTTCAACGAAGCTCCATCGTCCGCCCGCACTCCATCTGAGAAAGCACATGCAAGCACACAGACGGACAATACAGCAGATTTTCGTCGTATCCTCGATGTTCTTCTGGAAATGCGTGGTCAAATATATGCCCTGGACTGTGAAATTCAAGTCCTAAAGAATGCTGGACAAGCATCTTCTGCTACCCTGGCGGATCAAATGAAAGACATCGCTCTTCAAATTCAAGCCAATGCCAAAGGAGAAGAGGTGGCTCATCTACGGGAAGACTTGAAGAGGCTGGAAGGCATCGTACAGTCGATGGGAGATTTCCAGATCGTGCGCATTCCCAAGCAGAATTGACTCTTTTCTCACCTTTTTAATGATGACAAAAAGGGGGAGAATTGCAATTTGAACTTAACTCTCTAAAATCTTTGCATTTAAATTTCCTTTTGTGTTTGAATGTTTTTAAGTATGACTTGGGTGTGAACTTAAATTTGGCTGATTTAGATGTGTGGATTTTGATGCTTGACTATTTGCATTTATATCAAGTATTGCTATATGGTTTTACTCATGAAAGACTAACCGATTTTCGTGGATGCGAGTCTGGTTGTTGATTTTATTAATCTTTATGAGATAGCCATATTGCTTGAGTAATGTTTTGCGGTCAAAGTTGTTCAAATCTACGGAAAGTTTTGTCACCATCAAAAAGGGGGAGATTGTTGGAGAAATCTATCCGAATATTTTGAAGCCGACAAAACGTTTCTATCGATCTAGTCCGGATAATTGCAAGCATTCTGTTTAGCGTCTGAAGACTTTCAAGATCACCAGACTCAGCACTCAAGACTCAAGACTATTCTCATTGACAGTTCTTCCAATCCAGTGACGAAGGAAATCCAGAGCCGAAGTATTTGGTTGAAGATTTATTCCTATCCTCTGGAGAAGATCTCTTGGCTGGATAATTGTAACGGATTCATTCATTCGTTATCAAGATCGTTTGAAGATCCGATGATCGACGAAGTATTCTTGGAAGGTTCTATTCTTGGAAACCAAGATCCTGATTGTATGGGCGAACATGATTGATTGGCTATCGTCAAGTTCCTTTAATAGCTCGAATGATCTTCTTGATTGATTCCGTCCAACGGGTAGATTGGAGGAATTCCTTTGGTAAGTGCCAACGGGTATGATGGCATAAAGGAGTATAAAAGGAAGACGTTCTAGCTGTTTTAGTGTATGATCGATAGAGAAATTCCAGAGTTTGAAGCATCTTGATTATTAGTCGATACATTCTGAGCAAAATTGTACACACATAGAGTGTCTATACTTAGTGATACCTTGAGTGAGTGTGGGAGATCATCTACACTGAGAATTCAAGGGAGAACAACGCTGTAACATCTCTTTGTTCATAGTGGAATCCAGCCAATAGGCTGTCAGTGCAGAAGAGTGGACGTAAGCTTGAAATAAGCCGAATCACTATAAACCGCGTGTTCAATTTTCTCTTCTCTTAGTCTTACTTTAATTATTGTTTGTCTCAAATCTATCAACTGTCTAGTATTGTGCAATTATCGAGAATTATCTTGCATATACCTATTCACCCCCCCTCTAGGTACTCAAACGAGCTATATCACCTGAGAATGTGGGGATTTGAACCCCTCACCTCCCCCTTCCATGTTGAGCTTCCAAGATGTTGGTAGTTTGTTTATAAAACAAATGAAGAGGTGCATTGTCCCACATTGAAAAGATGTGAGTGCATATGTGGACGAGATTTGATACTAACTAACGATTGTTAATTTTATTTATTGAAAATTCGGATTTATTTCTATAAAAATTAACTATAAAGTCTTGTTGAAACAGTGCAACTGTTCATGAAAAGTTATGGTTATTTTTTTTATTATTTATTTAATTTCGAATGTTTTTATATCTTTTCAATGTAACCTTTGAGACGTACTTGTTCATTTTGCAACTTTTCCCAAAATGTTGCATTTGTTCTTTTTTGCAACCTTTTGAAGAGTTGTATTTATTCAAAAGAAAATTATAAGTACGTTTGTTTTGAGATCAAACACACATCTTCTTTTATTTTATTTTTTCATTTTCTTTCGAAAGAAACTATAGCCATTATTTCTAATTGTTTCACATGAGAGACCCTGGAAAAATACTAGAATTGCTATCTAGTATTCTCATTTGAGAATTTGTTGTATTCTAGAGGAAATTTGCCGGTGACGATTAGTAACTTTGTAGGGCAAATAAATTCTTTAAAAAAGTGATATCACGCCTCAAAGTTTGACTCGATTACTCTGAAGATCCAATTTTATTGTTCTACTCAATTTGAAGTCATATTTTCCCAACACAAGATATCTTCGATAATTTGCACCATTCGCAGGTTACAAAAGCCTTTCCAAAATTCTGTACGGTACACGTGTTAAACGCTGTACATCAACCGGCCTGATAGGACCCCACGATAATGTATTTACTAAAAATCAACCGTGCTCAGGTGCATGACTTGGGTCACTAGTATTTGGCACGAAAAATCCCAAAATAACAGTGCAATTATTAGAATTGCTAAGCCGTTCCTTGCCTATAAATATCCATCAGTAAAGTCTTTGGCACTCACGAAAAAGCCTCATGCTCTTTATCAACTGGTCAAACACCATAATCTCATTATAGATATAGCCAGAAAAAAAAAAAGAGAGAAAAATGTCACTCAATTAGTAGATGTCCGCAATGTCCGACGGTCTGCACCATTTGCAGGTTAAAGAACCTTTCCAAAATTATCTGCAGGGCACATGTCAAACGTCATCCATCAACCGGTTCGATAGAACCCGATAATGATGCATTTGTACTCTAGTGCATAACCTGGGCCACTAGCATTTGGCACATATTGTTATTTTGGGGAATAACAGACCCAAATGGTGCAATTACTAGGATTGCTAAGCCGTTCCTCGCCTATAAATACCCATCAATAAGGTCTTTGGCACTCACGGAAAAGCCTCTCATGCTCTTTATCTATTGGTCGAACACCAGAATCTCATTAGAGATAGCCAAAAAAAGAAAAGAAAGGAATGTCTCATCAGATTTCAACAATTCCGTCTTCTCCTCGAGCTCAAGAAAAAAGCCATGTGGTCAAACGCCAATAAGCAGATTTTCATCCAAGCATATGGGGGGATGACTTCCTCAAATTTGCCTCTAGCTCCTACTTAATGGTAGGAATTTAATACATTGCTTCTGACTTAACTATATATATGTATACATATTTCGTGAATAGTAGTGGCATAGCAAGTGAAAATACATTTCCCTTTATGCACTTCATCTAAAATAACACAAAGCTTCCCCCATGTAGTTGAACAGTGCTTCTAGGGAAATTTTGACATTCCCATTATAAATTTAACATTCATGCTCAAAAGTAGGGAAAATATTGCATCGAATAAAAGAGCATTATTTGATTTCAATATTTTGCTTTCATGTTCCTTGCCAGGTAAATAGTAAGGAATATGAAAGCATTCTTACCCGAGTTTGATAGAGAAAAGATAAAATATGAAATTCCAAAAACAAGTATATATAAATTGCCTCAATTACCTATGGTCTAAAGCCCAGCCAAGGCTTTCTCGATCTATAAAAGACCTTTTTTTTTTTTTTTTTTTGGTTGAAAAGCTGTGACGTGCTATTCTTACTTAAAAGGAGTCTTACAAGACAAATAAGGACTAATGTCCGAGCATAATATATTCCATAGAGGCAAAGGAGGATTAATCCACCAATTTAGTGGAAGCTTGTTCGCTCGGTGGGATCGTGCAATCTAGTTCGCAGCACGATTTTCATCTCGGGTGCAACAGCTCACCTTGACATTATCACATTGATCCAGCTCTTGTTTGCATCATCGGACAACTTCTTTCATATTCCACTGACTTTCGGCCCGGCCCATAACCTATTCAATTGCTGGAAGACAATCGCTTTCACAGATCCAGCAAAGTGGTTGACTTCGGAAGTCTTCCACGTGCCGCGTCTGGAGGTCTTTAATATAAAAGAGGCCGTGTAAAAGGGCTTCGACTTCCACCTCTTGCGATGAAGAAACCCTAGATGTGCAAGCGAAGCCCTCGATCATCTGCCCTGACGAATCCCTCACCACACCAGCAACAGAGCAAAGAAACTTGCCCTGATTCCAAGATGCGTCAACATTCAACTTCAAAGCTTGTCGATCCAGTGGTTTCCATCGCCGAGGTAAGTTGCGATTAGGGTTGAGTCGTTGTTTTATCTTCTGTCCTCGGATGCAATTTGAGTGCTGATCTTGTGCACTTCTCAGGATATCGGCATAAATCGGTACTTTTGCTTGAAAAATCCATCCATTTCTTGCCTTCCAGATATGCCAGAGAATCAGACCTGTGTATTCTTGGTCAGGTATGTCTGTGGTCGTTCGGAAAGCTTCCGTAATCCACTTGTCTGTCTAGGTGACCCTGCTTGTGGGACTAAGACCCCTACAGGTTGGATCTTCCCATATGCATCTTGTCTATTTACACAAAAAGAACAAATGTTCTGTTGTTTCTACCTTCGTATAACAGATTGGACATAAAGGGTCAGTAACAATTTTTCTTTTGTGTAGATTTTCCCTCGTGGGGATGGCGTTTTGACAGAGAGCCCAAAGGAAAGTTTTGATTTTTGGTGGCACAGCAAGGCTCCATATTCTTGTCCATAAGGTACGTGGTGGTCGAAATGAACAGGAGGCCTAATTGTTGTCTTGCTTTGTGGTTGCTGCAATTGCTCTGTTGTAGCCGCTCTTGACAGAGTATTTCCCAGTATTATTACCTGTCCAAACTAGGTAATCTGATTGCGGTTGTGGGCTTAGTGGGATAGCTAAGATCTCATTGACAATACCTGCATTATAGAACTGTTGAATCTTCTGTACATTCCACTCTCTGGATTATGCATGTATTAGCTCAGATACCATCAGGGGTTCAGATGGATTGATTTGTCCACCAACTACCCCTTACGTTAACCATTTATCTTTTCGAATTCGAATAGATTTACCATCCCCAACTGACCATTTGATATTTTCTTTGATTGTATCTCTGCCAAGTATCAAACTCCGCCATCCCCATGAGAGACGTTGGCCCGCGCTTGCTGTCCAAAGATCCCTGTTAGGAAAATAGATTCCTTTCAGCACTCTACTCCACAAGGCAAAAGGAGAATTTGAAAGCCTCCATACTTGCTTGCCCAACATGGCATAATTAAAGGTAATCAAATCTTTGAAACCCATTCCGCCTTCATCTTTTCGAGTTTTCATCACCTCCCAATTTTTCCAATGAATACCCCTCTTATGATCATCTTTTTTCCACTAAAATGATGCAATTCACTGTTCTATTGCTCTATAGATAGATACTGGTAGCTTGAAGATGGACATAGCGTGCATTGGTATGGACTGAACGATGCTTTTAATCAACACCTCCTTCCCTGCCTTAGTAAGTAATTTCTCTTTCCACCCTTCAAGCTTTGTATTGACCCTAGCTAAGATCCATGCAAACAGTTCTTTTTTTGATTGACCCCAATCTGTGGGAATGCCCAAATACTTCCCTATTTTTTCAAACACCGGGACCCTTAATTCTGTGGCCATATTTCTTTTCAATGTTAAGCGACAATTTACACTAAAATACACCCCTGATTTGTTTAGGTTGATTGCTTGTCCCGAGGCATAGCAGTACTGTTTAAGTATCAATGCCAGATTTTGACATTCCATAATAGTACCATCCATAAAAAAGATAACATCATCCGCAAACAATAGATGTGAAAGTTTAGGACAGAACCTGTTTAACTGTATGCCTTTAAGACTGCCATCTGTAATTGCTTTGTGCATCAGCCAAGTGAGAACATTAGAAACCAATATAAATAAATAAGGTGATAGGGGGTCGCCTTGTCGGAGTCCTCTCGAGGGATGGAAGAAAGGGGTAGGTTCTCCATTTATCTTCACGTTGAAAGATACTGTAGACACACACTGCATTATAAGTGTTATCCACTTTTCACAAAACCCCATATACTGCATGCAATCCCTCAGAAAATCCCATTCGATTCGATCATATGCTTTCTGCATGTCTAATTTAAGTATAGCCTGATGTTTTTTCCTCTTTTTTGTGATGCGCAGCTGGTGCAATACTTCCTGCACAATGAAGATATTGTCTTGTATCTGTCTGTCTTGGACAAATGCACATTGCTCTGGTTCAATAATAGATGGTAACTACTTCTTCAGTCGATTTGCAAGAAGTTTTGAAATTACTTTATAACTGAAGTTGCATAGACTGATAGGTCTGTATTGACTTATATTCTTAGGGTTTTTCACTTTAGGGATTAATGAGAGATGTGTCTGGTTGAGTAAGGGATCAAGAAGCCCTGTCTGGAAAAAAGTTTGAACTAACTGAAGCAGGTCAGTTTTTACAGTATCCCATGAATGTTGATAGAAAATGCCACTGAAGCCATCTGGGCCAGGTGCTTTGAGTGCTCCCATATGATAAACAGCTTCCTGGATCTCCTCAATCAAAGGTACAGCCACCAGATCTTCGTTTATGTGTTGTGTTATAGGTGAGGGACACTGGGTGAGAACAGGTTGGTACTGCCTTGGGCCCTCTGATGTATATAGCTCTTTGTAAAAAGACAGAATATGGTTGCAGATTAATATAGGATCTCTACACCAGTTTGCATCTTCTAGTTGCAACATAGTTATTTTATTTCTCTGCCTCCGTTGTATAGTAGATGCATGAAAAAAACTAGTATTCTTATCTTCCCATTGCATCCACTTAATACGTGACCTCATACCCCAAAATTGTTCCTCTTGTCTGCGCAATTTCTCTATCTGATAGATAATGCTCTATTTTTTCTTGCTGCTGGTGTGCTGGTCAGACTTATTAGTAAGCTCTGTAAGAGCCATATTTAGCTCTTTAATCTGCAACCTTGCATTGGCAAACTTTTCTTTGCTCCATTTTGCCAACACTTTTGATGTCTCCTTTAATTTTTCTAAAAAAGTGCATGGTAGGATAGAGTTAGATTTCCATGTTTGTTGAATAAGTTCATAATACTCTTCATGCTCTGTCCAGAAAACCTCCATTTTGAAGGATTTATTTGTCTTTGTCTTCCCAGGATGGAGTCGAAGAATCAGAGGACTGTGGTCTGAGCCAATAGTTGGAAGGGTTGGGACTTCAACTTCAGGAAAGGTAATTCTCCACTCCAAGGTGCATAGTACTCTATCTAATCGTTTCTTCACAAGATCTTCCCCATCTCTATTATTGGCCCATGTATATGCACACCCATGACTATCCATATCCATTAAGGAAAGTTCATTGATCATGTTTCCGAATGCTGCTATACGACTGTTGTCAGCCTCTTTTTTTCCAATTTTCTCCCATACATACAGAATCTCATTAAAATCGCCCATGCAGATCCACGGCCAGGAATTGTGGGGTTTAATGTGTCCCAATGTTTGCCACAAGGTCAGTCTCTCACCAAAATTGGTAGATGCATGAATAAAAGTAATTTGCATATGGTGCCTACTATCTGGATCCGTGCAATCCACATCAATATAGTGCTTTGAACTAGTTTTTACCTTCAAAGACACTTCCTCATGCCACAAAAGAGCTAAACCCCCTACTGTGCCTGAAGGATTCACTAGGAAGATTTTCTAGAAAAGTAATTTTTTGCAAACTTTTTCCACCATTGCCTCTTTATTCTTAGTCTCCATAAGAAAAAGAATACTGGGCCTTTCTTTAGCCGTTAAGGCTTTTAGCTCTTCGAATTGTCAGGGGTTGCCCAGCCCCTGACAATTCCAACTAATGATTTTCATGGCGTCACAGATGGCTTATTAGGGCTAGCCACCAAAGCCCATTCTTATCCTTCTGCAACCAGTTTCACAGGGGTATCCAGAAAGTCAGTATCATCAATCAGGAGAGGGGTTTTCTCAGATATACACTTCTGTTTTTTAGCCTTCAGAACCTTCATATTCTTCTTATTGCATTTCCCGATTTTTGATAGAACTTGTTTATGGTTTTCAGAGCATTGTACCTGTTTGTCATGGTCTCTGACTTCATTAAGAGACCCTTCGTGAATTGGAGCTATCTCTTTGCCAAGAGAGCTGTCGAGCCTTCTTTTGCTGCAAGCTCTGAGTTGCATATTAGGGGCTGCCTCATGAGCTATAATATCCATACCACTAGATTGGGAAGGTGTAACAGGTACCGTCTCTTCCACAATAATGTCTTATTCAATTTTTCCATAAAAAGTTTCCCAATAAGGGCTATGCTCACTTGCTTCTGATTTCAACCAAGGCCCGTACGGTCCAATTTTGTTGTTTCCCCAAGGTGACTGTTCATAAGGAATTTCAACACAATCAGAAGCATAGTGCCCTATTCTCCCACAAGAATAATAGAAATGGGGGAGACGCTCATCCTTGAATTCCACCCACAGCCATTTGGATCCAATATCTAGGATTGCCCCCGATTTCAATGGTACGTTCAGGTTGACTTCTATTCTCACTCTTCCTCTTTTCTGTTGATTTCCTGTTGTATCAAGGGTAACTTCCATGACTCGACCAATTCTACTTCCCAGATCTTTGAAGACTTTCTTTTCTCTCCAGCTAGGGGGGACACCTCCGATACGCACCCAAAAAGCAGCTGTAGTAAACTCATAATAATGCTCAGGAATTTCTGGCTCGCACTGTCTTAATACAAATAGGTTGCTAGAGTACAACCAAGGTGATGTCTTCATAATTCTCTCTTTTTCCTCCTCCGTTTGAAAGGTAAAAGTAAATAGCCCCGGTTCTTTTTGTGAACAGATGACAGTGTCAGATTTCCAAGCTTTTTTCATAGTGGATACAAATGCTGGGTAATTGACATTAGGTTTGGAAAAGAGCTTGCCAAAGAGAGTGCGTGTACATTTCTCCTTTTTTGACTGAGAAATTTCAGAGGAGACTTCTACAACATCCTCCTCAGACCAAAGGTAACCCTGTCGTTTACATAGTGCTGCCACTCGCAGTTCATTTTCTTCTTTTCTCTCCATGGATACTAATGTGAGATTTTACTAGATCGATCTACCAGCCCTGAGAATCGAGAAAGCCCTTCTTCCTCAAATACACACAGTCGATCGACCAGCACTGACACTCAAGAATGCTCATCTACCTCAAATACAGAAAACCGATCTACCGGCACTAAGACTCGACAACACTGGCAGCCACTGCTCCTCCGTCATAACTAGAGCCATAGACTGAATAAATCAACCAGAGACGGAAAATCCACCCAATCGCCAAGTATCCGAAGAAACCCAAAAGGAATCCGAAGGCTAAGCTACTAGATCCAAACCTATACAGGAGGGCGATGGCTGGATCAGCGCAACTCACTGTTCGATTCGTGGTTCAAATTTCGACCCAGCACCATCTAGAAGTTTTTTTTTTTTCTTTCTTTCTCCTCCAAAAGAAAACAAGAGAGAAATGTAAGAAAAGAGAGAATGGTTAAGGAAGCAGGAGGATCTTAGGGTTTGGGAAGGGAAGTACTACCATGGCGGTAGATGAACGCTCGCATAAACGAGAGAATATTGATCTATAAAAGACCTTATCAATGAGTGAACCTTGTTAGGGAAATTCCTTATGATGTTTTGAAGATGACAAAATAAATCAAAGACTACTAACATGTTTAATGGTTAAGTAATAGACCATGCAGATGATAGAACATATAAAAGATATTGTCAAAGTCAGAAGACTGCCAGAAGACTGAACGTAGCACATGTCCAAAGTATATTATGAAGATTTCCAGACTTCTGTGTCAAGGTCTGAAGACTGCCAGACTTTAGTGTCAAAGTCTGTTTTACATCAGAAGTCTGTTCATTCTGACAAATTCTAGATTGAACGTGAATGAAGAACCGAAAGACAGACTCTATGCTGAAGCTGAACCAGAAGACAGACTCTATGTTGGAGCTGAACTTATTCAGACGGTGTTAAGACCTTAAAGCTAAATCTATTTAGAAGCAGAATATGTTCAGACTCAGATTGCAAAGTCTATCACACTCAGACTCAAATTGTAAAGTCTATTGCTCTCAGACTTTATATCCAGAACGAGACAGATCGTAACTCAAGCCCCGAAGATATAATGGCTAGTGATCTGGTTTGGATTTCACATCAAGATTGATTTGATTGACTCAATCTATTTAATTGATGATTGGATCTTGAAGACAAGAACTTTCTATACAAAGAAGCTTTACTTATGGAAACCAAGATTTTGTTTGTATGGGCGATCGGAATCAATTTGGGATTCTACTTTTGTCACTCAACGGCTACCAAATCTTCTAGATATAGAGCTGCCCAATGGGTATATTGGAAGACGATTCTCCAGGATACTGTCCAACGGCTAGTTTGGAAGTGGAGGAGTATTTAAGGAGATGAATGACCGATGAGCAAGTAAGAGATAAAGCGTATAATTTATAATTCCAAAGTCTGAGCGACCTTCGATCATACACTTGTCTTTGGAGAGCTTAAACGTTTATGATCGTGAGAGAAATACTAAAAGAGTGGCTTAGTGAGATAGTGTGATCTACTACTAAGTGTTTGCACTCGAAGTTGTAATCTCTTGTTGATTGCATAGTGGAATCCAGCCAAGAAGGCTGTTAGCGTGGGAGAGTGGACGTAGGCTTAGATTAAGCCGAACCACTATAAATCTTGTGTTCTTATTCTCTTCCCTAACTCATTTGTTTTACTCGAAGTTTATTTTATTCCGCATATATTTGTCAAGATTTATTTTAAACACCTATTCACCCCCCTCTAGGTGTTCATATTAACACTCTCAATTGGTATCAGAGCCAAGTGCTTGGTTTATAAAAGTGTTTTTACTTTTGAGCTAAAGATCTTTTATGGCTAGTATCTTGGCACCAGAACTTATGGAGGGACAAAGCAACACAATGCCACCATATTTTGATGGAAATGAATACAACGTATGGAAGAACAAAATGAAAGCATTCCTAAGATCTAGAGATCCCTTGCAATGGGATGTTGTGGAAAGATGAATCAATCCCACTGCTGCGTCTACATCAAACAAGAATGGCAAAGACAAAGAAACCAAACTCCCCGCTCCCATGTCTCGGACGGAGATGTCCAAAAGAGAAGCGCTTGATGCAAAAGCCATTTATTCTTTATATTGTGCATTGTCTCTTGCTGAATATAACAGAATCTCTTCATGTGAAACAGCAAAAGAAGTTTGGGATAGACTTCATGTTACATATGAAGGGACCGATCGTGTAAAAGAGACAAAAGTAAACTTTCTGCTCGGCAAATATGAATCCTTCAAGATGAAGCAAGGAGAGTCGATTAGAGATATGTTCGATCGTTTTACAGAAATTGTAAATGGTTTAACATATCAAGGTCAGCAAATTTTTACCCCGATGAAAGTCAACAAACTCTTGCGAGATCTCTCAAAAGATTGGAATCATGTTAAGACCTCAATCCGGGAGACTCAAAGGATTATGCCACTTTCCGTTGATGAATTGATTGGCACTCTTCAATCCTATAAAGTGGAGCAACTCAACGATGAAGATCCCGAAGGTAAGAAGTCAATTGCTTTAATATCTAATGTTGTTTTTGATGAAACAGACTCAGAAAATGACATGGACGACGAAGAACTTGCTTTTACGATTGAGAAATTCAAAAAGTTGAGTAGAAAAGGAAGCAAATTCAGTGGAAGAAGAAAATACAAGCAAAATGGCCAGAAAAGAACAATAAAAGAAGATGATGAGCAAGGAAATCTATGCTCGATGGCACATTCAGAATTTGAGTCTCGACTCGCACGTACTCGAATCAAAGTCTAACTCGCATACGTACTCGAGAATCCGATGAGGAAATCGAGGTAAGCAATTCAAAAATTCCTCTCAAAGTTTCAAAGTATATAAATGAGCTTTGTTCAAATCTCAAATTTTCTCTTAAAAGGATCTCCGAACTTAAAAAGGAGAATTCTCGGCTTAGGCAACAAGATCTTTCTCAAAAAGAAAATTTTGAAATTTTGCAAAAAGATTTTCTACAAACAAAAGAAAGTCGAGATTTACTTGTCAAAGAAAATGATTCTTTAAAAAATGAATTTTCAAATATTTCGACAAAATTTTCAAATGGATCAAAAACATTAGAACATATCCTTTCTATACAAGTACCTTACTATAATAAGTCGGGACTTGGTTTCAATAAGGAAAATAATTCTTTAATTGATTTTCCTAAAGTCAAGGAGAGACTTAGACAAAGACCCCTAAAGGCATTTTACAAAAATCATTTTCAAAAAGCGTTTGTAAAACCTGTTGGTGGAAATGACGTCAAGTGTTCAAATTGTGGAGATTCGGAACACTTTGAAAAATATTGTCCTCAAGTCTGGAGACCTATTAAGAAAAATTGGGTAAAAACAGCATATTCTACTAACTCTCATGGACCCAAGAAAAAATGGGTACCAAAGAAAAGATGAGTTATTTTTGCAGGATATGAAGAAGAAAGAAGAAAGAGGATTTGGTAAGGAACATTTTTATTCTCAATTTGGTTTGAGTACACAATTTAAAATTTCTCATTATGCTTGATATTATATCCTTGGTTAATTGAGATTTTATAATGATCATATTCCTTGATTTGTTTTATTGAAGAAAGAATTGCATGATTTGTTTTTGTGATTCGAGATTTAATTCGATACGTGTGATCATTTTTGATATCATGCTTAAAGACAAATGAATTTATTTGGTTTGATTTTATACTCTCAGATTTAGTCATATTTTGCAAAGTGAAAATATGTTTTACGTGATGATGCAAGATATTCTTAGATATTCAAAGATTTTATTCTCTCTGTTTTTATCGTACTATGACTAAGTGAGAATTTAATTTTCAAAATATCATTATGCATAATATTCTTTCTTTGAATACTCTGTTATGATGAATTGAGAAAGAATATTTGGAGATTATATATTTTGCTCTAACGTCATGAAAGGATCCAAATTGATGGATACCAAAAAGGGAAATGAGTTGATTGCAGGAAATTCTTTAAGGGATGAATGATCGCAAATCTATGCAAATCATGATGCAATCAGAAATGCATCTCATGTGAAGATTGGTAATGATTTTTTTAATGGTATATTGCAAATATATACCTTGGGTAAGAGAAATTTTTTTTAATCATTCAGCTTTACAAATTTCTACGTGCATTTATCATGATTTTGGATGATTGTTTATTATATTGTGAATATCCTTTGTCATAAATATAAGGTATTGCAATTTTGGCACGTGACAGAAATATCTATTTTCCTTTTGCAAAATGCATATCTGAAATTTATGTTCAAGGAAATCTCTTTGATCTCGAAAGATATTACTGCATATTCATGGATATTCTTGCTATATTCTTGGAAGATATATTATATCTAGCAAGGTTGATCCACAAATCAAAGGAAGATATTATGTGACATTTTTGCAAAGATGATTATCTATTATACAAGATTTTGCAGGTAACAATAGAATCTTCCATATGAATTTTGGAAAGCTCCATCTGAAAATTATGAATATTCTATACTATCTTTTGGAAGTTCAAAGATTTTATTCCTTATGCAAAATTTTTGCAAATTGTTGAGGAAATCCTTTATGTGTCATATGAAAGGTTGAGTAGTTCTGAATTTTAATAATTGATAATTTCATATATGCTATTCAATTATTTATTTGAAGAAAGGGCATTATATATTACGTGGATATTATTACAGCTTATTTGTGGAAAAAGTTTGTTAAGTTTATGCAGGTTGAATTCGAGATGAGCTTGGTTAAAGAAAATAAAATTTTGCCTCGAATTTCAAAATGCAAGTGATCGTTGCGGATGTCGTTGCTACAAAGGAAATACTGGAAAAATATTCTGTTCAATGTGCACAAGCAACAATTATTTCTATTCGCAAATATTGTCATGATCACAGGGGGAGAAAGCAAATCCAAGAAAAAGGAAAGAATCGTGATCATCTCAAAAATGTAACAAATTGAGGGGGAGCTTTGATCATTTATGGAAAAATCTTTTTGGATTGGTCGTGATCTTATTATGAATGGAAGGAAAGGTAAATGTGTCAAAATTTGTTCAAAAAAATCCGGTTAGTGCATCTTTTATTACCTTTTGTCATTAACAAATCTCTTATTTATATTATCATTTTATTATGACAAAAATGGTACGTGAATTTCATGATGCATCCGTGATTTTTATTGGATATTTGCTGATATGATCGAAGTGAGCTATATTACATATCTTTAATATTCGACTTACTTTATAAAAGCTGATTTTTGGAAATTGTGATTCATGCAAGATATTTGTTATCATTCTCTACGTGATACTTTTTCCATTATTATCGCTTTTTGATTATGACAAAAAGAGGGAGAAGATATGAATATGCATATGTGTTGATTGATTGATATTATCTATGGCATAATATTGAGTTGCGATTATTTTTCTATATATTGTTATGCTCAATTTATTTGCTATCTTATGATATCCTTTGATTTAAATTAATATTTTTAAAAGCATGTTTACAAATCTGTATATTCAGAGATTGTTTTGTCATCATCAAAAATGGGGAGATTGTTAGGGAAATCTCTTATGATGTTTTGAAGATGACAAAATAAATCAAAGACTACTAACATGTTTAATGGTTAAGTAATAGACCATGCAGATGATAGAACATATAAAGGATATTGTCAAAGTCAGAAGACTGCCAGAAGACTGAACACAGCACATGTCCAAAGTATATTATGAAGATTTCCAGACTTCTGTGTCAAGGTCCGAAGACTGCCAGACTTTAGTGTCAAAGTTTGTTCTACATCAGAAGTCTATTCATTCTGACAAATTCTAGACTGAACGTGAATGAAGAACCGAAAGACAGACTCTATGCTGAAGCTGAACCAGAAGACAGACTCTATGTTGGAACTGAACTTATTCAGACGGTGTTAAGACCTTAAAGCTAAATCTATTCAGAAGCAAAATATGTTTAGACTCAGATTGCAAAGTCTATCGCACTCAGACTCAAATTGTAAAGTCTATTGCTCTCAGACTTTATATCCAAAACGAGATAGATCGTAACTTAAGCCCCGAAGATATAACGGTTAGTGATTTGGTTTGGATTCCACATCAAGATTGATTTGATTGACTCAATATATTTGATTGACGAATGGATCTTGAAGACAATAACTTTCTATACGAAGAAGCTTTACTTATGGAAACCAAGATTTCGTTTGTATGAGCGATCGGAATCAATTTGGGATTCTACCTTTGTCACTCAACGGCTACCAAATCTTCTAGATACAAAGCTGTCCAATGGGTATATTGGAAGACGATTCTTCGGGATACTATCCAACGGCTAGTTTGAAAGTGGAGGAGTATTTAAGGAGATGAAGGACCGATGAGCAAGTAAGAGATAGAGTGTAGAATTTATAATTCCAAAGTCTGAGCGACCTTCGATCATACACTTGTCTTTGGAGAGCTTAAACGTTTATGATCGTGAATAGTGGCTTAGTGAGATAGTGTGATCTACTACTAAGTGTTTGTACTCGAAGTTGTAATCTCTTGTTGATTGCATAGTGGAATCCAGCCAAGAAAGCTGTTAGCGTGAGAGAGTGGACGTAGGCTTGGATTAAGCCGAACCACTATAAATCTTGTGTTCTTATTCTCTTCCCTAACTCCTTTGTTTTACTCGAAGTTTATTTTATTCTGCATATATTTACCAAGATTTATTTTAAACACCTATTCACCCCCCTCTAGGTATTCATATTATCACTCTCAAACCTGAGCCTAAAAATCCTTGTCCACGCCTGTCTATGATATTGAACACATTAAAATTTCTTTATAAAATTAACCGGACTCGAAGGTTTCAACAATTCCACGTTCTTCTCCAAATAAAGGAACAGACCATGTGATTGAACGTCGATCTGTGGGTTATCATCCGAGCATATGGGGGGATTACTTCCTTAAATATGCTTTCCCCTCCAACTCAGTGGTTAGTAATTCTTCTGTTATCTTCTACTCTCTTTTTTCTCGCAATTGCATTTTGTAGACTTACTTCGATTTTCTTGAGTTCCTCCACATCGCATATATTAGTTATATTTGTCTCATACATGTACGTGTTCCCTTCTCCGCACAAAAAGATGCAGTTGAAAATCCTGAAAGCATAAAGAAGGTCGGAAAACAACAATAATTATTCAGTCCAAAGAACACTCTTAAAGCTTCATCGACCACCGTACGTTCTCTGCTGCAAGAAACATCTCATTATGGCATCGACTCCCTCCAATGGTATGCTCGTTGTTCTCATGGATCCAATTTCACATGTCATTTGAATGAGCGTAGAACATCGAAATACCTTAATAGGTTTCGCAGACGGGGCCATCAAAACTAAGTTTATTTTGTAAAGTATAAGTATTTCATGCTCGCTTTAATTTGAAAATAGCGTACAATTTGCAGAAGTTCAAATTCCTTGGAAGAGTGGAGGAACAAATTGAGGAACTGAAAGGAGAGGTGAGGAAGATATTGGCTGGCATCGTGGATAAGCCTTCACAAATGCTTCACTTGATTGATCAAATCCAACGCTTGGGAATTGATTACCATTTTGAACATGAAGTAGATGAGCAATTAGAACAAATCCACAAAAGTTACTCTCAACTTCATCTTGAAGATTTCAAGGTAGATGACCTTCACATGGTCGCTCTTATCTTTCGATTGCTATGACGACAAGGTTACAATTGTTCTTTAGGTACGTCTTAAATGTAATAAACCAATCCAATAAGATACGTATTAAGTTACTTCTATTGCTTTGTCAAATTTTTAGGAGAAACGCAGACAAGAAAATCTACAATGTTAACCACGCATATCCCCGTCCTAATTTCTAATTGATTGCATATTTTTTCCATGTTGGTTGGTTGCATAGAGATCTTTAACAAATTCAAGGGTAGTGAAGGGAATTTCTGGGAATCGCTTGTCACCGATGCACACGGATTGCTAAGCCTATATGAAGCTTGCCATTTAAGGTGTCATGGCGATTCTATCTTGGATAGAGCACTTCCTTTTGCTACAACTCACCTTGAATCGATCGATGAAAGCAAAGTGAGCACTAGTCTCATGAAACAAGTGAGTCATGCCCTAGAGCAGCCACTTCGCAAGGGATTGCCGAGGCTGGAGGTGAGGCGTTATATTCCACTCTACCAAGAGGAGCCTTCACATGATGAAGTTTTGCTTGCATTGGCTAAACTAGATTTCAACTTACTGCAAGAGCAACACCAAAAGGAACTTGGTGAGATTACTAGGCTCATTAACTTCATGTGATAGCATAATCTAAAATTAGCTTCTAGACTATGTTTTAACAATACTAAACTATCGATAATGTTATAACAATTCCCAAGCTATCAATTATTCTCATTGTGTTTTCCAAAGGTTAACTCATCTAGTTTCAATTTATCCTTCTAAATAGTGTTTTTCAAAGTCCTTTACAAGTGAAATAAAAAGGAATATTATATATGCGAAGTTATCGGCCTTAAGTCCTTTCAATTACACTCATGTTTGTTTAATCATAGGTGGTGGAAGGAGATTGATGTTCCGAGGAAGTTCCCATTTGCTAGAGGCAGGATTGTGGAGTTGTTCTTCTTGATCTCGGAAATATATTTCGAGCCTGAATTTGCCATGGCCATAAATATACTAACCAAAGTGATCTCCTTGACTTCAATTCTCGACGATATCTATGACATCTATGGCGCATTGGAAGAACTTGCGCTCCTCACCAAAGCAATCCAGAAGTATGGAATCCGCATTCTCTTTCTCACACTTTTGAATTTGATCAATTTTGTATAGAGTCAAGTGTGTCATTTTCCAGGACTTGAATTCAGGTGGGATGTTGATGCCATAAATGGATTGCCAGTGTATACGCAAGCTTATTATAAGGAGCTTCTCCAGCTCTATGAATACATTGGGAATGAATTAGCCACAAAAGAAAGATCATACCGCCTTGTCTACACCAAAGAAGTTGTAAGCATCATTGGTACACTTTACATACATCAAAGGCAATCTTTAGTTAGAAACCCAACATTCTTGTTTATGTTTCCATCGTTAGATGAAGAAGCTAGCGAGAGCATACTTTCAAGAAGCCAAATGGTTCCATACCAACTACATACCAACACTAGAGGAGTACATGTCCCTTCAACTAATAACAACTGGCTATGGAATGTTAGCAACTACATCACTTGTGGGAATGGGCGATGTGGTCACTGAACATGCTCTTGAATGGTCGGTTGATGATTGCAAGATTGTAAAGGTTGCACAAACCATCTATCTGCTCATGGATGACATTGCCTCTCACTAGGTACAATAAAACATAATTATCTTCCAGAAATATAATACAATTTGATCGACCACCACTTAATCTAGAAACACCAATGTCATTTGTCATATAGTTTGAGCAAAAGAGGGGGCATCTTGTATCTGTGGTGGAGTTGCTTATGAAATACCATGGCGTCTCGGAGCAACAAACTGATGAGGAACTCCATAAAGGAGTCATTGATGCATGGAAGGACATTAATGAAGAGTTTCTTCATCCAACCGTAGTCCCAATGCTGATTCTCACACAAATGCTAAATTTTTTGCAGGTGATGGATGTGTTATATAGTGATGAAGATAATTACACCCATTCTGAAACCAAGCTCAAAGATTATGTGACGTTGCTCTTCATTGGTCCCTTGCCAATGTAAAGTTTGGACCAAACATTGTCACGTCAATTTGGTCATTGTGAATCAATAGTCTATTAATTATGCCTTTGAAATCTTAAATTTTCCGGAATGTATGAGGGAAAATATCATTACCTCTTTAAAATTTCAGAGAACTACTATCATTCTTTAGCAAATTCAAAAATAGGGTAAGCCATCAAATGTTTTTGTTATGATTAATGCGGAAACTCCATTGAAAATTAAAACCCGAGAATAATAAAAGAACTCACAAAGCTATAGATAGGAGGCCACCTCTCACAGGCCGGAGTAGGTCATGAGACCGCTTGAGCTCCACCATCGACATCGACATCGACATTGAGCGCAGAGAGAGAGAGAGAGAGAGAGAAGGGGGAGAAGGGGGAGCTTGCTATAGGGGCGGTGACGACAGTGGAGTAGCGGATGTTGTCGCTGGAGGCTGCAAGACTAGGGCAGCGATGGTGAGAAAGAGAGAGAGAGAGAGAGAGAGAGAGAGAGAGAGCCCTTGTGTGAGTGAGAGCAACATAAAATATCCACGTGCTGAGGTTTGATGCACAAAGCTATAGATAGGACAAGAGAAGAGGATGGCCGCAGTTGTCTCTCAGAGTCCTGAAGGACCAGAACCAGATATATAGTGCTTTCCTAGGATTCAAGCTTAGCCATAATAAAGAGATAATTATGGCGAATTACATAGGGAAAATGCATATCGATGTCAGAAGGAGCAGTTCTAAGGTTTGATGAAATACTACGTTTTACGGTTCCTTTAAGCCATATCATGGTACGGGAATATTGTTGAAAATATTAATTAACATTTATTAGCAAGTGATTTCATAGAAGTATTTTAAAAGCCATGAGATGCTTGGGAAGAAACGGGCTTTAATTACATTCTAAAAATTTCCTTCCGAAAGGCTAGGTGCACTGGGCAGTGATTTTACTTTGCTTTTTACTCTTTCCTTTTTCCTTTTTTTCTTTGATTTTTTTTTTTTTTGGTAAAGTGATAATTAAAGTTCAGCTATCATCTAATATGGAGCACTTGAAACCCTTAAGAAATCCAATGATAACATGTTAAGTTATCCGGCATTTTATTTCATATCTTTCTAAAATCTTTTGGAATGATTTATTTTTTCAGTTATAAAGATTGCGGAGGGAAGATAAAAGAAGTATTTTTTTTTTTTATCACCGATATCTTAGTTATCCTAACACTAACAAACTAGCGATAGGGTGGTAAACCTATGATTTAATAAGGTCTACACTAAGATTTAATGTGGATTTAATTGAAAGCAAGCATGTCATCAAGACACTCTTCTCCACCTTTGATTATGACTGGCATTTACAATTTTTGTGATGTTAATCGTTTTTGTGTTTTGTAGAAGTAGTGGCACTTAAATTTTGACTATCATATTTAATTCTTTAGGGAAAATGTCACAAACAGTCTCTAAACTTCCACTTAATGTGCAATCTCGTCCTTAGACTTTTAACTTGTTCAATTTGGTCCATGATTATCGATAAATGTCCGATCTAGTCCTTGACTATTGACCAATTTTGTCCTTGAGCTTTCGATTTGCTCAATTTGGTCCTTGAACTATTAACAAATGTTCCATCTAGTCCTTCCGTTTGTTCAAACCGTTAAGTGATGACGTGAAGCATTAATTGATGACGTGGAACTAAATTGAATTACTAGAATTATGAGTCAATCTATATCTTTAAAAAGGAAAACAAATTATGGGTCAGCTAGAGATGAGAGCATTGATCACAAAAGCGTGGAGAGAAAAAGTGGTTCTGTATTTTTTTTTTTTGGACGGTGGCCACAATTTGACCTGTTTTAAAGGTAATTTTCATGTGGATATTCCACATGTCCTTTTTTATTTTATATTAAGAGACTAAAAGCCATGGAAGCCAATTTCGTTAACTTTAACTAATGGAAGGACGAAATTGGTCAATTTTCAAATAGTCAGGGACTAGATTGGATATTTATCGATAATTCAACGATCAAATTGAACAAATTAAAAATTTAGGGACGAAATTGCACATTAAGTGGTAGTTTATGGACTAAATTGAGCAAATTGAAATCTCAGGGATAAAATTGAATATATTAGATGAAAGTTTATGGACTATTTGTAACATTTTTCCAATTCTTTATTGCATAAAAAAATTAGAGGTTGATCTAATCCTTAGACAAAAATATCATTCACATGATTTGCATTTTATATTACATTTAGTATGTGCATCGCATTAATTGATTTTACGGCTGATACATTCATGAATCCCATGCCATGGCCACAAAAGACAAACGAGGGGTCTCTCTCTTGCCTGCCCCTTATACGCCCAAAAGGAAAAAGGAGAGGTCGGCTACAATTCCGAGTAGGGCAGAGACAAAAGGGCGGAGTCGAAGGAAAAGGACAGAAGCTAAGCTCTTTTCTCCATGGACTGACGCAAGGGGGTCTGTTCCTCTCTTCCTCTTTGGTCTCCATCCACGTTTACACAAAAAGAAGCAAAAGAAAGGAAGGAAAGGAAAAGAGGTCTGCACGTTTTCATAAGAAAGCAAATGGAGAAAAGCTTTCTGGGGCAGTTCACAAAAGAAGTAAAAGGAAGAAAGGACAAAAAAAGGGCGTCCGCACGTTTTCATGAGAAAGGAAAACAGAGAAGAAAAGAAAGCTAATGGAGAAAATCTTGAGTTGTGCCGTACAGGTTTTGTGGGGTTTGTGGTAAAGACCCACAGACGCCAGCCGCAACCGCGGCCCTCTCGCGGTGCTCCAACCGACACCGCGTTCGCAGCCGTTGATCGCTAGTCCATGCTGTGCCACTTACTGCTGTTCTTGCGCGGCCAGACTTGTCCCAGCGACTCCTCCGGCTACCTCTGCAGTCTCCATCTAGCAACCTTAGGCATCTTCAGCAGTAGTGCTATTTCCCTTTAGTATATCGATTACTAAGTCGTTCCACATTACTCTTTAGCGAACTCTAGACATTCTCATCATTTCTCTTTAGTATATCGATTACTAAGTCGTTCACCTTTGGATACACCTATTTGATTTTCTTCCGTTGCATTCTATCTTCAAAACTCTTTTGGAATTCGACCATGATCTCATCGAATTTTTCCCTTATAAACCTGAAGAATTCAACTACCTCTGCGATTCTACAGCTTTGAACGACTATCAAGAGTTCTAGATTTGGATTTCTGCCAATGATGAACTACAGCTTTGGCCCGACATTGAACAACGAATGAGCAGAGAACAGTCCACGGCTTGGCCCTTGATCGGAAGCCTTGAAGGCCGGCGATGAGCTCTGGCAAGGAGGCTCACGGTTCCAGAACGCCTCAGAATCTTTCTGTTATCCCTTGCCGGCTCACGGTTCTGGAAGGTTGCCATTGGGTCTGCTTCAGTCGCTCGCTCGTTGCTCATCCCTCACTCGCAGACGCACGCTTACTCGGTCACCCGCACGTCGCCCTGTCCCTTTGTTTTGCGTCACAGACACCTCCCTCGTGCGAATAAGAAGGGCTACCAAAAAGGGCTGGGCCTGTTCTCCGTTTTCTTAATTGTTTCAGAGGGTTGCTGACTCCCCGCCCGCATCAGCAATCCTCTAGGCTGGAACCTCATGCTGCCAAGCTGCCCCTACGGCCGTGACTCGCCTTCGCCGCCGCTCTTCACCATGGCAATAATTCAAGCAAATCCCAGTGAAGTGATCGCATGCTTCACCCACCGACCAGCGAACTCTAGCGATCCCGACGCCGGAACAGCACCCTCCAGTGATCTCCTAGAAACAGTCCTGCAGTTCAACTTGGGTTTTGCCACCGAACTCCTTCGCCTGCTCCTCACCTCGCACCTGATCTGCACCAGTAAAGAATCCAGCTGTTTCCCGGCGAGTCGAGGCCTCCTGGTGTCCTTCCAAATATAAATAACGACGCCGTGAAATCTCCTGGCTTTCTAGTGCGCCCATCGAGTTCTTGTAGCGAAGCCAACACCTCCAGCGTACACGCGGCTGCGCCCAACGGCTCCTGCGAGTCGTCCAGCAGGCCTGGTCGTCACGCTCATCCTCCTGTGATGGTTTTAATTGGTGATGGGCTTAAGGCCCGTCCGCCTATGCTGGGCCAAAAGGCCCGGCCCACGGGAATAGGGCCCGTGGATGGGGGAAGGTATAAAAGGGAGGAGAGAGAGAGAGAAGACAACCGTTGGAAAAACAAACGTACGCTTCCTCTCTCCCGCGCATTCTCTCTCAAAAACAAAAGAAGAAAAACGCTTAAGGCGTCCCGTCTTCCCTTCAAGGCAAATTGGCATCATCGGATCGAATTTCTTCCTCGGTCTTCGCATTGGTGTTTAATCTCGGGTTAACAAGGTACGCTCGAATCCGTGGTGTGCTTTACGATCGGTGATACGTGTTATTCCCGGGCTTCGTCTTCCGCATTGATTTAGGGGTTCGATTCAGTGTCGAATCCGGTTTTCGGGGATCCGTTATTCCCAACATTGGTATCAGAGCCCTAGTTCACGTTTTCCCGACCCCTTTGATGTTTTTTGATTGAATTTTCGCAAAAAAATTCTCGGCCATACGGATCGGGGCGTGAAATCCCGACACCCAAGCACTGTACGTCGTTTTTTCTGAGTTTCCGTAAGTTGGAATAAAAATCTGAAAGCATAGGAAGAAAGGCGACGTCGAGACGAGTCCGGGGACAGTCGTACGCCGCCGGGAGACGCCGCACGCGCCCATACGCGCGCCGAAGGCGCGCACGTGGGCGCGACGCGCCGGAAGCGCTGGCTTCCAAAGACGTGCGCCACATGCGCCGGTCGGCGAACCGGCACGTGCGCGCCGGCGGCGGCGGCCGGCACGCGCCGGTCCGCGGACCGACGCGTGCTGACGTCACGAGATGACGTCATCGTGACGTCATCCAACGGTCGGTAACCGCCGGATGACGTCACCGATGACGTCATCGACGACGACGTTCGCCGAGCGATCCACCGACCGACAACCCGACCCGACCGGCGACCCGACCCGACTCGCGGACGCAGCACGCGCCCGCACGTGCCGGATGACGCCGCGTGACGTCATTCCCCGCACGCGCGAGGCACGTGCGGTCGGTCCGTGCGAGTGGTCCGACCGGTTCGACCGTCGCGACCGGTCCGACCCGCGCGCCCATTGACCCGACCCGTTGACCGTTGACCGACGACCGTTGACCGTTGACCGACCGTTGACCGTTGACCTGAAAAAAAAAAAAAAGAATTTGTTTCTTTTTTAATCACGCCTATGTGAGTTATAAGTAATCCATTTTTTATTATGCATTTGTTGCATGAATTTTGGAAAATTATGTATTTTCCCTTATTTTTATTATGGATTATAAGTTATCCATTTTTAGTTCCGCATTTGTTGCGAGAACTATGATGCGTTATGCAAGGATACCCGCAATCCCGAGAACGGACGAGGGAAATGCAAGACTTAGAAGGCTAATGTCGAATTAGCTAATTATCGGTGGCATGATGGTGATTTAGTATCACATGTGATCAAGGTCAATCAGATGATACAGGAAATCATCTGAAATGGTTATCTTATGCCGGATTTTGAGAAGGTGCCGGCTTTGATGAACACTCTTCCACCTGAATGACAAGCAGTGTTGGATCGACTATGGGAGGTCAACGTGGTCCTGGGTTATAGGAGGCTGGTGGAAGCTTTTGTAAGAGAGCACTATAGGATTGAGTTGGCCAAAACTTCAACCCTTAGATTGAGCGCCACATGGCGTCGAGTGAATGCGCCTTGGAGGCGACATGAAAGCTCTCCAAAAGTTTTTCCATGGTTGGCAAATGTGCCTTTAGTTTTCTCAGATGTTTTGACTGATAGATTAGAAGGGATATTCCCTATTTATTTCTTTGATTAATTATGTAATGTTTATTACTTGATTGTTGTTGATGTAACAACTGATATGTTAGTCGTATCATGTGAAAGTATTGTTATTTTATTGGATATTAGATTTTATTTGCTTTATGTTATTGCTGGTTGCTGTGGGTAATTAACTGTGGGTATTAATAGAAGTTTTTGTAACTTCATAGAATTGATTTTGCATATGACAATCATATTAATGATAGTTTTTAAGTTATGATTTTTGGAGGATGATTAGAAACATAGTGACCTTTTGATTCTGAAGCCTTACTTGAAATTATTTATTAATATGATAGGTCTATGCAAATAGGAATGCATAAATGATAGGCATTAATTATTCGTGCATGGATGTCTGATGTGTTCAGAACGATGGTTCAAAGAACTAAGAACGTGATTGCTGATATGAACGGTAACAATTGTGAAATATTGAATAAGAAGATTCAATATGTGCTGAAAAAGCAAGAAGTACTAGAAGCTCTTGACCATGTTATGGAAGATCTTAAGGATGCCATGTGCCACATTGAGCTAGTAGAGGACAGCCTAACGGCATTTGAGCCGAAAACGGACATTTGCAATGCTAGTTCTAGCTTAGAAAGGGCTTTGTGCTCTAAGCGCAAACGTATTGATTCGTTCAATATGTGGGAATGCAAAGGATCAAGTCCTTATTGCAAGAAATCAAGAGTTAACCAACACAAGAGAGGAAAACGTCCTCAAGTGTAGAAAATGTCAAGTGTGAGGTGTTACAATTGTGACAAGAAATGTCACTATGCTTGCAACTGTTGTAAGTCAAAAAAGTCAACACCTCTTGTACATTTGAGAACTTTGCTTATGTGTCAAGTTCAATATTATTGGCTGAATCCAATCCTTTGTGGACTGTAGATTCAGAAGTGACAGACCATGTAGCGAAGGATAAAGAATCCTTCGTGGAATTCCGACAAGTACCAACTGGAACTAAGTGGATCCATATGGGAAACAACTCCAGAGCTGAAGTAAAGGGATTGGCACCTACCAATTGAACATGAGTGGTGGACGCACCTTAATGTTCTATATGCTCAGGAGATTCGTCGAAATTTTGTGTCTGTTTTAATGTTGGTTAAGCTTGGTTTTGGTATGAACTTCCATAATAAATGTGTAGATTTGTGTTTAGATACAAACTACTATGGTTGTGGTCACTTACTGAATGGTTTTATTATACTAAATATTGACTGTGATGATGTCAATATGTTATTCCCTTGTTTCACGTCTTCTACCTTATATGATAATGATGTGAATATGGTGGCATGCTAGACTTGGTCATATGGGCCAACAACATATGAATAGACTAGCCAAAGAAGGCTTGTTGGGTGACATTGAAAAAGTCGATTTGCCCATATGTGAGCATTGCCTAGTAGGGAAAAACAACAAGGAAACTATTTAGAAAAAGATAAAAGAGCTGAATTTCCTCTGCATTTAATCCATTTGGACGTCTGTGGTTCAATGAATGTGAGAGGAAGGCAATGGGCTGTTTATTTCATCACTTTTTTTTTTAGATGATTATACTCGAGTCGGATATGTCTATTTGATTTCTCATGAATCTGAAGCATAAGTTGTTTCATAAGGTTTATGAACCTGGCAGAAAATCAATTAGACAAGAAAATAAAGGTATTTAGATCCAATCGAGGTTGAGAATGTTTATCTGATAAGTTCAGAAAATTATGTGATGAAAAAGGAATATAAAGATAGTTGTCTATTCCATATACTCCTCAACAAAATGGTGTTGTAGAGAGAATAAACAGAACCCTACTGAAATGGTTAGGTCCAAGATGGCGCATGCTAACTTACCAATCACTCTTTGGAGTGATACGTTGTTAACTGCTGCCAATATACTTAACCGAATGCCTTCCAAATCAATTATTTCCACTTCATATGAGTTATGGACAGTTAGAAAACCGGACTTAAGTTTTCTTAAGCCATGGGGTTGTGCTGCCTATATTCATGAGTCCTCTCACAAGTTTGGAAAATTGGGTCCCAAAGGAAATAAGAGTATTTTCATGAGATACTGCGAACACTCGAAAGGGTATGTGTTCATAGGTGAGCAGGAAAGTGGGAGTATAACTGAATTTGAATCACGGGATGTCACATCCTTAGTGGATGAATTTCCTAAGAAGGGCGAAATAAGGGAAGATTGTTCCCTATTTGAAACCTTGGATCGAGATAATGATGTAAGTGGAGTTCGTCCAAGTGGGAGTAATATGAGATGTGATGAATTGAATTCAACTCATTCTCAATTGCAATCACCTGATGTGACAACATCATCATTACCTAATCCAAGTGGGAGCATGATGGGGAATGATGTGCTAAGTGTACAATCTCCCATACGATGAACAAGTTGCCAAAGTATTCCCCGTCAATGTTTTGACATTGAAAGGGAAACTTTTATGGTTGCTCCACAAGATGAGGATGAGCCAAGAAATATTAATAAGGCTCTAAATTGCCATAATAAGGAAAAATGGATTCATGCAATGAAAGAGGAAATGGAGTCGGTGAAGTCAAACCATGTTTGGGAACCGGTTGATTTTCCAAAAGGACGCAGAGCTATTGGGAACAACTGGGTTCTCAAAATAAAGCGAAAGGCCGATGGCTCGATAGAAAGGCATAAGGCTCGCCTTGTGGCGAAGGGGGTATAATCAACGGGAAGAAATTGATTATGAAGATATATTTTCTCCCGTAGTGAGATTTACCTCGATTCGCATTATTCTGGCAATAATGGCAAGTATGGATCTTGAGTTACATCAAATTGATGTAAAGATTGCTTTCCTCAAATGGAGAATTAGAGGAAGGAACATATATGGAACAACCTGCTGGTTTCATAGTGAAAGGCCAAGAAGAAAAGGTATGTCGACTTTGGGGGTCGATATATGGCCTTAAGCGATCGTCAAGATAATGATATATACGTTTTCATAATGCCATAATGGCATATGACTTTACAATGATAGATGATGATCATTGTGTATATATCAAAATATCCAATGATCAATTTGTGATCATATCATTATATGTTGATGATATACTAATTGCCAGAAGTAATATGGAGTTTGTCAATGCTGTCAAAAGTTGGTTGTCTTCTAATTTTGAGATGAAAGACACGGGTGATGTTGCATACACTCTTAGAGTTAAGATTTCAAGAGATCGTTTGAAGAGATCGTTGTCTCTTTCGCAAGAATCATATATAAATAAGGTTCTTGAACGATTTCGTATGCAAGACTGTAAACCCATAGACACTCCTATTGCAAAAATGTGAAGGATTGAGCCATAGTCTGTGTCTAAGGACTCCACAAGAGAAGGAACAAACGAAATATGTTCCTTATGCTAGTGCTGTTAGAAGCTTGATGTACACTATGATGTGTACAAGACTTTGCATATGTTTTGCAGTTGGAATGGTGAGTAGTTACCAATCCAATCCAGGTCAAGCACAATGGAAAGCCGTTAAGAGAATACTGAGGTATCTAAAGGAGACTGCTGATTATACGCTGAGTTATTAAGGAAAGGATCTGCGACTCTAAGGCTATCCTGATGCTGATTGGGGAGGAGATTTAAATGAAAGGAAATCTACCTCTGGGTTTGTTTTCTTATCGAATGATGGCACCATATGTTGGAGCTGTAAGAAACAAACATGTATAGCCTTGTCCACGATAGAAATTGAGTTCGTGGCATTATCAACAGCAGTATAAGAAGATGTTTGGCTTTAGAGATTTTTGGATTGTTTAGGTGTTATTGGAAGTGCTGCAGATTCATTGTTGGTTAACTGTGATAGCCAAGCAGCAAAAGCATATACCAAAGATTCAAAATATCATGGCAAGACCAAACATATAGATACCAAGTATAATCTTGTCAAGGATATGGTTGCACGAAAAGATGTGAACTTAGAGTACATACTACGCATAGAATGGTAGCAGATCCTATGATAAAGCCAATACCTAGAGATGTGTTTTGTGGCCATATGAAATCTCTAGGATTGCGTAGAGGCTAATGTACTTGAATATTGTAATTTCCCTAAATGTTCACAATTTGATGAATTTGTGTTTTCATCATTAATGCCTATGAATCTTTGTTTGATCTTTATGCATCTTAATGCTTAGTGCATTACTTTAAGTTGAGAAGTATGTCGGACAGATATAAGATTAGCCCACTTACACGGGTAATCGCCTCTATTTACTGTGTGATAAATAGAGATGAGACTGTTTTTAAGCTTATTATCTAGGTGATAATCGAGAGCTCAAGTTTAAAACATGTATGTCGCCTTAACTAGGTGTTAAGATGAGGATATAATACTTACTATGTCCGAAAGTAAAATACCCCACATATTTTACTTTATCTATCTAAGATGCCAGATGTGAGTTCTGATGAATTTGGTAAATGAGTAGATACGTGAACTCAAGTTAGACATTGGGTATGTCTGAACTATCATCTGTACGGTATTGAAAAGTGTAGACATACGCTCCATGGGAAAGGAGTTAATACCGTAATACGTATTTCATACTACATATGCATGAGACGACCAATAAGAGTGGCAAAAGTTTGATCTCAACTTTTATGTCGTGTGAGACTCTTGAGGAAAAGAGTTCCTCAATTTTTGTCCCCTCATGACTCTTACTTATTCTCGAGATTTCTATTTAGTGTTTGCTATCTTAGGATGTTGCCAATGGTCATGAGTGATTCGATCTAATGGGGCATTTCTAGAAAAGCAAGCTGGACTGAAATTGAGAGTTTGAAGGAAAGAGGAAGATCGATTTTGGAGAATCACATTGTAGTTTTGTATTCATCGGTTAACCAATTATGACTGTCTTTGTGATAATCATAATTGTGAATACAATATATATATCATTGTTTAAAAGAGATCAAGAGAGATATAAATGTGATCGATCGATCTAGGATACTGCATACTAAATCTACTCGGAGTGTGACGCCCATTATGAGCTGCTATATATTCCTAACAGATGTATAGCAACGAGCTCTCAAAGTATGTTGGTCGCACGGATTATTCACCAGTATGAATGTTGAAGAGAGGTAAAGAGAATCCTGTTTAGCCCACCATGTGCGAGTGGGAGATGATGGTCTTAATTGGTGATGGGCTTAAGGCCCGTCCGCCCATGCTGGGCCAAAAGGCCCGGCCCACGGGAATAGGGCCCGTGGATGGGGGAAGGTATAAAAGGGAGGAGAGAGAGAGAGAAGACAACTGTTGGAAAAACAAACGTACGCTTCCTCTCTCCCGCGCATTCTCTCTCAAAAACAAAAAGAAGAAAAACGCTTAAGGCGTCCCGTCTTCCCTTCAAGGCAAATTGGCATCATCGGATCAGAATTTCTTCCTCGGTCTTCAGCATTGGTGTTTAATCTGTGGCTAACAAGGTACGCTCGAATCCGTGGTGTGCTTTACGATCGGTGATACGTGTTATTCCCGGGCTTCGTCTTCCGCATTGATTTAGGGGTTCGATTCAGTGTCGAATCCGGTTTTCGGGGATCCGTTATTCCCAACATCCTGCCTCACTACAGCTTAGCCATGTCCAGCTACTTACCAGCGCCTTGGCAAGTCCCGGCGTTCATAGAGAAATTCGGGAGAGACCAGCGATTTTCTCTCGTTTGGTAGGTTTTCCGGCGAGACCATCGCGTCCAGTGGCCTTGGTGTGAAGTCCGGATCAGTCGATATAAAAGAACACCCGCCGTCTGGTGATTGCCCAGTTGCTTTCGCCAAGCCTTGTCGTCGCGCTCAATGGCCGTGCACGCTTCAAACCAGGCGAGTCTTCAAGCACTTCCAGCGAGACCATAATTCATCGCCGCGTCACCCATCATCCCCCCGCGCCAAACCTATCCACGGTTTCACTTCACAGCCTTTGCATGGTATCCCTTGATTTGTTAGATTTTGCATAGTATTAGTTCCTTTGTTTCGTTGAAGCTGTTTCAGTAGACGACTAACCTGGAATTTGTACAGAATATTGTTTTCTTAAGCTTATTTGGCTTTAACGTTTATATTCAGTGTGCATAAAGGTTCTTAAGAGCTTAAACTTCACGACCAAATTTTTATTCCTTGAAAAGAGAATACTTGAGCACTTGATGCAGGATTTTTGAACTGAGGATTGATTGGAAACACGGTGTTTGCTTTGTCCTTTTGTTGATCGTGGGAGTCTTGCGATAAGTCATTTGCCTTAGGTCGAGTCACACTTTTTATTGCATTTTTGTAGGCAGGAATGGCTATGACTCCTTTGCTGCGGTGACATCCCTCATCGATCCCAACACATCCGCCGCGACCAAGCTACCGTGGGCTACCTAGCCGTGCTCCCATCGCTGGTCGTCGTCCGAAGCACCTCCGTCCACGTGCCTCTGTTGAATTTGACTTGGGAACATATCTTCGAGTTAGGTGATGATCATTATCCAAAGTTGAATATCTGATTTTATTGCATAATCTGAACGATTGATATCAAATCGAGATATTTGATTGATTTGTTATCTAATGCATATTGGGAATATTTTTATGATTACTCAAAATAGGATTGTTTGATAATTCATAATGTGTGCATGGATGGCAATCCGATCTCAACCTCAAGATACAATTCTCGTCCACTCGGAATAGCGGCCATCTATAACCCTTTGAAGATGGTCGGTTTATTCTTTTTGAAATTTGAATGGACAGGATATTCAGTGATACAAATTGGATAAATATTATTTTGTGATGAGTGCTTATCAGTTATTTGATTGCTTCCTTAAAATAAAATACCAAAAACATCATTTTAGAGTAAATTAAAGACTTTTCTAGGATAGGTTGCATGTTTAATTAGGGCATTTTGGTACTTCTCCCATCTTCTCTTAAATAGTTATCTTCAATCTTCCTATTGAAGATGCCTCAAAGAAGTACATAGCCATTATAGATCGGTTGGTGCTATTGTCTAGAGATGGTATTGCCCATTTAGTCCCTTTTTTTTTCTGAACATTTTCTACCATGTTCGACTTGAACATGTTTGACTAAAAGACAAATCTATCATGTTAGACTCAAACATCAAAGATAAAGGTCAAATGTGGGGCCTATTCTTGATTTAAGATAATTTGTTACATTTTTTTCTTCTTTGTTGGTTTTCTTTTTTGTTCTCCCACTAGGGACGAAATTTGTGTCCCTCTTTTCCAAAAAATAAAAATAAAAATAAAAATGGTAGAACCCAAAAATGGTTTACTTGGCAGATAGCTAACAGATTATTGTATTAATGAGTTGTATAATTTTCTTTTTAATGGGAAACCTTTATTCTAAAATTATTCAAAGTTCAAGTAAAAATGAAAAGAATGTTCAAAAGCACTATTTAGTAGGGTAAATTGAAACTAGACGAGTAAACCTTTGGAAAATAGAACAAAAAAATCGAGAGTTCAAGCATTGTTAAGATATATTCTCGAAGCAAATTTTAGATTTTGTTATCATATGATGTTAATGAACTTTGGAATCTTGCAAGTTCCTTCTTGTGTTGCTCTTGTAGTGAGTTGAAATTTGATTCAGCCAAGTGGGAGCAAGACTTTGTCACATGAAGGCTCTTCTTGGTAGAGTGGAAAATAACACCTTGCCTCAAGCCTTGGGAAATCCTTGCGAAGTGGCTGCTTTAGGGCATGACTCGCTTATTTTGCAAGACTAGTGCTCACTTTGCTTTCATTGATTGATTCAATGTAAGTTATAGCAAAAGGGAGTGCTGCTTCCGACATAAAATCGCCATAACACCTTAAATGACAAGCTTCATATAAGCTTAACAATCCACGCGCATCATTCATGAGTGATATTCTTGAATTTTTCAAAGACCTTTGTGCGACCGACCAGCATGGGAAAAAAGATGTAATTTGAATCCTATTTAATGTTCTAGGTTTTCTTTTACCTGTTTCTCTTGGAATTCGACTGAGCAATAGAAATATTTTAATTTGTTTTGGATATCTTATTAAATTGGTGCACCACATTTAAGACATACCCGATGAAACATTATAGCTTTATTGTCGCAACAATCAAAAGGTAAGAGCCACCATGTGAAGGTCATCTGCCTTAAAATTTCCATGATTAAGTTTGAGAGAAACTCTTGTTGATTTGTTTTAATTGCTGGTCTATTCCACGCTCAAATTGGTAGTCTATTCCCAAGCGTTGGCTTTGATCAATCAAGTGAAGCGTCTGCAAAGGCTTATCCACGACATCAGTCAGCATCTTCCTCACCTCTCCCTTCAATTCCCCCATCTGTCCCTCCACCCTTCCATGGAATTTGAACTTCTGCAAATATATTATACGCTATTTCAAATATGAAGCAAGCATGGCATACGTATATTTTACAACTGTTAAAAGGGGGGCCACAATACATGGAACTGCCCAGAGCTAAAGAAAGCGGTGAGATCGAAAATGCGATGTGAATGTTGCAGAAGCCAGCAGGGAAGATTCGAACTACATCTGCTGTATGTCTGTCGGTTTGATTGCAGCAGGTGGATCATGGATTTCGGATGCACATCCCCCGTGACATTACATAGGGACTGGTTTTCAGATAATCAGTTTAGCAAGAGTGGTGCAGTGTTTATGGGCAACAACGCTGAGTGGAGGTGGTTGGCATTACTCAGTGCATATCAACCATTTTGAGGGTCAGTCTTATTAAGTGAAAAGTGTTAAAAGAGTTCTAAACCTTTTACATTTGTGCCAATTTAGTCATAAATCTTTTTACTGTCAATTTAGTCACTTCTGACTAATTTTGGCTAGATTTTGCTAACTAGGTGTCGGCTTGCTGACGTGGTACAATCGACATTGACGTGGACAACTTTTAATAATAATTTAATATTTTTGAATTTTTTTTTCTTTTCTTTTTTCCTTCTCCTCCTTCCTCTAGCCGGTTGCCGGACCTCTCGCGACTCGGCCAAAGGCGATAGCCGGCGAGGCTTGAGCCCTTGCCAATGGCCATGATGGCGACCTCGAGACCACCGGCCAAAGGCGATGGCTGTCAAGGCTCGAGCCCTCGCTAGTGGTTGCAATGGTGACCTTGTGGCGACCTCGCGCTAGGCGGCGAGGCTCACCCTCCCCGGATCTGGTGAGGGTCGACCCTTGCTAGCCATGGGTGAGGCCATCCTTGCGGCTTGGGTAGCCTCGAGTTGGCCTCACCAGCCGCGAAGGCAGCCTCACTGGCGAGGGCGAGCCTTGCTACCTAGCATGAGGCCGCCCTCGCGGCCACTAGCGATGGTTGGCGAGGCTCACCGACCGTTGCCTCTGGCCAGTCACCGAGGTCTGGCAACCGGCTAGAGGAAGGAGAAGGAGAAGGAACAAATAAAAATAAAATAAAAAAAGAATAAAAAATTCAAAAAATATTTAAATATTATTAAAAGTTGGCCACGCCGATCATGCCACATCAATTGGTTGGCGCACAGTCAGCAAAATCTAGCCAAAATTAGCCGGAAAGGAATAAATTGTCACCAAATAAAAAGATTTAGGACTAAGTTGACAAAAGACAACATGTTTAGGACTTTTTTTATTACTTTTCCTGTCTTATTCATCAATCACTTTACAGGGCCTTTATAATTTGATATGAGATTTAATGTGTTACAATACATTCGCAGATCCTTATATATAAGACTGGGAACGGTATGCATGTCTTCATCTGACAAAGAAAAAAGAGTTTTGGTAGTTCCCTGATAAAAGAACGTTTGGTGGCTTCCATTATTTTTGCTAAAGGATGACGGTAGTTCTCTGAAAAAAGATAGGAAAAACAACCAAGCTGCGTTTTCTTATTTTTGTACCCATAACAAAGGAGAATTCGGCAATTTCTTTAAAAAATTGGTCAATTAAGAAAAAAATAATTATTGGTATGTAACTCAACGGACAAGTTGCTAAAAAAAATCGAACATTGGTAAGTAATTCAAATGAAAGTTGACACTCTAAACTAGTTAGTAGTTCAATTTGACAAAAGTTTGTAAACCGTTTTAATTTAGGTTAGTAATTTCATGTAAAAGTTAGCTTATTCAAAGCCTTTGTACATTATGCAAATAAAAACAAGTAAATTAGTGCAAAAATTACTAATCTGCAAATTATCATTAAAAGAAAAATTGGCAATTTTACAAATGCTTTAATAAGTTATCGGTAAGTTACCTGCAAAAGAAGTCACACAGGTCATATTCTTTACAAATAGTTTTTTGCCACTTTGGAACTTATTGAAATTGTTGGCCAAAAAAAAAAAAAAAAAAAAAAAAAAAGACATTGAAATTTACAGGCACGCAAAAAATCCACATTTTGTACATGAATCAATGAAGTTCTACTAGACAATGTGATTGACCGTGGCCAACAGATCAAGCGATACTCTTGATCTTGCCATGCAATAAAAGCTCGGACAACTTATTATTGCCAAATGAGAATACATGCAACAAAGAAATGAAGAATCAAGTTTAACCACGAACTATGTCCAATTATTTATGTATCCTTCATGAAGTAAATAAACGGAGCCTTACATAAGCTGGACATCAAAAAGTTAGGGGAAAAATTGCCCAAAAAATTTTAAACCCATGTATGGTGGTCAATTCAGTCTTAAATATTTAAATTGTGCCAATTCAGTCATAAATATTTAGATAATTTGCTAATTTAGTTGTAGACCTTTTAATGATATGCCGATTTAGTCATTCTTGCTAATTTGGTTGGAAATTGTGGACTTGACGATCTAGCCAAGATCGGATGTCTTATGTGTTATGGTTGACATTGACGATTAGTGCTAACATGAATGATTTTTGTAAATTTTTTAAAATTTTCTCAATTTTTTTCTTTCCTTTCTCTTTTTTCCTTCTTTCCTTTATTTCACTTTGCCAATTGTTGGCCGCTAGTGAGGGTTGGGTGAGGAGCGAGCTCACCCATATGGTGAGGGTCCGGTGAGGGCGACCCTCGCTTGTGGCTAGCAATTGGCGAAAAAAAAAAAAGGAAAAAAATGAAAAAAAAAAAAAAAAAAAAAAAAAAGAAAAGAAAAGAAGGAAAAGATCAAAAATTACAAAAAAAAAATTACAAATATCGTCAATGTCGTGATTTTTGGCAACTATTAGCTAGACAAACTTAATTAGAAAATCGTTAAAAGATTTAGAACTAAATTGACAAATTAGTTTTGAAACTAAACTAATATAATTAAAATGTTTATAAATTGTTAAAAAGTTTAGTACTAAATTAGCACAATTGAAAGTTTTAGAACTGAATTAGCTAATGTAAAATAAGTTTAGGACTTTTTGGATAATTTTCCCAAGAGTTAGGAATTATTAAAATATTTCAATTACATGTTACACTAAACTTTGCAAACTTAGCAACATATGCATAGTTTATTTATGAGTTTTATCACACTCGTCAATCTGAAAGTACATAATGGTAATAATATTGTCCCTCATACATCGGGAAAAATAGGATTTCAAAGGCATAACCTATAGACTATTGACTTGCAATGACCAAATTGGTTTGACAATATTTGGTCCAAACTTCACATCAGCAAGGGACTAACGAAGAGCAACGTCACATAATCTTTGAGCTTTGTTTCAGAATGGGTGTAATTATCTCCATCACTATATAACACATCCATCAACCGTGATAAATTGAGCATTCGTGTGAGAATTGGCATTGGGATCGCGGTTGGACGAAGAAACTCTTCATTGATGTCCTTCCATGAATCAATGACTTCTTTCTGGAGTTCCTCCTCAGCTTCTTGCTCCGAGATGCCATGGTATTTCATGAGCAACTCAATTGCAGATACGAAGTGCCCCCTCTTTTGCTCAAACTGTATGTCAAACAACATTGGTGTTTCTAGATTAAATGGTGGTTGATCAAACTATATCATATTTCTGGAGGATAATTATGTTTGATTATACCTGGTGAGAGGCAATGTCATCCATGAGCCTACAGATGGTTTGTGCAGCCTTCAGAATCTTGCAATCACCGACCGACCATTCAAGAGCATGTTTAGTGACCACATCGCCCATTCCCACAAGTAATGTAGTCGCTAACGTTCCATATGAAGTCGTTATTAGTTGAAGGGACATGTACTCCTCTAGTGTTGGTACGTAGTTGGTATGGAACCATTTGGCTTCCTGAAAGTATGCTCTTGCTAGCTTCTTCATCTGACGATGGAAACATAAACAAGAATGTTGGGTTTCTAACTAAAGATTGCCTTCGATGTATGTAAAGTGGTACCAATGATGCTTACGACTTCTTTTGCATAGACAAGGCGGTATGATCTTTCTTTTGTGGCCAATTCATTCCCAATGTATTCATAGAGCTGGAGAAGCTCCTTATAATAAGCTTGCATATACACTGGCAATCCATCCATGGCATCAACATCCCACCTGAATTCAAGTCTTGGAAAATGACACACTTGACTCTATACAAAATTGATTAAATTCAGAAGTTTGAGAAAGAGTGCAGATTCCATACTTCTGGATTGCTTCGGTGAGGAGCACAAGTTCTTCCAATGTGCCATAGACGTCATAGATATCGTCGAGAATTGAAATCAAGGAGATCACCTTCGTCAGTATATATCTGGCCATGGGAAATTCAGGCTCGAAATATATTCCCGAGACCCAGAAGAACAACTCCACAATCCTATCTCTAGCGAATGGGAACTTCCTTGGAACATCAATCTCCTTCCACCACCTATGATTAAACAAACATGAGCATAACTGAAAATACTTTAGGCCAATAACTTCGCATAGATATACTCCTTTTTTCACTTGTAAAGGACTTTGAAAAACACTATTTAGAAGGGCAAATTGAAACTAGATGAGTTAACCTTTGGAGAACACAATGAGAATAATTGATAGCTTGGGAATTGTTGTAACATTATCGATAGTTCGGTATTGTTAAAAAGTAGTCTAGAAGCTAATTTTAGATTATGCTATCACATGAAGTTAATGAACCTAGTAATCTCGCCAAGTTCCTTCTGGTGTTGCTCTTGCAGTAAGTTGAAATCTAGTTTAGCCAAGGTGAGCAAAACTTCATCATGTGAAGGCTCCTCTTGGTAGAGCGGAATATAACGCCTCGCCTCTAGCCTCGGCAATCCCTTGTGAAGTGGTTGCTCTAGGGCATGACTCACTTGTTTCGCAAGACTAGTGCTCACTTTGCTTTTATCGATCGATTCAAGGTGAGTTGTAGCAAAAGGAAGTGCTTTGTCCAAGATGGAATCGCCATGACACCTTAAATGGCAAGCTTCATATAGGCTTAGCAATCCGCGTGCATCGGTGACAAGCGATTCTCGAAAATTCCCTTCGCTATCCTTGAATTTATTAAAGATCTCTGTGCAACCAACCAACATGGAAAAAAGATGCAATCAATTAGATATTAGGAAGGGGATATGCGTGGTTAACGTTGTAGATATTCTTGTATGCATTTCTCCTGAAATTTGACAAAGCAATAGAAGTATCTTAATATGTATCTTATCAGATTGGTTCATCACATTTAAGACGTACCTGAAGAAACATTGTAACCTTGTTGTCGCAGTAATCGAAAGATAAGAGCTACCATGTGAAGGTCATCTACCTTGAAATCTTCAAGATGAAGTTGAGAGTAACTTTTGTGGATTTGTTCTAATTGCTCATCTACTTCATGTTCAAAATGGTAGTCAATTCCCAAGCGTTGGATTTGATCAATCAAGTGAAGCATTTGTGAAGGCTTATCCACTATGCTAGCCAGCATCTTCCTCACCTCTCCTTTCAGTTCCTCGATTTGTTCCTCCACTCTTCCAAGGAATTTGAACTTCTACAAATTGTACGCTATTTCAAATTAAAGCAAGCATGAATTACTTATACTTAACAAAATAAACTTAGTTTTGATGGCCTCGTCTGTGTACCCTATTTAGGTATTTCCATGTTCTATGCTCATTCAGATGACAAGTGAAATGGATCCATGAGAACAACGAGCATACCAAAGGAGGGAGTCGATGCCATAATGAGATGTTTCTTGCAGTAGAGGACATACAGTGGTCGATGAAGCTTTCAGAGTGTTCTTTGGACTGAATAATTATTGTTGTTTTCCAAACTTCTTTATGTTTTCAGGATTTTCAACTGCATCTTTTTGTGCGGAGAAGGGAACATGTACATTTATGAGACCAATATAAATCATATATGCGATGTGGAGGAACTCAAGGAAATCGAAGTAAGTCTACAAAATGCAATTGCGAGAAAACAAAAGTAGAAGATAACAGAAGAATTACTAACCACTGAGTTGGAGGGGAAAGCATACTTAAGGAAGTAATCCCCCCATACGCTCGGATGAAAATCTGCTGATCGACGTTCGATCACATGGTTTGTTCCTATATTTGGAGAAGAACGTGGAATTGCTGAAACCTGCAAGTCAGGTTAATTTTGTAAAGAAATTTTAATATGTTCAATATCATAGACAGGCGTGGACAAGGATTTTTAGGCTCAAATTCACTCATTGATAAGGTCTATTATAAATCGAGAAAGCCTTGGCTGGAGACCATAGGTAATTGAGGCAATTCATATATACTTTTTTTGGAATTTCATATTTTATCTTTTCTCTGTCAAACTCGGGTAACAATGCTTTCATATTCCTTACTATTTACTTGGCAAGGAACATGAAAGCAAAATATTGAAATCAAATAATGCTCTTTTAGGTGCAATATTTTCCCTGCTTTTACGCGTGAATGTTAAATTTATAGTGGGAATGTCAGAATTTCTTACCCGATTTGTTTCTGAATTAAAATGTGAAGATCGTTCCTGTGAACGTGTGCAGCACTTGTGGTCCACGCGCGCGCCCAACCTCACCTAGTTTATCCAAGGCAGTAGTACTTCATTTTATGTGGTTGTGGATTGAGCTCGTTGTTCTTAGTCAGGTCATTCACGCGTTCCTCCCTTTTTCTATTTTGCATTATGTTTTTAACTCATCACGTTCGGACCATCCCGTCTCTCAAAGCACTTGAGAAAGCTGCCCCTAAATTAGTAGTTTCGCGTCTTCCAATTAATTTTTTAATTTTTTTGTTTTTTTGTTCCTCGAACAGAAAAATAATAAAAATCAATTTAGTAATGTCAACCAATTTTTCTATTCCTCAAAACAAATCAGTAATCGGAGAATAAATTTAAAATAAAAATAAGAAGTAGAAAAATCTAATTCATTGTTCTTTGAAAAACAAAAAAAAGAGATAGGTTATTTTAGAAAAATAAACTCAACATAACCTAATATTTGTATTTACACAATCGACACAATGTTTAGTCTCCTAACCTGATATGAGTTCTCATTTTTCGGAATAAAAAATAAATAAAAATTCAAAAATTTAGGAAAAAATTTAGAAATTAGATGTTGAGTAGTTTTACTAGATTTTAATGTTAACTTATGTTTAGAATTAGTTTAGCATAAAAAATGTGAATATTTTGATAAAAATTGGATTCAAGATTGAATAAGTTTTTAGGGCTTTACTATTGGATTTTGAATGTCGTTTTCCTTTAGAGACAATGCTAGATCGTGAAAGCTTGGTGACTCCAAGCAACTTTTACTTTTCTTTTCAAAAGATTTATACACCTATTTTGTTGTAATGCTCAAAGATTTACTATCAACCTCCTCATATTATAAGTTATAAACCAACGGAATTCTCTATTACTATTTTCGGCTATTCATCATTGACTAATTTTTATGTTGGATTTTCTTAGGTCATTTTATAATATCTTGATCAACTAAATCATTATAAAAGCCTAGTATTATCCAAACACGAAATGTTAAGTCTCTTTATAATTAAATAAAAAAAATTGGGATTAGAAATTTTTAGGTCCATGCTAAATGCTTTTTTGTTCTTTTGGGAATAGAAATTCCATGCAGTTAACAAACATGTTTTTTTTTTTTTACTTAGAAACTCGTCTAGAGAATAAAAATGAAAGAAAATATTTCTGAATAGAAATTATTCTCGAGAAGAGAGATATTATTAAACACACCCTAAACGCCAATCAAGAGGCCAAACTCCAAAAAGTTCATTTGAATGTGTGAAGAGCTACAGTTATAGGGACTACATAGACCTCGTGGCCATCATAGCCATGGAAGAAGTGGGGTCCCTATCTTAAATGAGGGATTCCCCTGTTAATAATGAATTCTACATGGTCAAGTCCCTATGGGAAGAGCTTTCTTAGGGCCCTCCCGACCTAGTAGCATCGCTCTCTCAGAATTAAAATCACAATAAATGACAATAGAGAAAGATGACTTTAAGTATGTGGCTAAAAAAAAATATGTTAGCACACTGGTCCTTGTAGTTGTACTTAAAGTTATTAAAAAAGATGTTCGAGAAATCTCTACTTCATCTTTGACCTTTACCTTGATAGTGACCTCGGCCTCAATCTCGACCACAATCGTGACCTCAGCCTCAATCTTGACCACAATCTTGATTAGTCTTTCGATTTGCACGGGATCTCTACTTTGCTCCTTCTCATCTAGTATGGTCAACTAAGTTTGGAGTACTTCCTTCACTAGCTCATGCTTGTTTCTTTTGAATTTTACTTCATGGGTTGGCAGTGAATTCTAGAAAATCATTGTTCGTCATTGCATCCAAGTTTTTGGACTCTTTGATTACAACACTAATATGATCGTACTTCTTGTCTAAGGACCATAGAATCTTCTCAACAACTGAAACGTCTAGAACATTTTCGTCATTTCTTTCAATCTGGTTAACAATCGCAAGAACTTTTGTGAAATAATCAAGAATCAATTCAAATTTTTGTATATGAATTACTTCAAATTCGCCTCTCAAAGTTTGAAGGCATATGTTCTTGAATTTTTGTACTCCTTGATGTGTGTTGTTAAGGGTCTATGATGCCTCCTTAGAAGTAGTACCGTTCGACATATTCTCGAACATCGAATCATCTAAAGTTTAATAGATGATTAATGGGGCATATTAATCTTTTGCTTGAAACCTTCTCCAAGGCATTCTTCTGATTTTGACTAAAAGTAGCCTTGTCCTTTGGTTCATCATAGCCTTGCATTGGCAAGTTCCCATACACCATGGGTGTCCGGTAGCACTTTCATTCCAACAACCTAATTACCATAATTTTTTTTTAGTAAGATGAGGGTATTGATATGACATCCAGATTTTTCACTCTACAAAATAGTGAGCCCCGGATGCCTAATGGCCCACTCCACGTTAACAAGCTCGTCGTTAGACGATGCTATTCACATTACATCAAGTCGTCATCGAGCAACACCATATCCTATTGAAATAAAATAAAATGATTATCGGATGACGATTGCTGGATGAGAAACCAACAAGCATTGAAGGAGCCATAAAACTTTATGGTAGGCTACATAGATTTGAAGAATGGAAGTTATTGAAGACTTATGTTACTTTATTGTGCATTTTGATTGTATTACATGTATGAGGCCGTTTTGTTTTGGTCATTAAATTTGTGGGTTGTTATGTAATCGTTGGTGTTTATAAACTTCAATTCCTATATAAAGGGATGAAGTCGTGAATTGTAAATCAAGCCACAAGCCACAGTCCACAAAGACACAAATAAGAGAAAGCATTCTCAATACAAATTTCTCCCTCAAATTTCTAGTGTTCTAATTCCAAGTTTCCAAAGTTTATTGTCATTCTTTTGGTTCCAACATTTGGTATCAGAGCTAGAAATGGCATCCACCAGTTCCGTTCAAATGCAACTTCCAAAGTTGAACGGAAAAAATTTCAATAATTTGTATGTCCAGATGAAGGTTCTTTTCAAATTGCAAGATTTGTGGAATCTTGTGGAGAATGGCTATACTGAAGTGGCTGATGCTGAAGCATTTGATGCTTTAAAAAGGGAGGAGAAAGATATTTTGGTGGAATCCAGGAAGAAAGATCAAAAAGCATTGTTTGCGATCTTTCAATACATAGAGGAAGCTATATTTGAAAAAATATCAAGGGTGGAGACCGCGAAAGGAGCGTGGGATATTTTGCAACAATCCTACAAAGGCGATGATCGCGTCAAACGGATGCGGCTTCAAACACTTCGAGGTGATTTTGAGTCTTTATACATGAATAACTCCGAATCAATCTCGGTGTACTTTGATTCGTGCAAACCATTGTTAACCAACTAAGGGTAAATGGTGAAGAACTCCAAGATGTTCGAATCGTAGAAAAGATCTTGAGCTCTTTGACTGAAAGATTTGACTACATAGTTGCGGTGATTGAAGAAGCACAAGATGTGTCAACCATGACATTGGAGCAGTTGATGGGTTCATTATGCTCACATGAGCAAAGAATGAATCAAAAGTCCATCGGTTCGAATTCTGAGCAAGCATTGCAAAGTCTGGTTGCTCAATCAAGTTGAGGAGGCCATCAAGCTGGCCAAGGTCATGGAGGTGCTCTAGGGCGCGGACGTGGAAATTTCAATTCCATCGGAAAATATAAACCATGTGACAAATCAAAGGTCAAGTGTTTTAGGTGTAACAAATTCGGACATTACAAATCTGAATGTCAAGCAAAGGTGGCATATGAGCAAGCAGAACGGGCACATACCATTAATGCTGAGGAAAACGTGGTGCTAGCATGCACAAAGGATGACTCAAGCACAATGGACACCAACCTTTGGTACCTTGATATTGGGTGTAGTAATCATATGACTGGCCGAAAGGGGTTATTCTCACACTTGGACGAGACGGTTCGCGGTGAAGTTAATTTTGGGAACAAATCCAAAGTTCTTGTAATGGGCAAAGGTGATGTTAATATCAACTCAAAATATGGTACTAATGTTACTGTTGCAGATTTTTATTTTGTGCCAGGACTTTGTCGGAACTTATTAAGTGTTGGGCAACTTTCTGAAAGAGGCCACAAAGTCCATATTGAAAATGGAGTTTGCACTATTATGGGTGTAAACAATAAATTGATCACGACAATGCAAATGACAAAGAACCCGATGTTCCCTCTTTCTCTTCAAACAAAGAATCTTTTGAACTTTCAAGCAGTGATGAAAGATAGCAACTGGTTGTGGCATCTTTGGTTTGGTCATTTAAATTTTCGTGGACTAAAATTACTGGTCCAGAAAAAGATGGTGACCGGCATGCCTTTGATTGACATTCTTGATCACCCATGCGAAGGATGTCTTGTTGGAAAACAACATCGACAATCCTTTCCAGTTGGAAAAGCCAAAAGAGCAAGACAACCTTTGAAGTTGGTACATACAGACATATGTGGCCCTGTTGAGGTGGAATCATTCACACAAAAAAGGTATACGATTTTACTAGAAAAACATGGGTATATTTTCTTAGAGAAAAATCTGAAGCTTTTTCAAAGTTTAAAGAATTTAAAGTCTATGTTGAAAAGTATAGTGGCTTTATTTTAAAGACGTTGAGATCAAATAGAGGAGGAGAATTCACTTCGAATGAATTTGATAAATACTGTAAAATTCATGGAGTGAAACATCAATTGACTGCCAGCTATACTCTCCAATGAAATGGTATAGCAGAAAGAAAGAATAGGACAATATTTGAAATGGCAAGAAGTATGCTAAAGTCTAAAAATTTGCCTAAGAAGTTTTGGGCAGAAGTTGTTGCGTGTACTGTATTTATGCTAAACAGGTGTCCAACAAGGAGTGTTCTTGGAAGAACATTGGCAGAGGCTTGGAGTGACAACAAGCCAGATGTTTCGTTCCTACAAGTATTTGGGTGTGTAGCATATCCCCATATACCAGACGAACGGAGGAAAAAATTGGATGGCAAAAGCCAAAAGTGCATCTTCATTGGCTACAATGACATGACTAAGGGTTATAAACTATATAATCCAGTCACTGAGAAAGTTATCATCAGCAGGGATGTCCAGTTTCTTGAAGATGAAGCCTGGGATTGGAACCAGAAGATTGACTAGAAAAGCATCACCATTGAAGATGAATCATTGGCGAGAGAGACAAAAAAATCTTCAACCAAAGATCCATATTTTTGCCTAGTAGTTCAATTTCTTCACCAAGAGGAGTTTCAGAACCACCGATACGTCGTTCATAGCGATTGCGGGAGATGCCATCAAGATTCAAGGATTATGTAATCACAAGAGATGATGATAGTCATAATGAAGGAATCACTGATGAAACTATGATAAATTTTTGTTTATTTCCTGAATGTGACCCCATATCCTATGATGATGCAGTAATAGATGAGAAGTGGATCCAAGCAATGGATGAAGAAATCCGCTCCATTGAAAAGAATGACACATGGGAGCTAACTTCTCTACCACCCGATAAGAAGCCCATTGGTGTCAAGTGGGTGTACAAGACGAAGTACAAGCCAGACAATCAGGTGGACTGATATAAAGTTAGGCTAGTCGTAAAAGGCTACAAGCAAAAGTTAGGTATTGATTATTTTGAAGTGTTTGCACCTGTGGCTTGAATGGATACCATTCGGATGATTTTAGCACTCGCAGCTCAAAATCATTGGAAGATCCACCAGATGGATGTGAAATCAGCGTTTCTTAATGGTGTTCTTGAAGAGGAAGTCTACGTGGAGCAACCATGAGGTTATGAGAAGAAAGGGCAGGAAAATCAAGTTTATAAACTAAAGAAAGCATAGTATGGGCTAAAACAGGCACTTCGAGCATGGTACACAAGAATTGACACATACCTGTTAGAGCATGGTTTTCGAAAATGCCCATATGAGCCTACACTGTATATCAAGTCAAACACTAACAGTGACATAATAGTTGTATACCTTTATGTTGCTGATTTGATATTTACAGGGAGTTGTCAAGAGATGTTTGCTGAATTCAGGGAGGCTATGACTAGTCATTTCGAGATGACAGATTGAGGATGACTAGCCATTTCGAGATGACAGATTTAGGATTAATGTCCTATTTTCTAGGCCTTGAAGTGAAGCAGACAAATGATGGCATATTTATTTCACAACAGAAATATGCTAATGATATTCTAAAGCGATTCAAGATGGAATCGCTCAAACAAATACGAACTCCCGTAGCAGAACGGTTGCAGTTGAATAAAGAAGGAACCGGTGAAGCAATGAACCCCACTTATTTCCAAAGCATTGTTGGCAGTTTAAAATATTTGGCTTCTACAAGGCCAGATATTACTTATGGTGTGGGAATTATTAGTCGATTTATGGAGAAACCATACCAATCACATTTGCAAGCAGTAAAAAGAATTATACGGTATGTCAGTGGAACTTGTGATCATGTGATTTTATATTCTCATATTGACAATTTTAGTTTGGTGGGATATGCAGATAGTGATTGGGCAAGTGATACCGAGACTCGAAAGAGTACTTCTGGATATATTTTTTCTCTTGGATTAGGAGTAATTTCTTGGTCCTCGAAAAAACAACAAGTTGTTGCATTTTCGACCACTGAAGCAGAATACATAGCGTTAGCTTCAGCGGCATGTCAAGCAATATGGTTTCGTAGGATGCTATGTGAATTGATGCATGAACAGGCAGGTCCTACGAAAATAATGTGTGATAACAAATTAGCTATGGCTTTGGCCAAGAATCCTGTTTTTCATGGCAGGAGCAAACACATCGATATCAAGTATCACTATAATTGTGAGCAAGTCAAAGATGGAAAAATTGAGCTTAACTTCTGCAAATCGGAAGATCAGATTGCAGATATTTTGACTAAACCATTGAGGGCATATTTTGTCTGAAAAATTGAAGATGATGCTTGGAGTTGTTGAATTCCAAAATCAATTTTAAGGGAGGCTGTTGAAATAAAATAAAATTGATTGTCGGATGACGATTGCCGGATGAGAAACCTACAAGCATTGAAGGAGCTATAAAAACTTTATTAGCTCCATGGATTTGAAGAATGGAAGTTATTGAAGACTCATGTTACTTTATTGTGCGTTTTGATTATATTACATGTATGAGACCGTTTTGTTTTAGTCATTAAATTTGTGGGTTGTTATGTAATCGTTGGCGTTTGTAAACTTCAATTCCAATATAAAGGGATGAAGTCGCGAGTTGTAAATCAAGCCACGAGCCACAGTCCACGAAGACACAAATAAGAGAAAGCATTCTCAATACAAATTTCTCCCTCAAATTTCTAGTGTTCTTATTCCAAGTTTCCAAAGTTTATTGTCATTCTTTTGGTTCCAACATATCCATCTCGTTCGGGAACTTGTCTGCGTCACCGAACTGTCGCCACTTCTCATCATCGACAACTCCGATGTCTGTTTTCATCGAGCGTGGTCACACTGCTCTCCAGTTAACATTATCTTTGGCAATTGCGAGGATCGCTTGACGGCCTGCTCGGACGGTTAGCAAATTCATTGAACTTTTCTTTGTGGCACAAAGACCACGATCGGCGTGGGAACAAATTGCCTATCTTTCATTCTCCTCCTCCCTGTAAAACATTGAAGCCGTCGCCACATCTCTCCTCCGTCACACGAAGATTCCTGAACTTCTCCCCTCGCTGCCACATTTGCTGCGGAAAAGTGACATGTTTTCATAGCTGGCAAGAAATTATGAAGACCGTTGACCACCCCACTTCCACGGGCGACAATAGCAAGGCGGTGAAGGGAGAGAAGCCTAAAAATTGGGGTGGGTGGGTTTCGACAGCAGCAGCAGCAGCACCGTTCCTCCTCTTAATCTTGCAAATTCAACCACCGCCCCTTATTTCAGCCGATCTCAGCTCCATATTTTCCATAGTCACAGCTCTATCTTCGTCGCTCCCTTTTTTTTCGTGTGCAACCTCAAAGCTAGCCAACAACGCATCTTCATCCACTGCACCCTCAGCTTGGCGTGACTCGCCAGAGGACATCAACAAGTCGGGACGTCTAGGACCTCATCAAGCCATGCGACCGCGTCTTTGGGATCCGAGACAATTAGACATCCTTCATTCTATCCTATGCCAATTGTTTACCATGTAACAGGAATAGTTTCCTAGAAAATTCATAAACGTCGTTTAGATTTTCGTTTGCACTGAAGTTTCGATTATGTCACCTAGATACCTTGTCGAGTTCGAAGTAGTCAAACTTGTGATTGAATCATAGGAGCACGATTGGTCGATATTTAGCACATGTGGAGGCTGAGTTAGTTGAAATTCTGAATTAAATCCGTGCTGGGACTTAGGGTAGGTTCGGTTCTAGCCTAACCCCAAAGTTTGCTAATTTTGCACTAACTTAGGTGGTGCAAATTTCACGGGGCGTTTTTCACAAAAGTCGTCATTTATTGACTGTATTATGACATACTTTAATTTCAATATTTTTGGATTTCATATGACAAAAATATATTTAAAAAACTCTGGGATTTGAAATATGTTTTTGGACTTACTACACCGACCTCTCCTCGTTTTCCATTTTCCATAGATTTTTCAGTCTAGAATTATAACACGCGTCCTCATGAAAGTTGTAGAGTACATCATAGGCTACCATATATTAAATTTCCATAATTTTTCGGTCTCATTTAAACAATGAAATATTTGTTTTCCTACTCAATTTTGTTCTGGAAATTTTGACTGCTTTGGGCCCGGCTTTCAAAAATTATTTAGAATTGTATGAGCTGAATCGGACTTCAATCCCCCGCGAAAAATGTCCTACTAGGTCTTTTCTACCTCATATTAAAGTTTCATAATTTTTGAAAGCCGTTTACCTAGACAACAACTATCGTTTCTAAAGGTGCGCGGGACACCCTATAAGGCTATTTTAGGCATAGGATGTGGGACCTTCCTTACAGTTCACTTAATATCTGTACGGATAATTTACATTAGTCTTAGGGATGAAAACGAATGATGAATCATTAGATGCACGCTTGAGTTTCTGAATAGTAGTGACGTTAACGTACTTTAATTGAATTATGAAATTATTACATCATGGTGTGAATGTGGAATTGAGAATGCCGTCAAACCTTGAGATGACAATGCCTTGAGTTGTAGTAGGGATGCCTGGAAGGGTAATGGGTTCCTCCAAATGCCTAGGGGGTGTAACGCGGTTTCTCTTAAATGCCCTCGCGATGCCAGATGGGTGTAAGATGCCCGAAAGGGTAACGGAGTTCCCTGGATGATGATGACATCATGAAATTATATTGATTATGACTTAGGTATTTCTGAATTGAACTACTAGTTATACGTTGGGAAACATTATTACCTATATTGGTCTGTCATGTATTTTGAAAAGGTTCTTGGGTAAGTTGATGTGCGTGTGCTTTATTGAACTTTCTATTGAGGCTTTCTTTATTAATACGGTGCTCGATTTGTGTATTATAGACTAGTGGACCGTTTGCTTGTTGGGTTGTAGCTTATTGGTTGTTGACTTCATCTTTTTAGATAATAAAATGTCGATCCCACCCGTCTCCTCGATTGTCCATTATGGGGTGCCGGTACACTTCATGTGAGAAGAGAACAGGTTCGTAGACCCCGGTTTTCTAAATACCATTTTTATCCGGATCAAATCTCGCATGGTTGTTGATATGAGGCCCTCGATGGGGCAAGTCACCATTGATTCATCAAGATGTATGCTTGTGTCAATAGGCGTGCGATGGGTGCACTCCCACTATTCTCCGACTGGCTAGGAGATGGAGGCAGCCTCGTAGCATAGAAGGGAGGTAGGATGGAAGTTGGATTTTTGGAGCTAAGAAGATTTTGACAGTGTTAGGGGTCAGGGGCCGACACATCTACAGCTAGGTGGGGATGGGTGACTGTACATATAATCCAGTGTAGTTAGTAGTCCTGACATTTTGAATTTCCCAGTATAATCCACTTGTCGTTTGATGTATATATAAATAAATAAGAAATGAAGTTGCTCTGGTTACAGAAAATTATGTGTACCCCAAGATTACTTTAGTCTCTTATGCTTCCGCATTTTTAAGAAAAAGTGAAATGGAAAGGATAATGGTGAAAATAGTTCCACATTAGCCATGACGCACTAGGGACGTCACAATTGAAAAGGAGGTTGGGTGTTTGTTGAGGCATGATCATAAACCATATGCTTTGATACCATCTTCAAGGGAAAATTTGAAGGTGAAATTTTACTCACAACTCACACAATTTAAGGAAGAAAATGAGATGAATAGGCTTTTTGTTTTTTTTCTTTTTTTTCACCTTGTCAACTTATCGAAATGATCACAAGACTTGCCTTTATATAGGCTTGTGGTATGAATCTTACTCTTAAATGACTCATAAATATATTTAGCCTTCCAAGGAGATATATTCCTAGGAATTTACAAAACATCAAACTAGGCATAGAGATAGAAATAGACTTTCGAAAAATAACACTACAATAGGACTCTTAAATTTGTGCCCCAATCTTAAGACCCAACTATACATTGACATCAATCAATCAGGTGACCAATCAACAAACAGTAATATAGACAACTTGTCCACTGCATTGATAACCTCTCTACGTCATCGATAACTTCAACTTATTAAATTATAGCCAAGATTTGGTTGAATTAATAACAATAGCACCGAGTAAAATAGACCCTTCTTCACCTTCCAACATCTACTACTCTAGTAATGTTATTTTGAATTTACGATTCTAGGTCATTCTAAGAGAGATCATCGAAAACTCAAAGAACATCTCATTTCACCAACATAAGAATACAACCTACTCCAATTAACAAAAAGTAAACCCTCCTACAAGGAGCCAACATACCAAGTGTCTATATACACATTTTACCCTTATAAATCGCCAAGTTGGATTCAGCCAATGCATGAACTTACCCTAGTTCACGATACACAACAAACAGCCGAGATTGTGATATATGATGATCTTGTATGGTGCAATTTCAATCAATTATGAGGTTATCAGTCAACTCCATTTCTTGCAACCTACCTTTTTTGTTTGAAGGGGCAAAGACATAGGTTTAGTAATATTTATCAAAAAAGGGGCTATGGCTCTCATTTTAGACACGAGTTATCCTAGGCCTATACCTTGCGTGACGTTGGGGTATTCAATGACTTCATAAAAATTTTCTACTGAGCAGTTGCCGTAGGCTTATTAGGGTCAGCCCAAAATCAAGTAAAGCATGGGAGAATACCTTACTTCCTACACAACCAAAGAATTTTTGGTTGGGAACTTGGTTACATTAATCATTTAACTAGTGCGTTTTTGGTACATAATCTTGTTTATTAAAGGAAATGTTTGTTAGGCAATTTGGATTGGTTTTAAACCCATTCACTAACATATGAGATGATCATGCAGGTACACAATATTTAAACTAACAATCAACAACTAATGAAGCGTTAAATGAGTTGCAAGGAAAAACAAGAATCTAACCCTAAGAAATAAAACAAATGCCATCTAAACCTAAGAAATAAGACAAATGTCATTCCTGTTCCTAACTAGACCAAAATGAAACCATAGTTAACATATTAAAAGAGTGGAATCACATAATAGTCGAAATGGAAATATGCAAATGACACTCTAACATGTCTCTAAGAGCACTCAAATTCTATGGTGAAACCCTACCAGCTTATCTAATTTTGAGCACATTTTTATCAAAGATTTTAACACATTTTAAGAGAAAACACAATATATATATATATATATATATATATATATATATATATATATATATATATTAAAGCTTTTTCTAATTTTTAGAAAAAATAAGTTTTTTTTGGAATTTTTAATTTTTTAATTTAATTTTTTAAAATCCAAAAATGGGACATGGGCCGGGCTATCAAGCCCAGTCCCAATATGGGCTGGCTCTGATCTCGCGGGTCTGAGCCATGGACACAAATAGGCTTATCCGAAACATGCCCGCTCGAATAGGAAAATCACCAAGCCCATTTTCTTGAAATTAAAAGCACTAAGCCCATCTTGCTAAAAAAAATCATCCCAAGCACCCTTAAGACTAAAGCCAGTCCGATTCCTCTAAAGCCCAAGAGAAGCCCAAACTCATAAAGCCTTCTTAGGCCCAAGACCCAAGTCATATTCCCCTCCTTCATCAGAACGAGCCCATCCTCGTTGTTGCTCTCTCTCATGCTCAAGTCCACATAGCCTTTTTTTTTCAGCTTTCTTTTTATTCTCTTTTGTTTCCTTTTTTTTTTTTTTTTTTTTTTGCTTAATTTTCTTCTCTCCCCCTTTGGTAGGTCGTCTTCTTCCTTGGGCGTCTTCCCCGACGAGACTCACGCCCTCCTCGAAGCTCCTACGTTTTTAGACAAACCTCGGCCAAATCTCAAGCTGCTACCGAGCTACTACCCTTCACTGGCCGTCCACTCCGACCACCACTCACCGGTCGACCTCCCTGCCGTCGGCCGAGAACCGCACCACGGCTAAACACCGAACAGACTACGGCGACGATGGGAACGTGGTAAACGACTACACGGCCGATGCCCAAGGTCACCCAACACCGTTGGAACATCCCAATAGAATGCAACGCGCCCGGATAACTCGATTTCGGCCACTAATGAATGGACGAAAACTAAATCTTACTTAGGCATTTCGTCGAACAGGTGAAGGGCGCTCGCGAATCATGCGGTTTCCGGCTCAACTAGGACTCGAACCCAAAACGAGACTCGCCAAACAAGCAACAAAACACATAACAACCAACGGGGGAATAGATGGGGCCAGAGTTCGCACGAGCCGGTCGGCCACGAGCGCGCGAACTCCGGCCGTCGTGCCCAAAGCAGGGCACGGACAAAAGGCTTAACGGTTCGGCTCGATGGCGTCGACAGAAAAGAGTCGTTGGCGGAGCTCGCGCGTGGCCGAGATGTCGGCTGAAGCCTTACCGGTCTCGCTGGCCACTCTTACTCGCAGCTCTCTCTCCCTCTCTCGGATCTCCCCCCTCTCTCTCTCTCCCCAAACCGAGCCCCCCAAAAAAATCCCCTCAAATGAGCCAGCCCCCCTCGCTTTTAAGCACCGGCGCGCATGGCTTCCTGCTATGTCAACTACCGCTGCCGGCTTGACCCCGACCGAACGTCTCCCGCGCAAGACACCCTGCCCTCTGTCACCTTTGTGCGTCGTCCTTCTCTCTTCCCCCTTTTGTCTCTAGTGCGAAAGAGGAAGAGAGAAGAGAGAAAAAAGAGAGGACCGGGCTAGGAAAAACTAAAGAAACCAGGCCCAATGAAAGAGAACGAAAATGAGGGAAGGATGCAGGGCCGGCCCATCCCTAGTACAGATCGGCTCTTTTTTTTTTTTAATAATAATTTTTAAAAATAAAAAAAATGATGATAATATTTTAATTATTTATTCTTTATAATTTTAACACTAGTAATGCAAATGTTCCTAATGTCTATATGCCATGCAATTTGATAATAATTATTTTTAATGAACCCCTAAAATTTTAGGACGTAGCTCTTCTAACGTGAAGAACTGTCTTAAATGGGCTTTGCCCAGGATCGGCCCATCAGCCCAATTATCAGTTTTAGTGTCCTAGACTGTCGAGAGCCACTCCATCTGCCCCCATGCGCCACCGCCTTAACACCTATTGCACGATCAAGCCATAGCCTCTCTCCTCTCACACTTCACCCTCTCCTACTCGACGGCATTGTCCTCTGCCTGACCCTTGCTGACGTAGCCATCCTCCTATTTGATATGCCCCGTTGATATGAGTTTTCAACCTTCAGTGTATGCTCTCTCGCAAAGGCGGTTTGAACTCGGAGTCGGATTTGTCGAGTTGGCCAAGAAGAGAGGAGCTTGTGGTCGCGCGTGGTCTCATGGAGGAATAACTAGGAATCTACCCAAAGCCTACAACTTTTGCACCATTATACAAGGTTGCTACTTTTCCAATCCACTTACTTTATATTTTGGAGGAATTAAGAGGAATTTGTTCTTTATTTCACTTCCAGGACATGGGTTTTATTGTGAGTAGACCACATGATGTAGAGGCCACCAACTTAGCTGAAGTAGGCACTTTGCCTCCAATAACTACACCAAGGATGGCTTGGCCACAAACATCAGATGTCTTGAAATGGTCGTATATGGATGTACATGAAAAGCTCTTGCCCAGTCCTGGTTGCATTTCTAATGGCCTATTTCCCATGGTTGTTATATTGCTTGGAAATTGACAAAATATAACCTTCGAGAATATCCTAGGTTCTTCTTGAAGAAGGATGACTCATCATTTTGGATCGATATTTCTAGATTTAGTAATGATTACCAAAGATCCACAATTGGAAATTAAGTAATGGACTCTTGGATAAGTGGACTAATCAAGAGAAGACATAATAGAAGATTTTATAATATCTATTTAAATGCAAGGATGAGTCACCTCGCTTAGGTGTTCCTTGAAGATTTGGTAATGATTACCCAAGATTTTTCCATGGAGAAGAAGCAAATGACTCAAGATATTAAGTGGACCAATTAAAAGGGAACTTGCTGGAATATTCTAGAGGGGCAAAACATAAAAAGCAAGCTATATAATTTGGGCATGTGCTAAATATTCAAATCTCACGATTAACCAAATTTAGGCATTTAATGAGAATAATGAGTCATTAGCTTAGGTATCCACCTGAAGATTTTGTAATGATGGCAAAATTTTTTTACCTTAGAGAAGAAATTGGTGACTCATTGGCTTAGGTCTCCATGGATTATACGGTCATCATTACCATAAAATTTTCCTTGGAAAACAAGTAGACTAAGTCATGATGACATGGAATAGGTGGTCCAATAAGAAGATGACAAATGTTCTTCTAGGACCTTAAGTGTGCCACCTTGCAAATTAGGCTTGGCACCTCGATGTTATAGCTACGTGACTTCAAGAAAAATGATTGGGTCACTTGGAAAGGTAATGATAAGGTTTGAGCCTATAAATAGGGGAACCACCCCATTCATTCTCACATGAACCGTACTATCATCTATTGCTTTTTACACGCCATTTTTCCCCTTTCTCTTGGCCTTGCACCATTGCCCCTCATCAAGTCACTTAAGCTAGTTCTAAAGGTTCATCTAGGTAAGTAAGATCCCTATTTCTTCTCTAGGGCGGTAGACTCCATTGTTGAATCTAGTTAGGTGCTCATCCGTCAAGCCGTGGGTAGGATGTTGGATTTTTTGTATGGTTTTGCTCATATTTGTGCTTGAACGTGTGCTTAGGTTGTTCACGCCTAGAATGAGATCGAAGTTAGCTTGGGTTGAGTTTTATTCAAGGTGAGGTCGCTTAAGGGCTTAAGGCCATAAGGCCTTAGATTGGCATTCAAGCATGCCAGTTTTAAGTCTTGTTCGGTGTGGGGATCGCCCAAGGCTGCAAGCTTTTAAATTGACATTGAGGCATGCTGGTTCTAAGTCTTGATTGGTATGGGGATCACCCAAGCCCACAAGGTTGTGATAAGGCACTAAAGCATGCCGATTTTATGCCTTGGTTGGTGTAGGGACTTTGTGCTTGGCATTTGAATCAAGCCATGACCCAAGGGTCATTCACGGCATGAAGTGTGTTCACGTCGGGTTGAAGTAGAGGTTTGTTGAGCCTAGGATTTGCACAAAGGTGAGGTATACCTAAGTCTCAAGGTCTTGGATCGGCATTGAGGCATGCTGTTTCTGAGCCTTGTTCAGTGCAGGGATCGATGCTATGTGTTCAGCTCAAGTTACGGACTAAGGGTCGTTCCTGACATGTTGTATAGTGCAATATTAGGATTCATGGCATACACATATGAATGAGCATGCCTTCAAGTGAGGTATGAGTCGGCTAAGAAGAAACAATAAGAATCGGTTTGTGTGATGTACTCGTGTGTGCACATAAAGAGGAAAAAATGCTCGTCACCACACAATGTTGGTGATAATGCCTCGTTCATTGAATGGGATACCTTGGTTGAGTCAAGATGCCTTGGTTGAGCCATAATGCCTGGGTTTTGAATCCGGAAGTCTCGAGAAGCTAGCTCTGAGAAGTCTCGGTCGAGCCGAGATGCCCTGATTGAGCTAGGAAGCCTAGCATGAAGCTGGAAGCCCTGGTCAAGCTAGGAGGGCTTGGTTGAGCCAGGACGACGCTAAATGAATTTACATGAGTGCTAATTATGCACAAGCATGATATGTTGATGTATTCATTGTTATGCTGAAGGTAAGCATGCACTGAAGTATGTTATTATGAATATTTGCATGTATTCGAGATGTAGCAATAAGTTTACTATTGATCTACCATTGACACTGTTTGCTAGTATTGTAAATGCTAGGCTTCGATGATGAAATGTTTTCTTAGTAGAGAACTTAGAATTTTATTTACCGAGTTTCCCCAAAACTCACTCCTTCAGCTTTTCCTTACTAGATTGTCTTAGAAGCAGCACAACGGAGTGTACCCTAGTGACTCAGGTGTCACGCCTCAAACCCCGAGCGCGTGCCCATCCCTATCTGGTCGATAATAATTTGCGACTTCCCAGGACGAGTCGCCGACCCTTTCCATTTTATTGCACATGTGGAAACGAAAAGAAATCCCCTGACAGTAATTATCTCGGGATAGAAAAGCATGATACGAATTCATAAACAAACATGTTTTTATATTCACACCGAGTCATGTACAAAAGTCTATGGCCAAAAGACTACAAAAGACTAGCTTCCAAAAAGAAGCGGTCCTAACTGACCTACGCTTCCGATCACCTCCTCTCAGCTCCAGGTCCTCCACTTGACGACCCTGAAAATGTTGTCCCACAACGGGGTGAGATATAATCTCAGCGAGTCTAAGCTCTAAACCCCAATTAGGAGGAAAATACGCCAAGAAGTGTCCTAATCACACAATCACACAATTAATGAGACTTACCTCGTCTCAGATCCACTCTGTAGGCTAGTACAATTTATATCACAGACAACATGAGAGCATAAGCAACAATAAGCTCCAAATAACTGAAACGCCACACTCAATTAATCATGCGTTACTAGTTTTGATCTCGGCATATAGCACAGCCTACTGTCTGTTCGGCAGTCTTCTGGCATTGCCAAGCATCATCTCACCCCATTGAGTACGGCATGTCTCTTTATCAGACGGCTTTCTCGAAGGAGCATAGGGTCCAGAATCTACTGTGATTGGCTTCCCGTTGTTCAGGGGGTATCCCAAATAAGGATAACGTCCAACTCAACAGCCCGTGACGATTTCTCTTAACCATCACACGATCACTCAAATATGGCCTAGGGCACCGTGCATTGCACTCAAATGCTTCAATTAAAATGGTGAGCCTAGCCTTTTTCTTCGTATTAGAAATTCACATGAAATTATTCGTGTGTGGATACACGATCAATTTGACTCAGAAAAATTGATATTCTTCTTTTTCGAAATCGCACTATTTCATATAGTACTAAAAACTATTTTCTGTGTCAAAACCCGACACCCAGGATTTTTTGAATAAATATTGGAAATTCACAATTTTTGGAATTCAATACCAAAAATCCAAATCAACACTCATTTTGCACTATTTAACACTCAATTGCAGAAATTAATCACACCATTACAATCAGTACGAAATTCCGGTCACTAGCTATCCCAACCTAATTTCCGGAAAATATTTAATAATTAAATAATTACTGAAATTAATTAAATAAATCAATTTAAATTCTAAAAATACTAACCTAGGCCAGAATCATTAAATTAATAACCAATACGGACTCGGAAAATTCCCGAACCCTTCTAGGTAAATAATACAATTTATTTAGGCCTTAGCTAAACTATGCTAGCCACCTAACATGCTCAATTAAATAATTACATTTATAATTTAATTTAACTAACCACTTAATTCCTAATAAAATAAATCCAAACACCTCTTAAACGTCATTAGCCTACTAATCAGAGTTTAGAGTATAAACTCACCGGTGTATCGCGAAAACTGGTTCACTGCGATGACGATGCGATAGCGGCCGAAATCTTAATTTTCGGCGGTGTCGACGAACTTGGACCGAGCCTAGGACTGGCCCAACACAACTCAGCAAGGCTGAGTTTAGGTCTTGGGCTTCTGCAGGCTGCTGGTCGCGGCTTGGGCCTTCTTCTCGGGCCCAAAATGGCTGAACTTCAAATGGGCTAGAACTAACTGAACTTGGGCCTAAGCTTGGGCTTCAAAATCTGCTGGAGATTGGGCTGCTGCAGGTTGCTGACTTGCGTGGGCTTGGAAATGAAGATGCATGGACTGAGCTGGGCTTGGGCTGACTTCAATTGTCGGGCCGATCGAGCGTGGAGAGGAAGCAACAACGTCCACACGCTGAAGAAGCTGGCCGCTGGCGTCTTCAAGCTGGCCGAAACCCACGAGCAAGAGGAGACCACGCGGACGAAGATGGGAGCTGAAGGAAAACGTGAGCTGCAGAGAGAAGACGTGGCTTCGCTGGCTTCGGTCTTCGTGGGCTTCAATTTGGCGGAGGCTGTTGACCAAAGAGGGCCGAGCTGTGGACGCGTGGAGATGGGGTCAACAAACCGAAGTCAGCTTCGGTTGATTGTTGATCGAGGCAGCGAAGTGGGGAATCAATGAAGTCGAAGACACGAGGCAGAAGAAGCTGGTTTTCGGTGCAGCTGGTCGAGGAGTCAACTTTGCTGGGGACGCTCGCTTGCTGGTTGACTCAAAATGGGCGAGCAGTTGCGGTCAATAACTGAGGTGCAGGAGGCGGTCAGCTGGAGCTATTTCGGTGGTCACAATTGCAAGAAGATGAACCGCATCCGGCAGCAAAAACCGAAGGGGATGAAAGAGGCTTCGGTTCAAGAGTAACCGATAGAAAAGAAATTGCAAAGGAGATGAAATAAAAACAGAGCAGAGAGAGAGAGATGATGGAGAGAAGACGTCCGAAGGAGAGAGAAGCGGTGGTTGGACATGCTCAGCAAGTTTGGAGGAAAAGTGCCCCAAAAGTCACAAAAATATCCCAATCCAATTAAAGCTTGGTCACTAACCTATTGTAAAGCCAAAATTGCTGCCCCTTGTAAAGTTCCGAATTTCACTTAAATTCTCTTAAATTTCTTCATTGATTCTCCAAATCAAGATCCGATTTCGTTGAAGAAAAATCTCATACAATTTTCTGCAAGTTCCCAATACCATATAGTTCAGCTTGGAAGTCCAAATTTCCTTCAAATCGGCCCGTTCGAATTTTCGTTAATTTTCCTATAATGTCCGTATCGATTTTCCGCAAAAATCCCGGAATCTCTGAAAATTTCTCGGAGGGTAAGTCGACGTTTCTAAAATAGATCGTGACACCTTAGAACTTTCGATTTCTAAAATCGTGTTCAAATTCGCGGTTATTTTCAATCCGGCGTGCTTTTAGCGTGACCTAATCTACCAGGTTACTTTTAGAAATTTTTGGCGCAATTGACCCGTGATCGATTTATCTCGAGTCACAATGTACATCTTCGACACATTGGCGACTCTCGATTATCGTGAAAATCTCAAGATTTCAAATACGGATACAGGGTACCAAAAACGATAGAAAATCAATTTAGTGCCGATCGATGAGAATTTTGCAATCAGGTGGAATCACCCACATTTTGATCACCTATCTCAGTCGAATCGACCTATCTCTGATCTTTGATCGATTTTTAAGTGTGCCGTAATGACCCTTGTAAATTAGCACGGTCGAGCAGTCGATTCCTGGTCGAATTCTCAAGTTTTTTGCGTTAAAATCCCTTAATAATTTTCCCAGATAGTCTAGTTATCTCTTAAGTGATTGGCTCAGATAATAGCACTATAGACGCGTCGACGAAATGCCCGATTTATTCAATTGAAATCAGATTTGAAAAATTAGTATGTCACATCGGGTGTGTTTTGTTTAACTCGGACATCTTTTGTTTGAGCAAGTCATACATATTACTCCAATCCACTATTGACTTTCAACCACTTGTAAGCATCACCAGGGTAGTATCAACATTCGAACATGCCTGACATCAATGCTTTCGGAACCATTTTTGGAATCAAGTTGGATTAATAATTGCTATCGATTTGATCGATTCAACTTGTGATCCTTTTGTTTTTGGCTAAAAATGCATTTGTCAACTAACCGGATTGTAGAAAACATTGCCTATTAGACAAGTTTTCTTCGTATCTGATTTGCTTTTGGAAATATTGTGAGCATCGATCCTTATGACCTTTACTCTTCACATTCCCATTGAATAATCTTGAACATTCTACTCTCATCGCCAAGACGACATGTCGTTTTAGGCTATTCTAAACACCTCCTGGCTTTCCAACTTTCCCTCCTCACCCGCTTTCAATGGAAGCCAGAGAAGAAGTTCACCTTCTTCAACCGCCACCGCCGGCGCCGGCGCCGACCTCTTCAGCTCATGAAGCCCTTCTCAGAGCAGGCCCTCGCCTCCGCCTCCTCCGACAAGTTCACGCCCACGTCGTCGTCTCCGGATCACACCGCTCTCTGTCCCTCCTCACCAAGATCATCAACCTCGCTTGCGCCGCCGGCGCAATTGGCTACGCGCGCCGGGTTTTCGTCACCGTGCCTGGGCCCGACTCGTTCCTCTTCAATTCCCTCATCAAGTCCTGCTCCAAGTTTGGCTTCCCCAATGATGCGGTCGCGTTCTATCGCTGCTCGCTGCTCGCAGCCATTCCCCCCAGTAATTACACTTTCACGTCCGTTATTAAGGCTTGCGCGGACTTGTCGGCTTCGAGGCTCGGTAGAGGCGTTCATGCCCATGCTTTGGCTTGTGGGTTTGGGTCGGATCCTTATGTTCAATCGGCTTTAGTCACTTTTTATGCAAAGTCGGGTCATTTGAACGTTGCCCGTCTGGTGTTCGATAAAATGGGGGAGAGAACAGTTGTTACATGGAATTCAATGATTTCTGGGTACGAGCAGAATGGGTCTGCTAAGGAGGCAATTGAGTTGTTTGATCATATGAGGGAATCGGGTATTGAGCCAGATTCGACTACGTTTGTGGGCGTTTTGGCTGCTTGTGCGCAGGTGGGAGCATTGAGTTTGGGGAGTTGGGTGCATGAGTGTGTTATGGACAGTGGGTTTGATTTGAATGTTGTGTTAGGCACTTCTCTGATCAATATGTATGCTAGGTGCGGAAATGTTAGCAAGTCGAGAGAAGTTTTTGATTCAATGAGGGAAAGAAATGTTATTGCTTGGACAGCTATGATATCTGCATATGCAACAAATGGATATGGAAACCAAGCAGTCGAGCTATTTGAGCAAATGCGACTCCGAGGCCCATGGCCTAACAAAATCACTTTTGTGGCGGTTCTCTCTGCATGTGCTCATGCCGGGCTAGTTGACGTGGGGCGTCATGCATTTGCAAGCATGAAGAAAGAATATGATGTAGAGCCAGGACTAGAACACTATGTATGCATGGTTGATATGCTTGGCCGAGCGGGATTTCTTGACGAAGCTTATGAGTTCATTGAAAAAGAAATTCCTATGGAGCCTCCACCGGCTGTGTGGACTGCTATGCTTGGGGCTTGCAAGATGCATAAGAATTTTGACTTGGGAGTAAGTGTTGCCGAACATCTCTTAGATAGTGAACCAGATAATCCAGGTCACTATGTCATGCTTTCTAACATATATGCCTTGGCTGGTCGAAGTGACAGAGTGCAAAGAGTTAGAAACATGATGATACAGAGGGGGCTGAAGAAGCAAGTTGGTTATAGCATTATAGAAGTTGATGGAAAGACATATATGTTTAGCATGGGCGACAAGTCTCATCCTGAAACAAATATTATATATGAGTATTTGGATGAGTTGATGTTGAGATGTACCCAGGCTGGTTATGTACCATTGGCTGATTCATTGATGCATGAGTTAGAAGGGGAGGAAAGGGAATATGCACTTAGATTTCATAGTGAGAAGCTTGCTGTAGCATTTGGACTACTCAAAACTAGCCATGGTATGACCATCACGGTTGTGAAAAATCTACGTATGTGTGAAGACTGTCACTTAGCATTTAAGTACATTTCAGTTGTTGCCAACAGGGAAATTGTTGTTAGAGACAAGCTCCGGTTTCACCATTTTAAGGATGGGTCATGTTCATGTTTAGAATTCTGGTGATGTGGTCTAACTGAAGCTGGGTGTCATTTGATTCCTGTGACTTGTTGTGGTATGGTGAAAATCCACCTTTGAGGGTGTACAGATGCTGAATGGAGGAATAATCTTCACATAATTGGCAGTTGAGAGAGAGGTTTGCCCTTGCTATCTTGCTGAGTACTCCTAAATGGTTGTTACACTCAACTTGGTTATAATTTAATTTTGGACTTCTTCCAAAGAGAGATGTGAAGACGGGGCTGTTATACTGGTGATATGTATAACTATTCCGAAGCAAGAACATCCCACACTGAAAAATGATGGATACATCGAAGAAGGTCCCTCTCGTTAGGCATGGCCTCAGCTTTTGGACTGAAGAAAGCTGAGTCCAGGTTTCTTTGTTATCTGCATGAGTTTTCAAATAGTTAATCCGGTGCCCTCATTGGGACTAAGATTGCCTAAGGAACCAGCTCCATGGCAGACCTCTCTGAAATCTGCTGTCACGGTTTCTTTTTTTAGTCGAGGCATGCTCAGCCATATAGGATAGCCAAGCAGAATTCAAGATCACATGTGAATGAAATGAATGAGAATTACATGCAATGAGACTCAAGTAAAAAGAGATCACTTTATAAGTGATTTGAGTGCTGCGAATGCTTTCTGCTTCGCGGCTTTGTTTTTTGAGTTGACATGGCTGGCTGCATCTTCTCATGCACATTACTTGCTTGAAACTTCTGGGGAAGCATGCAACAGCCTCCAAACCACTGCTGCAGATAAATGGGGAGGACGAACAGAAAACCAACACAAGGGGCAATGATATCCCAAATAGTGCAGGAGATATTCACCGTGGTGCAGTAGCATGTACACTAAGTCAAGGTGTCCAGTGTAATATGGGCTTCATAAAGACACTGTAATGACGCCGATGTGAAAGGAAGGAGACAGAACCTTCTCCACTGAGTTAACGTCAAGCAGTACCTGGCATAGCAGAAAACCGTCCAGGATCAGACTCGACATGGAGTTTCAGGAAACAAGATAATTGTGACTTCTCAAAAGACGCTCCTCATGAGCAAGTCGAACCTGTACTTAAGATAAGTTGCCATACTTTCATACCCTTCACAAGCTTTGGTGTGATACATTGAAGACCTAGACAACCTTTAAAAAAAAAAAAAAAAAAAAAAAAAAAAAAAAAACCAAAGCAACTATCAAGTGAATGGCTGCTTTTTAGAGTGCTATAGCTAGGCCCGTCAAACGGACAGGTCAGGTAGGGCTGAAAATGATCCAACTCAATTTGACTTATTTGTTTTGACCCATTTTCACATTAAATGTAAATTTAGCGATGCATATTTGATCTGGCCCGTGCCAGACTAGGGATCCTTTTTGTTTAGGCGATTTTTCTTATTAATTTGTCACCTTTAAATAATGAATGGTTCTATAGATCAGCTTGTCAAGTTTGTCAGGGAGCTTGGCGGTCAAGTTATGGACAAGAGTGCGAAGGTAGTGGTGAAAGGTCGGCTTGGGCCATCCGTTAATCATGAAGTGGGTTCCGGCTTAAGTTGGATTAAATGTAGACGGTTTCCAAGCCACCCATAAATTTTGAAATGTGAAGCCATCTTTTACCTTTCGTGAAATGTCAGCATGAAGGGGGAACTTCAAGCAATTATGGGTTGGGGTTGAGGTCAAGCCCATAATGGCGCAGCTTGAGTCCAAAACCCAATCGACCTTGTCTCCTCCACAAGTAGGTTGAGCAACCATCTCATCTCGACTAGGTTGGAGCCCAAGGCCTTCTCATGTGAATTCGGATAAGGGGCGAGTGGTTCCTGGTTGTTTCCTATTTCTGGGGACCAGACCGGACCATTGTCATACCTCATCCAAATACTTTTGAACAAATCCTGAACCAACAAGTCTAATGAAGGCAGCACTTGTATGATTAACAACAGCCCTGGCTAGCATAGTTTTGCCTGTCTGTGGCGGACCATAGAGCAGCACACCTCGCGGGGGATGAATACCGATTTGTTTGTATAGTTCATGATGAGTAAGGGGCAATTCCACTGCTTCACGAGTCTCTTGCTTCTAAATGTCGCATCCTCCAACATCCTGCAAAAAAATTTCTCGTAAGGGGGGGAAAAGCACTAGGTGGTGTATGTATTAATCTACTAGAGATTTGGCAAAATGCATCTATAGCACTGCTAAACTCGCAGCTAAACCAAAAGTCATATAGCTACTATAGTAAGGTGATTTGAAACAATTGGCAAGTAACGTACTGGTTTGTCGGAGTTTCGGCTGCTTGTGCGCAGTTTGGAGCATTGAATTTGGGGAGTTGGGTGCATGGGTATATTATGGAAAAATGGGGTTGATATGACTATTTTGTTAGGCACTTCGTTAGTCAATATGTATGCTAGGTGTGGAAATGTTACCAAGTCAAGGGAAGTTTTTGATTCGATGAGGGAAAGAAATGTTATTGCTTGGACAGCTAGATATTGGCATATTCGCCAAATGGATATGGAAACTGAGCAGTTGAACTATTTGACCAAACGCAACTCCGAGGCCCATGGCCTAACAAAATCACTTTCATGGTGGTTCTCTCTACATGTAACAAAAATATGTTTGAAGCACTATGAGACATCAATTATTTATTTTCTTTTTGGGATTGTAGCAGTTATGTTATCTCTAACAAGTGCATAATTAGAACTCCCAAAGTGTAGGTATATTCACTAATCGCAGTCTTTATGCTAGTATTAATTGTTTCTAAAGTAGATAACTGTTGAATATCTTATATTCTTGATAGAGCATTATCAAGCTTATCATATCCGAGTGAGACATGATATATTCCGGTGGTTCGTCTATGACGAGAGGTGTTCAAGAGGCACCAGTTCACCCATGACAGTATGGTGCCTCTAAAGAGGTGCAAATGATTGTCTCTTAAGGGAAGTTAAGATAACTTCCTCAAAATGTAGTCAAGAGACAACAACATTGTATGTAAAAAAGAACGTTCTTTTCCTCTTCACTAAAAGACACACAAATGATTCCATCATCACTTTAAGAAGACAATTGGCATTAATACTATAGAATAAGAATATTTTCCTTGTGATTATATTTGAACTGTTGTGAAGTTGTAGATTCATCTCGCTGGTGATTTAACGTATAATCCTAATTAATTCCTTTTGTTGTGTATTGAAAGGTTAGTCGCTCCACTTTTATCCAATAGAAGGGAGGAAGAAAAAGAAAAAGAAAGAAGGCTCAGATTACCATGGATGCTCATAGACCATGCATTTATTTATTGGAAAAAACACAATTCCTCCCTCACAAAATAGCCATAATATCAAGTACTATGACAATTGATAAACGTCAGCATTACCCTTTGTCAAAGGTGGAACCATGCCTCCCTTCTCCAATCCTTGAGTGTCACACGCTGCTTCGCTATTCATCATTTTAGACACATAAATATTCACCTCAGCGTAATGCTTCACCTTGTAAAGTGGGATTAGGTCTTTGTGTTCACCTAAGGTGTAAAAGTCCAATCAAAGCGAGAGTGCGAGTAAGCGAGTTCCAATTTTTGCTTTTGTAGTTGCTTAATGTACTTGATTGTGCCTGTAAAGTTGGCTTGTAATAGCTTGATCCTGATCAACCCTAGTCCCTCGAGATCCACCTCATGGCTCTTCGGGTATGACCCAAGAGACTTCATGTAGAAGTCGATGTTCAACTCTAGGTCACTGACTGCAATCTTCTTGCAAGTGTCTTGAATGATATCATTTGCGGATTAGACGTAGTAAAAAATCATGAGGAACTGGATCAAGAATAGGGAAGAGATTAAAGGCTCGTTGGGCAACCGTCCAAACATTGAAAATTTATATTTTTTGTTCTTGAGAGTAGATTTGGAACAAAAATCTGTTCGGTAAAATTTTTGTTTCTGGGAACAAATTATTTTTTTTCTCGGAAGTAGATTTGGAACAAAATTGAGAAATAGAAAAAAGTTGATTCTGTGACATCTCGAATTTCTGGTTCTGTTTTCAATTGAATGAGTCAGGCTTTTCATCGACACGCCTATAGCCTTTTTCTCTGAGTTGGCCACTCACGAGATAACTAGTTTATCTGGTGAAGCCGTTAAGGGATTTTAACGCAACGACTTAAGAATTCGACCAGGAATCGACTACTCGACCATGTTAATCGGCAAGGATCACTATGGCACAGTTAAAAATTGATTAGAGACCGGAAATAGGTCGATTCGACAGAACCATATGATTAAGTGTGGGTGATTCCACATAATTGCAAAATTTTAGTTGATCAGCACTAAACCGATTTTTCTATTGTTTTGGTACTCTGTGTTCGTATTTGAAATCTTGAGATTTTCACAACAATCAAGAGCCGCCAATGAGTCGAAGATGTACAATGTGGCTCGAAAATAATTGACCACAGGTCAATTACACTGGAAATTCCTAAAAGCTGCCTGGTAGGTTAGGTCATGCTAAAATCACATCTGGTTGAAATTAATCGCGAATTTAAACCCGATTTCAGAAATTGAAAGTTTTTTCATGTCACAATTCATTTTAGGGATGTCAACTCATCATTTGAAGATTTTTCTGCAAACCCGGGATTTTTGGCAAAAAGTTAAAGTAGGGCCGTTTTGGATCGGGAAATTTGAGGGACTGTTTTGGTGGCACTTTTGGCATTCAAGTTGGAGTATTTGGCAATGAAAAATGTGGAATGTGATGAGGGCATCTTGACTGAATTTATAGGCTTTGATTTGAGCTCAATTGAGTAAGAATTGAATGGATTTGGATGGGGAATGTACAAAATTCGTAGGCCAAGTGGGGTGCAACAATTGGGCAGCCATCTTGGCTTGCTAAGGAAGCTTTGAGAGAGATAAATGGGCTGTGGATGATAGCCAAGGTGGTTGGGGCAAGCAATGAGTGAATTGAGATAGAGTTGAGGACTTTTGAGGCTATTTGGTGGTCCTTTTTCAACAACTTTCTTCTTCTTCTTCCCTTGGCTTCACTTTCTCCATCTTTGTGTGTTTTGTGAGCTTGAGAGAACCAGAGATCAGCCAGCTCCTTCCCCCTTCAACCAAGCCAGCCACGACCGAGCAAACCGAGTAGCAGCTGCCTGTCGCGTGCCAGCCGCATGCCCGCGCTTGTCGCTTGCGCGTCCGCTCGTCCCTGCGCCTCTAGCCGTGTGCCCCATGTTGTCCCAAGCTCACCTTGGTTGTTGTCGAAGTCGTCCAGCCACCGGAGCCACCGCCGTTGCCCCTGCTTGCCTGTAGCCGCCCGCCTTGTCGTTTCTAACCCGTTTCAGCCATGAAGCCCCTTCGGTTCAGCCTTAGACAGAAGCAGAAGTTCTAGCAAGGGCTGAAACTTCATAGCCCGTCTTAGGCCTCTTTTAGGCCTCGTTTGGTGTCGCCGTGGGGTTGTGTTCCGCTCACCTCCACGTTGCCTTCGCCGTGAACTCATCGGCCCACAAAACCGGTGAGTTTATTCACTAAATCTTACCTAGGAGGTTAATTATGCTTAAGGGTTGATTATATTAGCTTTAAGATAGATTAGTCCTAATCTAAAATGGTTAGATTGGCCTTAGAATGGATTAGTGTTAATCTAATTAGTGAGATTATTACATTTGAGGATGGATTAGTCCAATTCAGTGAACTTTCTTTAGTTCTAATTTCTAAACTCTCGCCGTTTGTCATTTTTGTATATCGAAATGGGTTGCGAATTTGAGGTCGATTCCTTCTTGAGAAATTTTTTAGACATCTTCAGATATGACATATATTTTACTCAAGATTTTTATAGATTTAAATGTATGAGATTTCAGCTCTGTCATTTGCAAATAGAATCTCGGACTGTGTTGGAATTTGACATTTTGGGATTGTAGGGATTTTTATTAACTCTTATGGTTCAAATTTCAAAAATGGTTTATTCACAATTTTTTTTTTCATATTTGTAATTTAACATAGTCAAATTTCAGATTAAATGGATAATTTTTGGATCTCAAACCAAACTGATTTTGGAAAACAGATTTTCTGGAAAAGGACCCAGTTTTTGTACTGGATTGAGCAATTTACTATGACGAATGTAGAAAGATATGGGTTAAGGTGTTTTCATAAAAAATGTTCTTTTATGTGTCATTTACAACATATTCAAATTTGGAAATTTTCCAAACTCTTTTGATTAGATTTCTGGATTTAAACTCGGAGACACATGAGTGAACCGTTTTTGCCGGTTAGGATCGGTAGTAATTTTGGTGATTGGTCTTGATGCTATGCTTGCTGAACCATGCCTACTTGGTGATGTGGTTGCTTTGTGATATGCTTAGAAGTTATGCGTGATGAGACGCAAATGGTTGTGCCATGATTGTGGTTTATTGTTATTGCTTTATGTAGTAACTATTGAAAGAGGATGTGTTGGGTTAAGAAAACTGATGGGTTGTGAGTAGATAAAGAACTAAGTACTACACGAGAATGAAACTTCATGTGGGTCACCTCTAGAGCCTTATATTATTGCTTATATATGTGAATGGGTTGTGAGTAAGTAAAGGACTAAGTACTACACAAGGACGAAACTCGTGTGAGTCACCTCTATTGCCTTATGCTATTACTTATTGTAATCAATGACTAAGTGTTATATGACAGCTTGAGTCACATGAGAACTATCTCTAGAGCCTTGTAATATTGTCATGCGTAGTGAAGGAGTTTGGGACACTTGAAGTGCCATAACTTGGTATGGAGAGACACTTAAGTGCCATAATTTCGGAAAGGTATACTTAAGTGCCAATTTCGGAGGAAAGTGGAACACTTAAGTGCCACTCCGACCAAAATCTGGCCAAATGGCTGACGTGGCAATTTTTCGGCGAGTTAGGTGCAAAATGGCGTTGTTTTGCACACTGATGTGGCGAGAAAATGCAAAAACGACGTCGTTTTATGTCTGATGTGTAAGTAATTAATATAAAAATTAATTTAATTAAATTTAAAACTTAATTTTATTTAGAATATTCTAATTTTTTTAATTTTTTTAATTTTTAGAATATTTTAAATAAAATTAGTTTAAATTTAATTTAATTAATTTTTATATTAATTATTTATATATCAAACACAAAACGACGTCGTTTTTGCATTTTCTCGCTATGTCAACATGCAAAACAACGCCGTTTTGCATCAAACTTGCCGGAAAATTGCCACGTCAGCCATTTGGCCGGATTTTAGCCGAAGTGGCACTTAAGTGTTCCACTTTACTTCAAAATTGGCACTTAAGTGTACCTTTCCGATGTTATGGCACTTAAGTGTCCCTCTGTGCCAAGTTATGGCACTTGGGCTGTTCTTCTGCCCATAGTGAAGCGCTAAGTGCTACACGATAGCGAGACTTCGTGTGAATTACCTCTAGTGCATTATATTATTGCTTATTGTGGTCAAGGGCTAAGTACTACATGATATCGAAACTCATGTGAGTCACCTCTAGTGCCTTATACTATTGTTATTTGTTATCAAGGGCTAAGTATTACATGATAGCAAGACTTCGTGAGGGTCACGTCTAGAGCCTTGAGTCTGATATTGAGTTTGAGTTCGAGTTCGAGTTTTGAATTGGGATGTTGAGTTTGAATTTAGAATTTGAATATTGAGATTGAATATCGGGTGTGGATTGAACCACTGATATGAGTTACCCACGCATGATTATGTGACGAAATTGTGTGACATGAAATGAGATATGTCATATAACGATTTGGCCTTGTAATCGAAACTCCTGTGTTTGATTGGTTTGGTAGTGAGATGCTCCAATTGATGAGTGCATTGATTATTTGCATATGTTTTATAAACTATACTAACGTGCAGGAAGGAACTGAGGCGAGAGGAGTCTCATTAGATATGTGTGTAGGCTGCCTCTAGGTGTATTATCTTCCTAATCAGGGTTTCGAGCGTGAACTCGCTAAGATTTATATCTCACCCCGTCGTGGATTACCATTTTCAGGTCCCTAGTGTGAAGAACCCAGAGCTTGAGAAGGAATGGTGAGGAGCATGGGTGGCCTAGAGGTTTCTTGTTGAGATAGACCTCCTACATGTGAACCTTAGGGTTGGCCTCTATGTGCAAATTAGATTGCTTATAAAAGTGTGTTTGGTTTGAATTTGGTTGTCCTGCTTTTCTATCCCATGTTTGTTGTTGTCAGGGGATTAATTAATTCGCTTTCACTTGTGCATTAAAATGAATGAGTTGGCGACACGTCTTGGGAACGTTGTAATTTAGTTGACCACCGAGGGATGTGCACGTGCTCAAGGTTCAGGACGTGACAGACCCACCCGAAGTGATTTTAGAGCTGGTCGATAGTTGGAGTGATAATGTGCGATAGGTTATGGGATAGTTAGTAGGAATAACTTCTATTTTATGCTGATGTATGTCAGTGATAGTTGTTTGGTAGATTGTTTTGTGGTGATCGCTCGGCTTCTAATTCTGTGTGGATTTGGAAAGTAGATTTCTATAAAGAACTTGTGTTATGAGTGATCAGGAGCAGATGACTCCTAGAAAAAGAACCATTGGACTTGCTACTCAGGGTAGGACGCCGATAAGGGTCGGTACTCGAGGGCATCATGGTAGAGCACCGATTCAGGCTAGCGGGCTAATGGGGTAGCATCGCCTTCTGTTGGTGCTGGGGTAGCAGCTCTTGGTGATCCCAAGATTCGACATATTGATTGAAATTCATCTTCCACATCAAAGTCTCCCCTTTGGAAGATGATCAAAGAATTAAAGAGAGTCCAAAGCATGGGATTGTAATCGAAAAGGACTCCCACAATTTGGTATTTCCTTGCAAGAGGTTGATGACAATTTGGTTATCTCTGAAAATGCTTGGTATATAGTTAATTTCTCACGATGTATGATCTAATCCCACTTCCTGAAGCTTGACAAGCACTACCACATCAGATTCGTGTACTTTGCCGTTTGGAAAAATGGAAACTTTGGTAGTTGTGATTTCCATTCATGGTAACTTGGCTTCTCTACACGTTTTGGACTTGCCCTAAAATTGGCAAAGTTCATAAAAGCCCCACTTGGGAAATGAACAGAGTATGAGGCGACATCGATTCACAAATTTCAGGACCTTTTCCTAGGGGCAAAATAATAAGTGAACATGTATGTTTAAACACATGCAATAAACATGCTGTCATAGGTGGAACATTTTGACGCTTTTATCACATGCTTAGATACGTTTAATTGAACACGTTAGTATTTACGTGTGTGTACCCCACATGATTAGATAAGTTTGGACATGTTTTAACATTTAGGCACATTTTTGCATATGTATGTGGGAATTAATATCTTAAATGTGCTAAGCATGTTGTGATATGTAAGGCGTTTAATAAACTTGTCGTATTTGGGCTTTAAAAATAGGTCACTGATGATAATTATATCCCGATGAGGTCACGACGTAGTTATATTAAGACATGATGTAGGTGGCCTATCTCATAGCAAAGGTTGGGGCCTTCAATTTGTTAGAAAGAAAGAGTAACGCCTGCAAAAGAACAGGCAGTGACAGATTGTTATAAGGAAGAAGTATAAAAAAAGGTGGGAAAAGAGAAAAGGCAAAGAGAAAATAATAGGCGGTATAGATTGTTGTGAAGAAGAAGTAGAAAAAAGGCGAGAAACAAAAAAAGCCAAAGGGAAAATAATGGACTCTCTTTACTATAATTGAAGAGTCGTGGTAGAATTGTCCCATCAAAGGAACCAAATGAGCAAAACATCTGCTCAAATTTTGTGATAACTAAGCTAGTAGTGGTTAAACGGAGGCAAAAATAACAGACTCATGAGGAATATCTATTAAGCAATAAAATTAGTGTACTAATGATTGTGGTTATATATTTTACACTTACTTAAGAGAAGCCGTTGGGAGCACTTGCTGACAAAATCACAAGATGATGCCTTTAGGAGCACTTGCTCACAAAATCACAAGACGATCCCTTTCTACAAGAAGTGCTTCTCAAGTTCCAACCAAACGAAGCTCTTTGAAAAGCATGACCTCTCCACATTGAAAGTTCAATGAGGGAAGAGTAGTGCATGAACAACCGAAGCACACCTAGTTGCGAAATTTCTTAGGACCGAGAATTGCATATGCCTTCAAAAGAGCATCCCTGAAGGATAATCGAAGGTAACTCGTGCATGATTAGAAGCTCTTTGGTGGCCTTGTAGACATTGGATCAAATCAGGCAGCTTTCATAGATTACCTGCCTCCAAAGATTCTTCTCTGAAAGGGTATGTGCATCCTAAATTTGATGATCGTCTTCTCCAGCACAAGTGCACATGCATCGTGGCATGAGAAGAACATCCTAATTCATCCTCAGACAAGTCCTAAAACCTTGAGTTACAAAACTTACATTTAGTGCATTTGTGCTCAAACATGCAACTTCAATGGAATTAAACCTTTTCATCAATTCTGTCAATTTTAGGTCCACTGAAAATGTCACGGGACTTGAGATCTTGTGACTATTAATAATAAATATATGTCACATCAACATCCAATAAAAATTATCACAGCTAACGGAAAGAACAATGATTTTATGGTCTGTTTTGGTTTTGGAAAAGCTGAACCACATCAAACTGCACAATGCAGTTTTCTTCCGATTGCAACTTTTTTGTCGCGAAAAAATCCCCTTGAACTGAAACACTAATATTAACCTCTTTCCTTGAGAGGTCCATAATTACAACTAGTATAAAACTTAAACTCCTAATACTATCACACTTCACCGAACTTTAAGTCAAAAGAGTGAATACAAATAAGCAGTGAAGTGCCCAGGGCAACATACGCTTGCCTATGAGATCAATGAGAAACCCAAACTTTTATGAGGATGCCTATTCAAGAGGATAATAAAAAATAACCTTAGCATCTTCTGAAGCTCTTCGAAAGCTGAGCACATCGGAGCTCAAATCAAGTAGCTGCAACAGAACAGTGGCTGGAAGTTCATGTACACGTATGGGCAATTTAACCTTGATAATCAACTTCTCCAGCACAAGTGCATACCCAAGAAGAAACTTAATCAGAGCAAGCAGATGTTTTGACCCAGAACCACAAGCTCCAAAGCGGATGATCTCAAAAGAGCAGATGATCTCAACTCTCTTGAGATGTTTTGCCAAACATCCAAAGTTCCCCTTCAGTGAACACGAGAAAACTTCTTCGTCCAAGTTAAAATCTTCATTAGATTCTTCACCAAGTTGAAACTGCACATAGGTACCCCCATTTAATAAACTTATTTCACACTAGATATGGATCCATGGGGAAAATAAATTCATTGGCTCACTAAAATTTCAGACAAACGACTTTCAATTGTCCACTGCAGATGCTAGTCAGTTTTACTTTATAACCAGTCTTAATCAATTTAAGCTCTTAAACTCGTCTACACACATTAAACATGTCCTCTTTCTAAGTGCTCATCACTAAACTCTTGGCCCAAGATCCTAACACAACCCAACAGCAAAAGAACCTCCAGTACGACACTGCTGTTACCCTAAGACATGAACTAAAACTTGCCCTGCACAAATGTTGAGTAGACCGACAGAGCCATGAGCAAATTTCAAATTCCGGAAGAAATAAGAGTTCGAGATTGATCATCTTTATGTGCTTCTAAAGTTTCTACACACATTAAACATGTAATCTTCTAAACATTAGTGCAAAGAGGAAGTAAGCACAAGAAGCGATCTGCAAATATCATAGCAAATGAACAAACCTTCGATAGGGGGACGTTAGTCAGCTGTATGACTAATTTTTCCAGGCACCGTGATCTTCGTAGCATATATCCTATACCAAGAAGGTCCCTCTGACTATTTAGTCCTTGCAGTATAAGATTTTGACATTCTAACACCAGTGTCAGATTCTGACATTCTAACCGAGGTGGCACTCCTTCCATCTCCAAAAGGGACAGTATCTAATCAAATCACATCGAGCAAGCAACATAGAAAATCTGATTAATACTAGTTTTCCGGTTTAACATGAATAAATAATGACAAAACTACAATCCATCCAAATACAATATCCTTTGACCCTATCTCCCAGCCATGAAAAGGCCGACTGATAAGGATACTACAAATAAAAATTAACAAGTGAATCTCTTTAATAATCGAGACTATTTACATATGCTTCCCATGTCGAACTCATGATATATGAAGGATCCGAAAATTCCAATTGTTGGTCACATGAGACAACAAACCTCATTATTGACTGAACTTTCCCAGTTAATCTATCCACTGCCATCCTAAAATATTGTAAGAACACTATGTAAGATGATTATGAAACAACAGCCTGATGTGACAAGAGCATGATGCGGTTCTGTCGATCTAAGATGACTAGGTCCACTAAACTTTGTTATATTTGCAAATAATTGTACTTTCTCTATAAACTGAAAGATTGAAAATTCAAGAAACCTTTCTGGAATAATCTCTTTTCGTTTGAAAATTGAGGTGTCTAAGAACGCTGCCCTGAGTGGCATCCACAATAAAAAGCAATATTTAGCGGCATTCATTGTCCCAAAAATTGTGCGATCCATCTATCGGAGATTAAACATAGGGAAGAAGCTCCACGGCTCACGATATCGTCTTATGCCGTAACTCGGACCACAGAATTACCAATCATCCTATCTGCCAATAATCCACAATGATTACCCTTGATGAGGTCACTCAAGTGCGGAAACATACAGCACTAAATGGTGCTAAACACGGAAACCATTCAACAGGAGCACGTCTTATAAATGGTAAAAATATTGAGCATGTACCTGCAAACACCAATCACCAATGGTAATTGTAGAAACTCTGGGCAGCCTCTTAAGAAATTTCTTCAACAGGTCGCAGGCCATCCTATTGTCACCATGCACACGAGGTAGAATTTCAAAATTTAAGTCGGCTTCAACCAAAGACGATATATCCTCAAGTGACATATGCTCTGCTCCCTTAGAACAAGGGCACGTCCCTGCTATACGCAACCTCAGCAAATGCGGGGCCCTAATCCTCCGTAGGTCAAAGAAATTGGTGATGCTGAGGAACAAGTGTTTGACACTCGTTGAATCTATAATAACGTTGTTCAAGTCCACGCATCGACCCAACTCAAGGGACTCTAAAACAGGACTTCCCCTTAAAATACTCATCAGAATATTATCACTTAAATTCACATTTGACATCGACAGGACTTCCCCTTAAAATACTCATCAGAATATTATCACTTAAATTCACATTTGACATCGACAAGACCTTAAGACGAGGCAAATTAATACTAGTCGCACCCAACGAAAAACGGCACCGACTGACTTGCAGACGCACCAAGCTACTCAAGCAAAACAAAAACTGCGGCAGTATATACATGCACTCCAAACTATCCAGTTCCAGGCGGAGATCCTCCACGTGGCGCTGCTCTGCGAAGTGGAGCCATTCCCCGAGCTTGGGCCTATCGGCCTCGTCGTAACAACAATAGCCATTGACGTGGAATTTCTTCAACGCCGAGGTCGAGGTGTGCTGGCTCAGGACGCTGTCGACGATGCACCGGAAGTCCAAGGAGCGGGCTCTGTGACGGTGAGGCCGGACTCTATTGAATACGAGGTTGGTGGTGGCGGTCCTCCATCTGTATCGCCACTTCTTGGAGAGGACGCTGGTCCTCACGACGTCCTCGATGGGCAGATGCGAGAAGATGTCGCGGATCGCGTGGTCTGGCAATGCGCTGATGAGATCCCGAGGGCTCGAAGGAGGAGGAGGTCGGTCGCGGGAGGAGTCTGGGCTGAGCAAAATCCTCCGGCGCTTGGAGGACTCCGCCATGGAATTGATGAGATTCTAGGGTTTTCTCTCGGTAGGCAACTCCAGGGCGAAGGACAACGACAATCATAAGGCCCTTTTAGCTTATATAATCTTCTTTTTTTAAATATTATCTTTTTTCTTTTTTTATTTTTGATTTTCATCATGACGTTGTTCCATGAAGAGGAGGTCGGTTTCAGCCGGCGCAAGTCGGACGGTCGCAAGAGGAGGATTTGCGGTGGGCGGCGCCGTGGACGGTGCGCACCGCCGTGAATTTGAAATTCTAGGGTTTTTGCGGATGTTCCCCCGAGTTTTCCAAGGATTTTTCTTTTTCTTTTTATTTCGATCCGATTTCCTATCCTTTTTTAAACACACTGCGTTATCCTTCAAATTTTTTTAAATATTTTTCCTAGTTTGAATTATTAACAGTTTGTGCAATAAATTATTACTTATCAAGTATAATAAAAATCACATTAATTTAATATTCGAGTTATCTTATAATATAATTTTCATTTCATTGGGTAATTTAATATTTAATAACTTAATCCAAGTATGGTTGCTTATGGACCGCGCATGCACTTCGTTAAATTATGGAAAAACTAATCATAATATTGAAATAAAACTAAATTGACGGTTTCAAGGGTTACCCTATAACCAGTCGGGTATGTTGGGTTCTTATCCTTGAATCTACCCGTTGGAATCATGCATGCTTTGCTTTTAGGTCTCTAAAGACTTCCTTTTTTCCACAAATTAGATATTGAGCTCGATAATAATAAGCTTGAAAAAAAATTAGAAAAGCTTAAAATCTTATATAAGATTTTCTTTTTTTTGGATAATTACGGGACAAATCCTAAAAATAAGTTAGGATAAAATGCGCTTGAGTTCCAAAACTCACTTCTCGTGCGCCCAAATCCTCAAACATGCGACTTCGATGCACCTGAATCTTTTGCTTAACTCCGTCAATTTTAGGTGGATAGAAAGTGTCAAATAATTTTTTTTATTCTTTTAATATCCCATGACTATTTATAAAAAAATGTTGCGAGAACATCCAACAAAACCTAGCAAAGGTAAACAGAAAGACTGATGATTTTATGGTTTGCTTCGGTTTTCGAACATGAAATACAATTTAGTTCTGATTGCAAACTTTTTTGCCTGGAAAAAATCGCCTTGAACCAAATTAAACCACAAAAAAGGTTGTTAAAATTCGATTTTATCTCCTTTTGGGCAGCAAAGACATACTTCAAGTTTGTGTCTTTAAAATCAAACGCAATCCCAGGAGTTATTTGATTATTCATATATTTTTGGACAGAGAAAGCCGAGGAATACCTCAACCAAAACATCCCTTTATCTGTCGATAATCCAAAGCACTACCATTAACATCTTTCCTTAAGAGGTTCATATTTACAGATGAACTAAATTCAAGAAAAGTTTAAATTAGGGACACGTAAAACACCTAATAGCATCATAGCATGTAACTTTACTGTCAAAAGAGAGTCAATACGAATGAGTAGTGTAGTGCCTAGGGTAACATACCTTGCCACGAGATCAATCCGAAACCCAAATTCAATATCCTCTGAGCTTGTCTTCCAGTTGGGAAAAGATCGTAAGGGTATTGCAAGTAGAAATGAACAAGAGAGTCTCTTCAAGAATCAAGAATATTTACATATGCTTCTCATGTAAAACTTGTGATCTTTAAAGGATCTAGATCACATCAATCAATAACCCTCATTATTGACTGAAGTCTCTTAGTGAAACTGCCCTTTGCCATTCTATAATATTCTGAGAATACTCCCCTGAGATGTTCTAGAACAATAGCCTATAGTGATGAGAGATCACGACCCGAATCTATCAACCTAAGATGGTTCATTACTCTTCGTCATATTTTAGATAATCGACTTTTCTCTATAAATTGAAAGAATGAACTAAAAAAGTAACCTTTTAAAATAATCTTTTCATGCATTTTTCTTGTGAAAATTAAGGGCACGTTTAGAAACAATTATGTTTACAAGAGTAGATTCTGATCAGAAATAATTTTTTTCTTTATTTTGTTCCCGGAAACAGATTCTAAGCATTTTAAGTTGTTTGGTAACTGTCCAAAATTTCTGATTTTAGAATAAAATTGCATTTGGTACGATGCTCATTGATTTTGTTACAAATTAATTTCTTTTAATTTTTAAATAATTTTTATACTTTTTTCCCTTTTTCTTTTTTTTCTTTTCTTTTTTTTTTTTTCTCCTATTCTTCTTCTTCTTCTTTAGGCCGGTTACCGGACCGGAGATCGGCCAGATGAGGGCTGGCGACCTCACCGAAGCATCGCTGGCCCTCGTCGACCGAGCCTTGCCGGCAGTTGGGCGAGGCTCGCCCAACCCTACCAAGGCTCAACCTCGCCGATGGCCAAGCCGATCTCACCGGGGCTAGGCGAGGCCTGCCTGGCCACTAGTGGGGTTGGGCGAGCCTTGCCGGGGCTGGGTGAGGCCTGCCTGGCCACTGGTGGGGTTGGGCGAGCCTCGCCGGGGCTGGGTCAGGCCCGCCTGGCCACCAGTGGGGCTGGGTGTCACGAGGCTTGCCTAGCCTTGTCGGTGGCTGGGGTTGCCTCCGGCGAGTTCGTTGGACCTCGCCCTGGCCTGGCGAGCTTGTCAGATCGGTTTCCGGCGATCGGCGATGGCAAACAGTGGCGGCGATGGCGGACAGCGGCGGACGATGGCTGATCACAACCACGGGATTGAAGAAGAAGAAAAGAGAAGAAAATAATTGGTTTTGATTTTTTTTTCTAATTCTGGAACAAGAATCATATTTTTTTTTATTCTTGATTCTACTCCCAATCTGTTCCCAGGAACAAATTTGTTCTCGGAAATAAAAATTTTACCAAACGCGATTCTTGGCCCAAACTGATTATGAGAACAAAATGTTAGAATTTGGCCATGTTTGGATGGTTACCAAATAGGGAATAAGTATCTAAGAATATTGCATTGATCCCAGATCTAGTGGGCATTCATTGTCCCAAAAATTGAGTCGCCCTAAATTCATTTATCGGAAATTAAAGCTCCAAGGTTCACAATACTTTCTTATGTCGTAACCTGCCAAATTAATCATACATGCGCTCTCAATGATTCCCCTTGATAAAACTTGTGATCTTTAAATGAAGGACAGGAACATGAAGAGCCTCCGGTGGGACTTTGGGAAGAAAATGAAGGACAGGAACATGAAAATACCCAACGGAGGATCTTCTAGAGCCCAGTATTTTAATTGAATTAGCACAATCACCAAGTAATTCAATGAGGCAAAGTAAAATATGCTGTCAAGCTTTAACCGCAAAAGGTGGACACCTATGATACCCCTCAAACGAAATCCTGCAACATTATCCTCAGGACCTTCAAATCTTCGGTGCCCTGAAGAAGAAGCAGCCATTGGCAGAAATGGGTGTAAAGAGAAACCACTTCCCGCATCCACATAATCGCAGAAGACAAGGGAATGCTCATTATCAGATAGATCAGATACAAATAATAATACGAGGAAGTGGACAAGAAACCCTTGAATTACAAAGCAACGGACCTGATCAAGGCTGAAAACTGAAATCCACTGGCCAGTTTGAAGATCATATAGCGTGAGACAGTGCTAATCACAAACACCATTCAACACGAGTGAGTCCTATAAATGATGAAAATACCGAGCTCATATCTGCATACACCAACCACCGATGGTGATTGTAGGAACTCTGTGCAGCTTCTCAAGAACTTCCTTCAACAAGTTGCAGCAAATCCTCTTGTCACCAGACATATCAGTCATAGTGTCAAAATCTAACTTGGCTTCCATTAAAGAAGATATACTGTCAGAGTCTGAAGACAGCACGACAAGTGTCCTGAAACCAGTAATGACAGCACATTCGGGGCCCAAATTTCGATTGCACAAGATGAACTAAGGCCGACGAGTGCCAACTCTTTTACACTTGCTGAATCTCTCATAATGTTATTCACGCCACAGCAATCGCGCAACTGAAGAGGCTCTAGAGCAGGACTTCCCCTGAAAATCCCCACAAGGATATCATCACTCAAATCCGAATACACAATCGACAACACCTCAAGACAAGGCCACCTAATAGTCCTACCCAACGAGAAACTGCAGCAACTGACTTCCAGGCGCACCAACCAACTCGAGCAATACAAGAACCGCGGCAGCATATAGAAGGTTGGCGGCAGAAAAACCAACCTTAGCAGAGATCCTCCACGTGGCATTCCAACACGAAGCGGAGCCAAAGGTCGACCTTGGGGCGGTGAGCCTTCTCATACTCGAAGCCATTGACGTGGAAACTCCTCACCGTGGGGGAGATGCACTAGCTCAGGACGCTGCCAACGAGGAGCATGAAGTCCAAGGACTTCCGAGGCGGGTCTCCACTCTCTCCATCGAAGACGAGGTCGGCGGTGGTCGTCCAAGCGAAACGCCACAGCTGGGAGAGGATGCTGTTCTTGACGACGTCTCGGATGGGCGGAAACGAGAAGATGTGGTGGATCACGGCGTCCGGCAAGGCGCTGAGGAGATCCCTAGGGCTCCTGCTTCGCTGAGGAGGAGGAGGAGGAGGAGGTCCGTTTCGTTTGGTGCGATCTGGCCGGTCGCCGGAGGATTTGCGGTGGATGGCGCCGTGCGCGGAGGTCTCCGCCATGGATTCGAAGGGTTTCTGCGTCGACGGCAACTGAGACTGAAGTCATGTCGCCCCTTTAACTGATATTGTTTTTTATTTTATTTTTTTCCTTTTTAATTTTTCACGAGTCTCTTTTCTTTAATCGAAAGGAGGTCAAATCAAGCTGATCGATTTCCATTTTACGGTCTACTTGCCTAGGAATACGCTTTGATTTTCTAATCCTTTTTAACTACTCTCTCCTCTAAACTTTTTTTCAGCCTTTTTCCTATTTTTTGGCTGAATATATTCTCGATCAGAATTTTTTGTTTTTTGAGTTCTTTATACAAGCATATGAGCTGTCTACTTCATAATGCATTGCGAAACAAATTAGATGGTGTCAATGTGAAAAAGAATTGGGAGGACCTAAATAAAAACTTAAGCTTGGAGAAAAAGGAACATAAAATTTATGTGATGCGGTATCAACCCAATATTTCTTTTCTCCTTATAAAATGGATGCTCATCAAACTCTCGGACTTTATCCTCTATCATGTGTTAAATGCACATGATAAACGTGATGTCACATTTCGAACCTTTCAAAGCTTTTATCACATTCATAGACATGTTAACATTTACGTGGGTGGACCCCACATGATTAGATACATTTAGACCTGGGAACTAATATCTTAAACATGCTAAGTATGTCTTGGTTGGTAAGGAGTTTAATAAATTTCTCTGATTCTTTCAATGCTTTTATCACATTCGTAAACACGTTTAATTGACACTCGATCAAAAGGTTTATGACTAATTAGCACTAATACAATATGTTTAGGACTTTTCTAATGCTTTTCTCGAGTACATGTCACACAACACATGCATACTTTTCTAATTTTGTAAGAATTTCAATCTTTGGGTGTTTTTGATGTTCTTATTTTATTTACTGAATTTTTTTTTATTTCGTGAATTTACCTTTTTAACTTGTTATAAAATTGGGTTAATATCACAAAAACCCTACCTTTGACAAATTTATGTCAAACTAAATTTTTTACCGCCAAAAATCCTAAATTGGTAAATCTAATAACAAATTTACCCCAAATGATATCAAAAAACTCCAAACTTATACACTTATGATAAATTTACCTTAAAATTAATTTTTTGACCACCAAAAATCTCAAATTAATACATTTGTGACAAATGTACCATTTATTAAATTGGATTAATATCACTGAAAATCACAAAATTGATATAACTGTGACAAACGAAGAGTAACTTCCCAAGCTAATAAACTAGTCAACTGTCACATGTCATCTAATTTAGTAATTTGACAGCAAAAATTAATGGAAACTAATAGAGGCTAAAATGATCATAAGTGTACCCATTTTGGGTAAATTGATCAAAGGTGTATCGGTTTGAATTTTTTTGGTGATAAAAAAATTAGTTTATGGTAAATTTGTCAAATGTGTACTAGTTTGGAATTTTTCGTGGTATTAATCCTATAAAATTTTATCTAAGTAACATAATAAATGAAAAGTTTAAAGTGAGTTAAATGGTTAAGTAAGGATTTTCTTCTTGGATCACACTGTGGGCAGAGCTCTCGGCCATGGATATCATTCCTAGGGTTTCTATGAATTTTGCCAGCAAAACGGCTTTCGAATTAGGAGGTTTTGTATTTGGATGTTGAGCAAGCAACTAAGGACTACATCTATTTAGAATCTATTATTTGTGAATTTTGGACCATTTGACGATAAGATTGTTTCATTTGATGAAGAGCTTTGAAATAAGAAACAACAAAAAAATGTACTATACCGTGTAGAAAAGTATTAATTGTAAAAAGTGAAAGCAAAAAAAAAAAAAAAAATGTGGTTTGATTCGGCTTATTGAATGTGGAATGGAACAAATCTTTGACCCAAATTGTAACAAAGGGAAAGCAAATTATGTTTCGAATTGAAACGAAACTCATTGGTAAAATCTTTGGTTCTTCTTGAGAGCTCTTTCATTGCTAATCTCATGGACTTACAAATTCACCCAAACATCACATACCCTTAAAGAAAAATGAACCTTATAGACACATATTTATTGATAATTAATAATTAAAATTCCAGTAACTTTAGATTTAAAAATATAAGCTGTTTCAAATCTTAATGACGTATAGTAAAAACTGGAGGAAAAAAAGAAGATGTACCATGGTCTGATTTCCTCGTTGGTTTTCGTTTTCAAAAAGTCAAACTAAATCGAATTGTGAAATATGGTCTAGTTCCATTCGCAAACCTTTTCGTTGGGAAAAAAAATCCCCTCGAACCCAATTAAACCACACAAAGGATTATGTTAACGTTCTGAGTTTCATCTTCATTTGGGCAGAAAAGAAGTATTTCAAGTTTGTGTTAGAGAAATCAATCGCAAGCTTAGCAGTTTTATAAATTTTCGGGCAGTGCAAGGAGTTGCTTCACTTGGAAACTAGGAGTTATGCTGAAACTACAATCAAACTCTAATGATGTCTACTCAGTTACACACGAATACAACAAGATTTCCAGAATGCAAATCATTATAATCAAGGCTTTGCTTAATCTTCCAATAGTGCAGATAAACATTATACCTCTATATTTTCTATTTTGCTTGACAAAGAAGAGAATGGTGAGCAATATCTCAACCAAAACACCCTTTCGTATGTCGACCATCCAAAACACTACTGCTAACCTCTTTCCTTAAGAGGTTTGTATTTACAACTAAACTAATCTAAACTAAAAAGAAGGTAAGTTAGATATACTGCCATAGTTCATGTAACTTCTCCGTTAAAAAAAAAAGTGTGAATAAGAATGAGCAGCGTAGTGCCTCAAGCAACATAACCTTTCCATGAGATTAAGAATCTCGAATTTTCATCTGCTTCTAGAAGGACGCCAATTGAAGAGGATAATCGAAAATAATTTCAGCATTTTTGGAAGCTCTTTGATAGCTGAGCACATTTTGGCGGACAGCAAGCAGTTCTGAAAGAATGGCTTGAAGACGTTTTTGTCCATTCCTTGCACGCAAATCAGCCTTGATAATCATCTTCTCCAGTGTAAATGTATTGCCAAGAAGAAACTTAATCAAGGTGAGCACATGTTTTGACCCCAAGCTATTAGCATTGAAACCGATGATCTCGACTTGGTTAAGATGTGTCGCCAAACATTGAAAGCTTTCTTTCCGTGAACACAAAAAATCTTCTTCATCATAGTTACAACTTCCTTTTGATTCTTCCTGCACATGAATACCCCATTTAAGAAACTTCACATCAAATGCGGATCAACAGAAAAAAGAATCCGTTGCCTAACTAAAATAAACTTTCATTTGTCCACTGCAGATGCTAGTTAGTTTTACTTTTTTTTTTTTTTTTTTTTTTTTTTTTGAGTATTAATGAATTTGAACTCTTAAACTCATCTTCACAATGAAAACTCTTCTCTTTCTAAGTGCTCATCGCTAACCTATTAGTTCAAGATCCTAACGCTGCCTGGCAGCAAAAGAACCTCCACTATGACAGTGCAGTTACTTTAGGACATGACCTAAAACAGCTTAAGGTGGTCCTGCACAGATATTGAGTATACTAACTGAGTTATGAGTAAATTTCAATTGATGGAACAAATAAGAGTTGAGATTGATCATCTTTTTGTGCTTCTAAAGTTTCAACTAATTGTTTAAACATTCATGCAAAGAGGAAGCCAGAACAAGAAGTGAACTGAAAATATTATAGCGAAGGACAAACCTTCAATCGGAGGACACCAGTTAGGTGTATGACTAATCTTTCCAAGCACTGTGAACGTCGTAGCATGTATGCTATCCCAGGAAGGTGCAATTGACTAATTGGTGTGCGTAGTATCAGACTCTGACATTTTGATAACAAAGAGGGCACTCCTTTCATCTCCAAAGAGGAGAGAATCTAAGCACATTGACCAAGCAACAAAAAATATTTCAATTAATATAACTTGAATAAAGAATAACAAAATTACGTTCCATCCAGATATGATATATTTTCCTATCTCCTAGCCACTACTAAAAGTAGAAATGAACATGTGAATCTCTTTAAAAATCAAGACTATTGACATATGCTTCTCATGTAAAAACTTATTATCTTTGAACGATCTGAAATTTCAAGTAGTCAGTTATATGAGATAGTGAACCTTGTTATTGACTGAAGTTTCCAAGTGGATATGTCCATTGACATTGTAAAAGACATCATCCTATATCTGCTGAATTAATTATACATGCACTGTCAATGATTGCCGTGATGAAAGACTAGAGGTCAATCAGCCTGGGCTAGAGACACCGCCAAACAGTGCTAATTGCAGACACTATTCAACATTAATATGTAAACTATTGAGCTTGTACCTTCAAACACCAACTGCCAATGGTGATTTTAGGAACTCCACACAGCCTGTCAAGAAGTTCCTTCAACAAGTTGCAGTACATCCACTCAAATAAGGAAGTTTGACTGGAAAAAACTAACTCGGCTTCAACTAAAGAAGATATATCGTCAAGTCTGAACATATGGGTGCACAGCCACGGCCCCGACCACGTCCCTGATACACGCAACGAGAGCAAATGTGGAGCCCAAATTTTCTCCTTGTAAGAGTAAGAGTAGTCTTTGCTGCCAATCAATACCAAATCTTTCACATTTGTTGAATCTATTATAATGTTCTCCACGTAGCAGCACCGCCCCAACTTGAGGAACTCTAAAACGGGACTTCCCGTGAAGATTCGCCCGAGCATATCATCATCCAAATCCGCATCTTCAATCGACAAGAACTTAAGACAAGGCCACCAAATAGTCTCATCCGACGAGAAACTGCACCACCTGACTTCGAGACGCACCAACCAACTCGAGCAATACAAGAACGGTGGCAGTGTATATCTAATCCACTGCTCGGAGATCAGCCACAGCCGAAGATCCTCCACGCGGCGCCCCAGTGCGAAGTGGAGCCAGAGGTCGAGCTTGGGGCGGTAGCGGCGGCGGTACTTTAAGTTGGTGACGTGCAACTTCTTCACCGTGGGCGAGGTGCACTGGCTCAGGACGCGGCCGACGAGGGACGGGAAGTGGGAGCGGGCGTCGCGATTGCGAGGTCGGAATCCATCGAATACAAGGTGGGTGGTGGAGGTCCAATTGGACCGCCAGCGCCTGGAGAGGACGCTGGTCCTGACGGCGTCTTCGATGGGCAGAAAGGAGAAGATGTTGTGGATCGCGTCATCCGGCAACAAAGGAAGAGGAGGCCGGTTTCCCCCGGCGCAATTCGGACGGTCGCCGGAGGAGGATTTGCGGTGGGCGGCAGCGTGGACGTAGGGCGCCGCCATGGATTGAAATTCTAGGGTTTCTGCTGATGTTCCACCGGGTTTCCAAGGATTTTTCCAATTTATTTTTCTTTTACTTTCTATTCAAGCAATCAATTAGGTATCAACTCGATTTGGAACGTATCTTTTTTCCTATTTGATCCGATTTCCTATTTTTTAATCAAAAGAAATATTTTTATTTTACATAAAAGAGATACATAACTCTAAAACAAAACTAATCCTAAAAAGTCATAGTTTATTGCAAATCTAAAAAATAAATCAACTTAGTGCAGTTTGCAAAGATTCGCTCATTTCACAAGAACAAATCTACTGTAACTTTACTTCTTCTTCTTCACTCATTTCACAAGAACGGATCTACCATAACTTTACTTCTTCTTCTTCGGTTGAAAATTTTCTTTATAGAAATTTTTTCTCTTCGGATTCTTTATCAAGCATGACTAAATAAAGAATCTGATTGTAAAAACAAATTAGAAGATTGACTTGCTTGATATTTTCTTACTTTTTTTCCTTACAAAGTGCACATTCATCAAACATTTAGGATCCGTTTGTAAAAAAAAATTAGAAGATTGACTTGCTTGATATTTTCTTACTTTTTTCCTTACAAAGTGCACGTTCATCAAACATTTAGGACAATAAAATTCTAATTTTGGCACCATTGGCTCTTCCTACTTTTGAGTTAGGGAGAGAGTGGATCTTGATAGTTTGATTTGCGAAATGAAATAGCAGGGGAATAAATAATAATCTCATGAAAATAAACTAAACTAGAATAAGCACGGAAAAGATTATTTTTATTCAATTAATAGGATAATCTAAAAATAACATCCGCAAGCTTAAAACTATTTTTAATTGGCTTTCATTACATAATAATTAAATCTTAATATCATAATATCATTTCTTTTCATTATAAATTTGATATGTAACTTACAGTTTACTCACACCTAATGATAATCATAAACAGTAATACAGAACTATATCATTATTTCTAGTGATTATAAGTTAGTCAAGCTATAAAAAAAAAACAATTTAATGTGCATCCATACAAATCATGAATTATTAATAGTCTGTGCTATAAATTTATTATTGATCAAGTATAATTAAAATCACATTAATTAATGATGGTAATTAACATCTAGATTATTTAAGTTTAATAATTGATTTATCTTATAATATAACTTTCATTTAATTGGGTAATTTAATACTTGATAACTTAATTCAAGTATGGTTGCTTATGTACCTAGCATGCACTTCATTAAATTATGGAAAAACTAATCATAATATTGGCATGACAGTAAATTAAAGGCTTCAAGGGTTACATAAGGACTAGAAGGGTATGTTAGGTTCTTACCCTTGAATCTACCCATAGAAATGCATGCTTGCTTTGACCCAAATTTTACTAAAGTGAAAGCAAGTTATTTTTCAAATTGAGTCGAAACTAATTGGTAAAATCTTCATTTCTTTTCATGCACTCTTCGTTGCTGATTTCACGAACCTACAAGTTCACCAAAAATGGCATTGCTCGAACAAAAAGTCAGTATTCTCATTAAAAAAAAAAAGATCCTCATAGACACATAATTATTGATAATTAATAATTACAATCCAGCTACTTTAGATATAAAAATCTAAGCTATTTCAAATCTCAATGAAATATTAAAAAAACTGAAAAAAGTAGTATGTCCCGTAGTTGGATTTCCCAGTTTGTTTTGGTTTTCAAAATGTTAAACTAAATCGAATCATGAAATGTGGTCTAGTTCTATCCACAAACCTTTTCTTTGGGAAAAAAAATCCCCTCAAACCCAATTAGACCACGAAAAAAGGTTATGTTAAAATTTGAATTTAAATTTCATTTGGACAGAAAAGAAGTACTTCAAGTTTGTGTTATTTGAATCAAACGCGAGTGGAGGAGTTCAATAAATTTTTGGACAGTGCAAGTAGTTGCTTCACTTGGAAACAAGGGGTTGTGCTGAAACTAAAATCAAACTCTAATGCTGTCTATGCAGTTATAAGCAAATAAGCGAAGATTTCAAAATGCGGATCATTATAATCAAGGTTTCCTTAATCTTTCAAGAGTGCAGATAAATACGATACCTCTAAATTTTCTATTTTGCCTGAAGAAGAAGAGAAGGCTGAGCAATATCGTAACCAAAACAATTCGTATGTCAATAATCCAAGACACTACCATTAACCTCTTTCCTGAAGAGGTTCGTATTTACAACTAAACTAAACTGAACTTTTGAAAGGAGTGTATATTAGGTACATGTCAAAGACCTGATATTGTCATAACTCATGTAACTTTACCGTCAAAAGAGTGTGAATAAGAATGAGCAATGTAGTGCCTAGAGCAACGTAACCTTGCCATATGATTAACAAAGATCCAGATTTTCATATGCTTCTACAAGGATAGCAATTTGAAAGGATAATCGAAGATAACTTTAGCATTTTTGGAAGCTCTTCGATGGGTGAGCACATTTCGGCTGACACCAAGTAGTTTTGAAAGAACAGCGGCTTGATGATTTTTCTGTCCATTTCGTGAGTGCAAATCAGCCTTGATAATCATCTTCTCCAGCACAAGTGTATCACCGAGAAGAAACTTAATAAGGACAAGTAGATGTTTCGATCCAAAACTATTAGTTTTGAAACCGATGATCTCAACTCTCTTGAGATGTTTCACCAAACATTGAAAATTCCCCTTTCGCGTACACAAAAAATCTTCTTCGTCATAGTTAAAATGGTCTTTCCATTCTTTGTCAAGCCTATACTGCACAAAGATACCCCATTTAAGAAACTTACTCCACATTAGATGCAAATCCACAAAAAGAATTAGTTGCCTCACTGAAGTTTCAAAAATTAAAAAAACTTTCATTTGTCCACCGCAAATGCTAGTTGGTTTTACTTTATTTTGAGTGTTAATGAATTTGAACTCTTAAACTCGTCTACACGATAAAATATCTCTCTTTCTAGATGCTCATCATTCAACTATAAGTTCAAGATCCCAACGCTGCATGGCAGCAAAATAACCTCCAGTATAATGCTACATTTATTTTAGGACATGAGCTAAAACAGCTTAAAGTGGCCATGCACAAATGTTGAGTAGACTGACCAAATTACAAGCAAATTTCAATTACAGGAACAAATAAGAGTTTGAGATTGATAATCTTTATGTACTTCTAAAGTTTTAATTCACTATTCAAACATTCATTGAAAATGGAAGTCAACACAAGAAGCAAAGGAACAAACCTTGAATACGTGTAAGCCATTCAGGTGTATGATTAATTTTTCCAGGAACTCTGAACTTCCCAGCATGTATGCTATCCCAGGAAGGTCCCTTTGAGTGACTGGTGTGTGCAGTGTTAGATTCTGACATTTTGACAATGGAGATGGCACTCCTTTCATCTCGAAAAGGGACAAAACCTAAGCACACATTGAGTAAGCAATAAAGATAATTTCATTAATATTTTTTTCCTTTCTAAAATTAATAAAGAATAACAAAACTACATTCCATCCAAATATGATATCCATTGACCTTGTCTCCCAAACAAGAAAAAATCAATAATGATACTACAGGCATAAATGAACAAGATAATTTGTTTAAGACTATTTACATCGTGTAAAACTTGTGATCTTTGAAGGATTTGAAACTTCTAATAGTTGGTCACATGAGATAACGAACCTCGTTATTTCCAAGTGACTCTATCCATCTATCCATTGAAGATGATTATGGAACAACACATGAGATAGCATGACCGTTCTGTGACCCTAGGGTGACTAGGTCCATTATTTATATAATCTCTTAATGTATTTTTCCTATGAAAATCAAGCATCTAAGATTGTTGCACTGATATCCTATCTAGTGGACATTCATTGTCCCAAAATTTGAGTCATCCTAGATCCATTTATTGGAAATTAAACGGAGGGAATGAGCTCCCAGGTTCACAATATTTCTTATGTTGGAACACAAAGTTAGACATCATCCTGTATTTGTCTATGATTCCCATGATGAAAGACTAGAATGCCACAAAAAGCCGAGATCACTTGGCCCGGGCATTGCCAAACACTACAGACACCATTCAACATGAGCATGTGGTAAAATTATTGAGTTTGTACCTTCAAACACCAATCGCCGATGGTGATAATAGGAACTCCCTGCACCTTCTCAAAAAATTCTTTCAGCAAGTCATAGCACATCCCCTTGTCTCTCAATGAAAAAGTTCGAATGGAAAAAACTAAGTCGGCTTTAACCAAAGAAGATATATCGTCAAGTCTGAATATACGGTGATGCCACATCCCTGATACATGCAATGATAGTAAATGCGGGGCCCAAATTTTCTCCAGGTGACAGTTATTGGCACCAATGAGTAGCAAGTGTCACGCCCCGAACCTCGAGCGCGTCAACATCCCACCATGGTCATTCAAATGCGACGTCCCAGGTTAAGTCACCGACCCAATTCATTTATTATTGCACAAGCGGAACGTATTATGAAACCCCTGACAATAAAATATGGGATAGAAAAGCAGGAAGCAAAACCACAACATAACACTTTCATAATTCAACAGAATTACAGACAGAAGCCTACAGCCAAAAGTCTACAAAAGACCGGCTCTTAAAAAGGAATTGTCATACGATCTACAAGTCGGACACATTCTCCAATCCTCATTACTTCACATCTGCAACTCCTCAAGGTCAACCAAAGCTATCTAGCCGCTCCATCCACCAGGGACCTGAAATTGTAATCCCCAAACCGGGATGAGACAATGTCTCAGCAAGTTCAACCCCCTAAACCCCTATTAGAAAGAAAATACGCCCAAGGTGGCCTAACCACATCACACACAGAAGACTTACCTCGCCTCAATTCCTTCCTGCAGGTTAGCACAATTTGTATCATACAATCTCAGGTAGTAATAATGATTCAAACAATTGGAACGCCATCACTTTCATACAAATCATAATCGCACTTAGCATGCATTCCAATCATTATTCACTGCCACACAAGGGCATAGCCTACTCGCAGTTCGGCTATCTACTGACACTAATGCCAGGCATCGCCTCCCCCCATGGAGCGCGGCTTCGTCATTACGTCGATGGCATTCCCGAAGGAGCATGGGTCCAGTTGGCCTAGCCTCTACTGCGACGCGAGCCACGTCACTCTCTTGACGGCATTTCTAGAAAAATAAAGGTCCAGTCAGTCTCGCCACTACTGCAACCAAGCCACGTCATTCTATCGACGGCATTTCTAGAAGAATAAAGGTCCAGTCGACCTAGCCACTACTGCGACCCGAGTCTTTCAACCAACACACAACAATTCAATAATCAATTGCACAAATCATCACTCAATTTGTAATATCTAATCATCAAATTTATAATTTGAATACACAGCAGCGATCAGCACGAAATTCTAAGAATTTAGGGACACAAAATAATTTTCGGAATTTATTTAATAATTAAATTTATTCCGAAAATTAATTAAATAATAATATCCCTATCTTCACAATCCACACTCAATTTATAATATCCAATCATCAATTTCAAAATTCGACTACATAGCAGAAATGCGATCGGACGAAATTCGAGCAACCGGGGTTAAAAATAATTTTTTTCCTTTTTTTTTAATAATATTAATTTAATAATTTCGGAATATAATATAATATTATGAATTCCAGAATTTCGAAATCATTTAAATAATTCAAAAATAAAACCCTATTATGTCCCATCAAGGCTTAACATTAAATAAACTCTCTTAGCCTTTAATTAAACGTACTTTAAACTAAACAAACATCTTAATCTAAATCACAATTAAATAAACTAAATTAACCACCTAAGCTTACTTAGTTTAGACTAAGCACACTTAAGGCATCATTAACCGTCTAATCGAGGTTTAGTGAGCTAAACTCACCGGATTAGTGAGCCGAGCGGACCAAAACGACGAGGACGACGCGAGGATCGACTTTCCTCAAGGCGGGCCGAGCATCCGAGCTCGGGAAGGCGGCCGAAACGGGCTAAACATGGGCTGTCATACCCATTTTTCCAGCCACTGATTTGGGGCCGAGAAGGGTGGATCCGGTGCCGGTTCGGGCAGAGGGACGGCGGAGGAGGACCGGCGGGGCTTGGACGGCGACCGGTGGTGGCTCACGGCGGTGACAGCGACGGAGGGCGACGGCGGCGTGGGCTAGCGCGAGCTGGGCGAAGCGAGCGGAGTGGCGCACGGGCGCGGGGGCTTCGTGCGGACGCACGGCGACGGCGACGACCGCAGCGGCTCCGGCGGCGAGCTGGCGGCGACGGGCGAATAGCGAAGGGGGCGAACGGCGAGGGACTGCTTTGGCTTCTTCCTCTGCAAATTTTCTGATCTTCACATAGCAACCATGGAGGAGAGAGGCGACGGGAGAGGAAGGGGAAAGACAGAGGGCGTGCAAGCGAACGGCAACCGCGACAGCGAGCTCCGGCGAACGGGCGGCGTCGAGCGGCAAAGGGCAGGCGTCCGGCCGGCTGGCTGGTCCGATCGCGCGTCCTCCCCCCCTCCCTTTTCTCTCTCTTCTCAAGGTTGAAGAAGAAGTGGTGGGACCTCCTCACTTTTTGAGGACCAATTAGCACTTGCCACTTGTCAAGTCCTCATTCAATTTGGCCAACCACCATGACATCATCCCATGTCATCTTCCACTAACTCATTTCCTCTACAACCTATCTCAATGGGTCCAATTACATTTTCTGCCGGGGCATAAAACTTTGTGCAACAATTTCTTCAATTCCACTTAATTCTCTTCCAATTGAATCCTAATCCCGCTTGAATTAAATCAAATTGACCCCCATTAATTCATTCAACACCCCATCAATCAAATTGGTATTTTTCCTTACTACTGTGGCGTACTTGCATCCCAATTTCACAATCTCTGGCTTCAACTGAACGAAAACGGCCCTATTTATCCAGTCGAAATTAAAACCCGAAAATCTGGATGTCACAGCAAGTCTTTCACACTTGTTGAATCTATTATAATGTTTTTCATGTGCCAATACTGCCGCAACTTAAAGGACTCTAAAACAGGACTTCCCCTCAAGATTCGCCCCAGGAAATCATCACTCAACTCCGCATATTCCATCGACAAGACCTTAAGACAAGGCCAGCTGATAGTCAGGTCCAACGAGAAACAGCACAAACTGACTTCGAGGCGCACCAACCAGCTCCAGCAATACAAGGACGGTGGCAGTATATACATAGACCACATCTTGGTGATGAGAGACAGGCAGAGATCCTCGACCCGGCGCCCCGCCGCAAAGTGGAGCCAGCGGTCGACCTTGGGGCGGTCGGCCTCATGGTACTGTAAGTCGGTGACGTGGAATTTCTTCACTGTGGGTGAGGTGCACTGCCTCAGGACGCTGTCGACGAGGGACGGGAAGTCGAAGGAGGAGGCGTCGTGATTGCGAGGCCGGACTCCATTGAATGCAAGGTGGGTGGTGGACGTCCAAGTGCACCGCCAGCACTTGGAGAGGACGCTGGTCTTGACGACGTCTTTGAGGGGCAGAAACGAGAGGATGTGGTGGATCACGACGTCCGGCAAGGCGCTGATGAGATCCCCAGGGCTCAAAGGAGGAGGATGTCGGTTTCCTTGGGCGCGATTCGGACGGTCGCCGGAGGATTTCAGGTGGACGGAGTGCGTCGCCATGGATTTGAAATTCTTAGGGTTTCTGCCGATGTTCCCTTGAGGTTTCCAAGGATATTTCGTTTTCATTTTGTTCTACACGAGCAATCAATTAGTTATCGATACAATTTGGAATCTATCTTTTTTTTTTTTTATTCGATCCGATTTCCTATCCTTTTTTAAACACACTGCCTTATCCTTCAATTTTTTTTTTTTATATATTTTCCCTATTTTGTTGCTGAAATTTTTTTTATCGAAACTTTTCTCTCTCCAGTTCTTTACCATGCATGACTAAATAGAGAATTTGATTGCAAAAACAAATTAGAAGATTTTGATGTGAGAAAAGAGGTGGAGGACTAAAATTAAAATTATGCTTAGAGAAAAAAAGGTAAATTAAGTAATTGACTTACGTGCTATGCTAACTTGCTCGGTATTTTCTTTTATTTTTTTCCTTAACAAATGCATGTTCATCAAACATTTAGGATAATAAAATTCTAATTTTGGTGGTGTCGGCTCTTCCCTATTTTTCAATTAGGGAGAGAGCGAACCCTGAGCCTTTGATTTGCAAAATGAAATAGCAGGAATAGACTGAAATAAACTAAAATAATAAATACAAAAAAGATTCTTTCTAATCGATTCACTGAACAATTTAAGAATAATATCCGCAAGTTTGAAACTCTTTTTAATCAATTTTAATTTTATGATGATTAAATCCTAATATCATAATATCAATTCTTCATATTATAAATTTGATATGTCACTTACTATTTACTTGCAATTATAAACAATAATTAGTAGAACCATATCATAACTTCTAATGATTATAAATTAGTCAAGAATTATTATGACCTTTTATTATAAAATCTAGACAAATTTTCATATAAGAGCATGAAGTATCATTCTTTTCTCAAATAAATGCCTGAGGTGAATTTTATTTTAAATAAGACATGAAGTGCTCTCATTTTTTCAAATAATGATATGAAATTTACATTATTTCAAATAAGGGCGTGGAGTAACCATGTCAGTCTAAAAAAATGGTGCGAACTCATCGACTAATCAAGAGCACTTCCATCATTTAAATTGTTTTTATTTTCTTTCCCTTTTTCTTTCTTTTTTCCTTATTCTATTTCTTTTAATAAAAAACTGTGACATTCGGATTTTCGCTCGACAAAATAGTGAGCCCCGAATGTTTGACGGTCAACAATACGTTAGCGAGCTCGTCGTCGGACTACGCCATTCACGTCCTCGCAGTGTCGTTACCGAGTGACGCCGTTTCCGGATGCGCCTACATAACCAAGCCGCCGCATCCTTTACATCAACATAAGAGTCTTGAATTTTTCCTCGCTATTGCTCATAAAGATTTTTAAATTATCTCCATCGTTTGAGGATTCTTGAACCATCCCCTCACCGCCACATTTGCTATAAAAGGGATAAGGATCCAGCCGGCCAAGGGGTGGGATAAATAGTCAATAATTGTTGCTACACAAGAGAGGGAGTATGGCGGTGGAAGGGGCAGCGAATGACTATGTGAGAGAGAGAGAGAGAGAGAGAGAGAGAGAGAGAGGCTGCTTTTTACAGGGAAGAGAGAGAGAGAGAGAGAGAGGCTGCTTTTTACAGGGAAGCACACGCCACTCCCCTTCATTTTTAGTCCACCACCAAAGTCCCCACGCCCCCCTCCTCACTTTATTCTCTCAGCCTAGTTGCTGCCAAACAAACCAGCAGCAGAAGAGACAAACAGCTTCAACGTCTTCATTGCTCGCTCCTAGAAGAACATCGGGCCAGCAACAAGCCATCTCCATCGACTCGAGATCGCTGTACACGAGAACCCGAGTTAAGTGGATATCCTCCGTTCTATTCTATATTGATCATTTGTCGTGTGACGAGAATAGTTTCATAGAAATCTAAAAACTTTGTTGAGATTTTTGCTTAATTGAAGTTTCGACTACATTATTCATTTAATTGGAAGCTCTGACTACGTCACTTAGCTACGTTGTCGAGTTCAAAATAGTCCAACTTGTAGTTAGGTCATAGAGGCATGGATAGTCAATGTTTGGCATGTGTGAAGGCCAGAATGGCAGAAACTTCGAAGGAAATTCGTGACTGGGCTGAGGGTGGGTTCGGCTCTAGCACGACCCAGAAGTTTGCTAATTTTGTACCGAATTATGTGGTACAAATTTCGTTAGGTGTTCTCATAAAAGTTGTTCTTTATTGACTGTTCTACGACATAATTTAATTTCAGAATTTTTGGATTTCATATGAAAAATATATATATGAAAAACTTCTAGATTCAAAATCTGTTTTTGGGTTGCTGGGCCGACCTCTTTCTGCTTTTCATTTTCTACAGATTTCTCGATCCATAATTCTAAGATATGTTCTTCACAAAAGTTGTACAGCACATCCCAAGTTATCACATACTAAATTTTCATAATTTTTCGGTCTCAATTGATTATTGAAATATTTATTTTTCAACTCAACTTCGTCCTGGAGATTTTGACTGTTTTTAGCCCAGCTTGCAAAAGTTATTTAGAACTGTATGAACTGAACCGGATTTTGAGTTCTTCACAAAAGATGTTCCTTTAGGTCTTGTCCACGTCATACTAAAGTTTCATAATTTTTGGAGATCGATTACCTAGATGATAGTCATCGACTCTAGAGGCGTGCGAGACGCCTTATGAGGCTAGTTTGGGCCTAAAATGTGGGTCCTTCCCCACGGTTCACTTAATTTCTATACGGATAAGTTTGTATTAGTCTAAGGAATGCAAATGATTGATGACTTATTAGATGCATGCTTGAATCCTTGAATGGTAGTAGTGTTAATGTACTTGAATGAATAATGCTATTGCTCATAATGCAATTGACAAAGAAATGAAAAGTATCAAAAAGTCATAAACTTATTATATTTGTATCAATTTAGTTCCGTCACCACTTCTGCCTTGCATGGTTGCAGTCTTTTGCCCTTAATTATTAAGGGCTTAACCCATCGTTAATGTCCTTACATGAGATGCTACATTAAGTAGTGATTAGGCCATATAAGTAGTGCTTGGTCAAGCCACTTTGTCAAAAGTACCACTAGAGTTACTAAAAATAACGAAGAGTAAATTTCTCACTTGTAGACCAGTTTCTGGTAAATTTATCACAAATTTACTAGTTTGGGAATTTTTTTGGTATTACCTGGTGGATTTGCAAATGGACTTGCCACGTCCATCGTCATATGTTATCCATGTTAACAATTTAACGGTAAAATTTGACAGAAGCTAATGGAGGGTAAGTTTATCACGTGTGTACCAATTTGAGTTTTATAGTGATTTAGAAATTAATTTAGGGTAAATAAGCCATATATGTACTATTTTGGAGTTTTTTCATGGTATTAACCCCACATATTATAAAAAATAAATCAATAACTCCTATATATATATATATATGTTAGTTCTACTAACTATGGAAATACTCTTCATCAATGAATATACTATATCCTGAATATAAGTGCAAAAATGGATTATTCCAAAGAAATAATTGTGTGAAGCGAAGACCTGGTGGTAACATATATTACACCATGAATCAAACTATTAGAAAAAATGACCATAATACACTTTAATAAAGTAAATTGTAGAGAAATCATTATTGGTTTAGTAGTAAAAACAATTATAATAAAGTAAGCGTTCCTTCCAATTTGGCAATTCGTCTTTTGCAGTCAATACGAAACCCTCCGCCGCCGCCGCTGCACAAGCGGTTACATAACAAACTATATATAATATATGCATTTCATGTATTTTCAATACCTGCTCAAGAAAGTGCAACAGAGAAACGGAAATTTTCGTAAAATGTGTCCAGTTTTCTTGATTAAGGGGAAACAAATAGGGGACCGAATTTTAAAAAAGAAAATGCTTTTGAAAAGTTCGACCCTCAGTTGACTCTTTATAGAAGACTTCCCCTATTTGCAAAGCTACACAAAGCCATATAACACATCTGATAGCAAGATTTTCTGAGAAAAATTTCCCCATTCCTCCAATTTTTCATACGCTTCATCACTAAATGGAGAGATCAAGGTATGATACTCACCATCGAACCGGCAGTTCGTCCCTGAGAAGATCGAGGGAATCCCTACTTGCCAATCTAATGGAACGAGCGAGAGATTCGGAATCTCCAGATTCAATCCTCATACAAAACGACTTGTCCATTGAAGACCCATTCACTCAGTCGTTAGCCGAGTTCTGTGGGTTGGAGTTGTATGAGGCTGTCAATGTCGCGTTTGAAGCAAGAAAAGGAAGCGAGTTGGAAAATGATCAAAGTACGAATTTCCAAGTTCAACAAGAAGAAGCAAGTGTTCCTGGAAGCTGTGGGGATGATCAAATGGCATTTATCGATGATCAATCTAAGAGGGTCAAAGTCGAACAAGAGGAAGAGAACGCTTATGACTGCGATGGTGATAGAATGGCGACGATTCGTGATCATGAATCAGTGGAGAGATCTCACGGACAGAGAAGAGATGACAATGTTGTCACACTTGGTAGCTTTAACTTGAGTTCAACGGAGTGGCCAGAACTAGGGGGAGATCGTGGAGTGGAGGATCAACGGAGAGATCACGTGGATAGAGGAGAGACGTCGATCATGCAGCCGGGCACAGAAGCATTGTTGAATGGGCTAGATTTCAATTATTTATTGGAACAAGATAAGAAGAAGAGGGAAGCCAAGAAGAAGAAGAGGGAAGCCAAGAAGAAAGGGAGGGATAGAAGAGGTCATCACGGAAGCCAGAGTGAGACAGGCCATGAACCTTTTAGAAAATATGCATTTTCTTGGAACTCTCTCACAGAGCGTGAGGATTAGTTTCTTCTTTGGGCTTTTCTTGGTTTAGGGTTATGTCAGATGCTTTCCTTCGTAATTGTTCACTCTTCGAGTCTGTGTATACGGTTTTTGGTAGAAACTATCGTTGCAGATTTTCATGGAATTTTCACTTTTTTGTTCATGTCATCAAGAACCAAAACGAATTAGGATGAGTTTTCTTGTGATAATAGCATCGGCTGTGAGGAAAAATGCATCATTATACGTATACACATAACAGTAGTCGTAGATTTTCCTGGAAAGATTATGGACGTGGAGATAATTCTTCCGCTCTCTTATCCTTTCCGTTATCATTTGTTTGGAAATCTTGGATCCTACGTATATGGGAGGAAGAGCAACTCATGTTATATCTTCTTCTTTTTTTGGTTAATTCTTTAGTCTTTTTCTTAGTCTGATAGGATTTTATTGACTCAAAAGTATGGGAAGATTTTATCATTCTAACCTTAAGCAATAACAAGTATTTCCACTTTACCAACAAAAAAAATTTAACAAGTATTTCCTTATAATATAATTTGTTTTGAGTTCTTCCTATATAGTTTTCGCTGGCATAAGTTTTTAACTCAATTGTTGACAAATATAGTGTAACTAAATTATTTTACATTAGTGTGCAATCAATAATCTTTTCCAGTCATAGTAGACCTAATATAAATACGACAAGTGCTCTTGATATGTATTTTCCTATATATCAATTGGTTGTATATATATTATGGAACTAATCAATGCAGTTCATTATGAAATATACTGTATCTCGAATAAATTATGTCAAGTTGTATGGAGCGGAGTCGAACGCTATCTATACTTGGGAACATGACCCTAATACATTTAAAGTGATATCTGGTTTTGTGGTAAAACTAAATATAATAATGTAAGTGTTCCCTTCAAATTTGGCAATTCCCCTTTTGCCGTCAATATAAAGCCTACTACCGCCATTATACTGGCGGTTTCCCACCAAGGATGATCCACCATAACAACCTCTCGCAGATCCTCCTTCCTCGACCTTCAGCCTTGACCAACTATACCATTTTTGCTTCAACTCCATTACAGATGCTCCGAGATTTGAAGATAATTTTACTTTATACTTGACGTTTTCATATTTCAATTCATGATTAGGCACAATCAACAGGGAGAACCACTAACGCTCAAGTAATTATATGCTATACATCTCTTTATTGTTTGTATTTCCTTTGATTCTTGCAACTCTTCTTTTTCCAACTCTTTTTCCTTTTCTTTTTTGTGATCTGTTTTGGTTGACTTTTAATTAAGAATCCTTTGCAACCCGATCAAATTTGTCAGCTTCACCGTTTTAGCAATCTCCTGTGGACAACGAGGTTGTCATTGACATTCAAATTCAATACAAGTGGGTGAAAAAAGGGAGGATGAAATATTAGATGTAAGTTAGGGTGCATTTTTTTTTTTTTTTTTTGTGAAAAAAACAAATGGTTTGGAAAACATTTCCCTAAGAATGATCACTCATATTGCTTACAAAAACGAATGAATTAAAAACATTTTCATTGTCCAAGAAAATATTTAGGCATAAATTATTGTCGGTCATAAAACCATTTTTTATTGACTAATTATTTCAAGCTATACATGATATCATTTTTTGGAAAATATCTTTCGAATTATTCATTTTTCATGAAACAATCAGAACCTTATATATTTTTTTCTTCAACAAATATATTTTTTTCCATTTACACAAAGAAAATTTTTGTTTATTTATTGTGAATCTCTCTTGCTTATTTTTTCTTCTCATAACCCTCTTTCCAATGTGATCGAACTCCGCCGTGTGTTTTATCAAGCGCCCTAAACCCTAAAACACCCATTTTATAAGACAAACCTAGGGCTTCTATTTCGTAATTCATCTTAGGCAATTTTCTGAATTGTTTTCCAAGTACTGTCATTTAATAAATCAATTATTTCGACTTGGGTCTTATAATGCAAATTTCAACCCCCTTAGTGTCCTATGGGCTTGGCCAAAAATTAATACTCTTATGAGCTCGGTTCAATTAATTGAATTCAAGTCCATTCACTTAAGTCTATTAGCCGCCAATCCAATAAACATGCAAATGTATGGGCTTATCTATTAATAGTATGTTTGTTTAGGGTTGGGATGACCCCTAATTTTTCATGTAATTAACGACTAACTGGGTAGCCAAAAATTAGGTATCAACAATGAGATATTTTAAGAAATAATTAACATAAAAATTGTCTATATTATGATACATTCAACTGGTATGACAATTGTATAATAAGAATTAGTATGTATAACATAATTAAATTGCCTATGTGCATATTAACAATCACGATAGATTTACATAATCTAAAATGTTTCTATATTTAGTAACTATTACCCGTGGTCGCTTTACTTATAAAAAAATTATAACAGAACCGAATATTTGTTAGAAAAATCCTTAAGATTTTTATTTGAAAAGGAAAATAATCATGCCTTTCCCTGGGACAACATTAGATGCCATGTTTCCACTATCTAGCCAGGGTATGTACTTTATTTAAGTTAATGTTAAACATTAGATTACTATTTAGTTAGCAATTCATTTAGCACAATCTATATATTTGATAAGCCAATTAAGGCTTTTAAACCAATCTAGATACCAAACACTTAAAGACCCACATGTACTCGGAGTCATAATTGGATTAGTAAACGTTTGCCTAGGGTTTGGGAATCAGATAGTTTTGGGTGTAGAATCCTCCAGACCAAACCAATGGGAATTCTCATAAACTCCATAGCAAATTATTTTAGTTAATAATGTCTTGGAATTTCGCGCATTCTGGAGGCATCTCCCAATGAAATACGACTCCTCCATGATGGCATGACAAGGCTTCCTTGGATTTGTTTGCCTCTTACTAGGGTCACCTAAGCTCAGCCATTATCTCGATTTATCGCTCACTTGCTTAGTATTTTAGAAGAGAATGCTCTATCATTCTTCTTGTGTTGAACATATGATATGATACTAATATGGGAGAGAAGACCCTATTTATAAATTAACCCATTTAGTTACAATCGTTGACCTCTCCTTGATAAAAACGTGAAAATCCAGTTTTCCTTATTTACTAACTACCCTTATTTATTACAAAAATTCCCCAGAATACAAGTGTACAATAACCATAATCATCTTAATTCTATATTAAGCAAGCATGTCGATGTCATAATGTAGACGCATTTAGTGTATGGGGTTTGAGTATTACTTCTCCACTTGTTTTGCTGATCACTATTTCTAGAAAATTGTTTTCTAACTTTCCAATATTTGAATAATGAAAAAATATTAAATTTACCGAAAACATTTTTCCATGAACCCCAAAAAAAAAAACCTTAGATCGGAGGAGACGACTTCCTCTTCTAACAAGAAGGAAATTACTTTTCTTAAATAACCAAATGAATGAAAACTAACTATTTTCTTTTTTAAAATGATTTTGATGAAAAATATTTTCCTTTATAGTAAAGTTTTCAGTGAAACAAACACAACTTTAAGATATTAAAAGTGTGAATATTATTTTTGTCCTACACCACTGCCGTTTGTTTAAATAATGTCAAGTTATTTAATTTAACATCAAGTATTTATGAGTTGGTTTAGTTTTTCAACTCATATATTAAAGCAAGTGTCAAATAAAAAACATATGTATAAAGCATAGTGTAATCCTATCTTCCCCCATAAAATATATCCATATTTTTCATGCGCTAGCTCCGGCTAACTCCATGATTTATATAACATACTCAATAAACTTTTTTAACAACTTTGTATAGTCATCCGTATTTTCTCCACATAGTTTTTTTTTGGTAAAGTATTTTCTCCACATAGTAACTATCTCTTAAAATCTAAATCCATAAATTATGTGGCAACATTCTAGTTTATTAACATAAGTTTGTTCTAGAACACAATGGAGAGTGAACAACGAAAGGAGCTTCATGATAACTACACATGAAATTGAGTCACCTGACATGATTCGCTTTAATTAATTAAGAGATGGATATATATACCTATAGTTGGTTTAAAGGATAGCCATAAAGAAGGGATAAAAAGAAATAAACCTTAGCCTTGGGATCGAAAATTAATCTATTAAAATTCCTTTATATAAGACTTCTAATAGCAAAATTAGGCTTGAACTGGGCATCCACCCCTTTGGAACTTATCTATACCCTTTCTTGCAAACAATAACAAACAATATATTTAGTGAGATAGAGTCTAATTTTGATATGTCAAAATATGTGATAAGCATGGCCAAAGAAATCTGTAATTCAATTAAGAGCAACTTGTACTAGTAATTATAACCAGATTAGAAAACCTATGCCTATTAGGTTTAGGAATCATGTAGTCTAGGTATATAATCTCCTGACCAAAGAAAGAGAATTTTTCATAAACTCCGTAGTTACATTATTTCAATTAATCATGTCTTCGAACAACTCACATTCTAGAGACAATTTCTCAACGAAACCCAGCTCCTCCACTGCAACTCGACAACAGCAAAATCATTCCACACAGTTGGCGGCCGCACCTAGGAATGGACCAAGAGACGACAACAGCAGAGAGAATACTTATGAGCTTTTCAATGGAAAAACCGCTCTCCAGATAGCCAAGGAGGTTCTCAATCGGGATGATGGCCATAATTTTTCCTTCTTCACAAAAACACCAGAGGAATATTTTGGCTTAGCCGTGAAGCCAAAATCGACCAATGGAGCAGCACCATCAAAAAGGAAAGGACCATAAAAGTTGAGGAGAAGGGAGGAAAGTTTGTCTCCCATCCACATTGATTTGCAAATTGTTTAGGAATAATTAGGTTGATAATTTCGCTTGTTTTTATGTTTTCTTCGTGGGCTTTCTTAGTTTAGGGTTTTGTTAAGCACTTTTTTGGTTGGTTCTCTCTGTGTATAAGTTTTTTTTTTTCCTCGTGAAATTGACTTTCATGGAATTATCTCTTTTAGTTCGTGAGTCACATCTTGGCAAGAACAAATACGGATGGATTTTCTTCTGACAATAAGATTAGGCTATCGGCACGTATGGAGGTGGTGTTAGTTTTTTGTGTTATCTTATTATTGCTGTTATCTTTTATTTGGAAATTTGGATGGTTACATGTTTTTCGGGTGTTTCTATTACTACTATAAATATTACTAGTTTTACTACCCCTGCGCAGGATCTTCTTCTTTTTTTTGCTTTTTTTTCTAATCAGAAAATAGAGAGGAGCAAATATTTCTTCCAGTATTATAACTACACAAGTTTGTATTATAACTAAAGGTTCTCTTTATTAGTAATAATGTAATTCTAACCACTAAACTTTTGTACTACAAAAAATAATGGACTATTGTAGATTCGAAAGTAAAAAAAGGTATTGTTCATGATCCTTTCCGGGTTAAAACGAAGTCGCTGCAACAACATCCAATATGATTCTTGCTTACCAATTAGAATTCTCAAAAATAGGGGTAATAGTTGAACAAGCTCTTCAAATTGAAAAGACTACAAGCTCTCTACGTAGATAGTTTAGATACCAGAGTAAAAAAATTTTATAATTCCTCAATACAAATTAAACCTCCACAAGCCAATAAGTGCGATGATTTTCGAAATGTTAATTACACATATATTTCATATGGGAAAAAAAAACGAGCAAAGAGTTACGCAGTCGCTGGAAAATGGCGTTCCTCTCGATACTCGTCTCCGCCCTCCTCCTCCTCCTCCTCCCTTCGCGCGGCTCCTCCTCTGCCGCCACAGCGGCGGCGGCATTTGCTTCCGGATCGGCAGTGATCGAAGGAGGAGGAGCGGGAGAGGAAGATTTCTCGGAGGAGCTGCTGCTGAAGCCGCTGCCCGACCGCAAGGTGCTGGCCCACTTCCACTTCGAGACCGGCGCTCCCGAGACGCCCTCCTACGGCCGCCACCGCCGCCTCTTCCCCAAATCCATCGCTCAGCTCGTACGCTGCCCGCCCCCCTCTCTCGATTCCCCTCGCGCCTGTCTTCGCGTGTTTTTTTTTTTTTTTTTTCTCGATTTGCGGATCTGCCATTGCCCAACTTTGTGAATGTTGTTGTCTGCGTTTGGCGGTTCGGGCCGCCAGGAGCTTGTTCTTGAGCATTCTTGATAAGGAATGCTTTTAATTTTGCAAAGAACTGATCTTGATTGCATTCATTATGCTCACAGTCGGTTGTCTTGAAAACTATAGTGTTTCCGTTATCTAGTCACGTTTTAAGACTCGTTAACGAGATTGAATTTTCTGGAAGAGCATTTGGAGATCTGTTGTTTTATCCAGGATCGTGGAAATTTGCTATATTGGGGGGGGTGGGGGCGGCATTGAATTGATTGTGTCGATGTGTACTAGGAGAAATTACATTGCTCTCGTCGGAAACGTAATTTTTCATATATGGTGATGAGTTGTATTACGGATGGGCGGTTCCAGGTGGTTAGGTTCACTGCACCGTAGGATTTTGGATTGGTTTTATAAATTTCGGAACCAGTAGCGGGTATTTATGTGCCCTGTACACAAAAGAGAATCGGTACGAAGAGAGATTTGGAATTTTCTCTCTCCGTGTGATATCGGTTCGAGCGGGTACCCTAGATGTCTTCATTCCTGATGGTGTTGATGTAGAAGTGATTAATTTCATCGTGGAGTAACCGGACCTTGAAAAATATGGATATATTTATTGGGGGAAGATAGGAGCACGCTTTGCTTTATACATCAGTATTTTAATCGGTACTTGATTTGATGTACTAGATGGAAAACTAAACCAACATTATCGAATGAATAATGCTATTGCTTATAATGCAATTGACAAATAAATGAAAAGTATCAAAAAGTCATAAACTTATTGTATTTGTATCAATTTAGTCTTGTCACCACTTCCCCCTTGCTTGGTTGCAGTCTTTTGCCCTTAATTATTAAGGACTTAACCCATCATTAATATCCTTACATGAGATGCTACATTAAGCAGTGATTAGGCCATATAAGTGGTGCTTGGTCAAGCCACTTTGTCAAAAGTACCACTATATTTACTAAAAGTAACGGAGAGTAAATTTGTCACTTGTATACCAATTTCTAGTAAATTTATCACAAATTTACTGGTTTTGGATTTTTTTGGGTACTACCTTATGGATTTGCACATGGACTTGCCACGTCCATCGTCATATGTTATCCATGTTAGCAATTTAACGGTAAAATTTGACAGAAGCTGACAGAGCGTAAGTTTTTTTTTTCTTCAACAAATATTTTTTTTTTTCCATTTACACAAAGAAAATGTTTGTTTATTTATTGTGAATCTCTCTTGCTTATTTTTTATTCTCATAACCCTCTTTCCAATGTGATCGAGCTCCGCCGTGTGTTTTATCAAGCGCCCTAAACCCTAAAACACCTATTTTATAATACAAACCTAGGGCTTCTATTTCGTAATTCATCTTAGGCAATTTTCTGAATTGTTTTCCAAGTACTGTCATTTAATAAATCAATTATTTTGACTTGGGTCTTATAATGCAAATTTCGACCCCCTTAGTGTCCTATGGGCTTGGCCAAAAATTAAAACTCTTATGAGCTCGGTTCAATTAATTGAATTCAAGTCCATTCACTTAAGTCTATTAGCCGCCGATTCAATAAACATGCAAATGTATGGGCTTATCTAGTAATAGTATGTTTGTTTAGGGTTGGGATCGATCCCTAATTTTTCATGTAATTAATGACTAACTGGGTAGCCAAAAATTAGGTATCAGCAATGAGATATTTTAAGAAATCATTAACATAAAAATTGTCTATTTTGTGATACATTCAACTGGTATGACAATTGTATAATAAGAATTAGTATGTATAACATAATTAAATTGATTATGTGCATATTAACAATCATTATAGATTAGTAACTATTACTCGTGGTCGCTTTACTTATAAAAAAAAATTATAGCAGAACCGAATTTTTGTTAGAAAATCCTTAAGAGTTTTATTTGAAAAGGAAAATAATCATGCCTTTCCCTGGGACAACATTAGATGCCATGTTTCCACTATCTAGCCAGGGTATGTACTTTATTTAAGTTAATGTTAAACATTAGATTACTATTTAGTTAGTAATTCATTTAGCACAATCTATGTATTTGATAAGCCAATTAAGGCTTTTAAACCAATCTAGATACCCAACACTTAAAGACCCACACGTACTCGGAGTCATAATTGGATTAGTAAACGTTTACCTAGGGTTTGGGAATCAGACAGTTTTGGGCGTAGAATCCTTCGGACCAAACCAATGGGAATTCTCATAAACTCCATAGCTAATTATTTTAGTTAATCATGTCTTGGAATTTCGCGCATTCTGGAGGCATCTCCCAATGAAATACGACTCCTCCATGATGGCATGACAAGGCTTCCTTAGATTTGTTCGCCTCTTACTAGGGTCACCTAAGCTCAGCCATTATCTCGACTTATCGCTCACTTGCTTAGTATTTTAGAAGAGAATGCTCTATTATTCTTGTGTTGAACATGTGAGATGATACTAATATGGGAGAGAGGACCCTATTTATAAATTAGCCCATTTAGTTACAATCGTTGACCTCTCCTTGATAAAAACGTGAAAATCCAGTTTTCCTTATTTACTAACTAACCTTATTTATTACAAAAATTCCCCAGAATACAAGTGTACAATAACCATAATCACCCTAAATCTATATTAAGCGAGCATGTCGATGTCATAATGTAGACGCATTTAGTGTATGGGGTTTGAGTATTACTTTTCCGCTTGTTTTGCTTATAACTATTTCTAGGAAATTGTTTTCTGACTTTCCAATATTTGAATTATGAAAAACTACTAAATTTATTGAAAACATTTTTCCATTAACCCCAAAAAAAGCCTTAGATCAGAGGAGACGACTTTCTCTTCTAATGAGAAGGAAATTACTTTTCTTAAATAACCAAATGAATGAAAACTAACTATTTTATTTTCAAATGATTTTGATGAAAAATATTTTCCTTTATAGTGAAGTTTTCAGTGAAACAAACGCAACTCTTAAGATATTAAAAGGGTGAATATTATTTTCGTCCTACACCGCTACCGTTTGTTTAAATAACATCAAGTTATTTAATTTAATATCAAGTATTTATGAGTTGGTTTAGTTTTTCAACTCATATATTAAAGCAAGTGTCAAATAAAAAACATATGTATAAAGCACAGTGTGATCCAATCTTCCCACATAAAATATATCCATATTTTTCATGCTCCAGCTCCGGCTAACTCCATGATTTATATAATATACTCAATAAACTTTTTCAACGACTTTGCATAGTCATCCATATTTTCTCCATATAGTTACTATCTCTTAAAATCTAAATTCATAAATTATTTGTCAAAATTCTAGCTTATCAACATAAGTCTGTTCTAACCACCGACCGCGGTGGCATGGCTGATAGGCCTTGGACCTCCACGCCGGAGGGCCGGGTTGAAACCCCTGCGAAGCGGGGCGCCTCTTGTAACCCACAGTGACTTACGCGCGACGTCGGGGTGGTGGGTTCCCGCTAGCGTCGCCCTGGGGTTTACGGTCTCGGCTGCCGGCCTTGTAGCGGTTCCTCCAAAGACCAAAAAAAAAAAAAAAAAAAAAAAAAAAAAAAAAAAAACATAAGTCTGTTCTAGAACACAATGGAGAGTGAACAACAAAAGGTGCCTCATGATAACTTCACATGAAATTGAGTCACGTGACATGATTCGCTTTAATTAACAGATGGATATATATATATTCCTATCGTTGGTTTAAAGGATAGCCAGAAATAAGGGATAAAAAGGAATAAACCTTAGCCTTGGGATCGAAAATTAATCTATTAAAATTCCTTTATATGAGACTTCTAATAGAAAAATTAGGCTTGAACTAGGCCTCCACCCCTTTGGAACTTATCTATATCCTTTCTTGCAAACAATATATTGAGATAGAGTCCAAATTTGATATATCAAAATATGTGATAAGCATGGCCAAAGAAATCAGTAATTCAATTAAGAGCAACTTGTACTAGTAGTTATAATCAGATTAGAAAACCTTTGCCTATTAGATTTAGGAATCATGTAATTTGGGTATATAATCCCCTCACCAAAGAAAGAGAATTTTTCATAAACTCCGGAGCTACATTGTTTCAATTAATCATGTCTTCGAACAACTTACACTCTAGAGACAATTTCTCAACGAAACCCATCTCCTCCGCTGCAGCCCAACAACAGCAAAATCATTCCCCACGATTGGCGACCGCACCTAGGAATGGACCAAGAGACGACAACAGTGGAGAGAATATTTATGAGCTTTTCAATGGAAAAAACGCTCTCCAGATAGCCAAGGAGGTTCTCAATCGGGATGATGGCCATAATTTTTCCTTCTTCACAACAACACCAGAGGAATATTTTGGCTTACCTGTGAAGCCAAAATCGACCAATGGAGCAGCACCATCAAAAAGGAAAGGACCATAAAAGTTGAGGAGAAGGGAGGAAAGTTTGTCTCCCATCCACATTGATTTGCAAATTGTTTAGGAATAATTAGGTTGACAATTTCGCTTGTTTTTATGTTTTCTTCGTGGGCTTTCTTAGTTTAGGGTTTTGTTAAGCACTTTTTTGGTTGGTTCTCTCTGTGTATAAGTTTTTTTTTTTTTTCCTTGTGAAATTGACTTTCATGGAATTATCTCTTTTAGTTCGTGAGTCACGTCTTGGCAAGAACAAGTACGGATGGATTTTCTTGTGACAATAAGATTAGGCGATGGGCACGTATGGAGGTGGTGTTAGTTTTTTGTGTTCTCTTATTATTGCTGTTATCTTTTATTTGGAAATTTGGATGGTCACATGTTTTTCGGGTGTTTCTATTACTACTATAAATATTACTAGTTTTACTACCCCTGCGCAGGATCTTCTTGTTTTTTTCCTTTTTTTTAATTAGAAAATAGAGAGGAGCAAATATTTCTTCTAGTATTATAACTACACAGGTTTGTATTATAACTAAAGGTTCTCTTTATTAGTAATAATGTAATCCTAACCACTAAACTTTTGTACTACAAAAAATAATGGACTATTGTAGATTCGAAAGTGAAAAAAAGGTATTATTCGTGATCCTTTTCTGGTCAAAATGAAGTTGCTGCAATAACATCCAAGATGATTCTTGCTTACCAATTAGAATCCTCGAAAATAGGGGCAATAGTTGAACAGGCTCTTCAAAATTGAAAAGATTGCAAACTCTCAACCATTATGTAGATAATTTAGATACCATAGTAAATTCTTTTATAATTCCTTGATACAAATTAAACCTTCACAAGCCAATCTAAATCTTATATTCAAGTATCTTAGAGAGAAATCTCTACATAGGATTTCAATTTTCCATGGAAGCTACACATTTTGTTTCCTTGATAACCGAGAGACTTCTCCACTCCTCTAATCTAATGGAATGAGCTAGGGCTAAGAAGATCAGGAACATCGCAATCACCTTTGTTAGTCATATATGCTACATTTGAACGAGTCTAGGCCAGCCATTAGTGGGCCTGGTGGCACAGGCACAGTCAGGCCTCCGTCCATTAGGGGCGGGGTAGCCATTGGGCCCAGGCTGTCCTCTTTCCGGGCACGGCCCGATTCCGGGGAAGTTGGCTGGGAAATTTGCTTTGTGCTCAATGAACGTAATGTAATTCTGGAAGTAAGTCTCTTTCGTTTTCCTTTTTTGTTGGAAAAGTTAAGTAATCTGGGAGGGAGTTTGTAAAACTATTTTACTTTTTGTTGAAAGTTTGTAAAACTATTGAGTAAAACTAAAAAGTGAGCCACTTAGGGAAAAATAACTATATTTCTTCCCAAATTAATGTCAGATTGCATAATCGCCAAAAGTGGCTCATCATGATAAATTGTGACAAAAGAAGGCACCAAAAGGGTAGTAGGAAAAAATTAATGTGGGGAAGGTGCGAGTTCGAATAATGCTGGCAATGATAAGCTTGGTTCGACATATTAGAAAAACTAACGATATGTCTAACTGCAAAATGAGTATTTAAATAGTAAGTGATCCCTACTTAATGCCACAAAATGGCTAAGTGATGTCAATTCACAATAACCATTGAATAATTCGGTCTTTCTGATAAATGACTAATATCCTACATTCATCCCTAGTTGTTCTCATTCCAACGAATATATTTCATCTCGTCATATGGTTATTTTTCAGCATGTTATGCGAAAGCACTTAGTGCATCAAGATATATAGCTTTGTCGACTAATTTGTGTATTATGTGTTTGGTTTTCATGATTAAAGGAAACAATAAATGTTAATCTGTACATTGAACTTGTTCAGCTTTCATGATAGTCTAGGGATCAAAAGTGAGAAAAACGAATAACCGCTTTTCAAGAACCCGGCGCTCCGTTCACGCTTCGTATAAGAGATCGGTATTTGCAAATTAACCCTCCACGAGCTATTCTGTATTTTATATCCAAGTGTATCGAAAGAAATCACAACTCAAAGATTTGACTTTTCCATTGAAGCTCCACCAGTCTTTGTTCCCAAGAGAACCGAGAGAATTCTATTCTCTCTCTGATGAGATGGAACGAAAAGAAGATTTTCAAGATACGAGCGGTAATGCCGACGGGTTTAAAGATAGATCAAGACCGTCGCAATCACGTCCGCGACTTGATTTTTCAGTACCGGGATTTTCCTTATTTACGCAAACTCCACACGAGTACTTCTTTTTTCTGGCAAAGAAGTAATGCTGCTGATCAAGGACGAGATGATCAAGCCGCAAGGGTCAACCCCGAACGAGAGGGAGAGGATGCTGTTCCTAATGGTCGGATAGCGACAGCTGAAGATGAAGAATCGACAGAGGGGTCATGTCGAAGGGAAAGAGACGGTAATGTTGGTGATGATCGTAGGGCGAGGGTCAACTCCAAACGAGAGGGAGAGAATGTGGTTCCTAATGGTCAAATAGTGATGGTTGAAGATCCAGAATTGGCAGATGGATCGCATCGAAGGGAAAGCGATGATGTTTATGTAGGCGAAATTATCATAAGCAGCCATCCGTCAAAAGCAAGAAGATTGTCAGAATTGCCAGAAGAAGTCGGGCAAGAGGAAGAGAACACCCCAGGTCACGACGGTGATCGAAGGAGGACGATGAAGATTCATGATGAAGAATCGATGGCAAGGTCTCACGGACAAAGAGGAGACGGCCACAATTTCACAGTAGATAGCACTGATTCGAGTTTAACGGAGTGGCCATTACTTGGTCCCATTCGTGGAATGAGAGATCAAAAGGAGAAGGTCATCACGGAAGCCATCAACTTCTTAGGAACGTTGCAGTTTTTTTCTTGGAATAAAGGCGCACGGATTAGTTCCTTTTTGAGCTTTTCTTGGTTTTAGGGTTTCGTTAGGCATGACCAGTGCTCTCTGTGTATAAGGATTTCTGTTGAAATTGGTTTTCATAGAATTAATCACTTTGTGAGTGACGTCTTGGCAAGAACCAAACGAGTGAGTATGAGTTTTCTTCAATAGACCCTCGTTATTCTCTCCATTGATATAAAGGAAATTGATTTTCCAAAAATCAATCTTAGTTTTTCTCACCATTGCCATTGTTAATCAACATCTTTTGATTCCGTAGCTCATTTGTTTCCAAGATATAATGAAACCAGCCACAAGATCAAAAGATATGACTGCTAACGACAATGAGTCTAAAAAAAAAAAAAAAAAAAAAAAAATCAAGAATGTTACAGTCGCCTCAAGTAGTCATTAAGGCTACACAATTATGAGGAACTGATTTTTCCAATTTTTTGTTTTGTTGGTGGAAGTCGGGACGGCATTGACATGAGAGTGGGAGATCATTAGACGGTTGAAAAGTAATTGATCAAATACTCTATTGTCAATAGACTGATATGAATAAGACCAAAGTGAGATTATGTTTTTGCTTTTGGAAATTTCTATAAATAAAGAAAAGTAAGCAATAATGCTTTTGACATATTGATAACTTTGTCATCTATGTTTTCTAGTTTGATTAGCAAATTTCTCTTAAGTCATATTGAAAAAAGCAAGATTAAGTAGGTAATTTGCAGCAAATTAATCGGAAATTTTTTTCCAACTTAAAGTGGTTTGCGATTCAACAAATACTATATTATACCGGAGTTTTATCATGGAAGAAAGTATGTGATGAAATCGAACAATCTTCAATGTACTCCTTTGAGTTACATAAAGCAGAAGGCAAAGAAGACAACCTTTTGAAAGATGCAGATGCTAGGGCAAGGTAGTGATAATGCAGAAAAGAACAAACTTCTCAAGCTATATTTGCATGTGAATAGAAATGACACTCTTTTGCCATTTAAAAAGATAGGAGAGGAAAAGAATCTGATTTGAGATTTTTACGGGAGCTGCAATGATGACTGGACATAAATTTAAAAGTGTGGAATATACAAAAAGTTATGGAATCTAAATGACTGCGTTGGCTTTTGATAAGGGGGACATGATTAGGTCAGAGAAATAATATCAACTCTTTAATATATATTTAATGAATCAATTAACAGAACTCACTAACATTGAAGCAAATTTTTTTTTAAGTTTATTTATGATATATTTGGATGGTATGAAGACAGTATAATAATTATTATTGTGTGTAGCAGAATTAAATTTACTATCCATGCATTGATAATTATGATAGATTTAGATACTTTAAAATATTTCTCTGTCTCGTAACTATTAGACATTGTTGATAACTTATGAAAAAACTATAGCGGAACTATATATTTCTTTACAAGCTGAGGGTCTATTTGTTTCACGAAAAATTAATTATTTAAAAAAATTCCAATGAATGATTGATGATATTGCTTACGAAAATGACGAATGAAAAATATTTTTATACCATCAACGTAGTTAAGGATAAATTGTTGTCAATGATGAAAACAGTTTTTACTGATTAAACTTTTTAAACGATATTACCAATCATTTTTTAGAAAAAAATTTTCAAATTTTAATTTTTCTGTTAAACAAACTCACCTTGAAATTTCAAAAGTTGCTCTCTAGGCTATTACTTTTATTAGAAAGATCTTTGAAGTTCTCTTTAACAAGGGAAACAATCACGTGTTTTCTTGGTCTTTATCTTTAAAAGACAAAGAAAAAAACGTAAAATTAGGAAAAAAATTTCCCCTTATGTGTGTGTGTTACATTTGTGTGACTATATATATAGATACGGATGCTTATATTTCAATCAAGGTTTCAAAGATTTTCTTATTAAACTTCTCCAGGACTAGTGTTAAGTAACATTGGAAAATTATCGAGATTCTTTCAAGAAAAAGAAGTAGCAGGAGGAGGAGGGAGGAGGGAGGGGTGGGGCGGGGGAGCGCGGCGATTGAACAAGCCATGAACACCCCAACACACGCCAAATCAACACCTTCCCGAAATGCTCAAAATGAATTTTAACTCTTAATTCCTTTAATGGGAGAGAATTTCTTAGTAAAAATGTAATTTCGAACTATGTTGAATTCCAAATTATTGAGTTAATGTAGAGCTGTGAAATCATGCTATAAGGGAATTTCACAGTGTTGTCATTGTGTAAAACTTTAGAAAAGTCAATTTAGGTTTACGGTTTAGTCGGGGTGTGTTGCAACCTTCCCCTCAGTAGGAAGGAAAGCAAGCTTAAGGCAAATCTTTTTATACCAAAAACCTCAAATTTATACTCATGTAACACATTTACTCCAAATTTGAACACCTATCTCCATCCCAAACACTTGCTGGATTTACGTCTAAGTTCTATGATGGTCCCTTTCCTTTGCAACTGCCTTGCAAGTAGCTCCTAAAACATCAGTTGTTACATCATCTTCCTTGGGCTCCTCATGCGCCTGGCCGAGGATGCGGCTGTCTTGTTTGATCTTGGCATCCTGCAAGGCGACTGATTTGGGTCCAATGATGTGGTTGTGCGTTTCTTATGGGACCTGAGCGAAGAGTTATTGTTTGACTGGAGAATGTGCTACCTGGCCAATTTGTTTGAGAACATGAACAAGTACGCCAATGACCCGTGGAACCTACGGCTAACGAAAATGAAATGGAAGATTTTCTTGTCAATCATGGGATTGATGCTGCTGGTGCTTATGCTCCTCCAAACCGTCTTTGCAATGGCAGCCTATTTCATCCCCCAAAGTGATGATGGAGGTGCCAAACCGTGTGTTTCTATCCATTTAACGGCATGAAGAAATAACAAATGCTGAAGTAGTTAGTTGTTGTTCTGATTGCTTCTTTCCTAAAAGGAAGATGCCATATAGAATGGCATATAGATACTGCTTTCTGCCATTAATACAATACCATTTTGCACTGACTCTCTTCATAAATAAATTTAGCTTTAACAACTGCTCCAAAAGCCTTATGACTTAAGTGCCTCTTAACTGCTTATTCCTTGAGCCTTTTTTTTTTTACGATGGACTCATTGCTTTGCTTCATTTCATTCATTCATAAAACACTAGGAAACCAATTTTCTACCTTAATGATTGTCTTTTCCCATGTATGATGGAGAATGAGGAATTTGGTGGTAGTAGCAAGGGATGATTACGACGCATACATCTGTGTAGGGCAATCAGCTTTCCTAAAACCAATGGTTATTAGTCTTGGAGAAGTCTGGAGAGGAGGGCAACATGTACACAATTCAAACTCTAAAGTCCTGAAGTGAGGATTGTTGTAGAAGGCGTAATTAGAGCAGCTTTAGGGAACTTGAGAGCATTAATCACTATGCTGCTATAGAATTTATACTGCAATTGGTGCAAGATATTTGAGCTTTCTGAAAGCTATTCACAAACCCCTCGTAGAATAGAATTTCAAAAGAAAGGGATGGCCTCAAAGAATTAGTAGAAGGCACCTAGAAGAGCGTGCTATCACCTTCACTATTCACCATCAGATCAGGTTTTGCCAAAATGACAAATTGGTTATGCATGCACCATCCCAATTTGACAGCATTTGACTGCCATTCACTATGCTGCAATGCTAGCTATTGAATGTTCCATCACTACAAAAAATTGGTACACAAACATTTAGCCGGATCCTTTGCTTGTATCTCATATTCAGGTTTGTGAACAGAAGTTCATTAATCGCAAGGTAAAATTGATTCACATGCTATCTTGATAAGATTGGCTTACCGCTCATCATAATAAATAAATAAAAATACAAGATGTTGAACATCTGTAAAGTGTTCTGACTATCTAGAAAGTTACTGAAAAACATCTAAGTTGGTACAAGGTGGCCAATCTCAAAGTTGACATCATTCCAAACTATTGAAGGGCCAAATGTAGGCAAAATGAAAATCAAGGCAAACATCACTGCCAAGAAGGTTCTTTTTAGAGTCTTCCTGATGTCATACATCTGACGTGCTCTTGCATTGTTAGATATCACATCATGAGACCCTAAAGAATGGACAGTTGATAATACTGACTCTGATCCGCCTTGAAATCGTTCAACACCCACATTTTCATTTGCCTTGTCCTTGTTTGCATCACAGGGAAAACCATGATTGTAGGGTGGAATCCGAAGCAAAAAAAAAGGAAGACAATAATTCAGCACTATACTAGACTGCTGACCATGACTAAACAAGTCACTGAGCATTTCAACTCGTTCATACCAGGAAACCTATATACTATGAAATGCTCTCATCTCTATGGCAATTCATAGTTGAAGTCACTGAGCATATCAACTCGTTCATACCAGGAAACCAATATAAGCATCGTTTTCGACAGCACAGATAATAAAAGGGAAGTCGCTAGTTAAGTCTTTTCACCTGGGGAGTTGAAATTGGACTCTGTCCTGCTGCTCCATCAAAGAGACTTCCCTGCACGAAATCTTCAAGTTCATCCCTGTAATTTCCTCTATGATCTGAATCATGGTCACTCACGCATTCGGAATTTGTGTAGGAGACGCTACTCCTGTGAACCAATTGAGAGAAAAAACCATCCTTTAGAAGCACATCTACCCCCTCCACTCTCAAACCTCCACAACTTTCTGTGCACCCTTCTACAATTATTAATTGTGGGTTTGGGTCGGATCCTTATGTTCAATCGGCTCTAGTCACTTTTTATGCGAAGTCAGGTCATTTGAATGTGGCTCGTGAGGTGTTCGATAAAATGGGGGAGAGAACAGTTATTACATGGAATTCGATGATTTCTGGGTACGAGCAGAATGGGTCTGCTAAGGAGGCAATTGAATTGTTTGATCATATGAGGGAATCTGGTATTGAGCCGGATTCCACTACGTTTGTGGGAGTCTTAGCTACTTGTGCGCAGTTGGGAGCGTTGAGTTAGGGAGTTGGGTGCATGAGTATGTTATGGACGATGGGTTTGATATGAATGTTGTGTTAGGCATTTCACTAATCAATATGTATGCTAGGTGTGGAAATGTTATCGAGTCAACAAGTTTTTGATTCGATGAGGGAACAAAATTTATTGCTTGGACAGCTATGATCTCAGCATATGAGACAAATGGATGTGGAAACCAAGCAGTCTAACTATTTGACCAAATGCAACTCCGAGGCCGATGGCCTAATAAAATCACTTTTGTGGTGGTGCTCATGCCAAGCTAGTTGACGTGGGCGTCATGCATCTGCAAGCATGAAGGAAGAATATAATGTAGAGCCGGGACTAGAATACCATGTATGCATGGTTGATATGCTTGGGCGAGCGGGATTCATTGATGAAGCTTACGAGTTTATTGAAAAAAAAATTCCTATGGAGCCTCCACCGGCCGTGTGGACTGCTATGCTTGGGGCTTGCAAGATGCATAAGAATTTTGATTTGGGAGTAAGAGTTGCTGAACATCTCTTAGATAGTGAACCGGATAATCCAGGCCACTATGTCAGGCTTTCTAACCTATATGCCTTGGCTGGTCGGAGTGACGGAGTGCAAAGAGTTAGAAACATGATGATACAGAGAGGGCTGAGAAAGCAAGTTGGTTATAGCATTATAGAAGTTGATGGAAAGACATATGTTTAGCATGGGCGACAAGTCTCATCCTGAAACAAATATCGTATATGAGTATTTGGATGAGTTGATGTTGAGATGTGCCCAGGCCGGTTATGTACCATTGGCCAATTCATTGATGCATGAGTTATAATGGGAGGAAAGGGAATATGCACTTAGATTCCATAGTGAGAAGCTTGCTGTTGCATTTGGGCTAATGAAAACTAGCCATGGTATGACCATTACGGTTGTAAAAAATCTACGTATGTGTGAAGACTATCACTTAGCATTTAAGTTCGTTCCACATGTCACCAACAGGGAAATTGTTGTTAGAGATAAGCTCCGGTTTCACCATTTTAAGGATGGGTCATATTCATGTTTAGATTTTTGGTGATGTGGTCCACACTGAAGCTGGATGTCATTTGATTCTTATAACTTGTCGCGGTAGGGTGAAAATTCACCTTTGGGCTCTGTACAGATACTGAGTGAAGGAATAATCTTCACATAATTGGTATTTGAGAGAGACGTTTGCCCTTTGAATATTCCTAGATGGTTGTTACACTTAACCTGGTTATAATTTAGTATTAGACCTCTTCCAAAGAGAGATGCGAAGATGGCGATGTTATACTGGTGATATCTATGACTATTCCAAATCAACAACATCCCACACTGAAAAATGATGGATGCATCAAAGAAGGTCCCTCTTGTTAGGCAAGGCCTCAGATTTTGGACTGAAGAAAGCAGAGTGCTGGTTTGTTATCTGCTTGAGTTTCCGAATAGTTAACCTGGTGCCCTTATTGGGACTAAGGTCGCCTAAAGAACCAGCTCCACGGGGGACTTCTCTGAAACCCGCTATCACGGTTTCTTTTTCAAACCGAAGCATGCCAAACTGTATAGGATAGCCAAGTAGAATTCATGATCGCATGTGAATGAAACCAGTGAGAATTACACGTGATGAGACTCGAGCAAAAAGAGATCACTTTATAAGTGATCGAGTGCTGCCAATGCTCTCTCTTTCACGGCTTCATTTTTCGAGTTGACATGGCTCGCTGCATCTTCTCAAACACATTACTTGCTTGAAACCTCTGGGAAAGCATTCGACAGCCCCTAAACCGCTGCTGCAGATAAATGAGGACGAACGGAAAACCAACACCAAGGGGCAATGATATCCCAAATAGTGCAGGAGATATTCACCCTGTTGTGCAGTTGCATGTATACTAAGTCAAGTTGTCCAGTGTAAAACCAACCCCATGCGATTCTTTTTGTTCACTTTGGTGTAAAGATGAATACTTTGCTAAATATTCAAGTAATTTGGTGAAAAGTCTGCATATATAGATGAACGAGATGCTAATTCTTCAAGATGATTAGACAGAAAATTCATAAAACCAAATTACCTATAAGATAAGTTGATATCATGCCGAGGAAATGACAAGAGTGAGATGGCACATTCATAACATTATTTTCGCAAACATAGAGACCTAAGAGATGAAGGGGATGAAAAACTCAACAGACAAAAATAAAAAAACTGGAAGATCTGATGGTAAGACGTTGGCCTCGTGCTCATTGCAACCTTCTTTAGCTAAGTTTCACTTGAATTTGGTGGCGGACAAGATGTCGCCATCTTCCAGTAACCAAGCTAGTTTGGAATCTGAAATTTTCCTCAGCTGAGGGTCGAGTTTCTGCCACTTATCCTCCAAGCAAACCATGTAAGGAAATATGTGATCAAAGACGAGACCTTCGCAGGACAAAGGGACGTCCTTCAAGGACTCCACATTCCCAGGAGACAATTCTTCAGGAAGACAAGGCGGGACGTCAGGACATATGCAACTAACGTGATCTTCATATTCGCAAGGAGCACAATAGTAGATCCACAGGTCAGGATGTCTCTCTGTCTCGCAGACTTCACGGTAGTACTCGTCTGTACCGTCTTTGGGAGGAGGGCTTAGAGTGAGCGGATGATAGTTACAGTATTTAAGTGGGACGCTGGAGGGCAAATGAAGAGTGCTTCTCGCATATAAAATGAAACTATTCCACGTCGGCTAGTGAGACTCTCTTGTATTCACCGAATACTTTACGGTCGGTTCTTTTACTAGCAACCATTTGAAATTTTTCAGGTCAGGCTGCTCATAGGCTAATCAAATTTCATCGGTAAATTACTTGAATCTGGCTATATTACGATGCATTCAATTAGTTAAAGCAGTTAATTAAGTCAAGGTGCTGTAGTTGAGTATCTTGCGATTCTATAACTGAATTTTTTATGTATCTAGTTACATGCATTAAAATGGAATATTATAAAGAGAATATGACGCTGAAAGTCTTGTGCTCTAAATGTTTCAAACATGGACAGTGATCCTTAGCACCAGGGCAGCCCAAATGGCTGCGTGTCTCTAGCAGACTAACAAAAGGATCTGGACCAGGAACAGAGGCCAAAGCCTTTGCAGTACAATCTGGCCAACCTACGTATAAGAAAGTGGTTTTCCACATAGGTGAGTTTTGAGTCCCACAACGGTTGAAGCGAAAAATGGAGATAATCTTATGGACTTGGTTATTTAATAGTTGTTTGATAACGCAGCTACTTGGTGTGCACAGAGTGAACTTTTTTTTTTGCCTTCTATTAAAGAATACCGCTTTTTGGATGACTCTTGTGTCACGGGCCTAAAGAGACGTGCGGTCACGATCCCAATCGATCGGCCCATGACACTTGCCTCCATGGCCGGAGCCTCTACCAACTTGCAAGTGTCAACCGTTTCTGATGGGAGGGATTGCTCATATAAATAATGTTTAAACAAGTGGGCAAAGATTTTGCATTGTTTTGTTTAAACAGTTCATCTAATTTCATTTGGAGCATACACATAAGCTGAACAGATGACCAACTCCTTCACTGGATCTTCTGCTGCAAGAGGATGGAGAAATATGGGTATCAAATGGTTTGGAGCTGCAATTCTGGAAAGCATGATGCAGATCCTAGACCAGTGAGTCCATCGGCAACATTAACTGTTTCGTCTTTATATTTCCAGTGGCCACAAAGGTTACCGTAATTTATTGGCCAAGGGGGTACACAGCTTGTAACTGTAGAAACTCAAAGGAGGATGGATTGGGGCTACGCCATGCCCATGAATTATCAAAGAAAGAACATAGTGCTTCGTTTTATGCCTCAATCTCATCACTTCCTACCAGTTGCAAGAAAATTCTTGGGATTGGAGGCTTTTCTACCGCCATAACCCGCTCGAAAATCTGAACTACCTGAGACATCGTTGGTCTATCTTTCTCGCTGTCTTGAATGCACCAACAAGCCACTTTGCATGCTCTGCACAATTCTTCCATCTCCACGAGTCCTTCCAATCTGCGGTCCACAAGTGGCAAGACCTCTTCTCCTTTGGCTATTGAATTAGCTACCCGAAGTGGTAGATAATCACGCATTCAGCTCCTCAATGTTTCTCTTTCCCGATATGATCTCAAAGAGCATCTTTCCATAGCTGAAAACGTCCACTTTCGAAGTAATGGCTCCTCCAGAAATCCATTCTGGTGCGAGGTACCCTCTGGTTCCCCTCATGGTGGTAATTACCTGGCTGGCATCCCGTCCCACAAGCTTCGCAAGGCCGAAATCAGCAATCTGTGGTGCGAGTTCTGAATCCAAAAGTATGTTCTCTGGCTTGATATCACAGTGTATGATGCGATCTCAACACCTCTCATGGAGGTACTCCAATCCTTTAGCAATCCCAATGGCAATATTGTATCTGGTTTTCCAATCGAGGGTGTTGGAACCTTTCTGAAACAAATGAGCTGCGAGCGAACCATTTGTAAGGTAGTCATAAACTAGGAACCTCTTCGACTCTTCTGCAGAAAAGCCACGCAGTCGAACCACATTGACGTGCTGTATCGTTCCAATAGTTCTAACTTCCGCAAGGAACTGTTTGTTACTTTGGTTTTGGTTTGCAAGTTTCTTCACTGCTACAGGAGTTGAGTCTGGCAGTGCTCCCCGGAAAACAGAACTAAACCCTCCTTCCCCAATTTTCTCAGAGAAGTTCTTTGTTGCCTTCTTCAGAACTCGATATTCAAAATGCAGCAAATGATCGTCCACTGCACGAGCAAACCGTCTTGTCCTAATAGTCGCCAGCAACACACCAAGGAGCACGAGAAAAGCTAAGGACACAACAACTGCTGCTATGAAATTCAAACTGGGTTTCCCCTTTTTCTTACTCTCCTCCTTCCAGTCCAACCCCGCAATCCGGACATAGAAATCTTTAAAAACTGCATCACTGGCGGAATGTTGAACCAAAAATTTCTCATCCGTCCATATCTGACAGTTAGCAATGTAAGCGTATGCACTGCACGAACAGTTGCTCAAGCACAATAACCTGCATGCATCAATGTTTTCTACCATGAACGAATCATAATTTTTCGGCAATTGTATATGAGGCATGAGGAAAAAATTATCTTTTCTGTCACCACTACATTTCGACGCATTTCTCCTCTTGCATCGGCCCATATGATCTTCCAGCTTCAGATGATCTAAGTGTCCAAGAGCGCAATCACAAACCGGTGCATCACTCTGATTGCAGTTAGAAGAAGCACCACAAAAGGGATAAATCTCACACGTTTGTATTGGTAGTGTCCAAAGCACTTTCCATTCCTGGATATGCTTTGCCCATACTAATTGCTTGAGCAGCCCTGTCGGTCCGAGCACTATCCTAGAAAGATTATAAGGAGCAACTGAGGAATATTTGGAATAGGTCTCATTCTCATTCGAAACGTAGGTGAAGTTTATCGTGTTTACCACTGTCAGTGAAGGCTGAAGCCCATAATTATCCCCATTCCAGTCACTACCATTCCAGTAGGCTTCTGACCTGTTAAATAGCGATAACTGAAATTTTCCTTCTGCTGCCGGCATTGCAGAGAATATCCCGGGAGCTGGGTCATCTAAATCTGTCCAAGCCACCAAAACTGTCCGTTCAGAGGTATGTGAATGATATACAAACTTGGCACCTGGCAACCACGTATCAGTGGGATGATCGAAACTCTGCCAAGCAACACTAGACACATCCGACGTCTTCCTTAAAATGAAGTTTCCATTGTCAAGGAGCACTCCTGAAGTTGAATTAGGCAGGAGTGATGTCGAACCAGTTGACCAGATTTGACGCTTGCATGAAGCGAGTATGACTAAATTACCGTCCCAGAGGATCTTCAACTCCGAGGAGAACGGGTCAAACACCGGACGGTTCCTATTTGCGACCCAAACCAGAGTCTTTTGAGGTAAGCCTTTGTACCAAATGCCAATGTAGTGGTTACCAGTGTTACCTGGTGAAAAGAAGCCCATCTCAAATGTTCCTCCTTGAGAGATTAATGTCTGGTTTCCGGAGAGAGACTCGCCAGGTGAGATGGCGTCGGTGCTTGTGGACAAAGAGGGCCTGAATGAGACAGAGAGAAGAAGCAAAACATAGTGAAACATTTCTAAGAGTTTCCGCTTATGCAACTCAAATGTGGTTTCTCTTTCTTTCGCAGCAATGGCTTTGACATGGGTGAACTAGCAACTCTTAAGTCTTTCCTTGAACCAATAAATCTTGATTTCTCATTAGCCAGCGGTCTTCGGGGAATCGCCAGTCCAACAATGCTGAGTCGAAAGTGAGAAGACGATTGGGTGGTAAATGCGTGGTCTTTCATAGGAGGCTCCTTTGTCTGACGGGCGTTGGTGGCGGGTCAACAAAACGGGCGGGTTACCTTAGTCGAGAAGATCAGTTGGGGGGTCATCTGTCATTGAAAAAGTGCAAGTCAACCAATTAACAAAAAGTCAAGATCTTGAATTCTGAGGACCAACCGAAGGAAGGTTCCGTCAGCGGAAATTATGCAGAGATTGTTGTACATAGCTTTCGCGTTAATGCGGAAGGAAGGTTTCTAAATTTAACAAATTGGCTCTTTCCAGGAATCAGCTTTAGTATTTGTGAAAATGAACTGTTGTGCCCTAAAATCATTCAGAATTTGTGTAGGAGACGGCGAGACGCTACTCCTGTGAGCCAATTGAGAGAAAAAACCATCCTTTAGAAACACATCTACCCCCTCCACTGTCAAACCTCCACAACCTTCTGTGCACACTTCTACAATTATTAATTGTGGGTTTGGGTCGGATCATTATGTTTAATCGGCTCTAGTCACTTTTATGCAATGATATCCCAAATAGTGCAGGAGATATTCACCCTGTGGTGCAGTTGTATGTATGCTAAGTCAAGTTGTCCAGTGTAAATATGGGCTTCATAAAGACGGTAAGCGTGGGGCAGCGAACGCATTGTAACGACCCCGGTGGAAAAGGAAGGAAACTCAACCTTCTCCGCTGAGATAACAATCAAGTTGAGCAGTATCTGGCATGGCAGAAAACCATCCAGGATCAGACTGGACATGGAGTTTGAGGAAACAAGATAATTTTTACTTCTCAAATGACGCTCCTCATGATAAATTACCGTTCTTTCATACCCTCCACAAGCTTGGGTGCGCTGCATTGAAGACCAAGCTAATCTCAGCAAATAATTTTAATTAAAAAAGGTCAAAGCAACTATATCTCTTTCGGATCCCAAAGTAATTGGCTGTTTTTAAGAGTGTCATGATTAGACCCGTCAAACGGGCGGATCTAATGGGATCGAAAATAGTCTAACCCAAATTAATTTATTTAATTCATTTTTATATGTAATATAAATTTAGCAACCCAAATCTTATCCGGCTTGCACTAGACTATGGATCCTTGTGTGTTTAGGCAATTTTTCTTATTAAGTCGTTCCCCTTGAATAATGGGTAACTCTATGGATCAACTTGTCGAGTCCATGAGGGAGCTCGGCGAGGTGATTGACGGGAGTATGAAGATGGTGGTGAAAGTTTGGCTCAGGCCATCCATTAATCATGAAGTGGGTTCCGACTTTGGATTTAGATTATATATAGATGGTTCCAAGTTATCCATAAATCATGAAACGTGAAGTTATCTATATCGTTTGCAAAATGTTACCATAAAAAGAAGTTCGAGCAATTATAGGTTGGGCTTCAGGCCAAGCCCATAATGGGGCAGGCCGAGTCCAAAGCCCACCGGACCTTTTCTCGTCCACAAGTAGGTTGAGGGACCATCTCATCTCAACTAGGTTGAAGCCTCTCATGTGAATTGGGATACACTAGCCTTTTGAGAATCGAAGAGGGAGTGGGAGAAGAGGGTTTGGTCAAGAGGAAGTTCTTATGAAGAACGAAGAGAGTCTTATTTATTAAGTGAATTAGAAATGGATTTATAACATACCCATTCAAATCGGGAAAATTATTAAAAAAGTCTTAAACCTATTGCACTTTTGTTAATTCAGTCATAAACATCTCAATTTTATCAATTGAGTCCTATTTTTTTCACTTCTTGTCAATTGAGTCCATTCAATTAATTTTAATAGAAAATCGCTGACTTGAATGCCAGCGACACCACTTAAAACTGCAAGCGCTAATATAGATAAATTTTAATAATGTTTTAATATTTTGTGAATTTTTCCTTCTTTTTTTTTTTTTTTTTCTTTTCTTTTTTTTTTTGCTACTTCTTCTTCCTTTTGCCGATCGCCAACCACCAGCCATGTCGGGCTGATTGGTTTTGCTTGCTGTAGGCAAGGCATGGCCAAGCAAGACCCAACGAAGGTTGACCTTGCCCAAGCTAGGGTGGCCTTGTTGAGCATTGGTCAAGTGAAGGTGACACTAGGTGAGGTTGCCCTCGCTTGGGTGAGGCTAATCCTTACTCGATCTAGCCTAGGCAAGGTTGACCCTCACCAAATCTGGCAAGGAACCCTTGCCCAAGCCAACACAACCTCATTGGGCGTCATTTATGCTCAGATGACACCTGATGAGGTTGCCCTAGCATAGGTGAGGCTGACCCTCACGAAGCCTCACCTAGGCGAGGGCTCCCCTTGCTGAGGCTCACTTGGGTGCATCTCCCTTGTGGTGGGGGAGGCTAGTTGGATCGGTATGGCCGATGGCTAGCCATCGATAAAAGGAAGAAGAGAGAGAGAGAGAGAGAAGAAATATTTTAAAAATTCAAAAATATTTAAAAATATTATTAAAAATTATCTACATTAGGCCATTAGTTGTACGTGGCATTACCAACTTTTATGTTAGAGATTTCTAGTTAAAATTAGTCGGATGTCTTCGATTGACAAAAAGTGAAAATATTTAGAACTTAAAAAATATTTAAAAATATTATTAAAAATTGTCTACATTAGGCCATTAGTCGTACGTGACATGACTAACTTTTATGTTAGCAATTTCTAGTTAAAATTAGTCGGATGTACTCAATTGACAAAAAGTGAAAATGTTTAGAATTCAATTAACAAAATTAAAAAATTCAGAATTAAATTAACAAAATGATTAATACCTTAAAAAACCTCAAACCTAAGACATCTCGCGACAAATTTACCAAAAACTAATTTTTTTTTATGAAAAACCCCAAACTAGTACAATTGTGACAATTTACTCGACGATCATAAAAATTTCTAAACTAGTACATTTATGACAAATTTATCCAAAACTAATTTATTCGACTACAAAAAATCCCAAACCCAAATTTGTGACAAATATACCATCCATTAGATTATATTAATACCACAAAAAATTACAAAAGTTGTGAACTGTGACAAACGAAGCGTAAAATCCTTTGTATACCAATCAACTGTCGCTTGTCATTTAATTTAATAATTTGATAGTAAAATTTAACGAAAACTAACATAGGGTAAAATTGTCATAAGTGTATTGATTTTGGGTAAATTTATCAAAGATATATTAGTTTGGAATTTTTAGTGGTTAAAAAAATAGTTTGGAATAAATTTGTCACAGGTGTACCAGTTTTGGGTTTTTGAGGGTATTGACCCTTAAAAAAAATGCAATAGATTTATGACTTTTTAGATAATTTTTTCCATTCAAACCCACATGTGTTGGGTTTGGAACTTTACTTTCCTATGAAATTTTTATCTCGCTTGAAAAGATGTCTCAAGCCAATAAGAGCATAAAAGTGCAAAGCAAATATTCGAGAGGTTGAAACATTGTGAGAGCCTCGTTAGAAAGTGCTTCCATGAGTGAATTTTTTTTTTTCCATGAGTTAATTTTCTGGATTTTTGCACTATCAATTTACTGAAAATGATAAGTCAATATACTTGCATAGAGTTAGGAAAATGAATATTCCAACCAGAAAATGGGAAAAATATTTTTCGGAAAAATGATTTTTAAAAAAGCATTATTCTTTATTAAATTATTTTTCCCAAATAAACACACTTTTAAATTGCGATGATTTTCAAAATGTTAATTACACACATTTTATTTTTTTGGTAAAGGTAATAGATTAATTACACACATTTTTCATAAGGAAAAAAAAAAAAAAAAAAAAAAAAGAGAGAAAGAGTTGCCGCAGTCGCCGAGCAAAGTGAGAAACGAGGAGAGACCTTCCTCCGACGAGCTCGCCTCCGATGGAGTTCGCCCTCGCCGAATCTCGCAGCTGAAACCCCATCTCTCTCTCTCTCTCTCTCTCCCTCTCCGGCGCTCGAAAATGGCGTTCCTCTCGATACTCGTCTCCGCCCTCCTCCTCCTCCCTTCGCGCGGCTCCTCCGCCGTGGCGGCGGCGGCGTTCGCTTCCGGATCGGCGGCGATCGGAGAGGGAGGAGAGGGAGAGGAAGATTTCTCGGAGGCGCTGCTGCTGAAGCCGCTGCCGGACCGCAAGGTGCTGGCCCACTTCCACTTCGAGACCGGCGCTCCCGAGACGCCCTCCTACGGTCGCCACCACCGCCTCTTCCCCAAATCCATCGCGCAGCTCGTACGCTGCCCCCCCTCTCTCGATTCCACTCGCGCCTGTCTTCGCGTGTTTTTTTTTTTTTTTTTTCCGATTTGCGGATCTGCCATTGCCCAACTTTGTGAATGTTGTTGTCTGCGTTTGGCGGTTTGGGCCGCCAGGAGCTTGTTCTTGAGCATTCTTGATAAGGAATGCTTTTAATTTTGCAAAGAACTGATCTTGATTTGCATTCATTATGCTGAGAGTCGGTTGCCTTGAAAACTATAGTGTTTCCGTTATTTAGTTACTTTTTAAGACTCGTTAACGAGATCGAATTTTCTGGAAGAGCATTTGGAGATCTGTTGTTCTTTACAGTATCATGGAAATTTGCTTTGGTTTTTTGGTGGGGGGGGTGTTGTGGGGGTGGTGGCAGGGGCATTGAATTGATTGTGTCGTTGTGTCAATGTGTACGAGGGGCATTGAATTGATTGTATTACGGATGGGTGGTTCCAGGTGGGTAGGTTATCTGCACTGTAGGATTTTGGATTGGTTTTATAAATTTCGAAACCAGTAGTGGGTATTTATGTGCCCTGCACACAAAAGAGGATTGGTACGAAGAGAGATTTGGAATTTTTACTCTCCATGTGATATTGGTTCGAGTGGGTACCCTAGATGTCTTCATTCCTGATGGTGTTGATGTAGATCATATTCTAGAACCTGAGCTTGTTTGTGCAAGTTCAGAAAATAATGAATTGGACCCCATCTTATTCTATTGGATCCGTGGGAACTACTCGCGCAAGTCTTTCCAAGAGTATTGGCTCCAAGGGCTTCGGTGCTCACCCTTAGTTGTCATGCCAAAGGGACGTGTTCTTCCAAGAGTATCACTGCTCGCCCATGGTTCAAATGCCAGAGTGACATCATCTATCGGTGCTGACTTGACAGGCTAGCTCATGGCAGTGGGAAGGAATTAAATTTAATTGGGATCTTCTTTTTACTTGCTTTGACCAATCTGATTTTTATTCTATTGCATTTCTGATCTCAAATAGTGAGTGAAATCTCATTTCATGTCCTCAATAGATGTACTCTAGTAAACTATCATTGTGGTGAATGCGTTTGAGCAATTTACAGTGTTAACCTGATTACATTCAACCTACTTATTCCGAAACACACTCCAAAGAAACTGCTCTTTGGGAGGATCTTTAGGATGCAAAATAACTTACGGATTGGTACTGTTTTGACAGGTCAAGAAATTCCACATTCAAGAAATGGAGTTGTCTTTTACACAAGGTCGGTGGAATTATGAAAGTTGGGGTGGATTTGAACCAATAGCAAGCAGCAATGCGAAGCCACCTGGGGTTGAATTATGGGCTGTCTTTGATGTCCCTCCAGATGATGTTGATGCTTCATGGAAGAATTTAACCCATAGTCTTTCAGGACTTTTCTGTGCTTCCATCAACTTCCTTGAGTCTTCAACGGCTTATGCCGCACCTGAATGGAGCTTCAGGCCTGCTCCAGGAAGCCTGAGGTATGGCACACTTCCTCGTGAGGCTGTTTGCACCGAAAACTTAACTCCATGGTTAAAGCTCCTTCCTTGCCGTGATAAAGCTGGGATATCTTTGTTGATGGACAGACCATCAATCTATAGAGGATTTTATCATTCTCAAAGGTTGAGATTGAGGTCAGTTAAGACTAGTTCTGATGGAACTCACTCAAGCATCATACTCGAACAGACTCTTACAGTTGTTCTTCATCCTAACATTAAGAAGACGAGTACAATGAATTATGGGGAAAATAAATTACAACCGAGCTGGTCTATGAGTTCACTTTTTGGGAGGAAAATCAGTGGGACATGTCTTCTTGCCAAGTCTTCTAATGTTTATCTCCAACTTGATTGGGATCTGGTGAGAGAACTAAAACATCTGCAAAATGGAAATCAGGAACTTGGGGTCGAAAGTATAATGGAAGAAAGTTTTCTCAGTAATCCTGCCTTTGTGTTATCTGATGAGCCAGATAAGGTGATTAATGAAGTTAATTCTCATAGTGAGGGCTCCTCAGCAATTTTGTATGAATTTTCAGTCAAGAAGCACAGTGATTTGGGACCTTTTGATCTTGGCTTTACTTGGAAGACTCCTTTAGTCTGGTCATGCCCACACCTGCCTTTACGTGTCAGTCGATTCTTAATGGGAAGTGGGAATGAAAGAGGTGCTATTGCTATCTCCTTGAGATCAACGAGAGCAAGGGAGGGACTAACAAATGCCAAAGCCATGGGAGAGAGTTGTAAAGTGGATGTAAATGTTTTCCAAGTTGTGCCGTGGTATATCAAGGTTTACTTTCATACAATGAAAGTGTTTGTGGATGGAAAGCCTATAGCGGTTTCAGATATCATTGAGAAGATACACGTTTCACCCTCAGAAGACAAAGTATCTCCAGGGGTGTTGGAGATGATTCTGAAATTACCCTGTAGTGTAGACTCTGCTGGTTTCACTTTGGAGTTTGACAAGGTTTGCTTTGACATCTTGCTCTTGTCAGTTTCAATTATCTTGTCATAGACAAAAGTTTCTGTTAGATTATTTAGTGCTCAATCGAGCAGAACACTAGTCATATGCATTGCATTAACAAATGATGGCAATGATTTATAAATATTCACGTAGTATTAGCACAGTAGGTTCCTTCTTCGTTGGTATAGTATAGTAGAAAATCTTTCCAATGATTGGTGAAAAAATATTGATTAAGACTCTTTTGGTTATTGTTCTATTTGCAAGTGAAAATAAATGCAGAATCTCAGAAGTTATATCAAACAATCAAGAACATGAAATCTGTGTTGGATTATAGTCTCCCTTACACCTTTTTACATCATTTTTGTAAGATATAACAGCTAAAGCATCTTAGTAACAACCTGCAGTGATAAATGCAATAAAAGCCATAAGTGAAAGCTTTAAAGCCACAATTAAGAGTGAAACATGACCTTGTTTAATCTCTAGGGGATCTCATCAACATCTGGACATTTTCGTCTCTCTAGCATCTGTAAGAGATGCTCCATTAAGCGATGGCATCATGTCACCTTCAAGAGAGGAGGTGATGATGATGATGTGAGTGACCATACTTGATATAACGTTGAGACTATTTTTTCAAAAGAAACATAATAGCATGATTTTTTCCCATCAAAGACCTTTTAGGATGATAAGGAATGGAGCAACAGAATGATAAGTTTCCAAGTTAAAGACATGGTAGAAAGATATCCACTGCTATATGCGTTGTTGAACTGAAATATCTCTTATATCAGCAGGTGCAAGAGTTAAACCTGCACTTGGATTTTATATTGTATTTTCCTACGATGATAGGCCACTGGCTTTTGCTTAGTTATGGGCTTCTTCTCTGTTTTTATCTTTGGTTGTGGCATGAATGGACTGTGCATTTGCAAAACTCTAGCATCCGTAAGAGATGCTCCATTAAGCGATGGCACCATGTCACCTTCAAAAGAGGAGGTGATGATGATGATGTGAGTGATCATACTCGATATAACATTGAGACTATATTTCAAAAGAAACATAATAGCATGATTTTTTTCCCCATCAAAGGCCTTTTAGGATGATAAGGAATGGAGCAACAGAATGGTAAGTTTCCAAGTTAAAGACATAGTAGAGAGACATCCACTACTATTTGCATTGTTGAACTGAAATATCTCTTATATCGGCAGGTGCAAGAGTTAAACCTGCACTGGGATTTTATATTGTATTTTCCTACAATGATAGGCCACTGGCTTTTGCTTAGTTATGGGCTTCTTCTCTGTTTTTATCTTGGTTGTGGCATGAATGGACTGTGCATTTGCAAAACTGGTTTTTTTATCATATCAGGATTTTCAGTGGTTCCCAAAAAGATACAGCATTCCAAGCTGGGCCATCTTATTGTTCTGCTTTTTTTTTTTTATTGATGTAGGGATTTCTGCACATTGATGAATATCCTCCGGATGCTAATCAGGGATTTGACATCCCCCCAGCTGTAATAACATTTCCTAACTTTCACGTGAAAATGCATTTTGGTGAAGATAACTCGTCAAAACAGTCGGCGGTGTTGTCTAGGTTTCAGGTACTAAAAGGCTGTATGTTGTTTTTTAATTACTACAGAGTGATGAGGAGAACATACTCATTGCTTCTAGTGAATTATTTTTTTATATTTACAGGACAGCATTCCTGTTCGATCTTACACAGAAGTATTGCTAGTTCCTCTGACAACTCCTGATTTCAGCATGCCTTACAATGTGATCACTATTACATGCACCGTATTTGCATTATATTTTGGGTCTCTGCTTAACGTGCTTCGTAGACGTGTCGATGAGGAGGAAAGATTTCTCAAAAGCAAAGGTACTTTTCCTTGACACCAGGGTCATTGGTTTGACGACTTGATGGATAATATAGTCAATTTTCGAAAAGAAACTTTTCTGGATTTGAGGTGGTCTTGCTTTCATCACCTCTCTTAAGTTCGAATTTTTCCAGTACCATGATAGTATTGGGATAGACCATGTAATCACTATGAAAATTTGTTGCAGTTCCCATCTCAGGATTCATGTATCTGTCTGTTCATCCTGTAAAGAATTTTTAATATATACCTAGAGTAATGCCTGCTATTGAAGTTTTTGGTAGCAGTTCAAACCAGTCTTTCAATGTATGTATGTATGTACGTATGCGAAGTACCTTATTTGCCTCATTAGTCCATCATGGAGAAATATCAAGGAACTGAGATGAACCTTGAAAGTGTATTGACAGCGAGAAACCTGAGATTATATTCACTGCGATAAACCTACTTTTTCTTTCCTTTTTTTTTTTTCTTGTGTGTGTTTTAGACAAACTTCCAAAACTTACTACCATATCTGGTTAGCTTTATAAGTTTTACCTGCAAAAGCAGCAGATATAATATACCCTTGCCTACAATGATCTTTCATCCATTTTATTCAGCATGCCATTTAATGGAAATGATCATGACCTGCAACTTTTTCTATTTATCCTATTCAGATTCTGATATCTTTCGCAACCTTTTCTTATGAATGTTCAATTTGCAGACAAGAGGTCCAGTCCACTGTCTCGTCTGCTTAGTAAGCTGTCCGCCAAGCTTGGAGGAAAACCAGTGGTAACATCACAGTCATCAGCGAGGTCATCATCTTTTATTAGTTTAAAACTCATACTAAAAATCATATTGGTAGCTGGGATTGCGATTGCTTGGCAATACTTCTCCGAATGACATCGGATGGAGTAATTTAGATAGGGTTTTTGTACATTATGTGCCAAAAGATACGATACCTGAGGTCAAAAGATTTTCTGAATTTTTGCTTTTGTTAACATGTACTGTATAGATGAGATTTTGCACATTTTTGTCCTAATGAGAAATTGACATGGATTGACGGTTCAGGTACATTCTGGTTCTGTTGCTACTTTGTAATTCACAATTTTTGCGGTACTTTAAAAAGTTGCCATGAGTTAAATATATTTCACAAGAGAAAGGGGGATTATATGCCTTTGCTTCTGATGGCATGTAATGAAATGTGATGGGACTTTTTGGACACTGCCACAAGCCAATTCTGGTCATTTGCAACATTGGCATTAGTATACTGGCGCCAGTCTTTTGTGGGACTTTCTCCTTCGTTTCTGCAGGCGAAGTGTGCCTTTACGCTTGAATGCTCAACGTCGTTTCGTCCAACCTAGAAGGTATACATGTGGTCCATGTTTTGTTGGAATTTTTGTGGAAAAAGAAATCCCACACGATCATTTCGAAATAGAGAACTTTACAAAATGCTAAATACGAAAGTCACATCATGCGAAAGTAATTTCTCTAGGTGTGAGGATAAGTACAGAAAATGGTTGTCGAAGTGTCTTTGCAAATACAGGCTGATGAGGAGATGTAGGCGAGTCTGATAAAGCTCCCATGAAAGCAAATGGCCATCCAGATTAGATGTTTCAACCCGGTCGCTACTTCATTCGTGCATATCGTGCTTTGTGCTGTGACTTCATAATGGTACTAATGAGTTCTTGTCATTGTTACTTTGTCTTTCATGGAATAATTTGGTCATATGCTACATTATCATGGTCATATGCTACATTATCATCCATGAAATTCGAATTTCTCGCCGTCTTGGTTGTTGGTATGCGTTATTAACGTTGTCTAAGGGACAATCACCCGTGTATTTTGATTAGGAAACTGTCACTACCAAAGAATGAGGGAGTAATAACGAGCATTTTGCTATCTAGTATAACCTCATTGCGTTTCCAAGTATAGTGAAGAACAGCAAAAGATCAATGGAACATTTGCAGCATTTGGGGCTCTGGGCATCCAGTTCCCATTAACTCTATATAGTAGGGGTGAGCATGGTTTGGGTTAGGCCGGTCCACCCTTTAACTCTAGGACCAATCTGCACAGTGCTGGTCCTCAATTTTTGAGACCAGGGACCGACCTTATTGAGCTTGGGATCGAAGACTGGACCGACCCAATGGGTTCGGTCCGATTCCAGGGTCAATCTGGAACCAACTGATAATTTTTTATTTCATTTTTTATATTTCTTAAAAAAAAAAAATGAAGACCAGATTAACCCAATGGGTTCGGTCTGGTTTCAATGTCAACCTAGAACTAACCAATAATTTTTTATTTCATTTTTTATACTCCTTGAAAGGGTAACCGAGGACCGTACCGTCCTAATGGATTCGATGATGAGTGAGATCAGTTAAGAAAGGCAAGCGATGAGGGTCAAGTGGAGTAAGCGTCAAATAGAATGAGCATCGAATGTCAAGTGAAAAGCAACAAGTCAAGCGAGCATCAAGCGGTGAGCGACACGAGTGACCCAAAGCGAGCGAAGCGAGTGTCGAGTGGCAAACGGAGAAGTTGTTTCTTTCAATTTTGAAAAATTGAAGACTAAGAGGACAAATAAAATAAAATAGAATGAATACTAGAGGAAGATACCATAAGGAAGTTGTTTATACCTTTTTGGATGCCATGAGGACTCCTTACAAAAACATTTTCCTTCTTCATAAATTATGACTATTGACACCGTAAAAGACATTAAGAATCTAAGTTATTAAAGAACAATGTAAAACTATTTGAACTCATCACTAAAAAACTGTTTAATGTTGTTGACGCTGTTTATTTTAAGATTTTTTATATATAAAAAAATTATAAATAATATATATATTAAGGGTTGGTCTGGATTAGACCGACTCGAAACTCTCAGAACCAAGGACCGATCTGCACAGTATTAGTCCAAGAATTCTAAGACCAAGGACCGACCTAGTCTCTCTGGGAACCGGACCAGGACCGGTAGGATTGGACCAGTCTAGGGTCGGTCCAGGGTTGACCCTGGACCGATGCTCGCCCCTACTATATAGTGAGATGCTTACCGATCCTCTTGTCTAAGCCTTCACCTAGTTCAAAGGGTGCGGAAGCAATTGGCGAGACTGACCTATTATCTATCTAAAGATGTTGTATTAATAAAGTCCTACTCTATAAGCTAAATTCGTTAGGAACAGAGAAATTGGACAACAAATGTTGCTGAAAACATCGAGTGGCTGTCATAATAAAATATTCTCTCTTAGTCATTCTTCGTATCTTCTATGATTATTTTGGCAACCGATTAATCCCCACTAAGTGTAGCAATCCGCCCGGATCAAAAGAGGTTGAAACGAGCTCTTAAGGAACAAACGATTTGTCGGGAGCAAGAGATGAGCTTAAACAGATTTGTCCTCTTCTAAGAGAAGCTTCATCATCATTCTACCGATGGTTCTGTCTCTGCTACACAAGCGTGAGAATCTGCATCGAAGTTACTCACGAAGGCTGACTGTACATACTTCCTTTGCGGATCAGTTGTTTAGCTCGACATAAGGCTTCACCATATAAGATGATACGACAAATATTAGCCCCAAGGCAATGGATATGGCAATGCTACCAAGGAGAAAGCATATCAAATGAAACAAGACAGGTTCAGATTTATCTCATTAGACTGGCAGGGACGAAGGAAGAAAACGAGGAAAACTTATCGTATAAGTGAAAAACTGTTCTATCAATGTAATGCTTTGTCATAATTCAATAGTGCCTACTGTCGGCACTTTCTCATATACAGGAGTCCCTCTAAACCTCTTGGGAAGAATACACCGGCCTCCAAATCGCTGCTGTAGGTAGATGAAAACAGCAAACAGCAAACCCCCTAAAGGAATGATAATGTCCCAGGCAGGGGAGTAAAAATCCATCCTATGGTTTGCGTATATATAAGACAGATCGAGGTGCTCGCCAGAATTGTGAGCCCTGTAAAGATCATAAGCATGGGGTACTAAACGGACTATTGTGGTCCCAACATAATAAGAACGAGATAATGCTTCTACAGAAGAGTCAAAGAATAAGTTGAACAGGAGCTGAGGGAGTAGAAAACCGTCCAGGACCAACCCTGCGTAAGATTTAAGGTCCCCCAAAAATGAAACTTGCTGGTAACTGATATGGCCTCGGCGTAGAAAATTACTTCTGTGAGAATTCCTCCATTGGTGAGAATTCCTCCATTGGTGAATGAACCAAGCTATCAACCCACCGCCGATATACATTGGTAGAGATACAAAGATGACCTTTTTCTCAGACACCCACAAGCCCTTGGGCTTGTCATCACCATGTCTTGCGGACCAAGTCATGCGGAGAAGATAAAGCTCCAAAAGGAAAGCTACCATAGTAACCACCCTTACAATTACTTCATTGACCTCGAGCCACCCACCACTCCCGAGAAAAATGCTCTGCCTATTACGGTTTGTCACGAGTGCTTCAAAGTTTAACAGGAGAGGAATCATATGTCCCAGAGTAAGAACAATCAGCATAGTGATGGAAATGAAAGGAAGCACCTCTGGTTGCTTTTTCACGTGGAAAAGCTGTAAGCCCACAAAAACACATGCAAGAGTATTAGAAACAAGAACCATCACAATCTCCAAGTCCATCCTCCAGATGGACTCATCGGCTTGTTCTTCATACATTGAACTTGAAGCTATGTCCAGTAAATCAAAGTAAAGAGGATCCGATTTCACTCGAGTGCTTTTAATAGTCCCCTTGATTTTCTCATTTGCTTTCCCAGTCAATGGGTGCAACTGGATGTTGATCTGAATCTTACAGTCCATAGAGCCAGTTTTATACACTTCCACCCCACTTTGTGTGACATAGCGACAGCCCATCATGCACAAACGGCCAGTTTCTTCATTATATGTTCCTTCTGCAAAAATATCAACTGCTCTGGATGAAAAATATCCACCACCTTGCTCATAAGTAGCTGGAGGGCTGAAGCTTATAGTGTAACTGATGTTCTGCAAGGGACTGTGGCTGCTGTTTAGCTGAACTGTGTTCTCCGTTCGATTTGCTTTAAGCATGTAAATGTCATCATAAAGATGAAATGGTGAAAAACGTTTATCACCCACGAATAGTGGAGAAGAATAACCAAAAACTATATCCCCCTTCTTAAACTTAATTGACATGTCAAATCTCATATCCGATGAGTACGAATTCGGATATCTCTTTCCCTTATGCTTCCCAGCCTTTGACTCACAAGGTTTCTTAGCACTCCCCATCACTCCGTACTCATACTTGACACCTGGTGATACATCATTGTGACCCCAAAATTTGATCTTATCAAAATAACCAGAATCCTTTACAGTTTCATTGCTCCACATCCATCCTACAACTGGATACCTGTTTATAACAGAAAAAGTGGCAGGGAATCTCCAGCACAACTTTATCGAGCAATTTCCCGCGAAAGCATCAGTCAACGACGTTGAAAAGTTTAAGATTCGGCAAGCAACAGCACACCACCTATTGGCCTTCGAATCCCATTCTCCTTCACTGATTAGGGTAGTGCTAGGATCAAAAGTACGGTCCCCATAAGAAAAATTGAAATCATTTCGAAAGTTCAATAACAATTGCATCTTACCCTCCTCCAAACATCGAATTGTAGTGAAGCTCATGGCCTTGGGTAAAAACCCGACATCTGTGCCAAGAGGGTTGCACTTACCACCATCACAAACACTCCTGTATTCCAAGTCAAAGGCTGAATTCTGCTTCAAGGCCGAGCACAAACCTTGCCCCAGTTTCTCACTAGACAAATTATCTCCTCCACCATCATCGAATTCACCAAAAGACCCACTCCCTCCCTCCCTCTCTATCAAACTATACTCATAATCCACACTTCCACTACTCAAAGCCATTACAGATACAGTCCCAAAATGATCTGCACCACCAGCACCTTCACCACCGTCCAAGCTCTCCAAAACCCCACTTACAAAACTACTGTTAATACTCGACTGCAGCGGATAATTCAGCTTGAAAACGGCATCGAAACTACGGTTGAAAAACAACATGCCAGATCCAACCATGCAAAGCTTACCTGAAGATTGAGACCAGTACCCATTAAGCCTGAACTTCACCATATCCCGCCTGATGGGGATTCTCGGCCCGCGGACGTGAAATTGGCGCAATCTCCGGTTCTTCGGCTTCCCAAAGATCGCGCTCACATTGGGGTCCACGAACACCAGCGCCCCTCGCAGACTGATCACGTCATCGGACTCGGTCGTGTGCATCGCCATGGGAGCGAACGACACCGCCCTCTTCAGATCATGGCCGGACTCCGCCCCACTCCGCCGGCCACCATCGGCCGAGAAGTACCCGCCGTAGAATTGGAGGAGCATGGCGTAAGAGCTGGCCGATTCGGAGGCGATTCTGGGCTGCTGGGGGACCACGCCGCCGCAGTGCTTGTCGTAATAGGAGTCGAAGTCGCCGGAGTGGATTCTCGCCGTGGACGCGGCGATGCCCAGGAAGCAGGCGGCCGCGAAGAGGAGGAGGGCGGCGGGAGAGGACGTGGGTTCCATTGGGTTTTCGCCGGAGGACGGAAAGACGGCAATGGGCAGTGGCTAGAGGGACGGCGGGATCGAGGGAGGGCGCGCCGAGGGGTGTCAAGACGCCATTGATGGGGGATGCAGTGAAGCTATTTGTAGAAATGCGTAAAAGAAAAACCCAGGAGATGACGACAGATCTGTGTCTTTTTGCGGAGACTTTTGGCCATTGGGTTTTACGCTTTTTAGAGCTAAAAAAGGCAGGAATCTTTGGGCCGGCAAGGTCAGAAAGGGGAAAGGGAGAATAGGGAATATTACAAATTCCAACAAAAAAAAAAAAACCTACTCTAGTTTAATTTTTTCATTTTATATATTTCCTTCTTTATAATTTTTCTCATCATTTATTTATTGTTCTAAGTTTCTACCGAACTTTTCTTCCCGAATGAGTGGGAATATGAGATGACGTTGCGAGATGACACGTTTATTTCTTCACCTTAAGGATTTGCTCAGGTCCAATTTCTTTATCTTTTTTTCCATTCCTAGAAAGGGTCATTTATTTTTTAGTTATTTATTGCTCTATATGTGTTTATATGTAAATAAATATTAACTAATGACAAAGGTAATCGAACGAGAGAATTGTATTTGTTATAAATTTTGATAATGTATTTGTGTTGTGTGATTAGTGCATTTTGGAATCGAGACATTTTTTTAATAAAATAAAGTTTACTTGTGTCTCGAGAATACTAAAAAAACTTGTTGATGATATCTCTTCATTTAACTGATAATCGACATGTAATTTGACCACATCTCGCTATCTTTTCGAAATTAAGGATCTCTACTTTACAAGAAAAAGTAACGGGGAAGGGAAAAGTTTCTATTTTTCGCACGAGCTTTTGCGTCCGAAGCCGTAGAATAAATTCCAAAAGAAGTACAAAGCTCACTCAGAAAAGTGAGCAAATCGAAATGGAGGACAAGGTCAAGATGGGCGTTGCGATCATCGAAACGATGACGTGACGATGATTCCAAATCAGAATAAAATAACTTTCAGATGAAGGACGGCACTTTCGAGAGTGCCATCATGCGAGTTGACTACCCGGGCAGCAACGGGGAAATTGCTGATGCTTGCGAGAAAATTATTAAAAAAATCATAAAATTTATTATTAATTTTCTAATTTAATCTTAAATCTTTTGTAACCGTACAAATTCAGTTAATTCAATGAGTTTTGACAAATTAACACTAATGTAACGACATTGATGTAGATAATATTTGAATAATATTTTATTTTGAATATTTTTTCTCTCTTTTTTTCTTCGCTTCCTCCTACTTCCTCTAGATGGTCGAGCAAAGACAAGGTCAACGAGGGATCTCACCAGCCTCGAGGAAGCCTAGTTGTGGTTGGCGACCTTGCCAAGTCAAAGACTATGAAGCTCTAAGAGTCTTTATATTGTGTTGAATGACTTCGATAAGTGTTTGATCTTTTGAACACTTGCAGTCATAAGTATCGAAAAATTCGATCACCAGTCGATTTTCTTGACACTCTCCGACACTCGAATCGGAATTCTAACATACGAGTTTCCCGACACGTGATTCCGATATCTAGGTCAATTTAAAAATTTAATAAATGAGATGTCAATATATATATATATATATATATATATATATATATATATATATATATATATATATATATATATGTATGTATGTATGTATGTGTGTGTGTGTGAAAAAATAAAACACAAAAATAAAAATAAAAAAATGGAGAAAGCAGAAAAACCCAGTGCTTTCTTCTCTTGTGACTCCCACTTCCTGTAATACATAATTCACCACTTAAATTTTTTTTTCCTCTTCCAATATATCTATCATGCAAGTCCAAAATATGAATTGCTTGTTTTTTCTCCAAATTTTATGAATTATTAAAATAGAGTTGAATTTGTCAAATTGAAACAATGAATAATATTAATAAATGGCGGATTAATGTTTTAGTGTATATTCATTCTAAGCTTTTTTAATGATTTATTTATTTATGAATTTGATTCAGAAATAATCATAAAAATGATAAAATATATTTAACATACAACGTATCTTAACATGTCGGAATTCTTTATTTTTTTAGAAACGATGTGTTGGTGTGTTATGCCGTGTCATATGTCGCATATCACGTGTCAATGTCAGTGCTATTTAAGTTAAAGGTCGCGACGTTGCGTGGCCTCTAAAGAGGGTTGCCAGTGGTTAGGCGAGACTTGCCCTCATTGGATCTAGCAAGAGTTGCCATGGACAACACTTGAGCTCGCCAAATCTGATGAGGTTGTGTCTTGCTAGAGGCCGCGACCTCACCAAATTTGGCGAGGCCTCACTAAGACATGGCAAGGGCGGCCTTGTCGTTGCTAGGCAAGGCTCGCCTTGAGGAGGAAGGAGGTAGTAGGAGAAAAAAAATAAAAATTAATAAAAATTCGAATGACATAAAATATTATTAAAATATTATTTATATCAATATTGGTCAATCAAAATTAATTAAATGAACTGAATTAACACACTAACAAAAGGTTTAGAATTGAATTAACAAAAAAAGAATTTAAGACTAAATTGAAAACATTGAAATAGATTTGGTAATTTTCTCGTTTTTTCTCAAATGATAGGGTTTCACATTTGTATTCATGGGCCACTGCCAATCTTAACAGTTCCTACATTACGGTCTCCCGCGTTCGAATCGTATTGAAGGCTCTACCATGTTGAGATCCATCTATAATTTGTATAATTTACAATGCATGACACAACTTCAATTTCCCACCAAGTCATGTAACTATGCATATGGATCGCCCGCCTATTCTTTGACACAGTATGATCGATAATGTAATAGATCATCCGTCGATCTGGCGTTCAATTACGATACATCCACTGTATCCTCTTCGGATATGATGCGTTAGTCTTTCTCCAAACCAGCAACAATTTGCACACATCTATGTCAACAAATCTCATCCAAGTTGGTGCAAGTTAAGGCCGGGATTACAACTGGTATAAGGATTAATAGAAAATTAGCAATTCGACAATGTAAATCATGGCAACAATCTCTTGCATATTTTTCACTCACTAAACCGTTTTGCAAGCTTTTCAAACTAAAAGAACTAAAACTGTTTTGCAGCGTGGAACCCCGCAGCACCGCACATCTCTCTAAGGAGTTACTGATTAGGCAATGCCTCCCTTGTGAACCCTATATATCAGGCAGATTGAATCGAAACTATCCCCGCTATGTTGCAGTCGCAATACATAAAAATCAAAATTATAAGAAGCATTCGATCCATTAAATGAAGTACAGAAAAGCTCTACCCTGATGCCTTACAGTGATCTACGCACAAGATCTCTTGCCACACGTGATTCATCAGTCATATCCGGATATAAGAAGCAAGATTAATGCTCCCGTGATCCTAGAAATATTACATCAATCCGGAGGAATTCAGGAATGGATCACCAGAAAAATCCTGAGACTCAAAGCATGTGCTATGATGGTATTACCCTCTTAAAAGGTGCTTGGCACTCGGCAGACAATACATTGAGCAAGCAGCATGTCCAACTGGTGCCCATGATGCAGAAGTAGCATTGGCACCATTATTGGCAAATGACCATGGAAAAAATCATTCCTACGCTGCAACAGCGACCTTCTCCGACTTCTTAACTGCTGACTTGACAGGTTTCTCATTGTCTGTCTTCTCAGGTTTCTCAATTCCTTGAATGTCAGTTATCCTCAACTTGGTGAGTTCCTAAGAAGGGGGGAAGGTAGGTCAGTAGAAATTACCAGAAGGCGAATGAACAGAAAAACAGTCATTTCCTCATCAGCTGATCTATGATGTACCTGTCGGTGTCCTTTGGTTCGCCGGTAGTTCTTCCTCCTCTTTTTCTTAAAAATAATTACTTTTGCATCTAATGCCTGAAGTATTAAATGAAAAGGAGTTAGGTGTCATATGATGGGAAAAAGATGCAGGGCAGTAAGTAGAAAGAGCAAATAAAATGCTGTCAGTGTACCAATGCCTTCGTATATGACTAAGTAGTAAAAATTCTGTATAAAAGGAAGTTTCTTTCATCCCACAATTGGATGGTCATATTGTATGGATCTCATAAATTATTATACCAATCAAGAACTTCTAAACAAAATGCAAATCAGATAAGTACTCACCTGTTACGGATCTGACAAAGTATCACAACCGAACAAGATTTTACACATGACTCAGCTTGACAGATCATTTACAGAAGACATGCCAACTCTCAGAACTTAAGTTCACACTTCCCAAAATTATTTGAGTATTCAACACCATTTCTTAGGAAGGCCAAATAAGCACAGGATGACCTCTCTCTCTCTCTCTCTCTCTCTCTCTCTCTCTCGATGTAGCATGAAAGTGGGTGATGCAAAACTCACATGCTCCTCGACGACTGCATGTACAGCTGCATCTGGAACTGTCGGTCTGCCAACAATTGTCTGAGTCTGTGAGCCGACCAGCAGAACTTTGTTCAAAATTAACTGCACCACATAAAGAGTTCTAAGCATTGACTACGCAATTCTATTGGACAAAGGACAACAAAAAGAGAAAATTAGGCAACCTAGATGTAGAATATTTTGCCTGTAGATTAATTTATGGGCAGGCAAATGGTAAATCATAAGAAAAGACAGCACAAGTCATGTTAAAGCCAATGGCTCTAGGATGATTTACGGGGGTTGTTGACAAGTTTAATGCACACTCAGAAGGAAAGAAACAATAAAAAAGAAGCACAAGTCCAAACCATCATCCAAAAGGGACAGATAAAATTCAGCACATCCAAAATTTTGAGGAAGAACAATGCAATTGTGAATAGAAGCTTCCTTTAATGCAAAAAAGAAAGTGCAGACAGTTTGCCTCATCTACTTAGGTGAATAATGCACTTCTAGGAGAATGGGTATGGAACTAGAAGGAATGAAAATATATACACACCTGTCATTGGAAGATCAAAAAGGCTACTAGATTTAACAGAAGGTGAACTTTAATGAGATGGTTGATGGTTTTATGGATCAATTCAAAGCATAACAATTTGCATTTTGTTGTATTATAAGTAAATAAGGAGCTATCACCATGTATTATGAGGCCAAATGAGCAGAAGAAAATGCCCCAAAACCAAAAGAAACAACTACTCTACTACATCAAGAAAATTGAAGGCTAGGTACAAGCCGAGTACTAAATGATACAGAACGAAAAAACTGTCTTTTCTGTATTCTCTCGGTGGTGGTTACCGCGTTCTGAAAAAGTCGAACTTTGTATATCAATTCAAGAAAATTCTTCTTTCAATACAATTTCATTCCCGCCTCAAACATCAGTACCACTCAAAAGCCGGCTTTAGACTTGATTCATTATCAAATTGAACTCCAACAGAGATTGGTAAACACAAATTCAAAAGGATCTAGTGCCTCAAGCAACATCACAGTAGTCACAAGTTACTTAAAAAAGTAACCAATATCAAACGGCAACCTAGCAGATTACTAGCAGAATAACTCATCAAATATACCCACGTCAAGATTCGCGAGCAACATTCATCAGCTTGCAATGTACCTTCTCATTGATGTCGCAGAACTTGAGCCGCTCCGTGAAAATGCAGTCCCCATTGCTCACCTTGAACTGGTGCGATCCAATCTACACACCACACGCCTAGCAGCTAAACACATGAATACAACCAAACCCGAAACAAACACAAACGAACAGAACGCCACCGCGGATCACCGAACCTGAACGACGGCGAAAACCGGCTCGTAAGGCGTGAAGACCCGGTCCGACCTCTGCAGGGGGCCGAGCACCGTGTACCCAATCGCGGCGGCCTCGGCCTCCCTCTCCTCGGGCGTGTAGTCCCACTTGGACCGCGACGAGGCCTTGCCCGTCTCGCAGTCGCTCTCCTCCATGACCTCCCCTCCCTCGCCATCCGACTCCTCCTCCTCATCCTCGTCCCCCTCGTCGTCCTCGTCCTCGCTCCTCCTGTTGGAGCAGAAGAGACGCGCCCGCGGCGGCCACGGAGGGCGCCGGCTCGGCTCGAGGCCGGCCGACGCCCGCCGGGCTTGGAAGAGCGATTCGGGAGGGGACGGAGCGGAGAGGGGCGGTGGCGGCAGAGTCTTGAGGCGGCGGAGCGACGATGAGAGAGGCGCGGCGCGGCGGGTCAGGGCTTGGAGGCAGCGCCGGCTCGCCATTGCCGCCATCTGTTTTCTTCTTCTTCTTCCTCCTTCTTCAGTTCATTTTCGCAGAGGCGCGGTGGCGACTAGGGTTTTAGCTCGGTCCGGCAGGGGTTCTCCTTCTCGCTCTTTTCTTCTTCTTGTTCATTTTTTTATTTTTATGGTTTTTTTATTGTTTCCTTTTTATTTTCTTTGCCGGTTAAATGGAGGATTTCATTAGAGAGAAGTTTTTAGTTCATAATAAAAACAGTCACCAAAACTCCAAACTAATAAATATGCGATAAATTTATTTCAAATTGATTTTTTTATCATTAAAAACCTAAAACTGTTACACTTTTGGTGTATGTATCTAAACTAGTACACTTACGACAAATTTATCCCATATTAGTTTTTGTTAAATTTTATTATAAAATTGTTGAATTTGATAACACGTGACGGTTAAATAATGTATTATTTTGGGATTTTATTTTTGTATTAGTTTTATGATTTTTGTGGCATTATTTAAATTTAACGAATGATATATTTGCCACATATCACAAATATATCGGTTTGAGTTTTTGACAATAAAAAGAATTAATTTTGGGTAAATTTATTACAAATATACCGATTTATGATTTTTTGTGATGATTTGAAATAAATTTATTATAAGTATGTCGGTTTGAGGTTTTTAATGATCAAAAAATCGTTTTGGATAAATTTATCATATGTGTATTAGTTTTGGGTTTTTCATAATATTGACTCAAATGGAAATGGCACCCTTGGCTCTTATTTTGTGCAATCAAGTCATAAAAATTTATAAGAAAAAAAATATATTTGAGGGTACATTTATCCTAAATGTTTATAAGTCCTCAACTTTTATTGGAAAATGCCATTGGGTATAATAATACAATGAGAAATACAATTTAAGAATATCATGTAAGGACTTTTTGAGCGATGTGCATGCAATTTTAAGTATTGTTTATTGAAGAATTTGATTGCACTTTTTTAAAGAAAACTTAAGACTTAATTGAATCAATGAAAGATTTGGAACTTGATTACATTTCATATAAAAAATTTAGGACATCCTATGCAATAGTTCTAACACATGATAAGAACAACAATTTCCTGATGAGCTGCAATCCTCCATCGGCTTTTATCAACTCCTTGCATTAATGCAATAGTGAATGTAATCTTTTGATGCTCTTCTCATTATGCAAGGTAGTAACTAGGGCACGAATGATAATCCATTATATTCCCAAACTCTATCTTTTGTTTTATTTTTATTCCTTAGACAAGTTTCTAAGCAAAAATAGGCGTTTGATAAAGACATAAAATTTGTATTCCTAAAACAGAAATTCATTTGCTAGACTTTCTTAATTATCTTTATCTTGAGTAGCCGGCGGTGGACGACGAGCGATCGGTAATTGTGGACGGTGGATGGGTGACAGCGGGTCGACGGCTAGTTGGCAACAAGGGCGAGAAATAAGAAATGATTTTATTTCTCATTTCTATTCCAAAGATTAAAAAATGTAGAAAAATTTTATTTTTCATTTTTATTCCAAACATATTTTTGAGTTAAAAATTTGTCTCGAAAATAGAAAAACGAAATTGCCTTACCAAACAAATATGTATTTTAAACCTATTCTCAGAAAGAAATAAAATAAAATAAAAATAGAGAAATAGAATAGTTATCATACACATCCTAATATAACGATTCCAATTCCATTTTAAAGAAGTTTCATGATACATGAGAGCAATCATTTACCACTATTAACTAAGAAGTTCAAATCTCTCACTTCTAGCCGAAGTCTCGACGATAACCAGTAATGTCCTTTTGTCATGGGTTGACAGTTCTTTGACTGCTAAACAACTTGTGCAACACCTAGCGAGCAGAAGTCGCTAGACCAGCCATCGTTCAATAGTTGTCCAAGAGAACAATAAGGTGAATACCTTCCTTATATGAGGTTATACCATGCCCAATTTAGCACAAGTGTTCTAATCTATTGAACGAGACAACATATTACTTTAGGCTTGATGACTAGTTTTGGCTTGCTATACCCTAATTAGGAGTGCGGCATAAACTCCTGACCAGTTTGTGTATGGGAGGTTAATCCCATCTTGAGAGCTCCTAAGTAATATTATCTTTTTATTTTAGAACTCCTAATACCAATCGTCTTGACTTCACTTCTATAAACCAATTGTATTTATCCTCTCTGCATCACTTATCTTTCACTTGATAACTCCAAGTTCCACTCAAAAGTATGACAAATATGAGAGAATCAAGGACTGTGACTCGGAGAATTCAACTATCATTCCGTAATGTTCCTTTGGCACTAGCTGCACGAACTTAAAAACTCATGATTGCTCCATCTGTGTCAAGTTCGTGCCGCCTCTCTAGTGGCAACTTCTAAGTAAAAAGAATGTTTAAAATATGAAGAACATATAAAACAAAAACAATTAACAACATATAGAAATCATCATAGTTCAAGAATTTTTTTTTTTTTTTTGCATAAAATTTAAAAAGAAATATTCCAATTTATAGAAACCATCAAGAATTTTTATGATTGTAACAGACGTAAAGAGTTCATACTTACATAATAAACCCCATTGAAAAGCTAAAGCAAACTAACAAGAGATCAGGAAGAGATATTATAATCTCCAATGATGCAAGACACATAGAGAGTACATCATTATTCTGTAACTCACATATAAAGGGCAAATAAAGAGATTGTGATGTTTCACATCACAAAAAACTGGACATAAACAACGAAATGCATCTTCATCTTGGCAGATCATAAAAGAGCGATTGATCGTCCTCCAGCAAAGTCAGCTCCACATCTGCTTTCGATCGCGTCAATGCGGAGACCGCACCCAAAGGATAGATAGATCCAGATCTTAAGTGGTCGATCTCTTCATCATTTTGCCAGATGACCACAGGATTTCGGAGGGATCGTACTCGCTCCAATTCCATCGCCACTTCCTTCATTGTGTGCCTATACCTTCCCCTAAGGCTTAAGCATCTTTTCGCCAGGTTAGACACAGCATTAATTTCTTCTTTCTCCCCATGATCTAATACCTCCTTATCAAGAATATCGAACAAACGGTTCTCCTCCATCAAAATGATGAAGTATGTGGCTAGACATCTTCCTTCTTCCGCCCTTAGTTCACAAATTGGTTTTTCTCTGGTTAGTAGCTCAACAAGAACAACCCCAAAGCTATAAACATCACTCTTATCCGTAAATTGACTTGTTCGGAAGAATTCCGGGTCCAAGTATCCAACGGTTCCTTGCACCTTTGTGGTCACGTGAGTTTGGTCGATGGTAATTGATCTGGAAGTTCCAAAATCCGCCACTTTGGCTCTATAGCTTTCGTCTAAGAGTATATTCGATGACTTGATATCTCAATGATAAATCGGGATGGCCGCAGCAAAGTGCAAATACGAAAGAGCACCAGCAATTTCATTAGCAATTCTTAACCGTGTCTCCCATGATATAGGAAATCCTCTCCATGGATCATGAAGATATTGGTAGAGGGTTCCATTAGGGACAAATTCATATACTAGAAGAGGAACTTCACACTCTAGGCAGAATCCCAACAGTCTAACCACATTTCTATGATTGATTTCAGAGAGAATAATGACCTCATTGATGAACCGTTCGACTTGTCTTACATTGACAACTTTAGATTTCTTGACTGCGATGATCGTTTCATTTATTAACATTCCCTTGTAAACTGTTCCTTGACCACCTTGACCTAGTATTCGGCTCTCGTTAAAATGGTCCGTAGCTATGTCTAACTCCGTTGAGGCGAATAATTTACCTTTTGCCTTGTGATGGTCTTCAATAGAAGATAGGCGTTGTTGCAATACAAGTCCACCATTACGTTGGAAGAACTTTTGCTTGAGCTTTGCCGCACGCCTTCTTTTAATGAACTTGTACAACCACCAAGAAAGCAAAAGTAATACTATGGCTCCAACATCCGTGCCCATACCTGTGTAAAGAAAAAGTCAATTGCAAATGCTTTAGGAACCTAACAGATAATATTCAGAGAGTTTTTCTTCACTCTAGGATTTACATGAACAATTTCACCTTCATCATCAACGAATTTGCTTCCACCAATTTGAAAAAGTGGCTTCTTGCTTTTGAAGAGAGAAAATAGAAAGGATGATTCACTCAACAAAATAATTCGAAAGCCCCTCAAGTGCCATGCATCTTGGGAAAATTTGTTCGAAAAGTATTAAACTACTGTATGACGGCCAATTTAATCATAAATCTTTTAATTATACCAATTCAATTTCAAACTTCTTGATATTTTGCCAATTCAATCTTAAACTTTCGAATATGTTCAATAGAAGTCCCTAAAACTTGTCATAAGAGTGTAATCTCGAAACTTATCAAATTGATATAATCGAGTGCTTTCATTACTTCCGTCCAATTTGATTAACTTAAAAAGCCGATACGGCTTTTTTTTTTATTACTTTCTCTCTCCTACGTGGCGCCGACATGGCCAAAACAAGAAACATAAGCTCAAATCATGTCGTTTTCATCCAAATTTGATTTTAAATATAAATATTAATTTAATTAAATTAGAAAAAGGTAGCATACCCCGCCCCAACCAATGATGGCCGTCAACTTGATTTGAGGGAGAGCTGCGACCCTCGCTTGTGGTTGGCTAGGGTCACTTAGGCTTGGCGATCTTGGCCGATCCTCGCCCCACCATCGCTAGCCCTTTCGAGCAATGGCGACGCAGCAGCAACCTCGTTTTTTTTTTTTTTTAAATACAAATTGTATTTATTTTTTAATTTAATTTAATGAATATTATATTAAAAATCACATTTGTATCAAAAAGTCATTTTGGGGTTATCTTTGTTGTTTTGGCCACGTCAACATTGTGTAGGAGAGAGACAGTAATAATAAAGAAAAACCATATCAGTATTTTCCATTAGCCAAATTGGACGGAGTTAATAAAATAACTCAATTGCACAAATTTAATAAGTTTTATGATTCGATTGTACTTTTCGAAAGTTATAAGACTTAATTGCACTTCCATGATACGTTTTAGGACTTCTAGTAAACATATTCACTAAACTTTTTATTTGTGCAAATTTAGTAATCAATTTGTTGAGAATTTGTCAATTTAGTCCTAAACATTTTATTATATTACTAATGTAGTCCTTTTGATTAATTTTGGTCGAAATCATTGATGTGACAATCTAGTTAGCACCTACTATCTATGTGGCACAATCAATACTTACATGGACAATTTTTTAATTTTTTAAAAAAGTTTTCGAATTTTTTAATTTTCTTTTTTATTTTTATTTTTTGGTCATTGAACCTTTGAACTAAATCTGGCGAGCACTTGCCAGCCCTCGCTATCACTAACAAGGGTGCCGTAGCTCTCACCTAGGCCCTTGTTGGGGGGCGAGGACCGTGAACCCATACCTATGGCCCACAAGGGCTCGTCCAAGTGCCAACAATTGAACTAAAAAAGAAAAAGTAATGAAAAGAATAAATAAATAAAAAATCCTAAGAAATTTTAAAAATGCCAATGTTAAGATCGATCATAAATGCGCAATAGGATAAATAGTATTGACTTGTCAAGTTAACAATTTTTGGCAAAAAATAACTGGAAGTACTATATTGATAATTTGTTAAAATGTTTATGATTGAATTGTCAAATCCTCAAAATGTTTAAGATTAAATTGACACAATTAAAATGTTTAAAACTAAATTGGCAAATTGTTAAAGGGTTTAAGACTAGTTTGGCATAATTGAAAGGTATAGGATTGAATTGGCCACCATACACTGGGTTTAGGACTTTTTGGACAATTTTTCCATGCATCTTAAAGGAAGATTTCAATCAAATTGTCAAAAGCATAGGATTGGAAAATAAAATTGAGTTAAAAGCATTGTCGAATGTGCAGATTATGAAAGCACAGTTTATCTGAGCAGAGATGGCAATATCTTTCGCCTTCGTGCAGATGAGATTGGTATATATACCGTCACGGACCGCGAGCAGGAGAAAAAAGAGCGGGCAGTGACGTACTTGTAATTATGATGGCCTTTGTGTCTACGCAGTAGTATGATCCCGGTCGATTCACACACTTCCCTCGGCAGATGTTTGGATCCTCTTTGCACTCATCGATATCTGATGGATATTAAATGATGGATTAATGAAGGAAGGAAAAAGAACAAATCGTTTCTAGATAGATGGCTAAACATTCAGCAGTCAAATTCTCTCTTGGATTCTCTTATATACCGGTTTGTGAGCATTCGTTGTGTGATTTGAAGAATTTATTCATCCCAACTATATTCGCAGAATTTTCATTGGTTTCGAGCTTGCATATCATCCTACTTGATTTTGGATAAAGAATATGCTAAGATGCAAAGTAGAAGCAGACGTTCTAAGCTCACCTTGGCACCCATGGGGAAGAAAATAATTCCCTCTGTAGCCTGGATTGCAAGAACAATATAGTATAGTTTCCAATCCGCGCTTGACGTTTTGCTGGCAGGAGCCGGAGTTGTTATTGACGAGCCTATTGCTTTGTTGGCTCAGTAGTTGTTCCTCATGCTGGGTAATCGCCCATTCGAGCATCACAGGAACGTGTGGCGGTGAACTGCTCAGATCAGCTCGGTTCAACCATGCAGGCTCGACCAAGAAGGCGAACCTGCATTTTGTATCATTTGATGATACGGTTTCGCCCTTCAAAGTCTGGAATTCCACACTGTATATGCCGATATCATCGATGATTGAAGTCACACAGCAACCGGTACCATTAACGCACTGGTTTAATCCGAGAGTCCCGTCTCCACCGCAGAAAGACTTGCATCCTATGACCTTCCATGGGGTATCACTGATGGCTATCAAGGCCGGGTTGTCACGACCTCCGGCAACAAAATGGTTTTTATCACTGATGGCCATCAAGGCCTGGTTGTCACAACCTCCGGCAACAAAATAGTTTCCACGCCAGGAGTACGTGAAAATTCTGTTACTGCTCCTTAAGTCCACTGGGGCATCGTTTTGCTGGTTGGTCGAACAATTCGGATGTGAGTACGATATTGGCTGGCGGACCTTAATGTAGCCTGGGAAAGATGAACTTTTGGGTAGCTGAATATCTGACACCACCACCCCAAATTTCTTAAGTACTGGAGTAGAGATGCTCTGGTTCTGCTGGCAATCGATCTCGCACCAGGGATCCAAGAAGCAGCCATGTCCAATCCCAAAAGGGTATGGAATGTTTGTCAGATGGCCGCACGAGTCCAGACAGCCTGGCCAGGCCAGACTCTGAGGAGGCCGTTGTGCAGCATCAGCTGAGCGGTTCGCCGCGAAAACAAGCACAAGAGCAAGGAAGGCCGTCGCCAGGATCACCTTCTCCCTGTTCATCCTCCACAGCCTGCTCCCACAGCTAGCTATTGAATTGTCAAGCAGCATGCCATGAAACATATAACGCTCCCTGTTACTTCTCTCTCGTTGATTGATGACGCCTCTCTCAGTCTCGGGTGTTCTGTCTCTCACCCTCTCTATTTATTTACTGTTTAGCAGTTGGCACTCGACGGAACGACTTAACTTGACTCTGCTATTCGACTTTTGTCCGTCGATGGAATCATTGGTGTAGTTTGCATGCATATCCGTTTATTGTTCCTATTCTAGCTAAATATGGCGGTAAATTTTATGTCCTATTGTCCATCAAACATGACGTCAGGCATGACCATCGCCTGTTTAACGGGTAATTTGAGCTGGGGCTTAAACCAATACATGGAATTAAAGATAATAATATGGATGAAATCTAGGAAACTTGCCGATAACCTAACAAGCCCCACAATGATTGCCGCCCAGATGCTTCTCGTAAGTGTCATCCTAAGAATGCCAAAACTCTGTTGTTATTGTACTTGTATCCATGAAATCATATTAACAGGATAACTGTCCAAAAAGATCTAATCATATTATATAGCAGTCAATTCGGCCATATTTGTCAAAAATTTGATGAATTTAATTTTAAATCTTTTGATAATTTGGTTCCCTTAGCCAATTTTGATTGGAAATAGATGACATGGATATCTTTTATAATTCTTCAAAAAAAAATTATTGAGTTCTTTATATAAAATTTTAAATTTTCTTTCCTTTTCGTAGTTCTACGTAGCCCAAGCTTGTGGCCAGCAAGGGTCACTAGCCATCGCCGAGGCCCAAGCGACCCTTGCCGGCCTTTCGGGGAAGAAGAATAGAGAAAAAAAAAAAATCACAAAAATTATTTATAGTAGCATTGATCGTGCTATGTAAAACACCTAACGTACACATCATTAATTTCCATCCAAAATTGTACGGGATCCCTAATTAGTAAATCGTCAAAAGATTTAAGTCTAAATTGAAAAAATTTAAAAATTTAAAATTGAATTAACCATCATACAACAAATTTAGAAATTTTTAGACAATTTTCCCCACTATTAATTGTTTCACTATAAATGGGGACTTTCCCAAGTAGTGAAAAAATCCTTCCCTAAAAGGTTCATTTTGGTTTTTTGTGGAAGGGGGTTCTACGTTGATCTTAAACAGGCCAAACGCTTGATTTTATAGTGAAGATGAATGGTAAATTATTGAGTTTTGGAAATGACAAAAAGACAACATGCTAATTCATTGGTCGGAAACATTGGGGGATTCGCGTGACGGTAACAATGATTACCAACGGCAGAAGTACAGCCCAAGTGCCATAACTTGGCACGGAGGGACACTTAAGTGCCACTCCGGCGAAAATCCGGCCAAATGGCTGACGTGGCAACTTTCCGGCGAGTTTGGTCCAAAACGGCGTCGTTTTGCACACTGACGTGGCGGAGAAAATGCAAAAACGACGCCGTTTCGTGTCTACGTGTAAATAATAATATAAAAATTAATTAAATTAGATTTAAAATTAATTTTATTTAAAATATTCAAAAAACTAAAAAAATTAAGAAAATTTAAAAAATTTAAAAAATTTAGAAAAATTTTAAAAAATTAAGAAAAAAAAAAAGGGGGAAGGTCGAATGGGCGGTTGAGGGTTGAGCCCTCGCTTTGCGCCGCCTCCCGCCGTCGCCGGGAAGACGGAGGGGGAGGGTCGGCCGGGGTCGCCGGCCCTCGGTCGATCGACGGCAAGGGCCGCGAGCCCTCGCCGGATCGCGGCGAGGGCCGCGACCCTCGCCGGATCGCGGCGAGGGCCGCGACCCTCGCCCCCGCATTTGGGTGAGGGCTCGCGGGCCCTTGCCGCCGGTCGGCCAGCCTCGCCGCCCCCTCGGCCGGGCCCGGCGACCCCGGCCGACCCTCCCCACTCCGTCGTCGGCCCTTCCCGACGGCGGCGGGGAGGCGGCGAGGGCCCGTGAGCCCTCGCCGGATCGGGCGAGGGCCGCAACCCTCGCCTAGATCGGCGACAAGGGCTGCGAGCCCTCACCCGGATCTGGGCGAGGGTCGCGGCCCTCGCCGCGATCCGGCGAGGGCTCGCGGCCCTCGCCGTCGGTCGGCCGGGGCCGGCGACCCCGGCCGACCCTCCCCCTCCGTCGCCGGCCCTTCCCGACGACGGCGGGGGGGCGGCGCCGGCAAGGGCTCGCCCTCGCCGCCCGTTGTCCTCCTCCCCCTTTTTTTTTTAAAAATTTTTCTTAATTTTTTAAAATTTTCTTAATTTTTTAATTTTTTGAATATTTTAAATAAAATTAATTTTAAATCTAATTTAATTAATTTTTATATTATTATTTACACGTAAACACGAAACGGCGTCGTTTTTGTATTTTCTCCGCCACATCGCATGCAAAACGACGCCGTTTTGGACCAAATTCGTCGAAAAATGGCCACGTCAGCCATTTGGCCGGATTTTCACCGAAGTGGCACTTAAGTGTCCCATTTTACTCCGATATTGGCACTTAAGTATACTATTTTAAAGTTATGGCACTTAAGTATCCCTCCGTGCCAAGTTATGGCACTCTAGGTGTCCCAACCTCAATTATCAACTGTGGGTAATCCAAAGCCCACTAAATTAAAACTGCTAACGAGCGGTTAGTATCCGATCACAACTGCACATTTCGAGAATCCATTGGTCCTATTTGTAAGCAGTTACAACTTTCGAGGTCATCGAAATACCAAACTATCACTTCGCACCGACGCTCCCATTCGACATCCTTGGTCCATGCGTTTTCCTTTCTATGTTCACGCTAATTGGCCATCCAACTGTCTTTATCACTAGATCATAGTACACGTCCTCTGCCTTACGGAGATTAACCATGTCATGTAATCCACGGTGACCGTGCCATATGGTTCTCAATGTCCACTTCTCCGCATGTCCTTTGAGTCATCTTTCTTAATCAAACTCAATAAACCAATCAAATTTTACTATTTATCAGTTCCGAAGAATTGGCTATTTTTACCCAACCACGGATAGCAGTTGGTATAAGTTATCTTCCTCATCACAGAGGTCGAGAATTCGAACCCTCTTATTGCTAAAGTGTTTGAAATGAGGGTTATGGTGTTGGGGTCCTGAGCTAGCTTCCCTTGAGATTTACGTCTATATAGTGACTTCTGACGAGACCCGACGGTGCCACCGGGTACTGAAGGGTCGTGTGATTCCCGAATTGTGATCTCCAACGGTTCCTCGGTCAACAAAAAAAAAAAAAAAAAAAAAAAAGAATTGGCTATTTTTTTGTCAATGAAAACCAGGTAACTTTACACTGGCCAACTAACCTGGGTACATGAAGGGAAACGACCTAAAGTACCGAAATTTAAGACCCTAAGAAGCGCTTAGAGATCCTAGCGACTTTCTTTCGAGTGATTTTTCCAAGTCTGATTGCCCTCCTCTCCTTCTCCTTCATTTGGCATAACAAGCGCTAGATAGGTTCATGTTGTAAGAATTATTGTAGCCCATATGATATTATTAATTAATGGTTTAATAATTATTCAAATGCTATAAAAGAAATATTAGCTATGACAAGTTACAACTCTCATGAAAAGGTACAATTTTTATGAGGAAGTTACAATTCTTATAAAAATTTACTTTGATAAAAAGGCCCTTATTGATAATTAGTATAAACAAAGTCTAGTCCTATCTATACTTAAGACAATGAAGGTTGTATTCTATCATCTATCAGATAAAATACGTTAAGAAAAGTGAATCAAGGGAGAGAAATCAAATTTTTTTCATCTCTTCAATTTCTATAACAATTATTTTCAATGATATTGTTGTGGATAATGACATGCATTTGTCACAGGTCGATCGATTGAGATCGTGATCGTGCGGCAACTCAGGCACTTTTGGATCGCCTAAGTCAAGCCTTGCTCAATCAATCGCACACTCACTTGCTCACCTGGATTGTAGAGAGAGAAAGTTTCTAGAGAGAGGAGCTATGGAAAGAAATGATCTTTTGATAGACTGAAATGGTTGGATGGTTACAAATGAGGAGAAAGGCACCCCTTCTTAAACTAGAGACCCTCTAATTACATTCATTGATCGGCTTTTCATCCGGCAGATAAGATCGCACCGCCATATCTACCAACTAACTGTTGGAGAAAACTTCCTTGAGTGTTTTGAAGCTGACAAATTGTTTCCATCAGTCTAGTCTTGCAAACTCTGCTCTCAAAGTCTGAAGACCTCCAGACTGCCAGACTCAAGACTTAAAGTCTATCCTCTCTGATAGTTTCTAGTCCGTCGAACAAGACTTATTCAGAACTGGATGTTTCGTTAAGGATTTGACTTTATCGATTGAAGAAAATCTCTTGGCTAGATATAGCATGTCGGAATCCATTATTCAAATCTAGATTGATTTAGGGATTTTGGATCCGTTAATTGGCGAAGTAATCTTGGAAAGTTCTACTTATGGAAACTGAGATCCTGATTGTATGGGCGAGCAGGATTGATGGGCTATCGTCATGTTCCTTAAATAGCTCGAATGATCTTCCTAATTGATTCCGTCCAACGGATAGATTGGAAGAATTCATTTGGTAAATGCCAACAGGTATGATGGCATAAAGGAGTATATAAGGAAGACGTTCCAGTTGTTTGAGTGTGTGCACAATAGAAGAATTCCAAAGTCTGAAGCTCCCTGTTATTAGTCAATTCATTTGTTGAGCGAAATCTTGTACACAAAAGAGAGTCTATATATTTGAGAGACCTTGAGGAAGTGTAGAAGAGTCTCTACACTATGGAATCAAGGAAGAGCTTTGTTGTAAACTCTTTTGTTAATAGTGGAATCCATCCGATGGGCTGTCAGTGCGAAAGAGTGGACGTAGGCTTAGATTAAGCCGAACCACTATAATCTCTGTGTTCATATTCTCTTCCCTACTTTCTTTTACTTTGATCGTAATTCGTTTTGTTAACAAAAGACGAATTTCCTTTCTATTGTCAATTAGTACTACTCACTTATCTTGAGAAATTGCTTTTACACCTATTCACCCCCCTCTAAGTGCTTATACTAGCTTTCACAATTGGTATCAGAGTATGTGTACTCACTTAATTTGAAGTGTTTTACTTCAGAGTTAAAGATCCATGGCTAGTATGTTAGCTCCAGGACTGGTTGAAGGGCAAAGTAATACCAGACCGCCTTACTTTGATGGAAATGAATACAACATATGGAAAAACAAGATGAAGGCATTCCTAAGATCAAAGGATCCTCTGAAATGGGACGTGATAGACAAATGAATCATTCCTAAAGCTACACCTGTTTTAGAGAGAGGAAAAGAAGCTGTTGAGTTTAGTGAAATAACTCAGGAAGAGATAACCAAGAGACAAGCTCTTGATGCAAAAGCAATTTATTCTTTATATTGTGCTTTATCACCTACTGAATATAACAGAATATTTTCTTGTGTTACAGCCAAAGAAGTTTGGGATAGATTATACATCACTTATGAAGGAACTGATCGAGTGAAAGAAACCAGAATCAACATTCTCCTTGGTCAATACGAAGCTTTCAAAATGAAATCAGGTGAATCTATCACTGACATGTTTAGTCGTTTTACAGAAATCGTGAATGGTCTTGAAAATCAAGGTCAACCAATTTCTGATCCCATGAAAGTAAACAAGCTTCTGCGTGGACTCTCCAAGGACTGGAATCACATAAAGACCTCGATAAGGGAGACACAAAGAATTATGCCACTTTCGGTTGATGAATTGGTTGGGACTCTTCAGTCTTATGAAATGGAGCGAATCAATGAAGATGAAGATCCTAAAGGTAAGAAATCCATTGCATTAAAATTTAATGATGATTCTGATGTCACAGATTCTGAAGACGATATGGATGACGAAGAGCTTGCTCTCATGATAAGAAGATTCAGAAAGCTGAACAAGAAAGGAAGAAGATTCAATCCAAAGAAACAGAGTTTTCAAAAGCAACAAAGTAAGTTTGTTGAGGATGATGAATCCAATAGAGATGTAGTCTGCTTTGAATGTAAAAAAAATGAACACATAAGACCCAACTGTCCCCTTCTAAGGAAAAAGAAAGGAAAAGCTGAGAAATATCGAAAGGCACTCAAAGCAGAAACTTGGAGTGATACATAATGTGAAGAAAGTGATGATGATTATGCCAATATATGTCTAATGGCACAATCTGATTTAGATTCAAACTCTGAGACAGACTTAGATTCAGACAGTAAATTTGAGGTAAGTAATTTGAAAATCCCTACTAAAGTTTCTAAATACATTGATGAATTGTGTCTTAGTCTCAAAACCTCTATTAAAAGGATTTCCGAACTTAAAAGAGAAAATCATGCACTAAAACAACAGGAAAATGTTTTGAAAGAAAATATCAAATGTTTAGATAAAAATGTTTCTACTTTGAAAGAAAATGCAGACAACCTTTCAAAAGAAAATGCATTCTTGAAAAATGACATCTCAAATATTTCTAAAAGATTTTCTATAGGATCTGAGAAACTTGAGAAAATTCTTTCAGCACAAAGACTTTATTTCAATAAATCTGGTTTGGGAATGACTACGGAAACCATTCTTCTAATTCATTTTCCTAAAGTAAATGAAAGAATTAAGCGAAGACCTACAAGAGATGCATACAAAAATCATTTCCAAAAAGTCTTTGTAAAACCAGTAGGTCGCAATGCTCTTAGATGTTCTAAGTGCAAGAGCTCATATCATTTTGAGAAAAAATGTCCTATGGTTTGGAAACTTGTTAAAAAAGTATGGACAAAGACCGTATATCATACTAACACCAATGGACCCAAGAAATATGGGTACCAAAGAAAGCTTGAGTCTCTTTTTTAAATGCAGGTTACTATTAAGAAAAAGGTAAAATGGTATCTGAATAGTGGATGCTCAAGGCATATGACAGGAGATTCAAATTGCTTCATAAAGCTCGTTCAAGTTAATGGTGGAAAAGTTTCATTTGGAGGAAACAGCAAAGAAAGAATTGTGGGATTCGAAACTATAAAGATTGGAAACCTCACAATCAGTAATGTTTCCTTAGTGGAAGGACTCAACTACAATTTGCTAAGTATCAGTCAACTGTGCGACATCGGTTTGAAAATCAATTTTCAAGAAGGAATCTGTTCAGAAACTAGTAAAGACTCCTCTCAGTCTTTCACAGATCGAAGACATGGAAATATCTACCTCTTGGATATTAAACCAGATGAAACCCAATGTCTAATCTCAATTCAAGAAGAAGCAAACTTATGTCACAGAAAACTTGGGCACATCAACATGAAGCAAATAGCCAAAATTTCAGCAAAGAAGCTTGTTCGTGGTTAACCAATTTGTCATACCAAAAGTCTGATCTATGCACACCATGCGTGTTGGGAAAACAGGTAAGAAACTCATTTAAACCAACAAATCAAGTTTCCACTAATCATGTATTGCAGTTTCTGCATATGGATCTCTTTGGACCAACTAGAACTCAGAGCATTGGAGCAAAGCTTACAGAGTATACAACAAAAAGACTCAATTTGTGGAGGAATCAATGAATGTCAAATTTCAAGACTTTATGCAAAATGAACTTGAAGAATCCGAACCTGCTCCAGACTCTACAAAGTTTAAATCTTCAGAAGCAGCTCAAACCTCAGAAGACCAGCAACAAATGATTGTCGAAAATTCAAATGAGAAAAAAGATCAACAATCTGACAAATCAACCAGCAACTGGAAGCATAAGTCTAGTCATCCCAAAGATCTCATTATTGGTGATATTAATGAAGGAATTCACACAAGATCCAAAAGGCGTGAAGAGTCTAATGCTGTGGCTCTTATTTCTGAAATGGAACCCAAGAGCATAGAAGAAGCTTTAATTGATGAAAGCTGGATTGAAGCTATGCAAGAAAAACTCAGGCAATTTAGTATTAATGATGTCTGGAAACTGACTCCTAAACCAAAAGGTAAATCTATCATTGGAGCTAAATGAGTTTTCAAAAACAAGGTGAACAAGAAAGGAAAAGTAGTAAAAAAACAAAGCAAGACTTGTGGCCAAGGGATATACGCAAGAAGAAGGAATAGACTATGATGAGACTTACGCGCTAGTAGCGAGGTTAGAAGCAATTAGATTATTACTTGCTTTTGCTTGTTATAAGAATTTCAGGTTATTCTAAATGGACGTCAAAAATGCTTTCCTAAATGGATTTATCCATGAGGAAGTATATGTGGAACAACCACCCGGTTTTGAAGACCCAAGGAAACCAGACTCTGTATTCAGACTGAAAAATGCTCTATATGGTTTAAAGCAAGCACCTCGAGCCTGGTACGACAGACTAGGTAAGTTTTTAATTCAAAATGGCTTTGTCAAAAGTAAAGTAGATACTACGTTGTTTATCAAAAGAGAAAGCAAAAGCTTTCTACTTGTTCAAATATATGTTGATGATATTATTTTTGGATCTTCTAATGAAAGTCTGTGCAAGAAATTCTCTAACTCTATGCAGGATGAATTTGAAATGAGCATGATCGGTGAACTAACCTTCTTTCTCGGGCTTCAAGTGAAACAACCGAAGGAAGGAACTTTTATTCATCAAGAAAAATATGCCAATGATCTTGTCAAAAAGTTTGGGCTAGAAAATTGCAAAAAGACTGATATACCAATGTCAAGTTCCTTGAAGCTGGACAAAGATGAAGGAGGAAAGAAAGTTGACCAGAAGCTATATAGGAGTATCATTGGTTCACTTCTTTATCTTACTGCTTCTAGACTTGACATTTTGTTTAGTGTTTGCATTGCAATTGTGCCAGATTTCAATCAGACCCTAAAGAATTTTATCTAAGTGCTGCAAAGCGTATTATCAAATACATTGCCTCAACTTCAAACTCTGGTCTCTAGTATCCTAAAAAGGGAGACTTTACTCTTCTTGGATACTAAGACGCAGATCTAGCCGGATGTAGAGTTGACAGAAAGAGCATCTCAGGCACCTGTCAACTACTTGGAAGCATGACAGTATCTTGGTTTTCAAGGAAGCAAAGTACAGTAGCTCTTTCTACGGCAGAAACAAAGTATGTAGCTCTTGGAAGTTGTTGTTCACAAATTCTGTGGATAAAACAACAGTTAAGAGACTTTGGAATCGAAGATTCATGCACTGAAATCAAATGTGACAACACCAGCGTAATCAATCTCACCAAGAATCCGATTCTTCATTCAAGAGCAAAACATATAGAGATTCGACATTACTTCATTAGAGATCATGTTCAAAATGGAGAAGTTTCGATTCAGTTTATTGACTCAAAGAATCAACTAGCGAATATATTTACAAAGCCTTTGGAGAAAAATCAATTTGAAATTATTCGTTCCAGACTCAATATCTTAAGGTTTGAAGAAGTTCAGACTCAGCACTAAAAGTCTAAAGACTCTCAGTCTCGAACGATCAAGATTCTCGACTATAAGTTATTTTATTTTATTATCTCTCAAATCAAATCTTGAAAAGGTACGATCATCTATCCGTAATTGATTGTTGCTATTTTTAATTTGCGTGATTATTGCAATATTTCCTTTTCGAAAAATGAGTTATTTTTGAAATGACAGTTATCTAATTTTTGAAAAGGCAATTATTTTTTAAAAATGCATCTTTATATTTCCTTTTTACGACGTTCTGTATGCCTCTCTTCGACTGTCTTATATACTGTCGGTTCCTTTTCGTTTTACTCACAAAAACCCTAAGAGAGCACCGATCTTCCATTTCTATCTTCTTCTCTTGTTTAATCCTTGAAAAAGTTTTCATCTTTCTTGGGAAACAAGCTTGGAATCTCTCAAAGACTGTGAAAGATGTCATCTCAAAGGAAGTCTTCGAGGATCGCGAACAGGGGATTACAGCAAATGCGTGAGGGGCCTACGCACTTCGATCTAACCGAAGAAGAAGAATCTCCTAATCAGCAGTAGAGCCCACAACATTCTTAGCAGCGTCCATCTCCTTCATCTAGACCTCAGGATGTTTTTTTTTTTTTTTTTTTTTTTTGGTAATCCAGGGAACCCCGTTAGCCGTTCGTCACCTTACGGCGGTACATAGCCGCCAGGTAAACCCTGGAGTGATGCTAGCGGAGGACCCACCACCCCGACATCACGCTTAAGACGCCGATGCTTCCACTAGGTTTTGACCCTTGCACCTTTCCCCCAAGGTTCAAGGTCTTATCCAGCTTCGCCACCAAGGCCGGTGGTAGACCTCAGGATGTTGCACATCAAGAAGAGGAAGAAATCATTGAAGGCGCAGAACTCGTAAGAATTCATAAGCCCTCTTTTACTTATAAACTTTACCATGCTTTGAAGAGGAGTGGTACTCCATTGAATTACATCGATGAGTTTCTTAAAGACAAAGGGTATAGTAATGAGTACTTCTTCTTACAAAATATGGAACGTTTGGGAATTGCCCCTGTGGGGTCGGCGGAAGAAGCCTTTGCTAATATCCCAAGTGATCCACAGGTTGGAGGATTTAATCAACCAGATGGGAATGATGTGACAAGTTGTACAGTTAGTTTAAACCGAGAATGGGTGTTGCAGCAAAAAATCCGAAGCAAAAGGACGGATTTATTTCGATCAGAGGAACACAAGCAACTGTACTTTAAGTTGCTGAAGCGTGGGGTGATAAACCCTAGAAGTGTGGATTTTGATTTTCTTGACTCTGTGAATGTTAATCTGCGGGAAAAATTCAGTCTACTTCAACTGGAATAGTCCTATACTGAATCTACAGAAGCGTATGCTGAACTTGCTGCCTATTTCTATTCGAATCTTAGTTTTTTGGATACAAATAGATTCTCTTTTAGTGTCCGAGATCAGGACTATGTGGTGGTCATGAATATGTTGGCTGATGTAATTGGGGTTGAAAGAGGGAGATATCAACCTATCAATATGTCTATTGGTCGTGCAACGTTGGAGCTTGTTCAGGATAGAAGGACATAAGGAAAAATTTCTTATGTGAGAATGAATGCGTCTAACATTTTGCTTCACAAAATTGTGATTAACTGCCTCAGACCAAAATCAACTTCAAAAACCGACATTTCAAACTCGGAGGCAAAGTTGATGTACGCCATCAATGCTGGTAAAAAATTCTCTCTTCCACACACTATTATGTTCCACATGTACAGGGCAATGGTGAAGGACAAGGGTCAACTTCCTTATCCAGCTCTTGTGACCAAGTTATTCAGACATTTGAACGTTCAGCCTCTCCAGATTCTCTGTGTTAGAACGTGTGATCAAATGGTGGTGGGACTGAAAATGGTTTCTAAAATGCGTCTGAAGGAACTCAACAAGGTGTTGGAGAAATTCAAGGAGAAAACCCATGTCAAGACTCATCAAATCTCTTCGGCTGCAAAAAAAAAAAGGGAAGGAGCCCATGGTTGCTCCATCCAAGAAAAGAAGAGCTCTCATCATTGAGGATAAAGAGGATGATGATAATATCACTATTTCTGCAATGGCATTGAAAAACCTAAGTCGTTCTGTTCCAGAATCAACGGAGAGAAAAGAAAAAGACATGGATGAGATAGAACAGAGGACTAAAGATTTGGAAGCAGAGGAGAAAGAAGCAGAGGAGAGAGATGCAAAGGAGGAAAGAATTGAAGAAGAAGAAGAAGAGGAGGAGAGAGGAGATCAAGCGGAAGCAGAGCATGAGGAACACTTTTCTCCACCTGAAGGCATGGAAACGGGGGGAGATCTTGAGAAAAGAGGAACGTCCTCATTCCCTGTCACCAGTGAAGGTGTAAGCCGCTCTCTAGCAAATCTAGAGGACATCTATGCCTCTCAATTTCCTAAGGAGGGTCATGATGTTTCATCGCCCAATATGCGTGACCATGCTGATTTACCATCATCTGCCTTTACACCGTCTAATCGTGCAGAAGCTAGTACTCAAACAGACAATTCAGCAGACTTTCGTAGAATTCTTGATGTTTTTTTGGAGATGAAAGGCCAGATTTATGCTCTGGGATACGAAGTACAGAACTTGCAAAATGCAGGACAAGCCTCTTCAGTATCTTTGCATGATCAAATCCAAGCCCTTGCTCTTCAAGTTCAAGCAAATGCTAAGGGTGAAGATGTGGCTCAACTGAAGGAGGACTTGAAAAAGCTGGAAGGCATTGTCCAGTCAATGGGAGATTTCCAGCTTGTTCGTGTTCCCAAGCAATCTTAATTTCATTCTCTTTTTATCTCTACATTTTTTAATGCTGACAAAAAAGGGGAGAGATGTAGTGCAGATTTGATTTGCAGATAGAGATGTGGTGTAGATTTGATTTACAGATTTGATTTAAACTCTTGAACTCCTTGACTTTTATGATGTTTTGACTTGACTTTTGTGTTTTTGTGTTTGGCTGTTTGGATTTGGATTGGATTTGGGTTTGACTGTTTGAACATTTGTTTATCTTAAGTACTATTGATATCTCATTGGCTTTGTTCATTTACAAGACTAATCTACTTCTGTGGATGCAGATTCTAGTGTTATTACTAAGCCATTTATTTTTTAGATATCCATATTTGCTTGAGTAATGTTTTGCAGGTCAAAGTTATCCAAATTTGCAAGAAAGTTTTGTCACCATCAAAAAGGGGGAGATTGTTGGAGAAAACTTCCTTGAGTAATTTGAAGCTGACAAAACGTTTCCATCAGTCTAGTCTGAAGACTTGCAGACTCTGCGATCAAAGTCTGAAGACCTCCGGACTGCCAGACTCAAGACTCAAAATCTATCCTTTTTGACAGTTTCTAATTCGTCGAAGAAGACTTATTCAGAACTAGATGTTTCGTTAAGGATTTGACTTTATCGACTATAGAAGATCTCTTGGCTGGATATAACATGTCGGAATCCATTATTCAAATCTAGATTGATTTAGGGATTTTGGATCCGTTGATTGGCGAAGTAATTTTGGAAAGTTCTACCTATGGAAACCGAGATCCTAATTGTATGGGCGAGCAGGATTGATGGGCTATCGTCATGTTCCTTAAATAGCTCGAATGATCTTCCTAATTGATTCTGTCCAATGGGTAGATTGGAAGAATTCCTTTGGTAAGTGCCAACGGATATGTTGGCATAAAGGAGTATATAAGGAAGACGTTCTAGTTGTTTGAGTGTGTGCGCGATAGAAGAATTTCAAAGTTTGAAGCTCCTTGTTATTAGTCAATTCATTTGTTGAGCGAAATCTTGTACACAAAAGAGAGTCTATATATTTGAGAGACATTGAGGAAGTGTAGAAGAGTCTCTACACTGTGGAATCAAGGAAGAGCTTTATTGTAAACTCTTTTGTTCATAGTGGAATCCAGCTGGTGGGCTGTCAGTGCGGAAGAGTGGACGTAGGCTTGGATTAAGCCAAACCACTATAATCTCTGTGTTCATATTCTCTTCCCTACTCTCTTTTACTTTGATCGTAATTCGTTTTGTTAATAAAAGACGAATTTCCTTTCTATTGTCAATTAGTATTACTCACTTATCTCGAGAAATTGTTTTTACACCTATTCACCCCCCTCTAGGTGCTTATACTAGCTTTCACACTACCGACCCTTATGATAGGAGACTTCTAGAATTTGGCATAATGACCATATCGGCCGCCCTTGGAAAGTTCCAGAAGAAGTCTTGTTGGGAATCCAAGCGAGCACAGGAGGTCCTCCGCGGCAACGTATGGCCCATTAGCTACCGAAACCTCTTGGCTGTGACATTCTCCTCCACTCATGTGAGCGACGCCCTCATTGCTCATAGCTCGAAGGGCAGCCTTCTTGGCATGAGCACGGGCTTTCCTCTTTCGGTTTTGCTTGCTTCGGATGCTTACAAACGATGGACCAGACCCTTCCATCTTCAACTCCAACTTCGGCTCAGGCATGGCACGCAGTGAGTACTCAACCTCGGGGAAGAGCACTTGGATCGGTATGGTGTGTGTTGGAGTAGGATCCAACTCTTCCTTCGGCTTCTTCTTGGTTGGCTTGTTCATGCGCTTTTCAGCCTTCAAGCTCTTGTCGAGACGTCGGATCATTGCGATGGTCTTGGTGTCGATCACCCCTTTCGTCATGGGGATCATCCTCGGGCATTTTGGATTGAGGATCATGATGCACTTGGTCCTCATGTCGATCATGGACCTCACGCTATGGAAAAACTACATTCCTAGAATGAGATCATAATCATCGAGAGGAATTACCTCGAATGCCAGCTTGCCCTTCCATCCGCCGATTTGGACATCCACATCGGGAGTTGATCCTACGCCATTGAGCCCATTCGAGTTGATGGCCTTAAATGAATTCCCGGTTGGCTCTATGCAAAGGGTGAATGTATTATATAAGTAATGAATGTTTAAGACTAATTTAGCAAATTGTCAAAGGATTAAGGACTAAATTAGCATAATTAAAAAGTTTATGATTGAATTAACTATCGTACATTAGATTTAGGACTTTTTAGACAATTTTGTCATGCATCTTGTATGGGTGAGAAACAAAGATTTCAATCGAATTGTCAAATTCAGAGAGTTGGAAGATAAAATTGTACTAAAAGCATTATTGAATGCGTTGATTATGAAACCATAGTTCATCTGAGCAGAGATGGCAATATCTTTCGCCTTCGTACAGATGAAATTGGTGTGTACACAGTCACGTTCCGCGAGCAGGAGAAAAAAAGAGCGGGCAGTGACGTACTCGTAATGATGATGGCCCTGTGGTCTACGCAGTCGTATGATCCTAGTCGATACACGCACTTCCCTCGGCGGCAGGGGTTCGGATCCTCGTTGCACTCATTGACATCTGATGGATATTAAATGATGGCTTAATGAAGGAAAACAGGAAAAAGAACAGATTGTTTCCAGATACATGCCTAAACATTCAACAGTCAAATTCTCTGTTGGATTCTCTTATATTACCGATTTGTGAGCATCCATTGTCTAATTTGTACAATTTATTTATCCCAACTATATTCGCAGGCTTTTCATTGGTTTCGAGCTTGCATAACATCCTACTTGATTTTGGATAAAGAATATGGCTAAGATGCAAAGTAGAAGCGGACGTTCTAAGCTCACCTTGGCATCCATGGGGAAGAAAATAATTCCCCGTGTAACCTTTATGGCAAGAACAATATAGTAGAATAGCCAAACCGGGCCTAAGGTCCTCATGGCAGGAGCCAGAATTGCCATTGGCGAGACTATTGTTTGTTTGCTCAGTAGTTGTTCCTCATATTGGGTAATCGCCCATTCGAGCATCACCGGTACATCCTGGGGTAAACGTCTCAGATGAGCTTTACGAAACCATACTTGCTCGACCAGGAAGGCATGCCTGCAGTTTAAATCCCCCTGCGCTAAGTCGTTGCCCTCGGAAGTCTTGAACTCCACTTTGTATTTGACGATATCAGTGACGATCGAAGTCACGCAGCAACCAGTACCATTAGCGCACTGGTTGAATCCGAGAATCCTGTCTCCTCTGCAGGAAGACTTGCATCCTACGACGTTCCCTGCGGCATCATCGGTGGCCATCAAGGCCTGGTTGTCACAACCGCCAGCAACGAAATAGTTTCTATTCCGGGAGAACCTAAAAACTCTATTACTTCTCCTTAAGTCCACGAGGGCATCCCGGTTGGTCGTACAATTAAGATTCGAATACAGTATTGGCTGGCTGACCCTGATGTGGCCTGGGGTGGTTGAACTTTCAGGTAGCCCGATCTTTAACACCACCACGCCCAAATTCTTAAGTATCGGAGTAGAGATGCCACCGGTCTGCTGGCAATCGATCTCGTACCAAGGATCCAAGAAGCAGCGGGGTCCAATTCTAAAAGGGTACGGAATGTTTGTCAGATTGCCGCACGTGTCTGTACAGCCTGGCTAGGCCAGACTCCGTGGAGGTGGTTCTGCAGCATGAGTTGACCAGCTCGCCACGAAAACAAGCACAAGAGCAAAGGAGGCCGTCGCCAGGATCATCTTCTCCCTGTTCATCCTCCACAGCCTGCTCCTACGGCTAGACACCACGCCATGAAACATATGACGCTACCGCTGTTTGTCCAACCGCACCCAATGTCTTCCTCTCTCTCATTGATTGATGATGCCTCTCAATCTCGGCTTGTTCTGTCTGCCTCTCTCTCTCTCTCTCTCTCTCTCTCTCTCTCTCTATATTTATTTACTCTAGTGGTTAGCACTCGACGGAACTACTTGACTCTGCTATTTGCCGTTTGTCCATCGATGCTATCGTTGGTGGAGTTTGGATGCATGTCCGTTTATTACCCGCATGGCTATTTCCTGCTAAATGTGTTTGTTGCAAATGTGTGTCATATTCCCATCAAACATAACGCCAGGCATTAAATCTTGTAACTATCATCCTAACAATGCCAAAGCTTTTGTACTATCGTATTTGTATCCATAGAACGTAATTAACATATTAAAAGTGTTTGACATGCAGGATGAATCCCAATATACCGGTCACTAAGGGCCTATTAGGTAACACTCTCGAGAGCAACTAATTTTATTCTTCTTTTCCTGAGAACAAAAAAAAGAACAAAAATCCATTTGGTAAATTTTTTGTTTTTAGGAACAAAAATCCTTTTTTTTTTGGGAATAGATTTGGAATAGAATTAACAAGCAAAAAAAAAAAAAAGTCACTTCTTCTTTCCGAAAACAATTCCCAGAATCAAGTCTAAGTTTCTTCTTTTCTCTTCTCTTTCCTCTTCTTCCCTTTCCTCTTCTTCTTCTTTCTTTCGACTGGTCATTGGCCTTGGCCATGGTTGGCGACCTCACGTGAGAGTCGCCGAGCATCGCCAACCCTCAGCGATGCCAAGCCACAATGAGGCTCATCAGCTCAAGCCTTAGCCTAGAGGTGGCCCGACGAGATCAAGCCTCACCATTGGTTGGTCAAGCTTGGCCTTGCCAAATCCGGGCAAGGTTGACCTCATCCAACCAAGGTGAGGCCGAGCCTCGCCAGGCGGCGTGAGGCTAGCCTCGTAGTGGCCAAGCAAGCCTTTGGCAAGTTCCCGAACCTCGCCCAACCGGGTCGCCGAGTCATCGCCGTGGCGGCAACCGGACACAAAGGAGGAAGAAAAAGAGAAAAGCAAAAACAAATAAGAGAAAAATAATATATACATGCACACTAAAAGTATTAAAAAAATTTAAAAATCTTACCAAACACATTTATATCCCAGGAGGAGAAATTTTGAACAGTTACCAAACGTTTTCAAAAACTCAGTGTTTCTGGAAATAGAACTAAAAAAAATTATTTCTAAGCAAAAATTATTCCCAAAAACACAGTTGTTACCAAACTTGCCCTAAATATGTTTTGTTATTCACGAAATCACTAAATTTCCTTGGACTTTTTTAATACCCCTCCAAAAATTTCCACTAATTTTTTTATTGTTAAAATATATTATGGATGTAATAAAATTATCCCACTATCTCTAGCATTAACATGTACTTAAAATTACCCCCGAACTTTTGCTTTAGTGTAATAAGATATGTTTTCTAACGTTAAGTCGGGCATACACCGTTCATTGATGTAATATTTAGCAAAAACAAGCTTTTTCATTGAATATATTTATTTTCTTCTGAGTCGTACATGGTTCAAATATGAAGCTTTCATAAGTTATAGAGCAAGAGTCACACATATACGACCATGCAACAATAAGTTTTATTGTACATAATTAAGCGCATGATACATTGATTGTCAGGAATTCTTTTGTTTTTACTTTCCTAAATTTCCAATTTGCTTTATCTTTTTTGTGATTGTTCATTTAGATGTATATTTCGTCAATTCAAAATGTAATTGAATCATGGATTTTTTTATTTTTTATTTTTATTAATCATTCAGATATGTGTTTCATCATTTCCAAGTAGAATAAAAGTGGAAGTAACTGCCCAAGCAGTCCAATAGAACTAGTGAATTACGGTGAAAACCGGTTCCCCTTCCCCTTTGAAATCAAGCATTTTCTCTTTACCCACAAAAAGATCAAAATGCTTCAAAAATTATGTGAGCATTACACACTTAACAAATACTACATTTAATCTTAACCAAAAGGCCAAAAAAGGCATACTTCGAATTGAATATAGCTTGGCTTTTATTCACAACCTCTTTTAGGGTTTCTACTTGCTCGTTCAATATGGGACTCTCGACATTCACATGGATGGACACAACAACAGAGACAAGCCAAGAGTCCTATATTGAAGGCATTTGCATGGAAGGCTGCACACCACCGGAGAGACAAGCCAGACACATTGAGAGTCCCACATCAATGATCAAACAAGCATGCAAAGTCCATAAGAGGGGTTGTGAATAAAAGCCAAGCCAACTCAAGCATGCCTTTCTTGCGATTGGTCCAAATGTTTGCAACTCAACAACATTGAGAAAATCCCTAATAATTAAGAGTTCAATTTATTTCTGTAATACTTTTAAAGAAATAAAATTAAAATTTTAAAAATAATGAATTTAGTCTAGACGATTCATCCCTGTAATTGAACTGAAATCACCGACTCCACATTGGAACTGGGGAATCGAAACGACACCCTTGGTACCAAATCGAAGTGGTCTAGTTTAGTCCAATCAGTTCCTTTTGCTCACCCCTAGAATGAACAATTCAACCTATGTCTTAAAGGGTCATGATAGATTTTTAGTATGAACGAAAGTTTAGGCCAAGATAATTAGGAAAGATCAAACCTTTTGAAACTATCTATACCTTTGAGAAATCACGCACACACACTGGATATTAGATGATGATCTTGAAGAAATCACCTCTGGTTCCCTAAGAGGAAACCGCATAAGTATCTCATTCCAAAGAGTTACAGATTCTTGTATTAATCTTGGCTTGGTCGAAGATGATCTTGGAGGACATTTTTCGCGAAACAAATACAATCTTCGTGTTTTAACCAATGCATCAACTTGAGTGCGAGGGTTCAAGGTTGTTATTGCTTCCAGAGTCCTTAATTCTCGTCCAAATGGCTAGGGGAAAAATGTAAAACTCTTCTGCTCTCATAAATACACACCAAACCAAAACAAACAAACAAACACCGACTTACGCCCGATTTTATAAATTAAATAAAATTATATTATTCTGCATTTTGATTTTGATTTATATGCTAGATCTTTTAGATCACTGCTAAAGTCAGGACTGTAAATCATTATCCTTGTATTAATCCGATTTTATAAATTATGTGTTCACATTTGAAGTAACTCAGTGAATTGGAGGTTTCTAGACTAGTTTCTAGTTAGTCAAGTCACAATTTTTGTGAAGAGTTCTCGAACATTTACTTATCTCCCTAACTAGGAGGGAAAATATGCAAAACCGAAAGACCTTCGTCATACAAGTGGACTTCCTTCCAAGCTAGCAGACGCATTGGTATTCCCCTTGCCGCTGCCGTTCGCATATCTGATCGGAGATCAGACATGAAAATTGCCTTGTCCTTTGCGATAAGTTGCCAGGGTGATCTCCAGCACGTCTAAGCCCGCCCTTGCCTGGAACAGGCTCTTAAAGATGCAATTGATCTCGAATCATTTGTTGCGATAACAGTTTTCTCCAATTTCAAACGTGTTATATTTGTATGATACATCCCTGATGAGGTGCGATTAAGGCACCGATTCGTCTTAATGTGATGTGATTGAGAAGGCACTCTTTGAAGGGATATGAGTAATTATCTTTTAAAGGAAGTATAAATAGGATGACTTCAATAGATAATCGACGGATGACAATAGAACGTTTCAGAAAAGAACGCTCTTCATTTTGTCTCTCACATTCCATCAAAGAAGAACAAACAAAAGGCAATTCGATTACTACTTTGAAAAGACAATCGGCATTAACGCTGTAGAACGTGAATACTTTCCTCGTGATTGTATTCGGACCATCGTGAAGTAGTATCGTCTGTTGATCGCTTGTAATTTGTTGTTTGTTCTTGGGTAATTTGTTCATTGTGCATATCAAATGGAAGTCATTTCTTTCGCCGACTTTCTTCCTACAGAATGGGAAAGGAATCGTGACATCTCCGCAGCATTGGCAGCAGCCGAGCTTTGCTAGAGACCTTGTGGCTTGTGTGGTGCATTGTGCATTAGGAGAGTCAACAAGAGAATGGAAAGGAAAAATGATGTATCTAGTATAAGCACCTAGAGGGGGGTGAATATATGTAAAAACAATTTCTCGAGATACTACAGTAATACTAAGCAGATGATAGAAAGGAAATACTCTTTTGCTTAATCAAAATGAATTACGATCAAAATAAAGAGTAGGGAAGAGAAGATTAAACACAAGGTTTATAGTGGTTCGGCTTATCCTAAACCTACGTCCACCCTTCCGCACTGACAGCCTATTGGCTGGATTCCACTATAAACAAAAGAGATGTTACAGCACAGTTCTTCCTTGATTCCACAGTGTAGATATTCTATCACACTTCCTCAAGGTTTCTCACAAGTATAAATTCTCTTTTGAGTACAAGTTTTTCGCTCAAATGAATTGACTAAACAACAAGAGGCTTCAGACTTTGGAATTCTTCTATCGCGCACACCCACTGAATAGCTTAGAACGTCTTCCTTTTATACTCCTTTATGCCATCATACCCGTTGGCACTTTCCAAAGGAATTCCTCCAATCTACCTGTTGGACGGAATCAATTAGGAAGATCATTCGAACTATTAAAGGAATATGTCGATAGCCCATCAATCATGTTCGCCCATACAATCAGGATCTCGGTTTCCATAAGTAGAACCTTCCACGAATATTTCGCCAATCATCGGATCCTTGACCATCGAATCAATCTCGATCAATTCAAAGGGATTTCGATAAGTCATATCCAGCCAAGAGATCTTCTCCGCGATAAGGTCATACCCTTAATAAAACATCCAGCTTACGGATACCCTTTCTTCAACGGATTAGAAACTGCCAATGAGGATAGACTTTGAATCTTGAGTCCGGGCTGTCCGGGAGGTCTTCGACTTTTAAACAAAGAGTCTCGCAAGCCTTCGTACTAGATCGATGGAAACATTTTGTCAGCTTCAAAACACTTTAAGAAGATTTCTCCAACAATCTCCCCATTTTTGATGGTGACAAAACTTTCCTGCAGATTTGGACAACTTTGACCTGCAAAATATTTCTCAAACACATATGCATATCTTATAGAGATAAATGGCTAAATGAATAACACTAGAATCTCGCAACCACGTAAAATAGGTTAGTCTTGAATAAGATAAAGCCATAAAGCCAACCATAAGATATCAATATCGTAGCAAATCAAATCCAAATCCAAATCCGTACACAAAATTAAAGTCAAACATTAATCCAAATCAAACAATCCAAACGATTAAAAATTTAAAGATTGATTCAAATCTTGCACTTCTCCCCCTTTTTGTCAGCATTAAAAAGGTTGAGATGAAAATGGAGTGAAGTCAAGATTGCTTGGGAACGCGGACAAGCCGGAAATCTCCCATGGATCGAACGATCCCTTCCAGGCCTTTTCAAGTCTTCCTTCGCCTGTGCAACCTCCTCACCCTTTGCATTGGCCTGAATCTGAACAGAGAGGGCTTGGATCTGATCTTTCAATGAAACTGAAGAGGCTTGACCTGCATTCTGCAAGCTTTGAACCTCGCATCCCAAAGCATAGATTTGACCACGTATCTCCAAGAGAATATCCATAATTCTGTGAAAATATGCTGAGCTGTCGGTCTGCGTACTTGCTTCAGCACGTTCTGCAGATGATAGCATATCAGAATAATCGCGCAGATTTGGCAATGAAGCATCATGTTCTTCTTCAAGAAAATGAGAGGCATGAATGTCTTCTGGGTCGGCTGGAGAGCGGCTAACTCCCTCATTATCTCCCCCTGTCTCTGTGCCTTCGGTGGAGAAGAGTGTTTTTCGACTCTCTTTCCTCTTGATTCATTCTCTCTTCTTCTTCTTCAGGTCTTTCTTCCTCTGCTTCTTTTTCGCTAGCTGCTCTTTCTTCTGCTTCTTTTTCTTCTTCTTCTCTTTCTTCTTCTTCTTTTTCTTCTTTTTCTTGTCCTTCTCTTTCTTCTCCTTCTGTCTCATGATGTTCCATTGACTCTGGAACAGAGCGACTTAGCTTCTTCAAAGCTATTGCCGAAATGGTAAGGTCGTCATCCTCTTCATCTTCCACGATGAGAGCTCTTCTTTTCTTGGGTAGAGCAACCATGGGCTCCTTCCCTTTCCTTTTGATGCGAAGAGAATTGATGAGACTTTACAGAGTCTTCTCCTTAAATTTCTCCAACTCCTTGCTTAGCTCCTTCAGACGCATCTTGGTCACCATTCTCAGTCCTACCACCATATGATCGCACGATCGAACACAAAAGATTTGCAAAGGCTGAATATTTAGATGTCTGAATAACTTTGTCACAAGGCTTGGGTACGGGAGTTGACCTTTGTCCTTCATCACGGCTCTATACATGTGGAACATGATAGTGTGGAAAAGAGAAAACATTTTCCCAGTAAGGATGGCGTACATCAGCTTTGCCTCTTAACTTGAGACATCAGTCTTGGAAGTTGATTTCGGTCGAAGGCAATTGATCACAATTTTGTGAAGCAAGATGTTGAATGCACTCATCCTTAAGTAGGTGATCTTTTCCTCTGTTCTCCTGTCCTTTACCAGTTCCAGTGTAGCCCGAGTAATAGAAACTTTGATCGGTTGATATCTTCCTCTCTCAACTCCTAACACATCCGCCAGCATATTCATATCCACAACAAAATCCTGATCTTTGACACTGAAGGAGAATCTATTCGCATCCAAAAAGTTAAGATTTGAATAGAAATATGCGGTCAATTCAGCATAGGCCTTTGTAGTGTCTGAGCAGAACTTTTCAAGTTGAAGATGACCGAACTTTTCTCTCAAGTTCACTTTCACAGCATCCAGAAAATCAAAATCTACACTCCTAGGGTTTATCACCCCACGCTTCAACAGTTTTGAGTATAGATCATTCTGTTCTTTCGATCTAAACCACTCTCCTCTTTTTCCTCGTCTTTCCGCCGCAATACCCATCATCGGTTGAAATTGGCTGTACATTTTGTCATCATCATTTCCATCTACAGGATTAACTCCCCAATCACGAGGATCACTTGGGATATTCGCAAGGGTTTCTTCTGCCACCCCTTTACGAGCAATTCCCAAACTTTCCATTTTCCGCAAAAAGATATACTCATTCCCATATCCTTTGTCTTTGAGAAAATCATCGACATAGTTCAAAGGAGTACGAGTTCCTTTTAAGGCACGATACAGCTTATAAATAAAAGCGGGTTTTTGAACTCTTACAGGATCTGCATCCTCAATGATTTCTTCCTCTTGTTGATGATCAATGCCTTGAGGACTAGATGGAGGAGAATGACGCTATTGAGAATGTTGTGGGCTCTGTTGCTGATCTGGAGACACTTTTTCTTCGATGAGATCGAAGTGCGTAGGCCCCTCACTCATTCGCCGTGGTCCCCTGCTTGCGATCCTTGAAGACTTTCTTGAAGACGACATCTTTCTCACTCTTTGAAAGATTCATTGCTTGACTTTCCCAAGAAAAATGACAACTTTTTCGAAGATTAGGCAGGAGATAAAAACAGGAATGGAGGATTGGTGCCTTTTAGGGTTTTTGAGAGTAAAGTGAAGAGGAATCAACAGTGCACGATCGGTTAAAAAGAGAGGTATACGGATCGTCACAAAGAAAAATAAAAAGATGCCTTTTCAAAATAACTGTCCTTTTTTCCGGAAAATAGTCATTTCAAAAAATAACTTCTTTTTCGAAAAGGAAACGTTGCAATAATTACGCCGTTTAAAGATAGCAATAAAAAGACACGGTTCGACGATCGTACCTTTTCAAGATAATATTAGAGAGAGACTAACTTATAGTCAAGGTCTTGTATGCCTGAGTCTGAGAGTCTCTAGACTTTAACTTCTTCAAACCTCAATATGTTGAGTCTGGAGCGAATAATTTCAAATTGATTTTTCTCCAAGGGCTTTGTGAATATATCCGCCAGTTGATTCTTTGAATCAACATACTGAATCGAAACTTCTCCATTTTGAACATGGTCTCTAATGAAGTGATGTCGAATCTCTATATGCTTTGCTCTTGAGTGAAGAATTGGATTTTTAGTGAGATTGATAGCGCTGGTGTTGTCGCAATTAATCTCCGTGCATGAGTCTTCAATTCCAAAGTCTCTGAGCTGTTGCTTTATCCATTGAATTTGTAAACAGCAACTTCCAAGAGCTACATACTCTGCTTCTGCTGTAGAGAGAGCTACTGTACTCTGCTTTCTTGAAAACCAAGATACCGTCCTACCTCCAAGTAGTTGACAGGTTGTTGGAGAAATCTTTCCAGAGTCTTTTGAAGCTGACAAAACGTTTCTATCAGTCTAAGTCTGGATACTCGGAGACCGAAGATTAAAGTCTCAAGACTTTATTATCTCAAGACTCAAGACTCAAGACTCAAGACTATTGTCACCGATGCCTTTCTAATCCAAAGAGTAAAGGAAATCCAGAGCCGAAGCTTATGGTTGAGGATTCGATCCTATCCTCTGGAAAAGATCCCTTGGTTGGATAAACATCTCGGATTCTTTGTTTGTTCTTATCTAGATCGATTAAAGATTCGATGGTTGTCGAAGTATTCTTGGAATGTTCTATTCTTGGAAACCAAGATCCTGATTGTATGGGCGAACAGGATTGATGGGCTATCGCCAGATTCCTTAAATAGCTCGAATGATCTTCGTGATTGATTCCGTCCAACGGGTAGATTGGAGGAATTCCTTTGGTAAGTGCCAACGGCTATGATGGCATAAAGGAGTATAAAAGGAAGACATTCAAGTTGTTTTAAAGAGTGTGATCGATAGAAAAATTCCAGAGTCTGAAGATCCTTGATTATTAGTCGATACTATTTGAGCAAAATTGTATACACAGAGAGTGTTCATTTCTAGTGACATCTTGAGAGTGTGGAAGATCGTCTACACCAAGAAGTCAAGGAAGATCATCACTGTAACATCTCTTTGTTCATAGTGGAATCCAGCCAATTGGCTGTCAGTGCAGAAGAGTGGACGTAGGCTTGAAACAAGCCGAACCACTATAAACCTCGTGTCTAATTCTCTCTTTCCCTTACTCAGTCTTACGATTGTTTTCTTTAATTGCTGCAAATCGTTTATCTATCAAAGTAGTGTGCAATTATCATAAGAAAAATCTTTTATACCTATTCACCCCCTCTAGGTAATCGTACTAGCTATATCAATTGGTATCAGAGCCTGTGTTCTTACTTTATTTGAAGTGTTTTACTTCAGAGTAAAAGATCCATGGCTAGTATGCTAGCATCAGGGCTGGTGGAAGGTCAAAGCAATACCAGACCACCCTACTTCGATGGAAATGATTACAACATCTGAAAGAACAAGATGAAAGCTTTCCTACGATCTAAGGATCCTCTGGAATGGGATGTTGTGGAGAGAGGAATCACTCCTACTGTCGCATCGCATCCGAAAGAGGGAAAGAAACTGCGTGAGACTCGCGGAATGTCTCAAGATGAGATAAACAAGAGACAAGCACTCGATGCAAAAGCAATTTATTCTTTATATTGTGCTTTGTCACCAACCGAATACAATGAGAATATCTTCTTGTGTCACCGCAAAAGAAGTCTGGATAGATTACATATCACATATGAAGGGACAGACCGAGTGAAGGAGACCAGAATTAATATTCTTCTTGGTCAATACGAAGCCTTCAAAATGAAACCAGGAGAATCTATAACGACATGTTTAGCCGTTTTTTACGATATTGTCAATGGACTTGATAATCAAGGACAGAAAATTACCGATCCTATGAAGGTGAACAAGTTGCTTTGAGAGGACTCTCCAAGGATTGGAATCATATAAAGACTTCAATACGAGAGACGCAAAGAATTATGCCATTATCTGTAGATGAGCTGATTGGAACTCTTCAATCTTACAAAGTGGAGCGAATCAATGAAGACGAAGATCCCAGAGGTAAGAAATCCATTGCACTAAGATCTAATGATGATTCTGATGATACAGATTCTGAAGAAGATCTGGATGATGAGGAGCTTGCTCTTATGATAAAAAGATTCAGAAAGCTGAATAGAAAAGGAAGAAGGTTCAACTCAAGAAAACAAAGTTTTCGAAACAAAAAACCAAGTTTGTTGATGAAGAACCAAACAAAGATGTAGTCTGCTTCGAATGTAAGAAAAAGGGACACATCGTACCCAACCGTCCTCTTCTCGAAGAAGAAGAGAGGAAAAACCGAAAAGTCTCGAAAAGCTTTCAAAGCCGAAACCCGGAGCGATACAGAGTGTGAAGAAAGTGATGAGGAATATGCCAATCTGTGTCTAATGGCACAATCGGACTCGACTGGATCGATTCGAGACAATGAATTTGAGGTAAGTGATTTTAAAATTCTGTCAAAGTCTCTAAATATATTGATGAATTATGTTTCAGTCTTAAGACTTCTCTCAAAAAGATTTCCGAACTGAAAAAAGAAAACTCAGCTTTAAAACAAAAGGAAAATATTTTAGAAGAAAAAGTGAAAAGCCTAGACTTGAATGTTTCTACTCTTAAAGAGAATGAAGATAAACTTTCAAAAGAAAATGCTTTCTTGAAAACCGACTTATCAAATATTTCAAAGAAATTTTCAATAGGGTCTGAAAAACTCGAGAAAGTTCTTTCAGTTCAAAGACCTTACTTCAACAAGTCAGGTTTAGGTATGACAGCAGAAACAATCCCTTTGATTGATTTTCCAAAAGTAAAAGAAAGAATCAAGAAAAGACCATCGAGAGAAGCGTACAAAAATCATTTCAAAAGGTTTTTGTAAAGTCTCGTAGGTCGAAATGCTCTAAGGTGTTCAAAGTGTAACAGTCAAGATCACTTTGAAAAAGAGTGTCCTATGATCCGGAAGCCTCGTTAAAAGGGTATGGCCTAATAATGCTTATTCTACTAACACCAAAGGACCCAAGAAAATTTGGGTACCAAAGAAAGCTTGAGACTCTCTTTTGATTACAGGTCTCTGTCAAAAGAAGGTAAAATGGTATCTTGACAAATGGGATGCTCAAGACACATGACAGAGACTCAAATTGCTTTATAAAGATTGTTCAAGTAAATGGTGGAAAAGTTTCATTTGGTGGAAACAAAGAAAAGGAAGCATTGTGGGATTTGGAACTGTTAAAATTGGAAATCTCACAATAAGCAATGTTTCTTTAGTGGAAGGACTCAACTATAATCTTCTCAAAGATTAGCCAACCGTGTGATACTTTTGGGTTCAAGATCTCTTTTCAAGAAGGCATATGTTCTCGGAATAAGTAAAGACTCAACTCGCCTTTCATGGGTCGAAGGCATGGAAATATCTATCTTCTTGATGTAAGACCAAATGAAACGCAATGTCTCATCTCAATTCAAGATGAAGCGGTCTTATGGCATAGAAAGCTTGGCCATGTCAACATGAAGCAATTAGCCAAAATCTCATCAAAGAAGCTTGTTCAAGGTCTACCAAAATTACCTTATCAAAAGTCGACTCATGCACACCATGTATTCTCGGGAAAACAGGTAAGAAATTCATTTAAGCATATAAAACATATCTCTACTAATCATGTTCTCCAATTGCTGCATATGGATCTCTTTGGACCAACAAGAACCCAGAGCATTGGAGGTAAGAAATATTGTCTAGTAATTGTGGATGATTACTCTCGGTTTACCTGGGTATATTTTCTTGCAAGTAAGTCAGAAACCTTTTCGCACTTTGAAAAGTTTGCTAAAAAGATTCAAAATGAAAAAGGATGTGCTATTTCAAGTATAAGAACAGATCATGGAAGTGAATTTGAAAACCAAAACTTTACAAAGTTTTGTGATAAATCTGGTTTTAATCATGTATTTTCCTCTCCATATACTCCAAAACAAAATGGAGTTGTGGAAAGAAAGAATAGATCTCTTCAAGAAATGGCTAGAACACTTTTAATTGAAAGTAAAATTTCTTCTCGATTTTGGGCTGAAGTTTTCAACAAAGATGTTACATCATCAATAGAGTCTTTTTAAGACCCATTTTAGAGAAAACCCCTATGAATTATTCAAAGGTAAAAAGCCTATTGTTTCATATTTTCATGTGTTCGGTTGCAAATGCTTCATTTTGAAAAATGCAAATGATCGAGTTGGTAAGTTTGAAGAAAGATCAGATGAAGGCATTTTCCTTGGATATTCTACGACAAGCAAGTCTTACAGAGTCTTTAACAACAAAAGCCAATCGGTGGAGGAATCTATGAATGTCAAATTCCAAGACTCAACGCAAGTTGAATCTAGTCAGACTCAATATGAAGAGTCTGAATCAACTCCAGATCTTTCAAGACTTACAACTCAAGAAGCATCTCAGTCTCTGGAAGTCCAACATCAAGATGTTCTTGAAGATTCAAATAAAGAAAGAGATCATCAACCGGGAAAATTAACTAGTAACTGGAAGCACAAATCCAGTCATCCCGAAGATCTCATTATCGGTGAAATCAATGAAGGAATCCGCACCAGATCAAAAAGACGTGAAGAATCTAGTGCTGTGGCTCTAATCTCTGAAATTCAACCAAAAAGCATAGAAGAAGCTTTATCTGATGAAAGTTGGATTGAAGCTATGCAAGAAGAACTCAGACAGTTTAATATCAATGATGTCTGGGATTTGACATCTAAACCAAAAGGTAAAACTGTTATTGGAATCAAATGGGTATTCAGGAACAAGATGAACGAGGATGGAAAAGTCGTACGGAACAAAGCCAGACTCGTGGCCAAAGGATACACGCAAGAGGAAGGAATAGACTATGATGAGACCTACGCACCAGTAGCAAGGTTAGAAGCTATTCGTCTATTACTTGCGTTTGCTTGCTATAAAAATTTCAGGTTTATGTGGAACAACCACCTGGATTTGAAGACCCAAAGAAGCCAGATTCAGTCTTTAGACTGAAAAAGGCCTTGTATGGTTTAAAGCAAGCACCTCGAGCTTGGTATGATAGGCTAAGTAAGTTCCTAATGCAGAACGGTTTTGTCAAAGGTAAAGTAGATACTACCTTATTTATCAAAAAGGAAAGCAAAAGCTTTTTACTTGTTCAAATATATGTAGACGATATTATATTTGGATCTCCTAATGAAAGCCTATGCAAGAAATTTTCTAAGTCTATGCGGGATGAGTTTGAAATGAGTATGATGGGAGAATTAACATTCTTTTTGGACTCCAAGTGAAGCAAATGAAGGGAGGAACTTTTATTCATCAAGAAAAATATGCAAATGATCTTGTCAAAAGATTTGGATTAGAAAAATGCAAAAAGACTGACATACCAATGTCATGTTCTCGAGAAGATAGACAAGGATGAAGAAGGGAAGAAAGTAGATCAAAAGCTATACGAAGCATGATTGGTTCACTTCTTTATCTTACTCGCTTCTAGACCTGATATTTTGTTCGGTGTTTGTGTCTCGTGCTAGGTTTCAATCGATCCTAGAGAATCACATCTCAAAGTCCGTGAAACGAATTATTAAATACATTGCCTCATCTTCAAGCATCGGTCTTTGGTATCCAAAGAAAGGAGACTTTGATCTTCTAGGGTACTCAGATGCAGATCTGGCCGGTTGCAGAGTCGATAGAAAGAGCACTTCCGGAATTTGTCGGTTGCTTGGAAATAGAAAAGATCTTGGTTTTCAAGGAAACAAAGTACCGTGGCTCTTTCAACGACGAAGCGAGTATGTAGCTCTTGGAAGTTGCTTGTTCGCAAATTCTATGGATCAAACAACAGCTACAAGACTTTGGCATTGAAGACTCATGCACGTAAATCGATGTGACAACACAAGCGCGATCAATCTTACCAAAAATCCAATTCTTCATTCAAGAGCAAAGCATATTGAGATTCGACACCACTTCATTAGAGATCATATTCAAAACGGAGAAATCTCGATTCAATTTGTTGATTCAAAAAGTCAACTAGCGGATATTTTCACAAAGCCTTTGGAGAAAAATCAATTCGACGCTATCCGTTCAAGACTCAACATTTTGAAGCTTGAAGAAGTTAAAGTCTAAAGACTCAACGCTTCTTAGACTCTAATCTCTCGGTCTCGAGATCTTCAAACTCAGACATTCATGGCTATAGACTGTAAGTGGCTATTTTATTCGAACTCGAAAAGGTACGATTTGTTGTTCAGTTATTATCTCGTGTGAAAATCAAAAAAAAAACTTGTCTTTTCAAAAAGATTAATTTTGGTAGTTATTGATTTTGAAAAGAAATGTTCGTACACTTTCCCTGTGTCGATTGAACTTCTTTTTTTTCAAAAAGTGAGTTAAATATATATATATACAGTTTTTTCCTCAATCGTCAAAACCCTAAAAAGTACTCTTCTCCCGAACCTGTTTCAATCTCTTGTTCATCGTCGAGAAAGTGGTCATTTTTCCTTGGGAAGCAACCGAAGGAATCTCTCAAATCGACAAAGAAGAATGTCTTCTTCGAGGAAATCATCGAGAATAGCAAGCAGGGGACCACAAAGAATGGAGAAGGGACCAATACACTTCGATCTTACGAGGAGGAAGACTTTTCAAGTCGCAACAAAAAGTCCGATTCGTTCTCATCCACGTCATTCATCGCCTCCTACCCCACATGGTGAAAGTCATCATCTTGAAGAAGAGATAATCGAGGAAGCCGACCCTGTAAGAGTCCAAAAACCCTCCTATATCTATAAGCTTTATCGTGCTTTGAAAATCACTGGCACACCATTGAACTACATAGACGATTTCCTTAAGGATAAGAACTATGGAAATGAATATCTTTTTTCTCGGAGAATGGAGGAGTTAGGAATTGCTCCGAAAGGAAAAGCGAGGGATGCACTTGCAAATATTCCAAGTGATCCTCGTGTACCTAGGCAAAACTTAATTGAAGGGAACGATGATGATAGAATGTTCCTTGAGTTTCAACCGAGAATGGGTGTGGCAGCAAAAACAAAAGGAAATCGATTGGATTTGTTTAAATCAGAGGAACAGGAGAATGTATATGGCAAACTGTTGAAAAGATGGGTGATAAACCCTCGAAGTGTTGATTTTGACTTTCTAGACGCCATCGATAAACTTGAGAGAGAAGTTGAACTTGCTTCAACTTGAGAAATTTTGCTCGACTCTACGGACGGGTACGCACATTTAACCGCTTATTTCTATTCAAATCTGAGCTTTTTGGATGCGAATAGAATTTCGTTCAGTGTTCGAGACAAAGTCTACGTGGTAGATGTGAATATGTTGGCAGACATCATTGGAGTTGAACGAGGGCGTTATCTGCCAATCAAAGTCTCACCCGTTCGTACTACTCTAGATCTTGTCAAGGATAGGGACGCAGACAAGAGAGTTACCTATTCCAGGATGAATGCAATCAACATTGTGCTTCATAAGATCGTAATCAACTGTCTCAGACCAAAGTCTACGTCAAAGACTTCTGTGTCTTATTCTGAAGCAAAGTTGATGTATGCAATCAACTCGGACGGAAGTTTTCTCTCCCGCACACGATTCTTTTCCATATGTACGAGCAGTGTCAAAAGACAAGGGACAATTGCCTTATCCTCGTCCGGTGACCAAGATCTTTAGACACATGAATATTGAACCGCCCCATTCACTTTGTGTTCGACCGTGCGATAAGATGGTGGTAGGTTTGAAGATGCTGACGAAGATGCGTCTACAAGAGCTTTCCAAGGCAATGGAAAAATTCAGAGTGAAGACTCCTGTCCCATCTGCTTCAAAAAGAAAAGGAAAAGAAGTCGTTGGAGCCCCATCGAGGAAGAAGAAAAGGACTCTCATCTTAGAGGATGAAGATGAAGAGGATGAAGATCCCACAATCGTTGCTTTAACGAGAAATGGACGTTCGTGCCTCGATCAACGAACTTCAACGAACAGAGAGAGAGGAAGAGGAGCAAGCAAAGATCGGAGAAGAAGATCAGGCGAGAGAGAAAAGGAGAGAGAAGGAGAGAAAGAACAGTCGCATCGACTGGAGACAAGGGAGATCAAGAACATGATCATCACTATTCTCCTTGTGATGTCCTAGAAACAGGGGGAGTTGGCGAGCAGGAAAGGTCTTCATCACATGCTGCCAATAGTGAAGGTCCGAGACCATCTCCAGCAGACCCAAAAGAAGTTCAGGTTTCTCAATTGCCTAAAGAAGGACACGATACGTCGAACCCAAATCTGCATGATTTCACAGAAGCTCCAACGTCTGCGTTCACTCCATCTGAAAAAGCTGATGCAAGTACACAGACGGATAACTCAGCAGATTTTCGTCGTATTGCTGATATCCTTATGGAAATGCGAGGACAGATTTATGCTCTAGACTGTGAGATTCAATCCATCAAGAATGCTGGCCAAGCGTCTTCAGTTACCCTGGAGGACAGAATGAAAGACCTCGCTATACAACTTCAAGCAAATGCAAAAGGAGAGGAGGTAGCTCAGTTAAGGGAAGACCTGAAGAGGCTAGAAGGCTTAGTCCAGTCTATGGGAGATTTCCAAATCGTTCGCATTCCCAAGCAGAATTGATCCCTTTCTCACTTTTTCATGATGACAAAAAGGGGGAGAATCAATTTGAACAATCAACTTCATCAAAACCTTCATCATTTTATCTTTTAGTCTTTGAATTTGTGGTTATTTGTTTTTGAGTTTGACTTGAGTACTCTTGACTGTGGATTTAAATGCTTGACTGGTTGCGTTCATATCAAGTATTGTTTTATGGTATTACTCATGAAAGACTAACCAATTTGCTGTGGGATACGAAATGTGGTTGTTTTATTAATCTTTATGAGTTAGCCATATTGCTTGAGAAATGTTTTTGCGGGTCAAAGTTGTTCAAATCTACAAGGAAGTTTTGTCACCATCAAAAGGGGGAGATTGTTGGAGAAATCTTTCCAGAGTCTTTTGAAGCTGACAAAACGTTTCTATCAGTCTAAGTCTGGATACTCGGAGACCGAAGATTAAAGTCTCAAGACTTTATTATCTCAAGACTCAAGACTCAAGACTCAAGACTATTGTCACCGATGATCTTTTCTAATCCAAAGTAAAGGAAATCCAGAGCCGAAGCTTATGGTTGAGGATTCGATCCTATCCTCTGGAAAAGATCCCTTGGTTGGATAAACATCTCGGATTCTTTGTTTGTTCTTATCTAGATCGATTAAAGATTCGATGGTTGTCGAAGTATTCTTGGAATGTTCTATTCTTGGAAACCAAGATCCTGATTGTATGGGCGAACAGGATTGATGGGCTATCGCCAGATTCCTTAAATAGCTCGAATGATCTTCGTGATTGATTCCGTCCAACGGGTAGATTGGAGGAATTCCTTTGGTAAGTGCCAACGGCTATGATGGCATAAAGAAGTATAAAAGGAAGACATTCAAGTTGTTTTAAAGAGTGTGATCGATAGAAAAATTCCGTAGTCCAAGATCCTTGATTATTAGTCGATACTATTTGAGCAAAATTGTATACACGAGAGTGTTCATTTCTAGTGACATCTTGAGAGTGTGGAAGATCGTCTACACCAAGAAATCAAGGAAGATCATCACCGTAACATCTCTTTGTTCATAGTGGAATCCAGCCAATTGGTCATCGGTGCGAGAAAGAGTGGACGTAGGCTTGAAACAAGTCGAACCACTATAAACCTCGTGTCTAATTCTCTCTTTCCCTTACTCAGTCTTACGATTGTTTTCTTTAATTGCTGCAAATCGTTTATCTATCAAAGTAGTGTGCAATTATCATAAGAAAAATCTTTTATACCTATTCACCCCCCTCTAGGTAATCGTACTAGCTATATCACAGGTACCCGAGGTGCTCTTTCTATCAACTCTGCAACCGGCTAGATCTGCGTCTGAGTATCCAATGAGAGTAAAGTCTCCATTTTTAGGATACCATAGGCCGATGCTTGAAGTTGAAGCAATGTATTTGATAATACACTTTGCAGCACTTAAATGAGATTCTTTAGGATCTGCTTGAAATCTGGCACAAATGCAAACACTAAACAAAATGTCAGGTTTAGAGGCAGTAAGATAAAGAAGTGAGCCAATGATACTTCTGTATAGCTTCTGGTCGACTTTCTTTCCTTCTTCATCTTTGTCTATCTTCAAGGCACATGACATTGGAATGTCGGTCTTTTTTGCAATTGTCCAAATCAAACTTTTTGACAAGATCATTAGCATATTTTTCTTGACGAATAAAGGTTCCTTCATTTAGTTGTTTCACTTGAAGTCCAAGAAAAAAAGGTTAACTCACCCATCATGCTCATTTCAAATTCATCCTGCATAGTCTTAGAGAATTTCTTGCAGACTTTCATTAGGAGATCCCAATATAATATCATCGACATATATTTGAACTAGCACAAAACTTTTGCTTTCTCTTTTGATAAATAGAGTAGTGTCTACTTTACCTTTCACAAAACCATTTTGAATTAAAAACTTACTCAGCCTGTCGTACCAAGCTCGAGGTGCTTGTTTCAAGCCATATAAGGCCTTTTTGAGTCTGAATACTGAGTCTGGTTTCCTTGGGTCTTCAAACCCAGGTGGTTGTTCCACATAGACTTCCTCATGGATGAATCCATTTAGAAAAGCACTTTTGACGTCCATTTGGAATAACCTGAAATTTTTGTGACAAGCAAATGCAAGTAATAAACGAATTGCTTCTAACCTTGCTATCGGTGCGTAAGTCTCGTCATAGTCGATCCCTTCTTCTTGCGTGTAACCCTTGGCCACGAGTCTTGCTTTGTTTCTTACGACTTTGCCTTTCTCGTCCATCTTGTTTCTGAAAACCCATTTAGCTCCAATAACAGATTTACCTTTAGGTTTAGGAGTTAATTCCCTGACATCATTGATATTGAATTGCCTGAGTTCTTCTTGCATGGCTTCAATCCAGCTTTTATCGGATAAAGCTTCATCTATGCTTTTGGGTTCTATTTCAGAAATAAGAGCCACAGCACTAGACTCTTTGCGCCTTTTGGATCTTGTGCGAATTCCTTCATTGATGTCGCCAATGATAAGATCTTTGGGATGACTGGACTTATGCTTCCAGTTGCTGGTTAATTTGTCAGATTGATGATTACTTCCTTCGCTTGAATCCTCGAAAGTCACTTGTTGCTGGTCCTTCAAAGTCTGAGCTACTTCTTGAGATTTAGACTTTGTAGAGTCTGGAGCAGGTTCAGGTTCTTCAAGATGAGTCTGAATAGATTCATTTTGTATAGAATCCTAGAATTTGACATTCATTGATTCTTCCACAGTTTGAGTCTTCTTATTGTAGACTCGTGACGTTTGCTTGTTGTTGAATATCCAAGGAAGATGCCTTCATCTGACTTTTCTTCAAACTTACCAACTCGATCATTTGCATTTTTCAGTATGAAACATTTGCATCCGAATACATGAAAATATGAAACAATGGGCTTCTTTTCTTTGAATAATTCATAGGGGGTTTTTTCTAGAATAGGCCTTAGAAAGACTCTATTAATAATGTAACATGCTGTATAGACTGCTTCAGCCCAAAAACGTGAAGAGATGTTGCTTTCAATTAAGAGAGTTCTTGCCATTTCTTGAAGCGATCTATTCTTTCTTTCCACAACTCTATTTTGCTCTGGAGTATATGGAGAAGAGAACAAATGCTGAAAACCAGATTCATCACAAAACTTTGCAAAATCTTGATTTTCAAATTCACCTCCATGATCTGTTCTTATACTTGAAATAACATATCATTTTTCGTTTTGAACCTTTTTAGCAAATTTTTCAAAGTAAGAAAAAGTTTCGGACTTACTTGCCAGAAATATACCCAAGTAAATCGTGAGTAGTCATCCACAATTACTAGGCAATATTTATTACCTCCAATACTTTGAGTTCGGTTGGTCCAAAGAGATCCATATGCGTAAGGCTGCCGGATACACGGTTAGTGGAAACTTGATTTATTGGTTTGAAGGAATTTCTTACCTGTTTTCCCAATATGCATGGTGTACATAGGTCGGACTTTTGGTATGATAGATTAGGTAGACCACGAACAAGCTTCTTTGCTGAAATTTTGGTTATCTGCTTCATATTGATGTGTCCAAGCTTTCTGTGCCATAAACTTGCTTCATCTTGTATTGAGATTAAGCATTGCGATTCATCTGGTTTCACATCCAAGAGGTAGATATTTCCATGTCTTCGACCCATAAATGACTGAGTAGAGTCTTTACTAGTTCCTGAACATATTCCCTCTTGAAAGTAGATTTTGAAACCGGTATCACAAAGCTAGCTGACACTGAGCAGATTGTAGTTGAGTCATTCAACTAAAGAAGCATTGTTTATTGTGAGGTTTCCAATCTTCACGCCCAAGTCCCACTATTCTTCCTTTGTTATTTCCTCCAAAAGAAACTTTTCCATCATTCATTTGAACAAGCTTTATGAAACAATTTGAATCTCTTGTCATATGTCTTGAGCATCCACTATCCAGATACCATTTTACATTTTTCTTGATAGTGACCTGCATTTAAAAAAGAAACTCAAACTTTCTTTGGTACCTATCTTTTCTTGGGTCCATTGGTGTTAGTATAATATGTTGTATTTGCCCATACTTTCTTAACAGGTTTCCAAACCATTGGACACTCTTTTTCAAAATGATCCGTACTATTGCACTTTGAACATCTAAGAGCATTGCGACCTCTTTTTTTACAAAAGTTCTTTTAAAATGATTTTTGTAAGCATCTCTTGAGGGTCTTTGTTTGATTCTTTCCTTCACTTTAGGAAAATCAATTAAATGAATGGTTTCAGTAGTCATTCCCAAACCAGATTTGTTGAAATAAGGTCTTTGAACAGAAAGTATTTTTTCTAGTTTCTCAAATCCTATAGAAAATCTTTTGGAAATATTTGAGATATCATTTTTCAAGAAAGCATTTTCCTTTGAAAGATTATTTTCACTTTCTCTAAGAGAAGAAACATTCACATCTAAACATTTTACATTTTCTTTCAAAACATTTTCTTGTTGTTTTAAGGCAGAATTTTCCTTTTTGAGTTCGGAAATCCTTTTAAGATAAGTCTTAAGACTAAAACACAACTCATCAATGTATTTAGAAACTTTAATAGGGATTTTGAAGTTACTCACCTCAAATTCACTGTCTGAGTCTGTCTCGGAGTTTAAATCTGAATCCGATTATGCCATCAGACATATGTTGGCATAGTTATCATCACTTTCTTCACATTCTATATTACTCCAGGTTTCTCGCTTTAAGAGCCTTTCGATACTTTTCAGTTTTCCTTTCTTCTTCCTCGAAAGAGGACAGGTTGGGTCCGATGTGTCCCTTTTTCTTACATTCAAAGCAGACTACATCTTTGTTTGATTCATCATCCTCAACAGACTTAGTCTGTTGCTTTTGAAAACTTTGTTTCCTTGGATTGAATCTTCTTCCTTTTCTGTTCAGCTTTCTGAATCTTCTTATCATGAGAGCAAGCTCCTCATCGTCCATATCGTCTTCAGAATCTGCAACATTAGAATCATCATTGGATTTTAAAGCAATGGATTTCTTACCTTTAGGGTCTTCATCTTCATTGATTCGTTCTACTTCATAAGACTGAAGAGTTCCAACTAACTCATCAACAGATAGTGGCATGATTCTTTGAGTCTCTCTGATTGAGGTCTTTATGTGATTCCAATCCTTGGAGAGTCCTCACAGTAGCTTATTTACCTTCATGGGATCAGAAATTGGTTGACCTTGATTTTCAAGACCATTCACGATATCTGTAAAACGACTAAACATGTCAGTTATAGATACTCCCGATTTCATTCTGAAGGCTTCGTATTGACCGAGGAGAATATTGATTCTGGTCTCCTTCACTCGATTGGTTCCTTCATAGGTAATATGTAATCTATCCCAGACTTCTTTAGTTGTAACGCAAGAAGATATTCTGTTATATTTAGTAGGTGATAAAGCACAATATAAAGAATAAATTGCTTTCGCATCAAGAGCTTGTCTCTTGATTATCTCTTCCTGAGTCATTTGGCTAGACTCCACAGTATCTTTTCCTCTTTCTCGAGACAGGTGCGCTTTTAGGAGTAATTCCTTTTCTACAACATCCCATTCCGGAGGATCCTTTGATCTTAGAAACGCCTTCATTTTGTTTTTCCATATGTTGTAATCATTTCCATCAAAGTAAGGTGGTCTCAGTATTGCTTTGCCCTTCTACCAGCCCGGAGCCAACATACTAGCCATGGATCTTTAACTCTGAAGTAAAACACTTCAAACAAAGTGAGTACACAGGCTCTGATACCAATTGATGTAGCTAGTATAAGCACCTAGAGGGGGATGAATAGGTGTAAAAATAATTTCTCGAGATACTACAGTAATACTAAGCATATGATAGAAAGGAAATACTATTTTGCTTAATCAAAATGAATTACGATCAAAATAAAGAGTAGGGAAGAGAAGATTAAACACAAGGTTTATAGTGGTTCGGCTTATCCTAAACCTACGTCCACTCTTCCGCACCGACAAATTTATTTGCCGGATTCCACTATGAACAAAAGAGATGTTACAAAAGACAGTTCTTCCTTGATTCCATAGTGTAGATATTCTATCACACTTCCTCAAGGTTTCTCACAAGTATAAACTCTCTTTTGAGTACAAGTTTTTCGCTCAATTGAATTGACTAAACAACAAGAGGCTTCAGACTTTAGAATTCTTCTATCGCGCACACCCACTGAACAGCTTAGAACGTCTTCCTTTTATACTCCTTTATGCCATCATACCCGTTGGCACTTTCCAAAGGAATTCCTCCAATCTACCCGTTGAACGGAATCAATTAGGAAGATCATTCGAACTATTAAAGGAATATGTCGATAGCCCATCAATCCTGTTCGCCCATACAATCAAGATCTCGGTTTCCATAAGTAGAACCTTCCACGAATATTTCGCCAATCATCGGATCCTTGACCATCGAATCAATCTCGATCAATTCAAAGGGATTTCGATAAGTCATATCCAGCCAAGAGATCTTCTCCAGTCGATAAGGTCATACCCTTAATAAAACATCCAGTTCTGGATACCCTTTCTTCAACGGATTAGAAACTGCCAATGAGGATAGACTTTGAATCTTGAGTCTGGCTGTCTGGAGGTCTTTAGACTTTTAAATAGCAGAGTCTGCAAGCCTTCAGACTAGACTGATGGAAACGTTTTGTCAGCTTCAAAACACTTTAAGAAGATTTCTCCAACAAAAAGTATATGGACAACCATTGCCAAAGGCATATACATGAGTCATGGATATTAAACCCCATTGAAAAACTAGAGCAAACTAACAAGAAATCAAGAAGAGATAATATAATCTCCAATGATTCAAGATACACAGAGAGTATATCATTATTCTGTAACTCACATACAAAGGGCAAATGATTGAACATGATGTTTCGCATCATAGAAAACTAGACACAAACAGAGAAAGGCATCTTCATCTCGGCAAATCGTACAAGAGGGATTGATCCTCGTCCAACAAAGTCAGCTCCAAATCTGCTTCCAATCGCGTCAATGTGGAGACCGCACCCAAAGGACGAATAGATCCGATTCTAATGCAGTCAATCTATTCATCATTTTGCCAAGCAACCACAGGATTTTCGAGGGATCGTAATTGCTCCAATTCCATTGCCACTTCCTTCATTGTAGGTCGGTATCTTCTGTTAAGGTTTAAGCATCTTTTCGCCAAATTAGACACAACAACAATTTCTTCTTTCTTGCCTTGATCTAATACTTCCTTGTCAAGAACATCAAACAAGTGATTCTCCTCCATTGAAATGATGAAGTACATGGCTAAACTTCTGCCCTCTTCTGCCCTCAATTGAGAAATTGGCTTTTCTCCTGTCAGTAGCTCGACAAGGACAACCCCAAAGCTATAGACATCGCTCTTGTCTGTAAATTGACTTGTTTGGAAGTATTCGGGGTCCAAGTATCCAAAGGTTCCTTGCACCTTTGTGGTCAAGTGAGTTTGGTCGATGGTAATTGATCTCGAAGCTCCAAAATCCGCCACTTTGGCTCGATATTTTTCATCCAAAAGTATATTCGACGACTTGATATCACGATGATAAATGGGAATGGCCGCAATAGAGTGCAAATACAAAAGAGCTCCAGCAACTTCATTGGCAATTCTTAACCGTGCCTCCCACGGCACAGGAAATCCTCCACATGGATTATGAAGATATTGGTAGAGAGTTCCATTGGGAACAAATTCATATACCAAAAGAGGGACTTCACTCTCCAAACAGAATCCCAACAGCTTGACCACATTTCTATGATTGATTTCAGAGAGAATAACGATCTCATTGACAAATTGTTCGACTTGCTTTGCATCAACAACTTTGGATTTCTTGACCGCGATGATTGCTCCATCTATCAACATTCCCTTATAAACTGTTCCTTGACCACCGTGACCTAGTATCCGGTTCTCATTAAAATGGTCCGTAGCCCTGTCTAACTCCAATGAGGCGAATAACTTGCCTTTCGCCGTGTGATTGTCTTCAACAGAAGATAGGCGTTGTTGCAAGATAAGTCCGCCGTTACGTTTGAAGAACGTTTGCTTGAGCTTTGCCGCACGCCTTCTTTTGATGAACTCGTACGACCACCAAGGAAGCAAAGATAATACTACGGCTGCGACACTGGTGCCCACACCTGTGTAAAAAAGAAGTCAACTGCAGTTACTTTAGGAACCTAATAGATAACATTCTGAGAGATTGTCTTGGCCCTGGGATTTACATAACCAATTTCACCTTCATCGTCAACGAATTTGCTTCCACCAATTTGAACAAGTGCCTTCTCGCTTTGAAGAGCGAAAACAGAAAGGAGGATTCACTTAACAATATAATTCGAAAGATCCTCGAGTACGATGCATCATGTATGGGTGAGAAACGAAGATTTCAATCAAATTATTAAATTCATAGAATCAGAAAATATAATTGAGTTAAAAGAATAATTGAAAGTACAGATTATGAAAGCACGGTTAAATTGAGGAGAGATGGTGATATATTTCCCCGTCTCATGCAGAAGAAGTTGGTGTATGTACAGACAGTCGCGTTCCGCGAGCAAGAAGAGTGAGGGCAGGCAGTGAAATACCTATCATGATGATGGTCTTATGGGGCAGACAGTGGTGTGTCCCTGGTCGATTCACACACTTCCCATGGCATTTGATGTTCGGTTCTTTGCACTCATTGATATCTGATTGATATTGAATGATATATGGGTTAAGGAAAGAAGCAAAAAGAAGAGGCGGTTTCAAGATATATGACGGAATATTCAGCGGTCAAATTCTCTCTTGGATTATCCTATGTCACCAATTTGTGAGCATCCATTATCTGATCTGAACAATTTAATTATTCCAACTGTACCCCTTTTCGTAGATTTCGAGTTTTCATATCGTCCTACCCGGCTTTGGATAAAGAATAAGGTTAAGATACAAAGTAAAAGCGGGCGTTCTAAGCTCACCTTGGCATCCCTGGGGAAGAAAAGAATTCCCTTCGTAGCCTGGATTGCAAGCACAAGATATACCACCAGAATCCTTGAGCGTTTGGCAGGAGCCGGAGTTTTTATTACTGTGCCCATTGCTTTGGTTGCTCAGCCGCTTTTCCTCAGGGATCGCCCATTCAAGCACCACCGGAACATCCAGTGGTGAACTATTCAGATGAGCTCGAGACCACCATGCAGCCTCCACCAAGAACGCGAACCTGCATTTCGCATCCCCTGGCGCTATGGCTTTGCCCTCGTAAGACTTGAATTCCACACTGTATTTGCCGACATTATTGGTGATCGGAGTCATACAACAACCACGGGTACCAGAATGGCAGTAGTAATGCCCGAGAGTCCTATGTCTGCCGCCATCACAGGAAGACTTGCATCCTAGGACCTCCCCTGGGTTACCATCGAGGACCATCAAGGCCTGGTTGTCACAACCTCCGGCAACAAAATAGTTCTTAGCCCGGGAGTACCTGAAAGTGCTGTTATTGCCCATTGAGTAGTCCACTGGGGCATCATTTTGCTGGTTGGTCATACAGTTAAGACGATACGATATCGGCTGGCTGACCTTAATGAAGCCCGGGGAGCCTAAATGTCGCGGTAGCTGGATATCTAACACCACTACTTTGAAATTCTTTAGTACCGGAGTGGAGATGTTGTGGGTTTGCCGGCATTCGATCTCGTAGAGGGGACTCAAGAAGCAACCGCGTCCGATTCCAAAAGGGTACGGAATGTTTGTCAGGTTGCCACACGTGTCCCGGCAGCCTGGCCAGGCCTGACTCTGACGAGGTGGTTCTGCAGCATCAGCTGGCCGGTTCGCCGCGAAAACAAGCACAAAGATAAAGAAGGCCATCGCCAGAATCATCTTCTCCCGGTTCATCCTCCACGGTTCGCTTCTATATCTGGCTATTGAATTGTCAAGGCACCTCTCTCTCTCTCTCCCTCTCTCTATCTAGTTATATACGAATTAGCACCCGACAAACTACTTGACTTGACCCAGCTATTGACTTTTGTCCGTCGATGCAATCATTAGTGGAGTTTGGACGCATGTCCTTCGACTTAGCCCATGACTAGTTCTTGATGAACACATTCCCAAATGCATGTCATATTCTCCATTAAACATAACGTCAGGCGTGAAATCTTGGAAACTTCCCAATAACTTCGCCAACCTCGCGAGAATCGCCGCCCAGATGTTTCTCGTAAGTATCATCCTAGGAATGCCAAAACTCTTGTATCATCAAATTTGTATCCGTAAAATAACATTAACTTACGAAAATTTAATTGACATATAGATAAATCACAGTATAGTGGTTCCCAAATATTATTTGTTCTAAATATTGGCGGATGTAATTAAACAGAAAAATCAAATTTGACGGGCATTTTTTATCATTGTCTTACGTGTTTATATGTTGTATATAATAATGCTTAACATTTTCTTTTTGGAAAAAAAAAAAAGCAAGTAGACAACATGTCATGCAATTCATTCAATCCTCTCAAAACTTACGTCAAGAAGAAAGCTCCACTCGAGCACAAAGATGACAGGTAGTGATTTTCCAAACCGCTTTCGAGCAATCAAACAATGTTAGTCCAAAAATAATTAAAACAACACGACCTACTTCACTAGATATTCATATTGTCCGAGTAGAATGAATTCTTCAACTTAAGACCTGAAGACCCAAGTTAGATTTTTTAGTACCAACGAAAGTTTTGGGAAGGATAATTGGGAATGATCAAACCGATTTGAAAACTATATATATTAGAATGTATGTGTTGACACGTAAAATAGCAAAAATTGTCCAAAAAGTCCTAAATTTATTGCATTTTTAACAATTTAGTCCTAAAACTTTCAATTTCATTAAATAAGTCCTAAATCTTTTCATATTTCGCCATTTGAGTCCATCTAGCCAATTTTGGTCGGAAATTGTTAACATGGATGCTAACCATCCTTCACAACACAGCCGGCACTTATGGACAATTTTAATAATATTTCCATATCTTTTCGATTGTCTTTATTTTCCTTATTTTCTTTGCTTTTTTTTCTTTGTAGGTGATCATCACCAGCCATGAAAACCTCATCCAAATTTGGCAAAGCCTTTGCACCCTCACTAATGGGCGACGGGGCTGTAAAGCCCGGTCTATGGCCACCATGGCCTCGCTAGTGATAGGTGATGATAGAAGGCCCTCATTAGATCTAGCAAGGCCTTCATGGCTAGTAAGGGTTGTTGGCACAAAAAAATATGAACTCAAAGAAAAAGGAAAATATAAAATAAATATTCAATAGAATAATATAAATTTTAAAAATATATATTATTAGTAATTGTCCACATCAGTGTCAATTGTGTCATGAGGATAGCCAGTGTCCACGTTAGCGATTTCTAAATAAAATCAGCCGAATGGACTCAATTGACAAAAAGTCTCAATTTGTAAACATGAAGAGTTTAAGACTTAATTAACAAAAAGTACAATAAGTTAGGACTTTTTGAACAATTTAATCCATAAAAAGTGAAGATCGCCCTTTTTCCACTCCCACCATGGCTAAAACACTCCCTATCACATTGTTTTGACAACCTTTGTGGGTCCCACTTTTTTTAGCATCCTTTTTTGTTTGGTTTTGGTTTCCGTTTATTTCTTATCTCTCTTTTCTTGTGAGACCCATTTTCCTCCTTCTTTACTTCTCTTCGTTCCGTCTTAATTGTGATCATGGTTCTACCCCGGTAGTGCCTGTAAAAAAAAGAAAAAAGAATGCTCCGTGGTTCGTCTCTATCACTTGTCATCCACGCCACGTTATACTTATCAATTTTGAATCTATAGCCAGAGTTTGATGCCTAAGAACACAATAGACCTAAAGGCTCTCTCATTGAACTTCTTTACAGCAATTAGGAAAATGAGGATCTGAACAATTGATGGGCAATGAGGTCACCTCATTGCATAAGGGCTTGGACTTAAGGGTCAAGTTTGTAATCACCACTTCAACCCTCTCAATTGCTTGCGACAGCAGCTTGGCAACCGAGGTCAGGACAGAAGTAGAAGAGAGCGCTAAGGCAAAGAGGGGCAAATCTTCGCCAGTCTTGAGGATGGAATTCTTGTTCTTGAAGGTGGCCTTTTCAGTTTGCATAAGCAACTTAGTGAGAGCAAGGGCGGATATGGGCCATAGATATTGGTGGAGAAGCGGACATTGCTAATGAGCTTCATGAGGTTTTGGGTGAGGGCTTCTGCTCCTGGATCTGAATCTTTTATGGGAGTTTTTCTTGTCTCTATAATCAATCAATTAGAGAGTCTAATGCGAAATGAGACAACGAATAACACAGAGCGAAAGGGATGGAATGGGGGTGAACAGCGAAGAGTGAAGAGATATGAGATGGTTTTTTTACTTACAACTGAGCTTTGAGTTGAAGAAATGGAGATGGAAGAGGACTAGTTGGGTGAGGAGGAGGTTTCTAGAAATCAAGGCTTCAACTTAGTGGGTAGCTTGTGTCGGTGATGGGCGTTTTTTAATCTTTTGGTGCTGTTGATAGACGTTGGGGTGTAAATAATTTGTTTATTATTGACATGAGATGGTTGTTTTAGAGAGAGACGGAGAGAACATTGAGAAATAAATTATGACAAGTGACGGGGCGAAAAAAGAAAAAAGAAGAAAAGCAAATGAAGAATGCATTAAAAAGATGGGACCTACAAGGGTTGATACTGTCAAAACATTGTCACGAGGAATCTATTTGCTACGGTGGGAGTGAAAAAAAATGCGACCCGAAAATGACAGATTTTTTTTTGTTTTTATCGATAAGTATTAGGCTTACTCTATGACAGCAAAGTTTGGTCAACAATAAATAAAACAATCAACAAGTCGAAGGGAATTGACAACTTTCCAAGAAAGTCATTGATAATAAACATCACCAGTTGTCGACAAGAGACTTCCTTAGTTGACAAGGTCATCGACATTTTTTTGTTTTTATCGATAAGTATTAGGCTTACTCTATGACAGCAAAGTTTGGTCAACATTAAATAAAACAATCGACAACTCGAAGGGAATTGACAACTTTCCAAGAAAGTCATTGATAATAAACATCACCGTTGTCGACAAGAGCCTTCATTAGTCGACAAGGTCATCAACATTTATTGTAAATTTCGAAGGCAACAATGATAAATCGACCCAAGAACATAATTACTAGGTAGTTTCTTCTATCGAATGCTTGTAACTTCTCATGGGTAAGTGTTGCTAGATAATATGAGATCGTGTAACTTCTTGCAACCACCGATATTACTAGGAAATTACTTCTTTATTCAAATTTAGTTACCATTGTATCTAAACGTCATGGAGGGTTATATGTACCCCAAGTGTACTCTTTGTAAACCATCAATCACATAACTCAACATTCTTTTACAAATTTATTATATTTGTACTTTCTTGCAATCTACAAGGTTGGATACGATTGTATTCGGTTTCTGTATCATTAAATTTCTTATCATTTACTTTCCTAGCCAAAATTAATAAAGGATCATTCTCAACCTTTTTGATCACTCATCGATCCATCAATACTTTGAAAGATGTTTAATCATCTTTGGTAAACAGAATGTACAGACGCAAGCAGACGGGCATTAAAAGAAGATCTTGAAGACATCACCTCCAGCTCTCTATAAATAGAGAGAAAACCATGTAATTATCTCATTGTCGACAAGCCGTGGATCTCTCGTATCGATCTTTGACTTGGTTCAGCAAGAGCGTCATCCTCGATAACAAAATATTGAGTGGCGTCCGATTGCCCTCAGTTGAGTTTTATCTTTCATGACAGCGACGGATACGGAGTTTCAATTTGAGGGGCAAGTTAAGAAATATGGAAAAATCTTACAAGTTCTAACCGATCCATCAAGTTTAGCGCGAAAGTTCAGGGTTGCTATCGCTTCCCAAATTTCTTGATATTCGTCAAAATGGCTGACGGAAAAAAAAAAATGCAAAACTCTGTCTTTCTGAAATGTTCAACAATCACTTGTTATCACCAAGGAGCGAGGCAACCTAGTGGTAAAAAGATCACGATGGGTTTAACGATCTCATAAGTTTCGAGACAAGTCATAAGCGAACTTCTAATCAACATGTGTCTGGGCATTTGATATCTAATGTGAGAGATCTCTTCATTTCTAGTACTTTGATAGGGTTGCAGTGACAAGCTTGTACACCTACATGTGGACTGAGTAATTATGCTCAAACAGTATTTTGTAACTAGTACGAAACTCTTTTCATAACGTCGAAACTAATGCCAAAAGGAATAGCTGCGTCGGTGATCCATCTCTACTATTTTATCCCAAAAGGAAACACTTGCATATCTAATTGAATTAAGCCGATCCAATCAAAGATTCTTGACAAATAATGAATGACGTCCTTAAAGGCTTTCACTTATAAAGAGATCTCAAATTTCAAATTCTGGAAGTCGATGAAATGAATTGCTAGGGTATATAATGATACCTTTTGCTATAATGTGAGCGTTTTCTTCTTTAATTCTCTCTCTTTTTTTTTGATATTGAGGATCCGGTCTAGCTCACCTTATGAGAGCACAGCACCAACTATACCTTGGAGGAGACTGGCCCAACAACTCACTGCCGAGACCCCCCACTTAAATCACGGAGCATACCCTAGGAGTCGAACCCCTGCCCCAGTGGCCAAATTCAGGGAGCAAGCCTCAACCGACGCAGCCATGCGTGGGTGGGTTAATTCTCTTCTATTTTGATATTCGAATTCAATAAATGGCCGACGGATCAACATGCTAGACGGCTTGAACTCTAAATTTCAAGGGATTGATCATTTTGCTTGCAAAGAGTACCGTTCTTGCACTCATCTTATTTTGCTTACAACTAGTATTTCTACCAATGAGGTTTGTTGAACAACAGCAAAACATTAGTTTTAACAAGCTTTAATGTTGAAAATTAGCAATTATATAGATATATATATATATTGTACAACAACAATTCAGTCCTACACCCTTTCACAATTTGCCAATTCAGTAATAAAGCTTGCAATTGTGTTGACTTAATCCTAAACCTTATAACAAATTATCAATGTAGTCCTTCCAGCTAACTTTAACAGAAAATGGTGACGGTGGTGGTCCAATTAATATCAACTATCCTATTTGGTACCGCCAGTGGTTGCCAGCCCTCAGCCAGTGGACCGTCGGCACATTGAAGAAAAAAAGAAATGAAATGAAAAATGAAATCATTAAAAATAATTTGAATTTAAAAAAAAAAAATTAAATGATCGACTATGTCAATACCAACGGCACCATATAGGATGCTCGTTGGTAATTGGACCATGACGTCAACAATTTCCTTTCAAAATTAGCCAAAAGGACTACATTGGTAATTTTAAAAACTAAATTGGTAATTCTTTAGAGTTCTATTTGTCACTCTTAAAGATAATCCCTTGTGGCTAGTGAGGGCCTGTGCGAGAGCCGGGATGCCCTCACATAGCTAAATATGATGAGAACGCATGACCTTTGCCCCCCTCATTGTGCCTAGCAAGGCCCACGACACTCGTCAAATTTGAGACTAGGTGAGGGGGTGGCAGCCCTTGTGTAGGCTCACTAGCCACAATGAGCGTTGGTAAGCCCTTGCCAATGGCTAATGAGGGCTTCACAACCCTCACCCATCAGCCGGTGAGCGTTGTCTACCCTTGCCCAACGTCCAACAATAGTTGTCAACTCTATGTAGAAAAAAAGGGGAAAATTTTTAAAAACAAAATAAATAAAAGAAGAAAATTTTTCATGTCAATGCTGACCATGCCATATAAGATTATCAATGTCAATTGGACCACCATATTAGCAATTTCCGACCAAAATTAGTCAAAATGACTACATTGGTAATTTGTTAAAAGTTTTAAGACAAAATTAGCACAATTGAAAAGTTTATGATTAAATTGACAAATTGCAAAAGTTTTAAGACTAAATTAGTATGATTAAAAAGTTAAAGACTAAATTGATTGCCATACAGTAAGTTTAAGACTTTTTGGACAATTTCCCAAAAAAATTATTAAAAAAAAAAAGATCTAACATCTTCTATAGATCTCCCTAATAGGTAACTCCTTGGAAGGCATTTATTTTTTCTCAATATTATAATGATTAAATATAAAATATCCCTATTTCATATAGCAATGACAAATGGTTAATTGCAATTTAACAAATTTTAAGAAAAATGCTACAATTTTACACAAATGGTTAAATGCACAAGCGTGCTTAGTAGTTCGTATATATAAAGAAAGGTAACCGGTAACTGGAGAGGTCAATTAAGATTGTGCCAACTAAGCAAAAGAAAGAGCGCCACATCAGATTTCTATGAGTTTTAATTGGTTAGTTTTCTTCAAAATGCATTGATTAATCCCAGCCTAATAACTCTAAAATAAGTGGATCTTTTGAATGCTATTTAATCACACCTTTACATTTTATCTAACTCCTTTTTTTTTTTTTGGTCGGTATTTTATCCAACTAGTTCTCGGCCCATGTTTTGTACGGATTTATCCTTAGAATTTTCACATATTTGTTAATTACAAAAGAGACATATTAGGCCTTGACACATTCTAATTCAACGGTGATAATGTTAATTTAATTACGCGAATAATTAGACACTTTGAAATACGTTTCTCGTAACACATGTATATAAATCATGGTATATTTAGACATTTAATAATGTTTCGCTTCACTTCACAACTATTATATATAGTCAATTTTTGTTGCATATAAATGATAATATAATTAAGGGCTAGTTTGTTTGAGTGAAGGAGTTTTTTATGAGTTAGTTTTCCATACTTTCACGCATTTGGGGTGCTAAAAATAATCAATCAATGAAAAAATATTTACACTTAAGAAAATATGCATGCTTAAAGTTAGAAAAATGAATTTCCTAATTTGAAAATGAAAAAATATTTTCCTGAAAAATGATTTTCCAAAAAATATTTTCTAAAAAAATAATTTCTTAAAAACTATTTTTCTTTATCAAATAATTTTCCCTAAAACTATCACTCTCTAAATATTTGCATGTACATTGAGATTTCAAAAGATTATCCTTTTAACTTCACATTTTTTGCCAAAACTCTAGAATTTTTATTTGTAAAAGAAAAGACTCATGTCATTAACTTTAGTGCATCCAACATCCAAAGGTCTTGTCGAGACCTACCCTTTGAGGGACTACCTTGGGCCGATTAGGTTTAGAGGTAATGCCAAAGATAGGTCCACAATCCTTGATCAGCGTGAATTCTTCCAAACCCTCACCTCACACAAAGTTGGGATATTCAATTTTCAATTCAATTAGCACTATAAGAATTCCAAATGAAAAGTTGCTACTAGCCCATTGAAGTCAACTAGAGACAAAATGAGGTATGAGAGCATAATTTACTTCTTAGAAACTAGAGATTTAGGGTTGAAGACTTGATTACACTAGTTATCTAAGTAGTGACATTTCGGTACATAAACTTGATCATTTAATCACTAAAGTGTTTAGATAGTCTTTTTACCAATTATGAGCTCTAAGGTTCCAATCCATTAAGGATGCATTTGGTAATTGGAATAAAATTTGGGATATGATATGATTTATCCTATCCTACATTTAGTGCTCACTCAGGACAGAATAAAGTCGAATATAATGAAGATATAGACAAGATAAAATTATCCCATTGGGGAGGTGGGATAAAGGTGGATAGGATTTCTAATGTCCATAATAGGAAAGTTATTTTTCTCGAATAACAAACTTCTTAAATTAACAAAATTTAAATTATATTTCAATATAAATTATATTTGAATTCTAATTTAAGAAATAAAAAATAAAAAAATTATTTTTAGTTAATCCTATTTTAATTTATATATTTAACTTTAATTCTATCTTATAATAAGCATTCAATCTATAAATTAAATATTTATATTTATTATATATTTTAGGTATTTATGTATTTTAGGTATGTTAGTACAATTTACTATTTGATAAAATTTTATTAAAGAATGATGAAAGGGAAAAAAGAAATAATAAAGAAAATAATATAAAAAGAGGAAAAATAAAATAAAAATAAATTAAGGAATAGTATTACGAAAGATTTTCATTATCTCCGTTTATGAACATTTAGGTTCATTTATGTTTATATCAAAAATGTTCATGATATAATGTGAATATATCCGACTTTAATACTGCGATTCACCATACAATGGATAAGATATAAAAAAATTATAGGATTTCATATAATATCCTATCCAGTCCTATCCCGATTAGAAATTCGGATGACCAAACGTAGCCTAAGCGTCTGTATCCATAGAACATTTGGCGTAACATAGTTTGTTTATTAAGATCCTAGGATTTATCCTTACTGCGCTAAGAAGGAAAATAACAATCAACGTTTTGAAAGTGCATACTCAAGTATATAATTGAAATTGAAATGCACAATCAATAACCTAACATTTTTCTCTAACATTTTTCTCCAATAACATACAATATCCTATTGTAGAGCCTTATGAGGTTCTTCGAATTGGGTTTAATTTTTTTCCAAAGATTTAAACATTTGTTTAGACTATGCTAACCCTAAGACGTTTATCAAAATCCTAAACTATGTGAATTCCAATTTAGGAAAATTTAACACTAATTCTAAACTAGAATTAGCACTAAAATATAGGAAAACTAATCAAAATCTAATTTATAGAATTTTCCTATTTTTTAATTTTTTAATAAATATTGTTAATAGTTTTGAAATAAATAATTTCTACTAAAATGGGACTCGGGTCGGGCCCTGATGCCTCGAAAGGGTAAGCACGGACTCGGGTCCTGCCCAACCTGGGCCTTCGCTAGTACTAGGCTTAACACATGAGCTCGATCCATTCATGGACCAGTCTTGTCAACCCTAAACAAACGTCTCACCCCAACTTCCATTTCCGATGCCAAGCCCACACCCAGCCTAGACCCATTAAACCAAAAGAACCCAAACCCACTAAACCTATTCAATCCCATCGAGCCCAACTTCCTATTCGATCCCGTTTCCCCACGCCGGACCGGCCCTTTTGCCTCCAAATAGCAGCCCATCTCGAGTAACCCTAGCTTGGCTCAGGCCGAGCCGAGCACGACTCTAGCAAAGCTGGTCCTCTAGACAACGGCTCACCTCATGCTGGCTATAAGCGTACGGCATCAGTGCTCTTGGTCGGACCAAGCCCTAACGTCGGTCGGGACAAAGAAAAACCCCTGCAGTCGAGACGGTGAAGTTCAGTGAAAAACCCCTGCCTGGCCTCGACCGAAAGCTCTGCTCGAGGCCCTGCCCTGCGTCCTGCGCCCTCCGTTGCACGAGCGTCGCTGTCCTTCGTTGCAGAGAGAGCGCTGAGGGAAAGAGAAAGGGAGGGAGAGAGACGGGAGGAAGAGAGGGAGAGAGAAGGAGGGCCCGGCCCATTTCGTTTTTTCTTTTTTCTTTTGATTTTTTAGATAATAATTATAATTAAAAAAAAAATCTATTGCTATTTGCTAGCCTACCCAAGTGTCTATTTTTGCTGTTTCTATTTTTTGACGACTAACCAGGTGTCAACAAGTCTAATTTCCTTTAATTTTCATCTTCTTGAAAAACTCGATATTTATTTAAGATGGGAAGAGAGTCATTCCATTAAAAAAGTTAATTTCATGTCCGAAAATCTACTTTTACTATAAAATGTATAGGTTAGATGTCGAGAGAAGATTAGTTGTTCAAGGAATTTATTACTCTTAAAAGTAAGGACACTGTTTAGTTTTGTTTTAATTATTGCAAGAAATTACAAAATTATTACTTTCTTTCCAAAGTTAAAATATCCGTGTACCAAAAAAAAATATATATCCGTGTACCATGATTTCCTATGATTTTCTCATTGTGGATTTTTCCTAGATAAAAGCTCAAGCAATCTTAATTCATAATTATCTTCCATAGAACAAGGGAGATTAGGAGGCCATAACAATGTCTTTAAACTTAACAAAAAAAAAAGTTATGACAAAAAAATAAAAACACACTTCATACGAAAACTCTTCTGTTTTTAAATATAGATCTTTTAATGTGCTTTACTAATTTTTTTTTTTAAAAGATGTTCACCCGATTAGCCTTTAACAATATTTATATGGGAAAAAGCCACAAAAAGACCCTAAAATTTTGCCAATTATTATAAGTTTATCCCAAACTTTTTTTTTGTAATACCAAAAATTTCTAAACCCCAATTTTATACTTATGTAACACTTTTATCCCAAATTTTTTGTCACATTAAAAATTCTAAACTTTTTTTTGTGACACTAAATTTTTGGAGTAAATGTGTGATATAAATACAAATTTGATATTTTTGTTATTATAAAAAAAAATTCAGGATAAATATATCACATCATCCAAATTTAGGTCGAATTTGTCATATAGATATAAGTTTACGATTTTTGGTGTTATAAATAATGTTTAGAATAACTATATTAGAATTGACATAATTTAATATTTTTGGTAGCTTTCTATCCTATTTAAAAATTCAATTTTTATGCACGGAAGAACAAGGGGGGAAAGGAACACCAAAGAAAACCCTAACCCATCGAAGTCCCCTATAAATACCACACTCAAAACCCTAGCTCCAGTCCTTCAGCCGTCTCTCTCTTCAAGCAAGACTCGCTCCTCTCTGCCTCGCTCGCCTGCTAGCCCAACGACCATGGTAAGCTGCTGCTGCTCCTCCTCCTCCTCCTCGACCCGACCCGATCCGCTCCGATCCGAGCTTCCGGGTCTCGTTCTGTTGCTTCGATCGATCGACTGACTGACCGGGAGCGTGTGTTGTGTTGAATTTTTGTGTTGGGCAGTCACTCGTGGCGAACGAGGAGTTTCAGCACATCCTGCGTGTGCTGAACACCAACGTCGATGGGAAGCAGAAGATCATGTTCGCCCTCACCTCCATCAAGGGTATCGGCCGCCGCTTCGCCAACATCGTCTGCAAGAAGGCCGACGTCGACATGAACAAGAGGTTTGGCTTCCCATCTCGTCTCCCGGCTCCCGACCGGTCGTCGTGCTGCGTGCGTTATTTTTCTTGTTTAGCGAAATGGTTGCGGTGCGGTGTGAATGCGATTGCAGTAGTTTCGAAAAAGTTTGTGAATTTTAGCTGTTTGCCACAATGGGTCGAGCTACCTAGGTACTTGGGTGCTGTCGGATGCGAATTAGCTGTAATTCTTTGTGGCGTCCGCAATCTGCGGATTGTGCGGACGATCTAGGGAACATGTGGATTTCGGGTGTTTTGTCTTGTGATCTGAGTAGGAATTGGGAATTGTGGTCTTCGTTGCGGAAGTATCGAATTGCAAGAGAGCACTAATGATTAGTTTAATCCTTTGTTGGGCCTGTGATTTGCTTCGAATCTGATTTGTAGAATCGGAGAAGACGACTGTTGTTTAGTCTGATCTACTGTTGAGTCCGGGGCATTTAGAAGATCTGCCCAGTTGTGGGTTTGATGCAGCAATTCCCACGGTTCTACGAGGAGGTCCATTGTCTGAGGAAACAATTGCCTCTGACATTTCATAGGTTTAATCAGAAACACGAGGATGGGCACTTGGATTGGTGGAAACCTTAATTTCTAATTCTGTGCTTTTACTTGGCTCAAATCTATCAATGACTTGGGGACTTCAATTCATTACTTTAGGGTTGTGTAGGTGTTATGTTAGAGTATGATATATATATGCTGACTGTCCTTGATCTTGTTGAGAATAATATGAAGGAGGTCACGGGATGGCTTAGGAAAATTTCGAACTGTTGTCTAGCTGCAGGTGCCCTGTTTCCTTTCTGTCAGAGTTCCTTTTCCACTGTTTCTTATTTTATTTACAGTGCATCTAATTGGTGCTAAGAGGATGCAAAGTCTAGCATGTTTTAGTCCCTTGTATGAGTTGGTTTAAAATTTCTTGCAAGATAATTGGTATTTCTGATGTGTTAATGCTAGAATGTTTTTCTTTTCCACCAGGGCTGGTGAATTGACTGCTGCTGAGCTAGACAACCTCATGGTCATTGTTGCCAACCCACGCCAATTTAAGATTCCAGACTGGTTTTTGAATAGAAAGAAGGATTACAAGGATGGAAAGTACTCTCAGGTTGTCTCGAACGCATTGGACATGAAGCTGAGAGATGATTTGGAGAGGTTGAAGAAGATCAGGTGACCAGAATTTGCTTATTTTGCTACTGTAGGATTGATTTACATTGCTGTCCCATGGTCTTTTTCCTTCTGTGTGAATATGTGGGGTAGGAGATTGGCATTTGCATCACAATTCTTTCTAGTAGTATGTTCTTGTGAGTAGAGTCTCCCATCAATTTCAACTGTCAAAGCTAGTAATTAGCATGTCACATCAGTTATTTCTGCTAGTAACCAATTTGGCAGAACTTCCTTTATGTCAGTATCTGACTTTAGCACTGCAATAATGCAGGAACCACCGTGGTTTGAGGCATTACTGGGGCCTGCGTGTTCGTGGCCAGCACACAAAGACTACTGGACGTAGAGGAAAGACTGTTGGTGTCTCCAAGAAGCGTTGAGTTCTTATTACTTTTAATTATGGGCGTTACATTCAATGTCTTTGGGGTAGTGTTTTTTGTTTGAAGTTCCTTGTGTGGACTCTGATACAATTATAGCTCAAGGTTATTTCCTTGCCCTAGTTGTACGATGTGCTTTGCCTGGCCTGATTGCTGAAATGTTAGTGAAGTAAAGTGGATCAAAGTTTTAAGAGATAATCAGTTTCATTAAGCAAGCAATGAGAGGTCGGGACAATTTTGTTGTTGAATGGTAAATGTTATTCATGCGATTTAATAACCCATTGTGAGTTTGGTGGGGACGTGAGTACCGCCTTGGCCACTAATGATGGCAGTGAGCCTTGGTCGACTTTGCAGACTAGGTAGATAGATCGTGCTTCTATTTTTACGTTGGTTATATATCTTGGAACAGACGCAGTTGCATTGAACTTGACGGGGGGCTTGGATGTGAACTGTACAAGTTGTCTGTCATCTGCATTTGAAATGTGGAAGTCCTATGGAATTTCTCTGTTGAAGTCCATAACTTCCTTCAGGAGTGCGAGAATTCTGAGATTATGGAATGAGTGTATGATTGATGGGCATTGGCACGTTTCCATCTAAAGGAGACTCGGATATTGTTCATTGGCTTTGGTGTACTAGTTGCTTGGTAGTGGTAGTGGAAGTGAAGACAATGGTTGGAAGTCGAAACTTATCCGCTGTTTGTCTGCTCTTACCGGTTGCTCATGACTTTCCTTTCAAAATTCGAAAATAATGTTCTTGTTTGGAAATATTATGTATGGCATTTGACAAGTCGGTACGGTAGTGGTAAATTCGGGAAAGTTTCGATCGTTTCGGGGCAAATGAAACAGGTGGTGAACGGGCTGGGACCTAGAGAATGGCGGTAGAAGTAGGATGAGGGCGGCCGACACAAGACATCCTGGGCCAAATTGTCTATTCTCTGTTGGGCACAACGTCAGCTAGTCTCTAAGTTGCGTTCAGTGTGGTGGTTAATTCACACGGTATTGACCCTACACTCGCGTTTGACGGCTTGAACACCGATAGCCATGCTCGGTTCTGCATCTTTGCTGTCTGTAATTTCGCATTGGGTCAGACGCTAGCTCCTAAAAGGGGGAACTTAGAGGCCTCGCTCAGCTTTGTGACTCGATATTTAGAGCGAATGTATGATCAACCGTCAGCTGCTGGATGACGTTGATTGATAAATGAAGTCGATAAATCTTGACTTGTGGATGATAATGGCGTATGATAATTTGTTGTACTTCCAAAAAATCCCAATGTGCGATATATTCATAACATAAGATCATGCGACAGATAATAGTATCAAAGTAAGTATATGACCCATTTTTTTACCGAAATTTTTTATAAATGGGTTGTATATGGGTTATAAATTATTAAAGGGCTAGGTGAATATGAGTCTGATAAGACGGAGTGGAATCAAATGTGTCCCATTTAAAAAAAAATGAGTCATCAATAGAAAATGGGTGGTCCATTTGCAACTTCACTCATTTGTGACTCACAACTTGCAAAGTCACCAGATTACTTGCCGTTCTACCTCCGTCATGCACGTCATTGCCCGCCTCTATCATGCGCCCCGTCCCCCGCCCTCGTCGCATCTCTCTTTCCCTCACTTAGGTTTGATCTAAATAAGCCATCTCCATCTCTTTGTCTTTGATTTTTCCTCGTCTCGGTCCATCTTAGTATATGAGTCATCGTTCCCGGTACACTGTGGCTTTTCGTAGAATCTTATGATTCTCAATTCGATCCTTCAAGACCTCTGAACTGTCAGTACAATTAACCCACGTAACTTGCTTGAGCGGGTGTGGGTTTTGGAAAATGGGTCAAATTATGGGTCCTTAATGATCTATTTTTTTCATCTTTATTTTTTCTCAACTTATTTATAACACATTTAAAAATAAAAGAGTCACCAATGTGAAATTGAGCTAATTAAATTCAAGTTGCGAAATGGGTTTGCCAGCCGTAAGTTCTTTATAAATATATATATTTTTTCTTTCTGAATCTTTAAAAACGTTTTAATTTATAGATCCTTATATTTATTTTATTTACTATTTTTTTATTTTTAAATTTGATTTGAAGTTTTTATTCAATTAACATATAAATGTAAATAGCTTAAAGTGGCCATGACTTTTCCTACCATATTAATATGTTTTAACATACGAGTTGGGTATGAGTCCCGATAACTAGAATTGCACTATATGAATATGGGCCAAGGCAGATTAAATGAGTCAATATAAGTTGAGCCATTTTTGATGCCACCCAAACCTAATTCGACCCGACCATTTGACACCCCAGCAATAAACAGAATCCATCAGGATGCCTTAATATCATGAAGGCACGATAATTTTCCAGACAGCTAATTGGGCCAAACCGAACCCAAAGGTCAGCTCATCCGACTGGAAACTTGGGCCCCGACCAAATTCAAATCTGAACGTCGCCTCTGAAGTTTTCCCAAAATGGTTATGTCAACGGGCGCTGGTCGAAATAGGAAAAAGATTTCGAGATCTCGATTATATATGGCAAGAGAAGAACGTCATGCATAAGAAAAGCATAAAAAGTATAACTTAATTATTAAGTTGCCATTTCTGTTAACCGTCATTAACTAACGAAGCCGCTGGGAAGAATCGCGCTCCCGCGCAAACCATCTTTCCCTCTCCTCGCCTCTCCTCTCCTCTCTCGTTTCCTTACGGCCGAAGAAAACACCCAAGAACTGAACACCATAAATGTCACCGCATCTCGTTCCTTCATCTTCATCGTCTTCGCTTGACGTTGATCTCCAGTCGAAGCCATGGCAGGTGTGTCCTCCCAGCCCCCGTCGCCGTCCGCCCTGATCGTCGCCAACACGCCCGCCGCTGACCTCGCCCTCACCAACCTCGCCTACTGCTGCTCCTCAGATCTCCACCGCTTCACTGTCCCCGGCGCCACCACGGGGCTCCCCTTCGCCTCCGTCGGGGACTCCTTCGTCCTCTCGCTCTCATATCCTTTTCCCTCGCGAGTCACGTTCTTATGATGTCATCAACCTGCATGTCATTTGATCGTTTTACGTGCATGATCGTCTCGTTCGAGGTGTTGGTTTCGTCGGCATGGTTGAGTTAGCGATAGATATCGATGGTTTTGGTTTTCTTGTTTGCGAGGACTGTCTATCTAAGCGTGTGATTATTTGCTGGTGGTGTTGTGCGATCTTTGCTCGAACTGTCCAGTGATTGTGTGTTGGCCTTAACTGAGAGAAACTCCTCACGAGAATATCCGCCCTGGTCACATCGCGCTGAATGCCATTCAACGGCGCTATGTGAGGGTTTCGACCGGCGACTCGATCTCTGTTAGCAGGTTAGTTCACGGCGAATCGTGGTACTTGCATTGGTAGCAAATGGAGATTGTCTCAAGGGGTTGTTGCGAATGTAGGTTCATGCCACCGGATGATTTCGATCTGGCACTGCTCACGCTCGAGTTGGATTTTGTCAAGAGGGGAGCCAGAAGTGAAGAGGTTTGCATGTCGTGAGCCTACTGTCCTGCTTTTCTATGTGGGAATAGCAGTCTCAAGAAACGTCCTCTTGTGTTCTTGTGAATTTTGTAGATTGATGCTGTTCTGCTGGCTAATCAGCTACGGAAGAAGTTCATCAACCAGGTACTACATACTTTTTTTCAGAATAATTCCAGTTTGCGTAATGCTGGAATCAGTCTTGGAGTGTAGAGATTATGTTCATTCAGTCAACTTAATGATTTACAAGGTTTTATTCTTCCCCCTTTTGTGGAGAGATTCACGATCCACTTGCTAGTTTATGAGGCACGGAACAGAGTATCTCGAGGTAGCCTGAACCACAATCCACAAATGAGTGAATGAGCTCTTTCTTTTGGGATAAGTAGAAGAGCTTAACTTCTGCATAAAAATTTCCAAACGGATAAGAACCGCATTTTCAAGCTAATTATAATTATCTGATTCAAGTCTGAAAAAAGAGTGAGGAAATGTGTCAACATTCACCGTAGCTAAGTAAATTAGTACGTTTTCCAATGAATAGATTTGAGTGTGCACGTGCAGCAGACAAAGATGAACACGCTCTAGACAAAAGAAAAATGGTTTCGTGAGATGTTCTGCCCTTTAAACATGGGAACATTTTCTACAAGTGATTGTAGCTACATAAATACCCAGCTGGGTGATGCCAAACCAGGAGTGAGTGTATTTGATAAGTAGTATGAGTTTATGAAGGATATTGTGGTATTTCCACAAACTGTACACATATCACTGACCAACACTCTAGAATCCGTAATTTCTAGGACCATCTAAGTTTCTCTAACTTTTCATCCCAGACAATATTGAATCACTTGAATGAGAGATTTTGTTTTTTGATGAGTAAGTATTTCATTAATAAAACTTGAGCTGCTGAACAACTCCTGCTACATGTTCAAGTACTGAGGACAATCAACGGACTTGTTAACAGCTGGTACAATGGAGAGAATTTTTGGGAACTCACTCCTGTATCTAAGTGTATTTGAAATCCATCTCTTAATTTGGTAAGGAAATTATCCAAGCATAGGAGCACTTCTAGATAGAGGTGCCAATTAGGCATAAGATTGCTGAGGTGCGGTTGTGTCTTGGATCTCTAATGTGTCCCTGTCAAGGACTTAGTATATTTGTCATCTCTTTGAAATGCACTGTTTTAATTCGTGGGGAAATGTCTGACTATAGGTGCACTTGGAGGTAAAGGTGCATATTTAGCATAGGATTATATCTTGTACCTTTATGTCTCCTTGTCGGGGACTTAGTGAAGTATGACATTCTTAAGTCTGATTTTATGTCAGCTAAAATTATTGAAATGGGACTCTGAAGTTCATGTATTTATTTGCGTCCATGACTATTATGAAGTTTTCTTAGATGTGCATTTTGCCCTTTCTGTCGCTGATATGTAAATTTTTTGATGTACATGCAAATGTATTTTCAGGTTATGACAGTAGGGCAAAGGGTAACATTTGAGTATCATGGGAACAACTATGTCTTCACGGTCAATCAAGCTGCTGTGGAGGGACAAGAAAGGTCAAATGCTCCTGAAAGAGGAATTATCTCAAACGACACATACATTGTGTTTGAAGCATCAAATGCTAGTGGAATAAAGGTTTTCCTTTTAACTTTTCTTTTTCATCTCATACAGTTTTCATTTTTTGTGGTCCAGATTTGAGGTCATATAGTGAATTTTTTTTTCAGTATATCCTTTAAATCTGATTTTAGACTGCAGGAACAATAGCATTTTGAATTAGAATTTGGGTGCAGTGAGGGTGTCTGTTGTGCTCATGGAGCACAGCTGAAACTTCTGTGATCTTAATCTTGCTCTGCACTTTTTGCTTGGAGTCTATTTCTTTTCCTGTGTGAATTTTCGATAGTGAACATCTTCCTAATGCTGTTTTATTGGCCATTATACCATAATGTGGTAATTTTGTTGATTCTGTCTTGACTGTTTTGTCTTGTTATTCAGGTCCTCAATCAACGTGAAGCTGCCAGTAGCAACATATTTAGGCAGAAGGAATTTAACCTTCGGTCCCTAGGCATTGGTGGCTTGAGTGCAGAGTTTGCGGATATATTTCGAAGGGCTTTTGCTTCTCGTGTTTTCCCTCCTCATGTGACTAGCAAGTAAAAAAACCAGAATTCTGGGCTTTGCAATTTATATGATGTCTTATATTCTGGTGCAGTTTTCTTACTCTAATACAAGGTCAATTCCAGGCTTGGCATTAAACACGTAAAAGGCATGCTGCTTTATGGCCCTCCTGGTACTGGCAAAACCCTAATGGCTCGTCAAATAGGGAAGATGTTGAATGGCAAAGAACCAAAGGTATGGTATGCTATCTCTTGTGGTTGTTCAATCACTACGAATGCTATTTTCGTGAAAGGCTTTCAATCCAAGATGGGTATCGGTGAAATTAATCAATAATACTTAGTTTTCATGAAGGTCAAGGACTTAGAAGTTTATTACTGCCTGGCCTTTACTTTCTCCCATTTGCTTAGGATGTGTCTCCCGTATTTCTCAAAACCTCGAATCCTATTGGACATAGCTTCATTACTGTTTGTATGGTAGTTTACTTATTTTGCTGAGCATGTTTGAATCAGCTTTAAGATGTAAGCATGCGAACAGACCTTTGTACTCACATATGTAGACCTACCTACTCACATTGTAAATTATTTGTATGTATGTCTGTTTTTTCAATTTGACTTCATTTTCTGTGCCAGATAGTCAATGGTCCTGAAGTGATGAGCAAATTTGTTGGTGAAACTGAGAAGAATGTTCGAGATTTATTTGCTGATGCTGAACAGGATCAGAGGGCTCGCGGTATTTCAGATAAATGAATTGGATTTATGATTCCTTTTTAGCAAGTATCTGTAACTTCTGCTTCTCCTTAATTTTCAGGTGACGAGAGTGATTTGCATGTCATCATTTTTGATGAAATTGATGCTATATGCAAGGTATGAATTATCTGGTCGATTTATGCATTTCTGTCCTCTATAATGTCGAATAGCTTAGTCTCTTTAGGAGCAAATGTCATCTTTCCTTTCATTTCTTAGTTTTGAGGAACTTTTTAACTGGTTGTCTTGGCTTAAGTTGTGGAAGCAGTGTATATAGAGTAGCAGACATTATGTTGACAGGGTTTTTTTCCTGTATAAGGTCAACTTTAGCGAATTGTAAGGGTAGACTTTCATATTTTGTTGTCTTGGTAGCTGCTCTATAATGACCTTTATAGTTTTCAAGGTTCTGCTTCAGGATTTTTCCCTGATGGTTTACTTTCACTTCTCACTGATCTGATATACATTTTTTTTTACCAAAAATATGTTATGTTGAGGTGCCTAAATCGTTCCTAGAATTCTTATCAAGTATGACAGAAAACATGTGTGACGCAGAACTTTTCTCAACAACCCCCAACACCCCCTCCCAACCCTCCAAAAAGTTAAAGAAAAGGAACAATGGATGTAAAATTGAAGCGTCAATTGCATCAACTGTGCTTTTTGCTAATAGTCGCATCTCAATCATGAAAATAATCATGGTGATTTGTTGCTTCTTGTTCCTTTAACTTTTTTTTTTTTTTTTTTTGGGGGTGCCTCTTAAATGGCTGTGTTCTGTCCTATTGTTTCATAGACTGTTGCTGGTTGTCAACTTTCTATAATAAAGATATGAAATGACCTGATTTTGCAGTCAAGAGGATCAACAAGAGATGGTACTGGAGTTCATGACAGTATTGTAAACCAGCTACTTACAAAGGTTCGTATTAGTATCTTAGTGTTCTAAATGTGCGAAGTTATTCGACTAGGTCCATTTTTTCGCGAATATTTTCTGTTATGCTCATTAATACCAATCATTGCTGCTGATATAGTACCTGATTTTCAGATTGATGGTGTAGAGTCACTGAACAATGTTTTGCTTATTGGAATGACCAACAGAAAAGATCTTCTTGATGAGGCTCTTCTGAGGTGGTCCCTCTTTTTCTCTTCCAGTTCTTCACATCCAAGTCTTTTAGCTGCTATTTTAATATCCTCAGATGGTAAAAAGCACTCACTAGTCATCATGCAACTTCTTGAGAGATTCTTTTATTGTTGCTCTTAAGCATTATTGTGCCAAGCACTATGAGGACAAAAAAGAATGTTATCTTTTTGTTGACATGTGGTGGCGTCATACTTTTGGCAGGATCATATGTATTTTTACAATATTGGTTTTAGAGGTAAAAATAGATTTTTAAAGATGTTCTTTACATTTTGGACTATTGGATTTGCAGACCAGGACGCTTGGAGGTACAAGTTGAGATAAGCCTTCCTGATAAGGATGGTCGCACCGAAATCTTTGAGATCCACATGAAGAAGATGAATGAGAATTCCTTTCTTGCTGATGATGTCATACTTGAGGATCTTGGTAAGTCAGCTGGTCGCTTTTACTAGAATGGAACTTCATGGGGCACATTTTCAATTTTTATTTAGAAGTGGCTTATTCTAGTGATCATTGTCATGCGGAAGCAGAAAAAAATTGGCATATGATGTGGTAGTAGTGTAGTTCAAATGATTTTTCGTGTTTCTTTGACCAAATTGGCTAACTCTTGTATTTCTGTACGCATTATGTCTATACTATAGAACTACTGGGTCCCCAGCCTGGTGGCCACTGTCCTCTCTGAGAATTGGGAGGTTCTTAATTACCAAAGAAAAAGAAGGCATATATGCTACAAAGGGTGACGCTTAATTCATCTCTGGAGATGACCCTACATTATTTGCGATTTGCGATTGTGCAGCTGCTTGGACAAAGAACTACAGTGGTGCAGAAATTGAAGGTGTTGTGAAAAGTGCCGTATCATATGCTTTGAATAGACAATTAAGTCTCGATGATCTTACGAAGCCTGTGGATGAAGAGAGTATCAAAGTCACTAGGAATGATTTTTTGAATGCACTCCAAGAAATCGTTGCTGCATTTGGAGCTTCCACAGATGACTTGGAAAGATGCAGGTAGGAATCATTGAATGTTGATGTTCTCCAAACATCTATCTTTTGTAGCAATGTTCTTATAATCCTCAGTTCCAGTGAAGCAAGAATTTTATGACTGGATATTGCATGTAAAATTACACGTTTTCAAAATTGCTTGCCCAAAAATCTAGCGGTACACTAACCATAAACTAAGCATTATCCCACTAAGTGGAGTCAGTAACTGTTTTTCCCCCAGTTGATACTTTTATTGGGTTTCAAATGATACTTTCCCTGTCCATCATGTATAGCGAGGGAAGGAAAGTACATTTGTTCACAACGGTAAAGTATAATGTGATGTCCTTTTAGTACTAGCCTCCTGAGGACTGAGATTTAGGTCATTAAGAAGGGGGAAGCAAAAAAAGGTTGATTCGCAATAGGTTCCTTAAAGCTTTCTCTGAATCTCTGTATGCAGTATAAATGATCACATGTAGAACAACACAATGAATGCCTTAGAGATGGTTTAGCTGCTGTAGCTGCAGGCTTTAGTATTATACAAGTGATTCTTATTAAAATGTAGGAGGATCTCTGATTTTTACTTATGGATAGGTAATTACAAGAACGAATATCTGGTTAAATATGAACAGAACTGAGATGAGAGTTGATTTCTTCGAAACTGCTTTCTTGTTTGGAGTTAGGTTCTCAACTTGGTGTTTGTTATTATTGAATCATAATAGATTAATCTGATGTGTTTTTAATGTGTGGTCTTACCTAATTATGTGTGGTCCATGGTGAATTATATGTTAGATTTGGTTTAGATTTAGTTCTGGAAAAGATAACGAAGAGGAGGGGAGTAATTCAGAAAATTCTCTCTGAGCTGAGGTGTGGGAGTTAAATTTGCTACAAGTTTTATCCATAAAGATGTCCGGTCCATTGTTGGCTCAGAGGAAGGCATTTCAAGTTTCATTATGCAAATAGATTGGACTGTGTGAAAATAAATGGGTTTCCCACATGCTTCTTTTACACATCCTTACCATAATCTTAGAGCTCAGGGTTCTCCTAATTGACAAATTGACGTGAAAGCATTCTTTTTGTTCTGCCAAAAATGATCATGAAACTGTGGCAATCTCACTAAGCATTTGCGGATGTGAATTCTTAATTCTGCTTGGAGAGTCCATACTGTTGTTGCTTTAGCACCTTTTGCGCCATCTCATAAAGACGCTAAAATGGCGTCAGGTTTTGACTTCTTATTTAGTAAGATAAACCTGACAGCATTTTTTAATATACACATCCTTTGTGTGCTTCTATTCAAGTTTCATTAATTATTAGCTTTTGTTCCTATGTTCCAGTTAAAGACAGAGCAAACACTATTAAGCATGTGCCACTGCCTCATTTGTTTATGCAAATATTTTTGTAGGCTTAATGGCATGGTGAGTTGTGGTGATCGACATAAGCACATACTTGAGACAGCAATGCTGTTGGTTGAGCAAGTTAAAGTGAGCAAGGGAAGTCCGCTTGTCACTTGCCTCTTGGAGGGTCCAAGTGGCAGGTATTTGGGTTTTCTAAAGCATTGCTTTTCATTTTTACTAAGCATTTTTTCCTATGTCTTAAAACAATTGGGAATAGTCTAAAAATTTTGTCTGTTGTACAGTGGCAAAACTGCTTTGGCAGCTACAGTTGGCATCAACAGTGATTTTCCATTTGTTAAGATTGTAATCTTCTGCTCCATGCTATGCTTTCTTTGAGTAATCAGACTTCTTTGTGCATCATGTTTAATTTCTGATTTTCTTATTGATGCTTAGGTCTCGGCCGAAACTATGATTGGATTGCATGAGAGCACCAAATGTGCACAAATTGCAAAGGTTTTTGACCTTTATATCTTGTCAATTAGCGCTTTGATGAATAGGAAATTAGTTGTTGCCCCTCCACTTTTAACTAACTTGAGGCGTGGTTATCTTACATTTTTCAAAATGACTGGGGAAGGTTTGTAATGGATTCTAATCTTTGATAGGTTTTTGAGGATGCATACAAATCTCCATTGAGCATTATCATCCTTGATGACCTTGAAAGGTAAGTTCTGTTGATTTATATTAGTCAACCTCTATAGTCATCCTTGGCATTAAAAGATCAGTATGACTTGAGTGAATTGTTTTGCAGGCTACTGGATTATGTCGCCGTTGGTCCTCGATTTTCTAACTTGATATTACAGACATTGTTAGTCCTTTTGAAGCGTCTTCCTCCAAAGGTAGTTCCTTCTCCCCTTGCCATTATTTACAAATTGATGTTGGTGTGAAGAGTAACTACCCTTTTCTACAATTTCATCTGGAAGTTAATGCCAGGAAAGTTACTACTATTGTTGAATTAAGAATGCTTCAAGGTGGATGAGTGGGAATTAGTTCCCCTACTTCCCAGGAAATGTAAATTATGAGCGAGAATGTAGAAATCAATAATCCCTGGTCATGTTGCTGAGGGAAAACAATAATAATGTCATGAGGCAGGTGCTAATCAGAAATTTGAGTTTGAGAAACTAAGATTCAGTTCATTGGTATTATTTTCGTGCATGTCAACCTTAGACTGATTGGCTTGTTTGGTCTTCCTGTTTGAGATGGAGAAGTAGTGAAGTTTGTTCTACTGTAGAAAGCAACAGACTGAGTGCAACCTTGGTTCATGTGTGTTTTCTCAAGGCTGTCCAGGGGGAAGAAGCCTTTTTTATATGTATGTCCTCAAGATTGAGTGCATTATCATATACAGATGCATATTAGTATAGACATATGACAAATAGAATGTTATTAGTAAATATGCTTTCACTAGTTAAGTATTAGGTTATGCACGTGTTCCTCTGTGCATTGTGATTCTAATGGTATCGTATTAGCTGTTTTTATCTCTACTGATTTAGTTGGTGGTTTCTGACTTACAAGGTTCGATTCCAGTGTCCTTTTCACACTGAATTTTTTAGCTTGTTATATACATACATTTGGCTTTATCTTTTCCAGGGAAAGAAGCTTCTCGTGATAGGGACAACAAGTCAAGTGAGTTTCTTGGATTCAGTTGATGTCTGTGGTGCCTTTTCTGTCACTTACCATGTCCCCACATTGAAGACAAAGGACGCAAAGAAGGTAAACTGCTGTAGATGCTAGTTTGGTGTTTTTCTGCTGTTCTTTCTTCATTTCTCTTCCGCTGGAAAACGTGAGATAGAGGGGTAGAAATGTGCAGCAATCTTGTTTTAAAGACAATTATATCTGCTTTAAAAAACCAGTTATTTATTGACTTCCCTTGTTTCTGATTCTCTTGCAAATATTGGGGGGTCTGGAGGTGCTTGTATCGAAAGCATCCCTTCATCAGATTTCAATTCAAGAAGAGGGATATGGGATTAACCATTTGGATTAGCCTAGACATTGTGAATTTTGAGGAATCTAATATTCCTGAACAGCAAAACATGATAGTAACTTTGGAGTACCTTTTCCTCAGAAAGCAGGGGAGTTTGGGAGGATAAAGGGGTTGGGATGGGATGGGCTGGTTTATAAGAAAAGTCATGTGTTCCTTGTATGAGAACAGTTCAGACCTCATTCAAAGCGCTGGATTAGTAATATCTCAGATTTGACTTTATCTAATTGACTGTGAATCTGGTTTTTCTTGCAAGTTTCCTGAAGCAAATTCTGCAGGCTAGAGTATCTTGTTAATTAAGTTGCGTCAATCCAAAATGTGGATGTGAAGCTTTTGACATCACCATGGAGCTCTATGTATGTATACATGACTTTCTTTTTTCCTCCTCCAGGTGTTGGAACAGCTGAAGGTTTTCTCTGAAGATGATGTTGATGCAGCTGCCGAGGCTCTGAACGATGTAAGATTTAGATCTATCTACTTGTGCTTTCTTATGTTTTGCCTTGTTAGAGTGATGATATGCAACAGAAATTCATTAAATTGTGTAATTCAGGACTTGAGAGTTAAGATATCTTCGTTCTCCATGCTGTTTTCCCATCCATTTGGAGTGAGAGAGTCTAACTTGTGCTGTCATGATTCCTACTTTTCTTAGATGCCCATCAAGAAGCTTTACATGCTGATAGAGATGGCGGCCCAGGGTGAGCATGGTGGAGCTGCGGAGGCCATTTACTCTGGTAGAGAGAAGATCAAGTTTTCTCATTTCTATGATTGTCTTGAGGCCATTATTTACTCTGGTAGAGAGAAGATCAAGATTTCTTATTTCTAAAACGTCATTCGTTACTAAGATGTAGCTGACCACTGTAGCGTCCCATATGTTTATTCTTTTCATTGACGATCTATATGTCTTTTCCAAACTTCTCTTTGCTAAAATGCTTTGCAGTTGGCATGACTTGTTCGTTTGTTGAGTAGCAAACGCTCACGATTTATTCAAGAAGTTAACCAACGGTTACTTGAAAAAGCGCACTGGTCCCTATGAATTATAGACCTTTGTTTCATGGTATTCTCATGATCAGAAACTTCGATATCATGGCCTTTTGCTCCATGCTTTCGAGGATTGTGCAGAATTCCTTTTCGCAGACGACTTCGCGGAGTTAAGCTCCCAACTTCAACGGGGCTTTTGGAGGAAAATAACCATTGACATCAGTAGACATTCTTCTGTTTCCTGTATATTTCCTGGGTACTTAATGGAGAATATGCCAGTCGCATCTTCCGGGCGTCGATCCACATCAGCATCGTGCACGAAAGCATCACCAGCAGACATCTACAAAGAGCTGGACGTTATGTGAAAGTTTCCTAGGACATTTACCTTAAAACCTAGAAATGCTTTACAGTACGAAGTCGCAGTCGAGCGGGAGTTTACACCTGCTAGGGAAAACGTTGGAGATGCGTGTCTTCCCATACGTCTTTGTGCTTGCAAAGGAATGGAACATGTGTTGTTGCGCGACGCTTCCTACGAAAGTCATCTTCCTCTTTTGCTTCGACCCCTCGCTTGATCTCTTTTCGTTCTTTGTTGATCCTTTTGCAAAATAATCGACCCATTAACCTAAATGTTTTAGTGTCTTTATCTTATCCAAAGCGAACGTGACCGATCGAGCATGGACAACCCCTAATTCAGCTGCGCCAGAACAGCTAAGGCCCTGTTTGGCAACTTGTCCAACAGTACCAATTTCTGATTTTTTGTTCCCAGAATCAGTTTGGGACGAGAATCGCGTTTGGAGTAGATTTGAGAATCAAAAAAAAGTTGATTCTACGTCCGAGAATCAAAAAAAGAATCAACACAATAAAACTCTTCTTCTTTCCTTCCGCCATCCCGCGACCATCGCCCACTACCGCCCGCCGCCGTCCGCCGCCGCTCACCACCGCCAACCGCCGGTCCGGCGAGCTCGCCTGGCCAGGGCGAGGTCCGGCGAGCTCGCCGGAGGCTCGCCCAGCCACTGGCGAGCCTCGCCAAGCCTCCGGCGAGCCTCGCGGGGGCGGGCGAGGCCCGCCTGTCCACCGGCGAGGCGAGGCCTCGCCAAGGCCGGCGAGGCCCGCCTAGCCACCGGCCGGGCTCGCCTAGCTGACCGGTGGCCGGCGGGCCTCTGCCCGCCCCGGCGAGCCTCGCCCGGCCCGGCGAGGCCCGCCCGTCCACCGCGACGCTCGGCCTCGCCGATCCGGCGAGGCCAAGCCTCGGTGGGGGCGAGGCGGCGTCGCGGCGGATGGGCGAGGCTGCCGGCGACGCTCGACCGACGAGGGCCGGCCTCGCCGGGGCCGGCGACGCTCGTGTGAGGTCGCCGCCCTCGTCCGGCCGGTTCTTGGTCCGGCGACCGGCCACAAGAAGAAAAGAAAAATAGGAGAAAAAGGAAAAAAAAAAAATGAAAAGAAAAAATGAAAAAGAAAAGGAAAAAAAGGTAAAAAAAGAAGAAAAAAATAGAAAAAATTATTTAAAAATAAAAAAAAAAAAAATAATTTGGAACAAATCAATGGACACGTTAACAAACGCAATTCTATTCCGAATCGAAATTTTAGACGATTCTACCAAACACATGTTTTTACTCGAATCGGTTTAGAGAACGTAATAAAAATAATCATTTCTTGTCGAATCGGTTAAACGTAATCGTTACCAAACGCGCCCTAAGCTTCACTCCCTCCATTTGTCACCGCCTGCCAGAGGCAGTCCTCAGCCACGTCCTCCACTCGAACCACATAAGTTAGGATCACTTGTATGATAATTTAGGTGTATCATATAAGTTTATGAGGTGTCGTCACAACTAAATATATGGAGTCATAACACATTGTAAAATTGTCTTACTAGTTTTAAGACTAATCGTCTTAATGCAAAAAGACGGTGCTTAAAAAGCGGGATACGGTTCATCTTCTAGAGATTCCAATAAGTTGGTCAATCAATGTTGAGGAAGCTGCAATTACTTTGCTATAACGTTAGAGTAAGCAACATCGTCAATTAATCTTGAGAGTGATTACTCACTTAAACTGTAAGCTGCATATGCAAAAGGAGGCAGGTGAAAAAGAATTGTACCGTGGCCATTACTCATTTAAATTCTTATTAAAGGCGAATATATATGCAAGAACCAACTTAAACTTATGATTTGGGAGACACGTGTTCACCATACAAATATGCAAGGATACATTTCATGCTTATTTGAGTAAGAGCAATAAGATTCCTCAACATCATGCTAAAAATGGCTAGGATTTCCAAAAGAAAAAACGATTTGTTTGATGAGAAACAAAGGTGAATATTGAAAATTTGAGTGATTGAAGCTGAAGCTTTTATTGGGAGACAGACATCCACCTTAGAATGAATACAAAATCAAGAAGATGGACAATTGAGCAATCACATGGAACTCTGGAAGCTCTCTCCCCAAAGAGAGGACAGAGAGAGATGGCAGATATGTCACTCTCAAAACCAACCCACATGAGCATTTTTTTGAAGAAGAAACATAAATAAGCTAAGAGAAACGTGGGAAGTAATTGCTACATTGTTTGTGATGCAAGCTGAATTGGAGGATGATGAGACCCGGTAGGATGAGGAAGAAGCTGAGGATTGACGAGCACGGGGGATGAGTAGTCTTGGCAATCGCAAACCCATCACATCTGACCCTTTCCTTCATGAGCTAATGCATTCTAACCTGAACTAATTCCAAGCTGAACTGCTCGTTCTTGTATACAATTTACTCAAGTTCGATATATAAATAACGAATTGTTCCTCAAAGTTTAGATCAGCTGCGGCAGCAATAGATTATGGATCAGAATCAAGAGCAGGGTAAATTGAACTCACAGATGCCTGATCAATCAAGCCCGCAGTTACCAATGTCGCACAACCAGATACAGCTTCAACTGCTACGGAAGCTTCAGAGGCAGCAACAGTCACTTTTGTGTGCAACAGTTGGCGTTGCAGCAACCGAGTCATCCCCAACAACTCCAGGAGCAGAGACAACGTCTGGATGTCTCTCAAAGCTTTTCTAAGGCCACGATGCCAGGCCAAATGCTGGAAATGCCTCAAGGAACGCCAGACTCACCAAGTCAGCCAAAGATTATCCCAGCAAATTCAAAAGAATAGTGGGCAAGAGAATGTGCAGTTCTCTAATCCGTCCCAGCGCCCAAAATTCCAGCTAGAACAATCAGGGCCGCTACCTGAAATGGTGGGGGGCATAAGGGACTTCCACAAATTTCAGTAACAAGCCATGCTTCTGCTTCTGCCAGTTTGCTAGCTGGAGCTGCCGCAGGTGGGCCATATGTAATATTTTCTCTGTTCTCTCGGTTTTTGGACGAAAATTATGTAAACGTTGTCGATGAATCGTAGACCTCACCGGGGTGTTCGATTCACGAGGACAAGGCACAGTCAGCCGCCACTTTCTAAAAATCCAGTGCATTGGAAACCGTCGGTTCTAGTGGTAATAGCATGATGAAAGACTTCAACACACAATCATTGATTGTGGGCATCGGAAACAGTACATAACGACCTCCACTCTAGAACAAAACACCAGAAAGTCAACTTATCCACTATCTCACAATCATTCGGCCACAACGAATCGACTACAAAGAAACAACTGGTCGTCAAAATTTCAACAAATCGAAACACTTTCTTCGATTTTCAGACATATATGAAAACGCCTCAGTCGTAGGTTAGCTGCAGTGGGTATAAAATTAGATCCCACGCCGCCTAGCTTGACGTTAGCGACTCTGCATATATCCTTCGGGGCCGCCCTTCCCGTTAGCGTTGCGTTTTCTGGGCTTAGAACGTTTCTTGGTATCAAGGCCCAGTAATGGCCCTGCCCCAATGGAGAGAATAGGTATGAAATCCTAACCCGCATCCCGCCCCCGCCCAGCTTGACGTAAGCAAACTCTGTATAAAGCTTACGGCGGCCTGCACTCACGCCACAACGAAAGCCTGACGATTCCAGCTTTTACGTTAGCAACTCTACCTAATCAGCCTAACACGGGGTCCCACTCCCAGCTTGACGTTAGCGACCATACGTATGGCCCTCCTTCCACACCGACACTGTCGATTCTCCGTGTCTAATCTAAGATTGGTCGATGGTCGTTGTATAGATTCTCGTACAAGGTCAACTTTAGAAGTCAATATTGTCGTTTTTGACGTGGCGGCGTCAACTGAATTGTCGGCCGACAGTCGTGCCTTTGCCATTAAGTTTTGTTTTTCCTATTTCTTGTTTTGTTCGGAATTTTGTCTTTAAGTTACTTATGGTAATTTGTTGCTTATTCTTTGAACTTTTGATTTCTTTCCCTTCTTTTAAAACAGTCTTTAAACGTTTTGGTATTTCTCGTTGTCAATTTTATTTTTTTCTTTTCTAAACAAGGAATATAAATGACCTGATTTTGCATCACCAATCAAAGATGAGCTAATTTTGCGAAGTTTTTTAAACCAGGGTTTGTTAATATCTTGGTATGCTTCTAATTGTGCAAAGCTTCCCGATTGGCAACTATTCTTTCTTTTGCAAATATTTTCAAATATGCTCATTAGGACCAAGCACTGCTGCTGAGGTTATCCTTAATTTTCTGTAGAGTCACCAAACAATTTGCTTATTGGAATAAAAAACACAGAACATCACTTTTGACGTGGCTCCTTTGGGGTGGTCCCGAACAGCGGAGAACATCATTTTTGATGAGATAAGCCTTCCCGATGAGAATGGTCGCCTGTAAGTCTCTCCAATCCATATGAACAATGAGAACACTTACAAGAGATGTGGAATTCCTTTAGTTGTGGGGGTGGTGGGGGAAAGAATGAAAATGTGGATGAACATCAAATTCCTTTAATTGTCGAAACTAAACCCTCTCTTCATATGACCATAATCCTTATCAATCCAAGATGGGTACGTGCGAATCTAATCAATCATGTTTACGATCTATTCGTTTAAATGGAAAATAATTTAAAAAAATTTTTCCGAATTTTCCAAATATTTGTTTATGGAAAATGAATTACATGAAGAAAACATTTTAATAAATGAAATAAACTCTTCTAAATAACGGAAAATGTTTTCCACTTGGTCTCCCTTATCTCACACCTTACAAGCTTTCACAACTTAAAAAAATATTATTTTTTTAATTTCCTTTTTCTTTTCTTTGTTTTCCCTCTTCTTCTTTTTTTTTTGGCCGGTCACCACCTAGTTGCCGTGGCCGAGGATTGGCCAAGAAGAAGAAGAAGAAAACAGAAAAAAAAAAAAATTAATAATTAATTTTTAAAATAAACAACAATTAAATTGGTTTTTTTGAAAAAAATAAAAAAATAATGAAAAATCGATTTTAAAAATAAAATAAATGAAAATGAGTGTATGGAGGAAAAGATTTTTCTTACAAAACAGCGAAAATATTTTTCACTTTATTTTCAAATTTCACCCAAACACTAAAAAATAATTACATTTTTCTGAAAAATGGCTTCATGAAAGATATTTTCTTAAAACATTATAGTTTCTGCAAAAATGTTTTCTAGAAAGGGAGGCACCTGCCAAATATTTTCTACAAAAGCCATTTTTGGGAAAATATAATTATTTTCCAATCCTTGTCACTTAAGACATTAATAATTTTGATTTAGACATTAAGATGTTGTCTCACCTTTTGACTTAAATGAGTGGCTCTCATTAGCACATTCAACCACCGTTCAATAATGTTAACGCATATTTGCATTATTCTTATATAAAAAAAAAGCCTATTCTTAGGTTTGGAATTTTTTTGGCAATAATCATCGGCAACAGCACGGCGGCCACTTCCATGATGACAATCGTCGGAGGGTCGTCGGATTATGCTCCCCCAATCTCAAGGTGCCTCCCACTCTCGCCCGTGTTCATCGCAACGAAATCTACCTAATTAAAGTGGAATCCAACAATCATTGGGCAAACTTAATCGGAGATTGGTCTATTATATGCCTTTAAATTCGATTGAGATGTGTGAAGCGATTGAGGTCTTGCACTTTCTTGAGGTAAAAATGGATATTTATAGAAGTGACTTCAATTTTTTATGGACCCAGTTCCGACGAAAATGTTCGCCTGCTGTGCTTCGAGGTCCACACCGCGCACTTGACGCAGAGTTCGGTTCTTGCTACTGATGTTAATTTTCAGGAACTCGGTAAGTCATGCCTTCGGTACCTGGGAAGTTCCTTTTTTGAACACTTTTTTTTTTTTTTTATCTTTTTAAGTTCATCGGACAATTTGTCTTTTTGGTCGAAAAGTTCATCGGGCATGGGGGTTAGCGGAGGTGTTAATGCATCTAAAAGGCTAAATATCCTTTTTTTGGGTGGAGTTCTATATTCAACTTCAAAGGTAAGAGTAAGAAAAAGAGGACTTCCTACTTATTACAAAAAACCAAAAGGGCAATCAATTTCCGCGAGACCTGTCTCTCTGACCCTCCAGACTCCATCCTCTTCGGGCCCGTTTGATTAATATTTTTGAAGCAAAGGAAGTTTTCGAAATATTACACCATTTAATAAATTATAATCTTAATTAACATTGAAAAGTAACTTTTGAGTAAAGGGTTTTTGCTATTTTTTAATTTTATTTTTTTAGTCTGAAAACCAAATCCGCCGTCGTCTAATGTCGCAGAGGCCAGATCTGGCCGCCGGACGGCCAGGCGGTGCCTCCGAACCACTTTCTATGCTTCTGCCAGTTTGCTAGCTGGAGCTGCCGCAGGTGGGCCATATGTACTATTTTCTCTGTTCTCTCGGTTTTTGGACGAATATGGTGCAAACGTTGTCCAGTCAACGATGGATGGTAGACCTCTCCGAGGTGTTTCGATTCACAAGGAGACGGCACAGTCATTGGAAACCGTCGGTTCTAGTGGTAATAGCATGATGAAAGACTTCAACACACGAGCATTGACCGTGGGCATCGGAAACAGTACGCTAACGACCTCCACTCTAGAACAAAACACGAGAAAGTCAACTCATCCACCATCCCACGATCATTCGGCCACAATGAATCGACTACAAAGAAACAACTGGTTGTCAAAATTTTAACGAATCAAAACACTTGCTTCGATTTTCGGACATATATGAAAACGCATCAGTCGCGGGTTAGCTTCAGTGGGTATGAAATCCTATTGCAGATCTCACATCGCCCAGCGTGACGATAGCCTTTGGGACTGCCCTCACCCTACAAGTGCAGTTTTGGGGCTGAGAACCTTACTTGATATAAAATCAAAGTAACGGCCATGGGCCAATTGGGGGGAGTGGGTATGAAATCCTAACAGAAATCCCACATCGCCGAGCTTGATGTTTGCAACTCGGAATATAGCCTAGGGGGCTGGCCTCCCCTATCGACGAAATGCGTGACGTTAGCGACTCCATATTGCCTTTCAGGGGTTGTTGTAGATCCACACCGTAATGCGTGATTTTAGCAACCCCATGTGACGTTGCAAGCAACCCCATGAATGATATTAGCTAAGCCTCCCCCTTCGACGAAATGCAATGCGTGACCCGATGATATAGCTGGTCTCCCCCGACGAAATGCAAGCAATCCCATGAATGATATTAGCTAGCCTCCCCCTTCGACGAAATGCAATGCGTGACCCCATGATATGGCTGGTCTCCCCCTTCGACGAGTTGCTTCAATGCGTGACCCCATGATATAGCTGGTCTCCCCCGACGAAATGCAAGCAACCCCATGAATGATATTAGCTAGCCTCCCCCTTCGACGAAATGCAATGCGTGACCCCATGATATATAGCTGGTCTCCCCCTTCGACGAAATGCAAGTAACCCCATGATATATAGCCTGGGGGGCTGGCCTCCCCCCTTCGACGAAATGCAATGCGTGACGTTAGCAACCCCATGTATAGCTGTCTCGGGGGACCTACCCTCCCTCGGAATAATAGGGGGACGAAATGCAATGCGCCCCTTCGACGAAATGCAATGCGTGACGTTAGACGAAACGCAATGCGTGACGTTATTTCGAGGGCTGGCCTCCTCCTTCGACGAAATGCAATGCGCCCCTTCGACGAAATGCAATGCGTGACGTTAGACGAAACGCAATGCGTGACGTTATTCCGAGGGCTGGCCTCCCCCTTCGACGAAATGCAATGCGCCCCTTCGACGAAATGCAATGCGTGACGTTAGCAACCCCATGTATAGCTGTCTCGGGGGACCTACCCTCACCTGTCAACTTGCAGTTTTGGGGCTGAGAAGTGAGAACCATTGCGCCCTGCTTCCACACCTACATTGTCGATTCTCCATGTCTAATTGAGCGAATCGAACAGAACAGAAGAATTCGGTTGAAGGCGCTGGAATCTATATATAATAATATGGAATGGGACGATTCTCCAGGTGAGGATAGAGCTCGCGTTCTCAGTTGAAGACCCACGTTCTCAGAGGTCGAAGAAAATCGAAGTAGATGAACAACAATAATAATAAAATCTAGAATGGTCGATGGTCGTTCAATAGCTTCTCGTACATGGTCAAAGGTCAAAGGTCAAATTTAGCATCATGTGGGAGAAGTCAATATTTTCGTCGTTTTGACGTGACATCAACTGAATTGTCCTCCGACGGTCGTATCTTTGTCATTAAGTTTTCTTTTTCTTGTTTTCTTGTTTTATTGGAATTTTGTCATCAAGTTACTTATGGTAATTTGTTGTTTTTTATTTAGAGTTAATACCCTAACAAATCATAAATTAGTACACCAGTGAAATTTATTCAAAACTAATTTTTTAATTATAAAAAACTCTAAACTGGTACACCAGTGATAATTTACCCCGATTAATTATAAAAAATTATAAATCGATATATTTATGACAAATTTACCAAAAACTAATTTATTCAATTGTTAAAAACTCCAAACTATTACGACAAATTAAATTAATACCACGAAAATCACAAAAATTGTATAACTCAGTAACAAACGAATAATAAATCCCAAATTTGTATACTTAGTTAATTGTCACATGTCATTCAACTTAGTAATTTGATAGTAAAAACAAAGAACGCTCGAGTATCCTTGGTAGAGCCTCGCCGATCTGGCAAGGCCCCTTTGGCAACGCTCAAGCATCACCAATTTGCGAGGCTCGAGCCTCGTCGTCATCTAGTGGCCCTCGAGCGTCGCCATTGGCCGGTTGCCGGCCTTCACCGAAGTTGGGGATCGGCCAAAGAAGGAGGAAAAGAAAAAAAAAAAGACAAGGAAAAGAAGAAAAAAATAATTAAAACTCAATTTAAAAAATAGAAAGAGAAAATAACAGAAAATGCACTTGGTGAAGGAAAGTGAAGTGGAAGAAGTTATGGAAAATGTTTTTCACTTTTCAAAAGTGAAAAATACCTTTCCCTCTTTTGAAAGAGTTTTTATAATTGTGGAAAATATTTTCCCTAATTATTTAATTTTCTGTAAAACGGATGTTAGAAAATCTAAATTTTTTTTTTTTTTTGAAAATTGTTTTTCGTGAAACGAATGGAGTCCTAGAGCAAGTAAGTGGTTTGGATGGAGTTTTGATTAGTAGGTGCTCCTATTCTTCAATCATTTTACCTTTACACGTCTCGAATGAGTGGTTCCTTAATAGCATCTTTACAATCTCAAATGAGTGGTTCTAAAATGGCACACGGGCACCTTTTCATCCACCTGTCAATTTTCATGTGTGAACACGGAATCTTCTTAATATTGTTCCTACAGAACCAAGGTCGAAAAGATTGGAAAAAAAAAAAATCAATCATTCACAACCACCGTTGGTCAAAGTCAAAAGAAAAAAGAAAAATGAATGAATGAGTACATATTATTTTATTTTATTTTAAAATTTGAATTAAACTAGTAGTTATTGTTTAATATTCGTATAAAAACCAACCTTAGTAAGATCTTGGGGTTGCCACATCTTTTTGGCAATAATCATCAACAACAGCACGCCGGCTACTGAGATGATGCCCCAGATCGCAATCGTCGGAGAGTCATCGAACAATGCTTCCCTAAAAAGAACAGCAAACAAGGAAGACATTCTTGGCGAGGCTCTTTCGAGGTGCCTCCCACTCTCATCCGTGTTCATCGCAACGGAATCTACTTAATTAAAGGGGAATCCAACAATCATCGGGAAAACTTAATGGGAGATTGATCTACTATATGCCTTTAAATTCGATTGAGTTATGTGATGCGAATGAGGTCAAGCACTGTCTCGTTCATGCGCTTTCTGATTCCTTATATATTTTGTGACTTCAGTATTCAAACGGTGGGATATGAATGTGGAGGCGTTATATCTTTTTTGGTTTTTGAGGTAAAAATGGATATTTATAGAAGCGCCTTTAATTTTTTAGACCAAGTTCCGAGGAAAATGTTCGCGTTCTGTGCTTCGAGATCCACACGGCGCATCTGAAGCAGAGTACGGTTCTTGCTACTGATGTTAATTTTCAGGAACTCGGTAAGTCTTTCATTCGGTACCTTGGAAGTTCATCGGGCTTTTATCTTCTTTTTTTTCTTTTGGGTCGAAAAGTTCGTCGGGCATTTAGATGTAGCTTCGAGCGCTTCTAAAAGGCTACAGTTTCTATACAAGGTACGAAAGAAAACTTCCTATTTACTGAAAAAACCAAAAGGGGAATCAATTTCCCCGATACCTGGGTCTCCCCCACCACCGAGGCATGACCTTTCTCTCTGACCCCTCCGTCTTGTTCCTCTCGATGTCCACCACCGTGGCCCGCGGGTACAAGCCCATCTCGAGTCTCCTCGTCCTCGTCCTTGCCGGAAATCTCAAAATTTCGTCGCGAAAAAGCAGGGAGTCTTGAATGATCTTGCTCGTTCCTCTGGTCAAAACATTTAAACTCTTGTATTTCTGGACAGCTTTTGCGTTTTTACTGAAAAGAGCCGACCGGGTGTACGGCCTGGCGGCAAATGTTCTCACTCTGTGAATTTTGCAGCTGCTCGTGCGCAGAATCATACTTGGGCAGAAATCGGAATGGTTGTGAACAGTGCCATATCATTTGCTATGCTTAGATCATGCCAAAATTATGAAAAGAGTATCGAAGTCACCATGGATGATTTCATGAACGCCATGAAAAGCATCGTTCCTGTGTTGGAAAGACACAGGTAGGTAGGAATAGTTGAATGCTGATATTTTCTGTATTTCTGATTTTTTATTTATTTTTTTTTACTTATGGATTGGTAATCACAAGAGCGAATATCTGGATAAAGAATTAATGAAGCTCAGATGAGAGTAGATTCCTTGAAATTGCTTTCTAGTATTGAGTTTGGTTTTTCCAGCTTGGTGTTTGCTATTATAGGACGATAACATAAAGAGATATGGCTGATGCGTTTTCAAGAACTGTCTTCTTGCGTGGTCTTACCCAATTATATTTGGTCCGCGGTGAATTAAATGATGGATTTGGTTCTCTGAGATTTAGTTCTGGAAAGGATGAACAAGTGGAGGGGCGTAGTCCTGAGAATTCTCTCTCGGCTGATCTGGAGGTGTTAAATTTGCAACCCTTTTTTCTTTAAGACGTCTGGTCCATTGTTGGCTCGGGAGAAAACATTATAAGTTTCATTCTGCAAATAGATTGGATGATGTAATATTAATGGTTTTCCCAAATGCTTCCTTCACAATGCTATCGCCTTATTCATTACCTACTGTAATCTTAGAGCTCAGTGTTCTCCTTATTGGCGCACTGACATAAAAACATTCCTTTTGTTCTGCCAAAAAATGGTCGCAAAACCTTGTGTATCTCTCTAAGCATTTTGCAGATGTGGATTTTTTATTCTGCTTGGGGAGTCCATAGTATTGTTACTCTAGCACCTTCTTTGCCATCTCATGAAGATGCTAAAATGGCTCAGTTTGAGTTTTTATTCACTGTCAAGCATGTGTCACTGCCTCAATTGTCTGTGCAAATATTTCTGTAGGCTTAATGGCATGGTAAGTTGCGGTGATCGACATAAGCTTATTTATGAGAACACAATGCTACTGGTTGAGCGAGTTAAAGTGAGCACAGGCAGTTCGCTTGTCACTTGCCTTCTGGAGGGTCCAAGTGGCAGGTATTTGTAGTTTTCTGATGCATTACTTTTCATTTTGCCTGTGTCTTAAACCAATTAGGATTATTCTAAAATCTTGTCGGTTGTGCAGTGGTAAAACTGCTCTGGCAGCTACAGTCGGCATCGACAGTGGATTTCCATTTGTTAAATTTGTAATCTTTGGCTCCACCCTTTGCTATCTTTGAGTAATCAGACTTCTTTGTGCATCAGATATCAAATTCTGATTTTCTTATGGATGCTTAGGTCTCGGCAGAAACTATGATCGGACTGGACGAGCAGACCAAATGTGCACAAATTGTGAAGGTTTGTGACCTGTATTTCTGCTCGGTCAGCGCTTTGAGGAATATGAGATTAGCTGTTTTCATCTCACTTTTAATTAACTTGAAGAGTGGTTATCCTTCATTTTCCATGATGACTGGGGAAACTTTTGTAATGGATTCTATCTTTGATAGGTTTTTGAGGATGCGTACAAATCTTCATTGAGCATTGTCATACTTGATGACCTTGAAAGGTAAATTCTGTTGATTTCCATTAGTCGACGTCTGTTGTCATCCTTGGCATTAAAAGGATCATGTTGACTCGGGTGAATTGCTTTGCAGGCTACTGGAGTATGCTGCCGTTGGGCCTCGGTTTTCAGAGTTGATATCTCAGACATTGTTAGACCTTTTAAAGCAACGTCCTTCGGAGGTTGTTTCTTCTCCCCTGCCTTGTTTCTACAGATCGACATTGGCGTGAGGAGTAATTGTCCTTTTCTATGACCTCTTCTGGAAGTGAATGCTAGAATGCTTTTTGAAGGTGGATGAGTGGGAATTGGTTCCCTTTATGATAAATAAGATCCATTTCATTGGCATTATCTTCCACCATGTTGACCTTAGAACGATTGGCTAGTTTGCTTTTGCTGTTTGAGATGGAGTAGTAGCGAAGTTTGTTTTACTTTATAAGGCGAACTGAGTGCAACCTTGGCTCCAGGGGGAAGAAACTTTTGTAATATGTGGATGCATTTAACTTGGCACTATCACGTACAGATGCATTCAAGTATAACTAGATGAAACATAGAGTGTCGTTAATAATCTTGCTTTCAATAGTCAAGCATCAGGTAATGTACGTGTTCTCCCGTGCATTGTGATTCTAGTACTATTATAGCAGCTGCTTTATTTCTGCCGATTTAGTCGGTGGTATCTGACTTACAAGGTTTGAACACGTCACTGGATATCTTAGCTTATTATACACTTGTATTTGGCTTTGATCTTTCCCAGGGAATGAAGCTTCTCATGATAGGGACAACAAGTAAAGTGAGTTTCATGCGTTCAGTTGGTGTCTGCTCTGCCTTTTCTTTCACTTACCATGTTCCTGCGCTGAAGACAGATGAAGTGAAGGAGGTAAGCTGCTGTAGATACTATTTTGGTGTGTGCATGAAGTATTCTTGTTTCTGCTGTTCTTTCTTCATTTCTCTTCTGCTGGAAAACGTGAATTGGAGGGGGAGAAAAATGCAGCAGTGCCTTGCTTTAAAAAAAATTAATCTGCTTTAGGGGTTTGTTTGTCTCAAGAAAAATATGATCAAAGGGCAATGTTTCCCTATGTTTGCTGAAAATACAAATGTGAATTGGAAAATAATCAGCAATGTCTTGCTTTAAGGAAAATTAACCCGCTTTAAGGGTTCATTTGTCTCAAGGAAAATATGATGAAATACCAATGTTTTCCGATGTTTGCCAAAAATACAAAAGTGAGTTTTCGCTGTTTAGAATAAAAACCTGATTTGTGTTTTCTGTTACGGAACGAATTATCTTATCTGGAGCACTTTGTTGCATTGCTTGATAAACCAGTCATTTCTTGACTTCAATTGGTTATTATTCTATTGCACATATCGGGGGTCTTGAGCTGCTTTTACCCAAAAGGTCCCTTATCAGATTTCAATTCAAGAGGAGGGATATGGGATTGCTTTTTCTTCCTTTTTGTTTACAAGGAAGGAGGTGGGTAATGAGGTCTTGTGAGGGGATGGGCTGGTTTATAAAAAGTCAGGTGGTTGATGTTTGTGAATACTTTAGATCTCATTCAAAGTGCTAAATTACTGATATTTCACATCGACTTCTTAGATCAAATGCAAATCTGGTTTTCTTACAAGTTTCCCAAAGTAAATTCTGCAGGCTGGAGAATTTTGCTAATAAAGTTGCGTCAGTCCAAAATGTGGACGTGAAGTGTTTGACATCAACAAAGAGCTGCATATACATGTATACGTGTCTTACTTTTTGTTTCCCTTCAGGTGTTGGAACAGCTAAACGTTTTCTCTGAAGATGACATTCATGCAGCTGCCGAGGCTCTAAATGATGTATGCTTCAGATCTCTCAATTTGTGCCTTCTTATGTTTTGCTGTGTAAGAGTGACAATGTGTGACAAAAATTCATTAGGTCACGTAGGTTCAGGACTTAAAAGACTTAAGATGACTTCATTCTTCATGCTATTTTGCTATCCATCGTAATTTACCCCCAAATGGAGTAGAGTTCTAAATCATGCTTTTGTGCTCTTACTTTTCTTAGATGCCCATCAAGAAGCTGTAGGAGAGAGAGAGAGAGAGAGAGAGTTCTAATTCATGCTTTTGTGCTCTTACTTTTCTTAGATGCCCATCAAGAAGCTTTAGGAGAGAGAGAGAGAGTTCTAATTCATGCTTTTGTGCTCTTACTTTTCTTAGATGCCCATCAAGAAGCTTTAGGAGAGAGAGAGAGAGAGTTCTAATTCATGCTTTTGTGCTCTTACTTTTCTTAGATGCCCATCAAGAAGCTTTACATGCTGCTAGAGATGGCAGCCCAGGGTGAGCATGGTGGAGCTGCGGAGGCTATCCCTGCTGGTGGAGAGAAGATCAAGATTGCTCATTTCTATGACTGCCTTCAGGACATTGTTCATTAAGATGCGGCTAATCTGTAGTTCCAATGAAGTGAGAATTGTATGACTATATACTGCGTGTAAATTTGAACGCCTTCAAAATTGCTGGATTGGAGATCTTGTGGTACACCAACCACAAACTAAGCATTATCTTACTAGGTGGAGTCGATAATTATTGTTTTTCCTGGTTGATACTTTTATTGGGTTTCCAATGTTACTTCCTCTGTTCATCATGTATAGCGAGTGCGCAAAAATGGTGATGTCCTTTTTACTGCTGGCCTCTCAAGGACTGAGATTAGGTCATTAAGAAGGTTGAAGCAAAGAAAGTTGATTGACAACCGATTTCTTAAAGCTTTCTCTGAATCCTACTATGCAGTATATATGAATATAGTGTGTAGAACAATGCAATGCCTTAGAGATGGATTAACGGCTGTAGCTGCAGGTCTTAGTATGATTCAAATGATTATTATTAAAATGTAGGAGGATCTCTCATTTTCACTTATGGATTGGTACTTATAAGAACAATTAGCTGGGTATAGATTGAATGAAGCTCATATGACATTGCTTTCTCATTTGGGTTAGGTTTTTTCGACCTGTGGTTTACCATTGTAGGACCATATCATGAGTAGATTTATCTAAAGTATTTTTAAGTATTGTCTTATTGTGTGGTCTTACCCAATAAGATCACACAATAATATTTGGTTCTGGAAAGGATAAACAAGAGGAAGGAAGTGATTCATAGTATTCTCTCTGAGCTGATATGTAGGTGTCAAATTTGCTACTGGGTTTTTCTTAAAGATGTCTGGTCCATTGTAAATTCATAAGAGAAAAATTTAAGTTTCATAATGTAGCAGTCTTGTTTTGAAGACAATTATATCTGCTTTAAAAAACCAGTTATTTGTTGACTTCACTTGTTTCTGATTCTCTTGCAAATATTGGGTGTCTAGAGGTGCTTGTCTCAAAAGCATCCCTTTATCAGATTTCAATTCAAGACAAGGGACATGGGATTAACCATTTGGATTAGCCTAGACATTGTGAATTTTGAGGAATCTGATATTCCCGAGCAGAGAAACATGTTAGTAACTTTGGAGTCCCTAGCTTTTCTGATTGCTTCTCTTTTCTATTTTTCCTCAGGAAGCAGGGGAGTTTGGGAGGGTAAAGGGGTTGGGAGGGGATGGGCTGGTTTATAAAAAAGACGTGTTCGATGTATGAGAGGAGTTCAAATCTCATTCAAAGTGCTGGATTAGTGATATCTCAGATTTGACTTTATCTAATCGACTGGGAATCTGGTTTTTCTTGCAAGTTTCTCAATGCAAATTCTACAGGCTGGAGTATCTTGTCAATTAAGCCACATCAATCTAGAATGTGGATGTGAAGCTTTTGACATCACCATAGAGCTCCATATGTATGTATACATGACTTTCTTTCTTTTTTCCTCCTTCGGGTGTTGGAACAGCTGAAGGTTTTCTCTGAAGATGTTGATGCAGCTGCCGAGGCTCTGATCAATGTAAGATTTAGATCTCTCTACATGTGTCTTCTTATGTTTTGCCTTGTTAGAGTGACAATGTGCAGCAGAAATTCGGTAGGTTGTATAATTCAGGACTCGAGAGTTAAGATATCTTCATCCTCCATGCTGTTTTCCCATCCATTTTAGTTTGCCTGCAAATGGAGCTATGTGCAGTTTGGAGAGAGCGAGAGAGTTCTAACTCGTGCAGTTTGGAGTGGCAGGTATTTGTAGTTTTCTGATGCATTACTTTTCATTTTGCCTGTGTCTTAAACCAATTAGGATTATTCTAAAATCTTGTCGGTTGTGCAGTGGTAAAACTGCTCTGGCAGCTACAGTCAGCATCAACAGTGGATTTCCATTTGTTGAATTTGTAATCTTTGGCTCCACCCTTTGCTATCTTTGAGTAATCAGACTTCTTTGTGCATCAAATATCAATTTCTGATTTTCTTATGGATGCTTAGGTCTCGGCCGAAACTATGATTGGACTAGATGAGCAGACCAAATGTGCACGAATTGTGAAGGTTTGTGACCTGTATTTCTGCTCAATCAGCACTTTGAGGAATATGAGATTAGCTGTTTTTCCTTCACTTTTAATTAACTCGAAGAGTGGTTATCTCTCATTGTCCATAATGACGGGAAACTTTTGTAATGAATTCTATCTTTGATAGGTTTTTGAGGATGCTTACAAATCTTCATTGAGCATTGTCATACTTGATGATCTTGAAAGGTAAATTCTGTTGATTTCCATTATTTGACGTCTGTTGTCATCCTTGGCATTAAAGGATCATTTTGACTCGAGTGAATTGCTTTGCAGGCTACTGGGGTATGCTGCCATTGGGCCTCAGTTTTCGGAGTATATATCTCAGACATTGTCAGCCCTTTTGAAGCGAGGTCCTCCAGAGGTTGTTTCTTCTCCCCCACCTTATTTCTACAAATCAACGTTGATGTGAGGAGGAATTATCCTTTTCTGTGACCTCTGTGGAAGTGAATGCTAGAATGCTTGAAGGTGGAAGAGTGTGAATTGGTTCCCTTTCCCCACGAAATGATAAATAAGATCCATTTCAATGGCATTATCTGCCGCCATGTTGACTTTAGAATGATTGGCTAGTTTGCTTGTCCTGTTTGAGATGGAGAAGTAGCGTAGTTTGTTTTGCTGTATAAAGCAACAGACGGAATGCAACCTTGGTTCATGTGTTTGCTCAAGGCTCTCCCAGGGGAAGATACTTTTGTAATATTTGGATGCCTCGAACTTGGCATTATCATAGACAGATGCACTTTAGTATGAATAGATGATATGTGAAATTTTATAGGAAATTTTGCTTTTGCTAATTAAAAACCAGGGTATGCACGTGTTTCCCTGTGTATTGTGATTCTAATAATATTATACTGGCTGTTTTTATTTCTACTGATTTAGTTGGCGGTTGCTGACTTATAAGGTTTGATTTCGGTATTCTTTGAATTTATAAACGAACCCACAGTGTTCTACTGTATAAAGCAACAGACTGAGTGCAACCTCGGTTCATGTGTTTCCTCAAGGCTGTCCAGGGGGAAGAAACTTGTTTTATATGCATTTCCTCAAGATTGAGTGCATTATCATATACAGATGCATTTTAATATAAATAGATGATATATAGAATGTTATAAGTAAATATGCTTTGACTAGTTAAGTATTAGGTTATGTACATGTTCCTTTGTGCATTGTGATTCAATGGTATTGTACTAGCTGTTTTTATCTCTGCTGATTTAGTTGGTGGTTTCCAACTTACAAGGTTTGATTCTGGTGTCCTTTTCATATTACTGAATTTTTTAGCTTATTATATACATGAATTTGGCTTTCTTTTTCCTAGGGAAAGAAGCTTCTCATGATAGGGACAACAAGTCAAGTGAGTTTCTTGGATTCAGTTGATCTCTGTGATGCCTTTTCTGTCACTTACCATGTCCCTGCATTGAAGACAGAGGACGCAAAGAAGGTAAACTGCTGCAGAGCTATTTTGGTGTTTTCTGCTGTTCTTTCCTCATTTCTTTTCTGCTCAAAAATGTGAAATAGAGGGGAAGAAATGTGCAGCAGTCAAGACTGCTGCACATATTGGGGGTCTAGAGGGTGCTTGTATCGAAAGCATCCCTTTATCAGATTTCAATTCAAGACGAGGGATATGGGATTAGCCATTTGGATTAGCCTAGATATTGTGAATTTTGAGGAATCTAATATTCCCGAGTTGGAGAAACGTGATAGTAACTTTGGAGTCCCTAGCTTTTCTGATTGCTTCTCTTTTCTGTTTTCCCTCAGAAAGCAGGGGAGTTTAGCAGGGTAAAGGGGTTGGGAGGGGATGGGCTGGTTTATAAAAAAGTCATGTGTTTGATGTATAAGAACAGTTCAGATCTCATTCAAAGTGCTGGATTAGTATATCTAAGATTTGACTTTATCTAATCGACTGGGAATCTGGTTTTTCTTGCAAGTTTTCTGAAGCAAATTCTGCAGGCTGGAGTATCTTGTAAATTAAGTTGCGTCAATCCAAAATGTGGATGTGAAGCTTTTGACATCACCATGGAGCTCCACATGTATGTATACATGACTTATTTTCTTTTTTACTCTTTCAGGTGTTGGAACAGCTGAAGGTTTTCTCTGAAGATGATGTTGATGCAGCTGCTGAGGCTCTGAACAATGTAAGATTTAGATCTCTCTACTTGTGCCTTCTTATGTTTTGCCGTGTTAGAGTGATGATGTGCGACAAAAATTCATTAAGTTGCGTAATTCAGGACTTGAGAGTCAAGATATCTTCTTCTCCATGCTGTTTTCCCATCCATTTGGAGAGATTGAGAGAGAGAGAGAGAGAGAGAGAGAGAGAGAGAGAGTGTCTAACTTGTGCTTTTGTGACCCTACTTTTCGTAGATGCCCATTAAGAAGCTTTACACGCTGATAGAGATGGCAGCCCAAGGCGAGCATGGTGGGGCTGCGGAGGCCATATACTCTGGTAGAGAGAAGATCAAGATTTCTCATTTCTATGATTGCCTTCGAGATGTCGTTCGTTGCTAAGATACAGCTGACCTCCGTAACGTTCCATATATTTATTCTTTTCACTTGAACGATCTGCATATATCTTTTCCAAACTTTTCTTCGCTGAAATGCTTTGCAGTCGGCATGAGCCGTACATGTAGCAAACCCTTGTAATTTTGTGAAGAAATAAACCAACGGTTACATGAAAAAGCACACTGGTCCTATGAATTACAAACTCTTGTGTCGCCATTCTCATGGTCGGACGCTTCAATATACTTAGCAGCTACCTGGGTCAAACTAAACCCATTTTGCCCAAATTAAATAACGAAGGCCCACTCGTCCTGATTGAATTAGCCTGAAGAATACTTTAATTGGAACTTTTGGGCGACGAGTTAGCCCCATCCGATTGAATCTAAAACATCACAGATTCCGTATATTTCGCGAAAAATGAATTATATTAGACATATTTTCAAAAGAATGATCACTTATAAAATCGAATGAACGAATTTTGTTATCATTCACGAAAATATTTAGACATAAATTATTATCGATAAAATAAAATATTTTTAATTAATTAATTATTTCAAGTAATATAAGTGATCATTATTAGGAAAATATTATTCAAATCCACGTAACATTTTGCATTTACCTTGTGATGTACTCAAATGGAAACGAACACCGAAAAAATCTCTTCTTAAAATATTGCCACGTCTCCCCAAGACTTATTCGAAATAATTCTGTGAACAGCTTCGTTGGAGATGCTTATCAGGTATTCTTAGTTCGAGTAGCAAACACTCGTGGTTTTGTGAAGAAGTTTCCAGCGGCTACTTGAAAAAGTGCAACGGTCCCTGTGAGTTACAAATTCTTGTTTGGCCATCCTCATGATCGGACACTTCAATATACTTGGTAGCTAGCTGGGCTCGCTAATCCTAACCGAGTTAGCCCAGAGAAATTGCGAACTTTTGAGGTGACGAGTTAGGTCACACCCGATTGAGTTTAGATTTGTTATAAATGCATCGGTTTAGAGTTTGAAAAAATGCACCGGACCCTTAGAATTACAGACTTTGGTTTCGTCATTATCATGATCGGACTCTTCAATTTATTACTTGGTAGTTAGCTGGGCCCGCTCGTCCCGATCGAGTTAGCTTGAAGGATACCGTGATCGGGAACTTTTTGGGGCGACGAGTTAGGCCTGCCCTCAGACCGAAAAAAAAAAAAAAGGTTAGGCCTGTCCGACTTAATCTAAAAACATTACCTCTTGATCATGTCTTAGATTTACTCTTTCGACGGACTTGAATGGAAACGGACATTAAAAAATCTCTTCTTAAAAGTGTCGTGGCGTCTCTCCAAAATATTAACATGTAAATTGGAGAAGCTTAGAGTTAATTTATTTCGCAAAAAAATTCATTTTCTGATATTTGATTTGTTTAGAAAAATGAGTTAACAGAAATTTTCCTAATCGATGGAAAATATGTTCCTATCAAAGAGTAAATTAAAGAGAATAATTTCCCCTTTGAAAGAATCAAAATATGTTTTCCAAAATATTTTCTTAGTACTAGTGTCCTTGTTTAATGAAATTTTTATTCTTATAAAAATAATTTTAGAAAAAACTGATTTTTATTAATTTTTATTTATTTATCTTCTTATATCTTCTTTCTTCTCTTCTTTTTTTTTTTTTTTTTTTTTTCTCCTTCTTTCTCCGCCACGTTCCTTTGTGACGGCCAACAACCTAGCGACTAGCCATGACGCAGGGTGGTTTAGGTGGGCCTGAGCTAGTTGAGGCCACCGAGCTTAAGGCTTGCCAAATCCAATTGAGCTCGCAGCTCAATCTTAGTGAGTTTGGGCTTGCTTGAAGCCTACGAGCTTGGGACTCACTAGTGCCAAGAAAGCTTAGGCTCTGCTGAGACCAGTGAGATTGCCAATGAGCTCAAGGTGAGACAAGCTCAAGCTCACCTATGATTGTTGTCGACGGAGGCCACTAAGCTCGAGACTCGCGCAAATCAAGGTGAACTCACAACTTGGCCAATCCTAGCAAGTCCGAGCTCACCAAATCTAGGTGAGCTCGAACTTCGCTGAGGTGGGTAGGTTGAGCTCACCCAAGTTGGTGAGCTCAAGCTTGTTTGTAGTTGTTGATTGGTTGCAATGGAGGGAGGGATTAAAAGCTAGGAAGAAAAGAAAAAGAAAATTAAAAGATAAAATTAAAAAATATGAAGAAAAATAAAAATGAGAAAAATGAAAAATAAAATAATTAAAAATTGATTTTTCTTAAATAAAAAATATTTAAAAATTCTTTCTTATCTTTTTGTCTGAGATAAAGTCACGACATTAAAATCATTTTCTAACAACATCAAAAAACATTTTCAATCATGTATCACTAAATGAAGGAAAATTATCTGTATTTATGTATTTATGAAAAATACGATGTTATTATTATGCATAGTCCAAGAACAGTCAATGCATGAAAAAGCATAAAATATCCTTAATGGATATTACCAAATTCCAACCCGAACCCGAACCCATAGATAAGAAGACCGGATCTCATTTCTTCTTCGTCTTCTCCCCTTCGTCTCCTTCACTCGACGTCGTCGACCACCTCCGATCGCAGCCATGGCCGGCCGGTTCTTCCAGTCGTCCCCGTCGCCGTCTGCCATGATCGTCACCAACACCCCCGCCACCGACCTCGCCCTCACCAACCTCGCCTACTGCTGCCCCTCCGATCTCCACCACTTCGCCGTCCCCGGCACCAGGCTCTCCCTCGCCTCCGCCCGCGATTCCTTCGTCCTCTCCGTCTCATATCCTCTTCTCCGACCCTCTCCCTCTCCTCTCGTCGTTTCGGTTCCTCGCCGTTTGATCGTTTGCATGCTTGATCTTCTCGTTTTGAGGTGTTGATTAGGATCGATCGTTGACTTTGTTGCTTCATGCTTTGTGTAATTTTGAGCGAGTTCTGTCTACTCGCGTGATCGTTTGCTGGTGGTGTTGTGTGATCTTTGGTCGAACGGTCAGATGATTGTGCGTGGCCCTTGACTGAGAAACTCCTCACGAGAATATCCGCCCTGTCACATCGCGCTGAATGCCATCCAACGGCGCTACGCGAGGGTTTCGACCGGCGACTCGATCTCTGTTAGCAGGTTAGTTCACGGCGAACAGCGGTACTTGCGATTCGTGGCAAATGGAAATTGTCTCAAGGTGTTGTTGCGAATGTAGGTTTGTGCCGGCACAAAATTTCGATCTGGCGTTTCTCACGCTTGAGCTGGAGTTTGTCAAGAGAGGCGCGAAAAATGAACAGGTGTGCATGTCGCGAGCCGACTGTCCTGCGATTCTCCGTGGGAGTGGCAGTCTCATGGAACTGTTCTTTTTTGAATTTTGTAGGTTGATGCTGCTCTACTGGCTAATCAACTACGGAAGAAGTTTATCAAACAGGTACTCCATACTTTTGTCAGGAAAATTCCAGCTCGCTTAATGCCAGCATCATTCTTGGAGTGTATCGATTATGTTCATTTAGTCAAATTTATTCTTCTCATTGCATTTATTAAGTATCCCCCCTCTCCTTCTTGTTATCGGTTGATAAGTCATCGTTCCGCCCCCTTTGTGGGGAAATTCATGAGCCAGTTGCTAGTCTATGAGGCATGTAACAATGCATTTCTTGGGATCTCCTGTACTGCAATTGACGATCGAGGACCTCTGGGATGCCTTGAGAACCAAATCCGCCCAGCAAAAACACCCAAGTAGTTGCTAGTTTACGAGGACAGAACCGCCGCCTGCAACCCGCCCCAGGGTCTAGGACCTGCGCCCAATGGATGCCTCGAGACAGCTTTCCACAGCGCACCTACCCACGAAGTAAGCTTCTCCCCGACCATGCCCGCAGTAGCAAACAGCTGTCCCTCATGCATGGCAGGCCTGGACTTCCACTGGTGGGACCGGCAATCCAGGAGCCAGATGCAGTCCGTGGCCATGTCATTGATGGACCTGCCGAGGACGAAGATGAGGGGGCCGAGGGTGGCAAAGGTGGAGCAGATGGCCGGGTAAGGGGAAGGTTTGAGGCTATGGGGACGAGATGGTGCTGCTTCGGAGAGGTGGGGTTCAAGGAGAGGGTGAACCAGAAAATCGGGGAGGTGAAGGATGAGGTAGAGAGAGGGCTCTGTGCTGTGGAGGAGGTGGCACTGGAGAAGAGGTGAGGTGAAGAGAGGAGGGAGAGGCGATAATATCATCCGGGAAGGAGGGGATCAGTGGGTCGCGGCGGTTGGAGTGGCAGAGGGAGAGGCAGCCGTGATCCGGAAATGGCCGTCAAGTTTAGAATGGGAGTTGAAACTGGTACTTCGAAAACGGTTCTAATTTATAGAGATTTCATCAATTTGCATTGCAAGTTAACGTCAAACTGATTAGTGTCATCCACCAAAAGAGAATCCCATATGTGGTGGACAAAGAATCGGTTGAGTTTGGTGTTTTTCTCAAAGCAGAAACTAATAAAACAAACCATCAAATTCTAAAAATGAAGATTGAGGGTTGCTTCTAATTACCGACTTTGTTCATTATATTTGTTGTTGTTATGTTTGGGTCGGACCCAAGAAAGTTCAAGCTCCTCCATCAAACATCATTGGCAATGCGGTTTGTGCCACATTAGATCAAAGCCATTGATATCTCTCTATCCTAATATTTCGAGCATATAGCTTGGAATGTTATTCACGCCCTTCACATTCAAATTTAACATCAATTGAGTAGTATCATTTGCCAAAAGAGATTCCTGTTTGTGGTAGACGATGAATTGGCAGAGTTTGATATTTTTCTCAAAGGCGGAAACAAACCAAAAACATTATATGTTATTTATCATCGAATTATTGAGTTTTAAGAAAGAGAATTAAGGGTTGTTTTTAATTGCTGACTCTATTCAAAATATCGACTTGTTATATTTGGCAGAGACCTAGGAAGGTTTAAACTCGTTCATCAAACGTCATTCGCAAGACGATGCTTGATTTGTAGGAGCAAGCACCGTCTTCTCCGTTGGCCGGTTCGTCATCAAAGAAACAAATAAATAATGTTCACATTTTACTGTTTAATATTAATTTGTTCCAAATTTTTTTATATTAATTCTCCTTTTTAGGGGTTCTGGGTAGGCATGTTTTCTTCGGCGGTTTTATAATTCAGTCTCGAAAGTAGAATATCTAATGCTGCGTCATGGATTTATTATGGCACCCTAATGTTATATTAATTTAATCAGTTTAATCTGCGGAAATTGTGTTAGAAATTCCTATTCTTAATACTGGTCGCTCATCTTGATTACAGGCCCATTTTTCCGAAGTCTCGACTTCTAGAAGTACATTAGAAGGGCTTCGGAAAAAGATTTTGGTGTTGTCGTGGCCATTTATATACTTATCTATATATTAATAAAATATTAATTTTCATTTAATTTTCACATGTTTTCGAATTTTTGATGAACTATTATATACATCAAATCTTAATCAATTGTGGCATATAGACGAGTACTCATGGCGATGTTAAATTTGAAATTCCGTTTGGTGCGTGATATATATATATATATATATATATATATATATATATATATATATATATATATATTTTTTTTTGGGTTGGTCCTACTCTAATTCTATTCTAACACTCACTCTCAGACTTTTGCCCTTACCTCTTTGCAGGGCGTGGGAGTCGAAACCCACTCCTGAAATAAAATCGTCCCCACCCCAATCCCCCCTGAGAAGGTGGTGCGTGATATGGTTTATATAGAGGTTGGCGTGTTGACGCTTCCCTAGTTTCTGGCTCAATTAAATTTCCCATCGTGAAAATACATAGCATATTCCAAACTTGGCGTGTTGACGCTTCCCTAGTTTCTGGCTCAATTAAATTTTCCGTCTTGATATCATATTCCAAACATCATGTGTACGCCAAACTTTACATGGACAGCACACACAACGTGCCACATTTGAAGAATGTATGACAAACCTAAATTTTGCGAATACCTAATAAGTAAATAATAAACAAAAACATAAACTAGTGAATAATTTCTTCTATGTATTGGCATTGTGTATGAAAATAGAATTCGTTTTGATCATAGTCCACCGTCCCGTCTCGTGGAACCACTGTCTTATTTTATTTATTATTTTTCTTTTTCAATTCGTTTTGATCATACAATTCTTTTTAGCTCACACTAAAACACTCTTGATCTTTCAGAACCCCACCCGAGTGGCATTCTTCACATGGACTTGAGTATATAATATATTGCAGACACCAAATGTGTCTCCCTCAGAAGCAACTCATCCACAAGATGATCTTTTGGCTAGATAAGTATTGCATAAATGGTCATCGTATTACATGATAAAAGGAGCTGCCCGTACATGTGATGACTCCGCCAATTTAAGTGCAGAAATCAGCTATACCGCATTATTACGTTGCTCCCATAATGTATCGTCATTTGCATAGGCTAGTGTCACGGCCAAGAGGTTTCTGTAGCTAAAGGGTCATGCCTTTTCGAGGAAGACCTCCTGCGATTGGATTTCCAACAAGAGAGCTTCCGGAACGTTCCAAAGGTGGGCAATACGGTCATTATGCCAAGATCTAGAAGTCTCCTGCGTGTCGGTAATTGGTAGATTGGGCGGTACAATCTCGTCCACCAGATGAAAACTTGATCAATGGTTGTAATATGAGGACCTCTAGTATAAAAAGGGGTGCCCTCATCCTCATTTATATCCATCCAACCATTTCAGTAATCAAGGGCTCCTTTCTCTCCAGAGCTTCTCTTTCTAGAAACTTTCTTTCTCTATAATCCTAGTGAGCAAGCGAGTTCACCAATTGAACAAGTCCGGCATATCATCGCCATCGCAAAGTAGTACGCTCAAGTGGACTCCACCTAATGGACGGATACAGAGATAGTATCCAAAAAGATCTTGGGATTACAAAAGTCATCTTGATTCCCAAGATGATTCTCCACCTTTCTATCAGTTGCAACATGACGAATATGCCTTAGCTTATGGATAAAATAAAGAAGTGTGCTATGCTATTTATTATTGACCCGACGATCCAAGTTGATCCAAAAGACTTGAGTATTATTAATAAGCATAGAAACCACACGGTACTGAGGCAGATCTAAGAGAAACAATTGTTCAAGCATACTATAGACCCAACCAAGATCACAACTCCACGATCAAGCAATCGACGATCAGAGACCCCTTAGATAGCTTGAGAACTGAATTTGACCAACAAAAACACCCAACTTGTTCCCCATGCTCATCCTTCTTCACAGCAATCACAGCACACCAGACCTCCTTCTCCTCTCCACCCTCCCTTCCCTCCCAAACCACCGCCAAATTCCCACCCAAATTTGCCATCCTCACGCTGTACATGAACTCTGGTGGCCAGCTTTCCACTCCCTTAAGCTCCTTCCAAACTCCTTCCTTCACATCAAACCCTTTAATCTTCTGTGATCCAAAGTAATACAAAACCCCGTCAATCAGAGTACCCCTTCCTCTCCACCCCTTGTCAATCTCACTCTCCACACTCTCCCAAACCTCCTTGTCCACATCGTACACGACACTGCCCCAGTTTGCCATTGCGTAGATCCTCCCATCCACAACTGCACTAGCATGTATAAACTTCTCCCTGGCCTTGTGTGCTGAGAGTGGAAGCACTGCCCACGATGGGTTCTCCCTCACCTTGTGTGATGAGGATGGAACCGCTGCCCATGACTCGGCTCTGCGTTCAGGACCTTTGCCCAAAGGATGCCTTGGAACCAGCTTTTCACAATGCACCTATCCATGACGTACAGCTTCTCCCCTACCACACCCGCAATAGCAAACAACCACCCCTCATGCATGGCGGGCCCAAACTTCCACCGATGGGACCGGCAATCCAAGACCCAAACGTAGTCTGAGGCCATGTCATTGATGGACCCACCGAGGACATAGATTAGCTAGCCAAGGGAGATGAAGGTGGAGCCAATGTTAGGGTAAGGGGAAGGGTTTGAGGCTATGAGGACGAGATGGTGTTGCTTTGGAGAGGTGGGGTTCGAGTAGAAAGTGTACCAATAATGGTAACGAGAAGAAGGGAGGTGGAGGACGAGGTAGAGGGAGGGCTCCGTGCAGCGTAGGAGGCGGCGTGTGGAGAAGAGGTGAGGGGAAGAGAGAAGGGAGAGGAAGTTCTTGGAGACAACAAAGAGGGGAGGGTGGTGGAAACGGGGACACGGGCTATGATGTCCACGGCGGCATCGGGGGAGGGAGGGGATCAGTGGGGTCGCCGTGGTGCGAGGGGCAAAGGAGGATGAGGCCGCCATGATCCGGAAAATAGCGGTCAAGTTTGGAATGGGAGTCGAACCTACATATTTTGAAACCAGAACTAATTTATAGAGATTTCATCAATTCACATTGCAAGTCAACTTCAACTCATTAGTGCCATCCACCAAAAGATATTTCCATTTATGGTGGACAAAGATTTGGTGGAGTTTGGGGTTTTTTCCCAAAGTGGAAACAAAATAAAAAGCATTACGTGTTATTTATTGTCGAATTCTAAAAAAGAAAATTGACTTCTCGTTGCTTCTAATTATGGGCTTTACATTCAATATCTATGGGGTAGTGATTTTTATTTGATCTCTATGTTTAAAGTTCCTTGCATGGACTCTGATACAATTATAGCTTGTGTTATTTCTCTGCTCTAGTTATATGATGTGCTTTGCCAACCGCTGCATGACCGTCAACCGCCAATCACCACATGATCGTCCACCGCCAACCGCCACATGACTGTCGCACGATCGTTGCACGACCGCCGCACAACTGCGGATTGTCGCTGCTGACCGCCGCCCATAGCCCACCGGCCGCGGTTGTGCGGCGGTGAGCGCGACCGGTGGTTCGTAAGTAAAAAGAAAAAATAAATAAATACAAAAATTTATAAATTTTTACTAAAAGTATTTCTATTATTTTTCTATTCCAAGAATGAAGAAAGTAATACCAGAGGTAAGAAAGTTATTGCGTTTAAAGCTAATCATGATAATACAAGTGGAGAAATATCCTACGATGATGAGGAGAGTGATGGTGACATGACCTTACTAACAAAGAAATTTAAGAGTTTTATGAGGAAAAGAGGAAACTACAAAGGGAAGAGATCATCTAAACCTCAAGCTCACCGGTCGATGAGCTTAAGGTGAGACAAGCTCAAGCTCACCTATGGTTGTTGTTAGTTGAGGCCACTACACTCGAGGCTTGCCAGATCAAGGTGAACTCGCAACTCGACCAATCGTAGCAAGTTCGAGCTCACTAGATCCAGGTGAGCTTGAGCTTGGCTAAGGCAGGCAAGCTTGCGGCTCACTCAATCTTGGCAAGGTTGAGCTCACCCAAGATTTGTCTATGACCGTTGTCGATCGTTTGCAATGGAGGATTGGCAAGCTTAAGCTTGTCTATGACCATTGTCGATTGGTTGTAGTGGAGGAAGAGAGAAAAAGTCAAGAAAAGAAAAAGAAAGAAAAAAGGAAAGGAAAAAAAGAAGAGAATATTTAAAAATAATGAAGAAAAATAAAAAAAATAAAAAAAACAATTAAAAATTGATTTTTCCGAAATAAAAATATTAAAAAAATTCTTTCTTTTTGTCTGAGATAAACTCATGACATTAAAATCATTTCTTAATAACATCTAAACATAAAAAAAAAAAGGTTTTCTATCACTAAATGAAGGAAAATTATCTGTATTTATGAAAAATACGATGATATTATTATGCATAGTCCAAGAACAGTCAATGCGTGAAAAAGCATAAACCTTAATGGATATTACCAAATTCCAAACATCATGTGTACGCCAAACTTTACATGGACAGCGCACACAACGTGCCACATTTGAAGAATGTATGACAAACCTAAATTTTGCGAATACCTAATGAGTAAATAATAAACAAAAACATAAACTAGTGAATAATTTCTTCTAGGGTTAATACCCTGAAAAACTCCAAATTGGTACACTTGTGACAAATTTACCCCAAACTATTTTTTGACCACCAAAAAGCCCAAACTGGTATATCTTTGACAAATTTACCAAAAACTCGTACACTTGTGACAAATTTACCCTATGTTAATTTTCGTTAAATTTTATTCTTAAATTATTAAGTTAAATGGCACGTGACAGTTAACCGGTATACCAATTTAGAATTTTACGCTCCCTTTGTCACAGTTTACAATTTTTGTGATTTTTTTGTGGTATTAATCCAATTTAGCAGAGGGTATATTTGTCACAAATTTATCAATTTAGGGTTTTTTGCAATCGAATAAATTAGTTTGGGGTAAATTTGTCATAAATGTACAAGTTTAGGGTTTTTTATAGTCAGTCGGGGTAAATTTGTCACAGGTTTACCAGTTTGAGGTTTTTCATTGTCAAAAAAATAGTTTGGGGTAAATTTGTCACAAGTGTACCAGTTTGGGGTTTTTCAAGGTATTAACCCTTTCTTCTATGTATTGGCATTGTGTATGAAAATAGAATTCGTTTTGATCATAGTCCACCGTCCCATCTCGTGGAACCACTGTCTTATTTTATTTATTATTCTTCTTTTTCAATTCGTTTTGATCATACAATTCTTTTTTTTTTTTTTGGAGTAAATCATACAATTCTTTTTAGCTCACACTAAAACACTCTTGATCTTTCGGAACCCCACCCAAGTGGCATTCTTCACATGGACTTGAGTGTATAATATATTGCAGACACCAAATGTGTCTCCCCCAAAAGTAGCTCATTCACAAGATGATCTTTTGGCTAGATAAGTACTGCATAAATGGTCATCATATTACATGATAAAAGGAGCTACCAGTACATGTGATGACTCCGCCAATTTAAGTGCAGAAATCAGCTATACCACATTATTACATTGCTCCCATAATGTATCGTCATTTGCATAGGCTAGTGTCATGACCAAGAGGTTTCTGTAGCTAAAGGGTCAATCCCTTTTCGAGGAAGACCTCCTGCGAACGGATTCCCAACAAGAGAGCTTCCTGAACATTCCAAGGGCGGGCAATACGGTCATTATGCCAAGATCTAGAAGTCTCCTGCGTGTCGGTAATTGATAGGTTGGGCGGTACGATATCGTCTGCTAGATGAAAACTTGATCAATGGTTGTAATATGAGGGCCTCTAGTATAAAAAAGGGTGCCATCATCCTCATTTATATTTATCCAACCATTTCAATAATCAATGGCTCCTTTCTCTCCAGAGCTTTTCTTTCTAGAAACTTTCTTTCTCTATAATCTAGGTGAGCGAGCGAGTTCACCAATTGAACAAGTCCAGCATATCGTCGCAAAGTAGTACGCTCAAGTGGACTCCACCACTACAAGTGGACTCCACCTAATGGACAAATACAAAGATAGTATCCAAAAAGATCTTGGGATTACAAAAGTCATCTTGATTCTCATGATGATTCTCCATGTTTCTATCAGTTGCAACATGAAGAATATGCCTTAGCTTATGGGTAAAATAAAGAAGTGTGCTATACTATTTATTACCGACCCGACGATCCAAGTCGATCAAAAAAACCTGAGTATTATTAATAAGCATAGAAACCACACGGTAATGAGGCAGATCTAAGAGAAACAATTGTTCAAGCATACTATAGACCCAACCAAGATCACAACTCTACCACCAAGTAATCGATGATCAGAGACCCCTTGGATACCTTGAGAACCGAATCTGACCAATAAAAACACCCAATTTGTTCCCCATGCTCATCCTTCTTCACAACAATCACAGCACACCAAACCTCCTTCTCCTCTCCACCCTCCCTTCCCTCCCAAACCACTACCAAATTCCCACCCAAATTTGCCATCCTCACGCCGTACATGAACTCTGGTCGCCAACTTTCCACGCCCTTCAACTCCTTCCAAACTCCTTCCTTCACATCAAACCCTCTAATCTTCTGTGATCCAAAGTAATACAAAACCCCGTCAATCAAAGTACCCCTTCCTCTCCACCCCTTGTCAATCTCACTCTCCACACTCTCCCAAAACCTCCTTGTCCACATCGTACATGACACTGCCCCAGTTTGCCATCGTGTAGATCCTCCCATCCACAACCGCACTAGCATGCATAAACTTCTCCCTGGCCTTGCGAGCTGAGAGTGGAAGCACCGCTCATGACGGGTTCTTCCTCACCTTGTGTGATGAGGACGGAACTGTTGCCCATGACTCGGCTCCCGCGTCCAAGACCTCTGCCCAAAGGATGCCTTAGGACTAGCTTTTCACAATGCACCTATCCATGATGTACAGCTTCTCCCTGACCACACCCGCAGCAGCAAACAGCCACCCCTCATGCATGGCGGGCCTAAACTTCCACTGATGAGACCGGCAATTCAAGACCCAAACGTAGTTTGAGGCTATGTCATTGATGGACCCACCGAGGACATAGATTAGTGAGCTAAGGGCGATGAAGGTGGAGCCAATGTTAGGGTAAGGGGAAGGGTTTGAGGCTATGAGGACGAGATGGTGCTGCTTCGGAGAGGTGGGGTTCGAGTAGAAGGTGTACCAATAATGGTAACAAGAAGAGGGGAGGTGGAGGACGAGGTAGAGGGAGGGCTCTGTGCAGCATAAGAGGTGGCACGTGGAGAAGAGGTGAGGGGAAGAGAGAAGGGAGAGGAAGTTCTTGGAGAAAACAAAGAGGGGAGGGTGGTGGAAACGGGGGACATGGGCTATGATGTCCACGGCAGCATTGGGGAGGGATCGGGGAGGGAGGGGATCGGGGGGTCGCTGAGGTGCGAGGGGCGGAGGAGGAGGAGGCCGCCATGATTCGGAAAATGGTGGTCAAGTTTGGAATGGGAGTCGAAGCTATATACTTTGAAACCAGAACTAATTTATAGAGATTTCATCAATTCACATTGCAAGTCAACTTCAACTCATTAGTGCTATCCACCAAAAGATATTTCCATTTATGGTGCACAAAGATTTGGTGGGGTTTGGGGTTTTTCCCAAAGTGGAAACAAAATAAAAAGCATTACGCGTTATTTATTGTCGAATTTTAAAAAAGAAAATTGACTTCTCGTTACTTCTAATTATGGGCTTTACATTTAATGTCTTTGGAGTAGTGATTTTTGTTTGATCTCCGCATTTAAAGTTCCTTGCGTGGACTCTGATACAATTATAACTCATGTTATTTCTATGCTCTAGTTATATGATGTGCTTTGCCAACTACTACATGAACGTCAACTGCCAATCGCCGCACGACCGTCCACCGCCAACCGCCACATGACTATCGCACGATCGTCGCACGATCGCCGCACGATCGTCGCACGACCGCCACACGACCGTCGCACAACTGCAAACTGTTGCTGCCAACCGCCACCCATAGCCCACTGGCCGTAGTCGTGCAACAACGAGCGGCAGTCAGTGGTCCATGAGTAAAAAGAAAAAACAAATAAATACAAAAATTTATAGATTTTTACCAAAAGTATTTCTATTTTTTTTTCTATTCCATGAATGAATAAAGTAATACTAGAGGTAAGAAAGTTATTGCGTTTAAAGCTAATCATGATGATACAAGTGGAGAAATATCTTATGATGATGAGGAGAGTGATGATGACATGATGTTACTAACAAAGAAATTAAGAGTTTCGTGAGGAAAGGAGGAAACTACAAAGGGAAGAGATCATCTAAACATCCTGATGACAAAAAGCCTCACAAGAACAAGGAAGAATCCAAAGGTAAGGATATTGTGTGCTGTGAATGTACGAAACTAGGACACAAAACCAGAATGTCTATTGATCAAGAAAAAGAAAGGGAAATTCGAGTAGAAGGAAAAGGCGTTGAAAGCTTAAACATGGAGTTGAATGTGAGTCAAGTGATGAAGAAGAAGTAAATCTTTGTCTCATGGTTGACTCAGAATTAGAAGAAGATAAGATTAAAGAGACTGAACTATCTTATGATAAATTACAATATTTTTTGAAAGAAATGTTTGAGGAACACCAAAAGGTTTCAAAAAGAATTTTTATTTTGAAAAAAGGAGGTTCATGATCTTACCACTAAAACCCTTACTAGCACAACTCTTATTGACAATCTTAAGAAAGAGCTCGACCTTCAAATAAATCAAGTAAAGCTCTTACAGGTGATAATGAGAATGTCAAGGATGAAATTTCAAAAATCAGGACCAAATTTTCTCTTGATTCAACAGCCTTACAACACATTCTTTCTATTCAAATCCCTCACTACAACAAGAGTGGTCTAGGACGTGAAGAAAATAGGGGAAAAAAAGATGAAATGAATCATATTCCAAAAACAAAAGATAGATCAAAACATAGACTTCTTGTCCAGTATTACAAGTCTTACTTTATTTAATAGTTTACTTAAGCTACTAGTAAAAAATTGCCCGAGTGTTCAAACTGCGAAGGATATCGTCATTTTGAAATGGACTATTGAAGACAATAGAAGAGATTTAGGAAAACCAGCTAATCTCTTAACCTTAAAACAAGACATAACCACAAGAGACCCAAGTTTATGTGTGTGCCAAAGAAAAGATGAGATAATCTTTAATTTCAGGTAATATTGAAGAAAAACAAGTGGTACCGAGATGGTGAGTATTCTAGACATATGCCTAGAGATAATAACAAGTTTGTAGCACTCACAACCATAGATGGAGGCACAGTCATATTTAGAGGAAAAGATGAAATAAAAATTATCAGCAAGGAAACATTAGGTTGGGAAACCTAGTTAATGTAGATGCCTCACTTGTACAACGACTAAAACATAATTTCCTAAGCATTAGCCAACTTTGTGACAAAGAATACAAGATAAAACTCAAAAGAGGTAAATGTATTGGCATCAGTAAGAACATATCACAAACATTCACTAGGAATACATATAGCGACATCTACTTACTTGATATCAACTTTGAGGGATCATACTATTTAATGTCTATCAAGGAAGAACATGATCTATAACACAAGAAATTAGGTCATATCAATGCAAAGCAAATGCAGAAAATATTATTTAAAGATCTAGTTTGTTGTTTACGAAAAATCAACTACAACAAGTGTGACTCATGTAATGCATGCACACTGGGCAAACAGGTAAGTAATTCTTTCAAATCTACCAAAGCTATTACCACTAACAAATCTCTGCAGCTATTGCATATGAACCTATTTAGACCAACTTGAAGAACCAATCTATGAGGAAAAAAATATTGTCTAGTCATAGTTGACAATTACTCAAAATTATTCTTATCACATAAGAACGAGACATTTCATTCTTTTGAAAAATTTGCTCAACAAGTTCCAAATGAGAAGGGATACAGCATTACCACCATCAAAACTAATCATGAAAGAGAATTTGACAACCAAAGTTTTGCTGAGATTGTGATGAAAATGGAATGGAACACAACTTCTCCACTGCTTACACTTGTCGACAGGTGGCAGAAAGAAGAAATCGATTACTACAAAAATAGCTAGAACAACGATGATCAAAAGTGGTGTATCTACTTAATTTTGGGCTAAAGCTATTGCCACTACATATTACACACTCAATAGAGTACTATTGAGACCTATGATAGAAAAGATTCCATATGAAATATTCAAATGAAGAAAGTCTACTTTTCATTACTTCCTTATATTCGAGTGCAAATATTTCATTCTCAAGAATACAAATGACAATATCGGAAAGTTTGATACACGAGCAAATGAAGGTATTTTTCTTAGTTATTCAATTACAAGTAAAGCCTATCGAATCTTTAACAAAGATTCAAAGATAGTAGACAAATCTATAAATGTGAAGTTCATGGATGATAAAAAAAGAGTGCAAACTGATGACTACAAAGACATCATATATATATTTGCACCAGTTGTTCATAAATAGTAGCAACCACAACCACCAGCTGATCTTCCGAATCAATGACAATCTTCCAAAAATTAGAGATTCGAGTTTGAAGATCCTAAGGAACAAATAATAAGAAAGGTGGATGAATGAATCGAAATAAGATTGTCTCTCAAGAGTATGTTGAATTCCTTGGCTCTCATATTCCAATTTGAACCCAAGGAAGTGGAAGATGCTCTCAAGGATAAACGCTAGATTGAAGCTATGTATGAGGAATTATATCAATTCAAAGTCAATGATATATGGGAATTAGTTACAAGACTTAAGGATCAAACAGTTTTAGGAACCAAATAGGTATTTCAAAACAAACTTTATAAAGAAGGTTATATTATATCTAACAAGGCAAGACTAGTCACTAAGGGATACCTATAGGAGGAAGATATTGATTTTATGAAACTTATACTCCTATTACTCCTATTAGAAGATTAAAGGCTATATGTTTGTTACTAACTTATGCTTGTTTCCATGATTTCATACTATATTAAATGGATGTCAAAAGTGCTTTTTTAAATGGGTATATCAAATAAAAAATATGTGTTGAGCAATCACCAGGTTTTGAAGAATCAGAAAGATCTAGTGATGTCTATTGTCTCAGAAAGGCGCTCTATGGACTAAAACAAACACCTAGAGTTTGGTATGAAAGATTAAGTAATTTCTTGACAGATTATACATTTGAAAAAGGTAAGATAAACACTACTCTCTTTATCAAAAGAAAAGGTAAAAGTTTGTTCATTATCTAAAGATAAGTTGATGATATTTTTGTTGGAGTCACTGACAATGTTTTGTGCAAGGATTTTGCAAAGATGATGAAAGTGGGTTCAAGATGAACTCGATTGGAAAACTGAACTTCTTTTTTGGACTTCAAATCAAGCAAATTCTTAAAGGCAAATTCATACATCAAGAGAAGTTTGTAAAGGAAATAGTAAAGAAATTTGGTTTGGAAGGATGCAAGAAAATCGTGACTCCCATGTCATGTTCTATCAAGTTGGACAAAGATGAAAAAGGTAAGTTTGTCAACTTGAAGCTATACAGAATTATGACAAGTTCACTACTATACCTAACACATCTAGACCTAATATTTTATTTAGCACTTGTTTGTGTGCTCGCTTTCAATTTGATCCAAAAGAATCTCAATTATCGGCTTTTAAATATATTATTCAATACATTGGATCCACTTAAAAGTTAGGGATATGGCATCCTAAAAATACAGACTTTATACTATGTGGATACTCGGATGCTGACTTTGTAGGTTGTAAGGTAGATAAAAAGAGTACATCAGGTACTTGCCAATGGCTAGTTAGTATGCTAATCTTTTGATTCTCGAAAAAACAAAACTCAGTCACTCTTTCAACCATTAAGGCTGAATATATTGCCCTCAGAAGTTGTTGTGCTCAACTAATTTGGATGAAACAACAACTAAGTGATTTTGGAAAGGATGAGGAATGTATTCTTATTGTGTGTGACAACGCCAATGCTATAAATCTCACTAGGAAACCAATCCTACATTCAAGAGCAAAATACATCAAGGTAAGACACACTTTGTTAGTGATATCTATACACAGTTTATAAAATCAAAACAGTAACCAATAGACATTTTCACCAACCCACTAGATAAACTAGCCTTCGAATACATTTGTGGTGAACTGAGAATATGCAATGCTTTAGAATGATATTATCCAGATAAAGTTTCAATTCTGTCAAAAACATCAAGTATAATAGAAACAACAAGTATGTAGCTATTATCTCATTTAAAAAGTTATTTTATAGTAATGCAATTGTTACCATTCTGACTACACGTATACCCTATCTAAAGTTGTTATGATTGCTTTAATAGAATCGGTAAGCATAATTTTTACTGCCTATTTAATTGATCGAATTTCAATACAAAATAATTATGGATAAGAAAGTTATCATTGAAGGACAACAACTAATACACTGCTCTTATATATAGAGTTAGTATTCACACCTTCACTCATATTGCTCATACTTTCTCATATTTCTTCTACATCATATCGTCCAATCTACACCCAATACCTCTAGACTTAAAAAGCATGACACCCAAAACTCACCCTTCTTCCAAGGTCATAAGGAAATCCTCACGTACCATTGGCCGAACATCCAAAACCTCTAAAGAAGAGGTCACCTAGCAAGAAGAATCTCTAGAGGCCACTCAAAGTTAGAGTGTGGCTCAAGCTAGCAAGTCAACTACTGCTATCACTCCATTGCCTGCAACGACAGATAAGGAAACACCTATAGGAAAAAGCTCCAGAATCTCAACTATTAGTAGAAAATAACATAGACATTGTATCACCTATGGCGCCACTAGTCATAGCCACTCCATCACCATCAGCTCATGCCCTAACTCTCAAAGGAGATCTATTAAAAAGTGTAGCCACTCTTATGGAAACCCATGGATCAGAGCTAAAGAAAGTCTTCAAGTTTGAAAGAATAGGGTCACAAACCCAAGGCAAGCATGGCAGAGTTGTAGAGGCCATTTACTTTGGTAGAAAGAAGATCAAGATTTCTCATTTCTACGATTGCCTTCAGGACGTCGTTTGTTGCTCAGATACAGTTAACCAGCATAACATCCCATATGTTTTCTTTTCTTTTTACTTGATGATCTGTATATGTCTTTTCCAAACTTTTCTCTTTGTAGTTGGCATGAGTTGTTTGTTTATTAAGTAGCAAATGCTCATGATTTTGCGAAGAAGTTAACCAATGGTTACTTGAAAAAGCGCACTGGTCCTTATGATTACAAACCATTGTTTCATGGTATTCTCATGATTGGAAACTTCAATATCATGGCCTATTGCTCCATGCTTTTGAGGATCAGTGCAAAATCCCTCTTCGCAGTCGACTTCGAGGAATTAAGCTCCTGACTTCAACTAGGCTTTTGTGGGAAAATAACCTTGCCATTAGTAGACATTTTACTATTTCCTATATATTTCCAAGGTACTTCATGAAGGATACACTAGTTGCATCTTCCAGGCATCGATCCACATCACCATTGTTGCCTAGAAGCATCACCAATAGATGTCTACAAAGACCTGGATGTTGAGTGAAAGATTCATTAGATATTTACCTTAAAACCTAGGAATGCTTTAGAAAGTACGAACTTGTGGGTGAGCGGAGTTTGCACCTCCTATGGAAAATATTGGAGATGCTTGTCTTCCCATGTGTCTCTATGCTTGCAAAGGAATGGAACATGTTACTGCATGGTGCTTGCATAGAAATGGTACATTTATAATAAATTTGCTCTCCATTAGTTTTTCTTAAAATTAAATTAATACCATGAAAATCATAATCTGGTAAGCCTGCGACAAATTTAGGGTAATACCCCAAACTAGTATCCTATCAATTGTTACATGTCATCTAACTTAACAATTTAATAGTAAATTTGATGGAAACTAATGAAAGGTAAATTTGTCACAGATGTACCAACTTGGGGTTTTATGTGGTAATTTTTTTTTTTTAGAGTAAATTTGTTAAAAGTAATAATTTGAAATTTTTGTGATATTAACCTTTTTAATTTTAACTCTCTCTAAGACACTATTGGTCTTTGATGCAACTAACCATTTGTGGTGTCGTATGCATTTCTTTTCCAGACTCTTTTTCACGAAAATATTTACACTCGACAGGAGCCATTAATTGGTTGAGTAGCAAATACATGTGATTTCATGAAGAAGTTATTAGCAGCCACTTGAAAAAGCACACTGCACAGATTCCTATGAATTACAGACTCTTGTTTTGTAGAGAAAATATTTGATAGTTTCAAACTACCATGTCTCCTATGGAGAAAATATTAAGTAGTTTCATACCACCACGTTAATTGCTGACGTGGCATGTGTTTTTTAATCATGTCAAATAATAAGATGACGTGTTTGCTCAGTTGGAATAAAAGTTAAAAGATCAAATTCTCCCTGTTCCTCCTCTGTCCTTTGTTTTCCTCCATCCTAGCCAAACAACAAAAAAACTTAGGCAACATTAGTGAGAGATCTGCAACTCCAATGAAGCAAAGAAGCTCCCATTGTTAACATTGGTCATCCATCAACGTGATTTGGAGCTTCCCATTAAAACTAATAGCCATGCACAATTCGTGGTTGCTAGATATGTGGAGAAGGCTCCTTGCGAGCTATGGACAAGTAAAGCTTACAGCCATGGATGATGGAGGACCCCTTCCCAATGTTGCTTGCGGTTGGCTTGAGCCTCCCCTTTAACTTTGACTTTTTCTATTTTTATCCAACCTCTAGATCCGGCATCATGTCCATCATCCAAGGTTGTCATCACCTTCATCGGCATCACTTGCTAATCTCTAGATCTAGCCATCCATGACCAAACGCGTTCAGGTATCTTATCGCCATGGCTGTAAGTGTCAACTCATGTCACACCTCGAACCTCGAGCGCGCCAACATCCCACCATGGTCATGCAAACACGACATTCCCAGGTAGTATCGCCAACCCCATTCATTTTCTTATTGCACAAGCGGAACGTATTATAAAACCCCTGACAATGAAATACGAGATAGAAAAGCAGGAAGCAAAACCATGACATAACACTTTTATAATTCAACATAATTACAAACAGAAGCCTACAACCAAAAGTCTACAAAAGACTGGCTATTAAAAAGGAACTGTCTTATGACCTACAAGTCGAACACGTTCTCAAATCCTTATGACTTCACCTCTGCAACTTCTCAAGGTCAACCAAAGCTATCTAGCTGCTCCGTCCACCAAGGACCTGAAATTGTAATCCCCAAACCGGGATGAGACAATGTCTCAGCAAGTTCAACCCCCTAAACCCCTATTAGAAAGAAAATACGCTCCGGATGGCCTAGCCACATCACACAGAGACTTACCTCGCATTAGTCTTCATTTGCGGGTTAGCACAGTTTATATAATTCAACCACGTGCAATTATGATAACCAAATAACTGCGGCACAATCACATCATCAGAACAATTTAACCACTTGGATCGTCTCAGCGATCAATCGACTTGGTCGATTTCATGTCATTCTAGCAAATCAATCACTGTTTCAAATCACGACCTTGTAGGAATGTTTAACAACCAGTGGCAATCACGGCCTCACTCGGCACAACCTTTAAAATGTGGTAGATCCCGGCCCGATGGGCACGACCTCTAATAGGTGGTAATTCACGGCCCCACTGGGCGCGACCTTTATCAGGTGGCAACTCACAGCCCCACTGGGTGCAACCTTTATCAGGTGGTAAATCACGGCCCGATTGGGCGCAACCTTTATCAGGTGGCAAATCACGGCCTCACCGGACACAACCTTTAATAGGTGGTAATTCACGGCCCCACTGGGCGCGACCTTTATCAGGTGGCAACTCACGGCCCCACTAGGCGCGACCTTTATCAAGTGGTTAATCGCGGCCAATCTCCTATCAATTTCCACACTTGGGACTTATAAAAAGAATCCCTATTTATCGCAATCACACTCCATTTGCCACAATCAATCATCACATTCAAATTCTAAATACACAGCAACGATTAGCATGAAATTCTAAGCAAACAAGGTCCCAATGAAATTTTCGAAATTTAATAAATAATTAAATTTTCATATTTTTTGCAATCCACACTCAATTTATAATATCCAATCATCAATTTCAAAATCCGAATACACAAACGTGATCGACGAAATTCGAGCAAATAAGGTCTCAAGATAATTTTCGGAATTTATTAAATAATTAATTTTATTCCGAAATTTATTTAAATAATAATATGTTAATAATTTCGAATAAATATATTATTAAATTATTTAATAATTTCGGAATACTTAAATAAATCAAAAATAAATTCCTTTAAGTCACATCAAAGCTTATATTAATATAAACATTCATTTAGCCTTAAATTAAACCCACTTTAAGTTAATTAAGCACATTAATATAATCTACATTTAAATAAATTAAATTAACCACCTAATAACACTTAACATAAACTAAACACACCTAAAGCATCATTAACCCTCTAGTCAAGGTTTAGTGAGCTAAACTCACCGGATTAGCGAGCCGAGCGAATCAAAACGACGAGGATGACATGAGGATCGACTTTTCTCAAGGCGGGCCGAGCATTCGGGCTTGGGAAGACGGCCAAAACAGGCTAAGACCGGGCTAAGAAACCCATTTTTCCAACCACTATTTGGGGCCGATGGAGGGCTGCACAGCGGTCGGATGGGCGCGGAATGGGCGGAAGAGACCGGCGGGGGCTTGGACGGGCTGAAGGGGAGGTCGACGGTGGCGAAGGGAGCTCCGGCGAAGGCTTAAGCTGCTCGGATGAGCTGCTAGAATGCGGGCTGGCGCGGACGAGGGCAACGAGCAGGCGAGCTGATTGGCGAGGCACGGCGTGTGGGTCAACGCTCAGCGGTGGCGACGGCAATGACGGCGAAGCCTCCGGCGGACGAGCGTGCGAGCGAGCGAAGGGCGGCGTCGGGGCTGGCGAGCTGCTAGTCCGGCCATTCCTCTCTCTCTCCTCTCTCCAAGGTTGAAGATGATGGTGATGGCCCCCTTTTTGGAGATTAAATCTCTACCCTCCACTTGTCAAGCCCTCAATCCTTGGCTTCAATTAGCATGACATCACTCCCATGATGTCATCTTCCACTATCTCATCTCCCACAACATTCTTCAATGGGTGCAATATCATTTCCGCCGGGGTCCAAATCTTTATACATCTAATTTCTTCAATTTTTCTTTAAATTCTCTTCTAATTGAATCTAATTAAAATCCACAAAATTATCTATCCTAATAAGATGTGTGACATAACCGGGCTTCCAACTTCTAAATTCAATCCCAATTTTTACGGTTGAATTCAATCTGTGCGATTTCAAATATGCCTAACCTACCGGGTAGCTTTCGGGAAATTTTCTTGCATCCGACCTGAGGGTGATCAGTCCCCAAGTTTGACGCGTTAAAATCCCTTAATTGCTTCGTCCAATAGGCTAGTCCTCTCATAAGTGGCCAACTCAGAGAGACGAACTATATGCACAGATGAAATACCCGACTCAATCAGCTGAAAATAGAATTAGAAAAATCGAGATGTCACAACTAATGCCAAAAGGGGTAGCTTGATCTGGAAGTCAAGATCTAGAGCCATAGCTATGAGCGACGACTGCCCATTCGGCCATGGACAAGGGATGCTAACGAAGGTGACAAAGGATGCTAATGAAGATGACGATGGCCATGGCCATCAAAGGTCACCTTCCTACTACTACTCGAAGGATGGAGGAGAGAGAAGGGAGAATTTGGCCTTTTTACTTTTCTTCATTCAAATTAGTAGACACGTGTCATCTTATTATTGGACATGATTAAAAAACGCATGTCACGTGTTACGCCCCGAACCCCAAGTACGCCAACATCCCTCAACGGTTGATTAAAAATGTGACACCCCAGGACGCGTTGCTGACCCATTCTTTTTATCTTTTGATTATACGGATGCGGAAACGAATTAAATTAAACACTCAGTCAATCAACAATAATAGGGATAGTAAAAACACAACTACGAGTTCTCACAAACTACGATTTATATACCAACAGGTTAACCCAAGGAGTTTAATATATAGGCCTACCACAAAAAGGAACTCCTATACAACCTACAAACAAAAAGGGTCAAAAGTCGGGGTTAACTTCCCACTACACAAGCTACAACATCCGCTCTAGTACCCAAGCCTAGCCACGAAATCGGGCACGATATCAGGTGAGCACGGCTCCCCAGGCCCTTTCGGCTCGGAATATGGATCCACTACGACACCATTAGGGATGTCGATATCCATGGGGTCGATATCTTGCCATCCATATTTTCGATAGGCGGTCCATCAAAACCATGTAGTGGACCCTCCCGACCACTGTTTAGCTCTGTAATAAACCACGCTTTGAAGTGGTGAGGCACCATATTCACAAAGCCATAATCTACCCACACTGTCGTCACTACCAACTCGCGAAATCGGTTGGTCCCAGGGACGATGCCTAGTTATGCCGGAAGACTGCCGACACTTGTGTTGGTCGTGGCCCAAGGGGTCTTAATAATTAGAACGCGCGTGTTGACAATGCGTGTGAAATTCTTGTATGTGTTCTGATTGTTATTTATGCACGTTATACTATTATTGCTGTGCGAGATGTGCTAATATGCAAGGACGTGCTGAGGCGAGGTGAGTTTTTGTGTGGTGTGTGCTTAGATTGCCTTCGAGGCGAATTCGCATCCTAATTGAGGTTTAGGGATTTTAACTCGCTGAGATTTTATCTCACCCTATCGTTTTCAAAATGTTTTCAAGTCTGTAGTATAGAGATGCACCCGATACATTTCGAGGTCCTGTGGGATATGGAGGTAGAGACTACTCTCTATCCTAAGCTCATCTATAGTCTCCCAATCAAAATTTTAACTCTAATTTCCCAAAGTTAAAGCTTTTTGGGTAGAAAAATTCCAGTTTTCTTCTCCATCCGAATTTTATTTCCTTTTTCTTTTTGTCCGAAAATTAGTTTTCCGAAAAATTTCGGACTCGTCAAAAATTTGCTGAAATATGAGATGACATCCAATAATTGAATCGTGACACGCTCGGACGTTCGATTTCCAAAACCGAATTAAATTTCGTGGTTAAAAATCGATCGAACATGACTTAAGTACAACCTAATCTATCGGGTAGCTTTTAGGGGTTTTAGCGCGTTTGACCCGTGGTCGGTAATTTTCAACCCACATTTGTGCATCTTCAAATCATAGACGACCCTAAACTGTAATGTAATTGTGAGGGTTCAATTACGTATCATGAATATAATATCAATAGAAAATTGGTTTAATGGAGTTCGATGCAAATATCGTAATCATGCGAAATCACCTACAATTCGACTAAGTACTTCCATCAAATCGACTTGTATTCGTAAGCTAATCGATTTATAATAATGTCGTATTCACCCTTACTGATTTTATAACCCTTTACGGCATTACTTAATAGATTAGTTAACTCGTGAATAATCAGTTCTGAGTAAAATAATCATAAGCGCATTGACGAAATAACCATTTCATATATTTGAAACAGGGGCCAAATTTTGAGATGTCACATCCCGTCAGCAATTGACATAGTTGTTTGAAATCATTAAATATTTTCTCCTTGTTATGCCATTCTTATGTTCAGACGCTTCAACATACTTGATAGCTAGCTAGGCCAAACTAAACCATAACAAAGGCCCGCTCGTCTCGATTGAATCTCAAAACATCTCGTCTAAATCATGTAAAACATTTTACATTTACTATTGTAATGGACTCGAATGGAAACGAAAACCGAAAAGTCTCTTCTTAAAAGTGCTACAAGAAATCTGTTCTTATTAAGTATTTTTAGGGTCCGTTTGTTTTATGGAAAATATTTTCCTCATTTTTTGGTATTTGGTTTATCTAGAAAAATGAGTTAATAAAATATGTTTTCCTAGTCAACGAAAAATGTGTTCCTACCAAAACTTAAATTCAAGAAAACTATTTCCAAGACATTTTCTTGGCTGTAGGGTCCTTAGTTAATGAAGATTTTATTCTTATAAAAAAATTATTTAAAAAATAATTTATTTTTTTTTTTCCTTTTGTTTTCTTCTTTTCCTTTCTCCCTTGTCTTATATTGATTGCGTGCCTTGGTGACAATCGACAGCCTAGCCATGACGCAAGCTAATGAGCTCAAGGCTCAATCAATTTAGGCGAGTTTGAGTTGGCCGAAGCCACCAGCTCAAAGCTTGCCAGATCCTGGTGAACTAATGGCTTGGCCAATCCTAGCATTCGGGCTTGCTTGAGGCCAGTGAGCTTGTGGCTTACTCAATCTCAATGAGATTGAGCTTGTCCAAGGTCGACGAGGCCGAGCTTGCCCAAGACCGACAAGCTCGAGGCCATTATTGGCCGATCGCAATGAAGGAAGGAGAAAAAAGAAAAAAAGGAAAGAAAAGAAAAATAAAAGAGAAATTTTAAAAATAATTAAAAATTTGATTTCTTTTTGAAAAAATAAAATAGATAAAAATTTAAAGAATTTAAAATTTGTTTGAGATAAAGATTTGAAATTTTTTGTTTGAGATAAAGTAGGGTTAATATACTAAAACCCTAAATTGGTATATCTGTGATAAATTTACCAAAAACTAGTTTTTTTATCATGAAAAACTCAAAATTGGTACAACTGTGACAAATTTATCCCGATTAACTATAAAAAAATCTAAACTGGTACATTTATAACAAATTTATCCCAATCTAATTTATTTGACCGTAAAAAACCCTAGACTAGTAAATTTGTGACAAATATATCCTCCGCTAAATCGGATTAATACCACTAAACAAAAGTGTAAACTGTGACAAACAGAACATAAAACTTCAAATTGGTATATCGGTAAACTGTCACGTGTCATTTAACTTAATAATTTGACAATAAAATTTAATGAAAACTAACAGGGGGTAAAGACCAACCAATAATTTTTTATTTCAAGGGCAAGATACTGTTCATTGATGCTCTCTACTCGAGCAATTTCGGCACTGTTCCTGCGATCGTCCGGTGCTGATTCCGCACAAGTTGACCGACAGTTGGGGCCGTTTTTTTCGCGGCAAGAGGCGCAATATGCAACTCTTTAAACCCCTCCGCTTTGTAGCTTGGTACGTCTCTTTTCCGTGGGCTTCCTGGTGTGCGATGGGTTAGGGTTCCTTGAGTTCTGTTGATTGTTCCTGCTGTCATGGAGTCGGAATTAGTTCAGGCCCATTCGAATGATGAAGGGCCGAGCAAGCGCCCCTTTCCCTCCTGATATTGATAGACCCACGGTGGTTGACAATCCTGTGAATGCTCAAGGTCGAATGGCCCCGATTCCTTCAGGTGGAGTCGCAGGGCCTCGACTTCCTTCTGGGTTTACGAGAGGCCACAATAGCAGTAGGGGTAGATCCAGATCAAAGCGACCCCAGCCTAGGGGTGCTTCGACTAAACCTGCTCCTTGCTCGTGGGCTACTGTCGCAAGAAGTGCCAATAAGGGATACGATCTGGAATTCACTCCTCTGCACTTTGACAGCAATGAACCTATTATTCAGATGGATGAATCGAATTTGGAAGCTGCAGACCCCAAGTTATTTGATTGTCTTGTGGGTTACTTCATAGGAAAGAGGCTGCATTTTAAAGTTGTTGATGATGCTCTGAGGAAAGCATGGGGTCCGGCATTGCTGGAAGTTATGTCGAACGGTCGCGGGTTGTACTTATTGCAGATTGCTAATAGGGATTTCAGGAGGAAGATCTTGGAAGGAGGTACGGTTACTGTCGCAAGGATCCCTTTAATCCTTCAACAATGGAAACCAGGAATCGAGTTGAACAAAGATTCTCTCTAATCTATTACGGTTTGGGTTAGATTGAAAAACCTACCCTTCTCCTTCTGGTCTGCTCATTCCATTGGAAATGTGGCGAGTGCTCTCGGGAAACCACTCTATGTAGATGAGAAAACAGAGCAGATGGCAATGCTAACTTTTGCCCGGGTGTGCGTGGAAATAACAGTTCAGCAGCCCATCTATGAGACCATTCAGCTAGTAACCATGGGGAAATCGGTTGTAGTGGATGTCGAATATGAATGGAAGCCAATGGCCTATTTAAAGTGCGGAATCTTCGGTCATAAATGTAAAGTTTCTGATAAGGAATCTATTCCAATCCAGTTGGATGATGGTACCAAGGATGCTGAACCCATTCAGGTGAATAATGAAGCGGGGTCGCATTTGGCAAAAGGTAAGGAGGTGGCTCGTCCATCTGCTTCTGGAAGGGAAAATTCTACTGTTGCTGCTGAGGATCCTCAGCCTGGTAATAGGTCCACCCATGTTGGAGAGTCCAGTTCGCCGGTAGGAAACTCACTCAAAGCTCAGGAACCATTGTCGTCCCATCCTGCTAACTGTTCCACCCTTGCTGAATCTGAATTTGCTTCGGGAGATATGGGATGGAAACAGGTTAAGCGAAGAATTAAGAAGCAGAGGAAGAAGGCGGCAAAGCAGGCTGCTGCAGGTGCAACTGCTGCGGCTTCTTTGGGCTTATTCCCTCCTACTGATGAAGGCCAAGTCCTGAAATGGAAGGACATTGATCTGGAGGAGCCTTGCGAGAATTCTGAGCCTGTCCGTGAAAGATCGAACTTGCCTGCTCCGATCGCCCCTTTAGCTGTTGTTCCTCTGGCCTTGTTAGAAAGCTCTGATGAGATCTCTAACTCGAGTATCCATGACGACTCCAGTGAGGATGAGGTGCAGTCGGTCGGTAAACCTGTGCCGAAAGGAAAACCTCCTATAAAAGTCCCTAATCTTCAGGACCAGCTACCGCGTCACTATCTTGACCCTCCTCCTTCTGTGGTTCCTAAAGTGCCTGCCGCAGGAAAGAGGATCGCTAGGAAGAGGTAATTCTGATCCTTGCTCTGGTTTTTTGATGAGTATCGATTTTTGGAATATCAGAGGCATTCTTAATCCTCTTAGGCAGGCTGAAGTCAGGCGGTTTGCCGCTGTAAATAAGTTGTGTTTTATTGGTCTTTTTGAAACAAAAGTGCCTGAGGATCTTTTTGATTCAGTCTCTTCCACCCTTATTAGGGGTTGGAATTGGATTTCTAATTATGAGTTTTCACCCTGGGGGAGGATCTGGGTTGGATGGAACCCGGATCTGGTTTCCTATTCGTTTATCTCTATCAGTGATCAAGCTGTGCATGGTTCTCTTAAGTTTAATCTTTCTGGTTTGAATTGCTATGTCTCGGCTGTATATGGGGAACACTCCTTCCCTCGCCGTCAGCCTTTGTGGGAGGATCTCATTCATTACATTAACATCTTTCAAAATTCTCTATGGTTGGTTGTCGGTGATTTTAACGCAATAAAAGAGCCTTCTGATCGTATGGGTGGTTCTACTAACTGGATTTCCTACTTTGATGAGTTCGCTCAATGCTTAGCTCAGGCTGAGCTGATGGATCTCAGGTACGTTGGATGTCGTTTTAGCTGGTCTACCTCAGCAGGTGATGCGAGGAAGATGAGGAAAATAGATCGTGTCCTTGTAAATGGAGAATGGAATCTCCAATTCTCCTACTCTGAGGCATCGTTTCTTAATCCGGGGATATCGGATCATTCACCTATGATAGTCAGGATTATGCAACCGGCTCATAAGAGGAAGCCCTTTAAGTTTTTTGATTTATGGACTCACCACCCAGATTTCAAGGCCATCGTTCAACAGGTTTGGACCAGTCCGGTGACAGGCGTACCAATGTTCCAATTAGTCTCGAAGCTGAAGATGTTGAAAGCTCGACTAAGGTCTCTTAACCGTGAGGCCTTCTTCGATATTTCGGTCAGAGTTGTTGAGGCTAGAGAGGCTCTAAGGATCACCCAACTAGACCTCCAATCGGACCCGACAAGCTCTGTTCTTATTCAAGCGGAAAGAGATCAATGTAGAGTCTTCATTGAGCTTAGGAACCAAGAGGAATCCTTCTATAGACAAAAGTCTAGAATCAAATGGTTAAAGGAAGGTGATAAAAATACCAAATTTTTTCATCAATCGGTGAAGAGAAGATAGTTATCTAATTGCATCCTCTCTGTTAAAGATCCTACGGGTTCTATTATTACTGATCCGATTTTGGTTCCTCAAGTGTTTGTCAGGTTCTTCTCAGATCTCCTATCTCCGAATGAGGGACTAGTCAAGCCGTCCCTGGATGAGGTGAATCGGTTTGTCCGCCAGCCTCTATCCCAGGATCAAATCTGCTCCCTGTGTGTGCCGGTTACGGATTCGGAAATTAAGAACACTCTCTTTTCGCTGGCTAAGGGTAAAGCTCCTGGGTTGGATGGTTTTTCGGTGGAATTCTATAAATCCAGTTGGGATATTGTTGGCCCTTCAGTGCTGCAATCGGTACATGATTTCTTCATAAATGGCCGGCTTCTAAAAGAGGTAAACGCCACCATCTTAGCTCTTATTCCTAAAGTGCCTAATGCTAGTGCGGTTGTTGATTTTAGACCTATAGCATGTTGCAACACTATTTATAAGGTGATTACGAAGATTTTAGCTAATCGAATAGTAGCGGTTCTTGGTGATTTGATTAGCCGGTCCCAAAATGCGTTTGTAAAGGGAAGAAGAATTAGAGACAATATCCTTTTGGCCCAGGAATTATTTGCAGGGTTTCATCTTCACCCGTATTTGCCGAAATGTGCCATTAAAGTCGACTTCCACAAGGCTTATGATACCGTTGATTGGGAGTTTCTTGAGCTTGCTCTGGTAGCTTTCCGGTTTCCTCGCCATTTCATTAATCTAATTATGGCCTGTGTTCGGACACCTAGATATTCTATATCTATCAATGGTGATCTTCATGGCTTTTTCCCGAGGGGGAGGGGTCTTAGGCAAGGGGATCCGATGTTTCCTTACCTTTTTACGTTGGTAATGGAAGTGTTTTCGGGGATCTTGTTATCTCGCACTGCAAATCCAGACTTCAAGTACTATTGGAGATGTAAGCCGGTCCAACTCTCCCATTTGTTTTTTGTCGATGATGTTTTTCTTTTCTGTTAAGCTGATTGGCATTCGGTTGTTATATTGAAAAGAGGGCTGGATATCTTCTCCTCTTGTAGTGGTTTAGTTCCCAATAAGAACAAAAGTGAGATTTTCATGGCTGGTGGTGATACGTCCATTAGGAACATAATCTTATGGGCGTTCGGCTTTCAGGAGGGGAAACTCCCGGTTCGCTACTTAGGTGCTCCGATTATCTCTTCCAGATTAAACAGGGCAGGTTGCATTGCTTTGACTGAGCGGATTACCGCTAGAATCCAATTCTAGGCACATCGTTTTCTATCTTTTGCAGGTAGGCTACAGCTCATAAGATCGGTTCTCCACTCTATCCAAGCGTTTTGGACGAGTGTATTCACACTTCCCTCTTCGGTTTTGGCGGATATCGAGAGGATAATGAGGCAATTCTTATGGAGAGGTACATCCCTAGGTCGAGGTGGTGCAAAAGTTGCATGGGAGGAAGTATGTCTACCGAAAGCTGAAGGGGGTCTCGGTATTCAGAATCTCAGGGATTGTAATAGAGCCTCCATGGTAAAATTCATTTGGATCCTATTCTCGAACAAAGAATCATTGTGGTGCCGTTGGGTGCATTCAATCTTCCTAAAGAAAAGGAATTTATGGATCTCCTCTCAGCCTAGGACTTGTTCCTGGTCATGGAAGAAAATTCTTCAACTTAGACCCTATTTTCGTTCATCTTTCAGGTGGGTGATAGGCAATGGTTTCTTTGTCTCTCTTTGGCATGATTTCTAGCTTCCTCGTGGCCCTTTGGATGGATTTATTCCTCTTTCATTCAGGGAAAGCATACGCCTGCTTGATTATGCAGTTGTGGCCGACCTGTTTTCCCCGCTGGGAGTCACGCTCAGAAATTTCTTAGAGAGATGGGCAATTACTCTTCCATCCTTATCCTCGATGCACGACAGGTTTATTTGGTGTTGCGAGTCATCTGTTTCCTTCTCGTTTGCCTCGGCCTGGGAATCCATCAGAGTTAAAAGAACTCCTGTCAAGTGGGCCTCTCTGGTTTGGGACAATGCCCTGGCCCCTCGATATCAATTTATTTTGTGGCTTATATCGAAGAATCGCATCCCTACACAGTGCTTTCGCTTCTATCTTACGGTAGAATAGATTTCAATGTTTGTGCCTTTTGCAGTGATGTTCCCGACTCTGTTGATCATCTATTCTTCGGGTGTCGTATCCTGGCTCCTCTGGCCTTCTTTTGGACTGCCAGTTGTAACATTTCTTGGAGGAATAGATGTTGGAAAGATATGATCGCTTGGGCTATGAAGTTCTTTATGGGAAAGGATTTCTATCACAGGATTGTTTGGTTCTCTTTTGGAGCCTTGTGTCATTTGATTTGGAAGAAGAGGAATGTAATTATCTTTCGTGGTGAGTCAGTGGTGATTCCTGCTCTAAAAAATCACCTCCTTAAGGTGGTTAGGGACAAGGCCATTTCGTTCACCAATGTCCCTCCTTCTCCGAGAAATAATAGACTTCAAAGGGCATGGGGATTCGATCCAGCGGTCTTCTCTGTTCGCTGATCTTGTAGTCTCCGCCTTTCCTGTATTTTCTGGTACTCCGTTCTTAGCCATTTTGGTAGGGCGAAGGTTTGCCGTTGGCCTATATGGTTGTATTTTCTTAACTTGTGCCTTTGGGGCTGGTTCTGGTTTCTTTCGGTTGTTTCATCTTTTACATCGGTTCCCCTTCACTCTTAGCTCTTTGAGAGTGTAGGTTATGGACCCGATCTTTTATACTTGTCCAATCTCTTCCTTTTTATTTAATTACCTTTACCAAAAAAAAAAAAAAACTAACATGGGGTAATTTGTTACAAGTGTATTAGTTTGGGGTAAATTTGTCAAAGATACACTCGTTTAGGGTTTTTAGTGCTCAAAAAAATTTTGTTATAGTTTTTACCAAAAAAATTTTTTTGTTACAAATGTACCGGTTTTAAGTTTTTCAGAGTATTAATTCATAAATGTATGAGATTGAAATCACTTTCAAATAAGAAATTTTCGATCCTTAATCACAAACTAAAGGAAAACTAACTATATTTTTTAAAAAGATTTTCTCAAAAAAATTTTCTTTTATCATTAAGTTTTTACGAAACAAATGCAATTTGAAATACAAAAAGTATTCAAGATACTATTGTGCACAATATAAGAACAGTCAATGCGTGAAAAAGCATAAAATTACCTTAATGGATATTACCAAATTCCAAACCCGAACCCGAACCCGAACCCATAAATAACAACACCGGATCTTCATTTCTTCTTCTTGTTCTTTACCTTGGTCTCCGTCGCTCGACGTCGTCGTCCACCTCCGATCGCAGCCATGGCCGGCCGGTTCTTCCAGTCGTCCCCGTCGCCGTCCGCCATGATCGTCACCAACACCCCCGCCGCCGACCTCGCCCTCACCAACCTCGCCTACTGCTGCCCCTCCGATCTCCACCACTTCGTCGTCCCCGGCACCAAGCTCTCCCTCGCCTCCATCGCCGATTCCTTCGTCCTCTCCATCTCATATCCTTTTCTCCGACCCCCCTCTCGTCGTTTCGGTTGTCAATACGAATGCCGTTTGATCGTTTGCGTGCTTGATCTTCTCGTTTTGATGTGTTGATTAGGATCGATCGTTGATTTTGTAGCTTGATGCTTTGTTTCATTTTGAGCTAGTTCTGTCGATTCGTGTGATTGTTTTGCTGGTGGTGTTGTGCGATCTTTGATCGAACTGTCCGATGATTGTGCGTTGGCCTTAACTGAGAGAAACTCCTCACGAGAATGTCCGCCCTGGTCACATCGGGCTGAATGCCATCCAACGGCGCTACGCGAGGGTTTCGACCGGCGACTCGATCTCCGTTAGCAGGTTAGATAATGGCGGACCGCGGAACTTGTGATTCGTGGTGATTGGAGATTGTCTCAAGGGGTGGTTGTAAATGTAGGTTTGTGCCGCCGGAAAATTTCGATCTGGCGTTGCTCACGCTTGAGCTGGAGTTTGTCAAGAGAGGAGCCAAAAATGAACAGGTGTGCATGTCACGAGCCGACTGTCCTGCGATTCTCCATGGGGAGTAGCAGTCTCATGGAACTTCCTTTTATGTTCATTTTGAATTTTGTAGGTTGATGCTGCTTTACTGGCTAATCAACTACGGAAGAAGTTTAAGGACCAGGTACTGCGTGCAATTTTTCAGAACAATTCCAGTTCGCATAATGGCAGTATCAGTCTTGGATTGTGTAGATTATGTTCATTAAGTCAAATTTATTCGCCTCATTGCATTTATTAACTATACCCCTCCCGTCCTGGTTATTGGTTTACAAGTTATTATTCTGCCCCTTTTGTGGGGAAATTCACGAGCCAGTTGCTAGTTTATGAGGCTTGCAACAAAGTATCTCTTGGGATCACCCATACAACAATCCACAAATGTGTGAACGAGCTCTTTCTTTTGGGATACGTAGAAGAGATTTGCTGCTGCCTAAAAATGTCAAATAACAACTGCATTTTCAGACTTATTATAATTGGCTGATTCAAATCATAAACAGGATTAAGAAAATGCATACATTCACCACAACTAAGTAAATTAATATGGTTTCTAATGAATAGATTTGAGTATTGCACATGTGCCAGACAAAGATGAACATGCTCTAGACAAAAGAAAAAAAGTTATGTGAGATGATGTACCTACACATGGAAACAACGTCTTCAAGTGACAATGACTGAACTGCATAAGTACCCAACTGGATGATGCCAATCCAGAAGTGAGTGTAGTTGATACGTAGCATGAGTTTTATGAAGGAAGTTGTTGTGGGGCTTTGAAGTTGTTGTGGGGCTTTTCACTTAAACTGCAAACATATCACTGACGACTATTTAGCATAGGATTGGATAGGATTGCATATGGTGCACTTGGAGGTAAAGGTGCATATTTAGCATAGGATTGCATCTTGTACCTCTAAATCTCCTTATCAAGTACTTAGTGAATTATGACAAAAGGCTATGCTTTTATGTTAGCTAAATTTATTGAAATGGGACTCTGAAAGTTCATGTATTTATTTGCCTCCATGACTATTATGAACATTTCTTAGACATGCAATTTACCCTTTCTGTCTCTGATATATAAATTTTTTAATGTACGTCGACATGTAAATGTATTTTCAGGTTATGACAGTAGGGCAAAGGGTATCATTTGAGTATCATGGGAACAACTATATCTTCACAGTCAATCAAGCTGCCGTGGAGGGACAAGAAAGGTCAAATGCTCCTGAAAGAGGAAAGATTACAAACGAAACATACATTGTCTTTGAAGCGTCAAATGCTAGTGGAATAAAGGTTTTCCTTTTAATTTCTTTTCTTTTTCATCTTATACAGTTTCATTTTTTTTTTTTTTTGACTTTTATTTTGTGGTCCGGATTTGAAGTCATACGGTGAAATTTTCCTTAGTATATCCTTCAAATCTGATATTTGACTGCAGAAACTCTAGCAATTTGCATTAGAATTTGGGTGCAGTGAGGGTGTCTGTCATGCTCATGGAGCACAGCTGAAACTTCTGTGATCTTTAGACTTGCTCTGTACTTATTGCTTGGACAAATAGTGAACATCCTTTTCTTTTGCTGTGTGAGTCTTTGATAGTGAACACCTTCCTGATGCAGTTTTATTGGCCATTATACTATAATGTGCTAATTTTGTTGATTCTGTCTCGACTGTTTTGTCTTGATATTCAGGTCGTCAATCAACGTGAAGCTGCTAGTAGCAACATATTTAGGCAGAAGGAATTTAACCTTGAGTCCCTAGGCATTGGTGGCTTGAGTGCAGAGTTTGCAGATATATTTCGAAGGGCTTTTGCTTCTCGTGTTTTCCCTTCTCACGTGACTAGCAAGTAAAGAAAGCAGAATTCTGGGCTTTGCAATTTATATGATGTCTTATATTCTGGTGCATTTTTTCTTTCTGTAATACATGGTCATTTCCAGGCTTGGTATTAAACACGTAAAAGGTATGCTGCTTTTTGGGCCTCCTGGCACTGGCAAAACCCTAATGGCTCGTCAAATAGGGAAGATGTTGAACGGCAAAGAACCAAAGGTAATCTATTTTCCCTTGTGTGGTTATTCAATTACTATGGATGCTATTTTTGTGGAAGGCCTTTAACCCAACATGGGTATCTGTGATCTAACCAATGATATTTAGATTCCAAGAAGGTCAAGGGCTTGAGAGCTTTTTGCTGCCTGGCCTCTATTTTCTCCCCTATGCTTAGGATTTGTCTCCCTTCTTTCTCAAAACCTTGAATCCTATTGGACATAGCCTTATTACTGTTCTTATGGTAGTTTACTTATATTGTTGAAGATGTTTGAATCATCTCTAAGATGTAGGTATTTGAACTGACCTTTGTACTTGCATATGTTGACCTACCTACTCATATTGTAAATTATATGTATGTATGTTTTGTCAATTTGACTTCATTTTCTCTGCCAGATAATCAATGGTCCTGAAGTGTTGAGCAAATTTGTTGGTGAAACTGAGAAGAACGTTCGAGATTTATTTGCTGATGCTGAACAGGATCAGAGGGCTCTCGGTAATTGAATATATGAATTGCAGTATGATTTTTCTTAGCAAGTATCTATAACTTATGCCTCACATTAATTTTCAGGCGATGAGAGTGATTTGCATGTCATCATTTTTGATGAAATTGATGCTATATGCAAGGTATGACATTATCTGGTCGATATATGCATTCCTGTCCTCTATGATGTTGAATAGCTAGCACTGCTGCTTATATCAATTGTTTGGGGCAACTTCGTCTTCCCTGTCATTTCTTAGTAACTGGTTGTATTTGGCTTTTTGTTTTGGAAGTAGTGTATCTAGAATAGCAGGCAGTGTGTCTGCAGGGTTTGGTTCCTGTATAAGGTCAACTTTAGCTAGCAGTATGATTAGACTTTTGTATTTTATTGTCTTGGTAGGTCCTCTATCATGTTTTTTATCGTTTTCAAGGTTCCATTGTAGGATTTCCCCTGATGGTCTTATAACTAACATTCACTATACAGATATCCAATATAAAATATTTTGTTAAGTTGCTTAATTTGTTCCTGGAATTTTTATCAAGTTTAATGGAACTATGTACTGTGCAGTGCTTGTCTCGATGACCCCATTACCCACCCCCCCCAAAAAAAAAAAAAAAACACACACACACACACACAAAAGCCCAAAAAAAAAATAAAATAAAAGAAATGGAGCGATGCTTGTGATATTTATGTGTCAATTGCATTAACTGCACTTTTTGCTTAGAGTCCCATCTTTATCATGAAGATTATCATGTTAATTTGTCACTTTTTTTTTGTCCTTAAATGGCTGTGTTTTGTCTTATTGTAGACTAGTGCTGCTTGTTGACTTTTTATAATAAATATATGAAATGACCTGATTTTGCATCTGCAGTCAAGAGGATCTACCAGAGATGGTACTGGAGTTCATGACAGTATTGTAAACCAGCTACTTACAAAGGTCCGTAGTAGTATCTAAGTGTTCTAATCGTGTGCAGTAATTTTCCATTTTTATCTGCAAATATTTCCTGTTATGCTCATTTATACCAATCATTGCTGCTGAGATATTTCCTGATTTTCAGATTGATGGTGTAGAGTCACTGAACAATGTTTTGCTTATTGGAATGACCAACAGAAAAGATCTTCTTGATGAGGCTCTTTTGAGGTGGTCCCTCATTTTCTCTTTTGGTTCTTCGTGTCTAAGTTTTGTAGCTGCTTTTGATCTCCTGAGATGGTAAAAAGCATTCATATGTCATCTTGCAACTCAATGGAAGATTGTTTAATTGTTGCTTTTAAGATATATTATGGCTAGCACTATGAGTATAGAAAAGATTGTAATTTTGTTGCTGTCATGCGGTGGCATCATGACTTTGGCAGGATCATATGTACGTTTACAATATTTGTTTTAGAGGTAAAAGTAGATACTTAAAGACATACTTGACATTTTGGACTTTTGATATATAGACCTGGACGCTTGGAGGTACAAGTTGAGATAAGCCTTCCTGATGAGAATGGTCGCCTGCAAATCTTTCAGATCCACACGAACAAGATGAAAGAGAATTCTTTTCTTGCTCCTGATGTCAATCTATCCGCGCTTGGTTAGTCAGCTGGCGCATTTACTAGAATGAAACTTCATCAAGCAAATCTTTGTTTATTATTTAAGAAGTGGCTTACCTTATTCAGCATTGTCATGTGGAAGCAGAAAAAAATGGGCATATAATATGATAGTAATGTAGTTTTGATAATTTTGCTTTTTTCTTTGATCAAATAGGCTAACTCTTGTATTTTTGGACGTATTACATATATACTTAAAAGAACTACTGGGTCCCTGGCCTGGTGGCCACTGTTCTCTCTGAGAATTGGGATCCACCTCCTGTGAAGTAGGGGTAAGGGATGCTCTTAATTACCCAAAAAAAAAAGAAAAAAAAGATGTATATGCTAAAAAAGCTGTTGCTTAGTTCATCTCTTGTGATGATGACCTACCTTATTTGCAATCTGCGATTGTGCAGCTGCTCGTACGAAGAACTATAGTGGTGCAGAAATTGAAGGCGTTGTGAAGAGTGCTGTATCATATGCTTTGAATAGACAATTAAGTCTTGATGATCTTACCAAGCCTGTAGATGAAGAGAGTATCAAAGTCACTATGGATGATTTTTTGAATGCACTCAAAGAAATTGTTCCTGCATTTGGAGCTTCCACAGATGACTTGGAAAGATGCAGGTAGGAATAATCGAATGATGATGTGCATTATATATCTATCTTTTGTGGCAATGTTCTTATAATCCGTAGTTCCAATGAAGTAAGAATTGTATGACTGGATATCGCATGTAAATTTAAAGGCCTTCAAAATTGCTTGGCCGGAAATCTGCACCAACCACAAACTTAGCATTATCCTACTAAGTGAAGTCAGTAATTGCTTTTTTCCATGGTTGATACTTCCATTGGGTCTCCAATGATACTTGTATTGTCCATCACACATAGCAAGTGTACAAGAGTACATTGGTTCAAAACGCTAAAACATACTGTGATGACCTTTTACTGCTGGCCTCTCAATGACTGAGATTTAGGTTGCTAAGAAGGGTGAAGCAAAAGAGGATGATTTGCAAAAGCTTTCTCTGATTACCCTTGTGCATTACATATGAGCATTCATGTAGAACAACCCAATGCCTTAGAGATGGTTTAGCTGCTGTAGCTGCATGCCATATACAAGCGATTCTTATTAAAATGTAGAAGGATCTCTGAATTTCACTTAAGGATTGGTAATTACAGGAGCGAATGTCTGGATAAAGAATGAATGAAGCTCAGATGAGAGTTGATATCTTTGAAATTGCTTCTTTGTTTGGGGTTTGGGTTTTTCAAATTGGTTTGTACCATTGCAGAATGATAACATAAGTAGATTTATCTGATGTGTTTTTACGAATTGTCTTATTGTGTGGTTTTACCCAATTATATGTGGACCATGGTGAATCAAATGGTAGTTCTGGTTTTCTGACATTTAATTCTGGAAAGAATAAACAAGAGGAGGGGAGTAATTCAGAGAATTCTCTCTGAGCTGATCATTAAATTTGCCGCAAGTAATTTTCAATAAGATGTCTGGTCCATTGTTGTCTGGACAAAAACATTTTGAGTTTCATTAGGCAAATAGATTGAACGATGTGAATATTAATGGGTTTCCCACATGCTTCTTTCATGCATGTTATCATATGATTCGTGGCTTATCTGAATCTTAGAGCTCAAGGGTCTCCAAATTGATGAACCAACATAAAAACATTCCTTTTGTTCTGCCAAAATATGATCATAAAACCTTGGCGATCTTGCAAAGCATTTTGCAGATCTGGATTTTTTATTCTGCTTGGGAGCCTGCAGTGTTGTTACTTTAGCATCTTTGCCATGTCATGAAGACGCTAAAATGGCTCAGCTTTGCTGGCTATTGGAGTATGTTTAAAAATACACTTTTTGTGTGCTTGTATTAAAGTTTCATGTATTGTTGACTTTTGTTCTGGAGTTCCAGTTAAAGATAAAGAGCAAACACTATTAAGCATGTGTTACTCCTCAATTGTTTGTGCAAATACTTTTGTAGGCTTAATGGGATAGTAAGTTGTGGCGATAGACATAAGCACATCTATGAGCGAGCAATGCTACTGGTTGAGCAAGTTAAAGTGAGCAAAGGAAGTCCACTTGTCACTTGCCTCCTGGAGGGTCCGAGTGGCAGGTATGTGAGCTTTTCTGACACATTGCTTTTCATTTTTGCTAAACATTTTTTACTACGGTCTTAAAACAATTGGGATTATTCTAACATACTGTCTGTTGTACAGTGGTAAAACTGCTCTGGCAGCTACAGTTGGCATCGAGAGTGATTTTCCATATGTTAAAATTGTAATCTTCTGCTCCACGCTTTGCTTTCTCTGAGTAATCAGACTTCTTTGTGCATTAAGTATAATTTCTGATTTTCTTTTGGATGCTTAGGTCTCGGCAGAAACTATGATTGGATTACATGAGAGCACCAAATGTGCACAAATTGTGAAGGTTTGTGACCTGTATTTCTGGTCGATTAGCAGTTTGAGGAATGGGAAATTAGTTGATTCCCCTCCATTTATGACTAACTCGAGGAGTGGTTACCTTTACATTTTTCATAATGATTGGGGGAAGGTTTTGTAATGGATTCTAATCTTTGATAGGTTTTCGAGGATGCATACAAATCTCCATTAAGCATTATCATCCTTGATGACCTTGAAAGGTAAATTCTGTTGATTTCTATTAGTTGACCTCAGTTGTCATCCTTGGCATTAAGAGATCATTCTAACTTTAGTGAATTGCTTTGCAGGCTATTGGAGTATGTCGCCATTGGGCCTCGATTTTCAAATTTGATATCTCAAACATTGTTAGTCCTTTTGAAGCGACTACCTCCAAAGGTTGTTTCTCCTCCCCTCGCCTTGTTTCCACAAATAGATATTGGTGTGAAGAGTAATTATCCTTTTCTCTGATCTTTTCTGAAAGTTAATGCTGGCAAAGTTACTAGTATTGTTGAATTAGGAATGCTTCAGGGGGGATGAGTGGGAATTAGTTCTTTTTCCAGGAAATGAAAAATTCAGGGGACAATGTAGAGAGCAAAAATCACTGGTCATCTCGCTGAGGGAACACAATAATGATGCCACGATGCAGGTGGTAATTAGGAACTTGAGTTTGAGAGATTGATTCCGTTCATTGGCATTATCTTTCCCCATGTCGACCTTAGAATGATTGGCTAGTTTGCTTATCCTGTTTGAGATGGAGAAGTAGCAAAGTTTGTTTTGCTGTATAAAGCAACAGACTGAGTGCAACCTTGGTTCGTGTGTTTGCTCAAGGCTGTCCCAGGGGAATATGTGGATGCATCGAACTTGGCATCATCATATACAGATGCACTTTAGTATGAATAGATGATATTTGAAATGTTATATGTAATGTTGCTTTCGCTAATTAAGAACTAGGGTATGTATGTGTTCCCCTGTGTATTGTGATTCTAATAACATTATACTAGCTGTTTTTATTTCCACTGATTGAGTTGGTGGTTGCTGACTTACAAGGTTTGATTTCGGTATTCTTTTTGCATCACTGAATTTATTAGCTTATTATACACATATATTTGGCTTTTCCTTTTTCTAGGGTAAGAAGCTTCTCGTGATAGGGACAACAAGTGAAGTGAGTTTCTTGGATTCAGTTGGTGTCTGCGATGCCTTTTCTGTCACTTACCATGTCCCCACGTTGAAGACAGAGGATGCGAAGAAGGTAAGCTGCTGTGGATGCTATTTTGGTGTTTGCATGTGGTATTCTTGTTTCTGCTGTTCTTTCTTCATTTCTCTTCTGCTGGAATCGTGGAATAGAGGGGGAGAAAATGTGCAGCAGCCTCTTGTTCTAAGGAAAACATTATCTGCTCTAATAAACCAGTCATTTGTTGACTCACTTGGTTCTGATTCTCTTGCAAATACTGGTGGTCTAGAGGTGCTTGGATCCAAAATGACATCCCCTTATCAGATGCCAAATCAAGACAAGTAATATGGATTAACCATTCGAAGTAGCCTAGACATTGTGAATTATAAGGAAATTAATGTTCCCGAGCACAGAAACATGATAGTAACTTTGGAGTCCTTAGCTTTTCTGTTTGCTTCTCTCTTGTTTTCTTTTTTCCTCAGAAAGCGAGGGAGTTTGGGTGGGTAATGGGGTTGGGAGGGGATGGGCAGTTTTATAGAAAGTCACGTGGTTGATGTTTGAGGATAGTTCAGATCTCATCCAAAGTGCTGGATTAATAAAATTTCAGATTGACTTCTTTAATCGACTGGGAATCTGGTTTTCTTGTAAGCTTCCCAAAGCAAATTCTGCAGACTGGAGAATTTTGTTGATAAGTCGCGTGGATCCAAATTGTGGATGTGAAGCATTTGGCATCACCATAGAGCTACGTATATATGTACACATGACTTACGTTGTCTCCCTTCAGGTGTTGGAACAGCTAAACGTTTTCTCTGAAGATGATGTCGATGCAGCTGCCGAGGCTCTAAATGATGTAAGCTTTAGATCTCTCAACTCGTGCCTTCTTCTGTTTTGTTGTGTTAAGTGATGATCTGCAACGGAAATTTGCCTGGAAAGAGTTGAGATAATTTGAGCAGCCATGCTATGCTCCTATACATCATATTTGCCTGCAAATGGAGTGATGCTAGAGAGAGTTCTAACTCGCACTTTTGTTCTCCTACTTTTCTTAGATGCCTATCAAGAAGCTTTACATGCTGATAGAGATGGCAGCCCAGGGGGAACGCGGTGGAGCTGCGGAGGCCATCTACTCCGGCAAAGAGAAGATCAAGATTGCTCATTTCTACGATTGCCTTCAAGACATCGTTCGTTACTAAGTTGTGCGGCTAACCACTTTAGCGTCCCATATATTGTTTATTCTTTTCACTCTATGATCTCTATAACGATTTGCAGTCTACATGTGCTGTTTGTTTGTTGAGGAGCGAGAACTTCTACGAGTTATAGTCTTCGAGGTGTTTTTTTGGACATCCCCGTAGGTTGTTAGTCTTCAAGGTGTTTTTTATTTTTATCTTAACCCATCTGTTCCCAAGTGCTGCCGGTTGCCATTTAAAACAATTCCTTAGGGCCACGGGCTCTCCCTTTTTGCTTTAGATGCCTATGAAGCACTGCAACTTTCCAAGAGTTTTATGCCGTGTCAGAAATTTCAACATGTGTCCAACACTCCCAGACACTTTGTCAACACATGTAGGAAAATCCGACATCTGGTTAATTTTTCTGACTCATTTGAATTGGAATTTTGATATACGAGTTTTCGACACGTGATTCTGATATTGAAGTTAATTTTAAAAATTCAATAAATGAGGTTAAGATATTTCACAAAACACAATAATAAAAATAATAAATGGAAAAATAAGAAAAATATAGTCTTCTCTTCTTTTTTTACTCTCACTTCCTATGATATGTAATTCGCCTTAAGTTTTTTTCTCCTATTCTAGCACATTTAACATGAGAGTCTAAAATATGGATTGCTTATTTTTTCTTCAAGTTTTATGAATAATTGAAATAGAGTTGAATTTGTCAAATTGAAATAAATGAATGATATTAATAAATGACGAATTAATGTTTTTAGTGTATATGCATTCTAGGTTTTTTTAATTATTGATTTATTTATGAATTTGATTCAAATTAATTTGATTGAAATAATCATAACAATGATAATTATAATATATAATATATAACGTGTCGCCAATATGTCAGAATTCTCTGTTTTTTTTATAAACGATGTGTCGGTATGTCATGTCGTGTTATGTCATATGTTATATGTCAGTGTCGGTGCTACTTAGTTAGACGCTTGAGACTTCACTTGACCTTGGCCCAGTATTAAATTTCTTATACTCAACTCGAAAAAAAAAAAAAAAATCGAGATATTCAAATTAGACTCGACTTGACTAAATTGAAATATAAATGAAATTTGAAGATGGAATTTCATGTAGGAAGAATCTTACAGATTTTTGTGTCTACTGTAATAAGTACTGAGTAAGCTACAAAAGTAACTTAAAAGATTACTAGGCTCGCGAGATTATTAAATAGGGTATTGGCGATTTTAACCTCAATATTATATGGCACGTTTGTGCTTAAGCTTCACCTAAAATTGGTTTTTGGGTCGTGCAGCGTAAATTGAAAAACTTATCTTTTTCCAATTTGCATGGTAAAATGAAAATTTTATTGTCTTTTCATATATAAAAGAGTACGGATTTCCCTTTATTGTCCTTCTTTGATGACAGATTTGTAAGTTAGAATCCCTTGTATGATATTTCAGTCGCACCGTATAATATCATGACCTATCCTCACAATTAAATATATAATAGTCATAACACATCAATCGTCTCGATGTAAGGTACGGTGTTGAAAAAGTGGGATACGGTTAATTTTTGAGAGATTCTCGTAAGGTAGTCAACATGGTTGGACCTTACAGGTGGATTGGCACTGCTGTTTTGCTTGCCACTTGCCATTGTAAGCAATTCCTTGAGTTCACCCCTTCTCTTTCTTCTTCTTCTTCTTCTTCATTTTTATGGCTTTTATTTTCCCTGCTTTAATACACTAGATGTATATCTTTTCACGGGGAAATGATCTACCCTTTTAGCTTAAAATTTCCTCCTCTAAACCAATAGATCGCTAAGTTTCCAATTGAAACTTTCAATCTGGCATGATGACATTCTACAAAAAGGTCAACTGGCCAAGATGTTAGTATTGTTCAATTAAAAATGTTCCAAGGTGAGGATGAGTTGGAATTATAGCGCGCTATTTTTGTCGTTAACCAAAATTTGACTGTTGACAACTCTTTTTATCTAATTGACCTGATTATTTTATCAAGAAAAAGCTCACAATCCGATCTCTTTGAAATGTGATTTGATGTCACATTAGCAATTACCAAATTGTCGAAAATATGATTTTTGAGTTAATTGAACACGATACATGTTCTTTGGGGATTGTTTAATCTCATATATGTACATGAAGGCATCCGTGATTGAGGTGTTAGGGTTTCAAAGATGTTGAGAGAACATGCCAGAAAAGGAAATGACAATCACTCAGATGGCTATACCTTTCTTTTATTTATTTATCTTTATTCTTTCCTGAATCTAGGCTCTTACAGCATGGTGCAAATCCTTGATGCCGTTCTCTCCGGGATCATCATACCAGGATTTGCTTCCGCTCAGTTCCGAGCTGGTCCATCCTCGACTGTCCTTACTCCCTATTCGATTTCAATCCTCTCGACTTGGTCTGGCTCAATAGCATCAAGGTGACATGCGATCGGATTCTGCTGTGTATTTCATTGTTGCGTGAGTTTTGTCTGCATATGCTGCCTTCTTGTGTTCGTGTCCAAGTGCGTGACGTTAGACGTTTTGGCGTTGCTCCATCCTTTTCCCTGATTAGTTCCTTCGCTCAGATGCCAATTGTCTCCACGTGGCCGGAAATGATCACGAACCGATTGCTCAGTTCTTGTCGAGGCGATGTGTAACCATGAACTGCCGCCTTGGGAGATCAGATCTTTGATCGAAGACTGCACGGTGCTGCTTCAATGTTGCCCTAATCTCAGGATTGTCCATTGCAGGAGGGAAATGAACAAGGTTGCGGACCGGGCCGCGAAGGCCCATCAGGCCGGTTCGCTTCCTACGGATTGGGTCATTAATCCTCCTTTGTTTTTGCGTGAAATGTTGTCCTTCGATATTGTGCAAAACGCTCCTTCTACTTTTCGGTAGTAATAATAATATTACCTTGTTCTGACAAAAAAAAAAAAAACACTCCGTGAATGCCCGGGTCAACAATCGAGTGACCGCGGTCATCGATGTGAAATCAAATCACATTTCACGAAAATTGGATCCTGACTTTTCCGTTGGTAAAACAACAGAAAGTTTATCAACGGACAAATTTTGGTCAACAACAAACGTAGTGTTAATAACATTGAGATTATGTGAGAAACAACAACGAGATAATTGATACCTCAACATAGGATATTGTCCTACCAAAACATATCAATATGAACTAGTAAGGTTTTGCATTAGTAATACATGAGATGGATGCCGGGTACGAATGATTGAATGTTGGTATTGTTCAAATTTCTATAATGTTCTTATAGTCCATATTTCCATTGAAGTGATTGTGTGTCTGGACATTGCACGTGAATTTAAACGCCTTCAATTGCTTGGCTGGAACTGAGCATTATCCCATTAAGTGGAGTCGGTTATTATTTATTTCCCTCGCTGATAATTTTATTGGGTTTCCAATGATACTTTCACCATCTTGTACAGCAGAGTTATTGTCGACGGTAAAACATAATGGAATGTCCTTTTGCTACTGGCCTTTCAGGTATTGAGAATTTAGGTCATGAAGAAGGGTGAAGTAAAAAGTTGATCTACAATTGGTTTTTTAGAACTTTCTCTGAACCCCACGCACTATATATGAGCATTGGTACAAATTTAATCTTAAACATTTTTATTGGACCAATTTAATCCTAAATATTTTCACATTTCATATGACCAATTTACAGCGCTCGCCCGGCCTCGTTTAGGGCCCTAGGGCCATGGGTGAGGCAGCTTTGCCCAAATCTAGGCAAGGCTAGCCTTGCCGTAGGCCAAAGCAGCCTCACCTATGACTGGAAAGGCCATGGCGGCCTTCGGCAAGCCGCCTTTGCTCGTGGCAAGGCTAGGGTGAGGCCTGGCAAAGCCGCCTCCCCCGTGGCCCCGGTTGGGGCTTGGCAAGGGTTGCGACCGTTGCCAATGGCAAGGGCTTCGCGATTCTCGCCTAGTGGCCGGTGAGCCTCACTGGAGGCTTGCCGGCCATTGTGAGGATAGTTCAAGGAGGAAGAAAAGATAAAAGAGTAGAAAAAGAATAAAAAAAAGTTGATAAAAAAATTGAAAAAATTAAGATTATTTTAAAAATTGCTACGTCAATGTTCAGTCATCAATCAACGTCCACGTCAACACCGACCGACCAAAATTGGTCGGATAGATTGAATTCATACAAATACTAAAAGATTTATGACTAAATTGATACCAAAGTAATAGATTTATGACTTTTTTTGTACTTTTCCTATATATGAGCATAGCATGGAGTACAACACAATGCCCTAGATATAGTTTAGCCGTTGTAGCTACAGGCCTCACTATTATCAAAGTGATTATAATTAAAATGAATGAGGATCTCTGGTTTTTTTTTTTTTTTTTTTTTGACTTATGGATAGGTAATTACGAAGGTGAATATCTAGATAAAGAATTAATGAAGCTCAGGTAAGAGTTAATTCCTTGAAATTGCTTTCTAGTATCGAGTTAGGTTTTGTTAGAATTTTTGGAACTCTAATAACAATTGTTGGTTTTGATCGTAGAACTCTGAGTGCGGAAGTATGTGGTTTTGAGGCCACTAATAGTTTGTGGTTTGAATGTGCAGATGTGTACATGTGCATAATATATTTGGCAGAGGAGAATAAGGGGACAAGGTATATAGATTCAAGGGATATAGGTAAGGGGATAAGAAAAGATAGTTTCACCAGCTTATAGAAATGGTTTTACAATAGTTGGAGGAGGAGAAATGGTGGAGGAGCAATTTGATATGCCTTATGAGCCGCTCCCCGCACCTGATGGAGGGTTAAACCCCACACATACTTGCAAGAATGATTCCTAGCCTATTGTTGGGCAATCTTAACCAACTTAGTCGCCGTCTTAAAGGATTCCTTAGCCCATAATTTCTTACTTCAAGTCTTCCTCTTCAACTTGGACTCTTCAACTCATTGTCTACGTTCTTGACTCTTCTTTTCCTCATTATCAAGCTAGTAGTTTCTAGATTTAGAAAATTTAGAAAATGGATCGCAAATTTCAACAGGTTTTTTCGACTTGTGTTTACTGTAATCAATGATAACATAACTAGATTTGTCTGATGTGTTTTTAAGAATTTTCTTATTGTGTGGTCTTACCCTATTATATGTGGTGCACGGTGAATCATATGATAGATTCGGTTTTCTGAGATTTAGTTCTGGAAATCTCTCTGGGCTGATCTGTAGGTGTTAAATTTGTTCCATTTTTTGTTTAAGTAATGTCTGATCCATTGAAGGCTCAGAAGAACAGATCTCGAGTTTCATTAATCAAATAGATTGCATGATCTGAATGTTAATGGGTTTCTCGCCTGCTCCTTTCACACCCAGCAATTTGCAGATGCGAAATTTCCGTTCTGCTTGGAGAGTACATAGTGCTGTTATCTTAGCGTCTTCTTGGCCATCTCATGAAGTCTTTAAAATGGTGCTCTTATATACTATGATATACCCGATATCATTTTTAAACATAGGCATATTTTTTTCCTTTTTTTTTTTGTGAGCTTCTGTTGAAGTTTCAGTAGTCTTTAGGTTTTGCTCTGGAGTTCCAGTTAAATGTAAAGAGCAGACACTATGCAGCACGTGCCACTGCCTCAATAGTTTGTGCAAATACTTTTGTAACCGACATGTGGACTCACATGAGAAAGCAATGCTACTGGTTGAGCAAGTTATGGTGAGCGAAGGAGGTTCGCTTTTCACTTGCCTCTTGGAGGGTCAGAGTGGTAGGTATTTGGGGTTTTCTGATGCATTGCTTTTCATTGTTGCTAACGAGTTCTTCCTGTGTCTTAAAACAATTGGGATTATTCTAAATATTGTCTGTTGTACAGTGGTAAAGCTGCTCTGGCACAAACAGTTGGCATCGAGAGTAATTTTCCATGTGTTGAAATGGTGATCTTCTGCTCCACCCTTTGCTTTCTTTGAGCAATCAGACTTCTTTGTGCATCAAGTATCAATTCCTGATTTTCTTTTGGATGCTTAGGCCTCAGCAGAAATTATGATTGGACCACATGAGAGCACCAAATGTGCACAAATTGAGAAGGTCTGTGACATGTATTTCTGGTCGATTAAACAAAGCACTTTCATGGATATTAAATGTAACAGAGTGGTTATCTTACATTTCCATAATGACATAATCTTTGATAGGTTTTCAAGAATGCGCACATTCAGCATTATCATCTTTGATCACGTTGAAAGTTAAATTCTATTGGTTTTTATTAGTTGATCTCTGTTGTCAATCTTGGCATTAGATGATCATCTCGACTTGAGTGAAATACTTTGCAGGGTACTGGATAATGTCGCAAATTGGGGCTCTATTTGTAATTTTATATATCAGACATTGTTAGTCCTTTTGAGGCAGCTTCCTCAAAAGGTCGTCGCTTCTCCCCTCACCTTGTTTCAACTGATCAATGTTGGTGTGAAGAGTAATTATCCTTTTCTATGATCTCTTCTGGAAGTCAATGCTAGCAAAGGTGCCAGTACTGTTTAATTAAGAATGCTTCAAGGTGGATGAGTGGGAATCAGTTCCCTTTCTCTAGGAAATGAAAATTATGAGTGAAAAAGTAGAGAGCAAAGATCCCCAGTCATGTTGCCAAGGAAGCACTACAATGATGTCACGATGCTGGTGCCGACAGTAATTCTGGGTTTGTGAGATTATGATTCAGTTCATTGGCATTATCTTCCATCATGGTGATCTTGACGGATTAACTAGTTTGCTTTTCTAGTTCGGGATGGAGAAGTAGTGAAGTTTGTCTCACTGTATACCATGTTTCCTCAAAGTTGTTCCAGGGGAAAAAAATGCATTTAACTTGGCATTATCATGCACCTGTGCATTCTAGTATAAACAAACGAAATATAAAATGTTATAGATAATTTTGCTTTCTAGTTGAGCATTAGGTCATGAACATGTTCCCCTGTGCATTCTGATTCTGATACTATTATACTAGCTTTTCTATCTCTACCGATCTAGTCACTGATCTCTGGGATAAAAAGGTCTGATTCTGGTACTCTTTTCACATCACTCAATCTTTTAGCTTATTATACGCATATATTTGGCTTTTCATATTTTCAGGGGAAAGAACCTTCTCGTGATAGGGACAACGAGTGCAGTGAGTTTCTTGGAGAGTCAATTGGTGTCAGCAATGCCTTTTCAGTCACTTACCATATTCCCACATTTAAGACAGATGATGCGAAGGTAGGCTGTTGTCGATGCTATTTGGGTGCTTGCATGTGGTGTTATTGTTTCTGCTGTTCTTCCTCATTTCTCTTCTGCTGGAAAAAGTGAAATGGAGGGGACATACATTCCGTAGTGTCTTGTTTTAAAGAAAGTTTTATCTGTTAAAAAAAAAAAAAAAAAACCAGCTACGTTGACGTCATGTGGTTCTGATTCTCTTGATAAGGGGACCGTTGCCTAGAGGTGCTCGTACCCAAACGGTCCCCTTGTCAAAATTCAAATTATGAAGAGGGAACTGGGATTGACTTTTTGGATTAGCCTAGACATTGTGAATTTTACGGAAACTAATATTATTAATCACAGAAACATGAGAACAGGGGAGTTTGCGTGGGAAATGGGGTTGGGAGGGGATGGGCAGGTTTATTAAAAGTCATGTGGCTGATGTTTGTGAACAGTTCAGATCTCATTCGAAGTGCTGGATTAATAAATTTCAGATTGACTTCTTTAATCGGCTGGGAATCTGTGGTTTTCTTGCAAGTTTCCCATAGCAAATTCTGCAGGCTAGAGAATTATGTAGATAAAGTTGTGATCCAGATTGTGGATGTGAAGCGATTGACGCCATCATAGAGCTACATATATCTATGCACATGGCTTACCTTCTGTTTCCCTTTTGGTGTTAGAACAGCTAAACGTTTTTCTTTGAAGATGACTTTGATGCAGCTGCCGAGGCTCTAAATGATGTGAGCTTTAGATCTCTCAACTCGCGCCTTCTTATGTTTTCCGCGTTAAGAGTGATGATGCGTGACAGATATTCGTTATGTCGGGTAAATGGGGACTTAAAAGAGTTAAGATAGTTTCATTATCCACTCTGCGATCTTATCCAATCTTAGTTTGCTAGCAAATGGAGTAAGGCGCAGTTTAGATGCCCATCAAGAAGCTTTTCTGGCAGATAGAGATGGCAGGCCAGGGCGAGCATGGTGGAGCTGTAGAGGCTATCTACTCTGGCGGAGAGAAGATGAAGATTGCTCTTTTCTATGATTGCCTTCAGGATTGTGTCCGTTGCAAAAGATGCCTACCATAATGTATATTCTTTTCACTTGATGAACTTTACATTTCTTTGTCTGAAATTTTCCTCCGCTAAATGATTTGCAGCCTGCATGAGGTGTTTGTTTATTGAGTATCAAGCGCTCACGATGTTGTGAAGAAGTTACCTTAAAAAAGCGCACTGGTCCTCGTAAATTAAAGATTCTTGTTGTGCGGCATTCTCATGATCGGAAACTTCAATATTACTACATCTTTTCGTGGACAGCGCAGGCTTCCTCATCGCAAACAAATTCAATGAATTAAGCTTGACTTCGACCCAGCTTTTGTAGGAAAATAAACATTGCCACTAGGCTTTGCAGGGAACTTTCCACTATTTCCTGCATATTTTCCGGGATGCTTCCCGGAGAATACGCGAGTCGAATCTTCCGGGCCTCGGTCTACATCAGCGTCGCTGCCCTGAAACATCATCGCCCCTGGACATCCAAAACGAACCGGACTTGAAGCGAAGGTTTCCTAGGAAATTCACCTCGAGACCTACAAACGCTTGAGAAAGTACGAAGTCGCGGTCAAGACGTTGGGATATTTAATCTTCCGGATTTGTCTTTTTGCTCGCGGAGGAGCACAAAACACGTTCTTGCCCGGTACTTTCTGCGAAAATATCTCTCCTCCCGTCGTCATTTTTAACGTAGAATAGTAATGGGGCCGGTCTGTCCGTCCGACAGACGGAGGTTGCAAGAGACCCCATAAACCGAGTTTTCAAATCCCTTCATCTTATCCGACACCGACGTGAATCCGATCGCGACGGATCGGCGACAGACAACCCCTCGTTCAGCCGGCACGAGAACACGCGAGCTTCGCTCCCTCCTCCACTTGTCACCACGCGAGAACAACCCAAAAAGATAAAGATAAATAATAGAGAACCCACTTAGCCGAAGATACTACTGATTGGTGCCAAGTACCGCATATCTACAGTACACAGATCGTATAGCAAAACTTGTATACATTCCTTAGAAAGCTCTCAGATGTTACAACACTAAGGCGAGAAGGAGCCTGATTCAGCAAGCTTCACAGGCACCCCACTCGCCCCAAAGAAAAAGGAGATTCCAAAACTGAAAAAGAAGAGAGAGGGAAAGAAGATGAAAAACCCTTTTTTTGGCCTTTCCTTCTTTACAGTACAACCTTATTTTGGCCAAAGGATAAGAAGAAAACACAGAGAAAAACAGCAAAGGGCACGCGCGATTCCATTTCCGGGTCAGTCGTACTTCTCCCTCCAGGAGTAGACGACGAAGAGGAGCCACGACAGGGCCAGCAGGAAGTCCCCCACCGTCTGCCGGAGGCAGTCCCCGGCGAGGTCCTCCACCCCTCGCTCGAACGACAACCTCCACACCGCCACGCACACGTGCAGCACCGTGCAGCCCTTGGCGAAGAAGTCCTGGAACTCCCGGTCCTTGATGTTGGACACCATGAGGAGGAGGAGGCCGATGGCGAGGAGCAGGAGGCCGGCGAAGGAGTCGGAGGTGCTGATCAGGAGGCGATCCTGCGGGGTGGACCCGAGGAGGCGCTCGGCGGCGTCGGTGCCGTGGCCGAGGGAGTAGATGGCCCGGGCGTGGAACATCATGAGGGAGCCGCAGAAGAGCGCGATCAGGGAGTGGAGCACGCAGATCACCGTGAACGCCGACGACGCCGTCGTAGCAGCCGCCGCCGCCGCCGCCGGGGCGGAGGGGGGACTTGGGGGTGGCCGGGCCGTGGCCGTGGTGGGTTTGGGAGGGGGTGATGTAGGCGTGGTGCATTGCTGTTGAGTGAGAAGCTCTGAGCGAGAGAGAGAGAGAGAGAGAGAGAGGAGGGATGATGAGGATGATGATGATGATGTTGGCTTTTGTTGACAAAAGTGATTCCCTATGCGCGCCGTTGATATTTTTTCCTGTGGAGCTTTGAGACTTTAAGAGAGTGGGGGATAGCGACAATGTGGGGCGGGACTTCCGGGTTATTAATAGTGCTTTGATAATATTAAAAAAACTTGCTAACTTAAAAGCAAATGGCCCTTTTTTAATGGATATTGATACCCATTTTGGATGGTGACATAAATAGTGTTTGGATTTTGACCCAAATTATAAAACGATCCTTGAATTTTTAATTTATTTAATATGATCCTTAAAATTTTAGTGTATATTTAAGTTAGTCCCTAAACTATATGAAGATGCTTAATGCTGTTATTAGGATTGTGTAACTAAACCAATTCTACTTAGAAATTGAATCGAACCTTTTGAAGAATAAGTCTAAGAATTGATTCTCCTTGAATAGTTTTAGGAATAGGTTTCAAGTAAAGACCTACCGATTCCACTCTACTTTGGAATCTGTTTTATAAGTTAAAAAGCTTAAATTCTAATTGCTCTTTTCCCTAAATTTTAACCTTAGCACTCTTTCATCTTTCATCCTTTTTTGAAACTTCTTGCTAGTTTTTCATTTCCTTAACTTTTATGGAGAAATGGGGAATTTATGTTTTATATTACGCATTTGAACTTTTTTATCGTTTATAATTGTACTTGACTACGTATTCAAATTGTTAGTTTTGGCATATTAGGATTTCTATTATTCATCTTTTAGTTTAAATCATTCCGTTACTCATAATCTCATATGACTTTGTCGTAAAAAAAGAAAAAAGAAAAAAAAAAGAAGATAAAATAGATTCTCGAGTGAACCCTCAAATGAGACAAGAAAAATAAAGGACATGATAGGTTCCCGGTTCAAAAAATAGAAATCGATTATGATATGGTAGAATCTATGTTCAGCTTTATAACTTAGCTTTATAACTTACCTACCCTGAAATAAATCACCTTTAGCTATCATCTCAATAATTCAAATTCAAAGACAATATTGAATATTTTCATATAGTCAATGAACTAGATTGGATATGAATTTTAGGGACCATATTGCACAAATTGAAACCTTAGGAACAGCATTACTTGTTGGGCTAAATTTTAGAGATCGCAGTGACATTTTCCCTTTTCAATTTTATTTATGCTCAATTTATTTTTAATAAAAAAATTGGAAATGGGCGGAGATTAGATTCGAGATAAGCGTATGGTGGGGGCCATGGCCCAACGATGGGGATATGCAGTGGGCTCCCTAGAGAAAGGGATGGGTCGTTGGCTGGTGGGAGGGACAGCACATAAATGAGACTCCGCACGTGTGTCGGGTCACTGTGTGCCGACACACGGGCCGGGTATGATCGACGGCCGTGATTCGTCTCAGGGAATGGGGCCGAGTCGAGAGGCCGAAATCCTGAGCCGACTGAGCTGGGCACTCGTGCAATTACACTTGTGCCCTCGGTGAGCCAAAACGCTTGCACCATCAGGGAGAGCAGCGAGTTCGTTTTCTTATTTTCCTTCTTCGTACGGGAACCGGGGAAACGCACTATCAAAGCCACTAACCGAAAATCATCGTGCGCATTTTTGCGTAACCTAATGAATTTTTTTTCCGATCGAAAATTTATGGGACGAGATTGAGTAATCAGACGTGTCATTTTGATGTCATAGATTGTGGCCGCACCAAAGCATGAGTTTGACTTGTCTTGAAGCTTAGAGTGAAGATCAATCTGAAGATGGAGTTCGCATGGCGTCGGCAATTGTTTCTGTACTTACTACTTGGTACTCTATTGGTATCTTGCATTGTGGCGGACTCAATGATCTTATTTACACAACATTGTCAAATATTTCGTAATATGGAGTTGTTATGTAATATGTAAATACAAATTGAAGCTAGCAAATTATAGTTCCATAATTCACAACTCAAGTCCAAGGCCAAGGTCCCGAGTTTATGATAGGGTCTTAGGCGGCCCATGTTATAACTTGTTTTGCCAGTGTCTATCCTAGTGCTAGGGTCCTAGGTCTAGCCTCCAATGTGGAGAATAACAAACCCATGAATTAAGAGTGTACATTAATAAACTCTATTTTGCTTAAGATATTTTTAACCTCACCATATAGGAAGAAAGAATGCCACGTGTTAACATTTTTTGTACATTAACTAATATTAGAAAACTAAAATATAAAACTCGAATGGTATGCAACAGGTTAAGGAGTTCGGAAAGTCGAGAAATGATGGACACCAAAAATTAAGAAAATTCCGAAATCCCCTCTTTTCCAGGATAGCCAAGGTTACATTTGTAAATGCACACAATCGGACGGCTCGTGTAGTCGGACAATTTTATCATTTTCCTTTCCTTTTTTTTTTTTTTTTCTAGCTAGAGACAACTTGACAGTTGAAATTAAGTGCCACGTGTTCTTACAATAAATTGAATTCAACGGCCATGGAGAGAACACAGGTTGGACAAGAAAGGAGAAAAGAAAAGTCAATTACACGTGAAATTTGACCATTAAATTACTTAACACAAAATCAAAGAAGAAAATAAAAATATCTTTTAGGTTTAAAAAAATGATAACATTAGGATAATTCTATCACCGCTTCATCTTGCTCTCTTTCTAGCTCTGGTCAATTTATCCTTACATTTGCTCATTTTTGGTAGGAATCATCAATGCTACTTTGTTGGATCATCGAGAAAATTTGCTTACGCTTATTGAAGATTGGTTTTGGAACAAAATTTTGGAGAATTAGGCTTGTTAAATCTCATGAAAAGATATACCAATGAAAACAAACAAACTTATAGGATCATATACTAATATACTAAAGATATAGGAGCTAATTGCAAAATATCAAAAGTGAAAATATAGGCAATTCCTTTCTTTTTCTTCATTTTCCCCCACTTATCTTATCTTTTGGATCCCTTTATGATATTTATAGAATGACAAAATTGTCAAGAAGTCATTGTCTAGAACAAGGCCTGGTCTATCCTGACATAATTAAGGATGACTGAAGTGGTCGATGTGGCTATTGCCGATGTAAGATTCAAGATGATTACCTCTCCACTTTTGACATTTTTCTTCAAATAAAATTTACCAGTAGATAGAGATTGATTAATTTAGGAAGGATTTTGTTGGCCAAGATATTTCCCAACAATTAAATTCAAAGAGGTTTTTCAGCTGTAGTCAGGTGTCAATTTCTAATAGTTTCCTCAAATAAAGTTTAGTATTGCTTTAAAAGTGCTGTGAACAATGGGAATTTTTTTTTTTTTTTTTGTCGTCGCTGTTTGTGTTTTTTCATTCAAATGTTGAATTTGACGGCTCTCAATTGGTCAAGTGATCTCTTAACATCGATTTCACTAGTAAGTAACTATTGCATTATTTTTAATTGAGAAAAGTTGGGGTTTGAATTTTAAGTTAAAGTATGATCTCTAATCTTGGTAAGGTCGACAACCCAATGTCGATTTATTTTAGATACAAGGAGTGAACATGGCCCATTCTTCAGTCTTGCTAGAGGATCAGCTAGAGAATCGGCCCATCATATCAGTCTTGGTTGCCTATTTGGTGGAGTTGACCCGAGACTTTTTCAAATCTGGTCGGCCCAAAGATTTTGCTCGAGTAGTTGCCCAACATTGCTCATCCTTTTGAATTTGTTCCTGAACGTGGTTAATTCAAAATAAGTTATAACAACTCGGAAAGGGTCATAAAAAAGAAACAGAATGATAGGATGTCTAAATAAAATCTTTTTGTTGCTTCGGTTTTTTTTAATCATTTTCTGTCAATGGTGTTGCTCCCATAAAATAAAATTCGATAAGAGTCGATGTTTATTATATACATTCTTTTTTATGGGGTTACACCTAGAAAAGAGCCAATAGCGTTTGTAGTTCTTTCTTATTCTTTGTGGTGTGTAAATTAATTTGTGCATGTACTTGTGTTGAAAAGAGAGAGAGGGAGGAAAAGAGGAGGGGGAGGAGGGGGAGGAGAGAAGATGGCGATGCGATGATTTTGGAATTTGATCATTTGAAGTAAATATATGTGAGATGAACACGTGTTACAATTCAAAAAAGACATAAGACATCACTAGTGTGTATAATCTCAAATCCTCAATGATTGTAAGTGATAGTTTAGTGACAAGCATTTGACATCTCATATTTTCTTGTGATGTGATTATGTTGCTTGTGCGGAAGCTATTGTCATCCTCTGTTCTTGCCAATTCTTGCCTTCAGAAAGTGATTTGCGATATCATTTCTACTTTATTGAATTTTGCATTTGACCATGGACGATTTGGGACCGCCAAGACTAATACGAAGGGCGACTAATGGGAGGGAAAGTATAAGGAGAATGACTTTAGTGAAAGTCAGGGAAGAATACAAAGGCAATACTAGTAGGAACTTGACTTCCCAAAATTCTGACAGGAAATTATCAAAATGCCACTTGGCATTTCACTTGCCCAATGAAATGAAATTTGACTCTTCAAAGGGAGAAAAAAAAGAGAGGAAATATTACATATATATTACTAAGATTAATATCACAAAATATTTTCAACTGGTACTACTCGAAAATATTTAATTTAAAAAAAAAATTCGGACTCATAAAAACCCCTTAAGTAGTACCGGTATCTCAATTTTACCCTCATTTCAATCCCGTCTAATTTGGCCGTTAAAAATTTGAGTGCTGAGTCATCTTGAATTAAGCTATTTTGGACCTTCAAGGGCCCTTAAGCCAAGGATTTGATGTTTGATAACACAATTTCAAAGATTTTGATCCAAAGTTTTGTTTTAAAAACGCTCAGAGTTCAAGGTAAGCCTACGAGTATAGGCCTTAGCATTTTAGAAATGCAAGTTTAGGTTTACTGAAGTTTTTGTCTTTCCAATCTTACTGTCACTAATATATTTGCAATCATATTTTACCTCTCAACCTTGGATAGTAGAGAGAAAGATGTGGTTGATCATGGCCGGGAAGCTTTGAAGAGGGACCGAGGAACGCTGGTGCAGCTTTGCCGAGGGTTAAAAGACATCGGCAAAGCTTTGCCGAGGGTCACACAACGTCAAGGAGCTTTGCAAGGGTCGCTCGATGTCAGATTTAGCTTGCCGTGGATCAAGCGTCATATTGCCTAGTAGTGTGGCCCCGGTGTACTATCACTTGGGGTTGTGAGACACTGGCGTTGTATCACTTAGTTTTACTCAACCACAGTGTCGCGTTGCCGGGTTTGCTCGACTTTAGAGGCGCGTTGCCTAGGGTTGCAAAATGTTGGCACAATGTCACCCCCGCGTGTGCTTTCATATACAACTGCAAGTTCCTTCCTTCTCTATTTTTTTTTTTTATATATTTTTTTCTCTATACTAAAAATTGTTCTGTAATAAATATTTTACAAGGCGTTTGTTGAACACCATTTGCTTTTCCTGAAAATCTTTTAAGTAAACACCCTTTGCTTATACGAAAAGTCTTGCAGTCTACCTAAGAACAACAAAGGAATCAACTAATCTTTCCCATGTAGACCTTTCAATTTTTGAGACGATTAGATCAACACTTTCCTCAGGAAGCAAAGCTTTACTATCTTAGAATTGTAGAGTATGAAGTATCGGCATCATTGATTGGATTAAGAGAGGTGACAAGAGATCCATGTCATATATTTCACTGAACTTGCAAGACCATGGCCATTCAATAAGCATTCACTTAATTTTGGATTGGTGCACTTTGCATCACAGATCATAGAGAATGAGAAGAAAATAAAAGGTTCCTCAACCATGTCAGTAGCATTATGCGAATTTTAATTGAAGGAGCAGACATTTGGAAATTTTTAGTAGAGATAAGACAAAACGGGGAAAAGCAAGAGGCATGATTTTGACTTGACATTGAAGGAGCATACATTTGCAAATTTCTAGTAGAGACAAGATAAAAACAGGGAAAAGCAAGAGGCATTGGAATCAAGATCAACTAGTTCGCATCCCCAAGAATCGCTACCTCAACAAGCGGTGCGAGTTGAACCCATACTCTCGCCGTCGTTAAGACCATCTCATCTTCTTGTTGAGTTCAGTCCCACTAGATTATCTTCTTCATTGATTGAGAATTGTCTTCGAGTATCTTTCCTTGAAACTCCAATTTGTTTCCATCGGCTGATGGTGTTGGAAAACAGACCCTCAGATCATCCTCCCGTTGCTCGCATATTAGACGGAATCCACGCTTCTTTATGCTTCCTTCTGGTGCGCCGAAGCAAACTTGGATATGGCTCCAATTGTTCTGCAGAAGCTTCTCTTCTCCTCTCTTATTGTCGCTTGGGATATATACAAGCCTCACATGATCGGATTCCAATGGAGAAATAAATGTCAAACGAAAATACTCTCTTTTGCCATTAACAAATATTCTGACCTCAAAAAGATTTTCGAACATGCGTTTCTTTATTCTGGCCAAGAATAACACAAAGTGCTAATCCTAAGAAGTTGCCACGTAGGTCTGGGGGAACCATAAAAGATATGGAGTCCTCTTTACACTTTGGAGAATCCATTCGGGCATCTCTCTTCCATTTACAAGAATCTCAACTACCTGTCGTACGGATAGTACACGTATCAAACATTCAAAATCTAAGAGACGGACCCGGGGGGGGGGGGGTGGTGGGCGGGGGAGAGAGACACTAACCTTGAGTGGTGACACATCAGCCACACTGACCCCTTTGCTTTCCTTGCAGCTATAAACAAACAAGTCTTTCCAATAATCATACTTGTTGATGCATGTCGGCAGATGAGTAAACTTATTATTTGAAAGATCTAGGTGCGTCAATGCAGGACAACTGGAAGCACTCTCAAGGAACTCTACTTCTAATAAATTGCAGTCACAAAGGTCTAGCCAACTTAGACTTGGGAATCCCAAATCGCCATCAGGATCAATTGGATCCTCCAAGTTCTTTGGAAACATGGCAAGATTCGAGCAGTTGTAAAGATAGAGAGCCTTGAGATTTTTCAACTTATGAATGCTCGATGGAAGCCTTGTGAGGTTTTCGCAATATCCTAAATTTATTGTCTCTACAGAGACAAGATTTTCAATTGATGTAGGGAGTTCTTTAATAGCCGTCCATTGTAGATCAAGATGCTGTAAATGTTCCATCTTTTCCGGAATATCAGGGCATTTCTCAAGTTTATAGCAATAAGAGAGATCAAGGTTTTGAAGAGATTTTGTCTTGAGTGTGTTTGGAAAGATCCTAAGATTAGAGCAACTTGATATCGACAAAAGTTTTAACTTGTCAAGATATCCGGCAGATTGGTGAATCTCCACCAAACTTTCACACCTTAAAAGATATAACCTCTCCAGATTTGGAGCCGATGAAAGATCAGGAACAATAGCCAAGAACTTGCAATCACAGAACTCAATGGACTTCAAATTTATAAAATTCTGCAAAAACATACTAGTGCGGTCATTCAGCTTCGCAAATATATTCATAGCTTTAGAAAGTGAAAACTGATCATCACAAGGGCTTACCTGAAAGTTGCCTCCTAATTGTTTGATATGACCGTTCTTGACATAGAGCCTCACAAGTTTCTTTTGACCAAGGCCGAATTCTAGATCTGGGTAATTGGCCCATTCAAGCCAGCTAAGCTCGTTAGGGAGGCATATTGGACCTTGTGAAAAGATATGCACTTTAGGCATTATAAACATTCTCAACCTTTTCATGTTTGTGAAAGCATTAGGACTAATGGTAATCTCTTCTGGTGTAGGCAAGTCCAATACTATGGCCTTTATCGCATTCTTTCTCTGTTCATAACAAAGCAAATTCAGTCATCAAACAAAATTTCCTATTGAGTTTTACATTTTACTATCTGAATGTAAAAACTGAGATTTAGTAAAATGGACATAAACGACTTTTACCGTATATTCGCGTAGAATGTCCTGAACCTCTTCGAAAAGCCACAACCTACTACGCTTCCTAGGATCATCGGGACATTCCTGTTTAACGATATCCTTACCCATCAATTGAACCAAATCATGCATTTGTAAGTTTCCATTCACATTTTTTATTAGGGACCTCTCGATGAGAATTTCTATTCCTATAATTGGGTCAAAATCACAGCTATCAAGAACTTCCTTGATGTATTCTATTCTCCTCCCCTTAAAGAAACAAGCAATATTGAGGAAAATCTCCCTCTCACTACCCCCCAATCCATCGAAGCTTGTTTTGAGAACTCGATTGATAGTTTGGTCGGGACTTTTTGAGAGTTTATGTAATGTACTATCCCACGTAGATTCCTCTCTTCCATATAAGAATGAGCCCAACACTTCAAGGGCTAATGGAAGGCCGTCAGCATAGCGCAGTGCCCTATCAATGAGATCCCTTCTTATTCCAACTTTCCTACTATTTGGAAAGGCATGCTGATGAAAAAGTTCTCGTGCTTTGTCGTATTCTAAAGGTTTAATTTCATACACACAATTCATTCTATGAGAAGTTAGCAAATGTTTATCTCTTGATGTCACAATGATTCTACTTCCTTTTCCAAACCAATTGCCTTCTCCAGCTAATGCATTCAGTTGATTCATTTGGTCAACATCATCAAGAATTAGGAGAATCTTCTTGCAACATAGTCTTTCTCGTATCAAACTAATTCCTCCGCCAACACTATAGATCATTAAAGATTTATGAACTAGGATCTCATATAGAAGATCCCTTTGTAAAGCAACAAGACCATCACTTCGGTTCGATTTTTCTCTAACTTGCTCCAAAAAACTACAACCCTGAAATTTTCTCACCATAGCATTATATAAGGCCTTAGCAATTGTTGTCTTCCCTATGCCTCCAGGTCCCCATAGACCTATCATTAGAACACCATCATCAGCCGACTCTTGCTGTATCAACCATATTAGTTTTTGAACTTGCGAATCTATTTCAACTGGATACTTAGTGACATATAGGGGTCTTCGGTTGAGGTGAAATGATAATTCGTTGACGATGCATTGGATAAGCTCTGCTTCATCTCTGATGAGCACTCAAAAGAAAGAGAAACATCCTTTAGCATTTCAACCTCTAAAAGTCATAAGTGACATTTCATAAGAAAATTTGCAAATAACAAGATGAAAAGAAATAACACGTGTCTGCGCCAACATTTGCGTGATGAAAATTACACAGAGCCTGCGCCTAAGGACAATAATGCCTCGAGTGCAATCAACCACACTATTTATCTAAGACAAAATTTCTCATTATCTACACATTGAGAATTGGATTCAAAGAATCTGGTAGCTTGAAGTTTTGGTTATTCAAGTTTTCCACGTACCTGTTATTCATATCCCATCCAGATAAGTTACCAGCATCAAAGAGAGTTTTCTTCCATCTTTTCACTTTCTCTGAATCCTTCCCGAACTTTAACTCATGCTTAGCCATATTTCGCCCATAACTCTTTCTCCCCACTTTCACTTCTCTTGGTTCCACTTTGTAAAACACGGGCAACACCTTGAAGCCTTTTTGCTCCTTGCACTCCATGATTTTCACAAACTCTTCCAAACACCATGGTGAGGAAGCGTACTCCTCAGAGAAAATGATGATTGCGACGTGTGATTCCTGGATCGCTCTCATGAGCACCAATGATATTTCCTCTCCTTTCCTAAGCTCTTCGCTATCCACAAAACTGTGTATTCCGTTCTGGTCAAAAGCTATATAAAGATGACTAAGGAAGTTGTTACGAACATCGGTGCCTCTGAAATTTAGGAATACTTCATGATTTCTTTTCGGCTTTGAAGAAGCAGCCATTGAAAGAGCTGATGAATGATGTGCTTCAAGAATATTTGCTATCTGACCAGGGATCCAAGATCTAGCTCTTATGTGTATTTGTATAGACGTGGAGTATGAGATACGCAATGGAACGAATGACTAGACGAACTATCACGGTGAGACTGGAGATTCTGCCCGAGTCCACATCTATTTGTCAGAGTTGCTTTTTGACTTTTGTCTTCTTTGAGAGTAAACCGTGGAAGCTTTTTGTCTTCTTTGCGAGTAAAACCGTGGAAGCTACCATTAGAGGCTAGAGCCACCATTAAAAAATGATCCTTTCCCGTTCCTTCCCTCCGAGTAAATATCGCCACACTCCAGTTCTGGGCAATTTCTTGGCAATATCATTTCTACTTTTTTTTTTTGGTCGCTTTTTGTCTTCTTTGTGAGTAAAACCGTGGAAGCTACCATTAGGAGCCACCATTAAAAAATGATCCTTCCCCGTTCCTTCCCTCCGAGTAAATATACCCACACTCCAGTTCTGGGCAATTTCTTGGCAATATCATTTCTACTTTTTTTTCGGTGGTTAAAAAAAATAAATAAATGTGCCATACGATTCGGCCTCTCCAATTGGCCCCTCTCTAAACAAATCACAGCCGTCGATCGTATCGAACGAGCCATCTCTGTCTCCGGGCCCCACTGTACATCCCCATCACTCTAGCCCCACCATGCGCTTCTCTTGAGTCTCTCCCTCCCCACCGTCTTTTCCATTCCGTCCTTTAAAAAAAAAAACACAAATTTGAGTATAAATAAAAATAAATTTTATTAACAGATATCCAAAAGACACCGATTAAGGATAATAACATAATAAAAACACATACAAATGCATTTTAAAGAATTAAGCAAGAACATATTTCCAATGAGAGCAATTTATTTTAATGTAATTTAATACTTAACATAGACATTTTTTTTTCTCTTCTTCTTCTCCTTTCGAAGAGTCGAGTCCCAATTTATTTGACAAGTGAAAATGTCAAGTTATTTCCTCAGAGAGCATTGGTTAAGTCAAGTTCATGGCCGGCACTAAAGTTCACACTCTTTCTCACTTTCCATCCCATTAGCGACCCTTCATTAAGTCTAGATGGCCTGAAGTCATTAAGTCTATCATATAGGCCGCATATGGTAGGATTTTTAAGGAAAGCCTTAGGGAAAATGCAAAAGACTTTAAAATAAATGCGTTTTTAGAATGCAAAAGTCCACTATGAAGTACATTTAAGTAAAATAATATTTAGAAAAATTATATTTATAAAGGACTTTTGTTATTAATAAAAAAAGAAAATAGCTAGCCCTTTGTTGACATAGGCGGCTGTTGTTCAAGGTTGCAAACCTCAAGTGTCCCCGGAGACTAGACTTGTTAACGGGTTGGTCAAGTCGAGAGTGGCCACTGGGATTCGCCCTAGTGGCCACCCTTCCAACATGGAAGGGGGAGGTGAGAGGTTCAAATCCCCACATTCTCAGGGGGGGATGGGGGTGAGGACGCGTAAGTTTCAAGAGTGGGTTTCGACTCCCACGCCCTGCAAGAGCATGGCAAAAGTCTGAGAGTAAGTGTAAAATAGGCATAGAGTAGGACTGACAAAAAAAAAAAAAAAAAAAAGTCGAGTGTGGGTAGAGTCATAAATGGCCTGACCCAAATCGACTTATTTAACCCGTTTATAACCCATTTATTATGATACAAAATTCTTGACCTATACCCGATTCGACACATTACCAATCTATATCTTACCCGTTTAACTAAATTTAAGAAAGCTTATTTCTTGTTTTTTTTTAAGTAGTATTGCTAAAACACTTTCATGCAATACAAATTTAGTGGACAATTTTTATAATATTTTAAAAGAATAAGCCTCCATTTGTTTCTTGGAAGATTTTTTTTTTTTTTTAAGGAAAATTACAAAATTTTCTGGTTTTTGCCTAAAACCTGAAAATGAATTATAAAATATTTTCTGCCATTTGATATGAAAAATATGATTAAATTTTCCTTCATGAACTCATTTTAATTTTTTAATCTTTCTTTCTTTTAAAATATCAAATTTATAATTATTTGTTATTTTTACTTTTAAAAAATCTAATTTTTTTTTCTTGTTTTCTTCTTCTTCTTCTTCGACCAATTGTCGGCCATGATGACGACTAGTAACCAGCCATAGGCCATAGCCTCGCTAGATTCAGGTAAGGCTCAAGCCAAGCTCAAGCTTGCCCGAGGCAAGTGAGCTTAAGCCTCGCCAAATGTCGACAAGCTTAAGCTTGCATGAGGCCGATGAGCTCGCCCTTCGCTTGGATGGCCATCACCATGCGGATCACTAGCCAAGGGAGATGGAATAAGAAAGGAATATAAAATGAAAAAAATAAATAAAAGAAAAGAAAGTTGTCAAAAAGGAAGAGTTTTCATTTTTATAAGGCTAAAGAGGGAAAGAGAGTGTGTGAGTTTTGTATTGGAAATGGGTTCTAAGTCCAACTCATCTAGACCTATTTATTTTGGGCATTCAATTTTTAAACCCATTTGAGTAGGTTCTTCAAGATTTAAGTGACCAATTTATGATTCATTCAAAACATAAATTGGTCATTTATGAGTTTAAGACCCGTTTTGATAGATCTACTAGAGACCATAGAGGAGGGCCATTTCGTGCATAGAAATGAATCTAACTTAGGAGTTTATTATCAACTGAGAATGATACATTGAAAAATAATGAGTTTTCCCTTTTTTTATGCCATTTGGAAAAAGAGTAAAGTTTTTTCAATTTAGAGGACAGATCAACTATATGAGCCAAAATTGAGTTTATGTGAAACTTAAATATGAATGGTCGATTGAAAAAAAAAAAAATGAATTGCCAAACAATTCAGCCTCTTCAGTCGGCCCCTCTTTAAACAAATCACCGCCGTCGATCATATCCAACGAGCCATCTCTCTCTGAGCCCCACTACACGTTCGGCACTCTGGCCCTCACCATTCGCTTCTCTTGAATCTCTCCCTCCCCATCGTTTTTCCCATTCTGTCCTTTTTCTTAAAAAAAAAAAAAAAAAAACACACACACACACGCACGCACACAAATTTGAGTATAAATGAAAGGGAAAATGTCACAAATGGTCCATCTACTATTACTTAATGTGCAATTTGGTCCATAAACTTTCGATATGCTCAATTTGATCCCTGAACTATTGATAAATGTCCGTTTTAGTCATTTGTTACTATTATTCCTTTTTTTTTTTTTTGCTTCTTCTCTCTTCCCTCCGCCGGAGCTGGTGGAGGGAAGCCGGCATCCAACGGGCTCCTCGGGCGAGGAGCACCCCGGCGTTGGGCAGGCGAGGGGCTCCTCAGGTGAGGAGCACCCCGGCGTCGGGTGAGGGGCTCCCTCGTAGATCTAGCGAGGGAGCCCCTCGCCATCCGGTGTTGGGCCGCCCTTGCCTGCGTTCGGTGAGGATAGCCCTTGCCCGACGCTGGCGAGGGTCACCTTGGTCGGACGCCGGCTTCCCTCCGCCGGAGTCGACGGAGGGAAGAGAGAAGAAGCAAAAAAAAAAAGAAAAAGAAAGGAAAAACAGTAACGAATGACTAAATTGAACATTTATCAATAGTTCAGAGATCAAATTGAGCCAATCGAAAGTTCAGGGATCAAATCAACCGTGGTGGCTCTACTAGGTAGGCTCTTGACCTTTGAGGGGAAGGTCAGGAGTTCGAAGCCCCTACAACGCAAGTTGTAGGGAGGTTGGTAGGCCATTAGGTGATTTACGCATGGCGCCCTGGTGATGGGTCCTGGGCTAGCGTCACCTGGGGATTTACGTGGTAGCTGTCGGCTAAAGCGGTTCCTCCAGCATAAAAAAAAAAAAAAAAAAAAAAAAATTGAGTCGATCGAAAGTTCAAGGACCAAATTGCACATTAAATAATAGTATAGGGACCATTTGTGACATTTTCCCTAAATGAAAATAAATTTTGTTAATAGATATCCAAGAGACAGAGATTAAGAATATAAAATAATAAAAACACATATAAATGCATTTTAAAGAATTAACCAAGAACAAATTTCTGACAAGAGCAATTTGATTTAATTTAATATCTAATCATAGACATTTTTTTTTGTCTTCTACTCCTTTTGAAAAGTCAAGTCCCACTTCATTTGGCAAGTGAAAATGTCAAGTAGTTTCCTTGAAGAACATTGGTTGAGTCAAGTTCATATTAGGATTGTGTTTACATTATTCATTGGCCGGTGCTAAAGTTCACACTCTTTCTCACTTCCCATCCCATTAGCAACCCTTCGTTTAAGTCTAAATAGCCCAAAGTCATTAAGTCTAAATAGCCTAAAGTCACTGCCGCCACCGCGGAGGGGGACTTGTGGTGGCTGGGCTGTGGCCGTGGTGGGTTTGGGAGGGGGTGATGTAGGCGTGGTGCATTGCTACCGAGTGAGAAGCTCTGAGCGAGAGAGAGAGGGAGAAAGAGAGGGGATGATGATGATGATGTTGGCTTTTTTTTCCTTCGGAGCTTTGAGACTTTAAGAGACGGGGAGATAGCGATAATGTTGGGGGGGCTTTCGAGTTGTTAATAGTGCTTTGATAATATTAAAAAAAAATTGCTAACCTAAAAGCAAATTGCTCTTTTAAAAATTTTAAATGAATATTAATATCCATTTTGGATAATAACATAAATAGTCTATGAATTTTGACCAAATTTATAATGCGATCTTTGAACTCTTAATTTATTTAATATAATCCTTAAAATTTTAGTACATATTCAAGTTAGTCTCTAAACTATATGAAGACACTTAATGCTATTACTGGGGTGTGCAACCAAACCAATTTTACTTAGGAATCGGATTGGACTTTCTGAAAAATAGGTCTGAAAATCGATTCTCATTGGAATAGGTCTAGGAATAGGTTCCAAGTGACCCATTGATTCCACTCTACTTTAGAATTTGTTTTATAAGCTAAAAAGCTTAAATCTTAATTTATTTTTTCCCTAAATTTTAACCTTAGCACTCTTTCGTCCTTTCTCCTTTCTCAAAACTTCTTGCCAATCTTTCATTTTCCTCTAAATTTTTATGGATGAATGGGGAATATATGTTTTATGTTACATGTTTGAACTTTTTTATTGTTTATAATTGTACTTGACTACATATTTAGATTATTGTTTTTGGCAGATTAGGAATTCTATTATTCACCTTTTACTTTGAATCATTTCATTACTCATAACCTCATATGATTTTGCCGTAAAATTAAAAAAAAGAAAAAAAAAAGAAGATAAAACAAATTCTTAGATGAACCCTCGAGCCAGACCGGAAAAATAGAGAACATGATAGGTTTTGAGGTCCAAAAAGTAGAAATCAGTTATAATAGGGTAGAATCTAGGTTCCAGCTTTAAAACTTACATACCATGGAATCAATCACCTCTAGCTATCATCTCAACAATTAAAGTTCAAGAACAATATTGAATATTTTCATATAGTCTAGAAACTAAATTGTATATGAATTTTATGGATCATATTGTATAAATTGAAAGTTCATGGACGACATTACTTGTTGGGCTAAATTTCAGAGATTGCCGTGTCATTTTCCCTTTTTATTTTTATTTATGCTCAATTTCTTTTTAAGAAAAAATTGGAAATGGGTGGAGATTAGATTCAAGATAAGGGTATGGTCGGCGCCATGGGCCAGCGATGGGGATGGCTGGTGGGAGGGAAAGCACGTAAAATGAGACTTGCACGTGGGTTGGTCCCTGTGTGCCGACACACGAGCCGGGCATGATCGATGGTCGTGATTCGTCTCGGGGGATGGGGCCAACTCGAGAGGCCGAAATCCTCAGCCAACTGAGCTGGGCACTTGTGCAATTACCCTTGTGCCATCGTTGAGCCAAGACGCTCTCACCATTAGGGAGAGCAGCGGGAGTGCAATTTCTCGAGTTCGTTTTTTATTTTCCTTCTTTGTACGGGAACCGGGGGTAGGTACCTAATGATTTCTTCTTTTTTTCCGATTGAAAATTTATAGGAAGAGATCGAGTAATCGGTGTTTCATTTTGATGAGGCGGGTTATGGCCAAACCAGAACATGAATTTGACTTGAATTGAAGCTTGGAGTGAGGATCGATATGAAGATGGAGTTCACGTGGCGTCCGCGAGACAAAGGGACATAGGGCCAAGTGGTTCTTCCTCTTGAGAGTGTTTAAGGATTTCTCTTGGTAAGTTTTGAGAGTAAATATGTTGCGAGAGATTGTTTCCCTACTTATTGCTTGGTACTCTATTAATATCTTGTGTTGTGGTGGACTGAATGATCTTTTTTGTACAACATCGTCAAGTATTTCGTAATATGGAGTTGTTATGTGATATATAAATACAAATTGATGATACCACATTATAGTTTCATAATTCACAACTCAACTCCAAGGCCAAGGTCCCGAGTTTATGGTAGGGTCTTAGGTGGCCCATGCTATAACTTGTTTACCCGGTGTCTCTGTCCAGTGCTAGGGTCCAAGGTTCAGCCCTCAATGTGGAGATATAATCCAAATTGAGTTGAGCTATTACAACATACTTGATATTTGAACCTTCACTTGAACTCAATCACATATTAAAGTTCTTGTTCAAACTCAACTTGAAAAAGAAAACCGGACCATTCAAATTTGACTTCACTCAATTTGACTATATTAAATAATTGACAAAAAGTAAGTTAAGCCCGATTAGGCTCTTGAGACTATCAATTGGGTATGGGCAAGTTTAAGCTTGATATTGTGTGCAACATTTGTGTGTAAGTTTCACCTGAATTCATTTGTGCATTATCTAATTGATTCTTATTGTAAATTGAAAAACCTTTTTTTCCAATTGGCATGTTGCCATATATAAAAGTGTGAATGTAACTTTTTTATTTTCCTTCGATGATAACTTTATATGTTAGGAGCACTTCTACAATACTTTGAATATATTGTATTATATTATTATGTGTCATTGCAATTAAATACAAAAACGTCTTAAGACTATATATATATTACATCACAAATCGTCATAACCGTAACGTAAAACTGTTGTTAAAAAAAGTGGGATCCGGTACATTTTTCACATTCCTCGAATTTAGTCTAAAACGTGTAGGATTTGCACAGCACCTTTCGTTCATAGTTTTTTTTTTTTTTTTTTTTTTTTCAACCCATTTGTTCACATGTGGTGGCCAGTTGCCGTTGAAGGTTGGGCCAACCGAACCGTCTCCCCCATCGAGGACTTTTTTTTTTTTTTTTTTTTTTAACAATAAATAAGATTATTTCCATGGTATGATTTTTTTTTTTCATTAATGATCACGAATTTTCACCTCACCAAATCTTACTAATGTATACAAATCATCTCATCCATGAGCAACAAGACTTCATTAATAAGCCAGTAATGGTTATGACCCCTTGAAGTTTTTGTAATCGGTAACTTCGTAACTAAACACTAAATTGATTGTATGAATTAATCATTTAACTACTCAAAGTACCTCTTGGACTATAGGTTTAAAAGAATAAAACCCCGTCAATTTTTGCATACTTGCCAACCTAGACTTGGACTTTAAACTAAAAAAAAAGGAAAACTTTAACAACATTTTATTTTGATATTCTTTTTCATCTCACTTTTGTAGCTGGCTTAAACCTTTTTTCTTTTACATGTAGCGATGCATCACTTTCATTTTATAAAGGGTAAGTCATCACTCATTATTTAAAAAATTAAGATGCGTACAATGAACTTCGACAATTTAATTTTAGCAATTGGTATTTTGTAATCATTCACTTGAAGGAGTAAATTATATTTTTTTTGTTGGTTACAATCCATAGGGAGGGCTCGTATAAATTTTGTAGACAAGTGATGTGGTAATTCTGTAATAAGCTTCTTAGCGTGTAAAGCTAATGTGATAATGACGTGGAATTAATGAATGAGGAGTGCCAAAAAAAAAAAAAAAAAAAAAAACTGGTTTAGAACTTGACTCTGTGAGCATGTTAAAATATCTAACCCAAAAACAAAAAGCATTTACTGATAGAGAATGCATGAAGATGAAGCATATTAAAGTTGACTCTTACATAAGAAGGAGGAGATAGGGCGTTTGAATCGTCACCTTCTCAAGAGGGTTGGGGTGGGAACGATTTAGTTTCAAATGTGGGTTTTGACTTACGTTTTGTATGTAGGCAGGACAAAAGCCTAAGAATGAGAATTAGTGTAGGAGTAGAGTATAACCAGCAAAAAAAAAAAAAAAAACATACTAAAGTTACTTTGTTTGGTATAAAACATTGTAAAATCACTTGAAGTAGTAGACATTAATAACTTAAAATAAATTATATTTTGTGGCTGGATTTTGTATACTGATAGAATAACAAACCCATGAATTACGAGTGTGCATTTATAAACTCTATTTTGCATCAGATATTTTTAACCTCGCCAAATAGGAAGAAATAATGCCACGTGTTAACATTTTTTGTACATTAACTAATATTAGAAAACTAAAATGTAAAACCTGAATGGCATGCAACAAGTTAAGGAATTCGGAAATTTGAGAAACGACGGACACCAAAAATTAAGAAAATTCCGACATCCCCTCTTTTCCAGGATAGCCAAGGTTACACTTGTAAATATACACAATCAGACGGCTCGTGTAGTCGGACGATTTTATCATTTTCCTTTTTTTCCGAGAGACAATTTGACAGTTGAAATCAAGTGCCACGTTTTCTTACAATAAACTGAATTCAACGGCCACGCAGAGAACACTGGTTGGAGAAGAAAGGAAAAATGAAAAGTCAATTACACGTGAAATTTGACCATTAAATTACTTAGCACAAAATCAAAGAAGAAAATAAAAATATATTTTAGGTAAAAAAAAAATGATAATATTAGGATAATCCTATCGTCGTTTTATCTTGCTCTCTTTCTAGCTCTGGCCAATTTATCTTTGCATCCGCTCATTTTTGGTAGGAATCATCAATGTTGCTTTGTTGGATCGTCGTGAAAATTTGTCTACACTCGTCGAAGATTGCTTTTGGAACAAAATTTGGGAGAATTAAGCTTGTTAAATCTAATGAAAAGATTTGCCAATGAAAAAAAAACAAACTTAGAGGATTATATACTAAAATACCATAAATATAGGAGTTAATTGCAAATATCAAAAGTGAAAATATAGGCAATTCCTTTCTTTTTCTTCGTTTTCCCCCACTTCTTTGATCTTTTGGACCCCTTGATGATATTTATAGAATGACAAACATTGTCAACAAGTCATTGTCTAGGACAAAGCCTGGTCCATCCTGCCATGATGAACATATTTGTATTAATATTTTGTCCCTCAACCTTGTTTAGGAGAGCGAAAGCCATGGTTGGTCATGGCTAGGAAGCTTCATGAAGGAGGCTAGGTTAACGGACACCGACAAAGCTTCGTTGCGGGTTGCATGATTCCGAGAAGCTTTGCGAGGGTTGCTTGATGCCAGATTTAGCTTGTCAAGGGTTGAGCATTGCGTTGCCTAGTCGTGTGGCTCCGACATTCCACCACTTGAGGTCATGGGACACTGGCATTTAGTGTCGTGTCGCCTAGGGTCCAGCTACACTGGTGTTGCGTCTCCAAGGTTTGGTTGACCTCGGCGGCGTATTGCCTAGGGTCGCACAAGGTTGGCACTGGTCCTACTGTTGTGCCACCTGCTTGTGCTTTCTTATGTACCGGCAAGTTCCTTCGTTCTCCCTTTTTAATTTTTTTTTCTCATTCTAAAAATTGCTTTGAAATACTTATTTTAGAAGGCGTTTGACAAATACCGTTTGCTTTTCATGAATATCCTTGAAGTCAATCTCCTTTGCTAAAATGCATCGTTTCTCATACGCCAGAGCTGTCCCTTTATACCAATCCAACGCAAGCTGCCGAGTAACAACAGGGGAATCAACTAAATTTCCTGAATAGACCTCTTGATCTTTGAGACAATTTGAACAACACTATCCTAAAGATATAGATTATACTAGATTTAGCAAAACTTACTATCTCAGAATTTTAAATTATAAAGTATCGGCATCATTAATTGGAATTGGATTAAGAGAGGCAACAGAAGCCCATCTAATAAATTACATGGCGAAACTTGGAAGACCATGGCCATTTCAACAAGCATCCTCTTAATTTTTGGGTTAATGCACTCTGCACTAAAAATCATAAAGAATTAGAGGCAAAAAAGAAAAAAAAAATGTTCCCCAATCATGTCAGTAGCATGGTGTGAAACCTCTGTTTTATAATGATCTTGAATTCTAATTGAAGGAGCAGACACTTGCAAATCTCTAGTGGAGGTCTAGAAAAGGGAAAAGCAAAGACATTGGAACCCATTGTCTCACCGCAGTTAAGATCGCCTCATCTTCTTTGTTAAAGGTGATGAGCTTTCCTCCACATCTGTTTCAATAGGAGTATCTTCTTCCTTGGTGTCTATTGAATTATCTTCTTCTGAGTCTTCCCCAAAAAACTTCACTTCGTTTCTATCAGCTGATGGTGCTGGGAACACCACCCTCAGATCATCCTCCTTTTGTTCACATATTATATGGAATCCACACTTCTTTATGCTTCCCTGTTCTGCTTTGAAGCAAACTTGGATATGGCTCGAATCATTTTGCAAAATCTCCTTCCTTGAAAGCCAAAAAAAGTGTTCGTAATAAAGCCACACATGGTCAGATTCTATTGACCCAAGTTCTTTACTCCAAGACATCGCTTCTTGGCCATTAACAAGTACTGTTAAATGACATAAAACGTCGACCACTTTTCCTTCCTCCGGGTCAAGAACAACACAGAGTGCTACTCCTTTGAACTTGTCGTACAACTCCTGGGGAATCATGAAAGATATGGAATCCCCTTCACAGGGGAGAATCCATTTAGGCATCTCTCTTCCAGGTAGGCTAATGCTGAGACGATCCCCCTTTAGCAGATCCTGTCACACAGATAGTACGCATATCAAGCATTTGCAGTTGACATATATATACACATATAGAGACAGACAGACAGACAGACCTCGAGTAACAACAAATCAGCCATAGTGACCCCTCTGCGGGATAATTCACAACATGAAGTCAAGTTAACGGAAAGAGGGAGGTCGGGGCGACCCCCCAAATCTAGGAATTTTTGCAGAGATTTGCAACATTGGGCTGATAGCACAATACTTGGTGGAAGCTGAGGAATCTCTTCTAGTAGCTCGCATCCATCAACAGACAATTCGCACAAACTATGGTACTTGTCGATGCATGTCGGCAGATAAGTAAACTTGTTATCTGAAAGGTATAGTCTCTCCAATACGGGAAAACTGGAAAAACTCTCGAGGAAGTCTACTTCCAATAGATTGCAGTGGCTAAGTTCTAGGAACCCTAGGTTCTGGAATCCCCGACGGACATTGGGATCAGTTGAATCCTCCATATTTTTTGGAAACGTGATTAAATTCAAGCAGTCAGAAAGATTCAAGACCTTGAGATTTTTCAACTTATAAATGTGCCATGGAAGCCTTATGAGGTTTTTGCAGAATGCTAATTCTATCCCCTCCACAGAGACAAAATTTTCAATTGATGAAGGGAGTTCTTTAATAGCCGTCCTATTAAGATAAAGACTTTTCAGATGTTCCATCTTTCCGTCAATATCTGGGAACTTCTCGAATTTAGAACAACCGGAGAGAATAAGGAATTCAAGAGATTTAGCCCTCAGTGTGTTGGGAAAATTACTAAGATTAGAGCACGACTCTAGCGACAAAAGTTTTAGCTTGCCAAGATTTCCAACGGATGGGTGAACCTCCACCAAGTTCTCACACCCATTAAGAATCATTTTCTCCATATTTGGAGCCGATGACAGGTCATGAATACTAACCAAGGACTTGCATTTACGGAAATTGATGTACTTCAGCTCTCTAAATTTCTGCAAAAACATACTAGTGCAGTCATTCAGCTCTGCAAATATTTTTTATAGCTATAAAAAGGAAAAGCTAATCATCACAAGGGCTTACCTGAGAGTTGCCTCCTAATTGTCTGATATGACTTTTTGGGACATCAAGTCTCACGAGTTTATTTGGACCAGAGCCAAATTCTAGATTCGGGGCATTGGGCCATTCAAGCCATCTTAGCTCGTTAGGGAGACGTACTTGAGCTTGTAAAGAGATATCCACTCCAAGCAAAATGAGCATTCTCAACTTTTTCATATTTGTGAAAGCATCAGGACTGATGATTATTGCTTCTGGTGGGGACAAGTCCAATACTATGGCCTTTACTGCATCCGTCCCCTATCCATAACAGAGCAAATTCAGTTGTCAGACAAAATATTCAGTAAAGATTTATGTTATACCGTTCGAATTAGAGTAATGTAAACCGAAATGTAGCAAAACTAATCTAAACAACTTTTACCGTATTATAACAAAAAATGTCCTCAACATCTTCCAAAAGCCATAATCTGCTGCGTTTCCCAGGATCATCGCGACATTCTTGTTTAACAATATCCGTACCCATCAACTGAACCAAATCATGCATTTGCAGGGAACCATCCTCATTTTTTATCAAGGACCTCTCAATGAGAATTTCTATTCCTATGGTTGTCTTGAAACCACAGCTGTCAAGAACTTCCCGGATGTATACAATTCTCTTTCCCTTAAAGAAACAAGCAATGTCGATGAAAATCTCCCTCTCATTCTCGTCCAATCCATCGAAGCTTATCTTGAGAACTCGATTGATTTTTGATTCAGGAATTTTAGAGAGTTTATGCAACGTACTTTTCCATTCAGGTTCCTTTCTTCCACGTAGGAATGAGCCCAACACTTCCAGGGCTAATGGAAGGCCGCCGGCATAATGCAGTGCTCCATTGATGAGATCCCTTCTTATTTCTACTTTATTGCTGTTTGTAAAGGCATGCTGACCAAAAAGGCCTCGTGCTTCATTGTCTTCCAAAATTTTAACTTCATACACATAATTTTTGTCATGAGAAGTTAATAAATGTCTATCTCTTGATGTAACAATGATTCTACTCCCTTTGCCAAACCAATCGCCTTTTCCAGCTAAGGCATTCAGTTGATCTATATCATCAACATCATCGAGAACTAGGAGAACCTTCTTGCGACATAGTCTTTCCTGTATCAAACTAATTCCTCCGTCAACAGTGTAGACCGTAAATTTTGTATGAGAAAAGATCTGAGATAGAAGTTGTTTTTGCAAAGCAACAAGACCACCGCTTTGGTTCCATTTTTCTCTAACTCGCTCCAAAAAACTACAACCCTGAAATTGGTTCTCGATAGCATTATATAGTGCCTTAGCAATCGTTGTCTTTCCAATGCCGCCAGGTCCCCATAGACCTATCATCAAAACATCGCTGCTAGCTGGCTCTGACAAACTTATCAGTTTTTGAACTTGGGATTCTATAGCGACTGGATACTTAGCGACATATAAGGATCTTGGTCTGAGACAAATTGATAAATCTTTGACGATGGATTGTATGAGCTCCGCTTCATCTCTTTCATCTCTGACGAGCACTCAAAAGAAATAGAAACATGTTTTACCATTTCAAGCCATGGCAGGAATTCAACGTCTAATGTCATAAGGAAAATTTCATAAGATGATTAACAAAAAATAAAATGAAAAGAAATAACACACACCTGCGCCAACGTCTGCGGAAGGAAAATTACAAAGAATGTGCGCCTGAAGACACTAATTACTCGGGTCCTTGGAACCACACTACTTATCTAAGACAGAAATTTCTGCTAGCTTCAAATTTTGGTCTTTCGACTTTTGTGTCTACTGCAAATTCAAAGAACTTGATGCATCGTTTGGGCAACTCGAAGCTATAGATACGATTTGATATCTAACAAACAATCACGAGCTAACAATCGCAAAGCACTGCATCACATTTGTGCGTACCTGTCATTGAAGTGCCACCCAGACAAGTTACCAGCATCAAGGAGAGCCCTCTTCCATCTCTTCACTTTCTCTGAATCCTTCCCGAACTTGGACTCATGGTTATCCATAGCTCTCTTATAACTCTCTCTCCCCCCTCTCACTTCTCTCGGTTCCACTTTGAAAAACACTGGGAACACCATCAGGTCGTTTTGCTCCTTGCACTCCATGATTTTCAAGAGCTCTTCCAAACACCACGGCGAGAAGGCGTAGTTCTCAGAGAAGACAATGATCGCGATGCGCGATTCCTCGATCGCCCTCACGAGCGTCGGCGATATTTGCTCTCCTTTCCTAAGCTCCTCGCGATCCACAAAAGTGTGTATTCCTCTCTGGTCCAGAGCGGCGAAAAGATGACTGAGGAAGCCGTGGCGGACATCTGGTCCTCTGAAACTGAGGAACACATGGTAATAATTCCTTTTCATATTCGAAGAAGCAGCCGTTAGAAGAGCTGATGGTACACGTGCTTCCCTAGAATGCGAAGCATCGGAACAAAGAGTCTTGCTACGAAAATCAAGGGCCGAAGGCTGAAGCAAATTCGGCTTTGCTCTCGGAGAGGCTGGGCGGCCTCTGACCCGGGGTTGCCCTTCCCCGATCGGCAGCGAAGTCGACGATCTCTTCCTCTTGCTCTGGCTCTGGCTCTCTCTCGCTTCAAAGGAACAAGCGCTCTCAGCCTGTTCCATTCTCAGGAAAATATTGGACCGGACTCAGGGTAATTTGGCTCGTGAAGACGTTTTCAGCTTTGGATTTCAGATAAATATGCTGCTTATGCGCGGCGGAGAGGGTGTGGAGGGCGAGATCGACGTGATCGACAAACAAATCTGGAACGACGAAGAATCGGCCAAGGACTCAGAAGAGGAAAGCTTCTACTAGGGGTTTATGATTCTTGCTGCGAGGTCTCGGGTCCGGCCCGCGCCCAAGGACGCGCAAAAAGAACGCGGAAGGACGCGCAAAAAGGACGCGCAAATCCACCTTTGAGGTATCAAGTCTAAGCGCTAGCGTCCTAGGCTAGTCCTCGAGATAGAAGGATAATCACATTGAGACGAGCTGATGCACTGTCAAGCTCGACTCACATGTTTGATAGCACGAAACTTCACTCGAGCTTAGCTTGATTGAGAATTGAATTTCTTGCTTGAACTCAATTGGAAAAGAAAATCGAAGTATTCAAAAGCTGCACTTGGATTCAATTTTATTATGCTGAAATATAAATAGATTGGGCTTGAAATTTCACATAAATAATTTACAAAAAGAAAAACTTAATTAGACTTGTAAAACTATTGAGCTGAGTACTAACGAGTTAAAGTTCGATATCATATGGCACATTCATGTTTAAGTTTCGCCTAATCTTGATTTTCATATATTGTAAATATTATTTTTGTGAAACAACGAACCCTCCCCCATGCCTAGCGAGGGGGGTCGACAGTCTTGTTGGCCTTGTGAAGAAAATAAAAATAGAATTTAAAATTTAAAATTGTCTACATTAGTATTGACATCTGAGTTTTAGTTGACAACTAAAAAATTGTTCTAGTCTCAAGCTTCTAGAAAGGAAATTAACATATAGGCCATTGAAATGGCTTTTTAAGTAAACAACCAAGCATTGAAAGCATCCAAGAAAAGGTATGGGAGATGAAAAACTCAATACAAGTCGGGCAAAAAATAAACATGGCATCGTTATTAAATCTTAGGACATGAATCCCCATAAGCTAAACACGATGTTAAGTTGGGGAAAGAATATATAATGTCTTGTTATTTAACCTTGGGACCTGAACCCCATAAGCTTGGGATATGCACGCCCATGATCACCAATGGCGAGTATGTAACTAGATATAGGATTTTTCGTATGAATCAATCTCTCACTATCTCAGTCAACTTTTTGGAGAATTAAAATTAGATTTTATTTCTATCTACTATAAGTAAGTAAAAAATATTATATTGATCACTATGTTAAAAAAAAATAAAAATGAACCAGGTCAGTCCTTGCATACTTGGACTTTAGACTTAAAAAAGCTTAATCAACATTATTTGTTTTGATTGGTTTTTGTCATCTCAGTTCATAGCAGGTTAAAGTTACTTTTTTCACATGCGGCATTCCGTAATCGTGCACTTGTAGGAGTCACTTAATTATGATTTTTTTTGTTGGCCACTATTCGTGAAGAGATAATAAGGTAAGTATAAATTCTATAAACAAGCAATGTATAATATTATAATATCTCTTTTAAAGTGCAAAACCGATCTTAAAATGATAGGTGAAATTGATGTATGGAGAGCCACACATACAAAAAAAAGGGTTTGAACTTGGCTTTGATATTATATTGAATAGTCCAACCTAGAAATTTAAGCTATTAGATGAAGAAAGACTACATATATAGAAGACCCTCGCAAACCCTATAGATGAGAAGATATTTTGATAGCAAAGTTTTTGGTATAAAACATTGTAAAATTACTTGGAGTAAACAATTTGACATATATATTTTAAAGAGACATTAATAATTTACAATAAATTCTATTTTGTGGTTGTATTAGTATAGTTATAGTGTAACAAGCACACGAATTAAGTGTTTACATTAATAAATTCTATTTCGTGAAAGATTTTTTTTTACCAAATAGGAAGAAAGACAAAGACGTGTTTATATTTTGTGTAAATCAATTATACAATAAAAAAAATTAAAATATAAAGCCTGAATTGCGTGCACAGTATAAGGGATTCTTTATTGTATAAATGAAGTAAACATAATATTTCACACTTGTATGATTCTGAGAGAAGAAAACAAGTAAACCTTTTAATAAGGGTAATGAATATTTAGTCCTCCTAACTGTTTATCAATATCGGCCGACTCCTTATATAGTATGGAGATTATTTATTGACTCTTTCTTTGATAGAATAATATTTAGAGTAATTATAACTACGTTTAATTTTTTATCTTGAGGTTAATGTAAATTGTTGAACCATGAATCACTATGTTCTTACCTCCTAATTCTTAAATTATATATAAAAAGGGGTGCAAGCTTGACAAAAAAATTTGAAAAAAAAAAGATTGATTAATCCTATTACTAAATGGTTGTAGCGGTGAAAATTGATCGCCTTAAAAAAGTACCAATTCAGAGAGCATTTTAAGTTGATATCAAAATTTAAAGTGGAATAAGCTAAAATTCAAAATTTTAGAAAGAGAGAAAATAACTAGAAAACGAGATTTCTATTTTTGGTCTCAGGGCTAAAAGGTTCAGAAAGTCGGGAAGACGTCGGACGCCAAGATCGGTTTCAGAAGAAAATTTTAGTTGTTATCCGTTGGGGGGAGGGGCCGAGCCAAGAGGCCCAAATTATGAGCCGACTGAGTTGGCACTCAGGAAATTACACTTCTGCCCCTACCGAGCCAGGACGCTCAAGCTGCATATGGGAGACGAGCAGCTTTGAATTTCCCAAAGCCCTTGAGCCAAAGTTCTGGCATTTTGGAACACGACTTCAAATATTTTGGTGCAAAATTTTGCATTGAAAATGGTCAAAGCTCAAGGCGAGGGAGAGCTCAGGGGTTTAACATCTTTGGCATGCATGTTAATATTTTTTTCTTCCAACAGCACCACCTAGGGGTGTAAATGGTTCGGTTCGATTTGATATTTTTGAAAAATCAAACCGAATCAAACCAATCAAGAATTTATTGAATTGAACCAAAATCTTGATTTTTTGATTTTTACTTTTATGTTTGTATTTCTCCCTACATACACCCCTTTCTATAAATTTTTTATTTTTTATATCGATTTTTTAATTTTTTAATTTAATTTAATTTTTCCTTTTCTTTCTTTTTATTTTTCGCCAGCCAATGAATAAGAAGAGGAAGGAAAAGAAAAAAACAAAAAATTAAAAAAATGATTTAAAAAAGAGGAAAAACATTAGATTTTATCGATTTGGTTTGATTAACCAAATCGATAAAAACTTAACTGGTTAAAAATTTTCGATTTTTAATGAGAATCGAACCGAAAAAAAAAAAAAAAAAACCAAAATTTTCAGTTCGTTCGGTTTGGTTCGGTTTTCGGTTTGGTTTTTGACACTCCTACCCCAACCCAATCTTGGATGGAGATAGAGAGAGCTGTGGTCGCTCATGGCTGGGATGCTTTTTGGAGAAGGTTGGGGGACATCGGCAAGCTTGACGAGGGTTGGGGGACATTAGCAAGCTTTATCGAAATGGTCGCTCGACACTAGATTCTACTTGCCTAGGGTCACCTGACATCAGATCTAGTTTGTTGAGGGTCGAGCATTGCATTACCTAATTGTGTGGCCATGGCATTGCGCATCGCATGGGACCACGGCAGCGCAATGGGATCGCATGATGTTGGCATTGGTCTAGTTTTGTGGCTCCCACCTAAGTTTTCATATGCAACTGCAAGTTCCTCTGTTCTCTTCTTCTTTCTTATTTGAAAAAATGCTCTGTTATAAGTATTTTAACAAGGTATTAAACATTATTTACTTTAAAATTAATTCCTTTGAGTCAATGTCCTTTGCTTAAATGCAAAATCTTGAAGCTAAAGCTCTTCCTTAGTACCTATACAATGCAATCTGCCTAGCGACAATAAAGGAGCCGACTAATCTTCCCTGTATAGATCTCTTGATTTGTCAGACATTTAGACAATGCTTTCCCAAATAGATGGATTATATTAGATTGAGCCAAACTTACAATCCCATAATTTTAGAGTATGAAGTGCTAGCATCATCAATTAGATTATAAGAGATGACAGATGTCCATATGATAATTTACACAAAGCAACTCGGAAGACCATGGCCATTCAGCAAGCATCCAATTAATTTTGAATTAAAATACTCAGCATCACAAAATCATAAATAAAGAGAGGAAAAAGAAGAAGTTCCTCAGCCATGTCGATAGCATAATGCGAAATCTATATTTCATAGTGATTTTGATTTTTGATCGAAGGAGCAGACATTTTCAAATTTCTAGTAGAGAGATGACCAAGGAAGTTGTTGCGGACGTTCTTGCCTCTTAAACTCAGGAGCATGGTAACACCTTTTCTGATTCAAAGAAGCAGCCATGAGAAGAGCCGATGAATGATGGGCTTCAAGAATGTTTACCATCTGATGGGGTTTCCAGGCTCTAGCTCTCATCTATATATCACTTTGTTTGTGGATTTATGGCTTACGCAATGGAACAAAGACCAAAGAAAGTTATACGTTAGATCAGATCCCCACCTCTACCGGGGATTATCCTTTTGGGTTTAGGAGCCCCATGCGCAGTATCACCATCAGGTACAATCAGAGACTCCATCCGAAAATGATCGTGCGCTATTTGCCCGCAGCTCAAGTTTCTTTCTCCTATTTCCCTTACGGAACTTTCCTCGTTCCCTCTCCCCCACTATTCGAAAATGATCGTGTACACCGGTTCTGGGAAATTTCTTTGAGTTCAGAAAGTGATTGGCAATATCATTTCTACTTCATTGAATTTTGCACATGACTTTAGGCCATTAAGAATTGAAACGAAGGGTCGCTAATGAGATGGAAAGTGAGAGAGATTGAACTTAGCGCAAGTCTATGAAGAATATAAATGCAATCCTAGTATGAACTTCACTTTATAAAATATTCTTAGAGGAAATCACTTGGCATTTTCACTTGCCAATTGAAATGGGACTGAAAACTCTTCAAGAGGAGAAGAAGAAAAAAAAATGTATATATTAAATTAAATTAAAATAAATTGCTCTCATTCGAAATTTGTTCTTGCTTAATTCTTTACAATGCGTTTATATGTGTTTTTATTATTTTATTATTCTAATCAGTGTCTTTTGGATACCTCTTAATAAAATTTATTTTTATTTACACTCAAATCCGTTTTTTTATCTATTTATAAAGAAACGGAATGGAATGGGAAAATGACGAAGAAGGAGACATTCAAGGTGAGCGGGGGTCAAAGGGATGAGGATATGCACTATGCAGTGGGGCCCGCAGACAGAGTTGGGTCGTTGGATATGATCGACGGCGGTGATTTGTTTAGGGAGGGGCCGACCGAAGAGGCCGAATGGTATGGCACATTCATGTTGTTTTTTTTAATAATCGACCGCTCATGTTTAAGTTTTACATAGACTCGATTTTGGTTCCCATAAGCTGATCTGTGCCGTAAATTGAAAAACTCTTTTTTTTTTTTTTTTTCCGATCGGCATAAAAATGGAAATATTCATTATTTTTCAACCTATCATTCTTATCCAATAACAAACTTGTAAGTTAGAGTCACTTCTATACTACTTCGAATGTATAATATAATATTACAACATCCCGTTATAGTTAAAAGTATAATATTATTATGATACATCAGTAAAATCGATTTATGGTATTACGAGTTATGGTGATATAAAGTGCAGATTCGATACGGTTTACACATTCCGAATGTTTAGCGAGGTTGGACAATCCTATTGGATTTGTGCGGCAGCTTCTTGTTTTTAGGTGTTCTCCTTTAACCCAATTTGTTCACCGCACTTCTGTATTCCGTATACATCTAGCTAGTCCATCATATATTGTTTAACCCTTTTTAGCTTAAAGAATTTCCCCATAAACCAACAAATTAATAAGTATCAATTGAAATTGGCATACTTATAGAGGAATTTTTGTAATTATTAAAATTAGGTATATGGTTAAAATTGTTTGTAACAACGGATGCGAATCTTTACTTGACTAAAACCCTATAATTGTCTCAATCACATGCAATAAGACTCCATCAATGGGCCAATCGTGAGCATGACCCCTTAGAGTTATTCTTATTGGCGAGTATACAACTAAATATAGGATCTGTCTTATAAATAAATATCTCACATACTCAATCAACTCCTTGAAGATTAAAAATTACATTTTATTTCATTTTTATTGTAAAGATCGCCATAGTTTTTTTTTTTTTTTAAATGAACCTCGTCGTTCCTTGCATACTTCGACCTAGGCTTGGACTTTAGATTTACAAAAAACTGAATCAACATTATGTGTTCTGATTTTTTTTTTTTTTTTGTCATCTCAGTACCATAGCAGGGTTAAAGTTACTGTTGTCACACATGGCATTCCGTAATCATGCACTTGTTGAAGGAGTAACTTAATTATGATTTTCTTTTGTTGGCCAGTATAATCTCTTTTAGTGTGCAAAACTTATTTTAAAACTAGGGACTATGGAGAGCTACATATATGAAACAAATTGGGTTTAAATTAGCTTTGATATCATATTCGTATATCCATACAAAAAATTTAATCTATTAGATGGACAAAAACTACATATATATGTAGGAGACCCGTGCAAACGCTATAGATAAGGAGATATTTTAGCATAATAAATAAACTTTGTTTGGTTCCAATCAAAGGAAAATTTTACTTTGTTTGGTATAAAACATTGCAAAATTACTTGAAGTAAATAGTTTGAAATGTATTTGTAAGAGAAATCAATTACTTGAAATATGTTCGATACAGTGGTTGTATTTAGTACAGTGATAGAGTAATAAACACTAGTCGGATAAGAAAGGAAAAAAGAAAAGTCAAGTACACATGAAATTTGACCATTATATTACTTAGCACAAAATCAAAAAGAAGATAAAAATATCTTTAAGGCAAAAGAAAATGATAACATTAGGATAATCCTAACACCACTTGATCTTTTGAGATATTACTGTTAGATAAAGACGTGATTTATAATTTAATATTCTAAGACTCTCTATTATGCATAGGTTGGTCTTTAACCTAAGCCTAGGCATGGAAATATGTAATTGGAGAAGCAAATAGGGGCTTGAAAGATTTTAATTCAAGATCTCTTACTCTAATGCCATATGAGATTTTGGTGGAATTATTGCTAACTATTCAAAAAATATAAGCTGTTAGATGAAGACTTTGTTTATTATTTAAGTATTTTAAGAGTCTTGCTCTCCTTCAAGCTCTGGCCAATTTATCCTCACATCCGCTCATTTCCAGTAGGTATCATCCATGCTCCATTGTCAGATCATTGTGATAATTTGCTTGCACTCATCGAAGATCGATTTTAGAACAAAATTTTGAGAATTGAGTTTGTCAAATCTAATAAAAGCAATTCGATTATTACCAATGGAAAAAAAAGTCAAACTAAGAGGGCTATAAATTAAAAACTAAACGGTAAGCGAGCTGATGGCAAAACCCAAAGTGAAAATATGGCAATGCCTTTTTCCTTCATTGTCTAGAACAAATCCCGGTCCATCCCGACATAATCGAGAATGCTAGAAGTCATCGATGTGGCTGTCATTTATGCAAGATTCGAAACCAAGACTACTCTGACTTCAACATTTTTCTTTTATTAAATTGACGAGTATATAGAAATTTAAGTAATAGATGGACTTTTTTTTTTTTTTTTGGTTGCCACGTTACCTCCTTAGAATTAATTATCGCATAGATTTTCAGCAGTCGTTATTTTCTTATATGGTTTCCTCAAATAAAAGTTAAGTATTGATTTGAAAGTGATACGAAAAAGGAAATTATTTGATCTTTTTCTTTATCTATTTGCCGTTTTTCATCCGAATGTTGAAACCAATGGCTCACAATTTGTCGAGTGATCTCTTTACCTCCATTCCACTAGTAAGAAAATATCGCATCATCGAGAGAAGAGTTGGGGGCTAAGTTCCTGAAGTCTAATCTTGGTAAGATGGGTAACTCAATGGGAATTTATTTTATAAACGATAAATGAAATGACTCATACTTCAGTAATAAATCACCACCTTAATAAGTCACACTGCAATACAAAACCATAAAAAATCCAAAAAAGGAAAAGGAAAGAGAAGAAAAATATTTGGAGCTACAATTGCAAAGGGATACTAATTGGTAATTTAGGAATTTTTTTTTACAATTAAGAAACCTCATATAAGTACAATGAACGTACCTAAATCCTTTTTTTTTGGGGTCCCTACTCCTAGGTGAACAAATCAACTAATGAAAACATATGCCATAACATAATCCTATTGGAATTTGGATGTTAAAATCTAAACAAGTCATTGGATCTTCACACACAATAATATCCCGAGCATTTTTGGATTGTGTCATTTACATTGTATGTTTAGATTAGATTTTCACTTAATTTAAACTCTAGTTTTTTGTGCTATAATATTGGTACTATTCTATGCAATATGGCAGGCTCGTGATCTTGGGAATGCGTGATTTACTCGGCCTGCTTTATTTCAATTGTTTTGTAGTGGCAAAAAAAAAAAAAAAAAAAAAAGGAGATTTTCATATAATTTAAGAGCTAACTTTTCTTTTTTGGATAGGTTTTGTAGTGGGACCCGGGGATGGGGAGATGCAATGGGGCTGGACAGAGAGATGAGTCGATGGGTGGGGATGAAAGTACATGATGAGACGGCTAGGGCATGATTGACGGTGGTGATTTGTTGGGGAGGGGCCGACATAGGAGGCCCAAGTACTGAGCCGATAAAGTGGGCACTCATAAAATTACACTTTCGCTCTGACTGAGCCAAGATATTCAAGTGTCTTTGGGAGAGCATTTACGAGGGGCTTTGGACCTTTAAAAGTATTTAAGCCGAAGTTTTGGCGTCTAGTAACACGGTTTCAAATTTTTGCTTTGAAATTGCTCAAAGCTCAAGACAAACTCCAGCTTTGGGCTCTAGTATTTTCGGATTGCAAATTCAGAGGTTTAATATTAGTTTTGTTCTTCCAATCTTGATATCACTGATACAGCAGTATTCCTATTCCACCCACCCCCCTCCCAAAACAATCTTGGATAGACAGAAAGAAAGCCATGGTCAACCGTGGCTAGGAAGCTTCGCTAAGGAGGTCAAGGGATGCCTGCACGACTTCGGGTGCGTTTGGGAACCACTTCCCAAAGCTCCTTTGAAACCTAAAGATACTTGGGCAAATGCCAGCCCGTTTGGCAAAAAATTTTGAGCCCGCATTCCTTAAATGCCAGCATTGTGAAGCCGAAAGCCCAAGGCAGGGGGGGACCTGCCTTGGGCTTTTGGCTTTTTCGACATGCCCACACGGGCACTGTTCATAATTTTTTTTTTCGAAATTGTCCTCATGAATTTTTTGTTTTTCCGGTTCTTGCCCTTGTGTCGCAACTGTTCATCTTCTCCGGAGGGTTCGGTTCTGGCTGACTGTGAGCGATCGGTGACTGCTAGAGGGACGTCGACGATCGTCGGGGGGTGGCGCGACCAACGCCGGAGGTGGCGCAACCGATGCCGGAGATGGCGCGACCAAGGGCTGGGTCACCGCAACTCAGATCTGGGGCAGTAGGCGGTCTTATTCTTCCGCGAGCAGTTGCTGGCGACCGTCGCCTAGACGACCGGCACCGGGCGGTGGCGCGACCGCCGCGACCCACGGCAAGGTCTGGGTCACCGCGACCCAGATCTGGGGCGGCAGGGTCGCGGGAGGACCTTGCCGCCCCCGATCTGGGTCGTGCGACCTCGCGGCCCCCGGATTTGGGTCGCGGCGGCGTCGCGCGACCTCCCGCGACCTCACCGCCCCAATTCCAAGGGCGGCAAGGTCGTGCGACCTCGCCGTGACCCAGATCCGGGGCGGCGAGGTCCTCCCGCGACCTCGCTGCCCCAGATCCGGCATCGCCGGAGGTCGCCGGAGGTCGCGACGGCGTCGCGCGCGACTCGCTGCCCCCAGTCCGGCGTCGCCGAAGATCGCCGGAGGTCGCCAGTGGCCACTGCCCTTTGGTCAATTTGTTTTAATTTTTCTTTTGATATTTTTTTTTACCACAAAGATCCTTTGTAAATGTAATTTCCCAAACGCTATTTTGCTCAAAATACTTTACAAAGAGCTTTCAAAGTACAATTTACCAAACACGGTTGCATTTTGGAAAATATCTTTAACTCAAAGGTATTTGCATTTTCCTAAAGACTTTTCCCAAAAGTGGTTCTCAAAGGCACCCTTCACCGATGGTTGGCAGACGTCAGCAAGCTTTGCCGAGGGTTGCTCGACACCAAATCTAACTCACCGAGGGTCACTCATTGCTAGATGAAGCTCAGAGAGAGTCGGGCGTCGAGTTGCCTAGTCTTGTGGATTCGGCATGATGCCACCTAGAATCGTGCAGCACCAGCGCATTATGTGGGCACGTGCGTGCTGCCATATGTGGGCTCGCACGACCTTGGCAGCACGTCACTTAAGGTCACGGGACGCCAGCACCGGTGCTATTGTTGTGGCCCACGCTTGGGCTTCTATCTAAGTTTCTCCATTCTCCTTTTGGCATTTTTTTTCCTCTTATTTTATGACATACTTTGCAATAAGTATCTTATAAGGTGTTCACTATGCGCTATTTGCTTATCATGAACATTCTTTGAGTCAAATCTCCTTTGCTTAAATGCAAAGTCTCAAAGCTAAAGCTCTCCCTTTGTACCCATCCAATGCAATCTGTGGAGTAAAAAACAGAGGAATCAACTAATTTTTCCTCTATAGACCTAAAGATATAGATTATACTAGATTGAGCAAAACTTACCATCTTAGAATTTTGAAGTATGAAGTTTCAGCATCATTAATGGGATTAAGAGAGGCAACAAAGGACCGTGTGATAAATTACACGAAGCAATTTAGAAGATCATGGCCATTTTAACTAGAATCCTCTTAATTTTTGGGTTAATGCACTCTGCATCACAAATCATAAAGAAATAGAGGCAAAAAAAAAAAAAAAGTTCCTCAATCATGTCGGTAGCATGGTGCGAAACCTCTCTGTTACAATGATCTTGAATTCTAATTGAAGGAGTAGACACTTGCAAATCTCTAGTGGAGGCCTAGAAAAGGGAAAAACGGAACCCATAGTCTCATCGTAGTTAAGACCGTCTCATCTTCTTTGTTATGAGCTTTCCTTTTCATCTGTTTCAATTGGAGTATCTTCTTCCTTGGTGGCGAGGGTGTAGAGGGCGAGATCGACGTCGGGATCACCGGAAGACCATAGGAGTGCAAAAATAAACGAAGCTGACCCGTAACGACGATGGATCGCCCGGCCCTGACGGTGTCGAGGGCGAGAATATAGAGAGATCTACAATTGTGGCTGCCCGGCGTTTCTGAGTTGACTATCGTTTTGAAGGAGTATGAAGGAGGAGGAAGAAGAAAGTGAGTGGAGAGAAAGCCAGGGAAGCAGAAAGAACGGAAGCTTCTGAAGCGCAGGATCCACCAGAACATGTGGCAATCGACCAACGAATCTGGAATGATGAAGAATCGGCCTAGAACTCAAAGACAAAAGGTGCCACTGGCCCACGTGATAACTTGTTCGGCTGGCGTCTATCAGTCCACGCGCAAGGATGCGCAACCCACATTTGAGGTATCAAGTCTAAGCGCTAGCGTCCTAGGCTAGTCCTCGAGATAGAAGGATAATCACATTGAGACGAGCTGATGCAATGTCAAGTTCGACTCACATGTTTGACCACTCGAAACTTCACTCGAGCTTAGCTTGATCGAGAATTGAATTTCTTGCTTGAGAACGGCAAATAATCTTGCCAAGAATCATGCATTTTGCCGAAATACCTTGCCTTGCATGCTTTACTTTGTGTGCTGGCCGAAGTTCAACACGACTTGAATTAAATTTGGCTTGGTCTTGAAAATTCAAATAAGATTAGGGTCACCCCCTCTCCTAAATTCGAGTCCATTTAGCCAATAGGCCAATTCAAATGCCATCCACGACGGGGTCAATTCAATTGAAACTTGTTCAATGCAGATATGCTTTATAATGTCTAAATGCCTAAACGCAATGCAATATCTATATTTATTAAGGTATTAGGCCCTATTTTATTTTATAATGTGATGAATGATAAGTCTACACGTTAAAGTTTAGGTGTCAACACACTTAAGCAGAGGTTGATCAAGTATTAAATTTCTTGCTCAAACTCAACTCAAGAAGAAAATTGAGATATTAAAAAGTTTCACTTGAATTCAACTTGATTAAGTTGAAATATAAATGAACTAGAGCTCAAAATTTCATATGCAATGGAATCATAAGTTTTTTTGTGTCTCTCTAGAATTATTAAATAATCTACATAAATTAACTTAAACTCAATTAGAATAGTAGGACTATCTAGCCGAATACCAGCAAGTTCACGCTTGATATTATATGGCAGATTCCTGTTTGACTTTTACTTAAACTTGATTTTGGTTCATATAATGGATTTGTGTTGTAAATAGAAAGATTTTCTTTTTCTCAATTGGCATGGTACATTGAAAAACTTAATTATCTTTCAACGTATCCTTCTCATTTGAGATAGACTCCTAAGTTAGAGTGACTTCTATGTTACTTATTATAACATATCATTGTAATTAAAGTAAAATATTGTTATGATACATCACTAAAATTGATTTACAGTTATGATACAACATATTACGAGCTATGGCGACATGAAATGGTCATTGAAAGAGTGGAGATTTGGTACGGCTTAGAGATTCCCGTATGTTAGCAAGGTTGACGATTCTTTTGGACTTGCACCGCAGCTTTTGTGTGCAGGTGTTTAACCCATTTGTTCAACCCGCACTTTTGTACTCTGTATACATCTAGTTAGTCCACTAGATGATTAACAAGATATTGTTTTACCCTTTTTTAGCTTAAAGAATTTTCCCCTAAACCAAACAAATTGATAAGTTTCAATTAAAAGCGGCTTACTTATAGAGGAATTTTTATAATAATTAAAATTAGGCATACAGGAAAAAAAAAAAATTATAACGACGGATGCGAATCTTCGCTTGACTAAAATCCTATGAATGCATGCAAGTTGTCTTAATCACGTGCAATAAGACTTCATCAACGGGCCACTGATCATTGATCATGAGCATGAACCCTTACAGTTATTCTCATTGGTGAGTATGCAACTAAATATAGGATTTGTCTTTATGAATCAATCTCTCACCTACTCAATCAACTCCTTGAAGATTAGAAATTAGATTTTGTTTCATTTTTATTACGCGTGATTCCATTTCCGGTCAGTCGTACTTCTCCCTCCAGGAGTAGACGACGAAGAGGAGCCACGAAAGGGCCAGCAGGAAGTCCCCCACCGTCTGGCGGAGGCAGTCCCCGGCCAGGTCCTCCACCCCCGCTCGAACGAGACCCTCCACACCGCCACGAACACGTGCAGCACCGTGCAGCCCTTGGCGAAGAAGTCCTGGAACTCCCGGTCCTTGATGTTGGACACCATGAGGAGGAGGAGCTCGATGGCGAGGAGCAGGAGGCTGGCGAAGGAGTCGGAGGTCCGGATAAGGAGCCGGTCCTGCGGGGTGGACCCGAGGAGGCGCTTGGCGGCGTCGGTGCCGTGGCCGAGGGAGTAGATGGCCCGGGCATGGAACATCATGAGGGAGCCGCAGAAGAGCGCGATCAGGGAGTGGAGCACGCAGATCACCGTGAACGCCGATGACGCCGTCATCGCAGCCGCCACCACGGCCGCCAGGGCGGAGGGGGACTTGGGGGTGGCTGGGCCGTGGCCGTGGTGGGTTTGGGAGGAGGTGATGTAGGCAGGGTGCATTGCTGTCGAATGAGAAGCTCTGAGCGAGAGAGAGAGAGAGAGAGAGGGGATCATGATGATGTTGGCTTTTGTTGACAAAAGTGGTTCCCTTTGCCCTGTTGATATTTTTTTTCCTTTGGAGCTTTGAGACTTTAAAAGAGGGGGAGATAGCGATAATGTGGGGCGGACTTTCGGGTTACTAATAGTGCTTTGATAATATTAAAAAATTTTCCTTACTTAAAAGCAAAGTGCTCTTTTAAAATTTTTAAATGGATATATATATATATATTGTCGGTCCTATCATAATCCTACTCTAACACTCACTCTCAGACTTTTTGTCCCGCCCTCCTGCGCGTGAGAATCGAAACCCACTCTTGAAATAAAATCGTCCCCACCCCAATCCCCCGAAAAGATGGGGATTTGAACCCCCCCACCTCCTCCTTTTTAAGTAGGAAGGGTGGCCACTTGATATGCATTTTGGATAATGATATAAATAATCTCTAAATTTTGGCCAAATTTATAATGCGATTTTTAAACTTTTAATTTATTTAATATGATCCTTAAAATTTTAGTACATATTCAAGTTAGTTCTTAAATTATATGGAGATGCTTAATGCTGTTTATTAGGGATGTGTAACCAAACCGATTTTACTCAGGAATCGGATCGGACTTTCTGAAGATAGGTCTGAGAATCGATTTGTTGAAATAGTTCTAGGAATAGGTTCCAAGTGGGTCTACTCTACTTTGGAATTTGTTTTATAAGCTAAAAAGCTTAAATCCTAATTTCTTTTTCCCGTAAATTTTAACCTCAGCACTCTTTCGTCCTTTGTCATTTTTTGAAACTTCTTGCCAGCCTTTCATTTTCCTCTAAATTTTTATGGATGAATTGGGAATTTATGTTTTATATTAAGTGTTTGAACTTTTTTATCGTTTATAATTGTACTAGACTATGTACTTAGATTGTTAGTTTTGGTAGATTAGGATTTCTATTATTCATCTTTTATTTTGAATCATTTCATTACTCATAATCTCATATGACTTTGCTGTAAAAATTAAAAAAAGAAAAAGATAAAAGATAAAATAGATTCTCGAGTGAACCCTCAAACTAGATCGGAAAAATAGAGGACATGATAGGTTCCAGGGTTCAAAAAATAAAAACCAGTTATAATAGGGTAGAATCCAGGTTACAGCTTTAAAACTTACCACCCTAAAATCAATCACCCCTAGCTATCATCTCAACAATTCAAGTTCAAAGGTAGTAATGAAAATTTTTCGTATAATCTAAGAACTAGATTGGATATGAATTTTAGGGAACATATTAAACGAATTGAAAGTTTGGGGACGGCATTATTTTTTTTTTTTTTTTGGTAAAGTTGGGGACGGCATTATTTGTTGGGCTAAATTTATGAGATTGTGGTGTCATTTTCCTTCTTCTTTTTTTAATTTTTATTTATGCTCAATTTCTTTTTAAGAAAAAATTGGCAATGGGCGGAGATTAGATTCGAGATAAGTGTATGGTGGGGGCCATGGCCATGGCCCAAGGATGGGGATATGCAATGGGGTCCACAGAGACAGGGATGGGTCATTGGCTGGTGGGAGGGACATCACGTAAAATGAGACTCCGCACGTGTGTCGGGTCACTGTGTGCCGACACACGGGCCGGGTATGATCGACAGCTGCGATTCGTCTCGTGCAATTACACTTGTGCCCTCGGTGAGCCAAGACGCTCGCACCATCAAGGAGAGCAGTGAGTTCATCTTTCATTTTCCTTCTTTGTACGGGAACCGGGGAAAGGCACTATCAAAGCCACTAACCAAAAATCATCGTGCGCATTTCGCGTAACCTAATGAATTTTTTTCCGATCGAAAATTTATGGGAAAAGATCGAGTAATCGGACGTGTCATTTTGACATCACTGGTTGTGGCCAAACTAGAGCACGAGTTTGACTTGGCTTGAAGGTTGGAGTGAAGATCGATCTGAAGATGGAGTTCCCATAATTCTACCTTGAGAGTGTTTTAGAGTTTCTCTTGATAAGTTTTGAGAGTAAATATGTTGCGAGAAATTGTTTCTATACTTATTGCTTAGTACTCTATTAATATATTGCATTGTGGCGGACTCAATGATCTTTTTTGTACAACATCATCATATATTTTGTAATATGGAGTTGTTATGCAATATATAAATACAAATTGATGATAGCACGATATAGTTCCATAATTCACAACTCAAGTCCAAGGCCAAGGTCCCAAGTTTATGGTAGGGTCTTAGGCAGCCCATGCTATAACTTGTTTACTTGGTGTCTCTGGTCCAATGCTAGGGTGTAAGAGTTTTTCTAATGTGGACTACATTAATTGATATTGTAATTTATTGTTTTTACGGCTACCGTAAAACAAGGCTGGTCTAAGGTGAGATAGAATGTTTCTTAATTAGTCTAATATGGGGTTGGCTAGTGTGGGCCGAGTTAAGTCTGGCCCGTAATGAGGCCTCACTGAAACTCTATAAATAAATTTTCCTCTCATCTAACCCTAATTCTCACCTGTATCCTCACCTAAGGGGCGTTTACCTAACGCTACACGTGAGAGAGCCGCCTCATTGAGCCAGTGATACGGAGGGCAATAGAGGAGAAGGACTTGCGCATGGAACATTGTGTTTCCGCTTCTGCTTCAAGAACAATGGATCCCAAAACAGGTGCGTCAATTCTTTCTACTCAATCATGCATGTTCTTGTTCTAGTTATGGAGATCTTGGAGTTTGCGCAATTTGCATCTAACATGTGGTATCAGAGCCTCCATAACCCTAGAACACGAACACAATTGATTTTGCCATAATTTGTACGGATTAGCCCTAATTAGTACGGATTTTGCCCTAATTAGTTCAATAAAAATAAAATTAAATCACAAATTCGGATTGGGCTCGACGAGGCGAGCAAAACCGTGGGCGGCGCGTCGCTGGGGGAGGCCCCATGCGCCCTCACGCGCGGCCACACGCTGCCGGGCGTCGAAGACGCGCGCCTACGCGTGTCCACGCGCCCTCACGCGCTCCTATGCGCGGGGCGCTACTCGCGCGTGCGGTGCATGCGGGCACTGACGTCACGATGACGTCAGTGACCCGGACTCGGACTCGGATTTGGATGGACCCGACCCGACCCGAATGGCGATAGACCCAACCCGACTCGACCCGTTGACCTGACCCGACTAGATCACTTGTTGACCGGACTGGTCAACCGGTCGGACCAGTTTTGACTGGCCTTTGACGCTCGCGCGTGGGCTCCATGCACCACGCACTCAGGCGGCGCGTGCGGGCGCGTGGGGGCTCCGATTTGCGAGTGGCCCGCAGTGATGGACTCGTATGATTATTTCCTACGTCATGGTATATTTATTTTACATTTTTGATGATATTATGGATGTGAAAATACATACGGAATCCTAAATACGTGCTTTTTAGTGTATTTTCTGCATATTTTTCTTGTATTTTTCCTGTGATTTAGAAAATACAGGTGCCGGGATACAAGTATGCTATCACATAAACATTATAAAAGTGTAATTCATTAATAAAATTAAACTTTATTGTATTTTATTAATGAATAAGGCAATGTAATTAGCATGGCATGTGATTTGAGTGATATGATACCTCTATCACTAAAGTTAAATCACATGTATATGATGTATGTGAGATGAAAATTTTATATGCCTGGTATGAGAGAGTTCAAGGATTCAATTAAGTTGTGACCGCCAAAGTGGCACACTTGATTGAATTTGAGAAATTTCGATCTCGTATATTTGATTGGGATGTCTCCTGGTTTAATGCATAGTTATATTCTCAAAGGAGGTGATTGTGTATTAGTTCATGGAGGGATACATGATAGTGTGGTAGAGGAGTGACCGATCCTAATGGTTCATATGCCCAAATGTGATGAATTCACGAAAATTGGAATATATTCTCATAACCCTTATCATGTAGGGAGTGTGCAATTGCTTGTCATGTATTCTGCCCAAAGGTGATTATGTGATTTTGCATGTAACTCTCTGGATGTGTACTTATGCGTCAAGTTACACAATGCTCACATGATGCTAATTATATATACTACTTGTCTTTCAGTCACCTTTTCTGTAAATGGTAACTTCGTCACCATTGAGGTTCTTGCTGGTTCGAATTTTAAGAGATGGAAAGAGGATTTTCTGTTTGCTATGGAGATGGCAGATGTTCATATGGCTCTTACTACTGATCGGCCGACAGTTTTGACTGCCGAGAGTACAGAGGATCAAAAAGCAAATTTTGCTGCATGGGAAAAGAGCAATAGAATTTGCTTGCTATCCATGAAGCATTCCATTCAGGAACACTTGAAAAGCGGTTTGCCTGCAGACTGCAATGCTAGGCAAATGATGGAAGCTTTGATGGCTAGAAACCGTGCGTCGCATAATGCTGAGATAGGGACATATATGCAAACACTTTTTACTATGAAGTATGATGGTTCTGGTGGAGTTAGAGATTATGTTCTGAGGATGGTTGATTTGCAAACAAAGCTTCAGGCTCTCAATGTTGAAATTCCTACTGCTTGCATTGTCCATCAAGCTCTAAATACTCTTCCTCCTGATTTTGAGATTATTAAGACCAATTATAGTTCCCAAGATGAAACCTGGTCTATTAATGACCTGATTGCAAGGTTGGTGGCAGAGAAAGAGAAATTGAAGAAAGATAAAGGACGTATTGCTCTTTATGCTTCTAGTTCTGCTAGTGACAAGGGTAAGAAGGTGAAAAATTATACCCATAAAGATAATTCAGAAGTTGCTGGTCCTTCCAACAACAAAGGAAATTCTGAAGGAGTAGGCCCTTCTAACACTTTGGGTCCTAAGAAGGCAATCACCAAGAAGGATGGTGTTCTTTGCTACTTTTGTAGGGAGAGAGGACACGTGAAGAGACTTTGCAGCAAGTTTAAGGCTTGGTTGTCTAAAAGAAATAAAAGTGAGCCTAAAGGTAATGATTCTTTGGCATTTGTTTATGAATCCAATCTATCTAAAGTTCCGACCAATTCTTGGTGGCTAGATAGTGGTGCAACTAATCATGTTGCATTTACCATTCAAGGGTTCATAAACCAAAGGACGCAAAATCAGGATGAATCAAAGCTCACTGTTGGAAACAGCGTTGAAGTGGATGTAGAGTTCGTGGGAGATGTTATTTTAATTGTAGACTCTGGTTTTCAGATTGTGTTAAGAAACACTTTTTACATACCTTCTTTTAAGCGGAATTTAGTTTCTGTGTCTTGTTTGGACATGTGTGGATACTCTTTTGAAATAAAGAGTAATACTATTTTCATGTTTTATGATTCAAATAAGATTGGGTGTTGCAATTTATCCGATGAATTATATCAATTGAGTTTATCTCCCAACGACATATACGTTACTTATTCCGCTAAAAAGGTTGTTTCCAAAAGGCCTCTACCTAAGGAACAGTCTTATGCATTGTGGCATAAACGTCTTTGTCACATCTCTAAAGAAAGAGTAGAAAGGCTTATAAAGACTGATATCTTGCCTACTCTTAAAGGGGATCAAGAGACTTGCGTAGACTGCTGCAGAGGTAAGATGACTAAGATAAAGAAGAAATCCGCTGTATGAAGTTCAGACTTGTTTGAGGTTATTCACACTGATATTAGTGGACCTTACACGCCTACCTTGTGCAGAAATTTTTATTTCATCACATTTATTGACGACTTTTCTCGATATGGATACTTGTACCTGATTAAAGAAAAGTCTGAGTCTCTTGATAAATTCAAGATTTTTCGGACTGAAGTGGAGAAACAGTTGGGAAAAGTTATTAAGATTGTCAGATCTGATCATGGTGGTGAGTATTTTGGTAGGCACGGTGATGCTGGACAACTTAAAGGGCTGTTTGCTAAATACTTAGAGGATTCTAGGATTATAAGTCAGTTTACTATGCCCGGTAATCCTGAACAAAATGGTGTAACTGAAAGGCGAAATCGTACCTTATGGACATGATGAGAAGTATGATTAGTAGGACAAATTTACCTAATTTTCTATGGAGAGAAGCTTTGAAAACAGCTCTTCATATTCTAAATCGTGTTCCTACTAAAGTGGTTCCATTGACTCCTTTTGAGTTGTGGACTGGACGTAAACCTAGCTTGAATCATCTTAAATTTTGGGGATGTCCAACAGAAGTGAAGTTATATAATCCAACATTGAGTAAGCTGGATTCCAAAATTACTCGGTGTTACTTCGTGTCTTACCCAAATCATTTAAAGGGGTATCGGTTTTATAACCTTAACGGAGGTACAAGAATTGTTGAATCTCAGACTGCAAAATTTCTAGAATTTGATGTAACTGAAAAGGGTAGCTGCTCACAAGCTATCGAAGATGATAGTATGGTGGAGATTACTGGATCCCTATCTCATCCTATGCAGACAATTATGGAGCCTCTTGCGCCACAAACTGAGCCTGTTGTGGCCCATGATCCTGTTGTTGAGACTGTTCCTGAAGAAATTCCACAAGTTCTTCATATTCAAAATGAGGATGAAGTAGCTCCACTCAGAAGATCAACTAGAGAAAGACGTTAAGCTATACCACCAGACTATCTAGTCTACCTGGGAGAGCATGATTATGACATAGGTTGTGTTGTTGATCCTGTGACTTATATTGAAGCCATCTCATGTCCTCAATCAAATTTGTGGTTAGATGCAATGAAAGATGAGATGCAATCTATGAAACACAATAGTGTTTGGGAGCTTGTTGAATTGCCTGAAGGTTGTAAACCTATTGGCTGCAAATGGGTATTCAAGACTAAAAGGGATTTCAAAGGAAATATTGAAAAGTTTAAAGCCAGACTGGTAGCTAAGGGTTTCACTCAAAGAGAAGGAATAGATTATGAAGCAACATTTTCTCCAGTTTCTTCTAAAAATTCCTTTAGAGTGATCTTAGCATTGGTAGCTTATTACGATATGGAGTTACACTAGATGGATGTTAAGACTGCTTTTCTAAATGGAGACCTTGATGAGGAGGTTTATATGGTGCAGCCTGAAGGTTTTGTAGCAGATGACTCAGGTCAGCTTGTTTGTAGATTGAAAAAGTTTATTTATGGCCTTAAGCAAGCTTCTAGACAGTGGTATTTCAAGTTTCATAGTGTTGTTACTTCATTTGGATTTATTGAGAATAAAGTAGATCAGTACATATACACCAAGGTCAGTGGGAGGAAATATATTTTTCTCATACTTTATGTAGATGATATCTTGCTTGCTAGTAGTGACATTGGTTTACTGCATGAGACAAAGCGAATATTATCGGAAAATTTTGACATGAAAGACCTTGGTGAGGTGTCTTTTGTTCTTGGCATTGAGATCCATAAGGATCGCTCACGCCGTTCATTGGGTTTATCTCAGAGGGCATATATTGATCGCATTTTAGAAAGATTCAATATGCGGGATTGCAAACCAGGAATTGCTCTTGTTGTTAAGGGTGATAAATTGAGTCTTTCACAATGCCCTAATTCAGATTTTGAGAAAACTCAAATAAAGGATGTACCTTATGCTAACGTGCTTGGAAGCATCATGTATGCTCAAGTTTGCACTAGGCCAGATATTGCTTTTGCAACAGGGCTTCTAGGTAGATATCAGTCTAATCCAAGACGCGATCACTGGGTTGCTGCCAAGAAGGTTTTAAGGTACTTAAAGAAAACAAAAGATTATATGCTGATTTATAGATATGTTCCAAACCTGCAACTAGTCGGGTATTCAGATGCAAATTTTGCTGGTTGTCAAGATGATAAGAAATCAACGACTGGATACATATTTATGTTGGCAGGAGGTGCAGTATCATCGAAGAGCGAGAAACAGAAATCCATATCTTCTTCAACCATGCAAGCGGAGTTTGTAGTATGTTTTTCAGCTGCTACTCAAGCTATTTGGCTCCAGAACCTCATTAGAGAGTTATTAGTTTATAATTTTGTGGATAGACCCATACAGTTATATTGTGACAATAACTCTGCAATGTTGTTTATTAATAACAACAGAAGTTTAAAGGGGTCTAAACACATGGAGGTCAAGTTTTTGACTATAAAAGAATCAGTACAGAATGGTGACGTTGCAGTAGATTATATTCATACAGATGATATGTTTGCAGACCCACTAACTAAAGGCCTACGCCCGTGTGTTTTTGATCGACATATCATTAGTATGGGCCTAGAAGCGTCTTGGGATGCTGTTATTTAGTGGGAGCTGTGTTTTATTCTTCTTTGAATAAAGTTTACATCTGTTTTGTTACAATTTAGTAACAGTTTGATACATATATGTCAACTTTTGCATTCAATAAAATGTTTTTGAATGGATTGTTATTATGTTGATATATATTGTTAAAAGTATCAGGGTATTGTTTAAACCTTGAGTGAAGGCTAGGGGCATCTGGGCATTCGGTTATTAGCCTTGTGCATATGTCTTGTGATACATAAAGAAAGGTTAACCATAATGACAAGACATATGTGGGTTCATTGGAACCATAAAGCATTCTCTTATGGCACAAGTTTTTGTGTCGCCTAAGGTAAGAGAATGGTGACTGACAAATGGGATCTCTCTATGAGAGATGTTATCCATTTGCCACACTACCATATTGAATCAATATCAATAAAGTTGAGAGCACTCGTGACCATGGAAGGCTCTGTGTGTATACATGTAGTTACCGCCATGATTCTGTGTTTGAGACTTTATGGGATAGGATTGACTATTAAGAATTATCTCTGGACCAATGTGCGCGCATAAGGTACGATTTCAATTAATATAGTCAAAGTTGGAGAATGTAAGAGTTTTTCTAATGTGGACTACATTAATTGATATTGTAATTTACTGTTTTTACGGCTACCGTAAAACAGTAATGGGCTGGTCTAAGGTGAGATAGAAGGTTTCTTAATTAGTTTAATATGGGGGGCTAGTGTGGGCCAAGTTAAGCTCCGGCCCGTAATGAGGGGGCCAGTGAAACTCTATAAATAGTGCTTAAGTCTCTCCTCTAACCCTAATTCTCACATGTATCCTCACCTAAGGGGCGTTTACCTAAAGCTACATGTGAGGGGGCCGCCTCATTGAGCCAGTGATACGGAGGGCAATAGAAGAGAAGGACTTGCACGTGGAATATTGTGTTTCCACTTCCGCCTCAAGAACAATGGATCTCAAAACAGGTGCGTCAATTCTTTCTACTCAATCATGTATGTTCTTGTTCTAGTTATGGAGATCTTGGGGTTTACGCAATTTGCGTCTAACATAGGGTCCTAGGTCTAGCCCTCAATGTGGAGATATAATCCAAATTGAGTTGAGCTAATACAACATACTTGATGCTTGAACCTTCACTTGAACTCAATCACGCATTAAAGTTCTTGTTCAAACTCAACTTGAAAAAGAAAATCGGACTATTCAAATTTGACTTCACTCAACTTGACTATATTAAATAATTGACAAAAAGTGAGTTAAGCCTAATTAGGCTTTTGAGATATCAAATTGGGTATTAGCAAGTTTAAGCTTGATATTGTATGTTACATTCATGTTTAAGTTTCACCTGAACTCGTTTGTGCATTATCTAATTGATCCTTATTGTAAATTGAATAATCTTTTTCCCAATAGGCAGGTTGCCATATATAAAAAGTGCGAATGTCACTTTTTTTATTTTCCTTCCATGATAAACTTGTATCTTAGGAGCACTACTACGATATTTCAAATGTATTGTATAAGATTATTATGTGTCATTGCAACTAAATACAAAAACATCTTAACATTATATACTAATGTATATATTAATATATTTCGAAAAACATTTTTTCGGAAGTTATTTTCCGTGAAACGAACAAAACTTAAAGTTCTTGTTCAAACTCAACTTGAAAAAGAAAATCGGATTGTTCAAATTTGACTTCACTTGACTATAGTAAATGATGAAAAAAAAGTAAGTTAAGCCTGATTAGGCTCGTGAGACTATCAAATTGGGTATTAGCGAGTTTGAGCTTAATATTGTGTGCTACATTCATGTTTAAGTTTTACCCAAACCCGTTTGTGCATTGTCTAATTGATCCTTATTATAAATTGAAAAACCTTTTTTTTTCCCAATTGGCATGTTGCCATATATAAAAAGTGTGAATGTCACTTTTTTTTTTTTTTTTTATATTTTCCTTCCTTGATAAACTTGTATCTTAGGAGCACTTCTACGATACTTCAAATGTGTCATATAAGATTATTATGTGTCATTGCAATTAAATGCAAAAACTTCTTAACACTATATATACATGTATATATTAATATACCTATCATCGTAGCCGTAACGTAAAACCGCTGTTAAAAAAGTGGGATTCGGTACATTTTTCACATCCGTAGAATTTAGTTCACGAGTGTAGGATTTGCACTGCAGCTTTCGGTTGCAGTTTTTTTTTTTTTTCTTTCCAACCCATTTGTTCACACGTGTTGACCACTTGCCATTGAAGGTTGGGCCGACAGAACCCTCTCCCCCATCCAGGATTTTTTTTTTTTTTTAACAATAAATAAGATTATTTCTATGGTATAATTTTTTTTTTCAATAGTGAATACGAATCTTCACTTGACTAAATCTTATTAATGCATGCAAATCATCTTATCTATGAGCAACAAGACCTTATCAATAAGCCAATAATGGGCATGACCGCTTAAAGTTTTTGTAAACAGTGACTTCATAACTAAATACTAAATCAATTGTATGAATTAACCATTTAACTACTCAAAGTACCTCTCGGACTATAAGTTTAAAAGAACGAAACCCTGTCAATCTTTGCGTACTTGCCACCTAGACTTAGACTTTAAACTAAAAAAAATAAAAAATAAAAGAAGCTTGATAAACATTTTATTTTGATTTTCTTTTTCATCTTGCTCTCGTAGCTAGATTAAACATTTTTCTTTTTAACATGTAAAGATGCATCACGTTCATTTTGTAAAGTCTAAGTTAATCACTTGTTATTTAAAAAATTAAGACGCATACTATGAACTTTGACGTTTTAATTTTAGCAATTCGTATTTTGTAGTCATTCACTTGAAGGAGTAAATTATATATATATTTGTTGTTTGCGATCCATAGGAAGATGATAAGGCTCGTATAAATTTCATAGACAAGTGATATGTAATTCTTTAATAAGCTTCTTAGTGTGTAAAACTAATGTGAGAATGACATGCGGAATTAACGAATGAGGAGTGCAAAAAAAAAAAAAAACACTAGTTTAAAACTTGACTTTGTGATATGTTAAAATGTCTAACCCTAAAAACAAAAAAGCATTATACTGATAGAGAACACACGTACGTGAAATCAGTGTAAACCCTGTATATTAAAGTTACTTGGTTTGGTGTAAAACATCGTAAAATTACTTGAAGTGAGCAGACATTAATAACTTAAAATAAATTTTATTTTGTAGCTGGATTTGATGTAGTGATAGAATAACAAACCCATGAATTACGAGCGTGCATTAATAAACTCTAAGATTTTTTTAACCTCACCATATAGGAAGAAAGAATGCCACGTGTTAACATTTTTTGTACATTAAGTAATATTAGAAAACTAAAATATAAAACTTGAATGGCATTTCAACAGGTTAAGGAGCTCGGAAAGTTGAGAGACGACGGACACCAAAAATTAAGAAAATTCCGACAATCCGCTCTTTTCCAGGAGAGCCAAGGTTACTTGTAACTATACACAATCGGACGGCTCGTGTAGTCGGACGATTTTATCATTTTCCCTTTTTTTCCAGAGACAACTCGACGGTTGAAATCAAGTGCTGCTTTTTTTTTTTTTTTTTTTTTTAACAATAAACCGAATTCAACGGCCGCGGAGAGAACACTGATTGGATAAAAAAGGAGAAAAGAAAAGTCAATTACACGTGAAATTTGACCATTAAATTACTTAGTACAAAATCAAAGAAGAAAATAAAAATATCTTTTAGGTGAAAAAAATTTGATAAGCATAGGATAATTCTATCCCTGCTTGATCTTGCCCTCTTTCTAGCTCTAGCCAATTTATCCTTGCATCTGCTCATTTTTGGTAGGAATTGTCGATGTTGCTTTGTTGGATAGTCGCGAAAATTTGTCTATGCTCGTCGAAGATTGGTTTTGGAACAAATTTTTGGAGAATTAAGCTTGTTAAATCTAATAAAAAGATTTACCGATGAAAAAAAAACAAACTCAGAGGATTATATACTAAAATACTAAAAATATAGGAGCTAATTGCAAATATCAAAAGTGAAAATATAGGCAATTCCCTTCTTTTTCTTCATTTTCTTCATTTTCCCCCACCTTTTTTTTTAATCTTTTGGACCCCTTGACGATGTTTATAGAATGACAAACATTGTCATGAAGTCATTGTCTAGAACAAGGCCTGGTCCATCCTGACATAGTTGAGGATGCTTGAAGTCGTCCATGTGGCTATTGCCAATGCAAGCTTCGAGATCAAGATCACTCTACTTTTGACATTTTTCTTCAGTTAAAAATTTACAAGTAAATGGAGGTTAATTAATATAAGAAGGATTTTTTGGTCCAAGATATTTCCCAAAAATTAATTCTAAATAGGTTTTTCAGCAGTAATCGGGTGTCATTTTCTCATAGTTTCCTCAAATAAAGTGCTTTGAAAGTGTTGTGAAGGAATTTTTTTTTTTTTTTTTTTTTTTTTTTTTTTTTGCTATTTGTGGTTTTTAATTCAAATGTTGAATTGGACGGCTCTCAATTGGTCAAGTAATCTCTTAACATCGATTCCACTAGTAAGTAACTATCACATTATTTTTAATTGAGAGGAGTTGGCGGATGAATTTTATGATTGATGAGATGATATGATCTCTAATCTTGTCAAGGTCGACAACCCAATGTCGATTTATTTTAGATATGAGGTATGAAGATGTCCCATTCTTCAGTTTTGCTTGAGGATCAGCAAGAGAATCGGCCCATCATTTCAGTCTTGCTTGCCCATTTGGTGGAGTTCACCCGGGACTGTTTCAATTCTGGTCAGCCCAAGATTTTGCTCGAGTAGTTGGCCAACATCGCTTCACGCTTGTTGACTTTTTGGGTTGCATACATTGCAAAGGTTGGAGTCATCCGTTTGATTTTGCTCTTGAACGTTGTTAATACATTATAAATCACAAGAATTAGGAAAGGTTCATCGCGCGGGATGACTTGATGTCTAAATAGAATCGGCATATCGCTTCCGAGAGTATTAATCGTTTCCTATAGGTAGTGTTTCTCCAATTATAATAAGATGTGAAATGAAGTATATACTCTTAATGGGTTGGTACATTTCAAAAAGGTCGCCGGTGTTAATAGCTCTTCTCCATCTTTTTATCTAGAGAGAGAAGAAAAGGAGGACAAGGAGGAGGGGTTGATGCTATAATTTTGGAATCTGATCGTGGGTGGTAGATTTAATTTGAGGTGAATATGTGTTACGATCTGAATGAGATTGAAAAAAGATATTATTGGTGTACATGACTCCGAACCTTCTGAACCTTAATGATTGTAATTAATAATTTAGTGATGAGCATTTGATATCTCGTATTCTCTAATAATGTGATTGGTCACCTTTTTGGAGGCTATAATAATCTTACATTTGGCTTCAAAAAGTGATGGGCAACAACATTGATACTTTATTGAATTTTGCATTTCAAATAGACGATATCGAGCCAACTAGACCTAAATGAAGGGTGACTAATAGGAGAAAGTGAGAAAGATAATGAACTTTGGCGTAAGCCAATGAAGAATATAAAGACAATCCTAGTATGAACTTACTGATATTCTTAGTGGAAATTATTAAAATGCTACTTAGCATTTCACTTGCCAAATGAATCAGACTCAACTCTTCAAAATGTAAAAATGAAAAACAAAATTGGCACCCTTAAATAATTTGCTCAAAATTAGTTTTTGACTCACAAGGACCCCCAAAGTGATACACTATTCCAATTTTGCCCTCCTTCCAATCCCATCCAATTTGGCCTTTAAAAATTGGAGTGCTCTGTCATCTTGAATTAAGCTGTTTTGGGCTTTGAAAAGTTCCTAAAATAAGTTTTGACATTTGGTAACACAATTTCAAAGACTTTAGCGAAAAGTTCTACTTTGAAATGCTTGCAGCTCGAGGCAAGTCTCACCTTTGGGCTTTAGTATTTTCTGAATGCAAGTTCGGGAGTTTAATGAATTTTTTTTTCCTTACAATCTTACCGTCATTAATATATTTGTAATAATGTTTTGTCCCTCAACCTCGTTTAGGACAGAGAAAGCCATGGTTGGTCATGGCTAGGAAGCTTCATGAAGGAGGCTGGGTTAACGGACACCGGCAAAGCTTCGTCAAGGGCTGCATGATTCCGAGAAGCTTTGCAAGGGCTGCTTGATGCTAGATTTAGCTCGCGGAGGTTGAGCTTCGTATTGCCTAGTCCTGTGGCTCCGACATTCCGCCACTTGAGGTCATGGGACATTGGCGTTCAGTGTTGTGTCACCCAAGGTCAAGCAACACTGGTGTCGCGTCCCCTAGGTTTGGTTGACCTCAGCAGCATATTGCCTAGGGTCGCACGACATCGGCATTGGTCCTATTGTTGTTCCACTCGCTTGTGCTTTCACATGTACCTACAAGTTCCTTCGTTCTCCCTTTTTAATCTGTTTTCTCATTCTAAAAATTGCTTTGCAATACTTATTTTAGAAGGTGTTTGCCACATACTATTTGCTTTTCATGAAAATCCTTGAAGTCAAGCTCCTTTGCCAAAATGCAAAGTTTCTTAGAAGCCAGCGCTATCCCAATCTACTGACCAACAACAGAGGAACCAACTAATTTTCCCTGTGTAGACCTCTTGATCTTTGAGACAATTCAAACGACACTTTCCTAATGATACGGATTATACTAAATTGAGCAAAACTTACTATCTTAGAATTTTAAAGTACAGAATATTGGCATCATTAATTGGATTAAGAGAGGCGACGGAGGCCTTCGTGATAAATTACATGGAGCAACTTGGAAGACTATGGCCATTTTAACAAGCATACTTTTAATTTTTGGTTTAATGCACTCTGCATCACAAATCATAGAGAAAAAAAGGTTCCTCAATCATGTCAATAGCATGGTGCAAGCCCGTTTTATAATGATCTTGAATTCTAATTGAAGGAGCAGACACTTGCAAATCTCTAGTGGAGGCCCAGAAAAGGGAAAAGCAAAGACATTGGAACTCATAGTCTCACCATAGTTAAGACCGTCTTCTCTTCTTTGTTAATCGTATGAGCTTTCCCTAACACATTCCTAAAATAGATCATCTGCTTCAATGGTGTCTATTGAACTTATTTCTTTTGAGTCACTCCTTGAAAACTGCAATTTGTTTCCATCGGCTGATGGTGCTGGTATCACCATCCTCAGAACATCCTCCTTTTGCTTGCATATTGGACGGAATCCACACTTCTTTATGCTTGCGTTTTTTGCTCTGAGGCAAACTTGGTAATGGCTCCAAGGCCAATCATATCGCAGATTTACAGAAATGTGTGAATAATAATCAAACCATACATGGTCAGATTCTATTGAATAAAAAATTTCCCCCCATTGACCCGCTGACTGGCCATTAACAAATTTTTCGACTAAACATGAAGCATTGACCACTTTTCCTTCCTCCGGGCCAAGAACAACACAGAGTGCTACTCCTTTGAACTTGTCGTACAACTCGTGGGGAATCATGAAAGATATGGAATCCTCTTCACAGGGGAGAATCCATTTAGGCATCTCTCTTCCAGGTAGGTTAATGCCGAGACGATACACCTTTGGCAGATCCTGTCACACAGATAGTACGCATATCAAGCATTTGCAGTTAACATATATATACATATATAGAGAGAGAGAGAGAGAGAGACAGACAGACAGACCTCAAGTAACGACAAATCGGCCACATCAGCCATAGTGACCCCTCTGTGGGATAATTCATAACATGAAGTCAAGCTAACGTAAAGAGCGAGGTAGGGGCGACCCCCCAGATCTGGGAATTTTTGGAGAGATCTGCAACATCGGGCTGATAGCATGATACTTGGTGGAAGCTGAGGAATCTCTTCTAGTAGCTCGCATCTATCAACAGACAATTCGCACAACCTATGGTACTTGTTTATGCATGTCGGTAGATAAGTAAACTTGTTATCTAAAAGGTATAGTCTCTCCAATATGGGAAAACTAGAAAAACTCTCGAGGAAGTCTACTTCCGATAGATTGCAGCGGCTAAGTTTTAGGAACCATAGTTCTTGGAATCCGACATTGGGATCAGTTGAATCCTCCATATTTATTGGAAACGTGATTAAATTCAAGCAGTCAGAAAGATTCAAAGACTTGAGATTTTTCAACTTATAAATGTGCCATGGAAGCCTTACGAGGTTTTTGCAAAATGCTAATGTTATCTGCTTCACAGAGACAAGATTTTCAATTGATGCAGGGAGTTCTTTAATAGATGTCCTATCAAGATAAAGTCTATTTAGATGTTCCATCTTTCCGTCAATATCTGGGAACTTCTCGAATTTAGAACAGCCAGAGAGATTAAGGGTTTGAAGAGATTTAGTCCTCAGTGTGTTGGGAAAATTACTAAGATTAGAGCATGACTTTAGTGACAAAACTTCTAGCTTGACAAGATTTCCAATGGATGGGTGAACCTCCACCAAGCTCTCACACCCATTAAGAATCAATTTCTCCATATTTGGAGCCAATGACAGGTCACAAATACTAACCAGGGACTTGCATTCACTGAAATCGATGGACTTCAGCTTGCTAAAATTCTGCAAAAACATACTAGTGTGGTCATTCAAATGTTTTTTATAGCTATAAAAAAGGAAAAGCTAATCATCACAAGGGCTTACCTGAGAGTTGCCCCCTAATTCTCTGATATGACTTTTTGGGACATTGAGTCTCACGAGGTTTTTGCAAGATGTTAAATTCATCGACTCCATAGAGACAAGATTTTCAATTGACGCAGGGAGTTCTTTAATAGCTGTCCCATGTAGATCAAGTCTTTTCAGATGTTCAATCTTTCCGTCTATATCTGGGAACTTCTCGAATTTAGAACAACCAGATAGATCAAGGGTTTGAAGAGATTTAGTCCTCAGTGTGTTGGGAAAATTACTAAGATTAGAGCATGACTCTAGCAACAAAACTTCTAGCTTGACAAGATTTCCAACGGATGGGTGAACCTCCACCAAGCTCTCACACCCGTTAAGAATCAATTTCTCCATATTTGGAGCCGATGACAGGTCACAAATACTAACCAGGTACTTGCATTCACTGAAATTGATGGTCTTCAGCTTTCCAAAATTCTGCAAAAACATACTAGTGAAGTCATTAAGCTCTGCCAAAAAAAAAAAAAATTATAGCTATAAAAACGAAAAGCTAATCATCACAATGGCTTACATGAAAGTTGCCCCCTAATTGTCTGATATGACTTTTCGGGACATCGAGTCTCACGAGTTTATTTCGACCAGAGCCAAATTCTAGATTCGGGGCATTGGGCCATTCAAGCCATCTTAGCTCATTAGGGAGACGAACTTGAGCTTGTGAAGAGATATGCACTCCAAGCAAAATGAGCATTCTCAACCTTTTCATATTTGTGAAAGCATCAGGACTGATGATTATTGCTTCTGGTGGGGGCGAGTCCACTACTATGGCTTCTGGAAGGCGCAAGTCTAATACTATGGCCTTTACTGCATCCGTCCCCTATCCATAACAGAGCAAATTCAGTTGTCAGACAAAATTTTCAATAAAGATTTACGTTAGACTGTTCAAATTAGAGTAATGTAAACCGAAATGTAGCAAAACTGACGAACAACTTTTACCGTATTATAACAAAAAATGTCTTCAACATCTTCCAAAAGCCATAATCTGCTGCGTTTCCCAGGATCATCGCGACATTCTTGTTTAGCAATATTCGTGCCCATCAACTGAACCAAATCATGCATTTGCAGGGAACCATACTTATTTTTTATCAAGGATCTCTCGATGAGAATTTCTATTCCTATGGTTGTCTCGTAACCACAGCTGTCAAGAACTTCCTGGATGTATTCTATTCTCTTTCCCTTAAAGAAACAAGCAATATCGAGGAAAATCTCCCTCTCGTCATTGTCCAATCCATCAAAGCTTGTCTTGAGAACTTGATTAATAGTTTGGTCAGGACTTTCGGAGAGCCTACGCAATGCACTTTCCCATGCAGCTTCATTTCTTCCACATAAGAATGAGCCCAAGACTTCAAGGGCTAATGGAAGGCCGTCACAATAATGTAGTGCTTTAACTATGAGATCCATTCTTATTTCAACACTCTTGCTATCCGGGAAAGCATGCAGACAAAAAAGGTCTTGTGCTTCATGATATCCTAAAGTTTGAATTCTACATACATGATTTATGCCATGAGAAGTCAACAATTGTTTATTTCTTGTTGTAACAATGATTATACTTCCTTTTCCAAACCAATTGCCTTTTCCAGCTAATGCATTCAGTTGATTCATATGGTCAACATCATCAAGAACCAGGAGAACCTTCTTGCAACATAGTCTTTCTTGTATCAAACTAATTCCTCCGGCGACACTGTAGACCGTTACAGGATGAACTAGGATCTCAGATAGAAGATCCTTTTGTAAAGTAACAAGACCATCGCTTCGGTTTGATTTTTCTCTAACTTGCTCCAAAAAACTACAAACCTGAAAGTGTCTCATCGTAGCATTATATAGGGCCTTGGCAATTGTTGTCTTCCCTATGCCTCCAGGTCCCCATAGACCTATCATCAGAACATCATCATCAGCCGACTCATTCTGTGGAAACCATATCAGTTCTTGAACTCGAGAGTCTATTCCGACCAGATACTTAGCGACATGTAAGGGTGTTCGGTTGAGACGAATCGATAATTCCTCCACTATGCATTGTATGAGATCCGCTTCATCTCTGATAAGCACTCGAAAGAAAGAAAAAACCGTTTTAGCATTTCAAAGCCATAGCAGGAATTCAACCTCTGACGTGATGAGGAAAATTTCATAAGAAGATAAGCAAATAATAAGATGCAAAGTGGGTGAACCTGCGCCAACATCTCCGCGAGGAAAATTACAAACAACCTGAATCCGAAGACAATAATGACTCAGGCACTACGAATCGCACTATTTATGTTTGATAATTCTCATTATCCACACAGCAAGAATTAATTCAAAGAATCTACGAGCTTTGGTTATTTGACTTTCTGTGTCCACGGTCTAATTTATCTCCACTTTGTATCTTCAATTCGAAGATCCAAAAAAGAGCATACGATCTGATATCTAACAGACAATCACAAGCTAACAATCACGAAACACCACGTCACATTTGTGCGTACCTGTCATTCAACTCCCACCCAGACAAGCTACCGGCTTCAGAGAGAGCCTTCTTCCATCTCTTCACTTTCTCCGAATCCTTCCCGAACTTGGACTCATGCTCAGCCATAGCTCTCCAATAACTTTCCCTCCCTTTCCTCACTTCCCTTGGTTCCACTTTGTAAAACACTGGGAACACAATCAAGTCATTTTGCTCGTTGCACTCCATGATTTTCAAGAGCTCTTCCAAACACCACCGTGAGGAAGCGTAGTTCTCGGAGAAAACGATGATCGCAACGTGCGATTCCTCGATCGCCCTCGTGAGCGCCGGCGATATTTCCTCTCCTTTCCTGAGCTCCTCGCTATCCACAAAAGTGTATATTCCTTGCTGGTCCAGGGGCCGCGTAGAGATGACTGAGGAAGCCTTGGCGGACATCTGGTCCTCTCAAACCGAGGAACACATGGTAATTCCTTTTCGTATTCGAAGAAGCAGCCATTAGAAGAGCTGATGGTACATGTGCTTCCTTAGAATGCGAAGCATCGGAACAGAGAGTCTTGCTACGAAAATCAAGAGCTGAAGGCTGAAGCAGAGTGGGCTTTGCTCTCGGAGAGTCTGGGCGGCCTCTGACCCGGCGTTGCCCTTCCCCGATCGGCAGCGAAGTCGACGATCTCTTCCTCTTGTTCTGGCTCTCGCTCTCTCTCGCTTCAAAGGAACAAGTGCTCTTACCCTGTCCCATTCTCAGGAAAATATTGGACCGACCTCAGGGTAATTTGGCTCGTGAAGACGTTTTCAGCTTTCGATTTCAGATATATATGCTGCTTATGCGCGGCGGAGAGGGTGTGGAGGGCGATATCGACGTGATCGACAAACGAATCTGGAACGACGAAGAAACGGCCAAGGACTCGAAAGACAAAATCGGCCACTGGGGTTTATAAATCTGGCTGTGAGGTCTCGGGTCCGGCCCACGCGCTAACCTCTTCGGCCGGTGTCCTTTAGTCCACGCGCAAGGACGCGCAAAAAGAACGCGCAAGGACGCGCAAATCCACCTCTGAGGTATCAAGTCTAAGTGCTAGCGTCCTAGGCCTAGTCCTCGAGATAGAAGGATAATCACATAGCGACGAGCTGATGCAGTGTCAAGCTCGACTCACATGTTTGATCACTCAAAACTTCACTCGAACTTAGCTTAATCAAGAATTGAATTTCTTGCTTGAACTCAATTGAAAAAGAAAATTAAAGTATTCAAAAGTTGCGCCCGAATTAATTTAAATGGATCGGGCTCGAAATTTCATATAAATAATTTACAAAAAGAAAAACTCAATTAGATTTGTAAAACTATTGAGCCGAGAAATAACAAGTTGAAATTCGATAACATGTGGCACATTCATATTTAATTTTCACCTAATCTCGATTTTGGTATATTGTAAATTTTATTTTTTGTGAAATAGTGAACCCTCTCCTATGCCTAGCGAGAGGCGTCCACAATCTTGTTGGCCCTGTGAAGAAAATAAAATTAAAATTAAAAATTTAAAAATTGTCTATATTAGTATTAACACCTGGATTTTAGTTTACACCTAAAAAATTGTTCTAGTTTCAAGCTTATGGAAAGGAAATTAACATATAATAGGCCATTGAAATGGCTTTTAAAAATAAACCACAAAGTATCGAAAGCATCCAAGAAAAAGTATGGGAGATGAAAAGCTTGATACAAGTCGGCAAAAAATAAACATAGCCTCGTTATTAAGTCTCAGGACATGAATCCCCATAAGCTAAACGCGATGTTAAGTTAGGCAAAGCATTATAATGTCTTGTTATTTAACCTTGGGACATGAACCTCCATAAGCTTGAGACCAGATGCTAATCCTAAACCTAATTCTATTTATTTTACGATGGTGAAGCTAATTTAAGCTATTCTGACCAATTATTTAGGATGTAGTTCTAAGTATAATCAGGCTTTTATTAACTAGAACCTAAACTAACTTACTTCTTGAAACCTAAGTTTATTAATCCAAGCTAGCCTGTTAAAACTAAGCTAGGCTAATCTAATTAGGTGTCTTCGGACCACTGTAGACCGCCACCCTTGGCTCCTCCTCGGCTGTTGGGTCGTCGGGAACCAAGCTCTAGCTCTCATCATTGTATCACTTTGCTTGTGGAGTATGACTCACGCAATGGAGCGAAGACCACAGATAGATTCCCCCACTACCGCGTACTATCACAGTCAGGTCAATAAAGTAGAGATTCTTGCCCGATCCCCATTCATTTGTCGAGCTTCTTTTTAACTTTCGTCCTCTTTTTGCCTAAACCGCGGAAAGCAGCAATTAGGGCCACTATTAAAAAAATGATCGTCTACATTCTCACGGAACCAAAGTTTCTTTTCTCCCAGGTTCCTTTTGGGACTTTCCTCGTTCCCTCCCCTCCAAATGAATATCCCACGCACGAGTTCTAGGAAATTTCTTGGCAATATCATTTCCACTTCCTTGAATTTTGCATTTTGGATAGAGGACGACTTGGGGCCGACGAGACTTAAACCAAGAGTCGCTAAGGGATGGAAAGTGAGAAAAAGAATGAACTTTAGCGCGAGCCAATGAAGAATGTAAACACAATCCTAGTATGAACGTGACTTTACCAATATTCTTTGAGGGAATCACTTGGCATTTTCACTTGCCAAATGAAAAGGATTTTGACTCTTCCAAAGGAGGAGAAGAGAAGAAAGAATATATCTATATTATCAGGATTAATATAACAGAAAATAACAAATTGCTTGAACATATTTACCTAAATGATGTTTCAACCCACTATTGCCTCAAATTTACTATATGTTATAATTCCGTCCAATCTTGCCATTAAAATTTTGTTAACAAGACTAATGATATTTGCCATGCATGATGACCATATTGCCATTTTTTTTATTGGAGACCCATGTAAAATTGGAGAAAGTTGAATCTACCCAACTTATCTCTACTATTGTTAAGTCAAAATTGCATATTGCAATATATATATATATATTTGGTCCAAACATATCGCAATTAAGAATTCCATACAAGTGAGATCGGTAGACCTATAAAAACTTACTAGGCTCTTAGTCTATAGAAAATCTTGCCCCGTGGGGATTACGCACAAATTGCCTAATACTCTCCTTCTACGTAGGAAATAATTATTTCATATGATTAAAGTGTCCTACTAATCTCCAACAAGCCAATCCGAATCCCTATGATGAGCCCAGCCAGGGAAAAATTGTCATCAAGTCTAGAAAAGCATATTACCAAAAATGTGAAGAGAATGACTTCTCTCTCCACAACCCTAAATTGAGTGTGCTTGCACCGTATCAATCAGATAAGAACAACATGTTAGTACTACTAACGATAGTGAAATTATCTCGAAAAGGCAATCACAATGAGATAAAAACTTATCTTTTTTATTACTTTTATCAAAAACTTAACTTTCAAGTGGTCGGTATCAACAACGCATTGGATTCGAAGAAAACACGGCATGAGATAAATTGTTCACATATGACAATATTTATATTTGATGATACAAAGACTTGGTTGTTGTGTGTCCCGTCCTTACATATATCCATTCAGATTAGCTAACTAATTCAAGTTAGATCACAAGAGTAAGGAAAGGCTGATATTACCAAAAATTGTATCACTTTGCTCGTAGAGTATGACTGTTGCAATGGAACGAAGACCAAAGGAAGTTAGATTCCCCCCACTACCCCGTACTATCACAGTCAGGTCGATAAAGTAGAGATTCTTGCCCGATCCACGTTCATTTGTCGAGCTTCTTTTTGACTTTCGTCTTCTTTTTGCGCAAACCGGGTAAAGCAACGATCAGAACCAAAGTTCTGGGCAATTTCTTGGCAATATCATTCTCACTTCCTTGAGATATTGTTTCTCCATTTCTTAATTATAACTCTAATAATTTCTTGCGTTGAGGTGTATGGCGTGGTCCGGTTTGCGCAACATCATTGAATTATCTACATTAATACAAATTGATGATTGCACTTATAGTTCTATAATGCATAACTCGAGTCCAAGGCTGGGGTCCTGAGTCTAATGGTGGAGTCCCGGCCCCGCTCATGTGATAACCTTTTTGGGCGGTGTCTTTAGTCCATGTGCTGGGATCCGCAATCAACCTTTTAGGTTCTAGGTCCAGCATTCAAGATAGAAGCATAATAATTCGAGCTAATACAATGTCAAGCTTGACTCACATTCTTGATGCTTGAAACTTCAATCTAGCTGAGCTTGATCAAGTATTGAAATTTCTTGCTCAAACTCAACTTGAGAAGAAAATTGACATATTCAAGTTTCAATTGAATTCAACTTGATTATGTTAAAATATAAATGAACTAGAACTTGAAATTCCATATACAATGGAATTTTAAGTTTTCTTTTTGTGTCTATTCCTAGAAATATTAAATAATCTTAAAATAGTAACTTAAACTCAATTAGACTCATAAGACTATTGAACCAATTATTGGCAGGTTCAAGTTTGATATTTTATGGTGCATTCATGTTTAAGTTTCACCTAAACTCCATTATGGTTTATATAGTTGATTTGACTTGTAGATTGAAAATGGCATAAAAAATTATAAAAATCATTGTTTTTCAACGTAACATTCTCATCCAATGACAAACTTATAAGTTAGAGGCACTTTTATGCTTCTTCAAGTGTGACGTATAATATTACAACGTGTTGCTGCAATTGAAGTACCGAAACGTTATAACACATTGGAATTTTTTTTTTTTTTTTGGTGACCTAGGAACCCCGTACAGCCGACAGCCGGCGAGTAAATCTAGAGGGACACGTAAGCGGGAGGACCTACCATCTCCAGCGTCCCACTTAAGACCCCAAGTAACCGTGAGGAGATTCGAACTCCTCTTCTTCGTGAGAGGGAGAGAGCCCAAACTATCACGGCCACCAAGGCGGTGATTATACATTAGTAAAATTGATTTGTGATATTATGAGGAATGGTAGTATAAAACTGTTGCTGAAAGGGCGGAAATTCGGTACGGTTTAGACATTGCCGTATGCTAGCAAGGTAGGACAATTATTTTGGATTTGCACTGCAGCTTTTGTTTGCAGGTGTTCTCTTTTAACCCATTTGTTCACACCCCATTTCTGTATTCCGTATACATCAAGTGCGTAAATTAGGTACATAGTAAACAAATATTTTTATTGTAGTAACGGATGCAAATCTTCGCTTAACTAAACGCTATGAATCCATGCAAATTGTCTCAATCACATCCCATAAGACTTCGTGACCCCTTAAGAGCTATTCTCACTGGCGAGTATGCAATGGAATACAGGATTTGTCGTATGGATCAATCTCTTAACTGCTCAGTAAACTCCTTGAAGATTAAAATTAGATTTTTATTTCTATCTAACGTGAGTAAATAAAAAAATTATCTTGATCGCTACAGTATAAAAAGAAAAATGAACCACGTCAGTCCTTGCATACTTCGACCTGGACTGGGACTTAGTCTTAAAAAAAAAGCTTAATCGACATTTTGTTTTTTGATTTGTTTTCTCATCTCAGTTCATAGCAGGATTAAAGTTACTTTTTTCACATGTGGCATTCCGTAGCATTCCGTAATCATGCGCTTGCAGAAGCAGCAACTTAATTATAGTTTTTTTGCCGCAATTCGTGGGGAGATAATAAGGCCGTTTAAATTCTGTGAGCAAACGATGTATGACAAAATAATCTCTTTTAGCATGCAAAATCAATCTTAAAATGACAAGTAAAATAGACATATGGAGAGCCAGGCATACGAAATAAATTAGGTTTGAACTTGGGTCTGATATCATATTAGAATGTTTAACCTAAAAAAATTAAGCTATTAAATAGAGAGAGGTTACATATACAGATAAAAAGATACACAGCGTAGCAAAAGTGACTTTGTTAGGTATTAAACATTGTAAACTTACTTGAAGTCTAGGGGTGTAAAATGGATGGGTTAAGTTGGGTTTAAGACAGATTGAAAATAACTCGACCCATATTGACTCATTTATTGTATAAATAAAGTAAATATAATATTTAACACTTATATAATTGAGAGGAGAAGACAAGTATTGAATCCTTATACTGTGCATGCAATTCGGGCTTTATATTTTAAATTTAATTTTATAATTAATGTACGCAAAATATAAACAGTTCTTTCTATTTCTTTCTATTTGGTAAAAAAAATCTTTTACAAAATAGAATTTATTAATGTACACACTTAACTCATGTGTTTGTTACATTTTTTTTTTTTACCACAACGATTCTAATACAACCACAAAATAGAATTTATTGTAAATTATTAATGTCTCTTTAAAAAATGTATTTCAAATTGTTTACTTCAAGTAATTTTACAATGTTTAATACCAAACAAAGCAACTTTGAACTTGGCTTTGCTATTATATTAAATCTTCCAATTTGGAAATTTAAGCTATTATAGTTATAGATAAGAAGAAAACAAGTAGACCTTTTAATAAGGGTAATGACGATTTATCGCATGCCTCATATCATCTTGCAATGGCCATGCCTGAGCCATAATAGAGCGACAATGTCAATCTTTCTCGAGAATCACGCGATCCGATTATCATCGCAATCTCTGACAACTCCCGCCACTGTCGATTGCTCCTCTAGTTCCATGTGCCCAGATATGAAACTTACCTCGTAAATCAGCCGAAAGACTGGTTAATCTATGGTAGGTAGTCTGCTGACTATAGAATTGACCTAAACTTACCTCGTATAATGTGAAGGTTAGAGAAAGATATGCTGTCGAAATTTTTTCAAAACTCTAGCATTCAAATTTAGTTGGATTACGATTTTATTAAAGTTGATATTACGAAAAATCGTAGACCAATACATCTATAGCAAATTTACTTCAAACTATTATTTTGATTATAAAAATCCCAAAATTGGTATGTAAATTATAAATTTATTCAAAACTAATTTTTTAATTGTCGAAATCTCAAATTAGTATATTTGTAATAAATTTTCTCTAAATTAGTTTACATTAAATTGAATTAATACTACGAAAAATTACAAAATAGTATACTTATAATAAATAATGAGTAAAATCTCAAATTGGTACACTCGTCCACTGTTGCGTGTCATTAAATTTAGCAATTTAATGATAAAATTTAACGAAAACTAACATAAAATAAATTTGTCACATATGTACTAATTTGGAGTTTTTTGTGGTCAAAAAAATTAGTTTTGGTAAATTGTTGAAGGTATATTAGTTTTGGATTTTTGTGGTATTAATCATTTTTTTTATAAGTTGAGTATTGAATTTGTCTAGGTAGTTTTATCTAGAATGTGAATTTTAGTATAATATTGTCATTTTGATTTGATATTATAGTTAGGATGAACGATGAATATTTTTTAACATATAAGACTATTGTTTGACAGCTATAAATATCGTCGAGTTATTAAACTAAGTTTTTCTTTTTTGGGAAATTTGTTCCGTTTTTCTTTTCTTTCTTTGCCTCTCTTTTCCTTAGTGGATTCCTCGGTTCGTTAGGGGGTGCATGACAAACCAGAATTTCTGTTCCCGAAACAATTTTTCTATTTCGGACTGTTTACGGAATAGAAATCCGTTTGATAAACCTATTCCGTTTTTCTATTTCGGAATAGATTTACATTAAATAGATTTTGATCGAAATCGAAATAGAAATTTTCTACTTCTCTATTTCGGAACAGAAATCAGAAATAATTTCTCCATGAAATTTTCTACTAAGATGAATATGCTTAGAAAAAGTATTACCAATAAGATGGCAAGAGATCATAATATACCGGAGATTCCATAAGATCGTGTTTTCAACTTTTGTAATGTATTTTTATTATTTTGTATTTGGGGATTCCCAATCTTTGCTTTTGTAATGTGATACTGTATTTGATGATTCCTATCTCAATTCTTGTAATGTGATATTCTACTTGAGAATTTCCCTTATTTGTAATGGTCCTTTATGACAAGCTCTATTACACTTCATAAAATTCGCCGATTTTGTAAAATTTGCCACAAATTGCCCAATACACTTCTTTGTGTTTCTTTCTAAAACGATTGCTCGATATCATAAACCGTGGCGGTGATCGACATGACATACTAGCATGAGGGGGATTAGAATATGGTTGCCCACCTTCATTCTACTAGAGTTTTGGGAACCTTCTATCATGCTCAAAAGTAATGCATATTGATTTCTTTTTTTCTATTGTATGGAGACTATTGATAAGTATATTGTTTGACCGTAATTGCCTATCTAGGTGGATGCTAAAGAATTTTGTGTGAAAATTTAGAAAATTTGATATAACAACTCCTACTTTGTATTTTTTTTTCAAAAAATGAAGACTTTACTAAAAAAAAAAAAAACTCTTACTTTGTATTTGGGTCAATGGGTTCATAAGCATATGGAATTTGTAAGAATGGACATCTCATTTGCTCCAAAAAAAAGAAAATTTTGTTTTAAGAAATAGAAATTTTATATCTTGTTATCAAACGAATTTCTATTTCTAAAACGAAATTTTGTATCATTATCAAACAGATTTTTTTGCTCGTAAACTCGTCTGAAATAGAAATGAAAAATCATTTTCCTTCCGAACTATTTCCAGGAATGAATGGTTGTCATGCGCGCCCTAGTGATCAAGATAGTGCTCGATCCTTGGATTGGCTTATCAAGGCGTAGATTCGGCTAAAAACAGTAAGGTTATTTACTTGCTAAATTGGCAAAATAAATTTATTTATTTGGTGCTTCAATATATCCCGATGTCAACCTTACTCTATGATGAATCCTTTTTTCGTAAAAAAAAAAAAAATCACATAATTACAAATACCATCCTCACCTTTTGTATCAATATCGATTCTCATCCTAAGTTCTGAAAGTCCGTCAGCTGCATTCTCATGTTCATGATACGCCTTTGCTTAGAAAAAAAAATACTCTACAAAAAAAAAAAAACAGAAAATAATACATATCCATTGCCCCATCCTATATTCTACAAATTATGCATCTTATTGCCAATGAGAAAAAGCAAATTAAGAGGATTATTTACTAAAACCTCAAAACTATGGCAACAATTTGCAAAAATCAAAAGTGAAAAACATACGAATTGCTTTTTCCTTCTACATTTTCCCCCATTTCTTTGATTTTGATAACCCCTTGATAAAATTCACAGGATGACAAACAGTGTCAATAAGTCATGTCTAGCACAAGGCCTAGCCCATCCTGACTTAATTTAAGATGGTAGAAGTCATAGATGTGGCTGTCATTGATGCAATATTCAAAATCAAGACCACGCTATACTGACGAGTAGATAGAGATTAATTAATTGCTAGATGATTTTTTTGGCCTTATTTACCTCCTGACAAATAATTTCAGATAAATTTAGCAATAGTAGATTGGGTGCCATATTCTTACATGCTCCAATTCGGTAATTCAGGAATTATTTTACAATGGAGAACCTTAATAATTAAAAGGAACATGACTAAATTCATTTTTTTGTCCCTACTCCTAGGTAAATATGTTAAACTATCATGTGATCCTATTAGAATTTGGATTCTAAAATCTAAACAAATTACCGAATCTTCTGATTCATTAATATTTCAAGTGTTTTTAGATTGTGTCATATACGTTGTAAGTTTAGACTATATTTTCACTTAGTTTAAACCGTAATTTTTTGTGCTATAACATTGGTACTATTCTGTGCAATATGGCACGATTGTAATCTTGTGAATGCATGATGTATTTGGCTTGCTTTATTTCAATTGGTTTGTGATGGTATAAAAAAGGGAGATTTTCATTTAATTTGAGAATAAACTAATCCCTTGAGTTTTCTTTTTTGAGATGATATGTAGTTGCCTCAGGTACGGGAGATGCAATATGACCTGAAGAGAGAGATGGATCGATGGGTGTGGAGCGAACGTACATTATGAGACTGAAACATGGCTTGGTTACTCCATGCCGATAGGCAGGGTATGATGGACGGTGGTGATTTGTTGGGGTGGGGCTGACTCAAGGGGTCCAAATGCTAAGCCAACTCAAGCTACATTTGGTTTGATTTTGGAAATGAGCTTTGGAATAATAATACAAATACTAAAAGCCTAAAATTCTTTGGGGAAATGCAATTTATATTTGGTAAAAACTTCTTTACAAAGTATTTGGGTTCAGTTGGCAGTCATAAAATTGCATTGCTCTTATAAAGCCAATAGGCTGCAGTGTTTGAGAGAGCATTTACGAGCACATTTGGGCCTCTAAAGGCCCTTGACCCGAAATTTTGGTTTTTGATAATATTATTTTAAATATTTTGTGCAAAATTTTGCTTTGAATATGCTCTAAGCCCGAGGCACGGGGTTTTTTCGCTTCTAATCTTGCTGCCATTAACATATTAGTATTCCGATCTTTCCCCTCAATCTTGGATAGAGATAGAGAAAGCCATGGTGGATCGTGGCTGGGAAGCTTCGCGGAGAAGGTCAAGGGACCCCAGCGTAGCTTTGCCGATGACTGGGGAGACATCGCCAAGCTTTGTTGAGGGTCGCTCAATGCCATCTACCTCACCAATGGTCGAGCGTCGCATCGCGTAGTCTCCGGCCCTAACATTACGCCACCAGGGTGTGCCCAACCTCGGCAGTGTGTCCCCTAGGGTCGCGCGACGTCGATGCCAGTGATATGATTGTGCCACCTGCCTGAGCTTTCATATACGACTGCAAATTTCTTCCTTTTCCCTTTTTCTCCTTATTTTAGAAATTGCTTTGCAATAAGTTTATTACGCATTATTTACCGAACACTATTTCTTTTATGCAAATCCTTTTAAGTCAATGTCCTTTTCTCACTTGCAAAGTCTAAGTTGTAACGAGAGAAATCAACTAATCTTCCCGTACAGACCTTTTGATCTTTGAGTTTATTTGATCAACACTTTGTTAGAACCCAATAGATAATATAAACTTTAGACATTTGGAATAGAAGCACAGACAAGATGAAGAGAACTTTTTAATTAGAATGCTTTCTTTATGTGATTTCATACTAACAATTTTTTAACTTTAGATCTTTATATAGAAGCCAAATGCACACAAACTAAGCACAAATGTCAATAACATTTATTGAAGAAAACAAAACAGTCCACACACCATTTAATGAAAAAAAAAAAAAAAAAACCGTTATTTTGTTTGCATAAATAGATAAACAGCCATCCTGAAGTCATTAATGGCTCTTCTTGATATAATGCTTGCAACCTTCTTGAAGAACACTAGCAGCCTATATAGAAACCAACAAGCGACGTGTTCAAATTTTCAACGATCTAACAATCAATTTTATATCATTCTACCAGTCTTAAAATTGAATTTGGAATTCACCAACACCAAAAATGGTCCATAATTTTTTGAAAGAATCCACTTTTAATAGTTTCATCAAAATATCTTCAACTTGATCTTCTAATTTGTAGAAATTAAGCTCAATTTCATCATTTTTGACACACCCACGAATATAGTAATACTTGACGGCAACGTGTTTGCTTGGTGGGCCTTTTGTTCATGCATTAGTTCACACAACATCCTTCGAAACCATATTGTTTGACATGCCACTGCAACTAATATTATGTATTATGCTTGAGTAGTCAAGAGTATAACAACTTGTTTTTAAGAGTAACAAGAGATTACTTGTGATCCAAGAAAGAAAGCATATTTAGAAGTACTTTTTCGAGTTTCGATATCACCATCCCAATCATTATTTGTATACACCACTAGATTGAAATTGTTAGTACAAGAACATAAACTCCATGATTGCAAGTTCCACTTACCATAAAATTCTTTTTGTTGCCTATAAATGAGATTGGTATAACCTCCCCATGAACCTACCAATAATTCCCACACCATAAGTAATATATTGCTTAATAGAAGCCATATATCTTAAACTGCCAACAATGTTTTTGAAATAAGTGTTGTGACTAAATGGTACATACAAGCTAAAGTCTCGGATGGACCTTAACTTGATAACACCGCAAGTGGACCCTCGATCATAAATCTCTCCCAAGACCATACCTCGCATAAACATGGGATTTGCAATTTAAATTCGAACTTATACTAAAAATTCTATGTAAAGAGTCGCCACTAGTTTAATGAGGTCAATTAGAAACCAAGTGAGTATGAGAGGATACGTCACTTTTTATGCAATCAGAGATTCAAGGAATGAGGACTTGATTAAACTAGTCATCTAAATAGTGTCATTTCGATACTTAAACTTGATTATTTGCTCACTAAATTCTTGTTCGCTAAGTGTCCAGGTGAGGATTGTTTATTATGCTCTTAATGATTTAACCTAATCATGCTAAAAGTGGAAGTTAACAGTCAATGTATTGAAAAAGCACCATCAAGTAAAATCAACATGAGGTTGTCCAAATAGCGACTTAGCATTGTTTCCGAAAAAGGAAGCATTCAAAAATTTATTGTGAAACCCAAAGGCTTATTCAATTTTGAGTTTAATTTTTCGCTAAATTAGTTCTAAATTAGAATCAAAACAAAAATATAATGAAACTAGTCAAAATCTAATTTCTAAACAAAATTTTTGGATATTTTTATTTTTTATTTTTATTTCTAAAATGGACTTCGGATATCAAGGACCCGGTCCGAATTGTGGGTCAAAACAGGACCCTAGCGGTCCGAATATGGCCCAATCACCTAATTTATTCAAAATCATTATTCACATTCGGTTCGGTCTATTCTCTAGGCCCATTTATTTAGCCCGGCCCGAATCAATTACCTGGATCTGACCCGACTTCATTATATCCAGATGTTTATATTTTTTGACTTCTTATTTTGATTTGTCTATTTTCTAATTTTATTTTATTTTATTTTATTATTTTTTGCATTTCTTTTATTTCTTCTTTCCTTCCCTGCCTCGTCTTCCTCGACGCTCGCCGGAGGTCGCTTTCCCCTTTAACATTCCCAACCACCGGCCGGCCATCACAGTAAGCCACCATCTCCGATCATCTAGGCGCCGCCGTCGGCCATCTATTCCGGCCACCGCTGGAACGTTACCAGCGGCAATTTCTGGTGACCGAACCACCACCTCCGTCTTGACTCACCAGTTAAAAGAGAGACTTCAAACGTTCACAGCACACCAGTAATAGAGATAGACAGAAGCAAACCAGTGTGAGCGCCTCCCGAGGACGAACACACAATCCCGCAATCCGAATCCATTTGTTCCCCTTAAACAGCCATCGACGACCACCATGACAAGCAAATCCGGAAATAATGAGACAAAGACATGGATTACTACCCACAATGATCAAGTAAGATTCCACAAAATCGCGCTTAATAACCAATACAATCAGGTCAAAATATGCAAATCACATTTGCGTGTCTTTGGAATCAACCGCAGTAGGCATTACCTCTGGATCAGACTTCAAAGAAATTTCATCGAACGTGTGGAGGGCGTCTCAATCTAATGGTCTAAATGCAGGGATTCAACACTGATTCGCGTTCATATTGGTACCAGTCTCAAATTTCCAGCCTCCTTTTTGACTTATAGATGAACTTTCGAGCTTTATCTTGAAAGCTTGGTTGCGGGGTCTGAAGATTGATGAATTTGATGCGGTCGGCGACTGTCGGATGATCAGAGATGGCGGACGGAGAGGTGTTCACAAAGCTACGATTCTCCTCCTTTTTGCTGCACCGGAATCCATTATCTATCAGTGACGTGCTCCCATGCCGTTACGGCGAATCCCATCTCTCGTCCCATCTCAATAGGGAAAGAATTAGAAATCTTTTTCGCTCGATGAGTTTGTCAAATTTGGGCCATCCAAGATGGGCTTCCATGCTGGCTCTATCATTGTATTTATTTTATTTTATACTTTTATATTATTACAAACAATGCATCGGTAAAATTCAGGTGTCAACAATAAGTGCGATTTACTAGTTCACTGATTTGTTCATTTTTTACATCCAAACATTTTATTGCCGGAGTTCGTATTGATATGAACAATTCCATCTTCGATCGCTTCAAAATATCATTATCACATTTCTAATGTGAAATAAGTATGACGGCACTTGTTTGTTTCATTTCAAGGCCCAGAAAATAGGGCATCAATCCTAAATCTATCATCTTAAAATGGTTGATCCTTGAATTTAGTAAATATCTTTTCACAGCTCCAATTAACGCAAAGGCATACAATTATTAAGTTACTGTTAGTATTTGACTTGATGTATTGTGTATGGTCATATGGGCTCTTTTGAAAGCCATGCTCTAATAGCTGAGTGTTGATCCGCATGTATGAAGCTCATTGTCCTCGTGTTAGCCCATATAGTAAATTGGTTAACAATCTACACGCGATCAAATTAAGCTGAGATTGATTTGGCAATGATCTTACTTTGAAGCAATCTCTAGAGCCATTCATGCATAGAAAGTCTAAATCACCTCAAAATGTTTGAAACCAAACTTATTTTACATGATGATTGCCTTTGTAAAATTTTGCAAAATATCCCAAACTACTTTTGCAGTCTCCACAGTCAATATTTTTTCAAATATCGTTTTTCTCCGTGGCTTAAAAGTTCACATACGGTACTTTCTAATTAATATGCTCAGGGTCATTTGGTTGGTGAAAACGTTTTTCAGCTTTCGATTTCAGATAAATATACTGCTGGACGAGGAAGGAACGCGCGGCGGCGAGGTTGTGGAGGGCGAGATCCACGTCGGGATCAGCGGAAAACCATAGACGTGCAAAAATGAACGAAGCTGACCCGTAACAACAATGGATCGCACGGCCCTGACGGTGTCGAGGGCGAGAAGAGAGTGATCTTGGATTGCGCTGCCAGAAGGTTCTCAGTTGACTACCGTCCTGAAGAAGTATGAAGAAGATAGAAAGTGAGAACGATGAAGAATCAGCGTAGGACTTGAAAACAAAAGTTGTCCCTGGGGTTAATAAATATGGCTACGTGGCCTTGGCTCCGCTACACGTGATAATCTATTTGGCTAGTTTTTTAGGGTGTGTATGATAATCATACTCTTTATGTATATATTTTTTATTTTTTTAATTTCGGGAACAGGTTTGGAGCAGAAATCTATTTGATAATGTAATTTCAATTTTTTATTTTTTGGAATAAATTTTTTTGTCTAGAAATAAATTTGGAACATAATTGAGAAGTAAAAATTTTCTATTTTTCTATTTTTAAAATAAAAAGGAGAAATAAAAAATTCTTCTCATTACTTACCCTTGCTATTAGCTGACTGCCCACCCTCCGCTGCCTACTCGAGAGGAAGAAATTTTGTGTCATTTTTAAATGAATTTCTATTCTGGAAACAAAATTTTGTTGCTATTATAAAATGAGTATTTTCGCTCAAAACTTGTCTAGGAAATTGGAGATAGACAACTTTATTTTTGATAAGAAATTGAATTCTAGAATAGAAAGATATCATTCATGTCTTTAGTGTCCTTGTAATCAACCTTTGAGGTATCAAGTCTAAATGCTAGTGTCCTAGGTCTAGCCCTCGAGATAGAGGGATGATCACATGGAGACGAGCTAATGAAATGTCAAGCTTGACTCACATGGTTGATCGAGTATTGAATTTATTGCTTGAACTCAACTAGAAAAGAAAATCTAAGTATTCAAAAGTTTCACTTGAATTCAATTCGATTATGTTGAAATAAAAATGGATCGGAGCTTAGAATTTCATTTACAATGGAAACTTTATATTTTGTTTATATCTAGAAGTATTAAATAATTTACAAAAAGTACAACTCAATTAGACTTGTAAGACTATCGAGCTAAGTACAAGCAAGCTAAAGTTCAAGATCTTATTGCACATTCATGTTTAAGTTTCACCTAGACTCCAATTTGGTATATGGTAACTATTATTTTTGTGAACCCTCACCTGCACCTGGCAAGGGGGTCGCTAGCCCTCACCTTTGCTAAGGGACGACGGCCTTGTTAGCCAAGTGAAGAAAAAATAAAACAAAAAGAAAAAAAAATTAAAACTAAAAAATTGTTCATGTTAGTGTTAACATCTATATTTTAGTTGACAAATTAAGCATAGATTCTTGTAATAAATATGAAAATGAATTTAAAAAATTAAAAGAAAGGGAAAATAATAAAAAGGGCTCCAATGCGGTCCTAAAGGGCCTGGTCTAGTTTGCATGGCCCAAAGAAGTGGATGTTTGAATTCAACCACTATCGATTTCAACTCAGTGCCAATTAAAGAATCCAACAAAATAAGCCCTTGAAGCCCAAAGAGCGTCCAGAGCCCGGCCATTTTTCTCTCGTTTTCCTGTCCCTTTCTCTCTCTCCTCGTGGGATATTAACAAGACGTGTGCTCGTTGAGGGAAAGTACTTGGATCCACGGTCGCAATTTCCATCGAGCCGAACTGGCTATGGCTCTGTTAGTCCCCATTCAAAACGTTTAACTAGACCCCGAAAGGGCTAAATACTTTAAAAAAAAAAAAAAAAATAGACGCGGACATCTCTCATAAGTTTCAAAGTCGGAGGTTTATTTTTATTTTCTAATAACTCTTTTAGGGGATAATCAACCTATTTCTTTGGGAGTAGTTGCATTTCTACAAGACATTTATTAGAATATTTAAATAATAAATCACACATTCATTTAACAATTTAAATTTTTAGAATAATTGGCTGTACTACCACAAAATCTCACAACATTAAACAATACAATGATAACTAAAATTGAATATAAAATTATGGAATATTTGCTGAAAACCACCCTGAACATTGATACTATTGCGCAATAGCTCTCAAAACTTTATAAAGTTACATATTGCCTCCTTAAACAATTTGATATATATTTTTTAAAGAGACATTAATAATTTACAATAAATTCTATTTTATGGTTGTATTAGTATAGTTAGAGTGTAACAAGCACACGAATTAAGTGTTTACATTAATCAATTCTATTTTGTGAAAGATTTTTTTTACCAAACAGGAAGAAAGACAAAGACGTGTTTATATTTTGTGTACATCAAATATACAATAAAAAAAAATTGAAATATAAAGCCTGAATTGCGTGCAAAGTATAAGGGATTCTTTATTGTATAAATGAAGTAAACATAATATTTCACACTTGTATGATTCTGAGAGAAGAAAACAAGTAAACCTTTTAATAAGGGTAATGAATATTTAGTCCCCCTAACTGTTTATCAATATCGGTCGACTCCTTATTTATTGACTCTTTCTTTGATAGAATAACATTTAGAGTAATTATAACTACGTTTAATTTTTTTTTTCTTGAGGTTAATGTAAATTGTTGAACCATGAATCACTATGTTTTTTTATTTTTTTGGTATTGGAGGAACCGGCTTGCAGCCCACAGCCGCGCCGTAAACCCTCAGGTGACACTTAAGCAGAAGGACCCACCACCCCTGAGTCACACTTAACACCTAGCGCCTCCCCTGGGTTTTTGAACCCTTCACCTCTTCGTTGAGGATCAACAAAGCCTTATCCAGTGGAGCCACCACGGCCGGTGGTTGAATCACTATGTTCTTACCTCCTAATTGTTAAATTATATACAAAAAAAAGGGTGCAAGCTTGACAAAAATAATTGAAAAAAAAAGATTGATTAATCCTGTTATTAAATGGTTGTAGCGGTGAATATTGATCGCCTTAAAATAGTACCAATTCAGAGAGCATTTTAAGTTGATATTAAATTTTAAAGTGGAATAAGCCAAAATTCAAAATTTTAGAATGAGAGAAAATAACTAGAAAACGAGATTTCTATTTTTGGTCTCAGGGCTAAAAGGTTTCAGAAAGTCGGGAAGACGTCGGACACCAATATCGGTTTCAGAAGAAAATTTTAGGTGTTTTCTGTTGGGGGAAGGGGCCGATTCTTTTTTTTTTTTTTTGGACGAAAGCAGCGAAATTATTATACCTTCGGTAACTTACATCCTGCCTTTAAAGCGTCAATATACACAAGGTCTAACAAAAGAAAAGGAGGAGATAAGTTCCAAACATGGGCCTGCATGGCCGAATTGTGGGCTTTCGCAACCCAGTCAGCCACAGCATTAGCCTCACGCTTGCAGAAGCGCACTTTCAGATTAGGGAAAAGAAGGAGAAAAGATGACGCCTCCGCAAACAAGACGCGCGTCTCCCATGGCAGCAGATCCTCCCTGTTACAGCTGCCACAACGATGCTGCAGTCTGACTCCAGGTCAATATGAGCTTGATGAAGGCCCTGATGTAGCAGATGCTGAAGAGCAAAGGTTAGAGCCTGAAACTCCGCGATAAGAGGCGAAGTAGCTGGGAAACGAGTAGAGTATATATCAGTTAGTCGTCCATAGTGGTCTCTACAAATCGATGCCATAGATCCATTTGAGTCTCCTGGTTTGAACGAAGCATCAATATTGCATTTTAAAGTGCCTGGATCCGGTGGTTTCCAGAGCTGATGTGGGTACGGTTGTGCTGAAGGTCGGGACAGAGAGGGAGATGCAGAAACCCGAAGAAGCTGCGTTTGCGTTAAGGCATTCTCCACTGCTAAAGTATGATCCGGACGTAGGCCACGGAAGATAAAACCATTTCGCATTTTCCAGATTTGCCATAGAACATTGGCAACAAGGTCCAGACCAGGTAAGCAATTTGGCAATATAGCCGCTTCTGTTAACCAAACTTCAAATCGAGTAATCGATGTAGACCTAACCTGTATATTGATTTGAGGATGATCCCATATGTCTTTAGTCCACGAACAGGATAGAAATAAATGTTCTACTGTCTCTGGGATGCTTTGTTTGCAAATCTGGCAAAATGGTTCGGCAGTGATGTGTCTTTTGAACAGATTGTCAGTAGTGGCGAGTGCATTTTGACAAACTGACCATAGAAAGACATGCAATTTAGGAGCAGTTCGCATCGCCCATACTTTCTTCCACAATAGCTTAGGATGCTGATAAGAAGTTGATGCGATACTATTGTTGTGTATTCTGTCAATAGAAGATAGAGCATGATAATTGCTTTTCACCGTATGGCTGCCATCCTTTGTGGCTGTCCAGACAATTTTATCTGCAGCAAAGGTCGGTCTAACTGGAATGGTTAGGGCCTCCGAGATTATGCCGTCATCTAGAAAATTATTCATCACAGAAGTATTCCATCTATTGTGGATTGGATCAATGAGATCAGCCACCAATTTGGGTTCTTCTCTTGTCGCAGGTCCACCAAGAATGCCTCTTGGTAACCATCTATCCTCTCGAATTCGATATTCCTTCCATTCCCCACGACCATCTAACATTTGGCAAAATTGCATCCCCGCCCACAAGAATACTCGCCATCCCCAAGAAGGTCGATGTCCTCTCGCCGCCGCTTGGAAGTCTGTAGAATGATAGTATAGCCCTTTAAAAATCTGACTCCATAAAGCTTGAGGTTGTTGCATCAATCTCCACGCTTGTTTGCCAAGCATAGCTCGGTTAAAGTTGACGAGATCACGAAAGCCTAAACCGCCATTTTCCTTACTCCTTTTCATAATATCCCATTTCTTCCAGTGTATCCCTGCTCTATTCTGATCATTCTTCCACCAAAAATGAGCAATGCTCTGTTCTATTGTTTTACAAAGAGACAAAGGGAGTTTGAAAATCGACATAGCATAGTGAGGGATTGCTTGGATCACAGATTTGATAAGAATTTCCTTACCTCCCCTTGAAATGAACTTTTCTTTCCATCCGTCTAACTTTGCTTGTATTCTCCCCAAAAGCCAAGAGAACATTTCCTTTTTAGAACGACCCCAGTCTGACGGGATTCCCAAATACTTGCCATACCTTTGTAGTACTGGTACTCTGAACTCAGCGGACAAATTTTCCTGTAAACTCGAAGGACAATTCTTGCTAAAAATAAGGCCCGATTTGTTTCTGTTCAAATCTTGTCCTGAAGCCATGCAATACTGATTTAAAATATTTGCTAGATTCTGGCATTCTCGAATATTTGCATCTAGGAAAAATATGGCGTCGTCCGCGAAAAAGAGGTGGGATAAGGTTGGACACCACCTATTTAATTTAATGCCCTTTATGTGATCCATGTTGACTGCTTGAGTAATCAGAGTAGATAACACATTCGCTAATAAAATGAAGATGTATGGAGAAAGAGGGTCACCTTGTCTTAGGCCGCGAGTTGGATAGATGGAAGGAAGTAACTCGCCATTGATTCGTACACTGTAGGATGTTGTAGTTATGCATTGGAGTATCAAGTGTACCCACCTTGGATGGAAACCCATTGTTAGGAGATAGTCATTAAGGAAGTCCCATTCTACTCTGTCATAAGCCTTCTTCATATCAGTCTTCAGAATGACATTAAATTTTGTCAGCCTCCTACGAATTCTGAACTGGTGAAGAACTTCCTGAACAATCAATATATTATCTTGAATCTGTCTACCATTCACAAACGCCGACTGTTCCATGGAAATCAGATTAGGTAACCAAGGTTTTAAACGATTAGCAAGTACCTTAGATATAACTTTATAAGCAAAGTTGCACAGACTAATTGGTCTGTATTGATCTAGGCTTTCTGGATGAGGTATCTTAGGAATCAAAGCAATGATAGTCCGGTTCAAATCTGTAGGCATCCTCCCTGTCTGAAAAAATTTGTTTACAAGGTGAAAGAGATCGTCCTTAATTACCTCCCAATGAGTCTGGTAAAATAAGCCATTGAACCCGTCAGGACCAGGAGCTTTAGTAGTGCCCAACTGAAAGGTAGCTTGTTGAACCTCCTCTAACGATATCAAATCCAGCAGCCTGTCATTCATTTCTGTGGTGACAACCTGTGGACATTGAGCAAGTATAGGACCATAATCTCTATTTCCCACCGTCGTATATAAATTAGAAAAGAAGGATGTTGTCATTTCTTTCAAAGTCTCGAATCACGGATCCATTGTTTGGTGATCATCCTTCAAAGCATAATAATACGATTTTTCTGCCTTCTCTGAAGAGTAGCAGCATGAAAAAACTTAGTATTCTTATCACCCCACCTTAACCATTGAATTCGCGACCGCATAGCCCAATATTGTTCTTCTTGGTGCCAAGTCCGCCTTAGCTCCTCTTTAATCTGATTTACTTCATTGCTGTTGAGACTATGATACTGCTGGTTTATGAGATCCTGAAGACGTTGTTGTAATGTTGTGACTTTAAGATCAGCTCTAGTAAATTTGGATCGACTCCACTGTGTCAAAGCAAAAGAAACTTTTTTCAACTTAGGAGTTATATCAAAACCTTGTACTATCACTGACTTCCAGGCTTCGGAAATGATTCGTTGACAATCTTCATCTTCATTCCAATAAGATTCAAAGATAAAGTTCTTCCCTTTTCTACGATATTTTGCTGAGGTATTGATAATCAATGGGCTATGGTCGAGCCCACCGCGAGGTAAAGCAAAGACCTCTCGCATTAGGAAATAGTAGTCGCCAATCAAGTGTACACATGGCCCCCGTCCGTCTTTCCTTCACCAGATCATCGCCCTCCCTGTTATTCATCCAAGTGAACCGACAACCTTTGCTCTCTAGCTCCATTATGGCACAATCATTAAGAACCTGCCTAAAAGATTGCATACGAAAACGATGAGGCGGCCTTTTCCCAACCTTTTCCCACGGATAAAGTACTTCATTAAAATCACCCACACAGATCCATGGAAGTACATTAGCCGAACTTATCCCTCTCATTTCAGCCCATACAAGTTGTCTAATTTGAAAATCAAAAGGAGCATGAATACAAGTAAGACGTATAGTGCGGTCTTCCTGCACTTCCTTATAAGTCATATCAATATAATCCTTGGTGGAAAGAAGTACTTCGATGGATACCTGATCATTCCAAAAGACTGCTAGACCTCCGGCCAAACCAGTAGGATTGATAACATGAGCATTATGAAAGTGTAAAGCTCGCTGGATACTAGTTAGCTTCTCTGCACCATTCTTCGTTTCCATTAAGAAAACTATACTGGGCTTTTCCTTGGCCGTCATGGCCTTTAGCGCCTAAATTGTCAGGGGATTGCCCAAACCCTGACAATTCCAACATATGAGTTTCATTTGTGAGGTGGTGGCTATTGAGGGCCAGCCACCATCGCCCATTGTTGAACTTCTCCCATGTGAAGCACAGGTGTTTCCATTAAAGAAGCCTCATCTAGGTCAGGTAATAGTGAACCCTTTGGATCATATGGCATATAGAGTTTCTGTTTTTTTGCACCCCCTACTTTAGGTGTCAGTCTTAAAGTGTTCATCTTCCTATGATGCTTATTATCCACGGCAGGTGATTGAGCACCCTTCATTTTAATTGATGCAGGGATTAACGCAGTATGAATAGGAGGTCCATCGAGGATTTTCACCTGTTCATGCGCCTGACCAGATCCTGTAACTTGCTGAGGTATTGGAGAAGGTGATGGATCTAATATTGCTGCAGCATTAGTAGGAGGTGGAAGTAACAGAGGTACATGTTGACGCTGTGACGGAGGTGTCTCAGGTATGGTCTCTTCATGCTGATCTATTGTAATCGGGGGTGTATAAAATGATTGCCAATAAGGGCTAGATTGTTTAACTTCAGCCTTAAGCCATTGTCCGTAGACCATACTATCCCTTCTTTCAAATTTTGTTTCATCATAGGGGATCGTCGTACAGTAGTTGGCATAATGACCTAACTTCCCGCAGGAATAACAAAAGTGGGAGAGACGCTCATAGCGGAAATCAAGCCAAAGTAGCTTCCCATCCATACGAATCAACTTTCCTGATCGTAAAGGATCCTGCAACTGATGTTCAACCCTTGCACGAACTGTCCTAGGAGCTGTTCCCTCTTTAAAATCAACTCGGACTTCAAGTACTCGACCAATATCTTGCACAGCTTTTGCTATCATCTTCTCAGTTGTACATTCCAATGGTAGGCCGAAAATTTGTACCCAGAAAGCACACTTTGAGAAATCATAACAATGCAGGGGAGTAGTTGGCTGCCAAGGCTTGAGGATAAAAAGATGGCCCGAAAAAAGCCAAGGACCTCCGGCCATTACACGCTGTTTTTCAGCCTCCAAATGAAATTTGACTACATAGAATCCATCTTCTCGCTGTGAAAAGTCTACTCGTTCAGTTCTCCAAGCCTTTTTTAATGTAGTCTGGAAAGCGGGGTAGTTTATGGATGGGTTTGACAAAATTCGTCCCACTAATGTTAAGCTACACTCCGCCAATTTTTCAGGAGGAAGGTCTTCATCCCATCAATTTGCTTCTCGGTATTTAGTCTACCCAATGGAGCAAAGGGCGCCAAGCGTACGAGTCGCTAAGCTCTTCGATTCCATCCCACACAAGTATAACAAGACAGGAACTGTTATTGGTCTAATAGAGAGTAGCGAAGAGAGTAAGAAAAAGCCCCCGATACAATACATAAAAAGCGCCAGATTCTCAAAAGCCCACTAGCAGAACCAAAGGCTGAAGAAGCAGAGGTGAATATTCGAAAAACAGAGGGCGTGAAACTAACCAAAAGCAAACCGACAGAAGTGGAATCGAAACTGAAACTCAAGGCCCATCTTCATTTATAGAGATCGCGACCAGACTTGAATATTCAAGAACAGTGGACATCAGGTCGAAAGGTCCATCCCATCGTCAAATCCAAAGAAGTCCGAGTTCGCTCGAAGAAGGGAGGTTTAGAAATAGAAGAAGACAAGCCCATGGGTAAGAAAAAGAAGAAATCAGGTAGAGAAAAGGGGCGGGATGATGTGGATTAGGGTTAGGGTTTTAGTATCCATGGCTAGCAAAACGTAGGAAATTCTCTTCATTTCGAGAGAAAAGGGGCTCTTCATTTCGAGAGAAAAGGGAAAGTATAGCTTTTACTTTTTGGGAAGGGGCCGATTCAAGAGGCCCAAATTATGAGCCGACTGAGTTGGCACTCATGTAATTACACTTCTGCCCTTACCGAGCCAGGACGCTCAAGCTGCATATGGGAGACGAGCAGCGTTGAATTTCCAAAAGCCCTTGAGCCAAAGTTTTGGCATTTTGGAACACGACTTCAAATATTTTGGTGCAAAATTTTGCATTGAAAATGTTCAAAGCTCAAGGCGAGGGAGAGCTCGGGGTTTAACATCTTTGGCATGCATGTTAATATTTTTTTCCAACAAAGACCCCCTAGGGGTGTAAATGGTCCGGTTCGGTTTGGTATTTTTGAAAAATCAAACCGAATCGAACCAATAAAGAATTTATTGAACTAAACCGAAATCTTGATTTTTCAGTTTTTACTTTTATGTTTGTATTTCTCCCTACATACACCCCTTTCTATAAAATTTTTATTTTTAAATCGATTTTTTTAATTTTTTTAATTTAATTTAATTTTTCCTTTTCTTTCTTTTTATTTTTCGCCGGCCAATGAATAAGAAGAGGAAGGAAAAGAAAAAAAAAAATCAAAAAATTTAAAAAAATGATTTAAAAAAAAAAAGAGAGGAAAAACATTAGATTTTATCGATTTGGTTTGGTTAACCAAACCAATAAAAACTGAACTAGTTAAAAAGTTTCGATTTTTAATGAGAATCAAACCGAGAAAAACCAAAATTTTCAGTTCGGTTCGATTTGGTTTTTGGTTTGGTTTTTGACACCCCTACCTCCAAGCCAATCTTGGATGGAGATAGAGAGAGCGTGGTCGCTCATGGCTGGGATGCTTTTTGGAGAAGGTTGGGGGACATCGGCAAGCTTGACGAGGGTTGGGGGACATCAGCAAGCTTTATCGAAATGGTCGCTCGATACTAGATTCTACTTGCCTAGGGTCACCTAACACTAGGTCTAGTTTGTTGAGGGTTGAGCATTGCATTACTTAATTGTGTGGCCATGGCATTGCACATCGCATGGGACCACGGCAGCGCAATGGGATCGCATCACGTTGGCACTAGTCTAGTTTTGTGGCCTCCGCCTGAGTTTTTATATGTAACTGCAAGTTCATCCGTTCTCTTCTTCTTGCTTATTTGAAAAAAAATGCTCTGCAGTAAGTGTTTTAACAAGGTATTAAACACTATTTACTTTAAAATTAATTCCTTTGAGTCAATGTCCTTTGCTTAAATGCAAAATCTTGAAGCTAAAGCTCTCCCTTAGTACATATACAATGCAATCTGCCTAGCGACAATAGAGGAGCCAACTAATCTTCCCTGCATAGACCTTTTGATCTATGAGACAATTAGATCAATGCTTTCCCAAATAGATGGATTATATTAGATTGAGCCAAACTTACTATCTCAAAATTTTAGAGTATGAAGTGCTAGCATCATCAATTAGATTATAAGAGGAGATAGATGTCCATATGATAAATTACACAAAGCAACTCGAAAGACCATGGCCATTTAGCAAGCATCCAATTAATTTTGAATTAAAATACTCAGCATCACAAAATCATAAATAAAGAGAGGAAAAAGAAGAAGTTCCTCAACCATGTCGGTAGCATGATGCGAAATCTATATTTCATAGTGATTTTGATTTTTGATCAAAGGAGCAGACATTTTCAAATTTCTAGAATAGAAATGACCAAGGAAGTTATTGCGGACGTTCTTGCCTCTGAAACTCAGGAGCATGTTAAAACCTTTTCTGATTCGAAGAAGCAACCATGAGAAGAGCCGTTGAATGATGGGCTTCAAGAATGTTTACTATCTGATGGGGTTTCCAGGCTCTAGCTCTCATCTATATATCACTTTGTTTGTGGATTATGGCTTACGCAATGGAACAAAGACCAAAGAAAGTTATACGTTAGATCAGATCCCCACCACTACCGAGGGTATCCTTTTGGGTTTAGGAGCCCCATGCGCAGTATCACCATCAGGTACAGTCAGAGACCCTATCCGAAAATGATCGTGCGCCATTTGCCCGTAGCCCAAGTTTCTTTCTCCTATTTCCCTTTCGGAACTTTCCTCGTTCCCTCTTCCCCACTATTCGAAAATGATCGTGTACACTGGTTCTGGGCAATTTCTTGAGTTCAGAAAGTGATCGGCAATATCATTTCTAATTCATTGAATTTTGCACATGACTTTAGGCCTCCGAGACGTGAAACCCAAGGGTTGCTAATGGGATGGAAAGTGAGAGATTAAACTTTAGCATAAGTCAATGAAGAATATAAATGCAATCCTAGCGTGAACTTCACTTTATAAAATATTCTTAGAGGAAATCACTTGGCATTTTCACTTGCCAATTGAAATGGGACTGTAAACTCTTCAAGAGGAGGAAAAGAAAAAAAAATTATATATTAAATTAAATTAAATTAAATTTCTTTCATTCGAAATTTGTTTTTGCTTAATTCTTTACAATGCGTTTATATGTGTTTTTATTATTTTATTATTCTTAATCAGTGTCTTTTGGATACCTCTTAATAAAATTATTTTTATTTACACTCAAATTCGTTTTTTATATTTTTATTTTATAAAGAAACGGAATGGAATGGGAAAAATGACGAAGGAGAGATTCAAGGTGAGCGGGGGTCAAAGGGATGGGGATATGCACTATGCAGTGGGGCCCGGAGACAGAGGTGGGTCGTTGGATATGATCGACGGCGGTGATTTGTTTAGGGAGGGGCCGACCGAAGAGGCCGAATTGTATGGCACATTCATGTTTTTTTGTTTTTTTGTTTATCGACCACTCTGTGCCGTAAATTGGAAAAACTCCCCTCTTTTTTTCCGATTGGCATAAAAATAGAAAAGCTCATTATTTTTCAACGTGTTATTCTTATCCAATAACAGACTCGTAAGTTAGAGTTACTTCTATACTACTTCGAATGTATAATATAATATTACAACATCCCGCTGTAATTAAAAGTACAATACTATCATGATACATCGGTAAAATTGATTTATAGTATTATGAGTTATGGTGATATAAAGTGCGAATTCGATATGGTTTACACATTCTGAATATTTAGCGAGGTTGGACAATCCTATTGGATTTGTACAGCAGCTTCTTGTTTTTAGGTGCTCTCCTTTAACCCATTTGTTCACCGCACTTCTGTATTCCGTATACATCTAGTTAGTCCATCAGATATTGTTTTACCCCTTTTTAGCTCAAAGAATTTCCCCATAAACCAACAAATTGATAAGTATCAATTGAAATTGGCATACTTATAGAGGAATTTTTGTAATTATTAAAATTAGGTATATGGTAAAAATAAATTGTAACAACGGATGCGAATCTTTACTTGACTAACACCCTATGATTGTCTCAATCACATGCAATAAGACTCCATCAATGGGCCGATTGTGAGCATGACCTCTTAGAGTTATTCTTATTGGCGAGTATACAACTAAATACAGGATCTATCTTATAAATAAATTTCTCACATACTCAATCAACTCCTTGAAGATTAAAAATTACATTTGATTTCATTTTTATTGTAAAGATCACCATAGTTTTTTTTTTTTTTAAATGAACCTCGTAATTCCTTGCATATCGACCTAGGCTTGGACTTTAGACTTACAAAAACTGAATCAACATTATGTGTTTTGATTTTTTTTTTTTTTGTCATCTCAGTACCATAGCAGGGTTAAAGTTACTTTTGTCACACATGGCATTCCGTAATCATGCACTTGTTGAAGGAGTAACTTAATTATGATTTTCTTTTGTTGGCCACTATAATATCTCTTTTAGTTTGCCAAACTTATTTTTAAACTAGGGACTATGGAGAGCTACGTAAATGAAACAAACTGGGTTTAAATTAGATTTGATATCATATTTGTATGTCCATACAAAAAATTTAATCTATTAGATAGAGAAAGACTATATATAGGAGACCCGTGCAAACACTATAGATAAGAAGATATTTTAGCATAATAAATAAACTTTGTTTGGTTCCAATCAAAGGAAAATTTTACTTTGTTTGGTATAAAACATTGCAAAATTACTTGAAGTAAACAGTTTGAAATGTATTTGAAAGAGAAATCGACTACTTGAAATATGTTCGATATAGTGGTTGTATTTAGTACAGTGATAGAGAAATAAACACTTATCAGATAAGAAAGGAAAAAAAAAAAAAAAGTAAAGTACACATGAAATTTGGCCATTATATTACATAGCACAAAATCAAAAAGAATATAAAAATATATTTACGGCAAAAGAAAATGATAAAATTAGGATAATAACACCACTTGATCTTTTGAGATATTATTGTTAGATAAGGACGTGATTTATAATTTAAATATTCTAAGACTCTCTTACGCATAAGTTGGTCTTTAACCTAAGCCTAGGCATGAAAATATGTAAATGGAGAAGCAAATAGGGGCTTGAAAGATTTTAATTCAAGATCTCTTGCTCTAATGTCATATGAGATTTTGGTGGAACCATTGCTAATTATTCAAAAAAATTAAAATGTTAGATGAAGACTTAGTTTATTATTTAAGTATTCTAAGGAGCTGTTTAGTAACCATCCAAACAGTACCCGATTCTGATTTTTTGTTTCTAGGAGTAGTTTTGGAACAAAATCGCGTTCGGTAAAATTTTTGATCCTAGGAACAAATTTCTATTTTTTTGTTTCCGGAAGTAGATTTGGAACAGAATTAAGAATAAAAAAAAAAGTTGATTCTTGTTTCAGGAACAAATTTAAGAATCAAAACCAATTCTTTTTCATCCCTTTTTTCTTCTTCTTCTTCTTCTTCTCTTTTCTTCTTCTTCATCGACTGCCATCCCGCAATTGCCGTCCGCTGTTGTTGGTCGCCGGCAACCGATTCGACGAGCTCGCCGGAGGCTCGCCAGGCCAGGGCGATGTCCAATGAGGCTCACCTAGCCCCGCTGGTGGCCAAGGAAGCCTCGCCTAGCCCCGGCAAGGCCCGCCTAGCCACCGGCGAGGCTCGGCCTCGACAGGGCTAGGCAAGCCTCATGATGCCTAGCCCCGCCGGTGGCCAGGTGGGCCTCACCCAGCCTCGACAAGGCTCACCTGGCCACCAGCGAGGCTCGGTGTGTGACATCCCGATTTTTCGATTCTATTTTCAATAATTTGAGACGGGCATTTCGTTGGCACGCATATAGTTCTTTTCCTTGAGTCGGCCGCTCATGTGAAAACTAGTCTATCGGTTGAAGCCGCTAAGAGTTTCTAATGCATCAGACTCGAGAATTTGACCAGGAAGCGACCTTTCGACCGAGCTAATCTGTAAGGGTCATTACGGCACAAATAAAAATTGATTAGAGACCGGAGATAGGTTGACTCGACAAGGGCATGTGATCGAGTGTGGGTGATTCCACCGGATCACACAATTCTTGTCGATCGATACTAAACCGACTTTTCTATCGATTGGGTACCCTGTGTTCGTATTTGAAATCTTGAGATTTACCTCGATAACCGAAAGTCGCCAATGTTTCAAAGATGTACATTGTGGTTTGAGATGATCAACCACAGGTCAAATGCATGAAAATTTCTAAAGGCTACCCGGTAGGTTGGGCCGCGCTAGTATCGTGCCAAAGTGAAATTAACCGTGGAATTGATATCGAATTCAGAAATTGGAAGTCTGGGTGTGTCACAAATCATTTTAGGATCATTGACTTATCTTTGGAAGATTTCTCATGCAATCAGAGTTTTTCAGCAATTAAATCAGAAATTGACTAATTTGGCTCAAGAAATTAGTAGGCCTGTCTTTGGTCATGCTTTTGGACTTAAGTTGATTCTATAGACAAGTGAAGACGCGAATTGAAGTGTGGTGACATTGGATTTATTTTATGGACTTCAATTTGATTCAATTGGAAGAGAATTGATGAGAATTGATGAGAATTGAAGAAATTGGATGTACAAAGTTTCATGCCCCGGTGGAAAAATAAAATGCACCCATTGGAAGAGGTTGTGGATAATTGAGTTAGTGGAGTATGACATCACCAAGTGATGTCATGGTGTGGGGGCAAGAGTGCATAAGATCATGACAAGTGGAGGGTAGGCATTTGTTCTTCAAAAGGTGAGATGTCACCTCCAACCCATCTCCATCATCTTCTTCCTTGGGACTTTGGAGGAGAGAGAAGGGGGAGCTTCGACCGGAAGCCAGCCGAACCCGACGCCACCTCGCCCGACCGCTCGCTCGGCCGCCGGCTTGCTCGTCGCCAGAGCCGCTCACCGCCGCCGTCGCCGCTTGTCCGCACGCCTCCTTCGCTCGCTCGCCTCTCCGCCGTTTCTCCCCTCGTCCGGCACTCAGCAGCAGGCCAGCTAGCCCGACGCCCCCTTCCGCTTGTTCGTCGCGGCCATCGCCGTTCGCCGGAGCCGTCGCGGTCGTCGCCCGTCCGTGCGAGGAGGCCCGCACGTCGCTCCGCCGGTCTCGCCGGCTTGCCGCCCTCGTTCGCCGAGATCCAGCTCGTCCTCGCCTCCGTGGGCTGCTATAGGCCGCGGATCAGCCACCCCCGGCCACCGTGAGACCCCGCCTAACCACCGTGTGCCACCGCCCGAGCTACCGCCGCCCCTCTCCGCCGTTCCTCCGCCCGAACCGGCGCCGGATCTGCTCCCTCTCGGCCTCGATCAGCAACCCAGAAAATGGGTATGGCAGCCCCTTCGTGGGCCGTTTTGGCCGCCTTCCCGAGCTCGGATGCTCGGCTCGCTTTGAGGAAAGTCGATCCTCGCGTCGTCCTCGTCGTTTTGGTCTGCTCGGCTCGCTAATCCGGTGAGTTTAACTCACTAAACCTCGCTTAGAGGGTTAATTATGCTTTATGTGTGCTTAGTTTATGTTAATTGTGATTAGGTGGTTAGTTTAATTTATTTAAGTGTGGATTATATTAATGTGTTTAATTAGCTTAAAGTGAGTTTAATTTAAGGCTAAATGGAGGTTTATATTAATATAAGCCTTGATGTGACATAAATGAATTTACTTTTGATTTATATAAATATTTCGAAATTATTTAATAATTTAATAATATATTATTATTCGAAATTATTAAAATATTATTATTTAATTATTTTCGGAATAAATTTAATTATTTATTAAATTCCGAAAATTTTGTCGGGACCCTAAATGCACAGAATTTCGTGCCGGTCGCTGCGCTACATTCGGATTTTGAAATTGATGATTGGATATTATAAATTGAGTGTGGATTTCGAAAACTATGGATATTATTATTTAATTAATTTTCGGAATAAATTTAATTATTTATTAAATTCCGAAAATTTTCGTTGGGACCTTATTTGCTCAGAATTTCGTGGCGATCGCTGTTGTGCATTTAGAATTTGGATTTGATGAATAGATGTGGTGAATTGAGTGTTGATTGTGATAAATATGGATTATTTATTAAATTCCAAGTGTCGAAATTGATGGGAGATTGGTCGTGATTAACCACCTATTAGAGGTCGTGCCCAGTGAGGCCGTGATTAACCACCGATTGGAGGTCGTGCCTAATAGGGCCGTGATGAACCACCTAAGAGAGGTCGTGCCCAGTGGGGCCGTGAATTGCCACCTGATAAAGGTCGCGCCCAGGGAGGCCGTGAATTGCCACCTGATAAAGGTCGCGCCCAGAGAGGCCGTGAATTGCCACCTGATAAAGGTCGCGCCGAGTGGGGCCGTGATGCCACTGATTCTAATTTTGCCGAGTGGGGCCGTGATTAAGAGTATTGATTGATTTGCTGAATTGACATGTAATCGGCCAAGTCGATTGATCGCTGAGACGATCCAAGTGGTTGAATTGTTCTGATGATGTGAATGTGCCATGGTTCTTTGGTTATTATAATTGTTCGTAGTTGAATTACATAAATTGTGTTAACCTGCAGATGAAGGCTAATGCGAGGTAAGTCTTCTGTGTGATGTGGCTAGGCCACCAGGGGCGTATTTTCTTTCTAATAGGGGTTTAGGGGGTTGAACTTGCCGAGACATCGTCTCATCCCTATTGTTGGATTAAAATTTCAGGTCCCCGGTGGACGGAGCGACCGGATAGCTTTGGTTGGCCTTGAGGAGTTGCGGGGTGAAGTCATAAGATTGGAGAACGTGTCGACTTGTAGGTCGTAGGACAATTCCTTTTTTAAGAGCCGGTCTTTTGTAGACTTTTGGCTGTAGGCTTTTTGTAATTCCGTTGAATTATGAAAGTGATATGTTGTGGTTTTGCTTCCCGCTTTTCTATCCCGTATTTAATTGTCGGGGTTTTATAATACGTTCCGCTTGCGCAATATTAAATGAATGGGGTCGGCGACACTACCTGGGAATGTCGCATTTGATCGACCGCAGTGGGATGTGCGCGCGCTCGGGGTTCGGGGCGTGACACGGTGGGCCTCGCCTAGCCCTGGCAAGGCCGACCTGGCCACTGACGAGGCTCAGTGGGGTTGGGCAAGCCTCACCCAGCTGCCGGTGAGGCTCGGCAAATAAGGGTCGATGATGCTCCGGTGAAGTTGCCGACCCTCGTCGACCGTTCGCCGGTCCAATGACTGGCCAAAAGAAGAAAAAGATAGGAGAAAAAGGAAAAAAAAGGTAAAAAAAGTAAAAAAATTATTTAAAAATTAAAAGAATTTGATTTGGAATAAAATTAATGAGCACAATACTAAATGTAATTCTATTTCAAAATCAGAAATTTTTGACAGTTATCAAACGGTTTAAAATGCTTAGAAATTGTTCTTGTGAATAGAATAAAAGAAAAAATCATTTATAATCAGAATCTGTTCTTGGGAATAGAATCGTTGCCAAACGCGGCCTAAGAGTCTTGCTCTCTTTCAAGCTCTGACCAGTTTATCCTCACATCTACTCTTTCTAGTAGGTATCATCCATGCTCCATTGTCGGATCATTGTGATAATTTGCTTCACTCGTCGAAGATTGATTTCAGAACAAAATTTTGAGAATTGAGCTTGTCAAATCTAATGAAAAAATTCGATTATTACCAATGAAAAAAAAATCAAACTAAGAGGGTTATATACTAAAAACTAAACGGTAAGTGAGCTAATGGCAAAACCCAAAGTGAAAATATGGCAATGCCTTTTTCCTTCATTGTCTAGAACAAATCCTGGTCCATCCCGACATAATCGAGAATGCTAGAAGTCATTGGTGTGGCTGTCATTTATGCAAGATTCGAAATCAAGACTACTCTAACTTCAACATTTTTCTTTTATTAAATTGACGAGTATATAGAAATTCAAGTAATAGATGGATTTTTTTTGGCCACGTTACCTCCTTACAATTATTTCTCGCATAGATTTTCAGCAGTCGATGTCATTTTCTTATATGGTTTCCTCAAATAAAAATTAAGTACTGATTTAAAAGTGATAAGAAAAAGGAAATTATTTGATCTTCTTCTTTATCTATTTGCTGTTTTTCATCCGAATGTTGAAATCAATGGCTTACAATTTGTCAAGTGACCTCCTAATCTCCATTCCACTAGTAAGTAACTATCGCATCATCGAGACTTTACCAAAAAAAAAAAAACTATCGCATCATCGAGAGAAGAGTTGGGGGTTGAGTTCCTGAAGTCTAATCTTGGTAAGGTGGATAACTCAATGGGAATTTATTTTATAAATGATGAATAAAATGACTCATTCTTCCGTAATAAATCACCACCTTAATAAGTCACACTGCAATACAAAACCATAAAAATCCACTAAAAGCAAAAGGAAAGAGGAGAAAAATATTTGGAGCTACAATTGCAAAGGGACACTAATTGGTAATTTAGGAATTTTTTTACGATTAAGAAACCTCATATAATTACAACAAACGTACGTAAATCCTTTTTTTTTTTTGGGTCCCTATCCTAGGTGAATAAATCAACTAATGAAAACATATGCTATAACATAATCCTATTGGAACTTGGATGTTAAAATCTAAACAAGTCATTGGATCTTCATAAACAATAATATCCCGACCATTTTTAGATTGTGTCATTTACATTGTATGTTTAGATTAGATTTTCACTTAATTTAAACTCTAGTTTTTTGTGCTATAATATTGGTACTATTGTATGCAATATGGCACGCTCGTGATCTTGGGAATGCGTGATTTATTCGGTCTGCTTTATTTCAATTGTTTTTTTTTTTTTTTTTTGGTAAAAGAGCTTTATTTCAATTGTTTTGTAGTGACAAAAATAAAAATGAAGATTTCATATAATTTAAGAGCTAACTTTTCTTTTTTGGATGGGTTTTGTAGTGGGGCCCAGGGATGGGGAGATGCAATGGGGCCGGACAGAGAGATGAGTCGATGGGTGGGGATGAAAGTACATGATGAGACGGCCAGGGCATGATCGACGGTGGTGATTTGTTGGGGAGGGGCCGACATAGGAGGCCCGAGTATTGAGCCGATAGAGTGGGCACTCATAAAATTACACTTTTGCTCTGACTGAGCCAAGATAATCAAGTGCCATTGGGAGAGCATTTACGAGGAGCTTTGGACCTTTAAAAGTCTTTGAGCCGAAGTTTCGGCGTCTGGTAACGCGGTTTCAAAAAAAAAAAAAAATTTGTGTAAATTTTTGCTTTGAAATTGCTCAAAGCTCAAGACAAACTCCAGCTTTGGGCTCTAGAATTTTCGGAATGCAAGTTCAGGGGTTTGATATAGTTCTGTTCTTCAATCTTGATATCACTGAAATAGTAGTATATTCCTATTTTACAAACCCCCCCAAAAGAAAAAAAGAAAAATCTTGGATAGACCGAAAGAAAGCCATGGTCAATCGTGGCTAGGAAGCTTCGCGGAGGAGGTCAAGGGACGCCGGCACAACTTCACCGGGGGTTGGCGGACGTCAGCAAGCTTTGCCGAGGGTTGCTTGACACCAAATCTAACTCACCAAGGGTCACTCATTGCTAGATGAAGCTCACGGAGAGTCTGGCGTCGAGTTGCCTAGTCTTGTGGATTTGGCATCGTGTCGCCTAGAATCGTGCAGCACCAGCGCATTATGTGGGCACGTGCGTGCTACCATATGTGGGCTCGCACGACCTTGGCAGCACGTCACTTAGGGTCACGGGACACCGGCACCGGTGCTATTGTTATGAACCATGCTTGGGCTTCTATCTAAGTTTCTCCATTCTCCTTTTGGCATCTTTTTCTCTTATTTTATGAAAGACTTTGCAACAAGTATTTTATAAGGCGTTCATTATGCGCTATTTGCTTATCATGAACATTCTTTGAGTTAAATCTCCTTTGCTTAAATGCAAAGTCTCAAAGCCAAAGCTCTCCCTTTGTACCCATCCAATGCAATCTGCGGAGTAAAAAACAAAGGAATCGACTAATTTTTCCTCTATAGACCTTTTGATCTTTGAGACAATTCGAACAACACTTTCCTAAAGATATAGATTATACTAGATTGAGCAAAACTTACTATCTTAGAATTTTGAAGTATGAAGTTTTGGCATCATTAATGGGATTAAGAGAGGCGGCAGAGGCTTGTGTGATAAATTACATGGAGCAATTTAGAAGATCATGGCCATTTTAACCAGCATCCTCTTAATTTTTGGGTTAATGCACTCTGCATCACAAATCATAAAGAAATAGAAGCAAAAACTAAAAAAAAATGTTCCTCAATCATGTCGATAGCATGGTGCGAAACCTCTCTATTACAATGATCTTGAATTCTAATTGAAGGAACATACACTTGCAAATCTCTAGTGGAGGCCCAAAAAAGGGAAAAGTGAAGACATTGGAACCCATAGTCTCACCGTAGTTAAGACCGTCTCATCTTCTTTGTTATGAGCTTTCCTCTTCATCTGTTTCAATTGGAGTATCTTCTTCCTCGGTGTCTATTGAATTATCTTCTTCCGAGTCCTCCCAAAACACTTCACTTTGTTTATATCCACTGATGGTGCTGGCAACACCACCCTCAGATCATCCTCCTTTTGCTCACATATTAGACGGAATCCACGCTTCTTTATGCTTCCTTTCTTTGCTATGAGGCAAACTTGGAAATGGCTCCAATCCTTTGGCAGTCCATCCTTAAAACTCATTAACTAACAACTAAGCCACACATGGTCAGATTCTATCGCATGAAAATATCTCGTGCCCCTTTGCACCCATTGGCCATTAACAACTATCGTGTACTTACATGAATAACGGACCACTTTTCCTTCCTCCGGGCTGAGAACAACACAGAATGCTAGTCCTTTGACCTTGTCATACAAGTCCCAGGGAATCATGAAAGATATGGAATCCTCTTCACAGGGGAGAATCCATTTAGGCATCTCTCTTCCAATTAAGTCAATGTCAACTTTATCTTCCATCTTTGGCAGTTTCTGTCACACAGAAAGTACGCATGTCAAGCATTTGAAGTTATATACATATACATATACATATATACATAGAGAGAGAGACCCCGAGTAATGACACATTAGCCACATCATCCATATTGACCCCTTTGCGAAATAATTCACAACATGAAGCCAGGCTAATAGACGAGGTGTGGGAGAGCTGACCCCACAAATCTGGGAGTTTTTGCAGAGATTTGCAACCATCTGCTGATAGTAGCTCAATATTTGGTGGAAGTTGAGGAATCTCTTGTAGTAGCTCGCATCCATCAACATACAAGCATTCCAAACGATAGTACTTGTTGATGCATGTTGGCAAAGCAGCAAACTTGTTATATTGAAGTTGTAGATACTTCAATTTGGGAAAACTGGAAAAACTCTCAAGGAACTCTACTTCTGATAGATTGCACCGCTCAAGTTTCAAGGACACTAGTTTTCGGAATCCCAGACGGCCATCAGGATCAATTGAATCCTCCATGTTTTTTGGAAACGTGATTAAATTCGAGCAGCCCTCAAGATAAAAGCCCTTGAGATTTTTCAACTTATAAATTTGCGACGGAAGCCTCATGAGGTTTTCGCAAAATGATAAATTTATCCGCTTCACAGAGACAAGATTTTCAATTGATGCAGGGAGTTCTGTAATAGCCGTACCATATAGAGGAAGTACTTCCAAATGTTCCATCTTTCCGTCTATATTTGGGAACTTCTCAAGTTTAGAGCAATCACAGAGCTCAAGGGTTTGAAGAGATTTAGTCTTCAGCGTGTTAGGAAACTTTCTAAGATTAAAGCACCCTCTTAGCGACAAAACTTCCAACTTGACAAGATCTCCAACGGATGGGTGAACCTCCACCAAGCCCTCACACCCATTAAGAATCAATTTCTCCATATTTGGAGCCGATGATAGGTCGTGAATACTAACTAGGGACTTGCATTCACTGAAATTGATGGACTTCAGCTTTCTAAAATTCTGCAAAAACATACTAGTGCGGTCATTAAGCTGCGAATGTTTTTTTATAGCTATAAAAAGGAAAAGCTAATCATCACAAGGGCTTACCTGAGAGTTTCCCCCCAATTGCTTGATATGACTTTTTGGGACATTGAGTCTCACGAGTTTATTTAGACCGAGCCAAATTCTAGATTTGGGGCATTGGGCCATTCAAGCCATCTTAGCTTGTTAGGGAGACGTACTTGAGCTTGTGAAGAGATATGCACTTCGAGCAAAATGAGTATTCTCAACTTTTTCATATTCGTGAAAGCATCAGGATTGATGATTATTGCTTCTGGTGGGGGCAAGGCCAATACTATGGCCTCTACTGCATCCACCCCCTATCCATAACAGAGCAAATTCAGTTGTTAGACAAAATTTCCAGTTAAGAGTTACATTATACTGTCTGAATTAGAGTAATGTAAACTGAAATGTAGCAAAACTGACTTAAACAACTTTTACCGTGTTGCAACAAAAAATGTCCTCAACATCTTCCAAAAGCCATAATCTGCTGCGTTTCCTAGGATCATTACGACATGCTTCATTAACAATATCCTGACCCATCGACTGAATCAAATCATGCATTTGCAAGGTCTCATGCTGGTTTTTTATCAAGGACCTTTCGATGAGAATATCTATTCCTATGGCTGTGTGAAAACCACAGCTGTCAAGAACTTCCTTGATGTACTCTATATTTTTCCCCTTAAAGACACAAGCAATATCGAGGAAAATCTCCCTCTCGTTGTTCTCCAATCCATCGAAGCTTATCTTGAGAACTCGATTGATAGTTGGTTCAGGAATTTTGGAGAGTTTATGCAACGTACTTTCCCATGCAGATTCCTTTCTTCCACGTAAGAAGGAGCCCAACACTTCGAGGGCTAATGGAAGTCCGTCGGCATAATGCAGTGCTTTATCTATGAGATCCCTTCTTATTTCAACACTCTTGCTATTTGGGAAAGCATACAGACTAAAAAGATATTGTGCTTCATGGCATCCTAAAGTTTGAATTTCATACACAAAATTTATGCCATGAGAAGTTAGCAATTGTTTATCTCTTGATGTAACAATGATTCTACTTCCTTTTCCAAACCAATTGCCTTTTCCAGCTAATGCATTTAGTTGATTCATATGGTCAACATCATCGAGAACCAGGAGAACCTTCTTGCAACATAGTCTTTCTTGTATCAAACTAATTCCTCCAAATGACACGTAGACCGTTAAAGGATGAACCAGGATCTCAGATAGAAGATCCTTTTGTAAAGTAACAAGGCCATCGCTTCGGTTTGATTTTTCTCTAACTTGCTCCAAAAAACTACAACCCTGAAATTGTCTCTCCATAGCATTATATAAGGCCTTCGCAATTGTTGTCTTCCCTATGCCTCCAGGCCCCCATAAACCTATCATGAGAACATCATCATTATCTGACTCTTTCTTTGACGACGATATAATTTGTCGAACTTGGGAATCTATTCTGACTGGATAATTAGCGACATGTAAAGGCGTCCGGTTGAGATGAATTGATAATTCCTTTACTATGCATTGTATGAGCTCCGCTTCATTTCTGATAAGCGTTCAAGAGAAAGATAAAGAGGTTTTAGCATTTCAAATAAGCAAAATTCCATAATAAGATTAGCAAAATATAAGATGAAAGGTGGGTGAACCTGCGCCAACATCTACGCAAGGAAAATTACAAAGAACCTGAATCTGAAGACAATAATGACTCGGGCACTATGAATCCACTATTTATGTTAAATAAATTTCTCATTATCCACACACCAAGAATCAATTCAAGGAATCTACTCTAGCTTGGTTATTTGACTTTTGTGACTACTGCATAATTTATCTCCACTTTGTATCTTCAATTCAAAGATCCAAAAAGAGCATACGATTTGATATCTAACAAACAATCACGAAACACCACGTCATATTTGTGCGTACCTGGCATTCAACTCCCACCCAAACAAGCTACCGGCTTTAGAGAGAGCCTTCTTCCATCTCTTCACTTTCTCTGAATCCTTACCAAACTTGGACTCATGCTTAGCCATAGCTCTCCTATAACTCTCTCTCCCTCCTCTTACTTCTCTTGGTTCCACTTTGTAAAAAAATGAGACCACCATCAGGCCCATTCGCTCCCTGCACTCCATGATTTTCACAGCCTCTTCCAAACACCACGGCGAGGAGGCGTAGTCCTCAGAGAAAATGATGATCGCGACGCGTGATTCCTCGATTGCCCTCATGAGCATCGGTGATATTTCCTCTCCTTTCCTAAGCTCCTCACTATCCACAAAAGTGTATATTCCTCTCTGGTCCAGAGCCGTGTAGGGATGACTGAGGAAGCCTCGGCGGACATCTGTCCCTCTGAAACTGAGGAACACATGGTAATTCCTTTCCATATTCGAAGAAGCAGCCATCAGAAGTGCTGATGGTACATGTGCTTCCCTAGATTGCCAAGCATCGGAACAGAGAGAGAGAGTCTTGCTACGAAAATCGAGGGCTGAAGGCTGAAGCAGAGTCGGCTTTGCTCTCAGAGAGGCACCGCGGCCTCTGACCCGGGGTTGCCCTTCCCCGATCGTCAGCGAAGCCAACGATCTCTTCCCTTTGCTCTGGCTCTAGATCTCGCTCGCTTCAAAGAGACAAGCGCTCTCAGCCTGTCTCATTCTCAGGAAAATATTGGACGAGGCTCAGGGCCATTTGGTTGCTGAAAACGTTTTCAGATTTCGATTTCAGATAAATATGCTGCTTGACGAGGAAGGAACGCATGGCGGCGAGGGTTTAGAGGGCGAGATCAACGTCGGGATCACCGGAAAACCATAGACGTGCAAAAATAAACGAAGCCGACCCGTAACGACGATGGATCGCCCGGCCCTGACGGTGTCGAGGGCGAGAAGATAGAGAGATCTAGGATTGTGGCTGCCGGGTGGTTCTGAGTTGACTATCGTTTTGAAGGAGTATGAAGGAGGAGGAAGAAGAAAGTGGGAAGAGAGAGAAAGCCAGTGAAGCAGAAAGAAGAACTCAGAGACAAAAGCTGGACCGATGAAGAATCAGCCAAGGACTCAAAGACAGAGAGTGCCGCCAGGGTTTGTAAATCTGGCTACGTGTCTCGGGTCCGGCCCACGCGACCACCCGTGCGGCTGGTGTCTCTTAGTCCACGCGCAAGGATGCGCAATCCACTTTTGAGGCATCACGTCTAAGCGCTAGCCACCTTAGTCAATATTCAACGGGTCTCATATGGCGTGAACTTATTTATTAATATCCACCCTAGTCAATATTCAACGGGTCTCATATGGCGTGCACTTATTTATTAATATCCAATTAATCACGCGTCAATATTGACACCTAAGTTTTAATTGACAAATCAAGCATAGACTTTTGTAAAATATATTAAAATAAATTAAAATAAATTAAAAAAATAAAAGAAAGAGAAAATGATAAATAGGGCTCCAATGTGGTCCTTGATTGGAAGGGCCTGGTCCAGTTTGCAAGGCCTAAAGAAGTGGATGTTTGAATTCAAGCAGTATGATTTCAACTCAATGCCAATTAAAGAATTCAAAAGCAAAAGACCACGAAACCCAAAGAGCATCCAGAGCCCTACGATTTTCCTCTCCCCCACCCCCCCCACCCCCCACCCCCCACCTTTCCCCTTCCCCTATCAAAGGATATTAACAAGACGTGCACTCGTTGAGGGAAAGTACTTGCATCCACAATAGCAATTTCCATGAAGCAAAATATCGATAGATTTTATTGATATAATATGTGAACTAAAAGATCATAAGTTACGAATGCATATATCTTGTATCCATGCACCCAATGTATTTCATGATAGACAAATGTTATGGAAGGAGCTGGAAGGTATTAAACATCCGAACCATCTACCATGGATGTATGTAGGGGATTTTAATGAAATACTCTATCCTTGAGAGAAGGTGGGGAGGAGGATGGCTAAAAATTATTGACTAGTAGCATTTAGAAACTTCCTAAACAATTGTGATATTATAGAAGTAGAAAGCAAGGGATGTGCTTTTATTTGGGATAATAATAAAGAATGGGAGGAATTTGTCAAAAATAAACTAGATAGAGTCTTATGCATGATTGAACGAATAGTGCTTTTCCAGACATGGAAGTCTTTGCTTTATTTGCAGTTGGTCAGACCATAGTCCTATCTTGCTTAGATTATTTCCACAACCAGTGGAAAAAGCAAAATAATTTAGATTTGAAACATAGTGCTTAGAGGACGAGGAGTATGGAAATATTGTCAATGGGGTTTGGTTATCTCCCAAGCGAGAAGGAGCTGATTTAATAACTAAATTGTGAAAAGCGACCTAAGCCCTTGTATCTTGGAGTAGGAAAAAATTCTCAAAGCGCTCATAGGAGAATTGAGATGCTAAAGCAAGAAATAAAAAATATAACAAACAGCCTAGATATTTCCCAAAGTAAAGAAAATATATCAACATTAAAAAAAGGAAATTGGCTCACTGTGGAAAAGCGAAGAAATTTTTTTGGGGCATGCATTCTAGAATTAGCTGGTTGAAATGGGGGATAAAAACTCCAAAATTTTTCATGCAACAACTATTCAAGGAGGTAGGAAGACAGAATCTCTATACTACTAATACTGATGGGGAGTGGACACGTGAACCTAATGCTCCAAAGCAAATGATGGTGGAATACTTTAAGAGTTTATATATGTCGTCAAGACAAAGGAATTTCCAACCAGTTATTGAACATATTCCAACTTTAGTTTTGGAAGATATGGATTGAAGGTTGATAGCTGAGGTCACCATACTAGAAATTTCAAAAACTGTACGATAGTTAGGAGCTCTCAAAGCCCCCGGTCCCAATGGTTTAAGTGGACATTTTTTCAAACATCACTAGGAGGACATTCAACATGATGTTTTTCAAGAAGTAACTTGCTTTTAGAACACTGGATGCTTAAATGCTAAAGCAGATAAAACCTAAATTATACTTATTCCCAAAATGCCCTACTTAGAAAAGCTGAAATAGTTTCGTCTCATTAGCCTGTGTAATTTTGTCTACAAAATTATATCCAAAGTTATGACCAATAGATTAAAATCATACCATCACCTTAGTGACTACGATGGTTTGGGCTCTCTCCCCTTCACAAAGGGAAGGAGTTCGAATCCCCTCACGGTTGCTTGGGGTCTTAAGTGAGATGTTAGGGGTGGTGGGTCCTCTCGCTTATGTGTCCCCCCAAGTTCTTTACTCGCCACCGCAGTTCGTACAAAAAGCTCCCCGGGCCAAAAAAAATAAAATTAAAAAAAAAAGATTAAAATCATTAGTTTTGGATATTATCTGCATAGAACAAAATGCTTTTGTCGGTAGCCATCAAATTCAAGACAATATACTCTGTTCAAGAGATGTTGCCCTCTAAGAGTGCATGCAAGCAATAAGAAGTTGCCAGCTATGCTGAAACTTGATATGCAATAGGCGAATAATAGAATAGACGAGACCTTTTAGAAGCACTTCGAGGGAACTATTTGACAAACTATGAAAATTATTGTTATTCATTTAAATTCACAATTAACGGAAGATAGATTAGTCTAGACAAACAATAAGTATGGGACATGCTCTATTAAGAGTGGGACAACAGAGTATTTACTATGACCGTCAAATAGCTTGATTCTTAGAGGATTACATACTAAAAAGTAAAGATATTGCAAATATAAAAAATGAAAATATATGCAATTTCTTTCGCGTTAATCTTTTTCCCTTGTTTCTTCGAATTTTTTGACCCCTTGATGATATTTATGGAATGATAAATATTGTCAAGAAGTCATTGTCTAGAAAAAGGCCTTGGTCCAAACCTGACGTGACTGAGAATGCTTTGAGTCATCAACGTGGCTGTCACTGGCGTAAGATTCGAAATCAAGATTACTCTACTTTTGGCATTTTTCTATGAGAAGTAGATAGAGATTAATTGATGGGATTTTTTTGGCCAAGTTATTTCCTAGCAATCAATTTCAGATAGGTTTTCCAGTTGTGACTGGGTGTCATTTTCTTCATATGGTTCCTAAGATGAAGTTCATTATTGCTTGGAGACTATTATGGAAAAAGAAATTATCTGATTTTTTATTTTTCTTTCCCTTCCCTATGCCGTTATTCATCCAAAATTTGAACTCGACGGCTGTCGATTTGCCGAGTGATCTCCTAACATGGGTTCCACTTGAAAACCATAGCATTATAATTTAAGAGTGAACTAATTTTTTATAGAGCGAAAATAAAATCCCTTGACTTTAAAAAAAAAAAAAATTGAAGAGTTTATTACAATTAACATAAAAAAATTGTGTTTAAAAGTGTAGAAGTGCCCTAAAGATACTAGTTAAGACTACTAATATGAACGAACGCTTTGTCAAAGCATTTTCATGATCGGGATGCGTTAAAATCTACTTTGGGCTTTGCTGACACCAAATTCTGCATTCGAGAATTTACCAAATACTCAAATAGAGTTACTTTTAGCTTTTTTGAAAGTAAAATCATGTGAATTAACCGCACTGATCAACTACAATAGCACATGATTTATTTCTTTGGCCAGTTTAGAACTTACAAAAACTAAATAATAATAATAATAATAATAATAATAATAATAATAATAATAATAATAATAATAATAATAATAATATCATGATCGTCATCATCATCATGCTGGGGACAAAAAGATATTTTAAAAAAGTAGGGAAGAAAATTTTCATGTAATGTAAAGCGAATCCAAACCATATTTTCATTCATGTTCCAATTAAGCTAGCAAGATAAACGGCCCATCGTTTCAGTCTTAAGAGGCCCATTTTGACCTGAGCTTGTTTCAAATCGGGTCGGCCCAGGATTTTTCTCGTGAATTTGCCCAACATTGCTTCGCGCTTTGCTGGTTTTCGTGTGGCAATTTTCTAGAGTCATCCTCTTGGATTTTGTTCTCAAACGTTGTCAACTCAAAATAAATCACAACAATAAGGAAGGCCGGTAAAACGGAATGATCCGATATATAAATAGAAATCGCTACATTGCTTTGGGTTTTATTAATCATTTTCTATCAATGGTGTTGCTCTTGCTCTCATTGCATAAGATGTGAATTAAAAAATATATTTTTGAATGAAAAAATAGTATATACTTGTCGTGACCTAACTCATTGTTAGGTTTAGGGTTATTGTCAACTTAAGACCGATGACCATTCCTTGACTCGAGGTCTCCCAAATCCATACCTTGCACGACATTAAATGTTGAAAATTTCAATCAATTTAGCATATGCAAATTTTAACAAAAAAGTGGCCACTAGCTTTTTTGGGGGGCGATTAGAAATCGGTAAGATACAAGATAATATCTTATTATTTATATAATCAAAGATTATAGACTCAAGAATTTAATTACGCTAGCCCTAAGACTAATGCCCTTTCAGTGCCTAATTTGATTATGTTAACTAACGCCATAGCAATGTATCGAAGAAATTTAAGTTTTGTCTAAGCCATTTAAAAAAAAAAAGAAATAACATCCAATATATTAAAAAGTACAACCGAGTATAATAAAAAGAAAACATAAAAGCTTCCTAAATTGTTCCTTAAAAAAAAAAATCCAAACCAATAAAGAACCCTATTGTAAAACTCTAACGACTTGTCCAAATATAGGTTTCAATTTCTAAGGGCTTCTAATTTTTTTTTTGTTGACTTTTTTTATAATTTTCTGAATTTTTTAATGATTTTCGAATTCTTTCTTTTTCTGGATTTCTTTTTTTAATATTTTATAAATTTTCTAAATTTTTATAAATTTTAAATTTTTATCTACTTTTTATTTTTTAGTGATTTTTCAGATTTTTATAATCTTTAATGATTATCTAAAAATTCTGATTTTTTTATTGATTTTCAAATTTTCTAAATTTTTATTATTTTCTATTTTTTATCATTTTCTGAATTTTTATAGATTTAATGACTTTTTGGATTTTTAAAATTTTTAATAATAATTATTATATTCGGGGAATGGGTTCGGACTTGTTTACCCGATCCGTATATCCGGATCCCACCCCCGTCCGATTAAAACTGGATTTTTTTAATGTTTTGATTTTTTTTATTTCTATTTTTTAATTCTTTTATTTTTGTCTCTTGTTCTTTTTGTCTTTTTTTGCCTGCACTTCCTCTTCTTCCTCCGGACATCCTTTACCCGAACGCCATTTTCAACCTGCAACCCCACCTTTCGCGCCATTTTTTTCTTTTTAAAGAAACAAATACCATCGTTGACGAGTTTATCACCAGAACTTAGATTACCGCCCATCTATCTCCAACCGCCGATCATTTATTCCGACCAACGTTGACCACCTCTGGCCTCTCGCTCCATTATCGCGAAACTTAACAGAAACTATCCTACCTAATCCACACTTTTCACCGCAGCATCCCAACAAATTAACAAGAAAAAATACATTAGAATGAAGTGAGATGGGCTAACTAGTATGTCCCTGAAACGCTGACTTCGCTGGTGCGAGGGGATACTCTGACGAAAAGCTTTCCGGCCCTGGAGATAGGCATGTACGTTGGACTCAAGTAAAGATTTTTCATCAAATCGCATAGAAACACAGATAAAATGCTAGTAGTAGATATGATTCAACAAAAAGCACGGAAAAAACGAATCGATCTTGAATTTATACGCGACTTGACATTCGGCGCTCTTTTAGGCATTTTGTCAAACATGCAATACGCAGACCTTTCAATGGTTTTCTGTTTTAATTTTAACGAGATCCTGAGCCTCACACGTTACGAACAGACTTAAAACACCATGGTTAGCAACAAAGAAACTTCGTTTTATCAAAATCTCTTCAAGAAAATCGATCGAACCGAGCATGTCTTTCTCGGCCAAAACAGAGACAAAGTAGAGCGTTCGGAGCGAGACTGTACCTGGTTTGTTTGGCGAATCGAGGTCTCGATTGACGAAGATGAAGGGCGTCTGGTTAAAGCTTTTCCTCCGCTCGCGGAAGAAATCTCAGTATTCGTCTGATCTTCGACACCGACTCTGTGAAGAACAACTCACGGATTGGCCGTTGACCGGAGCTCTGAAAACCGACGGCGAACTCCGGCGATGCGGTTTTCTTCTACTCCGAAACGGGATGCACTCTCCCTTTCTCTCCCATTCGAGCTAGCTCCTAGCTCACCTATATCGTCGTGCACGCACTCTCCATGTCGTCGAGCGTCCTCCTCCCCTCTCTCTCTCTCCGAGAAGGAATCTTTTATGTTATTTTCCCTCTCTCGCTGTTCTCTCACGGACCAACTCACGGACGCCTCTCTTGCTCGGTCACCGCACGCCGTCTTCTTCGCTCACCGACGTGAGCGTGCGAAAGAGAAGGGGCCTGGATATGGGCTGGGCCTTCCCGTTTTAAGTTCAGATGGGCTATTGAGGACAATAAAAGGAACAAAAGAAATGGGCTCAAAGGGAAGTAAAAGATGGGTTGAGGGGATTAGATTTGGGCTGAGAGCAAGAGCTCTTCCGGCCCACAACCTGCTGAAAATAAACGGGCTAAGCCCCTCAGCCGATTTCGTCGTCCTCGTCGTCCTCCTCATCATCATCATCACCATCATCATTATTATTATTATTATTTGAATTTTTATGTTTTTGCCCAAAATGAACACTTAAACAATCGACAAAATTCGGATGTCAACAATACGCTTTATGGGGTGACACCCAAAAGAGGGTTGGTAGTTCTTTCCCGTATTTTGTGGAGTATAAATTTGTTTGCACATGAGAGAGAAAGAGAGAGGTAGATAGGAGGAAGGGTGATGCTATGACTGCAGAAGGAGAAGAGAAGGGGTGATGCTATGATTGGTAAATTGTACGACAGATTAATACATGTTATGATTATAGAAATTAGATATTAAAAAAAGACATCGCTGGTGCATATGATCTCGAACTCTTAACGATGCTGGGAAGCTTGGTCGAGGTCACTTGATGCCAATTTTAGCTCATTGAGGGTCAAATGTCACGTTGCCTAGTAGGCGGCCTTGGCGTTGCGCTATTTGGAGTCACACAACACGGACATTGTGTTGTGTGGGTTTGCTTGACCTCAATGGCACATCGCTTGGGGTCGTGCAATGTCGGCATTGGTCCCACTGTTGTGCCACTCGCTTATGCTTTCATATGCATCTACATAGTACTTTGTTCTCCTTTTTTTATTATTTTAAAATTGCTTTACAATAAATATTTCACAATATGTTTACCAAACGCTAGTTGCTTAACATTAGTGTCCTTGACTTAAATGTGAAGTCTTAAAGATAAAGCTCTCCCTTTGTACCTATCAATGCAATATGCCCAACTATAACGGCGGAATCAACTAATCTCCCTTTGTACACATCAATGTCAGTGTCCTTGACTTAAATGCAAAGTCTTAAAGATAAAGCTCTCCCTTTGTACCTCTTGATCAATGAGACAATTTAGGCTGTGTTTGGTTCAGCATTTGCAAGGAGCTTTGAATCCAATGCAAATGCTGAAAGCCCAAAACTACTTGGAGAAATGTAATTGTGTTTGGTAAATTTTTTTTTTGCAAATGGACTTTGAGTTGAATGTGCGTTTGGTAAAGAAAAACTTTTGTAATGGGCTTTGATGGGTATAATACATATATATATATATATATATATATATATATATATATATATATATATCTTTCTTTTTTTTTAAAAATTAAACTAAACCCTTCGCCGGACTTGTGAAGGGCTGCGGTCACTGCTGGTCGTCGACTAAGGTCGCCCGACCTTGGGCGACCTCAGCCGACGGCCACCGGCATCGGATCTGGCTCACCGGCGGCCGTAACCCTTCGCCAGTCCAGCAAAGCACTGCCTCATTTTTCAATTTAAAAAATAATAATAATCAGGGGCAAAATCAGAAATATGAGGAATTAGTGAGGGTAGTTTTGGAAGGGAAAAAATAATTTCAGTATTTGGCAGAATGCTGAAAGCCTAAAGCTACTAACTTTGGAATTTCAGCATTTTGAAGGCAAGTTGAAAGCTAAAAGCTGGCTTCAAAGTTGAACCAAACGGTCTAACATTTCCCCAAGGGGCTTTCAGGCTTGAAAACCCTTTGGAAATGCTGAACCAAACGCAACCTAATCAACACTTTCCCAAACATATAGATTATATTAGATTGAGCAAAACTTACCATCTCAATTTTAGAGTATGCAGTGCTGGCATCATTAATTAAATTAAGAGAAGCGACGGAGGTCCATATGATAAATTATACAAAGCAACTTGGAAGACCAATGGCCATTGAACAAGCATCTAATTAATTTTGAATTTATGCACTCAGCATCACAAATCATAATAAAAGAGAGGAAAAAGAAGTTCCTCAACCATGTCAGTAGCATGAGGCAAAACCTCTATTTCATATTGATTTTAAATTATGATCAAAGGAGTAGACATTTTCAAATTTCTAGTGGAGACAAAAAACAGGAAAAGCAAGAGACATTGGAATCAAAATCACCTGGAATCACTTCCTCAACAAGTGATGACCAATTCGATAGGCATGTTTGGCAGGCCATACTCTTGCCACGGTAAAGACCATTTCATCTTCTTTGTTAAGTTTTGTTCCATTGGACTATCTATTTCCTCGATGTCTATTGAAAATTGCCTTCCTTTGAGTCTCTTTCCTTGGAACTCTACTTTTTTTTTTTTTGTATCGGCTGATGGTGTTGGAGTACAGACCCCTGGGTCATCCTCCTCTTGCTTGCATATTAGACAAAATCCGTACTTCTTTATGCTTACTTTCGTTGCTTTGAAGCAAAAACAGCATCAATCCTTTCGCAGAAGTGTCCATGGTTCACACAGTCTAAAGAGTGGTAAATATTCAAGCCTCACATGATCGGATTCCAATGAAAAAAATAGTTTCAAGTTCTGAGTCAAACTTCGGCCATTAACAAATATTTTTACCTCACATTTGGCATCAACCACTTCTTCCCAGCCAAGAACGACACAGAGTGCTAGTCTCAAGGATTTGTGATACAAGTCCTCGTGAAATGTGAAAGATGTGGAATCCCTTTATCATGGACAATCCATTCTGACATCTCTCTTCCTTTTAGGATTATGTTGAATCTGCTTGTCCTTGGTAGTCTCTGTCATACAGATAGTACGCATATTAAAAGATCAAACTGAGAGTGAGAGAGAGAGAGAGTAAATTATGATTTTTTTTCGTTGGCCACAGTCCGTGCGGGGATAATAAGGCACGTATAAATTTCATAGACAAGTTATGTGTAATTCTTTAATAGCCCTCTTGGAGTATAAAATTAATGTGAGAACAGCACATGGAATTAATGAATGAGGAGTTACCTATGGCAAAAAAAAAAAACTATATTAGAACTCGATTCTGAGGTTATGTTAGAATGTTCAACCCAAAAACGTAAATCATTATACTGATAGAGAATATATGTACATGAAACCTATGTAAACCCTGTAGATCAAGAGACATTTTAGCATACTAAAGTTACTTTGTTTGGTATAAAACATAGTGAAATTACTTGAAGTAAATAGACCTTAACAACTTAAAAAAAATTTTATTTTGTGGTTGTATTTAGTACAGTTATAGAGTAACAAACCCACGAGTTAAGAGTGTACATTAATAAACTCTATTTTGGAGAAGATTTCTTTTAACCTCACCAAATAGGAAGAAGAATGCCACTTGTAAATATTTTATTGTACATTAATTATAAATTAAAAAACTAAAATACAGACCTGAATGGCATGCAACAGGTGAAGGAGCTCAGAAAGTTGAGAGACGACGGACACCAAAAGCTAAGAAAAATCGGACATCGACTCTTTAACAGGATAACCAAGGTCAAGCTTGTAAATACATACAGTCGGACTCAAATGTCGGCTCACGTAGTCATCGGACGGTTTTATCATTTTCCTTGATTTTCAGAGACAACTTGACAGTTGAAATCAAGTGCCGTGTTTTCTGACAATAAACTGAATTCAACGGCCACGGAGATAACACTGGTTGGATAAGAAAGGAAAAACGAAAAGTCAATTACACGTGAAATTTGACCATTAAATTACTTAGCACAGAATCAAAGAATACAATAAAAATATATTTCAGGTGAAAAAAATGATAACATTAGAATAATTCTATCACCATTTGATCTTACTGTCTTTCTAATTTTGGCTGATTTATCCTTACATCCATTCGTTTTTGATAGAAATCGTCAATGCTACTTTGTTGGATTGTCGCAAAGATTTGCTTACACTCCTCGAATATTGGTTTTGGAACAAAATCTTGGAGAATTAAGCTTGTTAAATCTAATGAAAATAATTACCAATGAAAAAAAACCTTAAGAGGATTATATACTAAAAAACTAAAAATATAGGAGCTAATTGCAAATATCAAAACTGAAAATACATGCAATTCCTTTCTTCTTCATTTTCCCCCACTTTTTTTATCTTTTGGACCCCGTGATGATTTTTATGGAATGACAAACATTATCACGAAGTCATTGTCTTGAAAAAGGCCTGGTCCACCCTGACATAATTGAGGATGCTTGAAGTCGTCAATGTGGCTATCAATGATGCAAGTTTCGAGATCGAGATCATTTTACTTTTGCCATTTTTCTTCAATTAAGTTTTATGAGTAGATAGAGATAAATTAATTTAAGAAGGATTTTTTTGGCCAAGATATATCCCAACAATTCATTTCAAATAGGTTTTTCAGCAGTAGTTGGGTGTCATTTTCTTATAGTTTCCTCAAATAAAGCTTAGTATTGCTATGAAAGTGTTATGATGTTGTTGCTATTTGTGATTTTTCATTCAAGGTCAAGTGATCTCCCAATATCGATTCCACTAGTAAGTATCTATCGCATTATTTTTAATTGAGAGGAGTTGGGGGTTGAATTTTATGATTGATGACAATATGATTTCTAATCTTGATAAGGTCGATAACCCAATGTCGATTTATTTTAGATACGAGGAATGAAGATGGCCCATTCTTCAGTCTTGCTAGAGGATTGGCCCATCATTTCAGTCTTGGTTGCCCATTTAGTGGAGTTGACCCGAGACTGTTTCCATTCGGGTCGGCCCAAGATTTTGCTCGAGTGTTTGCCCAACATTGCTCATCCTTTTGATTTTGTTCTTGAGCGTTGTTAATTCAAAGTAAATTACAAGAATTAGGAAAGGCTGATAAAAACAGAATGATTGATGTCTAAATAAAATCAGTATGTCGCTTCGGTGTTTATTAATCATTTTCTATCAGCGGTGTTGCTCCCATTATATGAGATGTGAAATGAAGTGCATACTCTTTTATGAGGTTATACCCAGAAAAGAGTTCTTAGCATTGGTAGTGAGGAGTGATTGTAAGTAATAGTTTAATAACGAGCATTTGACATCTCATATTCTCATGTAAAATGATTAGATCTCTTGCGCAGAGACAATAGTAATCCTCTTGCCAATTCTTGCCTTAAGAAAGTGATTGGCAATATCATTTTTACTTTATTGTTCTGCATTTAAAAACGGACGACTGATGGGAGGAAAAGTAGAAAGAGAATGAACTTTAGCAGAAGCCAATGAAGAATATAAAGGCAATCCTGGTAGGCACTTGACTTACCACTACTCTCTGAGGAAATTATCAAAATGCTACTTGGCATTTCACTTGCCCAATAAAGAAGAAAGGAAGTAATACATATATATTATTAGGATTAATATCACAAAATATATTCAATTGGTACTACTTGAAAATTTTTATTTAAAAAAAATTTTGACTCATAAAAACCCCTAAAGTGTTACAGCTATTTCAATTTTACCCTTCGTTTTAATCCCGTCCAATTTGGCATTAAAAATGTGCTTAATCATCTTGAATTAAGCGGTTTTGGACCTTCAAGGGCCCTTGAGCCGAAGATTTGATGTTTGATAACACAATTTCAAAGATTTTGATGCAAAGTTTTGCTTTTAAAATTCTCAAAGCTCAAGATAAGCTTCCAAGTTTAAGCTTTAGCATTTTTGGGATGCAAGTTCAGAGGTTTAATGAAGTTTTTTTCTTCCAATCTTATCATCACTAATGTATTTGCAATCATATTTTACCCCTCAACCTTGGGTAGGAGAGAGAAAGATATTGTTGATTATGACTCGGAAGCTTAATAGAGGAGGCCGAGAGACGCCGATGCAACTTTGCCGAGGGTCGAGGGACATCGGCAAAGCTTCGCTGAGGGTCACACGATGTCGATAATCTTTATGAGGGTTGCTCGATGCCAAATTTAGCTTGCCAGATTTAGCTTGTTGCCTAGTCATGTGGCCCTGGCATTCTGCCCATTGGGGTTGTGTGACACTAGTGTCATGTCACTTGATTTCACTCGACCTCAGAGTCGAGCTACCAGGTTTGCTTGACTTTGGAGGCGCGTTGGCTAGGGTCACACAACGTTGGCACCGTTCCTACTTTTGTGTCGCCCGCTTGTGCTTTCATACACAACTGCAAGTTTTCTCATTTTCTATTTAAAAATAAAAAAATAAAATTCTCAATGCTAAAAAATGTTCTGCAATAAATATTTACTTAGCATTTGTCAAACACCATTCGCTTTTCCTGAAAATCTTTCAAGTCAATACCCTTTGCTTACATGCAAAGTCTTAGAGGCTAGACCTGACCTCTCCCTTGGTACCCTATCCAACGCAATCTTGCCTAGGAACAACAAGGGAATCAACTAGTCTTTCCCATGTAGACCTTTCGATTTTTGAGACAATTTTGAGACAGTTAGATCAACACTTTCCTCAAGAAGCAAATCTTACTATCTTAGAATTGTAGAGTATAAAGTATTGGCATCACTGATTGGATTGAGAGAGGTGACGGTTCTGTGTGATACATTTTACTGAACTTGGAAGACATTGGCCATTATACAAGCATCCACTTAATTTTGGATTAGTTCACTTTGCATCACAGATCATAGAGAACGAGAGGGAAATAAAAAGTCACTCAACCATGTCAAGAATAAAAGATGCGAATTCTAATTGAAGGAGCAGACATTTGCAAATTTCTAGTAGACACGACAAAACGGGAAAAGCAAGAGGCATGATTTTGAGTTGACATTGAAGGAGCAGACATTTGCAAATTTCTAGTAGAGACGAGATAAAAACAGGGAAAAGCAAGAGGCATTGGAATCAAGATCACCCAGTTCGCATCCCCAAGAATCACTACCTCTGAAAGTGGTGCTAGTGGAATCCGTACTCGTGCCATCGCTAGAGACTTTCTCATCCTCTATGTTTAGTTCCCCGAACTATATTCTTCCTCGAATTTCATTGAAATTGTCTTTCTTTCGAGTATCCTTCCTTGAAACTCCCATTCGTTTCCATCAGCTGACAGTGTTGGAAAACCGACCCTCAGATCATCCTCCTGTTGCTTGCATATTAGACGGAATCCATGCTTCTTTATGCTTCCTTTTGAACATTCTCTGCAAACTTGGATATGTTTCCAATCGTTTTGCAGAAGCTTCTCTTCTCCTCTTATATTGCCCCTTGGGATATAAAGTAGGCTTACATGATTGGACTCCGATGATTTAACTAAATGAGATTTGTTATACCTTTTTTTGCCATTAACATATATACTGAACCTAAACCAATTTCCAAACGGAGCTTTATACTGGCCATGAATAAAACAGAGTGCTAGTCCTAAGAACTCGTCACATAAGTCTGGGGGAATCATGAAAGATATGGAGTCCTCTTCACAGGGGAGGATCCATTCAGGCATCTCTTTTCCATTTGCGAAAATATTAACTGCCTGTCATACAGATAGTACACATATCAAACACTCCAAATGAGAGAGAGAGAGAGAGAGAGAGAATCTGACCTCGTATAATGACACATCATCCACACTGACCCCTTTGCTTTGCTTGCATCTATAAACAAACAAGTCTTTCCAATGATCATACTTGTTGAAGCATGTCGGCAGATGAGTCAACTTGTTATTTGAAAGATTTAGGTACTTCAATTTAGGACGACTGGAAGCATTCTCAAGGAACTCTGCCTCTGATAGATTGCAGCCATTAAGATCTAGCCATCTTAGATTTCGGAATCCCAAATCGCCATCAGGATCAATTGAATCCTCCAAGTACTTTGGAAACATGGCAAGATTCGAGCACTTCCAAAAATACATAGTCTGAAGATTTTTCAACTTATGAATGCTCGATGGAAGTATTGTTAGATTTTTGCAAAATCCTAATTCTATTGTCTTCACAGAGACAAGATTTTCAATTGATGCAGGAAGTTCTTTAATCGCCGTCCCTCGCATACAAAAATATTGCAGATGTTCCATCTTTTCCGGAAAATCAGGGCATTTCTCAAGTTTATAGCAATTAAAGAGATAAAGGTTTTGAAGAGACTTTGCCTTGAGTGTGTTCGGAAAGATCCTGAGACTCGAGCAACTTGATATCTTCAAAAGTTTTAACTTGTCAAGACATCCAACAGATTGGTGAACCTCCACCAAGCTATTGCACCCAGAAATATATAACCTCTCCAGATTTGGAGTCGATGATAAGTCAAGAACACTAACTAGGAATTTGCAATCACGGAACTCGATGGAGTTCAAATTTATAAAATTCTGCAAAAACATACTAGTGCAGTCATTAAGCTCTACAAATATTTTCATAGCTTTAAAAAGGAAAAGCTCATCATCACAAGGGCTTACCTGAAAGTTTTCTTGTAATTGTTTGATATGACCGTGGTTTAAATGGAGTCTCTTGAGTTTCTTTTGACCGGGGCCAAATTCTAGATCCGTAGCATTGGACCATTCAAGGCATCTTAGCGTGTTAGGGAGGTGTATAGGACCTTGTGAAGAAATATGCACTTCATGCAAAATGAGCATTCTCAACCTTTTTGCGTTTGTGAAAGCACCTGGACTAATTGTTATCTCTTTCGGTGTGGGCAAGTCTAATACTATGGCATTTACTGCATCCATGCCCTAGCCATAACAAAGCAAATTTAGTCATCGGACAAAATTTCCAGTTGAGATTTACATTTTACTGTTCGAATCAAAGTAACATAAAAAACTGAGATGTAGCAAAATGGACATAAACAACTTTTACCGTTTCTTCATAGAGAACGTCTTGAACATCTTCAAAAAGCCATAATCTGCTGCGTTTCCTAGGATCATTGGGCCATTCCTGATTAACAATATCCTTACCCATCAATTGAATCAAATCATGCATTTGTAGGATTCCAATCTCATTTTTTATCAAGGACCTCTCAATGAGAATATCTATTCCTATGGTTGTTTCAAAACCAGAGTCATCAAGAACTTCCTTGATATATTTAATTCTCTTTCCCTTAAAGAAACAAGCAATATCGAGGAAAATCTCCCTCTCGTTTCTCTCCAATCCATCAAAGCTTGTCTTGAGAACTTGATTAATAGTTTGGTCAGGACTTTCAGAGAGCCTACGCAATGCACTTTCCCATGCAGCTTCGTTTCTTCCACATAAGAATGAGCCCAAGACTTCGAGGGCTAACGGAAGGCCGTCACAATAATGCAGTGCTCTATCTATGAGATTCACTCCTATTTCAACACTCTCGCTATCTGGGAAAGCATGCAGACAAAAAAAGGTCTCGTGCTTCACAACATCCTAAAGTTTGAATTCTATGCACACAATTTATGCCATGAGAAGTCAGCAATTGTTTATTTCTTGTTGTAACAATGATTATACTTCCTTTTCCAAACCAATTGCCGTTTCCAGCTAATGCATTCAGTTGATTCATATGATCAACATCATCAAGAACCAGGAGAACCTTCTTGCAACATAGTCTTTCTTGTATCAAACTAATTCCTCCAAATGACACCGTAGATCGTTAAAGGATGAACCAGGGATCTCGGATAGAAGATCCTTTTGTAAAGTAACAAGACCATCGCTTCGGTTTGATTTTTCTCTAACTTGCTCCAAAAAGCTACAACCCGAAAATTGTCCCATCATAGCATTATATAGGGCTTTGGCAACTGTCGTCTTCCCTATGCCTCCAGGTCCCCATAGACCTATCATCTGAACATCATCATCAGCCGACTCTTTCTGTGACAACCATATCAGTCCTTGAACTTGAGAATCTATTCCGACCGGATACTTAGCGACATGTAAGGGTGTTTGGTTGAGACGAATCGATAATTCCTTCACGATGCATTGTATGAGATCTGCTTCATCTCTGATAAGCACTCAAAAGAAAGAAAAAGCCGTTTTAGCATTTCAAAGCCATGGCAGGAATTCAACCTCTGACGTGATAAGGAAAATTTCATAAGAAGATAAGCAAATAATAAGACGAAAGGTGGGTGAACCTGCGCCAACATTTTCGCGAGCAAAATTACAAACAACCTGAATCTGAAGACAATAATGACTCAGGCACTATGAATCGCACTACTTATGTTTGATAATTCTCATTATCCACACAGCAAGAATTAATTCAAAGAATCTACGAGCTTTGGTTATTTGACTTTTTGTGTCCACGGTCTAATTTATCTCCACTTTGTATCTTCAATTCGAAGATCCAAAAAAGAGCATACGATCTGATATCTAACAGACAATCACAAGCTAACAATCACGAAACACCACGTCACATTTGTGCGTACCTGTCATTCAACTCCCCTGGACAAGCTACCGGCTTCGTAGAGAGCCTTCTTCCATCTCTTCACTTTCTCCGAATCCTTCCCGAACTTGGACTCATGCTCAGCCATAGCTCTCCAATAACTTTCCCTCCCTTTCCTCACTTCCCTTGGTTCCACTTTGTAAAACACTGGGAACACAATCAAGTCATTTTGCTCGTTGCACTCCATGATTTTCAAGAGCTCTTCCAAACACCACCGTGAGGAAGCGTAGTTCTCGGAGAAAACGATGATCGCAACGTGCGATTCCTCGATCGCCCTCGTGAGCGCCGGCGATATTTCCTCTCCTTTCCTGAGCTCCTCGCTATCCACAAAAGTGTATATTCCTTGCTGGTCCAGGGCCGCGTAGAGATGACTGAGGAAGCCTTGGCGGACATCTGGTCCTCTGAAACTGAGGAACACATGGTAATTCCTTTTCGTATTCGAAGAAGCAGCCATTAGAAGAGCTGATGGTACATGTGCTTCCTTAGAATGCGAAGCATCGGAACAGAGAGTCTTGCTACGAAAATCAAGAGCTGAAGGCCGAAGCAGAGTGGGCTTTGCTCTCGGAGAGTCTGGGCGGCCTCTGACCCGGCGTTGCCCTTCCCCGATCGGCGGCGAAGTCGACGATCTCTTCCTCTTGTTCGGCTCTCGCTCTCTCTCGCTTCAAAGGAACAAGTGCTCTTACCCTGTCCCATTCTCAGGAAAATATTGGACCGGACTCAGGGTAATTTGGCTCGTGAAGACGTTTTCAGCTTTGGATTTCAGATAAATATGCTGCTTATGCGCGGCGGTGAGGGTGTGGAGGGCGATATCGACGTGATCGACAAACGAATCTGGAACGACGAAGGGTAGGCCAAGGACTCGAAAGACAAAATCGGCCACTGGGGTTTATAAATCTGGCTGTGAGGTCTCGGGTCCGGCCCACGCGCTAACCTGTTCGGCTGGTGTCCTTTAGTCCACGCGCAAGGACGCGCAAAAAGAACGCGCAAGGACGCCCAAATCCACCTCTGAGGTATCAAGTCTAAGTGCTAGCGTCCTAGGCCTAGTCCTCGAGATAGGAGGATAATCACGTTGAGACGAGCTGATGCAGTGTTTGACCGCTCGACTCACATGTTTGACCGCTCGAAACTTCACTCGAGCTTTAGCTTAATCAAGAATTGAATTTCTTGCTTGAACTCAACTGAAAAAGAAAATTGAAGTATTCAAAAGTTGCGCAAAAATTCAATTTAAATGGATTGGGCTCGAAATTTCATATAAATAATTTACAAAAAGAAAAACTAAATTAGACTTGTAAAACTACTGAGCCAAGTACTAATAAGTTGAAGTTCGATATCATGTGACACATTCATATTTAAGTTTCACCTAATCTTGATTTTGGTATATTTTAAATATTATTTTTGTGAAGCAACGAACCCTCCCTTGTGCCTAGCGAGAGGCGTCCACAATCTCTTTGGCCCTGTGAAGAAAATAAAATTAAAAGTTAAAAGTTAAAAAAATTGTCTAGATTAGTATTAACACGAGTTTTAGTTGACACCTAAAAAATTGTTCTAGTCTCAAGCTTCTGGAAAGGAAATTAACATATAGGCCATTGAAATGGCTTTTTAAAATAAACCACCAAGTATCGAAAGCATCCAAGAAAAAGTATGGGAGATGAAAAACTCGATACGAGTCGGGCAAAAAATAAACGTGGCCTCGTTATTAAGTCTTGGGACATGAATCCCCATAAACTAAACACGATGTTAAGTCAGGCAAAGCATATATAATGTCTTGTTATTTAACCTTGGGACATGAACCCCCATAAGCCTAAGACTAGATACTAATCCTAAACCTAATTCTATTTATTTTACGATGGTGAAGCTAATTTAAGCTATTCTAACCAATTATTTAGGATGTAGTTCTAAGTATAATCAGGCTTTTATTAACTAGAACCTAAACTTACTTCTCGAAACCTAAGTTTATTAATCCAAGCAAGCCTGTTAAAACTAAGCTAGGCTAATCTAATTAGGTGTCTTCGGACCACTGTAGACCGCCACCCTTGGCTCCTCCTCGGCTGTTGGGTCGTCGGGAACCACGCTCTAGCTCTCATCATTGAATCACTTTGCTCGTGGAGTATGACTCGCGCAATGGAGCGAAGACGAAAGATAGATTCCCCCACTACCGCGTACTATCACAGTCAGGTCAATAAAGTAGAGATTCTTGCGCGATCCCCATTCATTTGTCGAGCTTCTTTTTGACTTTCGTCTTCTTTTTGTATAAACCGTGGAAAGCAGCAATTAGAGCCACTATTCGAAGATGATCGTCTACATTCTCACGGAACCAAAGTTTCTTTTCTCCCAGGTTCCTTTTGGGACTTTCCTCGTTCCCTCCCTTCCGAATGAATGTCCCACGCACCAGTTCTGGGAAATTTCTTGGCAATATCATTTCCACTTCCTTGAATTTTGCGTTTTGGATAGAGGACGACTTGGGGCCGACGAGACTTAAACCAAAGGTCGCTAAGGGATGGAAAGTAAGAAAAAGAATGAACTTTAGCACAAGCCAATGAAGAATGTAAACACAATCCTAGTATGAACGTGACTTTACCAAATATTCTTTGAGGGAATCACTTGGCATTTTCACTTGCCAAATGAAAAGGATTTTGACTCTTCCAAAGGAGGAGAAGAAAAGAAAGAATATATCTATATTATCAGGATTAATATAATAGAAAATAGCAAATTGCTTGAACATATTTATTTAAATGATGTTTCAACCCACTATTGCCTCAAATTTACTATATGTTATAATTCCGTCCAATCTTGCCATTAAAATTTTGCTAACAACACTAATGATATTTCTGATGCATGATGGCCATATCGCCATTTTTTCATTGGAGACCCATGTAAAATTGGAGAAAGTTGAATCTATCCAACTTATCTCTACTATTGTAAAGTCAAAATTGCATATGGCAATATCTTTTTCGGGTCCAAACATATCGCAATTTAGAATTCCATACAAGTGAGATCGGTAGACCTATAAAAACTTGCTAGGCTCTTAGTCTATAGAAAATCTTGCCCCAGGGGGATTACGCACAAATTGCATAATACTCTCCTTCCATGTAGGAAAATAATTATTTCATATGATTAAAGTGTCCTACTAATGGCTCAAATCAATGTAAGTGGGAAACACGTGCTCTTATTACAGAAGCTTGTGAGATTATGGGCCAATTCAAGCATACCTACTTAGCCCATTGTCCAAGAGAGTCCAATAGAATAGCGAACTAGATCTAAAAGGCTTATCAACTAAAAACTCTTACCTTCCAATTAGATAATTCATCCTCCTCAATCCCTTTAAGATCAGCTTTGTTTTGATGCCACGATTGTGAGCTTTGGTGTTCGAAGTACTCTGATATTTAATAAAGTTTTGTTCGACCAAAAAATAAGAAGTGGCAAAAAAATGGAGATTTTCATAAATTTAAGTGCCATTTTTTTTTTTTTTTTGGAGAGGTTTTGTAGTGGGGCCCAAGGAGGGGGAGAGGCAATGGAGCCCAGTCAAAGAGACAGGTCGACGGGTGGGAGATGAAAGTACATGATGAGACGGGCAGAGCATGATCGACGGTTGTATTTGTTTGGGGAGGGACCGACTTAGGAGGTCCAAATACTAGGCCGACGGGGTGGGCACTCACAAAATTACACTTTTGCCCTTACTAAGCCAAGATAATCAAATGCCTTTGGGAGAGCATTTACAAGCGGTTTTGGACCTTTAAAGGTCTTTAAGCCAGAGTTTTGGCGTTTGGTAACACAATTTCAAATTTTTGTAAAGTTTTGCTTTGAAAATAGTCAAGGCTCAAGACGAACTCTAGCTTTGGGCTCTAGTATTTTCGAAATGCACGTTCAGAAGTTTAGGGCATATTTGTTTGTATTTATTTTTTTTGTTCATGAACAAATTTTCTGTTCTTTTTTTTTCTTTTTTTTTTTTTTTTTTTGTTTCCGGAACAAAAAAAAAAGAAATTAAACGCTTTTGTTTGCGTTTTTGTTCCAAATTTATTTTTTTGTTTCGGAAACAAATTTGAAATAGAAATAAAAAATAAAAAAAAACTTGGTTCTTATTTCTGAACAATTTGGAGAAACAAATTTTCTCTCTCTTCTTTATATTCTCCTCTTTCTTTTCTTCTTCTTTTTTTCTTTGGTCGGTCGCCGCCTCGGCCATGACCGGCGATCGGCCATTGAGGGCTGGTGACCTTGTCGGAGCATCACCGGCCCCCGACGAGACTTGGCCTCGCCGGCGTAGGGTGAGGCTCGGCGAGCTCGAGCTCACCTAGATCTGCGAGGTTGACCTCGCCCGGCCACCGGCGAGGCTTAGCCTCACCGGGGCCGGCGAGCCTCGCCATCGCCAGCCAGGGCCAAGGCTAGCCAATCTGCCAAAAGAAGAAAAAAAGAAAAAAGAAAGAAAAAAAGGAAAAATAAAATAAAAAATATTAAAAAATTAAAAGAAACTAAAAAAAAAACATAAATTTACCAAACATGCTTCTCGTTCATTTTTTATTCCCGAAACAAGTTTACCAAACACGTTTTTCTGGTCGAAAATTATTCCCTAAAACAAAAATAGTTTTTTCTATATAGTTTTTTCTATTTTTGTTCCTCGGAACAATTTTTGAATAGAAACACAAACAAACGCACCCTTAATATAGTCTTGTTTTTCCAATCTTGATATCACTCATATGGTAGTATTCCTATTTTACCCCCTCCCAATCTTGGATAGAGGTCGTGGTCGATCGTGGTTGGGAAGCTTCGCGGAGGAGGTTGAGGGATGCCGACACAACTCCACCAAGGGTCGGCAGACATCGGCAAACTTTGCCAAGGGTTGCTCCACACCAAATCTAACTTGTCGAGGGTCACTCAATGCTAGATGTAACTTAAAGAGTCGGGCATCAAGTTGCCTACTCATGCGGATTCTGCATTGCGCCGCCTAGAATCGTGCGGCACTGGCACATTACGTGGGCTCGTGCGACCTTGGCAGCATCACTTAGGGTCACAAGACGTCGGTACTAGTGCTATTGTTGTGCCCAAGGCGGGGGCTTTTATCTGCAATCGCAAGTTTCTCCATTCTCTTCTTAGTAATTTTTTTCTCTTATTCTATGATATACTTTGCAATGAGTATTTTACAAGGCGTTTACTAAGGCACTATTCGCTTGTCATAAATATTCTTCGAGTCAATGTCCTTTGCCTAAATGCAAAGCCTTAAAGCTCAAGCTCACCCTTTGTACCTATCTAATGAAATCTGCCAAATAACATCGGAGGAATCAACTAATTTTCCCTATATAAACCTTTTGATCTTTGAGACAATTCAAATAACACTATCCTAAAGTATAAGATTACACTAGATTGAGCACAACTTACTAAGAGACGTGACAGAGGCGGATGTGATCAATTACGCAGAGCAACTTGAAAGACCATGGCCATTCAACGTGTCCTCATAATTTTTAGGTTAGTGCGCTCTGCAGCACAAATCATAAAGAAACAGAGGCAAAAAGAAAAATAAAATAAAATTGTTCCTCAATCATGTCAGTAGCATGATGCGAAACCACTGTTTTATAATGATTTTGAATTCTAATTGAAGGAGCAGGCACTTACAAATATCTAGTAGAGATCCAAAAAAGAAGAAAAGCAAAAGCATCGCAACCCCCAGTCTCGCCATAGTTTTAGACATCTTATTGTCTTCGTTAAAAGTGACAAGCCCTCCCCATCTCTTTGAACCGGACTGGTCCATTGAAAATTGTCTTTCGAGTATCTTTCCCTTGAAAATTCCAATTTGTTTCTATCAGTTGATGGTGCTGGGAACGCCCTCAGATCATCCTCCTTTTGCTCGTATAGTAGACGGAATCCACGCTTATTTATGCTTTTTTGCCCGTATAGTAGACGGAATCCACGCTTCTTTATGCTTCCTTCCTCTGCTCTGAGGCAAACTTGGAAATGGTTCCGATCCTCTGACAGTCTATTCTCAAAACTCTTTAACCAACAACTAAGCCACACATGGTCAGATTCGATCGCAGAAAAACATCTCATGCTATCTATCACAATTAGGCCATTAACATGTACCGTGATACCACATAAACAAGTGACCACTTCTCCTTCCTCCGGGCTGAGAACAACACAAATTGCTAGTCCTTTGAGCCTGTCAAACATGTCCCCGGGAACCATGAAAGATATGGAATCCTCTTCACAGGGGAGAATCCATTTAGGCATCTCTCTTCCATTTAGGACAATGTTGACGTCATCTTTCATCTTTGGCAATTTCTGTCATGGAAAGAACGCATGTCAAGCATTTGAAGTTATATACATATACATATACATATACATATACATATACATATACATATATACAAAGAGAGACCTCGAGTGATGACACATTAGCCACATCATCCATATTGACCCCTTTGCGGAATAATTCACAACATGAAGCCAAGTCAACCAGCTTGATGTGGGAGAGCTGACACCACAAATCTGGGAGTTTTTGCAGAGATTTGCAACGATTTGCTGATAGTATATCGATATTTGGTGGAAGCTGAGGAATCTCTTGCAGTAGCTTGCATCCGTCAACAAAGAAGCTGCTCAAACGATAGTACTTGTTGATGCATATTGGCAAACCAGCAAACTTGTTATTTCTAAGGTATAGATCCTTCAATTCGGGAAAACTGGAAAAACTCTCAAGGAACTCTACTTCTAATAGATTGCAGTCATTAAGGCCTAGGTAGCATAGTCTTCGGAATCCCAAACAGCCATCAGGATCAGTTGAATCCTCCATGTTTTTTGGAAACGTAATTAAATTCGAGCAGTCTCCAAGATCAAGACGCTCGAGATTCTTCAACTTATAAATGTGCGACGGAAGGCTCACGAGGTTTTTGCAAGATGCTAAATTCATCGACTCCACAGAGACAAGATTTTCAATTGACGCAGGGAGTTCTTTAATAGCTGTCCCACGTAGATCAAGTCTTTTCAGATGTTCCATCTTTCCATCTATATCTGGGAACTTCTCGAATTTAGAACAACCAGATAGATCAAGGGTTTGAAGAGATTTAGTCCTCAGCGTGTTAAGAAATTTTCTAAGATTAGAGCACGATTCTAGCGACAAAACTTCTAGCTTGACAAGATCTCCAACGGATGGGTGAACCTCCACCAACCCCTCACACCTATTAAGAATCAATTTCTCCATATTTGGAGCCAATGACAGGTCGTGAATACTAACCAGGGACTTGCATTCACTAAAATTGATGGACTTCAGGTTTCTGAACATCTGCAAAAACATACTAGTTCAGTCATTAAGCTCTGCAAGTATTTTTTATAGCTATAAAAAGGAAAAACTGATCATCACAAGGGCTTTACCTGAAAGTTGTCCCCTAATTGTCTGATATGACTTTTCGGGACATCGAGTCTCACGAGTTTATTCAAACCAGAGCCAAATTCTAGATTCGGGGCATTGGGCCATTCAAGCCATCTTAGCTCGTTAGGAAGATGTACTTGAGCTTGTGAAGAGATATGAACTCCAAGCAAAATGAGTATTCTCAACTTTTTCATATTTGTGAAAGTATCAGGATTGATGATTATCGCTTCTAGTAGGGGCCTGTCCAATACTATGGCCTTTACTGCATCCGTCCCCTATCCATAACAGAGCAAATTCAGTTGTCAGACAAAATTTTCAGTAAAGATTTACATTAGACCGTTCAAATTAGAGTAATGTAAACCAAAATGTAGCAAAACTAACATAAACAACTTTTACCGTATTATGATAAAAAATGTCCTCAACATCTTCCAAAAGCCATAATCTGCTGCGCTTCCTAGGATCATCGCGACATTCTTGTTTAACAATATCCTGACCCATCGACTGAATCAAATCATGCATTTGCAAGTAACCCCGCTCATTTTTTATCAAGGACCTCTCGATGAGAATTTCCATTCCTATGGTTGTGTCAAAATCACAGCTGTCAAGAACTTCCTCGATGTCCTTTATACTTTTCCCCTTAAAGAAACAAGCAATATCAAGGAAAATCTCCCTCTCATTGTCATCCAATCCATCGAAGCTTATCTTGAGAACTCGATTGATTTTTGATTCAGGAATTTTAGAGAGTTTATGCAACGTACTTTTCCATTCAGGTTCCTTTCTTCCACGTAGGAATGAGCCCAACACTTCTAGGGCTAATGGAAGGCCGCCGGCATAATGCAGTGCTCCATTGATGAGATCCCTTCTTATTTCGACTTTATTGCTGTTTGTAAAGGCATGCTGACCAAAAAGGTCTCGTGCTTCATTGTCTTCCAAAATTTTAACTTCATACACATAATTTTTGTCATGAGAAGTTAATAAATGTCTATCTCTTGATGTAACAATGATTCTACTCCCTTTGTCAAACCAATCGCCTTTTCCAACTAAGGCATTCAGTTGACCCATATCATCAACATCATCGAGAACTAGGAGAACCTTCTTGCGACATAGTCTTTCCTGTATCAAACTAATTCCTCCGTCAACAGTGTAGACCGTAAATTTTGTAGGAGAAAAGATCTGAGATAGAAGTTGTTCTTGCAAAGCAACAAGACCACCACTTTGGTTCGATTTTTCTCTAACTCGCTCCAAAAAACTACAACCATGAAATTGGTTCTCAATAGCATTATATAGTGCCTTAGCAATCGTCGTCTTTCCGATGCCGCCAGGTCCCCATAGACCTATCATCAAAACATCACTGCTAGCTGGCTCTGACAAACTTATCAGATTTTGAACTTGGGATTCTATACCGACTGGATACTTAGCGACATATAAGGATCTTGGTCTGAGACGACTTGATAATTCATTGATGATGGATTGTATGAGCTCCGCTTCGTCATCTCTGATGAGCACTCAAAAGAAATAGAAACATGTTTTACCATTTCAAGCCATGGCAGGAATTCAACGTCTAATGTCATAAGGAAAATTTCATAAGAAGATTAACAAATAATAAAATGAAAAGAAATAACACACACCTGCGCCAACGTCTGCGGAAGGAAAATTACAAAGAATGTGCGCCTGAAGACACTAATTACTCGGGTCCTTGGAACCACACTACTTATCTAAGACAGAAATTTCTGCTAGCTTCAAATTTTGGTCTTTCGACTTTTGTGTCTACTGCGAATTCAAAGAACTTGATGCATCGTTTGGGCAACTCGAAGCTATAGATACGATTTGATATCTAACAAACAATCACGAGCTAACAGTCGCAAAGCACTGCATCACATTTGTGCGTACCTGTCATTGAAGTGCCACCCAGACAAGTTACCAGCATCAAGGAGAGCCCTCTTCCATCTCTTCACTTTCTCTGAATCCTTCCCGAACTTGGACTCGTGGTTATCCATAGCTCTCTTATAACTCTTTCTCCCCCCTCTCACTTCTCTGGGTTCCACTTTGTAAAACACTGGGAACACCACCATCAGGTCGTTTTGCTCCTTGCACTCCATGATTTTCAAGAGCTCGTCCAAACACCACGGCGAGGAGGCGTAGTTCTCAGAGAAGACAATGATCGCGATGCGCGATTCCTCGATCGCTCTCATGAGCGCCGGCGATATTTGCTCTCCTTTCCTGAGCTCCTCGCGATCCACAAAAGTGTGTATTCCTCTCTGGTCCAGAGCGGCGTAGAGATGACTGAGGAAGCCGTGGCGGACATCTGGTCCTCTGAAACTGAGGAACACATGGTAATTCCTTTTCGTATTCGAAGAAGCAGCCATTGGAAGAGCTGATGGTACATGTGCTTCCCTAGAATGAGAAGCATCGGAACAGAGAGTCTTGCTACGAAAATCAAGGGCTGAAGGCTGAAGCAGTCGGCTTTGCTCTCGGAGAGGCTGGGCGACCTCTGACCGGGGGTTGCCCTTCCCCGATCGGCAGCGAAGTCGACGATCTCTTCCGTTTGCTCTCAGCCTGTCCCATTCTCAGGAAAATATTGGACCGGACTCAGGGCCACTTGGCTCGTGAAGACGTTTTCAGCTTTCGATTTCAGATGAATATGCTGCTTATGCGCGGCGGCGCGGGTGTGGAGGGCGAGATCGACGTGATCGACAAACGAATCTGGAACGACGAAGAATCGGCCAAGAACTCAGAAGACGAAAGCTTCTACTAGGGTTTATAAATCTGGCTGTGAGGTCTCGGGTCCGGCCCACGCCCAAGGACGCGCAAAAAGAACGCGTCAAAGAACGCGCAAAAAGGACGCGCAAGGACGCGCAAGTCCACCTTTGAGGTATCAAGTCTAAGCGCAAGCGTCCTAGGCTTAGGGTGCGTTTGGGAACGCTTTGGGGAAAAGTCCTTAGCAAAATGCAAAGATCTTTGAGTTTAATGTATTTTTCAAAATGCAAAGTGTGTTTGGTAAAATTGTAGTTTGAAAGCACATTTGAAGTATGTTGAACAAAATGGTGTTTGGAGGAATTATATTTGCAAAGTGCTTTGGTGATAAAAAAAAATTATCTAAAGGAAAATAAATAAAAAATTGACCGGAAGGGTAGATCGCCGGGAAGGGCAAGTGGCCGCCGGACGTCCATTGAAGACCACCGGCGAGGGTCGCCGGACGTCGGGCGACCGCTGAAGACCACCGGCGAGGGTCGCCGGACGTCGGGCGACCGCTGAAGACCATCACAGAGGGTCGCCGGACGTCGGGCGACCGCTGAAAACCATCGGTGAGGGTCTCCGGACATCGGGCGACCCCGCCGCGACCCGGATCTGGGGCGGCGAGAGGTCCCCGCGACCTCGCCGCCCCAGGATCTGGGTCGCGGCGGGGTCACGCGACCGCGCCGCCCGGATCCGGTCGCGGCGAGGTCCCGCGACCTCCGGCAACCGCCGTGACCAAGATCTGGGGCGGCGAGGTCCCCGCGACCTTGCGGCCCCAGATCCGGGTCGTGGCGGGGTCACGCGACCGCGCCGCCCCCGGATCTGGGTCGCGGCGAGGTCGCGCGACCTCCGGCAACCGCCGTGACCAAGATCTGGGACGGCGAGGTCGCGGGAGGACCTCGCCGCCCTCGGATCTGGGTCGCGGCAAGGTCGGCGACCCAAACCTCGCCGCGACCCACAGCGATCGCCGCGAGCCAGACAGGGCGGCGGTCGCACCACTCTCCGGCGACGGTCGCCTGGGCCACCGCAACCATGCCGAGCCGTCGGCGGCCACTCACTCACAGCTTCGAGGAACACGTCGCCGGCCTTCAACGGAGAAGAAGATGAACAGTACAACAACGAGGGCAAAACCGGAAAAATCGAGAGTAGCTGAGGATATTTTTGGAAGAAAATAAAAAAAAAGTGAACAGTGTCACTTGTATGCCGAGAAAGCTGAAAGCCCAAGGCACCCCTTCACCTGCCTTGGGCTTTCAGCCTTGGGAAGGCCAGCTTTGGCCTAATGAAAATTCCAAAGCTGTTCCCAAACACCCCAGCTTTAGCCCAAGTACCTTTAGAAGCCCAAAGCCCCTTGCAAAGCTGATTCCAAACGCGCCCTTAGTCCCCGAGATAGAAGGATAATCACATTGAGACGAGCTGATGCAATGTCAAGCTCGACTCACATGTTTGATAGCGCGAAACTTCACTCGAGCTTAGCTGGATTGAGAATTGAATTTCTTGCTTGAACTCAACTGAAAAGAAAATTGAAGTATTCAAAAGGTGCACCTGGATTCAATTTAAATGGATTGGGCTCGAAATTTCATATAAATAATTTACAAAAAAAAAAAAAAAAAAAAAAAACTCAATTAGACTTGTAAAACTATTGAGCAGAGTACTAATAAGTTGAAGTTCGATATCAGTTGGCACATTCATGTTTAAGTTTCACCCAATCTCGATTTTGGTATATTGTAAATTTTATTTTTGTGAAACAAAGAACCCTCCCCCATGCCTAGCAAGAGGCATCCACAGTCTTGTTGGCCCTGTGAAGAAAATAAAAATAAAAATAAAATTAAAAATTAAGAAAATTATCTACATTAGTATTAACGCTTGAGTTTTAGTTGACACCTAAAAAATTGTTCTAGTCTCAAGCTTCTGGAAAGGACATTAACATATAGGCCATTGAAATGGCTTTTTAAAAAAAACCACCAAGTATCGAAAGCATCAAAGAAAAAGTATGGGAGACGAAAAACTCAATACAAGTCAGGCAAAAAATAAACATGGCCTCGTTATTAAGTCTCGGGACATGAATCCCCATAAGCTAAACACGATGTTAAGTCAGGCAAAAAATATATAATGTCTTGTTATTTAACCTTGGGACATGAACCCCCATAAGCTTGAGACTAGATAATCCTAAACCTAATTCTAGTTATTTTACGATGGTGAAGCTAATTTAAGCTATTCTGACCAATTATTTAGGATGTAGTTCTAAGTATAATCAGGCTTTTATTAACTAGAACCTAAACTAACTTACGTCTTGAAACCTAAGTTTATTAATCCAAGCTAGCCTGTTAAAATAAGCTAGCCTAATCTAATTAGGTGTCTTCGGACCACTGTAGACCGCCGCCCTTGGCTCCTCTCGGCTGTTGGGTCGTCGGGAAAAAAGCTCTAGCTCTCATCATCGTTTCACTGGAGAAAATTCGAGAAAATATTGGGTACGTCTTATGTATCAACGTGGCAAACAAGAAAGCGGTGAGAGCGCGACACGTGTCCTCGTGGGACCCATAAAGTCAGGCGTCTGCTCCTCGACTCAGCGCTTCTTCCTCTCTCCTCTAACTCTCGTCTCGGCTGGTGGCTCGGCTCGGCTGGCAAAAGAAAGGACGTCCTCTCCTCCTGCTCCTGACCTGCACGCTCTCTCTCCTGTCAGAGCATTTATTGCGGAAACTTTTCTCTTTCCTTCGTTTGAGAAAGAAAATGGCCGTTCGTTCCTCTTTCCCTCTCCATTTCTTTCCTTTCGAATTTTTGAATCTGAAATCCTCTCTCCGCACTCGTTGTTGCTCCGCCGTGCATCAAGCGGCCGTTCTCCTGCCATCACCGACGAACCACGTTACGGCCGCCGCTACTCCGGTGCTCACTCGCTTCTCTCTTCGGGTTCGTTGCTGCTCCGTCATTCATTTCGGCGTTCCCGGGATCGCAGATGCAGCACGCGGAGGAGAAGCAGGCCTCTTCGAGCTCCCCTCAACGTCGGCGACGTCGCCCGCCAAGCGAGACCCGCACACACGGAAGGCTCGGAGGCGAGGTTGCTGGAGAAGCTGGTGCTGAGCTGCCTCGTCGTGTTCGACGCTCCTCCGCCTCCCTCTCGCGACGTCCGCTCTGCTCTCTCTCCCCCTCTGCGAAGTCGTGACTCTCTTCCAGCGAAACGCGACGCCGACGGCCCTCCACCTCTGCCGGTTGACTCCGTCGCCCTCGACTCCGACTCCGACTCCGACGCCGACGCCGACGCCGCCTCCTCCCCTGAACCCGACTCTGACGCCGACGCCCCTTCGCCGGTTGCCTCCGTCGGCGTCTGAGTCCGTCGCCCCCGACGCCAACGCCTCGGCCTCCGCCTATGCGCCTGACGCCGACGCCGATGCCCCTTCGCCAAGTCCATGCATCGCAGAAAATGGTGATGCCGACCCAACATTACTTATTCAGTTATTTCCTTTTGCTGCTGCCGAAAAGGAGAGACAAGCTTTGGTGGATGCACTTAGAGCTAGTGAAGCTGAATGCGATGCTATTGATGCGAAGATGCAGGAGGTTTTGAATGCACAGATTGCTGCTGAGGATGAGTGTGTTTCTCTGTTGGAGAATTTCTCTAAGGTCAGTGACAACATCTTTTCTTTTTTTGGCTACACTAATGCTTGATCCTAGAATGAATTAAGATAGAGTGAGCTCTATAATAAGAACTTCGCACCACAGGGCAACACAATCATTGGCTGGAGCAGATTGATACACGTTTCTGGTTTTCTGTCTGTCTTTATAAACTTGCGTGTGTAATGGTACAAGCCTTCCTGACTGGATGTTCTTTATATTCATGCTTGTGCTTAGCTGCCCCTGTTGAGTGAAGGAAGTCGTTTGTCATTTTTCATCTTTCAATTGGCAGTCGGGTTCTCAAGGTGAACATGGAAAGACTAGTTTTGTCAAAGTGCTTCAAGGAAAATGAATGGAAAACAAGAATGTCTCTTGACCATTGTTGGGTTATGGTAGATTATAGGCATGGTAGTGGGTGCACTGCATGTGTGGTGTCATTGGTGTGCCCTCGCGCACAATTGTAGCCCTAGTTTTTTATTTTGAGATAGCCATGGTTTTAATTGACTTGATGTAAGGTAAACTAAAAGCTTTCAGCAAGTCATATTGATCCCATGGTAGTCTCTGTTTTGCCAATCCAAGTAGACTTTTGGATAGTGACTGTTTTAAGGATAGCCATGCTATCTCTCTCTGAACTTTTTCATTAACTGTTTCATCTGTCCCTACAAAACATGAGGTTGGATCATGCGTACCACGAAAAACTTTCTCGTAAGCTATCGATTTCATGTGGTAGCCAAATTTAGTTTGAAGCAGAATGACTGACATTTTTACCTCTTATCCTGCAGGACGCAACTGCTAGTGCTGACCTGATAGAGAAGAAGGCAAACTTACTGCGTGCTGAGGAAATGGACAAATGGCTTTCATCAAGTGAAGATTTGGAGGTGAGGAAGATGGAACTTGAAATCGAGTCATATCTGATAAGTGAAGCTCGTAAAGGAGTGAATGTTTCCATCGAGCATTCAATTGATGATGACAGTAGAGAGAAAGAAAAACTTCTTAAGAAGAAGGATGTGTTGTTGGATGAATTGGAGAAGCTGCTTAATTTAGTGAGAGAGAAGGAGAAGCAAATTGATGAGAATGATGCTTCCATTGAAGCAGTAGAGAAGCGCATTGCTGGTGTGGTCTCTGGATTTCAGGACATGCAATCAGATATTGGTGCTAAATATGATAGAATGAAATCAAAGCTCTCTCAGGTTGATGCCGAAAGTGAAGCTTTATCTATAAAAAAGAAAGATATTGATGACGTACTCTCTCAGGAAGATAATAAAGGAGCAAAGATTAGGGAACTTGGGAAGATTGCTGCAGATGAAGCAAAAGCATACAATGAAGCAGCAGGATTGAGAAAAGGTTTAATGCTCTGCATTTTGGAGTACAGAGAAAGTAAACTGGGGCTGATGAAGACTGAGGAGAAATTTTCTGAAGATGTCATGAGGCTCCAACAAGAAGCTTCCTCTGCAAGAGCTTCTTTACAAGTTATTTTACTTTTTAGCTATCTTACTCTTTACATGCAAACGACATATACCTAAAAGGTGGTTAAGCTTCACATGCTTAATCTACTATAATTCTGGCCTATGGAGTCTACATGTTGCAACATTTTGGAGAATTTACTTCCAGTCTTCTGAATCAGTAATGCTTGAGGTTCATGTTTGATTATCCAACCTAGGATGAGTGTTGGTTCATGGTTAAGATATACTTGCTGAAGGAATATTCTAAAGACACAGGCAGTGAGTGACTCCTACTTTCTTTCAAAAGTTTGTTTATGCGACGTATTTGTTTTTTTTCGGTGAAAATAAGAGATGCAACGTATTTGTTAGGGAAGCCTTAATCTTAAAAGTTTAGGCAACTAGGGATATGTAGCCAATGTATGTTGAGATCTACCGTTTCCCCTTACAGAAAAGCTATAGCTTGCGAGTGAGACAGTGGATGTAATCATGAAATCAAACTATTGTAGAGCTGGAGTACTGTAACAGGAGAAATAGGAAACAATAAGCAAAAGAGGGAGCAACAGGAGAGTATAAGCAAAAGCAGAATTTGATCAGATTTCAAATCTTGCAGTGAACTCCAATGTTGTGTCAGGAGACCTTTATCTGAATTTTTTGTCCAGTCTAGTGGTCAGGGTATTGTGTTAAGCATGTTCTTTAGCTATAGCTTCAGGACGAAAATTCAAAAACTGAATACTCGAAATTTATTTGGCTCTTCAACGCATCATTTGATTAGATTCTTGTCTTTTGATCATAGGAACTGTCTTCAAATAAGTCCAGCCTCCAACAGGAGATAGCTTCATTTGAGCAGAGGATACTTTATGTGGACAAGAGACTTCCAGAACTAGAGACTGAGAAAAAGGTTGCTGCTGCTGCAAGAAATTTCAAAGAAGCTGCACGAATAGCTGCTGAAGCGAAGTCGTTGAGCAATGAGAAGGAAGGAACACAAATCAAGCTTGAAAGAGCCACTATGGAGCTTGGAAAGCTTGAAGAAGAAATTAAAGAAACTGTTGATAAATTGCAGGAGGCTGAGGAGCAGATCTTATTAAGGGAGAGGGATTTGGCAGTGGCTAGACTCCAGAGGTTACTCATAACTGCCAGTGCTGCCAATGCTGAAAGAGCTGCTGCTGTGGAATTGGGTGACCATGAAGAAGCAGACATTTTACTTGCTGAGGCCAAAGCTGCAGAATATGAAGCCCAAAAGCTCCAAGCGGTATATGATTTGAAGGATTTTGTTTTATGATGCAAGTATTATATCAAAGAATTTTGTTTTTCTCATGTAATAGAATTAATACTTAGGACCTTAGATTCATATGATGCAGGAATTATATCAAAGAATTTTGTTTTTCTCTTAATGGCATCTAATCTTTTGGATTTGTTGGTTTGTTTTTATGGTCGAAATTGTTATTCACTTTATTTTATTGCTACTGAAGTCAGAATCCTGATCGAGTTGACTATGCTTGAACTTAAGTGCTTCCTGATATAACATAAATGTATAATTTCAAACTGAATGATTAGTGAAATGACATGATAAATTAGGTGGGGACTCTGGTTGGTCAGTTTAAGTGCAGACTTGTGACTTAGCATTGGGTGGCAGGGGTTCATGACTAGTGGGCTTGAACTATAACCAGGCAAACATTAGTAAGCCAACCATGAATTCCTAAAACATAGAGGAAAACATCTGAGTGATGAGGGTAATGTTAAATCTTTCTGAGGAGAATTCTTACCTGGCTGTTGCTCGCCTCTTGGTACTATATCAGATGGTTTCATATGTAGAGAGTCTAAGTGATCGTTAACTGTAGTAAGATTGGTCTGATGTTGGCTAGTTCTCTTGATTAAGTGTTTCTGATGTTTCTTGATCTTCATACATGTGCTAACTCCTGGTGCATTTTGTGAATGCTTCAACAGTATCACCTAAACGCAACCAACGTCTATGTGCATCTAATGTATATGCTTACATGCTTGCGTAAGTTTTGGTGCTAAAGATGGTGTGAACATAGGTTCTTGTGTCTGTTTTATGCCACAGGCTGGATTAGTGGGCTCTTTTGCAGAGCCTGCTCAGCTTCTTAGAGATACTGACCTATCCCCTGGGCAACCTTATCAGCCTACTTAACTTGCTCGAAACCTGGGATTTATTGGGCGAAGCAGTAGCTCTGACCTTGGTGCTGTTGGTGATAATTTTGGTTCATCAAGTTTGAGTCATGGAGGCCATCGTGATCGGATATACAATCAGGCAATGCTTGAGGCTGCATTTTATAATCTTCCTCAACCAAAGGACTCAGACAGGGCAAGTAGTTATATACCTGTGTTATACAGTTTTATGTTACGTTTTGCTTATAAAAGTAATAGTAATTCTAGTATATGCTCATACAATGATCTGATGTTTGTCTACTACAGAGGCGTCCTGTTGACAGGCCTCCTAGCTTTCCTCAAGTACAAGCAACCATCGTGAAGACAAAAGCTTTTTGGGAATGATTAGGCAGGGACCCTTGTTCTGTGGATACCCTTTTCTTTGCATTTTACTATCAACAGGTATCTCCTTATATGGATGACATGTTTTTTGACACCTTACATGTGCATGCCCATAGAATGAGTGCCTTCTAGAGTCTTCCTCTTCCCTAAGGTAACACTTTCTCTGATTCACTCAATTGTATCATGCTGAAATGGTGAACATGTCAATCATCGTGCAGGTTCCAGTGGATCTTGTTATCGACCACTCTGTTCATGTTGATGTGGCAAGGTCAGAAAGTGTCTTGTTTTGATTCTGAATAGGCATTCTGTCATATACGCGAATGCCTGCTCATTTTGATTCTGAATAGCACATGAAAATACTAATATTGGAATTGGTGATTACATTCCTTTCACCAAAAATGTGCTTTATCGTTTCTGGAGAGAGCATGATATGTACCAATGAGCAGCTTCTTCCTAATAAATTAGTGTATGTAATATTCCTGCGAAACGGACAGATAGGACTTTCCTTTAAACCGAAAATGGGTGATGCACTTCTTTTTTGGAGTATGAAACCTGATGGTTCTCTGGATAAATCCAGTTTGCATGATTAGTTGTGCTCTCTATTCAGCTGTTATGTGTACTTGGTCATGCCTAGAGTTCAGAGTTCATAATATGATAGCATGTCAAAGTCTGTACAATTTTACTAAAATTATATGTCGATCTTGTAAATGAGTTATCGAATTTATTCTCTAGTTTCTGTCACCATTTACTTAGCCATTCTGATTCATGTCAGGTGGTTGCCCTGTTATTAAGGGGAACAAACGGTCATCTACTAAGTGGTTGCGTGTGCATGAGTACAAAGTTTGAGATACTGAGCAGAAGGTAAATTTTTTTCTGCTGGGAACAGATGATTAGGATACAAATGCTGTGTTTCAGTATAACTGTCATTTTCAATGTGAAGTGGTTCATGGTCGTGTTTCCTTGCAGTAGCAATCATTAGCAATATATGATTTAGTGATAGTTTCTCTAAGTGTCTCACCCTGGACGTTAGTAAGGTAATAGAAATTTCATTACTAGTGTCTAACCATCTGTTAATTGCATGATGGATGAAATATTTCCGGTCTCTCTTTGCGCTATTTTACACCTATGTGACTTTATTTAATGAAGACAGATATCAGGCTACGTCAGTTTATAGCTGATGTTATGTTCAGTTCTAGGTTGAATGAGTCCAATATGTTTACTGTCTGGAAGGTGTAAAGTTTGCTGAGGTTGTCCTTATACATTTAGGAATGTTCAGAAATGGTTCGGGTAACCGTTGGCTGGATAAGTTCATTCATTTAGTATGTTGGTCATGCTACAGATAAGGAAGATTTCCTGATTAGATGTACTTTCAGTTCAGTAAATATAGCACCAAGTAAAAATGAACTATTGGTCTCTTGATTTTCCTTCCTGAAATTACCTAGATTTTAAATATCAGTGCCGATTGTTGCCTGTAACTACTCCATCTTGCACCTGCCTTTGTTTGCAGGTCCAAAAGTTCGTAAATTCCTACTGCTGTAACATGTCTGAATTCTCAGGTGAAGGCCCCATCTTCCGGGTCTAATGTCCACCTTTCACGTCAGCAACCAGCATGCCATGACTCGCAATTTTGTATTGTCTTTGTAGTTCTACCGTAGTACAGAATGATCGGCTGTACAGCGGTTCACCTTTCTTCCTCACTTCCTTCCCCTCTTTCTGGGAATCAGATGAGCATAAGAACATGAGGATGCTGATGAGTGCTATTATCATGAACTTTTGAAAGCTATGGGTGTCGCGTTTTGCATTCCCCACCCGCCCTTTATATACTGAGTCCGATATCATCACATGAGTTGTGAATGGTCATTTGCTGTTCTAGCCAAGATACGACCTGATGATAGCATGAGCTGGGATCGGCATGCATCAAATAGCCATTCCCATATGAAATTGTCTCTACAAAAAGCGTTCCACACATTGTACAAAGTCTCTTTGTGAATTTGGCCTTGTAATGGTTTGATCGGTTTCGACCCAAACAACACCAATGAGACGACGAATCTCACTTTGTTCTCACTCGACTATTAGCAAGACGAATGGTCACGTGGTCAGGTTGTCATTTGGAACTTCTACACGGACAACCCCGACACGTGACTCCCAGTACACGTGAATATGGGACTCCACCACCTCAATAATGAATTTCATGCTCTCTCTCTCTCTCTCTCTAAATGCGTTTGTCTTTATAGCTTTGAAAGAGATCCTCTCAGGCAAAATTCTACACCACCATCTTACACTAGAAAGAGGCAAACTGCTTGAGTAGATCACATTTCGGGACACAGTTGAAAAATCTTGCAGATTTCTAAAATCCAAATCATTTGTCCGATGAAAACCGAACCCAAAGATTTTTGAACAAAATGAGAGGCCAACACTAGTTTGTCCACATATCATGAACGCTATCGCAGACCTTGCAATGTTAATTCCCATAACAGCTGGAGGAAGAACTCTCCGACATAGAGATTTACTCCAGCCATGTTGACCGGATGGGATGGAAATGCTAGGAACACCGAGAAGAGCCGGCTGTTGAACCTGCCTGGTCGCTCAATGTCTACCTCCAATCAAGTTCCTGATGACGTACAGCAGGATGCCCCCATGATCGAAATAGGCCAGCTCAACCTACATATGGAAGCCACCGAAACTTAGCAAGGAGATGAAAAGATGATGAATCTTCCAAGGATATAGAGAAGTGACAGATCAATATCGTTACCTCTCTGTTAAACCGTATTGTGCACACAAATGACTTGCCATTATCTGTCTCCACCGTGATGTCCTGACAAGGCCTTATTTCGCTCACGCTATTCGGAAGATTAATGGTGTAGCATTCATGGCCAGTCAGTTGAGTGTTTCTGCATCCTCCCCAGCCTTGAAACATAGAGGAATGATACCCATTCCCACTAAATTGCTTCTGTGAATCTGCTCAAAGCTCTTTGCTATGACAGTTTTCGTGCCCTGACACGAATTACAGCTTAGGGTGCAACCTGCAGGGAAAAAATTGGACAAAAAATTGAATAAAAAAGCATGAAAATGCTCACCAACAGCATTGGACCCTTGGCAGCCCAATTGTGAGAACTTTTACTTCCATACTCAGCACCAGCCAAAATAATGGTGGCATGCCCCTCACTCTTGTACCTCTGCCATACAAGAGACAAAGCTAGTATGAGCCACAATGGCACCAGCAATCAGATAATGAGTCATTGATGGAGCCCATACTCAGCTAATAGAATATTAACCAGCAGGCCGACAGTTAAAATCAGATTATTTTCTTTAAAAAGTTCTCCCAATTAAGATGATATCACATTGACCTGTCAAATGAATCTCAACTAACAGTGGGATGACCCAGAAGGATGTTGCTAGGAGGCTGATCTAGCTGGCAAGAATGGACCAAACAAAAAATCAGCTTCTTTCAGACTTAAACAAAAATTTGCAGAAAAGAACTAGCAATAGACATGGTAAGTAGCATAATTCTCAGGGCCAATCTAAATAGAATGGCTTATCCAACCAACAACTATGAATACTGAGGCCCCATCACTCACAATACTGTCATTTGTGATGCGGTGTCTGTATTGGGTCTGCAGAGTGAAGAAAATTACCATGGCAACATCATAAACAGAGTTTCTCCCCACTGGGGATGTGGATTGTTTTAGGTCCAACTTCTCCTTTAAGAAACTTGTTGACAAGGCGAATGTTAGCAAAGGTTCCTCTTGCCATGATCTCATCATTCCCACGGCGACTTCCGTAAGAGTTGAAGTCTCTTCTATCAACCCCACGTTCCATTAGATACCTTGCAGCAGGGCTATCCCTGTGAATGCTACCAGCCGGAGAAATATGGTCAGTCGTAATGCTGTCCCCAAAGTTTAGTAAGCAGTAGGCATCCTTCACGCCATGAAGGCCAGGAGGAGACATTGTCATGCTCTTGAAATATGGTGGGTCATGAATGTATGTTGATGTTGGGTCCCAAGCATAGAGAGTGCTAGAAGGTGTAGATAACTGATTCCACATAGGATTTCCTTTAGTGATAGCTTCATATGTTGCCATTATGGAAGCACGTTCGATTGGACAACCTGAAGACAGGTTATATGAGAGAAAAAAAACAGAATCGCCAATTACGATCTCTATAATTAATAGTCAAAGTGAAGATTTCCATAAGCTCCTAGCAGAAATATTGACTTACAGTTGCCACTTCTTCATTTGATGGCCAAATGTCTCTCAAGTATACTTTTCTTCCATCTTTTCCTTCCCCAGTGGGTTCGGTTTCAAAATCAATATCTACCTGCAAAGGTTGTCTCCCATGAGGAATGTGCCAAAAACTAGATTTGCAATCACAAAGAAAAGCGAATTCCGAGGATAATACCAAGGTTGGAGTAGATCGCTAATAAAGAACCAACAACTGCAAATACAACTGCATGTTACACACCGTGCCAGCAAGAGCATAGGCAACCACGAGAGGAGGAGAAGCCAGATAGTTAGCCCTAGTTAGGGGGTGAACACGTCCTTCAAAATTTTTGTTTCCAGACAATACAGCTGCAGCTACAAGATCTGACATTGTGCAAATTCAACAGTTAAGTGAGCTTATAACATTTTCTTGATGATATTATGCAGGATTATGAATTAATCTCTACCATTTTCAGTAATAGCTGATGCAACTTATTCATCAATATCTCCTGAGTTTCCAATGCATGTAGTGCATCCATAGCCAACAATATGGAATCCTAATTGGTTCAGATATGTCTGCAAACCACTGCAAAAACATGTCTAGCTTAGCAAGAAGATCCATGGTTTGCTAACATGGGAAGAATACTTGGGTCGATTAAAGGCACCTTTTCCGCAAATATTTGATCACAACCCCAGAGCCCGGAGCAAGACTTGTTTTAATCCACAGTTTTACCTGACAAGATTTATTTTGTTCAGATAAAAAAAAAAAAAAAAAAAAAACTAAGTCATCTACAATCAAATGTACCAACTCATCAAATTTTTCTGTTAAAATTTAAAATATGCTGCATTGATTCCAGCTGCAACTGTATAATGCTTAAAGATATTACACATGAGCAAAGAATCAATTCAGTGGACAGCAGATCGAGTAAACTTTTGCAAAGATACATGCAGATGCACATGAGCCTATACTATCAGGTGACGGGTGTAGCAAAATCCATTTGGGACCCGAAATACATGGTAACAGTATTGTATCCACTGGGGATTACCTTTTGGGACCCGAAATACATGGTTCTACATCCTTAAGATCCAGTTCCAGATAAGAGGAGTATGTTCTCTCCACTTGGGGCTGCTTCCAACACAGATTCTTAGCAAGAAATAATGATGTACTCTTAAAGTCAAAAACATTCATAAAACTCACCTCATTGTAATCCACAAACATCTTGTTCGCCCGCAAGTAAGATTCTATCATGGCAACCTATGAAGTTGCTTAAGTTAACACAAGCAAGTACTCAGTACTCAGTACAAATTATGACGAAAATCTCTGTGATTACTTACAGTTTCCTCACTTCTGCCTGTCAATTTAAGATACTGCAGAGTGACATGATCAACAGGGAAAAAGCCCATAGTGGCACCATATTCGGGTGACATGTTAGCGATGGTGGCACGATCTGCCAATGACAATTCGCTCATTCCTTCCCCTGCAAAAGTGACACAACATTTAAAAACAACAGTAACAAGAAGGATTCGGTGGCTGTGGAATATCTTGAACAGAAAGGATTAACGATGCAGGGGAATCAGAAGATGTACCATAAAACTCAACAAATTTGCCCACAACGCTATGCTTCCTCAGCATTTGTGTTATGTTCAAGACCAGATCGGTTGCTTTTACCCCATCTTTCAGCTTCCCAGTTAATTTAAACCCAACCACACCAGGAAGGACCATGCTCATCGGCTGCATCAAAATAAGAGATGAAAACAGAAATGCTAAGAAATGACTGAAAAAATTAATGGATGTATGTTCATAATTTAATAACATCTTGAAAAGGACATACTAGTGTCAAATGACACTACTTTATCAGCCATCCACAGTAAAAAAAAAAATAATAATAATAACAATATATTGAATTCTCTTACCTGGCCAAGCATTGCAGCTTCTGCTTCTATTCCTCCAACTCCCCAACCAGCAACTCCTAATCCGTCTATCATAGTTGTATGTGAATCAGTACCAACAACACTATCAGGGTAAAGCAAGCCATTTGTGTTGAAGGCCACTCTGCCAAGATATTCTAGATTAACCTGCAAATAGATTCCAGTTCAGTTTGTCAACTCAATGACACAGGCCAATATTCTGGTAAAGCAAGAAAATTGCATATTCTCAAAGGACACAGCATGTAATAGTTCCACCACGGGTACATACAGTTTTTTCCACTTCTTATGCTAAAGTCATACATATGATCAGTATATAGGCACTATATGTTTTACTACCTGGTGGACAATCCCCGATCCAGGCGGAACAACAAGCATATTATGAAATGTAGTTGAACCCCACTCGAGAAAGCCAAATCTCTCCTTGTTCCGATGAAACTCAAGTTCCATATTAGCCTGGACGGCATTTTGTGACCTTGCCACATCAACCTGAACAGAGTGGTCGATAACAAGATCCACTGGAACCTGCACGATGGTTGACATGTTCACAAATGACAGTTCAACTACTTGCGCACACAAAGATAAAGTTCCTTCACCACCAACGAGTAGCTGGAACGAGCGACATGCTGACATATAAAGCTCACCAGTGGGTTGATTTTATTCAGATCTCCCCCGAGGCTATTCATCGCATCACGCAAGCAAGCAAGATCAACGACAGCAGGCACCCCAGTAAAATCCTGATACAAATGACGACGCATCATCAAATATCAAACATGGCAACTCTTCAAAACCCCAATCAGCATCAATGACACACGATGCGCAGCTCCATGTACCTGCAGCAGCACTCTAGCCGGCTTAAATGGGATCTCGACTTGTCTAGGAGAAGTGTTTTCCCAGTCGATGATCTTCTCGACATCTTTGATCTTGACCTGGAACTCGTCGCAGTTCCGAATGGCCAACTCCAGAAGAATCCTAATAGAGTACGGCAGCCTATCTGAAGCATAAACAACGGAGATTGAAATTGAACAGGTAGATTCCGTTAGAATCCTGACAAGAGTATGGCACTCTGCCACTCTTATCCGCAACAGAGGACCATCGAACTCAATAACTACTAAAAAATGTGCTCCATCGTTTCTAGAAGGATGGCAACCTACACAAGTTGTAGGCAATCAGGTCACATTATGCATCCTTCCATGTAAAGAAAAGACACCCTTATGTCATTTAAGCAGGCTTTAATGCAGTTGCCATAAAGGAAGAGTTGCAATTTGTAATCAGGGCTTTAAGACATCAAACCTTTGAGATATTGCAATATCAGCAAGCATGTGGAGACTGGGAAATAATTGCACAACTTAAACAAGAGAGAAACGGACTACAAGAGCGACGAGCTGTTTAGTGATGCAAAAGCAGACGATCTTAAGTCAAAAACACTAACCCTTTCCAGTACATCAAAAGCTTTCTTCCTTAGCACAGCATCTGATGTGCACATGATGACGTTCGCGATGGCGCCCATCCCCAGCTCCTCCATCGCCTTGAACGCGGCCTGGAACCGAGGCTTTATCTCCTCCACGAACTCGTCCGTGAACCCGATTCGGCTCATGTCCAAGGAAAAGCCCTCGCTCCGGTGCTGGTGTAGCCAGTCCACGTACCTCGTCCACAGCGAGCGGGAATCCTTCTCCAGCCCTCTAGCCCGCGCCTCTCCTTCTTCGCCGCGTCGTCGACCCTGCCCAGGTCTACCGAGATCTCCCTCGCGACCGATCGGGCCAGCGACAGGGACAGCACCCGGTCGACGGCGGGGAGCCTGGCGCCGCTCGGGAACGAAACCGAGGCCGCCTCCCTCCTGCCGGAGGCCGACGGCTTCGCGGCGGAGGCCGGCGGTGTCTTCGGCCTGAGGGAGGGGGAGGACGAGCAGATGCCAGAGACGGAGGACGCCGTCGGCGGCGGCGGCGGCGGCTCGGAGTCGGAGTTGATGACGAGTTTGTCGGAGGGAGGGGAGGAAATCGGACGGAGGTCCAGAAGTTACCAAGAGACCAACGCGAGCACAAAACTTATGCTCGATGTCCGCGTTGGAAACAGTCGGAGGCGAAGGGGGTCGGGAACCAGCTGCGACTGGCGGGGCTCTTGGAGGAGGCGACGTGCCAGAGGTAGATGACCGGCGGCGAGGCTTTTTTGAGAGGCGGAGGCGGAGGCAGAGGCGGAGGCGGAGGGGGTGAGGCGCTGAGAAGAAACAGAGGAAGTGCAGCTCGTCACGAGGAGAGAGAAAGCGCCCAGAAAATATTCAAGTGCGAGGAGAGAGGAATTTTAAGCGGGAGCGTTTGCGCATTTATTACTCGCTGGCCGTCCTTTCTTCTGCCAGCCGAGCCGAGCCACCAGCCACCAGCCACCAGCCGTGAGTTATTTGGGAGAGAGTGAGAAGAGAGAGGAGCGCTGAGTCGAGAAACAGGCGCCTGACTTTATGGGCCCCACGAGGACACGCGTCGCGCTCCCACCGCCTTCTTGTTTGCCACGTTGATACATAAGACGTACCCAATATTTTCTCGTTTCACTTAGCTCGTGGAGTATGACTCACGCAATGGAGCGAAGACGAAGGATAATTTCCCCACTACCGCGTACTATCACAGTCAGGTCAATAAAGTAGAGATTCTGCCCGATTCCCCATTTATTTGTCGAGCGTCCTTTTAACTTTCGTCTTCTTTTCGCGTAAACCACGGAAAGCAGCAATTAGGGCCACTATTAAAAAAATGATCGTCTACATTCTCACGGAACCAAAGTTTCTTTTCTCCCAGGTTCCTATTGGGACTTTCCTCGTTCCCTCCCTTCCGAATGAATATCCCACGCACAAGTTCTGGGAAATTTCTTGGCAATATCATTTCCACTTCCTTGAATTTTGCGTTTTGGATAGAGGACGACTTGGGGCCGACGAGACTTAAACCAAGGGTCGCTAAGGAATGGAAAGTGAGAAAGAGAATGAACTTTAGCGCAAGCCAATGAAGAAATGAAAACTAAAAATTTTATACATTTTTAATTATGGAACAAAAATAAGAAATTAAAATTCTTCTTATTGCTCGGCCACCCACTCCTTACCACTTATTGTCTGTTGCTTGTAGTCGCTTGCCTGCTTGCCGCTTAAAAGAAAGAAATTTTGTGTTGTCACTAAACGAATTTTTATTTTGGAAACAATTTTTTTTTGTCGTTAAATGCGTATGTTTGCTCAAAAACTCATAAAGGAAATAGAAATACAAAAATTTATTTATAAATTTGATTTTTGAAACAAAATAATTATCATTTGCGCCCAAAAAAAATTCCATAGCTTCCTTGAGAGTCTCCAAAAAAAAAAAAAATCTTAGGAGTTGTCATGAGAGTGTCTTGGGGTTTCTCTCCAGAAGTTATAGAAGTAAAAATTCCATGAGATATTGTTTCTCCATTTCTTAATTAGAACTCTAATAATTAATTGCGTTGAGGTGTATGGCGTGGTCCGGTTTGCGCAACATCATTGAATTATCTACATTAATACAAATTGACGATTGCACTTATAGTTCTATATTTCATAACTCGAGTCCAAGGCTGAGGTCCTGAGTCTAATGGTGGAGTCCCGGCCCCGCTCATGGGATAAACTTTTTGGGCGGTGCCTTTAGTCCATGTGCTGGGATCTGCAATCAACCTTTTAGGTCCTAGGTCCAGCATTCATGATAGAAGCATAATAATTCGAGCTAATACAATGTCAAGCTTGACTCACATTCTTGATGCTCAAAACTTCAATCTAGCTGAGCTTGATCAAGTATTGAAATTTCTTGCTTGAACTCAACTCGAGAAGAAAATTGACATATTCAAGTTTCGATTGAATTCAACTTGATTATGTGAAAATATAAATGAACTAGTGCTCGAAATTTCATAGACAATGGAATTTTAAGTTTTCTTTTTGCGTCTATTCCTAGAAATATTAAATAATCTTTAAAAAGTAACTTAAACTCAATTATACTCATAAGACTATTGAACCGATTATTAGCAGGTTCAAGTTTGATATTTTATGATGTATTCATGTTTAAGTTTCACCTAATCTCCATTATGGTTCATATAGTTGATTTGAGTTGTACATTCAAAATGGCATAAAAATTTATAAAAGTCATTGTTTTTCAACGTAACATTCTCATCCAATAACAAACTTATAAGTTAGAGGCACTTTTATGCTTCTTCAAGTGTGACGTATGATATTACTACGTGTTGCTGCAATTGAAGTACCGAAACGTTATAATACATTGGTAAAATTGATTTATGATGTTATGAGGAATGGTAGTATAAAACCGTCGCTGAAAGGGCGGAGATTCGGTACGGTTTAGACATTGCCGTATGTTGGCAAGGTAGGACAATTGTTTTGGATTTGCATTCCAGCTTTTGTTTGTAGGTGTTCTCTTTTAACCCATTTGTTCACACCCCATTTCTGTATTCCGTATACATCTAGTTCGTAAATTAGGTACATAGTAAACAATTATTTATATTGTAGTAACGGATGCAAATCTTCACTTAACTAAACGCTATGAATGCATGCAAATTGTCTCAATCACATCCCATAAGACTTCGTGACCCCTTAAGAGTTATTCTCACTGGCTAGTATGCAACGGAATACAAGATTTGTCGTATGGATCAATCTCTTAACTACTCAGTTAACTCCTTGAAGATTCAAATTAGATTTTATTTCTTTCTAACGTGAGTAAATAAAAAAAAAAATATCTTGATCGCTCTAGTTTAAAAAGATAAATGAACCACGTCAGTCCTTGCATACTTCGACCTAGACTGGGACTTTAGACTTAAAAAAGCTTAATCAACATTATGTATTTTGATTTCGTTTTCTCATCTTAGTTTCATAGCAGGATTAAAGTCACTTTTTTCACATATGGCATTCCGTAATCATGCACTTGTAGAAGGAGCAAATTAATTATGATTTTTTTTTGGCCACCATTCGTGGGGAGATAAGAAGGCCATTTAAATTTCATAAACAATCGATGTACAATACAATAATAGCTCTTTTAGCTAGCAAAATCGATCTTAAAATGACTAGTGAAATTGACGTATGGGGAGCCACATACATGAAATAAAATGGTTTTGATTTTGACTCTGACATTATATTAGTATGTCCACCCTAAAAATTTAAGCTATTATGCAGAGAGAGGCAACATATACAGATAAAATATATATTAGCATAGCAAAGTTACGTCGTTTGGTATAAAACATTGTAAAATTACTTGAAGTTTAGGGGTGTCAAATGGGTGGGTTAAATCGGTTTAAGTTGGGTAAAAAATGGTCCAACTCATATTGCCCTTTTCATGCAATAGAATTTTGACGACCCATACCTAACCTAACCTCGACCCAACCCATATTCAACTTGACCCATATTACTATATATATCCATACTTAACCCTAATTATGAAAATAAATACTAACTCATTTAAGCTCTTCATGTTAATGTGTTACTGGGATAAAATTTTATATCAAATTAAAAAAGTAAAATAACAAAATATGAAGATGTAAGTAAAGAAAGCAAAAAATGTAAATAAAAAAAATATCAAAGAGAGCGGAGGTGACTACAGTCTTTTTTTTTTTATTTAAGAAATTTAATTTTTAATTAATTTTTCCTTCCTCTTCGCTCGATGGCTAGCAACCCACTAGAGCTATAAGCTCAAGCCCCGTTAGCCTCGGGTGAGACTTCACCTCATCAGAGGTCAATGAGCTTTGTCATTTGTGTCATTTTTCTAAAATATTATGTCTGCATCCAACATCGACTTTCGCGAATTTTGTTAACGCAGCTTGACAAAAGAAAAAGGCGGAGCAACGCTCTGATAGGCACATCCATTTAGACTTGGGCCATGTTGAAAAGCAAATAAAAGACAGGCGAGAATCTTGGGCTGATAAGTGAAACCGTCCGCGAATTAAGAGTGCATTCGAATCAATAGAGAAATTTTGCAAAAAAAATGCAAAGGTCTTTAGGTTAATAGATTTTCTGACATGCAACTAGTATTTAGTAATATATTTTTCTTAAAAAAACATTAGGAAACAATTTGATTGAAACACTGTTTGGAAAACTACACTTTATAAAGGCCCTCTGCGGGCAAAACTTAGCCGACAAAGAGCCAAATCGGCCGCCAGCCAACTCAGCCTTGCTTGAAGGTCGTGCAACCTTAGGGCAAAGGTGACAACACTTGAGGTTGCGTGAACTAGGCTTGGCTGGCCGGCTAATAGTCAAATTTGGCCTAGTTGGCAGCTTGAACCCTCATTCGTGGAGGTGAGCATATAGAATTGCCTAAACCAAGAGCCGCTTGAACCGGATTGAATCGGCCAATTTTGGGTAGTTTTAAGGGATATCAATCCAATTTTTGATTCCATAAAACTGGAACAAGTGATTTTCGATCCGGTTCCCAGTTCCATGATAGAAACTGAATCGATTATATATTTTTTTTTATTTCTTAAAGAAGCAAAGTTTTAACCTAAACCCTAATCCTCTCTCGTTCCATATGATATTTCTTTCATATTACGGCACCGATTTATCCAACTTGCTCATTTTCTCTCTTGCTTCTTTATTTATTTTACTTTCTTTCTTTTCTTGCAAATATTGACCAATTTCATTCCTCACTTACTTGCACCTTCCTTAAATTTGGAAGTCCATCATTTATGGACAAGAATCCATTGAATCCTCCTCCTTTTTTTCCTTTTTTCAAGTGAGCTCTTAGAATCACAGCCCCATCATTTCTCAGTTTTCTTCGCAAATCTTGGACGAAATCCAAGTTTCAAATTGCTACATGGATTAGTGATTCAATTAATCCAAAACTTTTGGCCAAGATATTTGAATCCACTATATTGGATCGCTTTGGAACTAGACCGGATTAGTCCGATCCCAAGACCAAGTGGTCTGGTGCCCGAGTTTTGGGTGGGACTGGACTGGATTAAGAATCGATTACCCCTACTCATTGTGAGGTCACATAAGTTGGAGATATTTCCGAAATTATGAAAATTGAGAGAGGGCAAAGTTGGAAAAAAATTGTATTGCATTCCCGAAAATGCTCAAAACTCAAAACACCTTGGAATTTGCTTTGGGTTAAATGCCTTTAAGAAGTCCTTGGAAATGAAATAATATCCCTCCAAAATTCTTCAAAAAATTTGCCAAAGGTCATTCGCATTATCTAAGGGATTTTAAAGGCCAAAGAGTTTTATCAAAGCTGAACTAAAGACAGTCTAAACACGAAAGAATGCGTGCAAGAAAGGCAATAGAAAAGAATTGCTTGCGTCCGGAAAAAAAGAGGACACATGGAAAAGACTTTGGAGACAGGAATCGAGAAAAGGGAGAGTACAAGACAAAACGAAGGAAAAATAAAAAGGACATGGGAATCTGGATAAAGGAACAACAAAACAGAGAATTACGGGGCGCATCGGGTGTGATTGTGGGAAAAAAAAAGGAACAAAAAGGACAAGCGAGGTAGACGATAAAAACCTGCAGGTGGAAAAAATAAAAAAAACCGGTCAGAAAGGAGAAGGGAACGGGCGTGCTCTTCTTCTTGGAATGATGAAGACTCGGCGAAGGACGCGAAGGCCAAAGCTGCAACCAGCGTTCGATAACCCGTCAATGCAAGTGTCCAAAAAGAAAAGCAAGAAAAAATTTCTGTTCTCAGGAGCCATATTGAGAGTGTCTTGGGATTTATCTCCGTAAGTTTTAAAAGTAAAAATATTGTGAGATATTGTTTCTCTATTTCTTAATTAACACTTTATTTATTTCCTGCGTCGAGGTGGATGGTGCAGTCCTGTTTGCGCAAGGTCGTTCATAATGTAGAATTATCATACATCACACTAATACAAACTGACGATGGCACTTGAAATTCCATAACTCATACCTCGAGTTTGAGACTGAGGCCCTAAGTCTATGGCGGTGCCTTGGCCCGCGTATGCGATAGCCTGTTTGGCTGTTGTCTCTAGTCCATGCGTTAGGATTCGTAGTCAACCTTTCCGCTTTGGGATTTAAGCACTAGGGTCTTAAGTTAAGCTCTCAAGATAGAATCATAATCGAATTGAGACAAGTTAATACAACGGCGAGCTTGACTCACATACTTGATGCTTGAAACTTCACTTCAGCTGAGCTTGATCAAGTATTGAATTTCTTGCTTAAACTCAACTTGAAAAGAAAATTGAGATATTCAAAAGTTTCACTTGAATACAAGTTGATTATGTTGAAATATGAATGAATTGGAGCTAGAAATTTTATATACAATGGAATCTTTAGAATTTTTGTTTCTATTCCTAAAAGTATCAAATAATCTACAAAGAGTAACTAAAACTGAATTAGACTTGTAAGACTATTGAGTAGATTATTGACAGGTTCAAGCTTGATATTGTATGGCACATTCATGTTTAATTTCACCCAAGCTTGATTTTAGTTCATATAGTGGATCTGTGTTGTAAATTGAAAAACTTTCTTTTTCCCAATTGGCATGGTACATTGAAAAACTCATTGTTTTTCGACATATCCTTCTCATTCAATAACATACTTGTAAGTTAGAGACACTTTTATGCTACTTCAAGTATACCGCATAATATTACAACGTACCTTTGCAATTGAAGTCCCGAAATGTTATATTACATTGGTAAAATTGATTTATAGATAGTCCGACGTATTGTAATATAAAACGATGGCTAATGCAAATCTTCACTTGACTAAACTCTATGAATGCACGCAGTTTGTCTCAATCTCATGCAACAAGACTTCGCCAATGGGCCGATCACGGGCGTGCATCCTTAGAGTTATTCTAAATGGCGAGTATGTAACTAGATATAGGATTTGTCATGTGAATAATTTTCTCACTATCTCAGTCAACTTTTTGGAGAATTAAAATTAGATTTTATTTCTATCTACTATAAGTAAGTAAAAAATATTATCCTAATCACTATGTTCAAAAAAAAAAAAATGAACTAGGTCAGTCCTTGCATACTTGGACTTTAGACTTAAAAAAGCTTAATCAACATTATTCGTTTTGATTGTTTTTTGGGGATAAGAACACTACAAGTACTATAACTTGGCACAAAGGGACACTTAAGTGCCATAATTTTTGAAAGGTACATTTAAGTGCCATATTTGAAGAAAAGTGGGACACCTAAGTGCCACCTCCAGTGAAGCCGGCTGGAAATCATATGTGGCAATTAAATATTAATATTTCTTGCTGAGTTGGCTCGCCGGAGAGCTGAGTTAGCTCTAATTCACCCCAAACGACGTCGTTTCGGGTGTTGGCCAAAATAGAGCCCTTAAATATGCCAAAACGACGTCATTTTGGCATAATTTGAGTTTTAATATAATATAAAAATTAATTAAATTAAATTTAAAACAAGATAATAATATAATTTATATTTATTTATTTTTTTAAAAGGAGGAGGAAGGCGGTTGGGGTTGAGGGCCGAGCCCTCGCCATCGTTGCCTCCCGCCATCACCGGAAGGTGGGGCGGGGGTCGGCCGGGGCCGTCGAGCTGGGCCGAGGGTCGGCGACCCTAGCCGACCAACGGCAAGGGCACGCAGCCCTCACCAAGGGTCGGCTGCTGGCAGCCCTAGCCCTCGCCGTCGGCTGCCTCCCTCTTCCTCCTTCACCCCCCGCGGTCGGATCTAGGCAAGGGCCACCGGGCGAGGGCCGCAACCCTCGCCACGATGCAGGGCGATGGCTCGTGAGCCCTCGCCGCCGGTTGGCCGGGGTCGCCAGCCCCTGGCCAAGGCCCAGTGACCCCGACCGACCCTCCCCCCTCGGTCGCCGGCCTCCCAGCGACGGTGGGGAGGCGGCAGTAGTGGTTGAGGGCCGAGCCCTCGGCCCGCCTCCCCCTAATTCCCAATTTTTAAATATTAAAATTATTATTTTTAAATATTTTAACTAAATTTAATTTAATTAATTTTATAATATTTTTTTACCACGTCGCCCAAAACGGCACCGTTTTTGCATTATTTGGCCACATCAGCGTGCAAAACGGCGTCGTTTTGCACTCGCTTCGCCGGAAAAAAAATGCCACGTATGCAATTTGGCCGGATTTTGGCTAGATTGGCACTCAAGTGATCCACTTTACTCCGATTTTGGCACTTAAGTGTACATTTTGAAAGTTATGGCACTTAAATGTCCCTTTCTGCCAAGTTATGGCACTCCGGGGGTCTGCACCTCTTGTTTTTTGTCATCTCAGTTCATAGTAGGTTAAAGTTACTTTTTTCACATGCGGCATTCCGTAATCGTGCACTTGTAGGAGTGACTTAATTATGATTTTTTTTTTGTTGGCCACTATTCGTGAAGAGATAATAAGGTCAGTATAAATTTTGTAAACAAGCAATGTATAATATTATAATATCTTTTTTAGCGTGCAAAACCGATCTTAACATGATAGGTGAAATTGATGTATGGAGAGCCACATATACAAAATAAACTAGGTTTGAACTTGACTTTGATATCATATTGAATAGTTCAACCTAGAAATTTAAGCTATTAGATGAAGAAAGACTACATATATAGAAGACCCTCGCAAACCCTATAGATGAGAAGATATTTTGATAGCAAAGTTACTTTGTTTGGTATAAAACATTGTAAAATTACTTGGAGTAAACAATTTGATATATATTTTTTAAAGAGACATTAATAATTTACAATAAATTCTATTTTGTGGTTTTATTAGTATAGTTATAGTGTAACAAGCACGCGAATTAAGTGTTTACATTAAAAATTCTATTTTGTGAAAGATTTTTTTTACCAAATAGGAAGAAAGACAAAGACGTGTTTATATTTTGTGTACATCAATTATACAATAAAAAATTAAAATATAAAGCCTGAATTGCGTGCACAGCATAAGGGATTCTTTATTGTATAAATGAAATAAACATAATATTTCACACTTGTATGATTCTGAGACAAGAAAACAAGTAAACCTTTTAATAGGGGTAATGAATTTTTAGTCCTCCTAACTGTTTAATAATATCGGCCGACTCCTTATATAGTATGGAGATTATGTATTGACTCTTTCTTTGATAGAATAATATTTAGAGTAATTATAACTACATTTAATTTTTTTTCTTGAGGTTAATGTAAATTGTTGAACCATGAATCACTATGTTCTTACCTCATAATTCTTAAATTATATATAAAAAAAAGGGTGCAAGCTTGACAAAAAAATTTGAAAAAAAAGAAGATTGATTAATCCTGTTATTAAATGGTTGTAGAGGTGAATATTGATCACCTTAAAAAAAGCACCAATTCAGAGAGCATTGTAAGTTGATATTAAATTTTAAAGTGGAATAAGCTAAAATTCAAAGTTTTAGAAAGAGAGAAAATAACTAGAAAACGAGATTGCTATTTTTGCTCTCAGGGCTGAAAGCTTCAGAAAGTCGGGAAGACGTCGGACGCCAAGATCGGTTTCAGAAGAAAATTTTAGGTGTTATCTGTTGGGGGAAGGGGCCGAGTCAAGAGGCCCAAATTATGGGCCGACTGAGTTGGCACTCATGAAATTACACTTCTGCCCTTACCGAGCCAGGACGCTCAAGCTGCATATGGGAGACGAGCAACTTTGAATTTCCAAAAGCCAATGTTTTGGCATTTTGGAACACGACTTCAAATATTTTGGTGCAAAATTTTGCATTGAAAATGGTCAAAGCTCAAGGCGAGGGATAGCTGGGGGCTTAACATCTTTGGCATGCATGTTCATGTTTTTTCTCTTGAATGGAGACAGAGAGAGCCGTGGTCGCTCATGGCTGGGATGCTTTTGGAGAAGGTTGGGGGACATCGGCAAGCTTGACGAGGGTTGGGGGACATCAGCAAGCTTTACCGGGGTCGGTCGCTTGACACCAGATTCTACTTGCCTAGGGTCACTTGACACCAGATCTAGTTTGCTGAGGGTCGAGCATTGCATTACCTATTTGTGTGGCCATGGCGTTGCACATCGCATGGGACCATGGCAGCGCAATGGGATTGCATGACATTGGCATTGGTCTAGTTTTGTGGCCCCATCTTGAGTTTTCATATGCAACTGCAAGTTCCTCTGTTCTCTTCTTCTTTCTTATTTGAAAAAAATGCTCTGCAGTAAGTATTTTAATAAGGTATTAAACACTATTTACTATAAAATTAATTCCTTTTGAGTCAATGTCCTTTGCTTAAATGCGAAATCTTGAAGCTAAAGCTCTCCCTTAGTACCTAGACAATGCAATTTGCCTAGCGACAATAGAGGAGTCGACTAATCTTCCCTATCTAGACCTCTTGATCTGTGAGACAATTAGATCAATGCTTTCCCAAGGAGATGTATTATATTAGATTGAGCCAAACTTACTGTCTCAGAATTTTAGAGTATGAAGTGCTACCATCATCAATTAGATTATAAGAGGTGACAGATGCCCATATGATAAATTACACAAAGCAACTTAGAAGACCATGGCCATTCAGCAAGCATCCAATTAATTTTGAATTAAAATACTCAGCATCACAAATCATAAAAAAAGAGGAAAAAGAAGAAGTTCCTCAACCATGTCGGTAGCATGATGCAAAATCTATATTTCATAGTGATTTTGATTTCTGATCGAAGGAGCAGACATTTTCAAATTTCTAGTAGAGAGATGACCAAGGAAGTTGTTGTGGACGTTCTTGCCTCTGAAACTCAGGAGCATGTTAAAACCTTTTCCGATTCGAAGAAGCAGCCATGAGAAGAGCCGATGAATGATGGGCTTCAAGAATGTTTACTATCTGATGGGGTTTCCAGGCTCTAGCTCTCATCTATATATCACTTTGTTTGTGGATTATGGCTTATGCAGTGGAACAAAGACCAAAGAAAGTTATACGTAGATCAGATCCCCACCTCTACCAGGGATTATCCTTTTGCGTTTAGGAGCCCCATGCACAGTATCACCATCAGGTACAATCAGACACCCTATCCGAAAATGATCGTGCGCCATTTGCCCGTAGCCCAAGTTTCTTTCTCCTATTTCCCTTTCGGAACTTTCCTCGTTCCCTCTCCCCACTATTCGAAAATGATCGTGTACACCGGTTCTGGGCAATTTCTTGAGTTCAGAAAGTGATTGGCAATATCATTTCTACTTCATTGAATTTTGCGCATGACTTTAGGCCTCCAAGATTTGAAACAAAGGGTCGCTAATGAGATGGAAAGTGAGAGAGATTAAACTTTAGTGCGAGTCAATGAAGAATATAAATGCAATCCTAGTATGAACTTCACTTTATAAAATATTCTTAGAGGAAATCACTTGGCATTTTTACTTGCCAATTGAAATGGGACTGAAAACTCTTCAAGAGGAGAAGAAGAAGAAAAAATGTATATATTATATTAAATTAAAACAAATTGCTCTCATTCGAAATATGTTCTTGCTTAATTCTTTACAATGCGTTTATATGTATTTTTATTATTTTGTTATTCTTAATCAGTGTCTTTTGGATACCTCTTAATAAAATTTATTTTTATTTACACTCAAATCCGTTTTTTTATTTATTTATAAAGAAACGGAATGGAATGGGAAAAATGACGAAGAAGGAGAGATTCAAGGTGAGCGGGGGTCGAAGGGATGGGGATATGCACTATGCAGTGGGGCCCGGAGACAGAGGTGGGTCGTTGGATATGATCGACGGCAGTGATTTGTTTAGGGAGGGGCCGACCGAAGAGGCCGAATTGTATGGCACATTCATGTTTTTTTGTTTTTTTTGTTTTTTTATGGACCACTCATGTTTAGGCGAAGGGCTTCACGGGAATCCAGGCGGAGAGACCCAGTTAAGGGTGGTCTAGACTCCCTGTTATTATTACCCCATTTTTGTTGGGGTTGACTCCGATAACGGGAGCAATTTAAGGACCTACTCAGGTCCGAGGATATGCACTATGCAGTGGGGCCTGGAGAGAGGGTGGGTCGTTGGATATGATCGACAGTGGTGATTTGTTTAGGGAGGGGCCGACCAAAGAGGCCGAATTGTATGGCACATTCATGTTTTTTTGTTTTTTGTTTTTTTCTTTTTTTTATGGACCACTCATGTTTAAGTTTTACATAAACTCGATTTTGGTTCCCGTTAGCTGATCTGTGCCGTAAATTGAAAAACTCTCCTGTTTTTTTTTTCCCCGATTGGCATAAAAATAGAAAAATTCATTATTTTTCAACGTATCATTCTGATTCAATAACAAACTCGTAAATTAGAGTCACTTCTATACTACTTCAAATATATAATATAATATTACAAGATCCCATTGTAAATAAAAGTACAATACTATTATGATGCATCGGTAAAATTGATTTATGGTATTACGAGTTATGGTAATATAAAGTGTAGATTCGATACGGTTTACACATTCAGAATGTTTAGCGAGGTTGGACAATCCTATTGGATTTGTACTGCAGCTTCTTGTTTTTATTTAACCCATTTGTTCACCGCGCTTCTGTATTCTGTATACATCTAGCTAGTCCATCAGATATTGTTTTACCCCTTTTTAGCTCAAAGAATTTCCCCATAAACCAACAAATTGATAAGTTTCAATTTAAATTGGCATACTTATAGAGGAATTTTTGTAATTATTAAAATTAGGTATATGGTAAAAATAATTGTAACAACGGATGCAAATCTTTACTTGACTAAAACCCTATGATTGTCTCAATCACATGCAACAAGACTCCATCAATGGGCCAATCACGAGCATGACCCCTTAGAGTTATTCTTATTGGCGAGTATGCAACTAAATACACGATCTGTCTTATAAATAAATCTCTCACATGCTCAATAAACTCCTTGAAGATTACATTTTGTTTCATTTTTATTGTAAAGATTGCCATAGTTTTTTTTTTTTTTTTTTTTTTTTAAATGAACCTCGTCATTCCTTGCATACTTCGACCTAGGCTTGGACTTTAGACTTACAAAAACTGAATCAACATTATGTGTTTTGATTTTTATTTTTATTTTTTGTCATCTCAGTACCAAAGCAGGGTTAAAGTTACTTTTGTCACATATGGCATTCCGTGATCATGCACTTGTTGAAGGAGTAACTTAATTATGATTTTTTTTGTTGGCCACTATAATATCTCATTTAGTGTGCAAAATTTATTTTAAAACTAGGGACTATGGAGAGCTACATATATGAAACAAACTGGGTTTAAATTAGCTCTGATATCATATTCGTATGTCCATACAAAAAATTTAATCTATTAGATGGAGAAAGACTATATATATATATAGGAGACCCGTGCAAACACTATAGATAAGAAGATATTTTAGCATAATAAATAAACTTTGTTTGGTTCCAATCAAAGGAAAATTTTACTTTGTTTGGTATAAAACATTGCAAAATTACTTGAAGTAAACAGCTTGAAATGTATTTGTAAGAGAAATGAATTACTTGAAATATGTTCGATACAATGGTTGTATTTAGTACGGTGATAGAGTAATAAACACTAATCAGATAAGAAAGGAAAAAAGAAAAGTCAAGTACACATGAAATTTGCCATTATATTACTTAGCACAAAATCAAAAAGGATATAAAAATATCTTTAAGGCAAAAGAAAATGATAACATTAGGATAATCCTAACACCACTTGATCTTTTGAGATATTACTGTTAGAGAAAGACGTGATTTATAATTTAAATATTCTAAGACTCTCTCTTACACATAGGTTGGTCTTTAACCTAAGCCTAGGCATGGAAAAATATGTGATTGGAGAAGCAAATAGAGGCATGAAAGATTTGCTCTAATGACATATGAGATTTTGGTGGAACCATTTCTAACTATTCAAAACATTTAAGCTGTTACATGAAAACTTGGTATATTGTTTAAGTATTCTAAGAGTCTTGCTCTCTTTCAAGCTCTGGCCAATTTATCCTCGCATCCACTCATTTCTAGTAGGTATCATCCATGCTCCATTGTCGGATCATTGTGATAATTTGCTTGCACTCATCATTTCATAACAAATTTTTGAGAATTGAGCTTGTCAAATCTAATAAAAAAATTCGATTATTACCAATGAAAAAAAAAAAAATCAAACTAAGAGGGTTATATACTAAAAACTAAACGGTAAGCGAGCTAATGGCAAAACCCAAAGTGAAAATATGGCAATGCCTTTTTCCTTCATTGTCTAGAACAAATCCCGGTCCATCCCGACATAATCGAGAATGCTAGAAGTCATCGATGTGGCTGTCATTTATGCAAGATTTGAAATCAAGACTACTCTAACTTCGACATTTTTCTTTTATTAAATTGACGAGTATATAGAAATTTAAGTAATAGATGGACTTTTTTTTTGCCACGTTACCTCCTTACAATTAATTCTCGCATAGATTTTCAGCGGTTGTTGTTATTTTCTTATATGGTTTCCTCAAATAAAAGTTAACTATTGATTAGAAAGTGATACAAAAAAAGGAAATTATTTGATCTTTTTCTTTATCTATTTGCCGTTTTTCATCTGAATGTTGAAATCAATGGCTCACAATTTGTCGAGTGATCTCCTAACCTCCATTCCACTAGTAAGTAACTATCGCATCATCGAGAGAAGAGTCGGGGGTTGAGTTCCTGAAGTCTAATCTTGGTAAGGTGGATAACTCAATGGGAATTTATTTTATAACCGATGGATGAAATGACTCATTCTTCTGTAATAAATCACCACCTTAATAAGTCACACCGCAGTACAAAACCATAAAAAATCCACTAAAAGGAAAAGGAAAGAGGATAAAAATATTTGGAGCTACAATTGCAAAGGGATACTAATTGATAATTTAGGAATTTTTTTACAATTAAGAAACCTTATATAATTACAACAAGCGTACCTAAATCCTTTTTTTTTTTTTGTGGGTCCCTACTCCTAGGTGAACAAATCAACTAATGAAAACATATGCTATAACTTAATCCTATTGGAATTTGGATGTTAAAATCTAAACAAGTCATTGGATCCTCATACACAATTATATCCCGAGCATATTTGGATTGTGTCATTTACATTGTATGTTTAGATTAGATTTTCACTTAATTTAAACTCTAGTTTTCTGTGCTATAATATTGGTACTATTCTATGCAATATGGCACGCTCGTGATCTTGGGAATGCTTGATTTATTCGGCTTGCTTTATTTCAATTGTTTTGTGGTGGCAAAAATAAAAATGAAGATTTCATATAATTTAAGAGCTAATTTTTCTTTTTAGATAGGTTTTGTAGTGGGGCCCAGGGATGGGGAGATGCAATGGGGCCGGACAGAGAGATAAGTCCATGGGTGGGGATGAAAGTACATGATGAGACGGCCAGGGCATGATTGACGGTGGTGATTTGTTGGGGAGAGGCCGACATAGGAGGCCCAAGTACTGAGCCGATAGAGTGGGCACTCATAAAATTACACTTCTGCTCTGACTGAGCCAAGATAATAAAGTGCCTTTGGGAGAGCATTTTCGAGGGGCTTTTGGACCTTTCAAAGTCTTTAAGCCGAAGTTTTGGCGTCTGGTAACACGGTTTCAACTTTTTTTGTGTAAATTTTTGCTTTGAAATTGCTCAAAGCTCAAGACAAACTCCAGCTTGGGGCTCTAGTATTTTCGGAATGCATGTTCAGAGGTTTAATATAGTTTTGTTCTTCCAATCTTGATATCACTGATGCAGTAGTATTCCTATTTTACAACCCCCCGCCACCCAAACAAACTTGGATAGACAGAAAGAAAGCCATGGTCAATCGTGGCTAGGAAGCTCCGCGGAGGAGGACAAGGGACGCCGGCACAACTTCACCGAGGGTTGGCAGACGTCAGCAAGCTTTGCCGAGGGTTGCTCGACACCAAATCTAACTCGCAAAGGGTCACTCATTGCTAGATGAAGCTCACAGAGAGTTGGGCGTCGAGTTGCCTAGTCTTGTGGATTCGGCATTATGCCGCCTAGAATCGTGCAGCACCAGTGCACCATGTGGGCACATGCATGCTGCCATATGTGGGCTCGCATGACCTTGGCAGCATGTCACTTAGGGTCACGGGATGCCGGCACCAGTGCTATTGTTGTGACCCACGCTTGGGCTTCTATCTAAGTTTCTCCATTCTCCTTTTGGCATCTTTTTCTCTTATTTTATGAAATACTTGGCAACAAGTATTTTATAAGGCGTTCACTATGCACTATTTGCTTATCATGAACATTCTTTGAGTCAAATCTCCTTTGCTTAAATGCAAAGTCTCAAAGCCAAAGCTCTCCCTTTGTACCCATCCAATGCAATCTGTGGAGTAAAAAACAGAGGAATCGACTAATTTTTCCTCTATAGACCTTTTGATCTTTGAGACAATTCGAACAACACTTTCCTAAAGATATAGATTATACTAGATTGAGCAAACCTTACTATCTTAGAATTTTGTAGTATGAAGTTTCGACATCATTAATGGGATTAAGAGAGGCGACAGAGGCTTGTGTGATAAATTACACGGAGCAATTTAGAAGATCATGGCCATTTTAACCAGCATCCTCTTAATTTTTGGGTCAATGCACTCTGCATCACAAATCATAAAGAAATAGAGGCAAAAAAAAATGTTCCTCAATCATGTTGGTAGCATGGTGCAAAACCTTTCTGTTACAATGATCTTGAATTCTAATTGAAAGAGCAGACACTTGCAAATCTCTAGTGGAGGCCCAGAAAAAGGAAAAGCGAAGACATTGGAACCCATAGTCTCACCATAGTTAAGACCGTCTCATCTTCTTTGTTATGAGCTTTCCTCTTACTCTGTTTCAATTGGAGTATCTTCTTCCTCGGTGTCTATTGAATTATCTTCTTCCGAGTCTTCCCAAAACACTCCACTTTGCTTATATCCACTGATGGTGCTGGGAACACCACCCTCAGATCATCCTCTTTTTGCTCGCATATTAGACGAAATCCACGCTTCTTTATGCTTCCTTTCTCAGCTATGAGGCAAACTTGGAAATGGCTCCAATCCTTTGGCAGTCCATCCTTAAAACTCATTAACTGACAACTAAGCCACACATGGTCAGATTCTATCGCATGAAAATATCTCATGCCCCTTTGCACCCATTGGCCATTAACAACTATCGTGTATTTACATGAATAACGGACCACTTTTCCTTCCTCCGGGCTGAGAACAACACAGAATGCTAGTCCTTTGACCTTGTCATACAACTCCCAGGGAACCATGAAAGATATGGAATCCTCTTCACAGGGGAGAATCCATTTAGGCATCTCCCTTCCAATTAAGTCAATGTCGACTTTATCTTCCATCTTTGGCAGTTTCTGTCACACGGAAAGTACGCATGTCAAGCATTTGAAGTTATATACATATACATATACATATATACACACAGAGAGAGACCTCGAGTAATGACGCATTAGCCACATCATCCATATTGACCCCTTTGCGGAATAATTCACAACATGAAGCCAAGCTAACAGACGAGGTGTGGGAGAGTTGACCCCACAAATTTGGGAGTTTTTGCAGAGATTTGCAACCATCTGCTGATAGTAGCTCGATATTTGGTGGAAGCTGAGGAATCTCTTGTAGTAGCTCGCATCCGTCAACATACAAGCATTCCAAATGATAGTACTTGTTGATGCATGTTGGCAAAGCAGCAAACTTGTTATATTGAAGTTGTAGATACTTCAATTTGGGAAAACTGGAAAAACTCTCAAGGAAGTCTACTTCTGATAGATTGCACTGCTCAAGTTTTAGGGACACTAGTTTTCGGAATCCTAGACGGCCATCAGGATCAGTTGAATCCTCCATGTTTTTTGGAAACGTGATTAAATTCGAGCAGCCCTCAAGATTTTTCAACTTATAAATTTGCGACGGAAGCCTCATGAGGTTTTCACAAAATGATAAATTTATCCGCTTCACAGAGACAAGATTTTCAATTGATGCAGGGAGTTCTTTAATAGCCGTACCATATAAAGGAAGTATTTCCAAATGTTCCATCTTTCCGTCTATATCTGGGAACTTCTCAAGTTTAGAGCAATCACAGAGCTCAAGGGTTTGAAGAGATTCAGTCTTCAGCGTGTTAGGAAACTTTCTAAGATTAAAGCACCCTCTTAGCGACAAAACTTCCAGCTTGACAAGATCTCCAATGGATGGGTGAACCTCCACCAAGCCCTCACACCCATTAAGAATCAATTTCTCCATATTTGGAGCCAATGATAGGTCGTGAATACTAACCAGGGACTTGCATTCACTGATATTGATGGACTTCAGCTTTCTAAAATTCTACAAAAACATACTAGTGCGGTCATTAAGCTCTACGAATATTTTTTTTATAGCTATAAAAAGAAAAAGCTAATCATCACAAGGGCTTACCTGAGAGTTGCCCCCCAATTGCTTGATATGACTTTTCGGGATATCGAGTCTCGCGAGCTTATTTAGACTAGAGCCAAATTCTAGATTTGGGGCATTGGGCCATTCAAGCCATCTTAGCTTGTTAGGGAGACGTACTTGAGCTTGTGAAGAGATATGCACTTCGAGCAAAATGAGTATTCTCAACTTTTTCATATTCATGAAAGCATCAGGACTGATGATTATTGCTTCTGGTGGGGGCAAGTACAATACTATGGCCTCTACTGCATCCACCCCCTATCCATAACAGAGCAAATTCAATTGTCAAACAAAATTTCCAATTAAGAGTTACATTATACTATCCAAATTAGAGTAATGTAAACTGAAATGTAGCAAAACTAACATAAACAACTTTTACCGTGTTGCAACAAAAAATGTCCTCAACATCTTCCAAAAGCCATAATCTGCTGCGTTTGCCAAGATCATCACGACATGCTTCATTAACAATATCTTGACCCATCGACTAAATCAAATCATGCATTTGCAAGGTCTCCTGCTGGTTTTTTATCAAGGACCTTTCGATGAGAATATCTATTCCTATGGCTGTGTGAAAACCACAGCTGTCAAGAACTTCCTTGATGTACTCTATATTTTTCCCCTTAAAGACACAAGCAATATCGAGGAAAATCTCCCTCTCGTTGTTCTCCAATCCATCGAAGCTTATCTTGAGAACTCGATTGATAGTTGGTTCGGGAATTTTTGAGAGTTTATGCAACATACTGTCCCATGCAGATTCCTTTCTTCCACGTAAGAAGGAGCCCAACACTTCGAGGGCTAATGGAAGTCCGTCGGCATAATGCAGTGCTTTATCTATGAGATCCCTTCTTATTTCAACACTCTTGCTATTTGAGAAAGCATACAGACTAAAAAGACATTGTGCTTCACGGCATCCTAAAGTTTGAATTTCATACACACAATTTATGCCATGAGAAGTCAGCAGTTGTTTATCTCTTGATGTAACAATGATTCTACTTCCTTTTCCAAACCAATTGCCTTTTCTAGCTAATGCATTCAGTTGATTCATATGGTCAACATCATCGAGAACCAGGAGAACCTTCTTGCAACATAGTCTTTCTTGTAGCAAACTAATTCCTCCAGCGACACTGTAGACCGTTAAAGGATGAACCAAGATCTCAGATAGAAGATCCTTTTGTAAAGTAACAATGCCATCGCTTCGGTTTGATTTTTCTCTAACTTGCTCCAAAAAACTACAACCCTGAAATTGTCTCTCCATAGCATTATATAAGGCCTTCGCAATTGTTGTCTTCCCTATGCCTCCAGGCCCCCATAAACCTATCATGAGAACATCATCATCATCTGACTCTTTCTTTGACAACGATATAATTTGTCGAACTTGGGAATCTATTCCAACTGGATAATTAGCAACATGTAAAGGTGTCCGGTTGAGATGAATTGATAATTCCTTTACTATGCATTGTATGAGCTCCGCTTCATTTCTGATAAGCGTTCAAGAGAAAGATAAACAGGTTTTAGCATTTCAAATAAGTAAAATTCCATAATAAGATTAGCAAAATATAAGATGAAACCTGCGCCAACATCTACGCAAGGAAAATTACAAAGAACCTGAATCTGAAGACAATAATGACTCGGGCACTATGAATCCACTATTTATGTTAAATAAATTTCTCATTATCCACACACCAAGAATCAATTCAAAGAATCTACTCTAGCTTTGGTTATTCGACTTTTGTGACTACTGTATAATTTATCTCCACTTTGTATCTTCAATTCAAAGATCCAAAAAGAGCATACGATTTGATATCTAACAAACAATCACAAGCTAACAATCATGAAACACCATGTCACATTTGTGTGTACCTGGCATTCAACTCCCACCCAAACAAGCTACCGGCTTCAGAGAGAGCCTTCTTCCATCTCTTCACTTTCTCTGAATCCTTACCGAACTTGGACTCATGCTTAGCCATAGCTCTCCCATAACTCTCTCTCCCTCCTCTTACTTCTCTTGGTTCCACTTTGTAAAAAAATGGGACCACCATCAGGCCCATTCGCTCCCTGCACTCCATGATTTTCACAGCCTCTTCCAAACACCACGGCGAGAAGGCATAGTCCTCAGAGAAAATGATGATTGCGATGCGTGATTCCTCGATTGCCCTCATGAGCATCGGCGATATTTCCTCTCCTTTCCTAAGCTCCTCGCTATCCACAAAAGTGTATATTCCTCTCTAGTCCAAAGCCGCATAGAGATGACTGAGGAAGCCTCGGCGGACATCTGTCCCTCTGAAACTGAGGAACACATGGTAATTCCTTTCCATATTCGAAGAAGCAGCCATCAGAAGTGCTGATGGTACATGTGCTTCCCTAGATTGCCAAGCATCGGACCAGAGAGAGTCTTGCTACGAAAATCAAGGGCTTAAGACTGAAGCAGAGTCGGCTTTGCTATCAGAGAGGTACGGTGGCCTCTGACCCGCGGTTGCCCTTCCCTGATCGGCAGCGAAGTCAACGATCTCTTCCCTTTGCTCTGGCTCTGGCTGGCTTCAAAGAAACAAGCACTCTTAGCCTGTCTCATTCTCAGGAAAGTATTGGACCGAACTCAGGGCCATTTGGTCCGTGAAAACGTTTTTAGCTTTCGATTTCAGATAAATATGCTGCTTGACAAGGAAGGAAGAGATCGACGTCGGGGTCACTGGAAAACCATAGACGTGCAAAAATAAACGAAGATGACCCGTAACGACGATGGATCGTCCGGCCCTGACGGTGTCGAGGGCGAGAAGATAGAGAGATCTAGGATTGTGGCTGCCAGGTGGTTCTGAGTTGACTATCGCTTTGAAGGAGTATGAAGGAGGAGGAAGAAGAAAGTGGGAAGAGAGAGAGAGAGCCAGTGAAGCAGAAAGAACTCAGAGACAAAAGCTGGACCGATGAAGAATCAGCCAAGGACTCAAAGACAGAGACTGCCGCTGGGGTTTGTAAATCTGGCTACGAGGTCTCGGGTGCGGCCCCCGCGATCACCCGTGCTGCTGGTGTCTCTTAGTCCACGCGCAAGGATGCGCAATTCACTTTTGAGGCATCAGTCTAATAGCTAGCGACCTAAGTCTAGTCATCGCGATAGAGAGTAAAACTATTCAACGGTTTGCAAGCGCCACCACGTCAATGTCTTATACGGAGTGCGCTTATTTATTAATATCCAATTAGATCTTGATGTATGGATATTGACATTGAAATTAAAAAAAAAATTAATCTTTTTCTCTTTTACTCCTCCTTCTTCAACCTATTCTCTGCCTGGGCTTGGCTTTCTCCACTGCCCAAGCCGCCATCGCCACCATCCTTGAGCCACTACCTCACCGTGCCCTCCGTGCCCACCATGGTCCTTGACAAAGCTATTGAGCTTGTCACCAGCAGCTATAGACAAACCAAGACTCGAGCTCAAAGTTGTTGAGTAGCAAACTAGATCTGGTTGTTGAGCGATGGTCGATTGTCACGTCCTAACCAACCTCCCCATCCACTCAAGATAGAAGGACAATGTGAAGGATAATCACATTGAGACGAGTTGATGCAATGTCAAGCTTGACTCACATGTTTGATTGCTTGAAATTTCACTCGAGCTTGGCTTGATCAGTATTGAATTTCTTGCTCGAACTCAACTGAAGAAAATCGAAGTATTCAAAAGCTGCATTTGGATTCAATTTTATTTTGTTGAGATATACATAGATTGGGCTCAAAATTTCATAAAAATAATTTATAAAAAGAAAAACTCAATTAGACTTATAAGACTATTGAATTGAGTATTGGTAAGTTAAAGTTCGATATCATATGGCACATTCATGTATAAGTTTCATCTAATCTCAATTTTGGTATATAGTAAATATTATTTTTGTGAAACAATGAACCCTTACTCGCGCTTGGCGAGGGGTTCATTGGCCATAGCCTCTAACAAAGGCCAACAGTCTTGTTAGCCATGTGAAGAAAAATAAAAATAAAATTAAAAATTAAAAAAATTGTCCATATCAATATTGACCTTTGAGTTTTAGTTGACAAATCAAGCATAGACTTTTGTAAAATATATTAAAATGAATTTAAAAAAATAAAATAAAATAAAAAAGAGAATGATAAACAGGGCTCCAATGTGGTCCTGATTATAAGGGCCTGGTCCAGTTTGCAAGGCCCAAAGAAGTGGATGTTTGAATTCAAGCACCATGATTTCAATTCAGTGCCAATTAAAGAATCCAAAAGCAAAAGACCACGAAGCCCAAAGAGCATCCAGAGCCTTACCATTTAACATCCAAACCATCTATCGTGGATGTGTGTAGGGGATTTTAATGAAATACTCTATCCTTGGGAGAAGGTGGGGAGGAGGATGGCTAAAAATTATTGACTAGTAGCATTTAGAAACTTCCGAAACAATTGTGATATTATAGAAGTGGAAAGCAAGGGATGTGCTTTTATTTGGGATAATAATAAAGAAGAGGAGGAATTTGTCAAAAAGAAACTAGATAGAGTCTTATGCATGGTTGAACGGATGGTGCTTTTCCAGACATGGAAGTCTTTGCTTTATGTGCAATTGGTCCGACCATAGTCCTATCTTGCTAAGATTATTCCCACAACCAATGAAAAAAGCAAAAGAATTTAGATTTGAAACACAGTGCTTTGAGGACGAGGAGTATGGAAATATTGTCAATGGGGTTTATTTGACCAAAAAAAAAAGGGGTTTGGTTATCTCCCAAGCGAGAAGGAGCCGATTTAATAACTAAATTGTGAAAAGCGACCTAAACCCTTGCATCTTGGAGTAGGAGAAAATTCTCAAAGCGGTCATAGGAGAATTGAGACGCTAAAGTAGGAAATAAAAAAATATAACAAACAACCCGGATATTTTTCAAAGTAAAGGAAAGATATCGGAATTGACAAAAAGGAAATTAGCTCACTGTGGAAAAGCGAAGAAATTTTTTTGGGGCATGCATTCCAGAATTAGCTGGTTGAAATGAGGGATAAAAACTCCAAAATTTTTTATGCAACAACTATTCAAAGGAGGTAGGAAAATGGAATCTCTATGCTGCTAATACTGATGGGGAGTGCATGCGTGAACCTAGTGCTCTAAAGCAAATGATGGTGGAATACTTTAAGAGTTTATATATGTCGTCAAGACAAAGAAATTTCCAACCAGTTATTGAACATATTCCAACTTTAGTTTTGGAAGATATGGATTGAAAGTTGATAGCTGAGGTCACCATACTAGAAATTTCAGACTGTACGCTAGTTAGGAGCTCTCAAAGCCCCAGGTCTCGATGGTTTAAGTGGACATTTTTTCAAACACCACTAGGAGGACATTCAACATGATGTTTTTCAAGAAGTAACTTCCTTTTAGAACACTGGATGCTTAAATGCTAAAGCAAATAAAACCTAAATTGTGCTTATTCCCAAAATACCCTACCTAGAAAAGCTGAAATAGTTTTGTCCCATTAGCTTAAGTAATTTTGTCTACAAAATTATATCCAAAGTTATGACCAATAGATTAAAATAATTAGTTTTGGATATTATCTGCATAGAACAAAATGCTTTTGTCATTAGCCATCAAATTCAAGACAATATACTCATTGTTCTGGAGATGTTGCCCTCTAAGAGTGAATGCAAGCAATAAGAAGTTGCCAGCTATGTTGAAACTTGATAGAATGGATGAGGCCCTTTAGAAGTGCTTCGAGGGAACTATTTGATGAACTATGGAAATTATTGTTATTCCTTTAAATTTTCAATTAACAGAAGATAGATTAGTTTAGACAAACACTAAATATGGGACATGCTCTATTAAGAGTGGGACGACAGAGTATTTACTATGAGCGTCAAATAGCTTGATTCTTATAGGATTACATACTAAAAAGTAAAGATATTGCAAATATCAAAAATGAAAATATACGCAATTCCTTCCTCGTCAGTCTTTTTCCCCCGTTTCTTCGAATTTTTTGACCCCTTGATGATATTTATGGAATGATAAATATTGTCAAGAAGTCATTGTCTAGAAAAACGCCTTGGTCCAAACCTGACATGACTGAGGATGCTTATGCTTTAAGTCATCAACGTGGCTGTCGCTGGTGTAATATTCAAGATCAAGATTACTCTACTTTTGACATTTTTCTTCCATCAAATGAGAAGTAGATAGAGATTAATTAATTGATGGGATTTTTTTGGCCAAGTTATTTCCTAGCAATCAATTTCAGATAGGTTTTCCAGCTGTGACTGGGTGTCATTTTCTTCATATGGTTCCTAAAATGAAGTTCATTATTGCTTGGAAACTGTTATGGAAAAAGAAATTATCTGATTTTTTTTTTCTTTCCTTTCCGTCTGCCGTTATTCATCCAAAATCTGAACTCGACGGCTGACGTTTTGCCGAGTGATCTCCTAACATGGGTTCCGCTTGAAAGTAACCACCGCATTATAATTTAAGAGTGAACTAATTTTTTATAGAGCGAAAATAAAATCCCTTGATTTTTTTTTTTTTACAAAAATTTTGAAGATTTTATTACAATTAACATCAAAAAATTTATTTAAAAGTGTAGAAGTGCCCTAAAGATACTAGTTAAGACTACTAATATGAACGAACGCTTTGTCAAAGCATTTTCATGATCAGGATGCATTAAAATTTACTTCGGGCTTAGCTGACACCAACTTCTGCATTCGAGAATTTACCAAATACTCAAATAGAGTTGCTTTTAGCTTTTTGAAAGTAAAATCATGTGATTTACCGCACTGATCAACTACAATAGCGCATGATTAATTTCTTTGGCCAGTTTAGAACTTAGAAAAACTAAATAATAATAATAATAATCATCATCATCATTTTCATCATCATCATCATCATCATGCTGGGAACAAAAAAAAAAATTAAAAAGTAGGAAAGAAATTTTCATGAATATAAAGCGAATCCAAACCATATTTTCATTCATGTTCCAATTAAGCTAGCAAGAGAAACGGCCCATCGTTTCAGTCTTAAGAGGCCCATTTTGACCCGAACTTGTTTCAAATCGGGTCGGCCCAGGATTTTTCCCGTGAATTTGTCCAGCATTGCTTCGCGCTTTGTTGGTTTTAGTGGGTAATTTCGTAGTCATCCTTTTGGATTTTGTTCTCAAACGTTGTTGACTCAAAATAAATCACAACAATAAGGAAGACTGGTAAAACAGAATGATCCGATATATAAATAGAAATCAGTACATTGCTTCGGGTTTTATTAATCATTTTCTATCAATGGCGTTGCTCTTGCTATCATTGCATAAGATGTGAATTAAAAAATATATTTTTGAATGAAAAAATAGTATATACTTGTCGTGACCTAACTCATTGTTAGGTTTAGGAGTATTATCAACTTAAGGCCGATGACCATTCCTTGACTTAGAGTTCTTCCAAATTCATACCTTGCGCGACATTAAATGTTGAAAATTTAAATACAAATTTTAACAAAAAAGTCACCACCAGCTTTTTTGGGAGGCGGTTAGAAATCAGTAAGATACAAGAAAATATCTTATTATTTATACTATCAAAGATTATAGACTTGGGGATTTATGTACGTTAGCCCTAAAACTAACGCTCTTTCAATACCTAACTTGATTATGTTAACTAATGCCATACCAACCTCTCGAAGAAATTTAAGTTTTGTTTTGACCATTCTAAAACAAAAGGATTAACATCCAATATATTAAAATGTACAACCGAGTATAATAAAAAGAAAACATACAAGCTTCCTTATATTAAGCCTTAAAAAAAAAAAAAAAAAAAAAAAAACCCAAACCACTAAAGAACCCTATTGTAAAACTCTAAAGACTTGTTCAAATATGGGTTTCAACTTCTAAGGGCTTCTTCTTTTTTTTTTTTTTTTTTTGAGTTTTTTTTTTAATTTTCTGAACTTTTTGATGATTTTCGAATTTTTTATTTTTTCTGGATTTTATTTTTTTAATATTTTCTGAATTTTCTAAATTTTCATGAATTTTCTCATTTTTCAATATTTTAAATGTTTTTATCGATTTTTTATTTTTTAATGATTTTTCGGATTTTTAAAATCTTTAATGATTATCTAAAAATTCTGATTTTTTTTTATTTATTTTCGAATTTTCTAAATTTTATTATTTCCTAAGTTTTTTTTATCATTTTCTGAATTTTTATAAATTTTTTTCGAATTTTTAAATTTTTAATGACTTTTTGGATTTTTAAAATTTTTAATAATTATTATTAATAATATATTCAGGGAATGGGTTCGGACTGTTTACGCGACCGACCCATTGACCCGACCCTTATACCCGCATCCGGCACGCGTCGGATTAAAACTGGATTTTATGTTTGTTTTTGTTTTTTTTGTTATTAATTCTCTTTGTCTTTTTGTCTTTTTCTGCCTGCACTTCCTCTTCTTCCTCCGGACATCCTTTACCCGAACTCCATTTTCAACCTGCAACCCCACCTTTCCCGCCATTTTTTCTTTTTAACGAAACAAATACCATCGTTGACGAGTTTATCACCAGAACTTAGATCACCGCCCATCTATCTCCAGCCGGCGATCATTTATTCCGACCGACGTTGACCTCCTCTGGCCGCCTGCTCCATTATCGCAAAACTTAACAAAAACCATCCTACCTAATCCACACTTTTCACCGCAGCATCCCAACAAATTAACAAGCAAAAATACATTAGAATGAAGTGAGATGGGCTAACTAGTATGCCCCTGAAACGCTGACTTCGCTGGTGCAAGGGGAACTCTGACAAAAAGCTTTCCGGCCTTGGGGATACGCATGTACGTTGGACTCAAGCAAAGATTTATCATCAAATCGCATAGAAACACAGAGAAAATGCTAGTATTAGATATGATTCAACAAAAAACACAGAAAGTACGAATCGATCTTGAATTTAGACGGGACTTGACATTCGGCTTCTTTTAGGCATTTTGTCAAACTTGCAATACGCAATCTTTCAATGGTTTTCTGTTTTAATTTTAACTAGATCCTGAGCCTCACACGTTACGAACAGACTTAAAACACCATGGATAGCAACAAAAAAACTTCGTTTTATCAAGATCTCTTCAAGAAAATCGATCGAATCGAGCATGTCTTTCTCGGCCAAAACAGAGACAAAGTAGAGCGTTTGGAGCGAGACTGTACCTGGTTTGTTTGGCGAATCGAGGTCTCGATTGACGACGATGAAGGGCGCCTGGTTAGAGCTTTTCCTCCGTTCGCGGAAGAAATCCCAGTATTCGTCTGATCTTCGACACCGACTCTGTGAAGAACAACTCACGGATTGGCCTTTGACCGGAGCTCTGAAAACCGACGGCGAACTCCGGCGATGCGGTTTTCTGCTACTCCGAAACAGGATGCACTCTCCCTTTCTCTCCCATTCGAGCTAGCTCCCCTGCTCGCCTATATTGTCGTCGAGCGTCCTCCTCCCTCTCTCTCTCCGAGAAGGAATCTTTTATGTTATTTTCCCTCTCTCGCTGTTCTCTCACAGACCAACTCACGGACGCCTCTTCTGCTCGGGCACCGCACGCCGTCTTCTTCGCTCACAGACGCGAGCAGGCGAAAGAGAAGGGGCCTGGGGTATGGGCTGGGCCTTCTTGTTTTAAGTTCAGATGGGCTATTGAGTACAACAAAAGGAACAAAAGAAATGGGCTCAATGGGAAGTAAAAGATGGGTTGAGGGGATTAGATTTTGGGCTGAACGCATGAGCTCTTCCGGTCTACAACCTGCTGAAAATAAACGGGCTAAGCCCCTCAGCCGATTTTGTCGTTGTCGTCGTCGTCATCAACATCGTCATCATGATGATGATTATTACTATTATTAATATTATTTGAATTTTTATGTTTTTGCGCTAAATGGACACTTTAACAATCGACAAATTCGGATGTCAACAATACTCTTTATGGGGTGACACCCAAAAGAGGGTCATTAGCGTTGGTAGTTCTTTCCCGTCTTTTGTGGAGTATAAATTTGTTTGCGAGAGAGGGTGATGCTATGACACTAGAGAAGGAGGAGAAGAGAAGGGGTGATGCTATGATTGATAAATTATACGACAGATGAATGCATGTTATGATTATAGAAATTAGACATTGAAAAAAGACATCACCGGTGCATATGATCTCGAACTCTTAACAATGCTGCGAAGCTTGGTCTAGGTCACTTGATGTCAATTTTAGCTCATTGAGGGTCAAGTGTTGCGCTGCCTAGCAAGTGGCCTCGGCGTTGTGCCACTTGGGGTCACACAACATGGACGTTGCGTTGTGTGGGTTTGCTCGACCTCAATGGCATCTTGAACCCTTAACAATGCTGGGAAGCTTGGTCTAGGTCACTTGATGCCAATTTTAGCTCATTGAGGGTCAAGTGTTGCGCTGCCTAGCAAGTGGCCTCAACGTTGTGCCACTTGGGGTCACACAACTCGGACGTTGTGTTGTGTGGGTTTGCTTGACCTCAATGGCACATCGCTTGGGGTCATGTAACATCGGCATCGGTCCCACCATTGTGCCGCTCACTGTGCTTTCATATGCATCTACATAGTCCTTTGTTTTCCTTTTTTTATTTTTCTTATTTTAAAATTGCTTTGTAGTAAATATTTCGTAAGGCCTCTCCCTTGGTACCTATCCAACGCTATCTCGCCTAGGAACAACAAAGGAATCAACTAATCTTACCCGTGTCGACCCTTTGATTTTTAAGACAATTAGATCAACACTTATCTCAAGAAGCAAAGCTTACTATCTTATAATTGTAAAGTATAAAGTACTGGCATCACTGATTGGATTGAGAGAGGTGACAGTTCTATGTAATACATTTTACTCAACTGCGAAGACCATGGCGCCATTAAACAAGCATCCACTTAATTTTGGATTAGTGCACTTTGCATCACAGATCATAGAGAACGAGAGGGAAATAAAAAGTTCCTTAACCATGTCGGTAGTGTTATGCGAATTCTAATTGAAGGAGCGAGACATTTGCAAATTCTAGTAGAAAGACAAACGGGGAAAAGCAAGAGGCATGATTTTGAATTGACATTAAAGGAGCAAACATTTGCAAATTTCTAGTAAAGACGAGAAAAAAACAGGGAAAAGCAAGAGGCATTGGAATCAAGATCACCTAGTCAGTTCGCATCCCCAAGAATCGCTACCTCAAGAAGTGGCGCTAGTGGAACCCCTACTCTCGTCATCGCTAAAGACCATCTCATCCTTTTATGTTTAGTTCCCCCGAACTATCTTCTTCCTCAAATTTCATCTGAAAATGGTCTTCTTTCGAGTATCCTTCCTTGAAACTCCAATTCGTTTCCATCGGCTGACAGTGTTGGAAAACCGACCCTCAGATCATTCTCCCGTTGCTCGCATATTAGACGGAATCCATGCTTCTTTACGCTTCCTTCGGATTTGTTCTAAAGCAAACTTGGATATGGATCCAATCGTTTTGCAGACGCTTCTCTTCTCCTCTCTTATTGCCGCTTGGGATATATAAAAGCCTTACATGATCCGACTCCAATGGAGCAACAAATTTAGAATCCTCATAATTTCTTTTGCCATTAACATAATATTTCTAACATAAACAGAACTCCGAACGGGTTTTCTTTATACTGGCAATGAATAAAACGGAGTGCTAGTCCTAAGAACTCGTCATATAAGTCTAGGGAAACCATGAAAGATATGGAGTCCTCTTCACAGGGGAGAACCCATTCAGGCATCTCTCTTCCATTTGCAACAATCTCAACTACCTGTCCTACAGATAGTACACATATCAAACTGTTGACACCTAAATTTTTGCACAATTTTTGGGTTAATTTTTACTAAAATAAAAAAAAAAATACACATGGGATATAGTTTAGAAACATTTTATTTTTATTTTTATTTTGTTTTATTTTATTTTAGGCCGTCGGTGAAGGGAAGATTTTTCACATATTCCATTTAGATTTTTCATATTTTTAGGTAATATACACTAAGGGGTGTATTTCAAAGACAGCCTTTTAGCAGAAAACCACTCAGCCCTTTAGTATCAGAGTTTAGAGACATTCAAAGATGCCAGGATGGAAACATTTCTAACCTACCCAAACTGCATTTCTTGGCGGATCCTACCAGGCTAGAGAAGAGGAGGGATTTAGAAAGCCATGGAGATGTTTTCACAAAACACTCACTTTACTTCAAGAGACTCTGTCCAATACATTACACCATCCTCGCCTTTTATAGACGATAAGAGGTCACAAAGACACTCACAAGGACTTTACCAAAAAAAAAAAAGACACTCACAAGGACCAAGCTCATGGGTCCGGATACAAACAAAGGCACCAAAAACTTCCGGAAGGGAATTATTCGCACACTATGAACAGTGACAATACTATGAAAAGTACTTTCCTTAGCCTAGTGCTACAGTAAAAGTGAACAGTGACTTGCTACAGTGAAATTGTACGAACTCAACGGTCTCGTCTGTCACAAGCATTGTAGCTACAGACTGAGTCATCTGAGCTACATTCTAGAAGATGTTCCTCATATTTCTATTCAATAGCTTCAAGGTCTTCTGGTGAGAGGATTTGATTTAGCCGTCGTGATGAGGATGCTTCTACATGAGCCCAATGGGATGCTTCTTCTTCAACCCATTTTGTATTGTCACTTGTAGTGTTGGCAGGAATGCTTAGCTGAGGCCAATTGGATGGTTGTGCATAGAAGGATGTGTCCATGTTTTGGGACAAAGACGAATGTCCTGGATTATAGGGATCTTGGGAAAGAGGACCTCCAAAGCGTGCATAGGGGTCTTGAGTAGACTGAACAATATTATCTTCACTTATTACTTCATGATCTTGGGATAATGCAGCTTGTCTGTATTGCCCGAGTGCTTCCTTAACTTCGGTGCTAGGTCATAATGATCCCACGTAGTGGGCAAATTGTTCCATACATCTTTGGGAATAGTTTTGTTTTCCTGGCGCAAGATTCTCTAGAGTTCTCGGTACTGGTATTCACAAGATCTAATAGATATTGGATAAGATTTGTGAATCCGAGCTTCCCGACTGTCTAAGTAAGGTCTATAGGATGTGGTTCCTATTTCTGTGGAGCGTTGAGGATGTTGCCATTGTTTCGAAAAAATGCCATGGACGTCGGAAAAACGGGATGGTATGGACTTCAGGATTTGGGGTCATGGTTCTTAGTTCTTTTTCCAAGAGATGTTTCCAGTGAGTAGGATGATAGAACCAATTAAGAAAGTCTAAGAGATTCTTATCACTTTCTTTTTCAACGTTTCTTCCGAGTAAGAATATCCCGGTGAGGTTGGGAACGAATCTTTTGGTTGGAATTTCAATAGCTATTAAGTACTTATTGATTAAGTACCGTGATAACGTCTTGATTTGATCAAGGAAATCATCTTCCTTCCAGATAAGGGGATGAATGAATGGATAATTCAAATTTAACCCGAAAGGATAAATAATCGAACCTCCATTGAATCTGAATAGATCTGTGTGGCATTGCCACATGAGGTTTTCTAGGTTCTCAGCGAGACTATCATTCTAGATCTGTTGAATAATCTCTTGGGGATATTTCCAACTTGGCAAATTTTTGATCTTCTCAATCTTATATTTCACGCCATAATTGAGCATATGAAAAGCATGTCTCTTGATGTATATGTTGATTTCAATGGTGCTTTTGGTCTTGACAAGAAGTTGGCAAGCACATTCTTCTTTCCAGGAATATGTTTGGTTTCAAAAGAATATTTTGAAAACCATTTAGCCCATCGAAGCAGTTGGGAATTTGGAATATGCTTTTATTTAAACTTGGTCATCTGAGGGAAATATGCTATATCTAATTCTATTAGGAAGTGATGGCCGATGAGATGGAATTCAAACTTTTTTATTCCATTTTTCACTGCTAGAATTTCTTTGAAAGTGGAATGGTAATGCATTTCAGCTTGAGAAAACTTTCCACTTTTGTGAGCACAAAGATATCTCTTACCATCAATTTCTTCAAACGGGATGGCTGCCCGGTATTCATCACCGGCGTCGGTTTGAAGGATTCTCTTTCTGTTGATGGTATTTGCGGTGGTGGGAGATTTTGCATAATCTCCTTAAGCTCAACAACCGCTTTAGTCGAGGTTTTCCCCATGGTGGGGGATTCTTTTTCAGCATGGATTGTAAAGGAATCAGGAGCTTCGCAATGTTTGGGACAAAATCTCTAAGATAATTGATTATCCCAAAAAATTGCTGAACTTGTTTTGTCGTGAAGTTATTTTCAGGAAATTTCAATAATCTTTTAGCAATATGTGGCCCTGGATAGTATGTACCTTTGTTGAGATGCATACTAAGAAATTCAATTTCTATCTGGGCAATATTCATTTTCCTTTGGGAAAGCATAATACCATGCTTCTTCACTATTTCTGCGAACTGCTCAAGAAGTTGGCAGTGTGACTACTCATCAGAACTGTAAAGTAGAATGTCATCAATGTATACAGCTGCACTTGACAAGATTGGTTAGAAAATACGACACATGGCCTTTTGGAAAAGGGATGGTGTTATTTTTAAGCTAAAAGGAAGAACTTTCCACTAGAAGTGCTGGTTTGGGATACAGAATCCTGTTTTGGATCTGTCTTAAGGATGGATGCCTAATTGCCAAAATTCGGCTTTGAGGTCGAATTTGGAATAAATATGGGCCTTGGTTAAGCCAGTAAAGAGGGAATCTCTGGATGGTAAAGGGAATTTATCATCTTGGAAAAAAAGGTTGAGGGGTTGATAGTTGATTACCAGCCTCATTTTTCCTTTGTTCTGCTTGACACGTTTATTAACATAAAATGCTTCACAAGCCCATTGAGAATTGAAGGTTTCAATAAGGCCTTGCTGCAATAATTCTAAGCATTCCCTTTGTGCTAAAGCCAAGTGTTCTGGCTTCATTCCCATATGATTGACCTTTGTTAGATTGATATCTTCATTCTTTTTGAATGGAAGGCGGACAAAAAACTCTGGATTTTCCCATAGAGGATGAGAACATTTCTGAGCAAATTCAGAATGGGATTCTGAACAAGATTCCAATAATTTTTGCATAATTTGATCTAATAAACTCATTTGAATGGAAAAAAGTCTCTGAATATTGACAAACTTAGAGAATTGGTCTTTATACCTAAGACCTTTTCCAGGAATGATTTGAAGCTAAGAAATTTGAGTCATGGTCCCAACCAATGATTAAGTCTTTGTTGGGAAGACTGGATCCAAAGATCTTTGTGGATATTGAACACTAGGGGAAGAACTAGACAGTTATGGAGGTGGTTCTGACATTTGTGGAGAAAGTATCTCCTGAGGCAGAATTGAAGTATCGGATATAAGGAGTCCAAAATTCTTCAGGAAGAACTTTGGTGTCTAGAATTGAACAACTTGCTCCGGTATCAATGAGAGCAATGACGGAATTGGTTTGGCAAACTTTGAGATGAGGATTTTTACAGGGAAATGGGGACAATGAGTCTGGCTCGAAAATATGTCAAAGCTTGGTTCTGGAGATGTGGATGATATATGAAAAATATCTTCAGACTCAGAATCTGACTCAGTTTCACTAGAAGTGGGGTAACATGGAATGACACAAAGAGTTTGTTCTCCCGGTTCTTCATCAACAGAAAACAGTGATTCGATATCATCATTTTCAAGAAAAATACCTGTTTCATTCTCAAATTGATGTATCAAATGATGTTGATCTTTTCTAACTTGGGGGCAATTTTTGGCAAAATGCCCTTTCGATTACTGAGATGAAGCGGTGATTTGATTTTTTTTGTGGCATGTGCGGTCTTTCCTCTTGCGAAGGTATCGCAATTTCTTCTTTCTTCGGAAGTGCTTGTGGCCATGTTTGGATTTCTTTAACCGGTACTTCTTGAAGTGCTTCTTTTTCGAGAAGACTTCCACAAGTACCATTACGGTCTTTCTTGGAACATTTGATCTTTAACTTTTGGCGAGAGCAAGCGTCTCGAGTTCTCTCGTCATCCGTGATGTAGGTACGGACCATCCGGCGCTTCGGGCACAATTCTTCAAGGCATAAATGGATTTCTTGCTATATTTCTCCCAAGGGAATATCCTGTACTCTCCTCTCTCTTTCAAAAAGGATCTTTCAACCATCTCATATAGTTCTTTAGGGATAGAAGTTAGGAAGACATGTTTTGATTTGGATCGGCTCAATCGATAAAAAGTTGAAGCATTTCCCAATAATGCTTATCAAGATATTTCTTTTGGAGGGAACAACATTTTCTTTCGAAAAATTCTCTTCTTTTCATTTCTATGAGATCGTGGGTTTTCCCACAAAGAAATGATATAAGAGAGTGATGGCATGGCTAAAATCGGGTGACATCGGAAAATGAATTTGGTTTTGTTCCGAAACCGATTTCCACCAAAGTTTGAGACTTCTGTGAACCTCGTGACAAAGTTATAAAGGACGTCATTCATATCATGATTGGTAATAGATTGAGTATTCAACCAAGTATGAAACTCTTCGAGTCTTTCTGGCCATTTATGGTAGGGGATGTCATCTATGGTGAAAAACTATTTTGAAGCCATGGACACATGATGTCTTTGGATTGTTCTGAACAATCTTTGGCTCGGAGTAATTTGATTCCATATCCTAATCTGGAGGATCAGCCATGAATATTAATGAATTTACCGGTGCCACAAGAAGGGATTCAACATCAGGAATTGAAAAGGATGAAGAGGAGGAAAATGATATTGATTCTAATTCAATATTAGAAGTGGTAGGAACAGTTTGTTCAACTGGGAGCAAAATCTGATCATTTGAAATGGCAGGATCAGGCTGTTGGACAACAGGGTCAGGTTGTTTCTGAGTACCCAAATCCTTTAGAAAAGATTCCAGCGGATTGAATAATATCATCTGATATGGCCTTTCTTTTATAACGATCGAACTTGATTCTATAGGCATTTTCTCTTTTCCTTTGTCCTTCTGTAGATTTTTGAGACAATTTCGCAATTCTGTCATATCTGGTTCTTTTTGAAAGAATCTTCCGGAATGGCAAAAAATGGACGGCTGGGGTTTTGGAGGCAAATACCCAGTTCTGATGGGAGGTGCTAGTGGATCGAAAGGTCTAAACCTTCCTTCTTCAATGAGTTGGATTTGTCTCTTGAGCTTTTCTATTTCCAACTTGGGGCTCTCAAGATGATGATACCCTAGATGTTGTCTTGATTTCAAGGCATTTAGCCTCTTTTGGAATTCAGAAATCATTTTCTTGGTGGTCTCATCATACTTTCAAAGATCTTGTTGCACGTTTCCAATCTTGAAATCAATTGCTTTGAAGGCATTGTTTTGTACTAACAGAGTCTCTGATTGCCAATTCAGAACGGCTTCAGCAGTAGGAGTTCTTCTCTGTCTTCCATGTTCATCCACATCAGTGGAGGCAGCTATCTTAGGAGTATGACAATTTCTGTCTTGTGGATCAATGAATTCCTCTGGAGCAGGAAACGAGAGTTTTGAACTTTCCCTGGCAAGTGGAGGAAAATCTGCTTCTTGGAACATAGTTATGGAGGAAGTATGGGATGTTTCTGTTGGAACCTCAAGTGGGTAAGAATGCTTCTTAGCCCATTTTAGGATTGGCTTATAAAATGGGGAGAGAGCTTGTTTTTTCTGAGGAGGAGATGGTGGGGGTGATTTTGGTGGATCTGGTGGAACTTGGGATGTAGTACGAACTTTGGTGGTGGAGGAGGTGCATATGAAACCATGAACGGGTATTTATCACACTCACCAAGAGTATCAACGGATGGATCTCCGTTTAAGTATCTTTGGTATATGGGATCTTTTGGTTTTTTCCGTCGAGGTGGAGGTTTTGCAAAAGGATCTACCTCGTCAGGAGAATTTAGGCAATAGGAGCACTAACAAAAAGGATCCCAAAAGCAATGACCATACTGGTCTTTGTAGTAATGGACAGGATGCCCATCACTGTTAAAGTGTCGAACAAGCTTTTTTGGATATGGCTCGAAAATTGATTCAGGAACACATGGTTCAATCATGAAAATGGTATGGAAGATAGATGGACTTTCTTCCTTTTCCTTGCCAAATTTGATGAAAACAGTTCTATCTTATTTCCGGACGAACTCAGAGTTCGTAGATTGGAAAGGCTTGTTATGTTGGTGCAGCTTTTCATAGTTGGTAATCCAAATCTTTGGAAGGAGTTTGGCCAACATATCCTTTGGGATCTGTCTGGGAACATGGATGCATGATGCTTGATCATTTTACATAGAGATGAATAAAGCATCTTCATTGCCATTGTTAAAATTCACATCAAGAGCATGGTTCTACACTCGATAAACCATCTGGTAATGAAGTGTTACAGCTACAGAGTCAGCAGTTTGAGGGGCTCCAGTGAGCTGAACTTGAACTTTTAAGAAAGAAATTAGCCGAGGGTCTGAAAGAGCGATGTTGAAGTTTGGATATAAAGTCACAAAGACTATATTAGCATTCAAAGTAGTTTGGACAGTACCAATGCAAGCATGCTGGTATAGCAAAAACCTGGTATCCAACAACGCAATTCTTGTCACAACTGGCAAGCCTTTACGACCATGAAAGGTGAGAGCAAGACGAACAGCGCCATAATGGACATGAGAATATCCTTGCTGAACCCATTATCTAGGAAATTCCGGAGGAATGCGAGAGTAACAAAGTACTCTATTTCGGTAGTAGGTATGGGATCTTTGGTCGAATTTGGAGGACTGGATGTACTCCTTTACTTGCTTTGAGGTCGATGAATGAGATGGAATTTTTCTGGATAGAATATGTGGGAAATACAAAAGGGAATATTGCGCGGGGTATGTATATTTCAACGACATATTTAGGGGTATCGTGCGCAAGTAAAAAAGGAAAAAATATATGTCGTGAGGATACATTTTTTGGACCTATAAAATACATCGCATGAAAAGTAAAATGGGCTCTTTCTTTCGAGTGAAAAAGTACACAAAAGTGAAAAGTTAAAAAGTGACGTGAGAGAGAGAGTCCAAAAAGAAAAAAAAAGCCCCCATGCGACTATTCATCTTCCTCGTGGGGGTGTCCCCGCCGGCGCCGCACCGCCCCGCCCTGCACCATTCTTTGTCTCTCCCACCGCCGCCGCCACCGCGATCGGGCCGCACCCGCGACGCCAGACCATTGCTCCGAACCTCCACTCGTGAGCCCGCATCAATCCGAAGCCCCTGCTTTGTCGCACTCCGCCTGCAACCTCATCGCGGCCTCCGATCGGTAACCCAACGCCACAGATCCAGTGACCTAACGACCCGGGGTTGCACTCCGCCCTGCTCGTGATCGACGCCAGGAGATCCGAAGTTCTTGCTCCGCCCGCGACACTGCCTGCCGGTCTCGCCGTGCCGCCCATGACTCTCCCTGTTGCCTCGCCGCCCCGACGCCGTCTCTGCCTTGCCTCTGCATGCACTCAGAGTCCCTCGCCCACGATGCTCACACCCAGACTCGTGACACTCCTTGTTGCCTCGCCGCCGTCGCGCCACTCCTGGTGTCCTCGCTGGAAACCCTTGCCAGCGATTCCCCCCAAAACCAGCGGCCAAGATTTCCCTTTTTTCTTTTTTAAAAATTTATTAGGTATTTTTGCTTTACTTTATTAGGCAAGTTTAGGTTTTTCTCTCTCTCTCTCTCTTTTTTTATCTCTTTATATGTTGTTTTCTTTGGTTGAAATACCTATCTATGCATAATTGAAAATCCCAACATATTACCTGATTCGCAACCGTGCCAGGGTTTTTTTTTTATTTATTTCATCTATAAGACTTTAGATGAAATAATTAATCAAGTGGGAATAAAATTGATATTTTAATCTTTAAGGCTTAAGATCGATTTATCGATTTTACTAGCGAAATATTATCCCTTGATCTGAACAATGTGTGATATTTTCTTTTTGGTAATTTTGAATAGACTTTATTGCTTTATTTATCTTGAAATATGTCTGAGTTAGAATATTACATGTTTTAGGGTTATTTGCTTATTTAGGCTAAGCATTCTATTTATCATGAATTTTCGAAATAAAAAAAATTCAAATCAATCAATTTAGGTTGCTATATTTTAATTGGGAATGCATGTTTAATTATTTGGCAATTATTAGTTTCGAAATTAAAAAAAAAGGAAAAAAAAAACAATAACAAAAATCATCATGCATATGTCATGTAGAATTAGGGCATATTTGTATTTCATTGCATATTAGGGTAAAATTGCAATTAGTTTAATTTTAGATAATATTTTTTCTTAATTTATTATAAGTTTAGGCATTTTCTTAGATATATTGCATTTTAGGATTATTTAGGTTAAGATAATATCCTGATTTAAATTAGGGTGTAGCCTGACCTAATCCTTAATATAAATTAGGTAGAATCTTAATTTAGCCAGATAATTTTCACATTTTTCTAATTTCGAAATTTCATAAAAAATACAAAAAAAAATATCTTTGAATTAGTTTCAATCTTCAGGATAGATTGCATTTTTTTAATAAAATAAAATAAAATAAAAATGTCATTGCATGTCATTTAGAATTAGATTCATGAAATGCTTGCCATTTAGTGATTGTTGCTAGGTCCGTTTTGCATGTCATTAGAATTAGGTCATTTAGTTAATACTGCATTGCATATTGCATGATTTTCATTAATCAAGTGAAAACAAAAAAGAAATTGCGTGTTAATTAAAAATCATATCTAGGGTTGTTGATGTGGATTCAAATTTAACATTGCAGATGCTTTGGTTACTTTGAGGTAAGTTTTTGCAATTTATTCATTGTTTTTCTGGGTGTTAAATTGGTGATTTGCGCACTCGCATGATCACCTCACATGTTAGGAAAATAAATTAAAATCAATTCAAGCTACTTGCCAAACATTTTTCAAAATAAAAGAGAAAGGTACCGAAAGGGCATTAGAGAAATCTAGTGTAACCAAGTCCCCGTACCCATGGTCTCTGGTTCGTAGGAGTAAAATAATTCTCCCATTATTTTACTTAGATGTTTAATCGACCTACCATAAACCGATTAGTGGCGACTCTTAGATAAAATCCATTTGCATGTTTAAAAATTTGAACCTAAGTCGCGAATTTGTATGGGCTTGGGAGAGCCCGAGTTAAGCCTAGGCTTAACAATCCATTAGCCAAACCCTAGGTGGTTTACACCCGAAAAATTGGTCGCAACACAAACATTCCAAATGAGAGAGAGAGAGAGAGAGAGAGAGAGAGAGAGAGAGTCGACCTTGGGCGGTGACACATCAGCCACACTAACCCATTTGCTTTGCTTGCAGCTATAAACAAACACATCTTTCCAACAATTATAATTGTTGATGCATGTTGGCAGATGATTGAATTTGTTATTTGAAAGATTTAGGTGCACCAATGCAGGACAATTGGAATCATTCCTAAGGAGCTCTACTTCTGATTTATTGTAGCCACTAAGGTCTAGCCAACGTAGACTTGATAATCCCAAATTGCCATCAGGATCAATTGAATCCTCCAAGTTCTTCGGAAACATGGCAAAATTCGAGCAATCATGAAGATACAGACTCTCGAGTTTTTTCAATTTATAAATGCTCGATGAAAGCCTTGTGAGGTTTCTGCAAAAAGATAACCCTATAATCTTCACGAGACAAGATTTTCAATTGACATTGGGAGTTCTTTAAAAGCCATCGCTAAAAGATCAAGATGTTCTAGATGTTCCATCTTTCCTAGAAAATCAAGGCATTTCTCAAGTTTATAGCAACTAGATAGTTTAAGGCTTTGAAGAGACTTTCTCTTGAGTATGTTTGGAACGATCCTAAGATTAGAGCAACTTGATATCGACAAAAGCTTTAACTTGTCAAGATATCGACGGATTGGTGAACCTCCACCAAGCTTTCACACCTTGTAAGCTTGAAGCTTTCCAAATGTGGAACCAATGAAAGGTCGGGAATACTAGCCAAGGAATTGCAATCGTAGAACATCATGGACTTCAAGTTTCTAAAATTCTGCAAAAACATACAGGTTAAGTTATCAAGCTCGCAAATATTTTCATAACTTTAAAAAAGGGAAAGTTGATCATCACAAGGGCTTACTTGAAAGTCGCCTCCCAATTGTTTGATATGACTATTTCGGAAATGGAGTCTCACGAGTTTCTTTTGACCAGGGCCAAATTCTAGATCCAAGGCATTGGGCCATTCAAGCCATCTTAGCGCATTAGGGAGGCGTAGAGGACCTTGTGAAGAGATATGCACTTCATGCAAAATGAGCATTCTCAACATTTTCATGTTTGTAAAAGCATTAGGACTAATGGTCATCTTTTCCGGTGCGAGCAAGTCCAATACTATGGCATGTTTGCATCCATGCCCTATCCATAATGGAGCAAATTCAGTCGTTAGACAAAATTTTTGATTAAAATTTACATTTTACTACCCGAATCAGATTATCGAAAAATATTGAGATGTAGCAAAATGGGCATAAACGACTTTTTACTTGTATCTTCATAGAGAACATCCCGAACATCTTCAAAAAGTCATAATATGTTGCATTTCCTAGGATCATTGGGCCATTCCCGATTAACAATATCCTTACCCATCAATTGAATAAAATCATGCATTTGCACGATTCCATTCTCATTCTTTATCAAGGACCTCTCGATGAGAATATTTATTCCTATGGTTGTGTCAAAGCCACGGTCGTTAAGAACTTTCTTTATGTATTCTTTTTCCTTTCCCTTGAAGAAACAAGTAATATCAAGGAAAATCTCCCTCTCGTTGTACTCCAATCCATCAAAGCTTGTCTTGAGAACTCGATTAATAGTTTGGTCGGGACTTTTGGAGAGCTTATGCAATGCACTTTCCCATGTAGCTTCATTTCTTCCACATAAGAATGAGCCCAACACTTCAAGGGCTAACGGAAGGCCATTAGCATAATGTAGTTCTCTATCAATGAGATCCCTACTTATTTGAACTTTCTTGCTATCTGAAAAGGCATATTGACCAAAAAGGTCTAGTGCTGCATCATTTTTTAAAGCTTCAACTTCATACACGCATCTTATTTTATGACATATTAGCAAATGTTTATCTCTTGATGTAACAATAATTCTACTTCCCTCTCCAAACCAATTGTCTTCTCTAGCTAATGCTTGTAGTTGGTTCAATTGATCAACATCATCAAGAACCAAAAGAACCTTATTGCAACATAGCCTTTCCCGTATCAAACTAATTCCTCCGCCGACACTATAGATCGTTAAGCTTTTAGGAGATAAGATCGAGATAGAAGTTGTTCTTGCAAAGCAACAAGACCTCTGCTTTGGTTCAAATTTTCTCTTACTCACTCCAAAAAGCTACAACCCTGAAATTGCGACTCAATAGCATTATATAGGGCCTTAGCAATCGTTGTCTTTCCTATGCCTCCGGTCCCCATAGACCTATCATCAAAACATCACTACCCAGTGACTCGACAAACTTATCGGTTTTTGAACTCGGGGTTCTATATCGACCGCATACTTAGCGACATCTAATAATCTTGGTCTCGAGACGACTTGATAGTTCCGCGACGATGGATTCTACGAACTCCGCTTCATCCCCGATGAGCACTCAAAAGAAATAGAAACATGTTTTATCATTTCAAGCCATGGCAGGAATTCAACGTCTAACGTCGTAAGGAAAATTTCATAAGAAGATTAACAAATAATAAGGTGAAAAGATATAACACTTACCCAAGCCAACATCCGCGGAAGGAAAATTACAGAGAATCTGCGCCCAAGACACTAATTACTCGGATACCGGGAACCAAACTACTTATCTAAGACAAAAATTTCTGCTAGCTTGAAATTTTGGTATTCGACTTTTGTGTCTACTTGCATATTCAAAGAAGTTGATGCATCATTTTGGCAATTCGAAGCTATACATATGATTTGATATCTAACAAAAAATCACGAGCTAACAATCATAAAACACCACGTCACATTTGTGTGTACCTGTCATTCAACTCCCACCCAGACAAGCTACCGGCTTCAAAGAGACTCTTCTTCCATCTCTTCACTTTCTCCGAATCCTTACCGAACTTGAACTCATGCTTAGCCATAGCTCTCCCATAGCTCTCCCTCCCTTTCCTCACTTCCCTTGGTTCCACTTTGTAAAACACAAGGAACACAATCGAGCCGTTTTTCTCCTTGCACTCCATGATTTTCAAGAGCTCTTCCAAACACCACCATGAGGAAGTGTGGTGTTCGGAAAAATGATGATCACAACGTGCGATTCCTCAATCGCCCTCATGAGCACCGACAATATTTCCTCTCATTTCCTAAGCTCCTCGCTATCCACAAAAGTGGATATTCCTTTCAGTCCCGAGCCGCATAGAGATGACGAGAGGAAGCCTTGGCGGACATCCGTCCCTACGAAACGAGTAACACATGATAATTCCTTTTCATATTCGAAGAAGCAGCCATTAGATTAGCTGATGGTAGCTTCTCTAGAATGCCAAGCTTCGAACGAGAGAGAGAAAGATTCTTGCTAAGAAAATCAAGGGCTTAAAGCAGAAGCAGAGTGGGCTTTGCTCATCCTTTTGAATTTGTTCTTGAACGTTGTTAATTCAAAATAAGTTACAAGAATTAGGAAAGGCTCATAAAAAAAACGGAATGATTGGATGTCTAAATAAAATCTTTATGTTACTTCGGTTTTTATTAATTATTTTCTCTCGCGGTGTTGCTCCCATAAAATAAGATTCGAAAAGAGTCGATGTTTATTAAGTACATTCTCTTTTATGGGGTTACACCTAAAAAAGAGCCACTAGCGTTGGTAGTTCTTTCCTATTCTTTGGGAAGTATAAATTATTTCGTGCTTGTACTTGTGTTATAGAGAGAGAGAAAGGGAGGGAAAGAGGAGGGGGAGGAGGGGGAGGAAAGAAGATGGTGATGCCATGATTTTGAAATTTGATCATTTGTGATAAATATGTGAGATGAACATGTGTTACAATTCAAAAATTAGATATTCAAAAAAGACATAAGACATCACTAGTGTGTATAATCTCATATCCTTAATGATTGTAAGTGATAGTATAGTAACGAGCGTTTGACATCTCATATTCACTCGTGATGTGATTATGTTGCTTGTGCGGAGACTATAGTAATCGTCTATTCTTACCAGTTCTTGCCTTTAGAAAGTGATTGGCGATATCATTTCTACTTTATTGAATTCTGCATTTAAGAATGGACAACTTGGGACCACCAAGACTAAAACGAAGGGCAACTGATGGGAGGGAAAGTATAAGGAGAATGAACTTTAGTGAAAGCCAATGAAGAATACAAAGACAATACTAGTAGGAACTTGACTTACCAAGATTACGAGAGGAAATTATCAAAATGCCACTTGGCATTTCACTTGCCCAATGAAATGGGACTTGACTCTTGAAAAGGAGAAAAAGAAAGGAAATAATACTATGTTACTAGGATTAATATAACAAAATATCTTCAATTGGTACTACTCAAACATATTTACTTCAAAAAAAAACTTCAGACTCATAAAAACCTCTTAATTGGTACCGGTATTTCAATTTTACCCTTTGTTTCAATCCTGTTCAATTTTGACCGTTAAAAATTTGAGTGCTCAATTATCTTGAATTAAGCTATTTTGGACCTTCAAGGGGCCTTGAGCCAAGGATTTGATGTTTGATAACACAATTTCAAAGATTTTGATCCAAAGTTTTGCTTTGAAAACGCTCAAAGTTCAAGGTAAGCCTCTGAGTATGGGCTCTAGCATTCTTAAAATGCAAGTTTAGCGGTTTAATAAAGTTTTTTTCTTCCAATCTTACCATCACTAATACATTTGCAATCATATTTTACCCCTCAACCTTGGATAAGAGAGACAAAGATGTGTTTGATCATGGCCGGGAAGCTTAGAAGAGGGACCGGGGATGCGGGTGCGGCTTTGCCGAGGGTTGAAAGACATCGGCAAAGCTTTGTCGAGGGTCACGCAACATTGAGGAGCTTTGCGAGGTCGCTTGATGTCGATTTAGCTTGCCAAGGCTGTCAAGCGTCGCATTGCCTAGTAGTGTGGCCCGGCGTTCTATTATTTGGGGTTGCGTGACACCGGTGTTGTGTTGCTTAGTTTCGGTGTACCTCGGTGTCGCATCGCCGGGTTTGCTCAACTTTAGAGGTGCCTTGCCTAGGGTTGCACAATGTCGGCACCGGTCCAAGCGTTATGTCGCCCCCGCTTGTGCTTTCATATACAAGCGCAAGTTCCTTCCCTATTTTTTTCTCTATACTAAAAATTGTTACGTAATAAATATTTTACAAGGCGTTTGTTAAACACCATTCGCTTTTCATGAAAATCTTTTAAGTCGGTACCCTTTGCTTATCCGCAAAGCCTCGGAAGCTAGATCTCTCCCTTGGTATCTATCCAACGCAATGCGCCTAGGAACAACAAAGGAATCAACTAATCATTCCCATGTAGACCTTTCGATTTTTGAGACAATTAGATCAACACTTTCCTCAAGAAGCAAAGCTTTACCATCTAAAAATTCTAGGATATGAAGCATCGACATCATTAATTGGATTAAGAGAGGTGACGAGAGTTCTATGTGATATATCTCACTGAATTTGGAAGACAATGGCCATTCAGCAAGCATTCCACTTGATATTGGATTGGTGCACTCTTGCATCACAGATCATAGAGATCGAGAGGGAAATGAAAAGTTCCTCAACCATGTCAGTAGCACTATGCGACTAATTGAAGGAGCAGACAATTGCAAATTTTTAGTAGAGACGAGAAAAAAAGGGAAAAGCAAGAGGCATTGAAATCAAGATCACCGGTTTGCATCCCCAAGAATCGCTACCTCAACGGGTGGTGCGAGTTCAACCCATACTCTCGCCATTGCTAAGACCGTCTCATCTTCTTTGAGGAGTTCTATTCCGTGGACTATCTTCTTCCTCGGTGTCTATTGATAATTGTCTTCCTTTGAGTATCTTTCCTTGAAACTCCAATCTGTTTCCATCTACACGATGGTGTTGGAAAACAGACCCTCGAGATCATCCTCCTTTGCTCACATATTAGACGGAATCCACGCTTTTTATGGTTCCTTCCAGGTGCCCCGACACAAACTTGGATATGGCTCCAATCGTTTTGCGAGAGGCTTCTCTTCTATCTTTCTGTTGCTTGGGAAATAAACAAGACTCACATGATCGGATTCCAATGGATCAAAAAATATCAAACGGTAATACGATCTTATGCCATTTACAAACAAGCTGATGTCAAATGAACAGGACGAATCGTCGAACGAGCCTTTCTTATTCTGGCGAAGAATAACACGAGTTGCTAGTCCCAAGATCTTGTCACATAAGTCCGGGGAACCATGAAAGATATGGTGTCCTCTTTACAATGGAGAATCCATTCAAGCATCTCTCTTCCATTTACAAGAATCTCAACTTCTGTCATACGAGATAGTACACGTATCAAACATTCAAAATGAGAGAGAGAGAGAGAGAGAGAGAGAGAGAGAGAGAGAGAGAGACCTTGGGTGATGACGCATCAGCCACACGACCCCCTTTGCTTTGCTTGCGGCTATAAACAAACAAGTCTTTCCAATAATCATACTTGTTGATGCATGTAGGAAGATGAGTAAATTTGTTATTTGTAAGATTTAGGCCCGTCAATATAGGACAACTGGAAGCATTCTCAAGAAACTCTGCTTTTGATAGATTGCAGTGAGAGAGGTCTAGCCACCTCAAACTTGGGAATCCCAAATCGTCATCAGGATCAATTGAATCCTCCAAGTTCTTTGGAAACATGACAAAATTTGAGCAGTAGCTAACTACCAGAGACTTGAGATTTTTCAACTTATGAATGCTCGATGGAAGCCTTGTGAGGTTATTGCAACAACCTAAATCTATCTCTCTATAGAGACAAGATTTTCAATTGATGCGGGGAGTTCTTTAATAGCCGTCCCTTTTAGAAATAAATATATTAGGTGTTCCATCTTTTCCGAATATCGGGGCATTTCTCAAGTTTAGAGCAACCAGAAAAATCAAGCCATTGAAGAGACTTTGTCTTGAGTGTGTTTGGAAAGATCCGAAGATTGGAGCAACTTGATATATTCAAATGTTTCAACTTGTCAAGATCTCCGACGGATTGGTGAACCTCTACCAAGCTTTTGCAACTGAAAAGATCTAAGCTCTCCAGAAGTGGAGCCAATGAAATGTCGGGAATACTAGCCGGGGACTTGCAATCCGGAACTCGATGGACTTCAAACATATAAAATTCTGTAAAAACATACCGGTACGATCATTAAGCTCAAATATTTTCATAGCTTTGAAAAGGGAAAGCCGATCATCATAAGGGCTTACCCGACGCTTGCCTACTAATTGTTTGATATGACTGTTCTGCAAACGGAGTCTTGCCGCTTTGGACCGAGCCAAATTCTAGATGCGGGGCATTGGGCCATTCAAGCCATCTTAGCGCATTAGGGAGGCGTACGGGACCTTGTGAAGAGATATGCACTTTGTCCAAGATGAGCATTCTCAACCTTTTCATTTTTGAAAGCACAAGGACTAATGGTCATCTCTTTTGGTGTGGCCAAGTTCAATACTATGGCCTTTCTTTGCATCCATTACCTATCCATAACGAGCAAATTCAATCGTTAGACAAAATTTTCGATTGAAATTTACATATTACAATCCAAATCGAGCAAAGTAAAAAACGAGATGTTGCAAAATGGACATGAACAACTTTTACTTTGTATCTTCATAGAGAACTTCCTCAACATCTTCGAAAGCCATAATCTAGCTGCGTTTCCCGGGATCATCGGGCCATTCCTCATTAACAATATCCTTACCCATCAATTTGAATCAAATCATGCATTTGCAGGGTTCCATACTCATTTTTTATCAAGGACCTCTCGATGAGAATTTCTATTCCTATGGTTGTGTTAAAACCAGAGTCATCAAGAACTTCCTTGATGTATTCTATTCCCTTTCCCTTAAAGAAACAAGCAATATCGAGGAAAATCTCCCTCGCATTGTTCTCCAATCCATCAAAGCTTGTCTTGAGAACTTGATTAATAATTTGGTCAGGACTTTTGGAAAGTTTATGCAATGCACTTTCCCATGCAGCTTCGTTTCTTCCACATAAGAATGAGCCCAAGACTTCGAGGGCTAACAGAAGGCCGTCACAATAACGCAGTGCTCTATCTATGAGATCCACTCCTATTTCAACACTCTCACTATCTGGGAAAGCATGCAGACAAAAAAGGTCTCGTGCTTCACAACATCCTAAAGTTTGAATTCTATGCACACGATTTATGCCATGAGAAGTCAGCAATTGTTTATTTCTTGTTGTAACAATGATTATACTTCCTTTTCCAAACCAATTGCCTTTTCCAGCTAATGCATTTAGTTGATTCATATGGTCAACATCATCAAGAACCAGGGAGAACCTTCTTGCAACATAGTCTTTCTTGTATCAAACTAATTCCTCCAAATGCCGACAATTGTAGACCGTTAAAGGATGAACCGGGATCTCGAGATAGAAGATCTTTTTGTAAAGAAACAAGACCACCGCTTTGGTGTGATTTTTCTCTAACTTGCTCCAAAAAACTACAAACCTGAAATTGTCTCATCATAGCATTATATAGGGCCTTGGCAATTGCTGTCTTCCCTATGCCTCCAGGTCCCCATAGACCAATCATCAGAACATCATCATCGGCCGACTCTTTTACGTGACAAACATATCAGTTTTTGAACTTGGTAATCTATTCCAACCGGATACTTAGCGACATGTAAGGGTGTTTGGTTGAGACGAATCGA